>CM035837.1:143124325-144569325 GCA_020510985.1 Pholidichthys leucotaenia
TCATAATGAATAAAGTTAAAGTCATCACATGTATTTTATTACATTACCTTTTGTGTCTTTGATTTTCAGATCATGACCAACCTGAAATACTTTTACTAAGAAGCAAACGGGTTAAATCAGGCCAGAATGGCAGGCTGCAGGTCTACACTTAAATTTTCACTGATTTAAACTAACAGCTAATTTATATCTGTAGGTGACAGCCATGGGTAATTTAATCATTTTCAGACATTTTTTGATGTTATGTTTTTTCTTTTTTTGCTTTTCTCCTCTGACCCAGGAAATATTTAACTTATTGATGTTTACTTTTTATTCATATCCTGTAGCACCTTGGGAGAGTCAGATTTCGAGCATCTCAGACAAGAGACAGTGAATAAGCATGGGAGACAAAAGAGCAGGAGTCTCCTGGCAGACATGAGACAGTGAATAAGCATGGGAGACAAAAGAGCAGGAGTCTCCAGGTGAGAGAGCGGGAAGGAGTCAAGGACGTAGGGGGTTGAATGCAGTGTGATGCAAATGTCCTGTTGTGTGTGTGATGTAAGCCGTGAAACTTAGGAGGAGAGTCTCTGGTAAAAAGTTCAGCTGTTCTGTGCTCGTGAGATGTGAGTGTGAAATAAATCATTTTGAAATGAATCTGCCTGTGATTTCACACACTCCACACTGGCGACCCAAGATGTATTATGGAACACGAGGCAAGATCCCCGGAGCCGGCCCGGTCAGGAAGCTACAGCGAGGCGGCAGCCATCCCACAGACAGCCCGGACTGGAACCTCCAGCCACGCGTGTGCGGTTTCAGTCAAGCTACCGGATTTCTGGCAGCACAACCCGCGCTCTTGGTTCCACCTCACCGAGGCCCAGTTCGCCCTCCAGGGGGTAACAGCAGATGACACCAGATTCTACCATGTGGTCGCAGCACTCGACGCCCGCACAGCTCAACAGGTAGCGAGCCTGCTCGATCAGCCTCCAGCCAGCAACAGATACGAGGCGCTCAAAGCTGCGCTCATCCAGCGCTACACACTCTCGGACTGTGAGAGAGCGGAGAGGCTCCTGACGCGGACCGAGCTAGAAGACGGTTCGGCCGTAGACCTGATGGAGAAGATGCTGGCGTTAATGGGCACGGACAACGACCACTTTCTGTTTGCCCACCTCTTCCTCCGGAACCTTCCGACAGTAGCGAGAGCGCTTCTGGCCAATTCGCCGCGGCTGGCCGCGCGAGACTACCGTGCGCTAGCCCAGGAGGCAGACAGGATCATCATCACCACAAGGGCGACCACAGTCAACGCAGCAGCGGCGGAGCCCAGCGAGACGACCAGAGGAGGTGAGGAGCCACCGACGGTAGCAGCAGCGGGGACCAGGGAGCGCCAGAGAGACACGCTCTGTTCCTACCACCGCCGCTTCGGAGAGAACGCACGCAGATGTACGCCACCGTGCCAATTCCAGCGCTCGGGAAAACGCCAAGGCTGAGGGTCGGTAGCAGCAGCGACCCTCGGTGAAGTGAACAAGCTGCTCTACCTAACGGACGCACGGTCAGGGAGGCATTTCCTCATGGACACTGGAGCCCAGAGGAGCTTCATCCGGCCGACCTACGCTGACCGGCTGGCAAGATCTAGCGGCCCCAAGATAGTGGCAGCAAACAGCTCAGATATTAAGACCTTTGGTGAGAGGACTATGCTCTTGTCTTTACACGGCCGTATATATGAGTGGACTTTTGTCATAGCAGCACTGAATTACCATATACGGGGGGCTGATTTTCTGTGTGCACATGGTTTATCCTGGAATTTTCCCCGTTGTGGGACTAATAAAGGCTTATCTTATCTTATCTTATCTTATCTTATTGGTTGATGTTGCTAACAGGCGCCTGGTTAATGCACTGTCCTTCGACTCTCTCCCCTGTATAGCTCGAGTGACCCGGCCAACAGCACAAGCCAACATCACAGCTGCAGGCGGTAAGTTCCACACACTGCTCACTCAGTTCCCAGCACTCACGGTCCCGACGTTTTCCGTGGCCATTGCTAAACACGGGGTGGAGCACTTTATCACCACCACCGGACCACCCGTTTTTGCAAGACCTCGGCGCTTGGACGCAGCTAAGCTGGCCATAGCGCGCGAGGAGTTTGCCAACCTGGAAAGGTTGGGCATCATCAGGCGCTCGAACAGCCCATGGGCTTCCCCGCTACACATGGTCCCTAAGGCTGAGGGATCGTGGCGACCGTGTGGTGATTTCCGCAGGTTGAACAACGCCACGGCGCACGACCGCTACCCGATTCCCCACATACAGGATTTTTCTGTTCACCTCGCCGGGGCATGCATTTTTTCCAAAATAGACCTGGTCCGTGATTACCACCAAGTCCCGGTGCGCGCTGAGGACGTACCCAAAACAGCGGTAATAACTCCGTTCGGTCTATTCGAGTTCCTGCGCATGCCATTCAGGTTAAAAGGAGCGGCACAGACGTTCCAGTGCATGATGGATGCAGTGCTGCGCGATCTCCCGTTCGTGTTTGTCTACCTGGACGATATCCTGGTAGCCAGCGCGTCCGAAGACGAACACGAAACCCACCTCACGACGGTTTTCCGGAGGTTGGAGGAGCACGGGTTAATAATCAACCCGGCGAAATGCCAGTTCGGCGTAACGGAGATTGATTTTTTGGGCACCGCGTCTCTCCAGAAGGTGCGATCCCGCTGCCCGACAAAGTGCGCACCGTGGCGGATTTTCCCCGGCCTCAAACGGTCAGAGCGCTACAAGAATTTTTGGGAATGGTGAACTTTTATAACCATTTCCTTCCCCGCGCGGCGCAGCTCATGCAACCATTGTACGCCGCGCTCAAAAAACAGAAACCCGCGGATAGGGTCGAATGGACCCCGGAGCGAGAGCGGGCGTTCTCGGAAGTTAAAGCAGCCCTGGCAAACGCCGCACTGCTGGCACATCCAGACCCGACGGCCTGCATAGTGCTCACCACCGACGCTTCAGACGTGGCCATAGGGGCTGTCGTGGAGCAGCGCGTCGCCGGGGCTTGGCAGCCGCTCGCCTTTTTCAGCAGAACTTTGCACAACAGTGAACGTAAATACAGCGCGTTCGACAGGGAGTTGCTGGCTCTCCACCTGGCCATTCGCCACTTCCAGTTCTGGCTGGAAGGGCGCAGTTTCACCGCGTTTGTGGACCACAAGCCGCTAACATTCGCGATGGCCAAGGTTTCAGAACCGTGGTCGGGCCGGCAGCAGAGACAGCTGGCCGCGATCTCAGAGTTTACTACCGATATTCAGCATGTGTTGGGTAAACTGAATGTAGTGGCGGACTGCCTCTCGCGCGCCGTGGTGGCCCCGGTCTGCGTGGGGATAGATTACACAGCTATGGCCACGGAGCAGATTAGCGATGCAGACGTGCGCGCGCTCCAGTCTGGACCAACAGGGTTAAGGCTGGAGAGCAGGGTGCTGCAAGACGGCATGCCCCCCCCTAATCTGCGATGTCTCCACGGGTCGCCTGCGTCCCGTGGTCCTGGCCGCGTGGCGCCGTCGCATGTTTGAGTTGGTTCACACTCTGGCGCACCCAGGAGTGTGCGCGTCGGTCAAAATGGTGGGAGAGAAGTTTGTGTGGC
Organism: Pholidichthys leucotaenia; assembly: GCA_020510985.1. Taxonomy (NCBI): domain Eukaryota; kingdom Metazoa; phylum Chordata; class Actinopteri; order Cichliformes; family Pholidichthyidae; genus Pholidichthys; species Pholidichthys leucotaenia. The sequence continues at coordinate 143,127,915 of CM035837.1, forward strand.
CGAGCCTACGCAAACAAGTAAAAGAGTGGGCTGCAGCATGCGTGGCGTGCCAACGAGCCAAGGTACACAGACACACGAAGGCCCCCTTGGAGCCGTTTCGTATTCTGGCTAAGAGGTTCGACCATGTTCACGTGGACCTCGTGGGCCCCCTCCCGCCATCGCAGGGGTGCACGCACCTCCTGACAATGGTGGACCGCACCACGCGCTGGCCAGAAGCGGTTCCTGGCGATGGCCCACAGCCTGGGTGTTACAATTCACCGCACAACTGCGTACAACCCACAGGCCAATGGGTTATGCGAGCATTTTCATAGATCACTGAAAGCAGCACTCAGGGCCTCATTGACGGATGCAAATTGGGTAGACAGGCTACCGTGGGTTTTATTGGGGTTGCGCTCCGCGCCGAAAGAGGATCTATAAGCTTCCCCGGCAGAGCTCGTTTTTACGCAGCCACTACGGCTGCCCGGGGAATTTCTACCAGATAATCCCGCTCCGGGCAGCTCCTCGTCTCAGCTTTTGCAGCGTAGCGCAAACACAGGCACGCTGCCGGGCCCTGCCCACCACAGTTTTCCACGTGTTTTTGTGCCTAAAACTTTGAAGAGCGCGGAGTTCGTGTTTGTCAGACACGATGCCCACCGCCCTCCATTGCGCCCACCCTATGATGGACCGTTCAGAGTGTTGGAAACAGGGGATAAGCATTTTTTGCTAGACTTGGGGGTAGGAGGGAATAAATTGGCATAGACAGACTCAAACCCGCTTTCGCTGTGGCGGACGAGCAGGTGCTGTTGGCTAGGGCCCCTCGGCGTGGAAGACCCCCACGGAGAGCTCCCCAGGGAAATGATTCGCCAGAGCAGCCACACGGACAGACCGAAGTGCCCCCCCTCCCAGCAACCTCCCATCGGCACAACGGCGCCACGGAGGCGGTAAAACCCAGTTACAGCAGATACGGGAGGAGACGGAAGCCCAAACAGCATGTGGACTGATGTTCTGTTGTTCTATCACAGCATGTGAACTGTTATTCTATTGTCCTATCTAAGATGCTGGGGGGGGGGGGGGTCTTTGTAGCACCTTGGGAGAGTCAGATTTCTAGCATCTCAGGCAAGAGACAGTGAATAAGCATGGGAGACAAAAGAGCAGGAGTCTCCTGGCAGACAAGAGACAGTGAATAAGCATGGGAAACAAAAGAGCAGGAGTCTCCAGGTGAGAGAGCGGGAAGGAGTCAAGGATGTAGGGGGTTGAATGCAGTGTGATGCAAATGTCCTGTTGTGTGTGATGTAAGCCGTGAAACTTAAGAGGAGAGTCTCTGGTAAAAAGTTCAGTCTGTTCTGTGCTCGTGAGATGTGCGTGTGAAATAAATCATTTTGAAATGAATCTGCCTGTGATTTCACACACTCCACAATCCACCTTATTCCTGGGGGTGCCACTGTAGGAACAATTATGGGCAGAACTTCCAGTTTCGGTTGAGGTAGTGTTAAAGCAGTCAGCAAGACTGAAGCAAGAAGAGTAGCAGGGACATTTAAAATAGCGTTTTTAAAAGTTTTTCAAATTCATTTTAATGTATAGTCCACATACGTGTTTTGCACTCAAGCGGCAGCTAATTTCAGCACTTGTAGTTTTTGTATTTTTTTAATGTTTTGGTGTAGTTCTGGTACTTGCCGGTGTTTGTGGTTGTGCCATAGACTGTGTAAATGGAGGCTTCTCACCAGCAATGCATAGATCATGCACTGAAAATGAAAAAGGACTGTTGGTGTGATCGGTGTTACAGACAGAGGACAGACACAAGAGCACAGCAGGTATCTTTTCACTTGTATGAATGTCACAGATCTGACGTTTATGTGTAATATATGTCGACAGAATGAAGGCTGCATGAATTAAAATAATAAATAAAAAATAGTAACAGTTTGCTTTCTAAGGCTTAATGATTTAAGAAAAATATCAAATATTTTGGGGGGGTTTGTTTGCATCCATTGCACTGCCTTGGAACGATATGGACTAGCAGCTTCAGCATGCATTAATTTTTAAATTATCACAAAATATAGATCAATAAAATTTTGAACAATTGTCAGAAAAGGTCTGTACATGTTAAGTTAAATAACAAGCATTCAGGGCATAACAACAGCATGAGCATTTTAATTTCTGGGTAAAACAGACAGCTGCAGCTGTCTGTTTTACCCCGACATTAAAACACTCAAGCTCGGTGTTGTGGTTCTTTATGGCTCTGACTAGATTCTACTTCTGCTCTAAGGTAAATTTGATTATGTCCAACATCTTTTAACAAAATGTATCCAACTTTATTGCGGTGGAGACATTGATTATCTCAGAGCTTTTATTTGTTTACAGCGTTAGCATCTTAGCAGCAGCGCTAACAAACGGAGCTACTGTCTGCGAGGCCACTTTTTAAGATCATCTTCTCATCCCTCGATAGTCGTGGGAAGTGGTATGATTATGTTACTCTTTTTGAGGTGCAAAAGGCCGCGTTCCCGCATTTTTGATGATGAAGTCATTGTTTTTTAACAAGGAAAAGTGTCCCGTTTCAGTGACAACCATACATTCTAAACTAGTACCAGAAGATGTGTCCATAATTCACGCAAGGCATCATGGGTGCTAGGAATAAGGCGGATATGATTTAGAAGAAAAACCTGAAATTTATGAGAATCAAGGTTCAAATGCACATTAAAAACCTATTTTATAACAACACTGCAAAATTATGAGGGAAAACAGTACATGCAAAAAAGTTTAAAAAAAAAAAAGATGGTCCTTTTTATGTGATTATCTAAACTGTAGAATTTATACAATATGCATATTGTGATATTGTAGGAGGGGGTTATGCAGCATCTTAGACAGAGACAAGGAATAAACATGGGAGAACAATGGCCAGAGAGTTCCTGGAGATATAGCAGGAAGGAGTCAGAGGCATAGGGGGTTGAATGATGTGTGATGTAGATGTCATGCTGTGTGAGGGAAAAACTCCATGAAACGTGTGAAGAGGATTTGAGAGGAGAGAGGAGAGCTTGTTGAATTCAGTCTTTCTGTTCTGTGCTTGTGAGATGTGAAGTGTGTAATAAACCGATACCTGGACGATATCCTGGTAGCCAGTGCGTCCGAAGACGAACACGAAACCCACCTCAGGACAGTTTTCCGGAGGTTGGAGGAGCACGGGTTAATAATCAACCCGGCGAAATGCCAGTTCGTCATGACGGAGATTGATTTTTTGGGGCACCGCGTCTCTCCGGAAGGAGCGATCCCGCTGCCTGACAAAGTGCGCGCCGTGGCGGATTTTTCCCGGCCTCAGACGGTCAGGGCACTCAAGAGACAGAAACCCGCGGATAGGGTCGAATGGACCCCGGAGCGAGAGCGGGCGTTCTCGGAGGTTAAAGCAGCCCTGGCAAACGCCGCACTGCTGGCGCATCCGGGCCCAGCGGCCCGGATAACGCTCACCACCGACGCTTCAGACGTGGCCATAGGGGCTGTCGTAGAGCAGTACGTCGCCGGCGCTTGGCAGCCGCTCGCTTTTTTCAGCAGAACTTTGCGCAACAGCGAACGTAAATACAGCGCGTTCGACAGGGAGTTGCTGGCTCTCCACCTGGCCATACGCCACTTCCAGTTCTGGCTGGAAGGGCGCAGCTTAACTGCGTTCGTGGATCACAAGCCACTAACGTTCGCGATGGCCAAGGTTTCAGAACTGTGGTCGGGCCGGCAGCAGAGACAGCTGGCCGCGATCTCAGAGTTTACTACCGATATTCAGCATGTGTCGGGTAAACTGAATGTGGTGGCGGACTGCCTCTCGCGCGCCGTGGTGGCCCCAGTCTACGTGGGGATAGATTACGCAGCCATGGCCGCGGAGCAGATTAGCGATGCAGACATGCGCGCGCTCCAGTCTGGACCAACAGGGCTAAGGCTGGAGAGCGGGGTGCTGCAAGACGGCATGCCCCCCCCCCAATCTGCGATGTCTTCAAGGGACGCCCGCGTCTGGTGGTCCCGGTCGCGTGGCGCCGCCACATGTTTGAGTCGGTTCACACTCTGGCGCACCCAGGAGTGCGCGCGTCGGTCAAAATGGTGGGAGAGAAGTTTGTGTGGCCGAGCCTACACAAACAAGTAAAAGAGTGGGCTGCAGCCTGTGTGGCGTGCCAATGAGCCAAGGTACACAGACACACGAAGGCTCCCTTGGAGCCGTTTCGGGTACCGGCGAAGAGGTTCGACCATGTTCACGTGGACCTCGTGGGCTCCCTCCCGCCATCACAGGGGTGCACGCACCTCCTGACAATTCAATTCAATTCAATTCAATTCAACTTTATTTATATAGCGCCATTTCACAACAACAGTCATCTCATAGCACTATCAACTGTAGGGGGGAACCCCCACAGTTGCAGAAAGACCCCAGCAATCAGGCGATCCCCTGTGAGCAAGCACTTGGCGACGGTGGAGAGGAAACACTCCCTTTTAACAGGAAGAAACCTCCAGCAGAACCAGGCTCAGGGAGGGGCAGTCATCTGCTGCGACTGGCTGGGGGGTGAGGGGATAGAGAAGAAGAAAAGAACAGACATGTAGAGAGCAAACAGCACGATGGGGACTCAATCTATGGGAGAGAACAAACAGATGTTAATGACCAGCAAAAAAAAAAATATTTCATAGAGAGTGAGGAAAGGAATGAGGCCCAGTGCATTACTGGAGGTCCCCCGGCTGACTAAACCTATTAGCAGCATAACTAAGGGAGGGTTCAGAAACACATGATCCCTCCCTAATTGTAGGCTATATCAAAAAGGTAGGTTTTAGCCCTATTCTTAAAAACAGAGATCGAGTCTGACTCCCGAATCCAGATTGGCAGCTGATTCCACAGGAGAGGAGCTTGATAACTGAAGGCTCTGCCTCCCATTGTACTTTTGGAGATTCTAGGTATTACAAGTAATCCTGCATTTTGGGAGCGTAGTGCTCTGTTAGGATAATACGGTAGTATCAGATCTTTTAAATAAAAAGGAGCCTGATTGTTTAGAGCTTTGTAAGTAAGAAGAAGGATTTTAAACTTAATTCTAAACAGTGAATTAAGTGACAGTGGTGGACCGCACGATGCGCTGGCCAGAAGCAGTCCCGCTGGCGGCAACCACGTCCGCAGACGTAGCACGCGCTTTTTTAACAGCATGGGTGGCGCATTTTGGAGTCCCGTCGGACATTACGTCCGACAGGGGCCCTCAATTTGTTTCCGAACTCTGGTCCGCGATGGCCCGCAGCCTGGGTGTTACAATTCATCGCACAACCGCATACAACCCACAGGCCAATGGGTTATGCAAGCGTTTTCATAGATCGCTGAAAGCAGCACTCAAGGCTTCACTGACGGATGCAAATTGGGTAGACAGGTTGCCGTGGGTTTTATTGGGGTTGCGCTCCGCGCCAAAAGAGGATCTGGAAGCTTCCCCGGCAGAGCTGGTTTTTGCGTAGCCCCTACGGCTGCCCGGGGAATTTCTGCCAGATAATCCTGCGCCAGACAGCTGCCCGTCTCAGCTTTTGCAGCATAGCACAAACACAGGCACGCTGCCGGGCCCGGCCCACCACTGTTTTCCACGTGTTTTCGTGCCTAAAACTTTGAAGAACGCGGAGTTCGTGTTCGTCAGACACGATGCCAACCACCCTCCATTGCGCCCACCCTATGATGGACCGTTCAGAGTGTTGGAAACAGGGGATAAGCATTTTGTGCTAGACTTGGGGGGTAGACGGAAGAAAATTGGCATAGACAGACTCAAACCCGCCTTTGTAGCGGCGGACGAGCAGGTGCTGTTGGCTAGGGCCCCTCGGCGTGGAAGACCCCCACAGAGAGCTCCCCAGGGAAGCGATGCAACGGAGCAGACACACGGACAGGGCGAAGTTCCCCCCCCCCCCCTCGCCACGGCCCACCCGCAGTCAAACATACTCCCAGCAGCCCCCCACCGGCACAGCAGCGCCACGGAGGCGGTAAACCCCAGTTACAGCAGATATGGGAGGAGACTGAAGCCAAGAGAGCGTATGGACTAATGTTCTATCTTAGACGCTGGGGGGGTGCGGTGTAGGAGGGGGTTATGCAGCATCTTAGACAGAGACAAGGAACAAACATGGGAGAACAATGCCCAGAGAGTTCCTGGAGATATAGCAGGAAGGAGTCAGAGGCATAGGGGGTTGAATGCTGTGTGATGTAGATGTCATGCTGTGTGAGGGAAAAACTCCATGAAACGTGTGAAGAGGATTTGAGAGGAGAGAGGAGAGCTTGTTGAATTCAGTCATTCTGTTCTGTGCTTGTGAGATGTGAAGTGTGTAATAAACCGTCTGTCCCATGGATCTGCCTCTTATTTGACATACTCCACAATATATACGTTGTCGTGATATAAGATGACTTGTATTGTGATTTGAATTTTTTGTCATATTGCACAGCCCTACTCCTAACAGTTCTGTGAGGAACCTTGGAGTTATTATTGATCAAGATCTGTTCTTTAATTCACATATTAAACTTGTTTCTAAGGCTGCCTTCTATCATTTGCGTAATATTGCCAAGATTAGGAACATTTCACCTCTAAGTGATGCTGAGAAACTAATCCACGTTTTTGTTAGCTTGTGGAGTGTGTGAAATAAGAGGCTGATTCATGGCAGACGGTTTATTACACACTTCACATCTCTCAAGCACAGAACAGACTGACACATTTTTGCAGGCACTCTTCTTTTACCCAAATCTCTCTTCACAAGTTTCATGGCATTTCTCCACACACAACATGACATTTGCATTACACTGCATTCAACCCCCTACGTCCTTGACTCCTTCCTGCTATCTCACCAGGAACCTCCTGAGCATTGTTCTCCCATGCTTATCCACTGTCTCTTGTCTGAGATGCTAAATAATCTGACTCCCCCAAGGTGCTACAAGCTCTACATTAGATTATTGTAACTCTTTATTATCAAGCTGTCCTAAAACATTTCTAAAAAGTCTTCAGTTGATCCAAAATGCTGCAGCTAGAGTTTTAACAAGTACTAGAAAGAGAGATCATATCTCTACAGTTCTGGCCTCCCTTCATTGTCTTCCCATAGAATTTAGAATTAATTTTAAAATCCTTCTCCTCACAAAGCTCTAAGTAATCAGTCCAATTGTTATTTAAAAGATCTGCTACTACCTTATCATTTTAACAGAGCACTACACTTCCATTATATTCAGTTATCAGGCTCTTGTTCTTTGGAACCAGCTGCTAATCTGGATTCAGGAGCCAGACTCGATCTCTGTTCTGAAGAATAGGGTTAAAGGGGTCATTGACTGACAAATGGTGTGTTTGTAGGTTTTAACTGTCTGAAATGAGTCTACTGGTCCCTTAATTATCAAAAATTGTTCAAAACAGTCTTAAAAAAACACACAGCCGTTATCTCGTTTTTCTCTCCCAGAAACGGCAGAAACGGAGCTAGGCGCCGCCCTCTACACCACATGGTGTCCCACATGCTGTGGAAGGGATTAACTTTACTTAACTTAGCTGTCTGTCATGTAGATGGAAGGGGTGCTAAAGGCAGCCTATTAGCCCCTGAGCTATTAGCCCCCAGGCTAACACTGGTACCATGAAGCTCGAACCAAGCACGGCTTATTGTTATTTTCTTCAGATCTTAGTCACCCTAATAACCATCCCTGTTACCACCTGGTTCACCAGTCCACAGTTCACAATATACCTCGTGTTGCTTCCACCCATCTCCCAGTGGTTTCACTGTGATTCCGCAGCAGGTCGCCAGTGCCAGCGTGCCAGTCGCGGCAACCACATATGCTGCAACCCAAGGCTGCTGGCTCTCACGGCCGCCTCCCCCACCATCTTTCGTGGCTCAATGCAACTCCGCTATACTTTCGCAGGCAATATAGGGGAGCCACTTCGTGACAGGGCATCCCCAGCTGGTTGTGGGAGACAAGTGGAGTCCCGCGGAGCAGCTCGGTTCAGCTAGCAGCCTCGGGTTGTGGCACGCAGTGCTGCCCAGGATGCAGTGCTGGTGATTTGTTGTGGCATCCCGGCGAGATTGCTGGGAGATGGGCGGAGTGACGCGAGATGAACAAACAACTGCACATCAGTGAACCAGCACTGCTCATCCAAGCTAGAAGGAGGATAGAAGCTAGTTAACTAATGGCTAACTGATGTAAGCGGGAGGACAGAGTTGAATAGTTGAAGGATGCTTCTTAAAGTGATAGGCTTTAAATCAGAGCATTTCAAGAAAGCCAGGAAAAATACAAAACAAATTTGCTTCAATAATTAAAAAATTAAAGAAAATGTGAACAAAATGTGTTACAAACACTTAATTAAGACATGAGTGAGCTGTTAAAATGTGGAAAAAGTGCAGTCAATGACCCCTTTAAAATCTTCCTTTTTGACATAGCCTATAGTTAGGGTGGGATCAGGTGATCCCGAACCCTACCATAGTTATGCTGCTAATAGGTTTAGACAGCCGGGAGACCTCCAACGATGTACTGGGTTTCACTCTCAATGTAATATTTTTGCTGGAGATTAACATCTGCTTGTTCTCTCCCATAGATTGTTTGCTCTCTACATGTCTGTTCTTTTCTTCTTCTTCTCTACCCCCCCCCCCCCAGCCAGTCGCAGCAGATGAGTGGAGGTTTCTTCCTGCGAAAACAGAGTTTTTCCTCTCTACCATCACCAAGTGCTTGTTCACAGGGGATTGCCTGATTGCTGGGTCTTTCTGCAATTGTGGGGTCTTCTCTTACAGTTTGACAGTGCAATGAGGTGACTGTTCTTGTGAAATGTCGCTATATATCCGTTATTATGGGGAATGTACAATCGCTACTCAATAAGACAGATGAGCTAGCGGCTATGGCTCGTTACCAGAGCGTCTTCAGAGAGATTAGCATGATGTTGTTTACTGAGACGTGGCTAACAGAACTAGCAGCAGATGCTAACATCGAACTGGAGGGTTTCCATCCAATATGGGCAGACCGGACACCAGACAATGGGAAGGCAAGGGGCGGAGGAGTGATAATGTATGTCAATAACAGCTTGTGCAGACAGGGACATATCAGGGTCAAGGAACAACACTGCAGCAAAGACATTGAGTTGCTAGCTGTTAGCATGTGGCCTACCTATCTCCCGAGGGAATACTCATATGTGATCTGCATTGTTATTTATGCAAATCCAACGGCGAACACTGGGACAGCACGTGACGCCATTCACTCAGTAACTGGCAGGCTGCTGACAGAACACCCAGATGCTCTTCTCCTCATCTCCGGGGATTTCAACCATATTTCACTGTCCCCCATTCTGCCACATGCCACACTAGAGACAATAAAACACTGGACTTATTCTATGTAAACACTAAGGAGGCGTACACCTCATCACCACTCCCCCCACTCGGGAGATCAGATCACAACTTGGTTCATCTCCTGCCGGTGTACAAACCCCTAGTATAGAGACAACCTCCGGTCATGCGCATGGTGAAGATATGGTCTGAGGAGGCAATGGATGCTCTAAAGGACTGTTTTGAAATCACTGCCTGGGAGCAGCTCTGTGATCCACATAGTGAGGACATCGATAGCCTCACTCACACCATCACGGACTACATCAACTTCTGTGTGGACAACATCGTATCCACCAAGACCATACGGTGTTGCTCGAACAACAAACCCTGGATCAATCCTGAGATAAAAACACTTCTGAGAGAGAAGAAGAGGATCTTCAGGTCGGGGAACAGAGACATGCTGAAGTCCGTACAGAGGGAGCTGAGAAGGAAGATCAGAGAAGGCAATTACAGCTTCAGGAAAAAGATGGAGGACAAGCTGCAACGGAGCGACATTGGCGGGGTCTGGAGAAACCTCAAAACCATCTCTGGGCTCCAGAATACCTCCTCCCAGGCCACAGGGGGCAGGGAGTGGGCAAACAATCTGAACCTGTTTTTTAATAGGTTTGACCAACCACCCTCCCCCCCCGCCTGCACACCATCCACTGCCGCCTCTAAAGCCATCGAGACCTGCTGCCCACACCCCACTCCACCAACACCCCCCTACTCCCAGCACACAGCCCCCCAACCTGACCCTCACTAAGACCCAGGTGAGGACGGAGCTGAGGAAGATCAAGGCAAGGAAGGCCTCGGGACCGGACGGCATCAGCACGACGCTCCTTAAGTCCTGCACAGACCAGCTGTGTGGGATTATGGAGGACATCTTCAAGCTGAGCCTGAAACTGGGGAGGGTACCACAGTTGTGGAAAACATCTTGTGTGGTACCTGTACCAAAGACTTCCCACCCCAGAGACCTGAACAGCTACAGACCAGTGGCCCTGACGTCTCACATGATGAAGACCCTGGAGAGACTGCTCCTTGCTCACCTCCGCCCCCTGGTGGGACCAGCGATGGCTCCACTCCAGTTCGCCTACCAGCATGGCACCAGGGTGGAGGATGCAGTGATGCTCGAAAAAGCACTCCGGCCACCGGCGGAGTGAAGAAGCCTCACCGTTACAGGCCCGGTACCGTGGCACTGAGAGAGATCCGTCGCTACCAGAAATCCACGGAGCTGCTCATCCGTAAGCTGCCCTTCCAGCGCCTGGTGAGGGAGATCGCTCAGGACTTCAAGACCAACCTGCGCTTCCAGAGCTCTGCCGTCATGGCTCTGCAGGAGACCAGCGAGGCCTACCTGGTGGGTCTCTTTGAGGACACCAACCTGTGCGCCATCCACGCCAAGAGGGTCACCATCATGCGCAAAGACATCCAGCTGGCCCGTCGCATCCGCAGAGAGAGAGCTTAGACTTTCTGTTGCACATCCACCAACCACAATGCTCCGCACTGTGTGTTTATATATATATATACAGTATATTAATATGTACATATTATATATTAATATATATATACAGTATATGTACATATATATATAATACATATATATATTATAATATAATATAATAATACATAATAATTATATATATACTATATAATATATATATGTACATATTAATATGTACATATACATATATTAATATGTACATATGTATACTAGCTGCTCTTGTTTTTTCTTGCCTTCTGATTGTTGCTCTGAGTGTTGTTATCCCTGTGCTGTTGCAATCCTGGAATTTCCCCATTGTGGGACTAATAAAGGCTTATCTTATCTTATACTGCGGACTTCTCACACAACACAACACACTGCCATCTACAGAAGTTCTCTGACAACTCTGCGATCGTCGGCCTCATCTCCAACGGAGATGAAGCTGAGTACAGAGGACTTATCCAGGACTTCGTGGACTGGTGCCATCGGAACTGCCTCCAGATCAACGCAAGGAAAACTAAGGAGCTGGTGGTGGACTGCCACAGGCAAGGACAACCCCTCACAGCACCAGTAAACATACAGGGAACAGACATTGAGATGGTGACATCCTACAAGTACCTGGGTGTTCATCTGAACAATAAACTAGACTGGTCACACAATACCGACGCACTCTACAAGAAGGGACAGCGCAGGCTGTTCCTACTGAGGAGGCTCAGGTCTTTTGGTGTACAAGGGGTGCTCCTGAAGACATTCTACGACACGGTGGTGGCATCAGCCATCACTTTTGGAGTGGTCTGCTGGGGCAGTGGCATCACAGCAGCCGATAGGAAGAGACTGAACAAACTGATCAAGAAAGCTAGCTCTGTCCTGGGCCAACGCCTTGATCCAGTGGAGGAGATAGGAGAGAGAAGGATGGTGGCTAAACTGTCATCTCTGCTGGAGTCCGAGTCCCACCCTATGCAGGACATACTGACCGCACTGAGGAGCTCATTTAGCAGTAGACTACATCATCCTAGGTGCACAACCGAGAGGTTTCGCAGGTCCTTCCTACCTACGGCTGTCAGACTGTATAACCTAAGCAGGGCTGCTCGCAGTGATAGCAAAAAAAACAAAAAACAAAAACGTGACGACCTAATAGTATTGAATGCAAAAGACGCAACAGACTTACACAAATGGTCCCCTCCAGTATACAATTAGGACAATATCAGTCACTACGGAGGGTGACAATATGTATGGGTACATATTCATACTATGTAGGATAACTAAGTAGACGGTTATACTGTTTATTGCATCTAGCTACAATACTCTGCACTGTGTATATATATTTATATATTTATGTGTACATATGTATATTCACTGTTCTTATTTTTCTTATCTTCTAAATTATTGCTCTGAGTGTTGCTGTCCCTGTGCTGTTGCAATCCTGGAATTTCCCCATTGTGGGACTAATAAAGGCTTATCTTATCTTATCTTATCTTATAAAGTTGAATTGGCTACTGAAATGCAGCTATTCTTCTTGAGGTTCAAAACAAAGCTATAACAGGGCCAGTTGCATGCATACATAAAAAACCACAACAAAAACAAAACATACACACCAACACAGCAGAAACAAAAAACATAAATGCATAACAAGCTCCTTTCAATAAAACATTAATTATATAGAAACATATCTTTGATGCAATCTTCTCTCAGTATAGATATCGAGAAGTTATGTAACATACAGCAGGGAAAATAAGTACTTAACACATCAACATTTTTCTCATTAAACATATTTCTGATGGAGCCATTGACCTGAGATTTTCACCAGATATCAGTAACAACTAGGGCTGTCACAGTAGAGGAACTTCCCCTACAGTGACGGTGGATAGCTCAACATCACGATATGCGGTATTATTACAAATGTTTTTAGGACCCTGTGGTCTCGTAATTTAAACATGGCTTTTAACTTATGTGGCAAACGATGGAAGCTGTGAGAAACTCGCAGCAGCTCCACTTTCAACTTGTGCATGTGTGACAGTTGTGCAGCACTCCGTTCTTCCTACAGGCATGAACTGCTGATTCTGTTAAAAAAAATAAATAAAAACTTGATCATTTTCATAAAGCAGTGGCGGTAACTAACCCAGTGTGGACTGGGTGTGTGGACTGGTTAGAGACTGCAGTGACATTCAGCTTATTTAAACAGGACAGCCTCCGTACAAGACCCTGCGTGGCTCTTGTCTCTGTGATTTTTGGATTTTTGCCACTGTCCGAAAAATCACATTCCAACAAGCAATACACTATGCAGTAGTTGCTTTGCTCTCGGAGCTCAATTGTTAGGATTATAAACACTCCACTCAGAAGGAAATAACACGCTTTGTGCCCTTTCACTGCTCACTGTCACGGCTGTATTTAGCAATTCTTCCAAACGCTTTCGCCACTAACTGCCTGCTGGAGTCCATCTGGAGAGAGTGTCCCACATGGTGCTGGGGGCGGCAGCACCCAGTGCTGTGGAAGCTTCCATAGTACCAGGTGCAAACATACTGTTGGCAATAAAAATGCACTTAATATTTAACAATTTATTTAATAATCAATGGGGGCACATAAGTGAACAAGATTTAGCCACACACACAAAAAAAAGTGAACGGATGTAATGGCATCACTATAGAAGAGGTGGAAAAAGCTTTAAAATCTGTAAAATGTGGTTAAGCTCGGTTACACGGTGGTGGCATCAGCCATCACTTTTGGAGTGGTCTGCTGGGGCAGTGGCATTACAGCAGCCGATAGGAAGAGACTGAACAAACTGATCAAGAAAGCTAGCTCTGTCCTGGGCCAACGCCTTGATCCAGTGGAGGAGATAGGAGAGAGAAGGATGGTGGCTAAACTGTCATCTCTGCTGGAGTCCAAGTTCCACCCTACGCAGGACACACTGAATGCACTAAGGAGCTCATTTAGCAGCAGACTACATCATCCTAGGTGCACAACCGAGAGGTTTCGCAGGTCCTTCCTACCTACGGCTGTCAGACTGTATAACCTAAGCAGGGCTGCTCGCAGAGATAGCAAAAAGACGTGACAACCTAATAGTATTGAATGCAAAAGACGCAATAGACTTACACAATGGTCCCCTCCGGTATACAACTAGGAAAATACCGGTAGCTATGGAGGGTGACAATATGTATGGGTACATAATCACACCATGTAGGATAACTAAGTAGACGGTTATGCTGTTTCATTCCATCTAGCTACAATGCTCTGCACTGTGTGTGTTTATATATTTACATATCTATTCCATCTAGCGACAATGCTCCACACTGTGTGTTTATATATTTACATATTTATTCCATCTAGCTACAATGCTCCGCACTGTGTGTGTGTTTATATATTCACATATTTATTCCATCTAGCTACAATGCTCCGCACTGTGTGTGTTTATATATTTACATATTTATTCCATCTAGCTACAATGCTCTGCACTGTGTGTGTTTATATATTCATATATCTATTCCATCTAGCTACAATGCTCTGCACTGTGTTTATATATTTATATATTTATTCCATCTAGCTACAATGCTCCGCACTGTGTGTCTATATATTTATGTTTATATGTACATATGTATACTCACTGCTCTTGTTTTTTCTTGCCTTCTGATTGTTGCTCTGAGTGTTGCTATCCCTGTGCTGTTGCAATCCTGGAATTTCCCCATTGTGGGACTAATAAAGGCTTATCTTATCTTATCTTATCTTATCTTAAGCACCAGGTCAAGACAGAATTCCAGCAAATTTTCTGAAATAAGGTGGAGAAGGCCTGAAACATCAGCTCCGTCAGTTGTACAACCTTTGTTGGAGTAATGAGAAGCTCCCCCAAAATTTCAAAGATGCTCTTTTTGTGACTATAAGAAGAAAGGTGATAGATGTGATTGTGGCAACCATCGTGGCATCTCTCTACTGTCACATGCAGGAAAGACGTTCACAAAGATTCTCCTTAACTGACTAAAGATTGTCTCTGAGAGTATTTTACCGGAATGTCAGTGTGGATTTAGAGCATCGAGATCCACATCAGACATGATCTTTACACTTCAACAACTGCAAGAAAAAGCAGTGGAACAGAACCAACCCCTATACATAGCATTTATTGACTTCAGCAAAGCCTTTAACATGGTTGGCAGGACAACTACTTTGGAGAGTCCTCCGTGCCTATGGCTGCCCAGAGAAGTTTGTTAGCATGGTCAGACTATTCCATGATGGTATGACAGGTAGAGTGTCTATTGGTGGTGATGTTGCTGATCCCTTCCCTGTCTGCCATGAGGTCAAACAGGGCTGTGTCCTCGCATCACCACTTTTCATCATGTACCTGGCTGCTGTATTTGAAACCATGAGTGACATTCTTACCAAAGGAGTTTACATCTGCACATGCCTGGATGGTAAACTTTTCAACTTAGCAAGACTGAAAGCATCCAGCAAGACTAGAGAGGTATGTGTTAGAGAACTTCTGTTTGCAGATGATTCAGTACAAGTACACACAAGCCTGGCTGACATTCAAGATATAACCAGTCATTTTGCTGTAGCTACTACTCAGTTTGGTCTGGAGATAAACACTACGAAAACAAAACTATTAATCCAGCCATCACCACTGGAGAACAATCCACAGCAACCAGAAGTACAAGTCAGTGGAGAGATTCTATAATGTTCCCAAAGCTTTGTATACCTTGGCAGCACTGTTACCAGTAACAACTCATCTGATGTGGAGGTTGACCGGCATATCAACTCTGCTTTCAGAACTTTTGTAGCCCTTCATGAATGACTCTGGTCACATCATGACATTAAGCTAAGTCCAAAGATAAAGGTCTAGAATACAACAGTATTACCTGCACTGCTGTACGTGACAGAGACCATGACCTTGTACATCATCATCATCATCATCATCATATAGTAGCAGTCTGTCGTGGGCGACAATGACTGTTTCATTTAGGTCTGATCAGATTCCTCCACACAGCTCTTGTGCAGAAGGCACATAAAACTACTTACCAGAACACAACTAAAACATAATAGACAAATCATGAAAATAAAGTGGCAGGATAGAGTTCTGAACACACAAGTTTTACAATGAGCTGGATTGGTCAGTGTTAAAGCTCTAATCGCTGCCTCACAGCTTAGATGGCCAGGACATGTGTGACGAAAGCCTGACCATCGAGTGCCAAAGCTGGTCTTTTATGGAGAGCTGGCCCAAGGGGAGCGGAAGAGGGGCGGACAGAGACTCCAATTTAAGGATGTCATCAAGAGACATATGAAAGTAGCTGAAGCTGACCCCAATACTTGGGAAGATCAAGCCCTTGACAGAAAAGCCCAGAGATGCGTAGTGCACAAATGCAGACACACAGTAGAACACAAGCACTGAGAAGACTACAACAGGGCTCATGATAGTCAGCATAATCTGCCCACAGCAAGTCATGATAGTGTGACATGCCCACGTTGCAACAGTGTGCCGATCCCAAGCAGGTCTTGCAGCACACACAAGAGCCTGCAAAGCTTAAACTCCACATCCAAACCTTCAATTCAGTCATCATCGAAATCGACGGACTGTCGGAGAGAAAGAGAGTACCATGTGCTGAAAAACACCCTCACACCATGATGGGCTGTGCAGTGCCATTTCTCCTCCAAACATGCTGTGTGTTGTGGCATCCAAAAAGCTCAATTTTGGTCTCATCTGACCAGACTACAGTGGTGTGAAAAAGTGTTTGCCCCCTTCCTGATTTCTCTTTTTTTTGTATGTCACACTTAAATGTTTCAGATCATCAAACAAATTTAAATATTTGCCAAAGATGTAAACAGAAGTAAAGAAGTAGACAGAAAATGTAGTTTTTAAATGAAGGTGTTTATAATTAAGGGGAAAAAAATCCAAACCTACATGGCCCTGTGTGAAAAAGTGATTGCCCCCTAAATCTAATAACTGGTAGGGCCACCCTTAGCACCAACAACTGCAGTCAAGCATTTGCGATAACTGGCAATGAGTCTTTTACAGCATTGTAGAGGAATTTTGGCCCGCTCAACTTTGCAGAATTGTTGTAATTCAACCACATTGGAGGGTTTTCAAGCATGAACTGCCTTTTTAAGGTCATGCCACATCATCTCAATTGGATTCAGGTCAGGACTTTGACTAGGTCACTCCCAAGTCTTTATTTTGTTTTTCTTAAGCCATTCAGAGGTGGACTTGCTGGTTTGTTTTCAATCATTGCCCTGCTGCAGAACCCAAGTGTGCTTCAGCTTGAGGTCACGAACAGATGGCCGCACATTCTCCTTCAAGATTTTTTGGTAGACAGCAGAATTCATGGTTCCATTTACCACAGCAGGTCTTCCAGGTCCTGAAGCAGCAAAACAGCCCCACACTATCACACTACCACCACTGTATTTTACTGTTGGTATGATGTTCCTTTACTGAAATGCTGTGTTACTTTTACGCCAGATGTAATGGGACACACACCTTGCAAAAAGTTCAACTTTTGTCTCGTCAGTCCACAAAGTATTTTCCCATAAGTCTTGGGGATCATCAAGATGTTTTCTGGCAAAACTGAGATGAGCCTTTATGTTCTTTTTGCTCAGCAGTAGTTTTCGTCTTGGAACTCTGCCACGCAGGCCATTTTTGCCCAGTCTCTTTCTTATGGTGTAGTCATGAACATTGACCTTAACTGAGGCAAGTGAGGCCTGCAGTTCTTTGGCTGTTGTTGTGGGGTCTTTTGTGATCTCTTGGATGAGTCGTCACTGTGCTCTTGGGGTAATTTTGGTCAGTCGGCCACTCCTGGGAAGGTTCACCACTGTTCCATGTTTTTGCCATTTGTTGATAATGGCTCTCACCGTGGTTCGCTGGAGTCCCAAAGCTTTAGAAATGGCTAGAAAATTGAACTCAGCTTTCAAAGATGTGATAAACCACAGTTAATTTATGTTGTAACAGGGGGGCAATCACTTTTTCACACAGGGCCATGTAGGTTTGGATTTTTTTTTTACCCTTAATAATAAACACCTTCAATTAAAAACTCCATTTTGTGTTTACTTGTGTAATCTCTGTCTAATATTTAAATTTGTTTGATGATCTGAAATATTTAAGTGTGACAATCATACAAAAAAATGAGAAATCAGGAAGGGGGCAAACACTTTTTCACAGCACTGTATATTCTCCCAGTATTTTACTGGCCCAAATGTTGTGCAGCAAACTTTAAAGGAGCTTCAACATGCTTTTTCTTCAGCAATGGAGTCTTGCGAGGTGAGCGGGCATAGAGCCCATGTCAGTTGAGTGCATTACTTATTGTTTTCTTTGAAACAGCAGTACCTGCTAACACCAGGTCTTTCTGGAGCTCTCTATGAGTGGTCTTTGGTTCTTGGATAACTCTTCTGATAATTCTTTTGACCTTTCCTGAAAAGTTCATAGGCTGAAAAATTCATAGTGATCAAATTTGACTAAATGTGGTTTATTTTTCAACATAGTCTCCCCTTCGGTCCACACATTTCATCGGTGTTGCCACTCTTGGATCCCTGCGGTTGAAAAATAAACCACATTTGGTGAAATTTGACCACTATGAACTTTTCAGCCCCCCCTCGTACATACACACGTGGACAAAATTGTTGGTACCCCTCTGTTAATGAAAGAAAAACCCACAATGGTCACAGAAATAACTTGAATCTGACAAAAGTGGTAATAAATAAAAATTATATGAAAATTAACCAATGAAAATCACACAATGCTTTTGAATTGTGGTTCAACAGAATTATTTTAAAAAACAAACTCATGAAACAGGCCTGGACAAAAATGATGGTACCCCTAGAAAAGATTGAAAATAATGTGACCATAGGGACATGTTCAACCAAGATGTGCCCTCTAATTAACATCACAGGTGTCTACAAACTTGTAATCAGTCATTCGGCCTATTTAAAGGGTGACAAGTAGTCACTGTGCTGTTTGGTGACATGGTGTGTACCACACTAAACATGCACCAGAGGAAGCAAAGGAGAGATTTGTCTCAGGAGATTAGAAAGAAAATTATAGACAAGCATGTTAAAGGTAAAGGCTATAAGACCATCTCCAAGCAGCCTGATGTCCCTGTGACTACAGTTGCACATATTATTCAGAAATTTGACTGTAGCCAACCTCCCTGGTTGTGGCCACAGGAGGAAACTTGATGAAAAATGGAAGAAACGGATAATATGAATGGTAACAAAAGAGCCCAGAACAACCTCTAAACACATTCATGGTGAACTCCAAGGTCAAGGTACATCAGTGTCAGATCGCACCATCCGTCATTGTTTGAGCCAAAGTGGACTTCATGGGAGACGACCAAGGAGGACACCACTGTTGAAAACAAATCATAAAAAAGCCAGACTGGAATTTGCCAAACTGCATGTTAACAAGCCACAAAGCTTCTGGGAGAATGTCCTATGGACAGATGAGACAAAACTGCAACTTTTTGTCAAGGCACATCAGCACTATGTTCACAGACGCAAAAATGAAGCATACCAAGAAAAGAACACTGTCCCTACTGTGAAACATGGAGATGGTTCTGTTATGTTCTGGGGCTGCTTTGCTGCATCTGGCACAGGGTGTCTTGAATCTGTGCAGGGTACAATGAAATCTCAAGACTATCAAGGTATTCTAGAGAGAAATATGCTGCCCAGTGTCAGACAGCTTGGTCTCAGTTGCAGGTCATGGGTCTTGTAACAGAATGATGACCCAAAACACACAGCTAAAAACACCCAAGAATGGCTAAGAGCGAAACATTGGACTGTTCTAAAGTGGCCTTCTATGAGCCCTGGTCTAAATCCTATTGAACATCTGTGGAAGGAGCTGAAACATGCCGTCTGGAGAAGGCACCCTTCAAACCTGAGACAACTGGAGCAGTTTGCTCATGAGGAATGGGCCAAAATACCTGCTGAGAGGTGCAGAAGTCTCACTGACAGTTACAGAAATCATTTGATTGCAGTGATAGCCTCAAAAAGGTTGTGCAACAAAATATTAAGTTAAGGGTACCAACAATTTTGTCCACAGCTGTATTTAATGCTGGCATCCCATTGGTGGAATTCTTCAAACCAAATATAATACTACTTGTTTTAGAAACATTCAAAACTATTTTATTATTGTTCTTCCATTTAACCACAGATTGCAACTCAGAATTTAAATTAACTAGTGCATGCCTGTAGAACGCAAGTATTCTTGTCTGAAAACAGGTAGCCCAATTAGGCTTTACAGGCCCACATGTAGGCTGTGTTTGAAAGGGGAATACAAAGAGGTGTAGCCTACAGTATATGTAGGCAATCACACATGTTAGACTTTGAAAAATATAAAAGGGACTGAACAGTACTAAGGTTTATTTGATTGTGTGAATATTAATTACAGAATGATTGAAAATGAATGGGGCATCTAATGTTAGCGACTGTTTAAGAACCCTTGTTTATTTGTTTGTCAGACTTATTTGTGTGATCTTTTTTGAGTTATATTCATGTGTTGTATCTTGCACTGTGAGGAATGGGAGTTGTTTTACTTGTTGTTTAGTCATAATTTGTTTTAGTTTATATGTGTAGTTTATAGTCTATCATCAATAAACTCATGTAGTACTGTAACAGGACACATTTACAAATATTTGAGACCCACTGTAGTGCATTCCTTTATATTTTAGCAATAAGTACAAAACACTGAACATTATTATACACAGCAGAATGACCCATTTTACTGCAACTGTTGCATCAGTGTTGCCCATTTGTCAGTAAATAAAAAATTATTTATTTCGTTATTTGAGCTTTTTTTTTTTTTGTCACGGTCGTTGTTTAGTCAAAGTGTGCATATGTGTCCGCATATGATATGCAATTGATCTGGACACTCCGCTCCATAATCATGGTGGTATTATTATTAGGTTTTAATTCTTAGATAGCTCCGCAAGCACACCAGCACTGGGAGGAGCGCCATGTTGTAATTTTCTCTTTATTAACATTCTTTAGAAAGTAGGTTTAAGCCATCATTTCATTTGATAATTACATTTGAATGTCCCTTTTTTAAATGAAAAAGAAATAAGAAAAAAAAAGAAAAAAAGGGAGGGTCAGCTTAAACATCTGCATATAGAGAGTAAGTGTTGATGTACACACTCTTGTATATATATTAACAAGGTCTGCTATATCAGTTCTGCAAATTGAAAGTCCGGCCTGAGTGATGTTACATATTTAGTCCATTTTTCCCATTGTGACATAAACAAATCCTTTTTGTAATTGACATAAGCTGTTATTTTCTCCATCTTATAAATATATCCATTGTAATGTCCATCCACAAATCAAGAGATGGGCTCTCCTGTGAAAGCCATTTTTTTGTAATTGCCTTTCTGCTTGCAATCAGTAGAATACATAATAAATATTTGTCCCTCTTTGACCACTCTGCGGGCACAAGCCCAAAGAATAGAGTTTTGCTTTCCAGTGGTAACTGACATCCAAAAATATCTTGTATAGCTTTATGAATTTCCTCCCAAAAACTTTGAATAACATGACAGAGCCAAAATATATGATAATGATTTACATTTGTACTACCACATTTTCTCCAACAAGTTGGGGAGTTCCCTTTGTACTGAGCCTTCTGGGAAGGTGTGATAAAGTATCTAATTAGGCTTTTCCAGCCAAACTCCCTCCAGCTCTGTGAACTACTGCATTTCCATTGATTTGACCATATTAATGTCCATTCCTCTTCCGATATTTCTATTCCTCCTTCTTTTTCCCATTTTGTTTTAACATATAGAGTTGAGTGTCTTTTCAGGTTTATAAGACCTTTATATAAACCTGAAATTAAGCTTTTATCTTTATTTGAGTTACATGCCCTTTTAAATAAATTCAGCAAAGGTTTACATGATTCTGCTATATATTTTAACCTGTTATTTATAAAGTGTCTCATCTGTAAGTAGCGATAGAAGTCTTGTGATTCCAACTGATACTTCCCTTTAAGTGTTTCAAAACTAAGCAGTATGTCATCTTTCATTGTCTTACATATGGCTGTTATCCCTCTGTTTGCCCAAACTTTAAATCTTGTGTCTGACTTACTTGGAGTGAAATGTGAGTCATATGCGCACCACTTTAAAATTACTATGTTCTCTTCTAGATTATATTTTGATACTACTCTTCTCCAGATTTTAAGAGTCCACTTAACCCATGGATTTTCTATGTTCTTGATAATGTCTTGTAGGTTACCATCAGCTATTGTCGCTTGTATAGGAGTGGGGCTCATTCCCTCTTCAATACTCTTCCACTGGGCAGTATATGAAGGATTACACCAGCAAATTATGGGTCTAAGTTGTGCTGCCCAATAATAGTCTCTCAGGGAAGGAAGGCCCCACCGCCCTTTTTGTTTTGACAATTGTAGAGTTTTAAATTGGATTCTAGGTTTCTTACCTTGCCATATGTACCTGGACAGCATTTTGTCCCATTCATTAAATTGTTTTTCACTTATCTCTATTGGCAAAATTTGAAATAAATATAATAATTTGGGGAGTATATTCATTTTAATTGAATCAATTCTTGAATTTAGGTTTAAATATGGAATTAGATTCCATCTTGCAACGTCCTCTTTGATTTTTCTTTGGATTGGTGAATAATTGCATTCTAGTAGTTCAGAGAGGTTTTTTGGTATTATGACTCCCAAGTACTTTAAGAATTCTGTTTGCCAAGCAAATTGAAAATTATTTTTAATTTCTTCAGGTGGATTATAATTATATTTAAGCAACTGTGTTTTACTTATGTTAATTTTGTATCCTGATAATTGACCAAAATAGTTGAATGATTCCATAAGTTTAGGTAGGGAATCTGTTGGTTGCCCCAGGTAGATCAAAATATCATCTGCGTAGCAGGCCAATTTATGCTCCTTCCCATTTATATTGATGCCTTGTATTCCTTTGTTCTGTCTAATATACTGGGCAAATGGTTCCAGATATAATGCAAATAATAACGGTGAACATGCACAACCCTGTCTAGACCCTCTTTCTAGGTTAAAACTATTTGACAAACAGCCGTTAACTTTAATTCTTGCAGTGGGTTTATTATATAATGCCTGTATTGTTTTGATCATTTTTTCATGTAAGCCAAATCTGTATAAAACTTGATTAAGAAAACTTCAGTCCACAGAATCAAAGGTCTTTTCTGCATCAATACTGATGAGGAGCGCCATGTTGAACATGCAGTGCTGCAAAGGACAGCGGTGGCACACAGGTGAAGCATGGGTGACGCAGCAGCCGAGACTCCCGTTAACTGCGCAGACTGGGCTTGGCTTTCTGTGGACTGCGGTAAGGCAGTCCGGCTGCCCCCCGCCCCATCCCCAGCGCACCCGTGCACCTCATGTTTGTCATATATGCCGAATTATCCTTTAGAGCTACGCAATCACGGCAACATTATAGTATAATTTTTTTAAGCATTAAATCTTCAGTATTATCTTTTTCTGGTCAAATTTGTTGCTTTTCACTTCCTTGTTTTGTTTATTGAGCGCTCTGGTAACTGGTCGTGATGCCGCCTATTATCCAATCAGTACGGGGCCAATCCGAAACCCTGTCCACACTTCTAGAAGCCATAGCATGAGGAAACGAAGTGGTGGCTAAACTTTTTATTGCTAAAAATTACATATTTTGACTGAGCAACTCCATGCACGGAGATGCACACCCTCATAACCTCAGCAAAGTACTTATAAAATCTGAGGTCAGTCTAACGAACGGTTTGAGAGATATGTGAGGAACACACAGACAGATTTGTTGCATTTATCGATAGATGTTTCACTTATTCAAACTAAAAGCTGAAAAATATAATGTAGACTTATCTGCATACATTGCAATTTTGGCATTATTTAAAATGAGTGGCAAATCATTTGTAAAAATAATATAAAGCAATGACCCAAGGCAACTTCCTTGGGGGACTCCACACCCAACAGCTCCAACATCTGAGTAACAACCATTTTAAACACAAGCACTCTGAGGCGAGTGCAATATCCCCCGCCTCCATTTTCTTTGAAGATCCCAATACTTACTGACAGAGAGCAGTTTTCAACTTTTCAATATAATTACTGTGGCAGAACCAAATTATGATAAGCCCATCATCCACGAGTATACAACAAAGTATACAACCCAAAGTTGCAGGTCAGGATCCCAAGATGAACCCGTGTAGCAAGCATGGTGAGCCTAGAGAGCTTTACACGTTCTCTAGTAAAGGGAGTGCCAAACTTGACCTTTGACCTATTGACCCCAAACCCATCATCAGAGGTCAGACTCCCAAGGTGAACCTGTGTACCATGTTGGGGGCCCGAGCTTTACTCATTGTAAAGTAATAAGGCATGAGAAATGCTAACCTTGACCTTTGACCTTTTGACCCCAAACCCATAGTCAGAGGTCAAGATCACAAGGTGAACCTGTGTACCAGGTTTGGTGGCCCGAGCTTTACTCATTGTAAAGTAATAAGGCATGAGAAATGCTAACCTTGACCTTTGATCTTTTGACCCCAAACCCATAGTCAGATGTCAGGATCCCAAGGTGAACTTGTGTAGCAAGTTGACCCTAGCTTTCTTTTGTTGTTCAGATATAGTACAGTAATAAGGCAAAAGGAATGTTATCCTTGACCTTGACCCCAAATGTATAGTCAGAGATCAGGATCCCCAGGTGAACCTCTGTACCAGATTTGGTAGCCCTAGCTTTAGTCGTTGTACAGTAATAAGGCATAAGAAATGCTAACCTTGACCTTTTGACCCCAAACCCATAGTCAGAGGTCAGGATCCCAAGGTGAACCAGCGTAGCAAGTTTGGTGACCCTAGCTTTCTTTGTTGTTGAGATATAGTTTTTAAGCCATTTTGATGTTGACCTTTGACTTTACAATCCCAAAACCATAGTCCCACTTCAGGATCACAGGATGAACCCATGTACCCATATGCGCATCCTCAGTATCTATCAAACCATGTTTCAAAACAATCGGACCAAAACTGTATGAGGAGTTGAATTCACAAGACAGCTACTGTCTATGAAATGAGGTGAGATAGGAGGTCAAAGGTCAGGGGCTACAATTCCCACAGAAATCATCCAATCAGAATCAAAACTGCAATCTGCACATCCTCAGTATATATCAAACCATGGTACCAAGTTTCAACACAATCAGACCAAAACTGGTGGAGGAGTTGATTTCACAAGACAGTTACTGTCTAAGAAGTGAGGTGAAACAGAAGGTCATAGGTCAGGGGCTACAATTCCTGCAAAAATCATCCGATCAGAACCAAACTGCAATATGCGCATCCTCAGTGTATATCAAACCATGGTACCAAGTTTCAAAACAACTGGACCAAAACTGTAGGAGGAGTTGATTTAAAGTGGGGCAGATGGACGGATGGACTCATAACATACTCCCCCTTTGGTTTGACCCCTTTGGGTGAAGACTGGCGGGGGATAAAAACTGTTTGCGAGCACTTGTTAGATAACTCTGTATCCATAATAATGATAACTGATCAAACCCAACACATTCTCGCTCACCTAACAATAACTCATGATTAATAATATCAAAAGCAGCAAAGAAATCAAGTAATTATAGCACCTGTTATTTTCTTTTCTTCCATATCTAATCCAACTTTATTTATAAAGCACTTTAAAAACAATGACAGCTGACACAAAGTGCTGTACATCTACAATAAATAAAATAAAAACATAAAATATAAGAACAATAAAAACAATAAAATACAGCTTAAAAGGTACAAAACAGCACAAACAAAACAGTAGTCATACAATAGAGACAATAAGAACAAATAAGAACAAATCAATGTCTCCAACTGGGTCAAAAGCCAGAGAATAACAATGGGTTTTAAGATGAGATTTAAAACTGGACAGTGAAGAGGACTGTCTGATGGACAAAGGCAGATTGTTCCACAATTTAGGAGCAGCAACAGAAGAAGCTCTGTCCCCTCTGAGCTTTCTCTTTGATTTTGGTATCTCCAGGAGCAGCTTATCAGCTAACCTGAGAGACTGAGCAGGAGTGTAAGGATGGAGCAGCTCAGAGAGGTAAGACGGGGCAAGGCCGTTTAATGATTTAAAAACAAATAAAAGAATTTTAAAATGCACCCTAAAATGCACAGGCAGCCAGTGAGGGGAAGCTAAAACGGTGTAATGTGGTCCCTCTTACGTGTTCCAGTTAAAAGAGGTGCAGCTGCATTTTGAACCAACTGGAGACATGAGCGGGAAGACTGGCTGACTCCAAAATAAAGTGCATTACAGTAATCCAGCTGAGATGTGATGAAGGCATGGATTACTGTTTCAAAGTGTTGCTTTGAAAGGATTGGTTTAACTCTTGCCAGCTGCCTTAGATGAAAAAAGCTGGACTTCACTACTGCACTGATTTGAGGATCTAATTTAAAATCACTGTCCAACTTAAAACCCAGATTAGTAATGGTTGGCTTAACAAACCGTGCCAAGGGGCCCAAGTGAACAGGTGGGGACTCACTAGAGCCACTGAGTCCAAACACCATCATTTCGGTCTTATTTTCATTAAAACTTAAGAAGTTTAAAACCATCCAATCTTTAATGTCATCAAGACATGCAAGGAGTGATTTTAATGAGGTCTCCTTCCGCTTTAATGGTACATACAGTGGGGCAAAAAAGTATTTAGTCAGCCACCAATTGCGCAAGTTCTCCCACTTTATCCTCATTTATTCTAGTCGGAATTTATATCCCGCCTGCTGCTTGTACAACGGAGGCACTGCAGCTCCTCGCTGACCAGATAGCAGACGTGGAGGAAAAACATCCAGACTCTCTGCTTATCATTCTGGGTGATTTCAATAGAGCTAATCTCACAAATGAGCTTCCTAAATACAGACAGCATATTAAATGTCCCACCAGGGACACAAATACACTCGACCACTGTTACACAGTTTTAAGAAATGCCTATCATGCCGTCCCCCGTGCAGCTCTGGGTTTTTCTGACCACTGCCTGCTCCATCTTATTCCAACATACAGACAGAAACTAAAAACTTCCAAGCCTGTTGTAAGGACTGTGAAGAAATGGACTGAGGAATCAAAGCTGAAGTTACAAGCCTGCTTTGACTGCACAGATTGGAGTGTTTTTGAAGCTGCAGCCATTAACTTAAATGAACTCACTGACACTGTGACATCATACACCTGTTTCTGCGAGGACATGTGTGTGCAGACCAAGACCTTCTGCATATACAACAACAATAAACCCTGGTTCATTCCTAAACTGAAGCAGCTACGTCAGACCAAGGAGGAGGCCTACAGGACTGGTGACTGGACTCTGTACAAGCGGGCCAGAAACATGCTGACGAAGGAGACCAGGCTTGCTAAGAGGAGCTACAGTGTGAAGTTACAAAAAAACTTCTCAGCTAACAACTCTGCTTCTGTCTGGAGAGGCCTACGGAATATCACCAACTACAGGAGACCATCCCCCCACCCTGCGGAAAACCTCCAGCTGGCTAATGACCTAAACAGCTTTTACTGCAGGTTTGAAAAGAACCTACAGTTCTCACCTCCCACCCACACAAAAGGATTATCTGCAGCCCCAGGAACTCCATCCCTCCTCCACTCTGACCTCCCACCAGCACTAATGATCTGTGAAGAGGAGGTGCGCCGGGTCTTTCAGAGACAAAAGATCAAGAAGGCTGCAGGACCTGATGGTGTGTCTCCGTCCTGCCTGAGAGTCTGCTCCAACGAGTTGGCCCCCATCTTCACCCGGATCTTTAACAGATCACTGGAGCTGGGTGAAGTGCCTTCCTGCTTCAAACGCTCCATCATCATTCCAGTTCCCAAGAAACCCTCTATTACAGGATTAAACGACTACAGACCTGTTGCCCTGACCTCTGTGGTCATGAAATCCTTGGAGAGATTGGTGCTGAACCACCTGAAGGTCATCACAGGCCCCCTGATGGACCCACTGCAGTTTGCCTACCGGTCAAACAGGTCAGTGGATGATGCAGTGAATATGGGACTACATTACATCCTGCAACACCTCGACTCCCCAGGGACGTACGCCAGGATCCTGTTTGTCGACTTCAGCTCAGCGTTCAACACCATCATCCCAGGCATTCTTCATCAGAAACTCCTCCAGCTCAAGGTGCCCCCCTCCACCTGCCAGTGGATCTCCAGCTTTCTGACTGACAGGTGGCAACAGGTGAAGCTAGGGAGATTTACATCCAGCTCCCGAAAAATTAGTACTGGCGCCCCCCAAGGATGTGTCCTTTCCCCACTGCTCTTCTCCCTCTACTCCAACGACTGCACCTCAGAGGACCCTTCGGTGAAGCTCCTGAAGTTTGCGGACGACACCACAGTCATCGGTTTGATCCGGGATGATGATGAGTCTGCATACAGGCGGGAGGTGGAGCAGCTGATCCTCTGGTGCAGCCAGAACCATCTTGAACTTAACCCAGCCAAAACGGTGGAGATGACTGTGGATTTCAGGCGACACCCCCCTTCATTCCCCCCACTCACCATCCTCAACAGCACAGTGTCCACTGTGGACTCCTTCAAGTTTCTGGGTACCACAATCTCCCGGAACCTGAAGTGGTCCTCCCATATTGACACTGTCCGGAAAAAGGCCCAGCAGAGGTTGTTTTTTCTGCGTCAGCTCAAGAAGTTTGATTTGCCTCAGGAGCTGCTGGTTGTCTTCTACACCGCCATCATCCAATCTGTCCTCTGCTTTTCCATCACTGTCTGGTTTGGATCTGCCACTAAACAGGACAAGACCAGACTGCAGCGGATCATTAAGTCTGCGGAGAGGATCATTGGTACCGACCTACCCCCCATTGAGAACTTATATCGGTCCATAACCAGGAAACGGGCGGGAAACATCTGTGCTGACCCATCACACCCCGGCCACAAACTGTTTGAACTTCTATCTTCTGGTCGTCGTTACAGATCACTGAAGGTCAAAACCACCCGTCACAGGAACAGTTTCTTTCCTCAAGCCATCACTCTGATGAACTCCTAACATTCACCTAGTCCTACCTGTTGCTGTACTCATGACTTTTCATCCATTATTACATTGCACATAACTCTCACACTGCTTTTTACTTCATTCACATTATATCACTGAATCTGAGTCCACATTGAAATACTGTGTGATTGTATATTTTTTCATATATTTCTGCAAAGTGTGGTTAGTCCGAGTAAATAACTGCATATATTCCTGTATATATTTGCATCCTTTTATAGAAACGTGGACAGACTGTAATTTACTGTACATACTCTGGTTGTCATTGAATCCTTATTTAAATCCTTCACCTGAACAACGAGAGCAAGTTTTTAGCCAAAGTCAAATTCCTTGTATGTGTTGTGCATACTTGGCCAATAAAGCTGATTCTGATTCTGATGATTCTGATTAAAAGATGAGAGAGGTCTCCAGTTTTCATCATAGGTATACCTCAACTATGAGAGACAAAATGAGAAAAAAAATCCAGAAAATCACATTGTCTGATTTTTAAAGAATTTATTTGCAAATTATGGTGAAAAATAAGTATTTGGTCACCTACAAACAAGCAAGATTTCTGGCTCTCACAGACCTGTAACTTCTTCTTTAAGAGGCTCCTCTGTCCTCCACTCGTTACCTGTATTAATGGCACCTGTTTGAACTCGTTATCAGTATAAAAGACACCTGTCCACAATCTCAAACAGTCAGACTCCAAACTCCACTATGGCCAAGACCAAAGAGCTGTCAAAGGACACCAGAAACAAAATTGTAGACCTGCACCAGGCTGGGAAGACTGGATCTGCAATAGGTAAGCAGCTTGGTGTGAAGAAATCAACTGTGGGAGCAATTATTAGAAAATGGAAAACATACAAGACCACTGATAATCTCCCTCGATCTGGGGCATCATGCAAGATCTCACCCCATGGGGTCAAAATGATCACGAGAACGGTGAGCAAAAATCCCAGAACCACATGGGGGGACCTAGTGAATGACCTGCAGAGAGCTGGGACCAAAGTAACAAAGGCTACCATCAGTAACACACTACGCCGCCAGGGACTCAACTCCTGCAGTGCCAGACGTATCCCCCTGCTTAAGCCAGTACATGTCCAGGCCAGTCTGAAGTTTACTAGAGAGCATCTGGATGATCCAGAAGAGGATTGGGAGAATGTCATATGGTCAGATGAAACCAAAATAGAACTTTTTGGTAAAAACTCAACTTGTCGTGTTTGGAGGAGAAAGAACACCATACCTACTGTGAAGCATGGGGGTGGAAACATCATGCTTTGGGGCTGTTTTTCTGCAAAGGGACCAGGACAACTGATCCGTGTACAGAAAAGAATGAATGGGGCCATGTATCGTGAGATTTTGAGTGAAAACCTCCTTCCATCAGCGAGGGCATTGAAGATGAAACGTGGCTGGGTCTTTCAGCATGACAATGATCCCAAACACACCGCCCGGGCAACGAAGGAGTGGCTTCGTAAGAAGCATTTCAAGGTCCTGGAGTGGCCTAGCCACTCTCCAGATCTCAACCCCATAGAAAATCTTTGGAGGGAGTTGAAAGTTCGTGTTGCCCAGTGACAGCCCCAAAACATCACTGCTCTAGAGGAGATCTGCATGGAGGAATGGGCCAAAATACTAGCAACAGTGTGTGAAAACCCTGTGAAGACTTACAGAAAACGTTTGACCTCTGTCATTGCCAACAAAGGGTATATAACAAAGTATTGAGATGAACTTTTGTTATTGACCAAATACTTATTTTCCACCATAATTTGCAAATGAATTCTTTAAAAATCCTTCAATGTGATTTTCTGGAATTTTTTTTTCTCATTTTGTCTCTCATAGTTGAGGTATACCTATGATGAAAATTGGAGACCTCTCTCATCTTTTAAGTGGGAGAACTTGCACAATTGGTGGCTGACCAAATACTTTTTTACCCCACTGTATATCTGAGTGTCATCAGCATAACAGTGGAAGGAGATACCATGCTTTCTAAGAATGGAACCCAGTGGAAGTAGATAAAGGGAGAAAAGCAAGGACCCTAAAATTGAGCCCTGTGGGATCTCACATGACAGGGAAACAGAGGGAGATTCAAAACCAGCAAGGCTTACGCACAGTTCTGTCAAATAGGACCTGAACCGTTCCACAGCAGCACCACAAATCCTCACAAGATGCTGTAGAAGATATATTAAAATGCCATGGTCCACTGTATCAAAGGCGGCGGTTAGGTCAAGCAGGATGAGAATCACAAAATCACCAGAATTAGATGCCAGGAAGATGTCATTAAAAACCCTTTTTCAAGCTGACTTATTAAAGCTGACTGTGCTATGTTGAGTTTTAAATCCAGACTGGAACACCTCCAGGACACCATTCTCATCTAGAAAGACCTTTAACTGAGAGTAAACTATTTTCTCTAATATTTTTGAAAGAAAAGACAGCTTTGTAATAGGCCTAAAATTAGCCAACACAGTCTGATCAAGACCAGGTTTCATTATCAAAGGTTTAACTGCTGCATGTTTAAAATGTGCAGGAATGACACCGGAAGACAAACCGTTGTATAAAATTGTTCAAACCAACTGACCTATACTAGATAAAACCTCTTTAAAAAAGCGACGAGGAAGAGCATTACAAGGGGAACCTGAGGGCTTAATATGACCAACCACATCCTCTAATTGCAACAGGGTCACAGGCTCAAAATGATTAAAGACAGTAGAGCAAGGGACAGACACAGAGGGATCAGAGGTAGGAGCTGGGATGAGAGCCGTAATGGTGGTGACTTTATCAATAAACAGTCATCTGTAAAATGAGTCAGAGCTGAAGTTGTGGAGTGTCCTTTGTAGGCATGGTGAAATTCAGTTATTAAAATATTCTTGGAAAAATAACATTTAATTTGCTCATACACTATTCTTAACATGATTTTACTTAAAATGGGTGACAGGAGCACTCTGAGGCGAGTGCAATATCCCATGCCTCCATTTTCTTTGAAGATCCCAATACTTACCCCAGGCCACAGTTGTAAATAAGAATGTGTTCTTAATCTGTCTTGCCTGGTTGAATAAAGGTTAAATAAAAATAAAAACTGACTGATGGAGAGCAGTTTTCAACTTTTCAATATAATTATTGTGGCAGAACCAAATTATGATAAGTATATCATCCATGAATATATAACCAAGTATACAACCCATAGTTGTAAGTCAAGATCCCAAGGTAAACCTGTGTAGCAAATATGGTGACACTAGAGGGCTTTACAAGTTCTATAGTAAGAGATCATAGGGAGTGCCAACCTTGACCTTTTGACCCCAAACCTGTAGTCAGAGGTTAGGGTGTCAGAGTGAACCTGTGTACCAGGTTTGGTGACCCCATCTTTCTTTGTTGTTGAGATATACTTTATAAGGCATTTTGATGTTGACCTTTGACCTTGTGATCCCAAAACCACAGTCACACTTCAGGGTCATAGGATGAACCTGTGCACCAAGTTTGGCAACCCTAGCTTTACTTGTACAGTAATAAGGCATAAGGAATGTTAACCTTGACCTTTGACCTTTTGATCCCAAACCCATAGTCAGAGGTCAAGATCCCAAGGTGAACCTGTGTACCAAGTTTGGTGACCCTACCCAGAGGCGGACACAGATATGGGCGAGGTGGGCGGGCGCCCAGGGCACCATTCTTTTGAGGGCGCCATGAGAAGCAAAAGAATAAAAATAATAATAAAAGATTCATAATTATGTGTGCTGAGGGTGCATTTGTGGCAAATGGGTGCCCTCTACAGGCGAGATGCCAGCGCCCTCTGGCTGCGGCTGGCAGACTCCACTGATCACACTCCAGTATGGCCCATTCAAAGCACAGCAAAGGAAGAAAAAAAACATTAAAAATAGCTTTTTTTCTTAAATTATCCAGCGGTTTGAACTTTAAAACATTGAGCCCTAAAACAGCAACATTTGGTCATCACAGCTTATGTTACGTACCATAATTTTTCTCCAATGTGTTGTAGTCAGCTTCAGTTTACTGGCCACATGAATTAATTTCAGGGCCGTGAGAGACCATTTGAGAGGCAGGGGCGCAAATTAATTAAAAAAGGGCACATGGAATGAGATTTGTTAAAAATATGTCAGCTTTATAGGTCACTTAGTTGGCATCTATTTTACTTAAATAACTATACACTCATGGACATATTTTATACCCCACAGAATTTTACAAATTATCACCTCACACAGAGACCACGGTCTTCATCATTAATTATATAAAGATCAATGACCAAAAATAAATAAATAAATTAAAGCTGTAAACGGGCTCTCACCCCCCGGGCAACCGCGGATCCCAGCACCCGTCGTACTTAGCTGACTCAGAAAATTTCCCGCCGTCGCAGCAAGCGCTGCGTGAATAATAAAGTAAACCATTTGGCGCAGTACTTCCTGTGTGCAGTGGGTGGTGCTATAACTTTTGTCAATCATTTTTATGTAGGAGCATATGGGGTGGGACGAATATCCATCGTAGAAAATCTGGTGAAAATCAGACAAAGTTTGTCCAAGTTACAACTTTCTGATGTTCCATGGCGAGGAGTCAACCTTCGCCATGTCGCTATGGCAACACTTCCCTGTCAGTTATGTGTTGCCTACCCATATAGGACTACATATGACAGTCACCTCAATCTATGTTCCAGATTTCATGACTCCAGGTCGTTCCCAACCATCCCAACAAGATCACGGATTGAATGACAAGGACGGCATGTTCATGGTAACAGCAGTGACGCCATGCTAAAGGTGATGTGCAGTTATGATCAACCAGGTGGTCTGATAAACCTCAGAAAATTGCACATTATTCTGGCAAGCGACGCATAAGTATGGCATGTGAGTTATGGCAACTTACTGTCTATTGGTGGTAGGGGACGCTGAAACTATGTGTCATTCTTTATTATAGAAATTATCAGTATTGGCTACCTATTCACCACACAAAATCTGGTTGAAATCAGTCAATGTATGCCAGAGTAAAAGCAATTGGAAGGGTGATGGCGATACTGAAAACTTGGCCACGCCCCTTCCACCAAACCGTCAGGCATTTGGAAAAGTTTTCAACAGCTTTTGATGGCACACAGGTATGACTGTCACCATAAATGGTATCAGACTATTTATTTCAGAGATACTGAAGAAAACCTTTGGTGTAACCTTGATGTCTCCAAGAGAGAGTGCAATTGCTACTCATGAATATTCATAACTGTAATTGTTTGGAGGCATACCAATATACATCATACCTACGTTGGTGCCAATCCGACATTCCATCCCAGAGGTATTAAAAAAACATGATGCAAACTTTCCGATGCAAAACTTTCTGCCTCCTATAGGTGGTGCTGTAGATTTCTATGAATTTTGTTCTATAGAACTCTTTGGAATTGGACTGATATCCACAATATTGAATTTGGCTGAAATCCGGCAATGCATACCAGAGTTATTGCGGTCAGAATGGTCATGGAATGATCATGGCGAGGCATCAAACTTTGCCACACGCCTACGGCCAAACCGTCGAGCTTTTGGAATAGTTTTCAATAACTTTTAATGGCACCTGGGTATAGATGATTGTCACCACAAATGAGCTCAATCGGACAAAAACCCTAGGACAAATTCAATCAAATGCGTGAGGTATAAATCAGGTCACTGCCACTTTCTGCCAAAATGGCCGACTTCCTGTTGGGGGTAGACCATCATTTCTATGGAGTTTTTTGCATGTCTTGACATGATAAACATCTCACCCGATTTTCATCTTTCTACGCTAAAGTAAGCGTGTGCCACTCCCCATTGATTTCACGTTAGGTGGTGCTGTAGAGCCATTTTTGTGGGGTCATTCATATTTCCTCTAAAATATTCAATTTTTGCCAGTCTTGAGGTCCCTGCAAAAAATGGTGAGTTTTCATGCACGTTCACTACCCCAAAAATGAGATCTTAAATGGAGAAGAAGAGAAAAAAAAAAATCTAACAATTACAATAGGGCTCTCGCCCACTGACTTTGTCAGTGGCTCGGGCCATAAAAATTCTAACAATTACAGTAGGGCTCGCGCCCTAAAAATTCTAACGATTTCAATAGGGCTCTCGCCCACTGACTTGATCAGTGGCTCGGGCCCTAATAATTGGCAGCTTCCATTGAAAAATGGTTATCTCTTCAAAATAAAAACATCTTTCAGAAATAAAAAAAAAGCTTTGCTCTCAACAAATAAATAATTATAACTTCATTCAAATGACTAAATCATTGCAAAAAAATTTAAAAGGCCATTTGTTTTGTCAGCAAAATGAGCCAAAACCAGCCCCTCTGTTAAACTGCCCCTCTTCATCTCTACAAAGACTGCAAGGATAGTTTATACAGGACAACGCAGTACAGGTGCATCTCAATAAATTAAAATGTCATCAAAAAGTTGATTTATTTCAGAAATTCAATTTAAAAAATGAAAGTCATATATACGTATTCCTCCACATTGAAAGGAGTCAGTTAAGGTGGTATGGGCATCTGATTAGGCTGCCTCCTGGACGCCTCCCACTTGAGGAGTTTCAGGCACATCCCACTGGGAGGAGACCCCGGGGCAGACCCAGGACTCGGTGGAGAGACTATGTCTCCCAGCTGGTCTGGGAACGCCTTGGTATCCTCTCTGAAGAGCTGGAGCAGGTGGCTGGGGAGAGGGAAGTCTGGGCTTCTCTGCTTGAACTGCTGCCTCCGCGACCCGGACCTCCGGAAAAGCGGTAGAAGATGGATGAATGGATGGATGGAAAGTCATATATTATATATTACCAGTTGCTGCTGGTGGGTCAGGACAGTGCTGGTGCTTGGCGGCTCCGCCGCCATCAGTGTGTGGATGGGTGGATAACAGGATCTGTAAAGTTCTTTGGTCATTTAGAGATGAGAAAAAGTGCTATATAAGTGAATGCCATTTACCATTTATATACTGTAGATTCATTACACACAGAGTGATATATTTCAAGTGCTGATTTCAAGTGTCCACCCTTCGCATGCGAAGACTGGACCTGGTGGACTGCACGGAGGAATTCACTAGATTGGTTCAACAGGCAGGATGGCGGACCAGCTAAACGTTGTGGAATGTAAACAGGGCATAGCAGGACAGTTGGCTGCTGGCCATCCACTACAGCCAAGGAAGCTTCCAGTCGTAATTCGTATCATGCCATTGGACTCTGTCTTCTGCAACCGTGAGGATGGGGTTGCTCTAGCCCAACAGCTTCTCCATCTCAATCTCTTTCACACGTAGGTGTTGTGCAATGACGTCTCTCTTCATAACCCTGTTATTTCTTTTAATGTTGATGGTTATGGCTTATAACTTATGAAAACCCCAAATTCAGTTTCTCAAAAAAATTAGATTATGTATAATTAATTTTTTTTTAAAAAATTGATTTTTAATAGATTTTTTTTGATTGATTATTTATTTATGTGTCTTGCACCAATGGTGCACAGCCCTTATGGCTGACAAGACACTATAACACTACTAACATTCATGGCCACAAATCCACAAATACGGTTCATCAAATTTGAAAATTAAAAAGAACAAAATTAAAATAAGGAAAGATACATTCTGTTGTGGCGCATATGTTGGTTACATATTCCCCACAAATGTGTTGATGTATGTTGATTGTGTGCTTCACGTCTCATGGAACAAAGAGGACTGAGACTCTGAGATTCGGCCTTTGTTTCCGGGAGACGACCGGGGAAGATTTCCGGGCCACAGAGACTAGAGGACAATGGCGTGAGATCAAAGGGGTTACTTTGTGATTGAAATTAAGTACCATGTGACTGTATGTTTAATTAAACACCCTGTTTAATGTCCTATATTTCATTACATTTTCAATAAGTCCTTACAGACACAACATGTGCCTAAGATCTGGAAAGATGCCGTGGTTGTTCCCGTTCCAAAATCCAGCTGTCCTAAAATGGTAAATGACTTTAGACCAGTTGCTTTGACTTCAATTTTAATGAAAATTTTTGAAAAACTGGTCAGATGTGAGGTCCTAAGGCAGACTGAACATGCATTGGATCCTCTGCAGTTTGCCTATAGGCCTCACAGAGGAGTGGAGGATGCCACTGTCACTCTGTTTGACATGCTTTTTAAACATCTGGATTTTAATGGGACACACGCCAGGCTTTTATTTGTGGACTTCTCTTCTGCCTTTAATACAATCCAACCTCATATTTTAGTTGAAAGGCTCCTGCAACAATTTGATTTAAGCAATAATCTGGTGGGTTGGATTCTGGATTTCTTAACCAACAGGACGCAGAGAGTAAGGGTCAATGGCACATTGTCTGACCTAAAGTGCTCTTCTACTGGCTCTCCTCAGGGGTGTGTGTTGTCACCACTACTCTTCATCCTGTACACAAACATGTGTCGGAGCAGACATGACAACAGACACATTATAAAGTATGCTGATGACTCAGTCATTGTCAGTCTCCTCCAGGATGGTGAGAGTGGCCACGGCCCAGTAGTTGATGACTTTGTTCACTGGTGTGAGGATTCCTACCTGCAGCTGAATACAACAAAAACGAAAGATATGATTATTGACTTTAGGAGGAAAACTCCCAGGCAAAAAGTCACCATACTAAAAGGCCAGACCACCGAATGTGTACAATTGTACAAATATCTTGGGACGATTATTGATAGTGGATTGGACTTTGAGGTGAACTGTGAAAGGGTGTGCAAAAAGGGTCAGCAAAATTTGCATTGTTTGAGGAAACTTGCACGCTTCCAAATTGACCGAACCATAATGACTATGTTTTATCGGGCTTTTATTGAATCTGTTTTATCCTTTTCTTTAATGTCATGGTTTGGTCAGATAAAACTGAAACAGAGGAAATCCTTGGATCAGGTAGTCAGATGGTCCAGTCGTTTGCTTGGTGAGTCACAGCTGAGCCTGACATCCCTGTACACCAGACAAGTACAGAGGATGGCCGACTCGATTTTAAATGATGACTCCCACCCTTTGCACTGCAACTTTCAGCTTCTTCCCTCCAGACGGAGGTTTGCTGTCCCAAAAAGTAGAACCCAGCGCTACAAAAACAGCTTTGTCCCTGCTGCTGTCAAAGAGTTGAACAAGCTATAAAAATTATATTGTACATATTTTATATTTACCTGTTTTGTAAGATGTGTGCCTGTGTTTGTGTCTATGTTGAATGTAATTAGTGGCTTGTAAATACGGATGTCACCAACTGCAAAACAAATCTACCTACGGGTACAAATAAAGTAACCTGAACCTGAACCATGTGACTGCTGTTTCGTGCCTGGGGTATAAAACCCCTGATGTGAGATGAAAACTTCCTCTTGATTTGCTTTGAGATTTGTTGGAGATGTGCTCTGTGAATAAAGCTGAATCTGAGGAACAAACTCATCCTCATCCTTGAACACATTCTCCACACTGGTGACCTTACGACTCAGAATGAGCAGAAATAATTCTCCCGAGCGGGGCTCGGCAGAAGCCAGCCTGATGGCTGCCTCCACACTCCGGCTGCCTGACTTCTGGCAGCATAGCCCGCGCTCCTGGTTTAGCGCGGTCGAGGTGCAGTTCAACCTCCGGAGAATCTCGAAGGACGACACGAGATTCTACCATGTTGTAGCGAAGCTGGACAGCCACACAGTTCAGAGGGTGGAAGATCTGGTCAACCACCCACCGGACAGCGACAAATACGGCGCCTTGAAAGCTGCGCTTATCAGTCATTTCACCCCTCCGTGCAACAGCGAGCAGAGGGGCTCCTGGCGTTGACGGAGTCGGAGAACGACAGACCCGTAGACCTGATGGTCAAAATGCTGAGGCTGAAAGACTCCAAGGACTGCGAATTTATCTTCGCCCACCTTTTCCTCCGGACCCTACCGCCAGCGGTAGGGTCCGGAGCTGAGAGTTACCCTGAGTTACCCTGAGAGTTACCCTGAGAGTTACCCTGGCAGATTCACCCCGGTTGGCCAAGCGAGACTACCACGGGCTGAGCAAGGAGGCGCAGCGACTCGTCGACGCCCACAAGCGGAGCGCAGTTTCGGCTGCAGCAGCGGAGCTAGGAGCGATGCCCGGAGACGGCATGGGGCCAGTGGTTGCAGCACCAGACGCGCCGACGACGGCAGCAGTCAGCACCAAGCGACATGGAGTGGGCGACGTCCTGTGCTTCTATCATCGCCATTTTGCGGAGAGGGCACACAAGTGCCTCCCGCCGTGCCACTTCAAGCGTTCGGGAAACGCCAAGACCGAGGGTCGGTAGTGGCTGTGGCCCTCGGGGAAGAGAACAAGCTGCTTTACCTGACGGATGCACGTTCGGGGAAACGATTCCTCGTGGACACAGGCTCCCAGATGAGCTTCATCATGCCTTCCTACGCGGACCGGCTGATGCCATCCAAAGTCCCCCGGGTGTCAGTGTCAGCAGCGAACGGCTCAGCTATTAAGACCTTCGGTGAGAGGACTCTGCTTCTGTCTTTGCAGGGTCGTTCATTTGAGTGGACTTTTGTGGTAGCTGCAGTCAGTTTCAACATGTTAGGGGCTGATTTTTTGTGCTCACATGGTTTGTTGGTTGATCTTGCTGTCTTTTCACTCTATTCCCTGCACAGCACGAGTGGCACCGCCAACTGCACAAGCCAACGTCACGACTGCGGGTGGTAAGTTCCACGCACTCCTCACTCAGTTCCCAGCGCTAACAGTCCCAACGTTTTCGGCGACAGTGGCCAAACATGGGGTGGAGCATTATATCACTACCACCGGGTCGCCCGTTTTTGCAAAAGCTCGGCGCCTGGACTCAGCTAAACTGGCCATAGCGCGCGAGGAGTTTGCCAACCTGGAAAAACTGGGCATCATCAGACGTTCGAAAAGCCCCTGGGCTTCACCATTGCACATGGTCCCAAAGACTGATGGCTCGTGGCGACCTTGCGGTGATTTCCGCAGGTTGAATAACGCCACCGCACACGACCGCTACCCGATCCGCACATTCAAGATTTTTCGGTTCATTTGGCGGGAGCGCGCATTTTTTCTAAAATAGATTTGGTGCGCGGCTACCATCAGGTTCCAGTGCGCGCCCAGGACATACCCAAAACAGCGGTAATAACTCCTTTCGGGCTTTTTGAGTTTTTGCGCATGCCTTTTGGACTCAAGGGGGCCGCGCAGACATTCCAACGCATGATGGACGCAGTGCTGCGCGACCTCCCTTTCGTGTTTGTCTACTTGGATGACATTTTAGTAGCCAGCACGTCCGAAGTTGAACACGAAAACCACCTCACGGCAGTTTTCCGGAGGCTGGCAGAGCACGGGTTAATAATTAACCCAGCGAAGTGCCAGTTTGGGGTAGCGCAGATTGATTTTTTGGGGCATCGCGTTTCGCCAGAAGGAGCGGTCCCTCTCCCCGATAAAGTGCGCGCAATAACAAATTTTCCCCAACCTCAAATGGTCAAAGCATTACAGGAGTTTTTGGGAATGGTTAATTTTTATAACCGTTTCCTCCCAAGTGCAGCGCGGCTCATGCAACCATTGTACGCGGCACTAAAAAAACAAAAACCCACAAATCAAATCGAATGGTCTACTGAGCGGGAGCGCGCATTCTCTCAAGTCAAAACAGCGCTGGCAAACGCGGTTTTGTTGGCACACCCAGTTCCAGCAGCCCGCATGGCCCTCACCACTGACGCGTCCGATTTAGCGGTAGGGGCTGTCGTTGAACAGTGGGTAGCGGGGACCTGGCAACCGCTCGCATTTTTCAGCAAAACCTTGCGCGATAGCGAGCGAAAATACAGCGCGTTCGACAGGGAGTTGTTGGCCCTACACTTAGCCATCCGCCATTTCCAGTTCTGGCTGGAAGGGCGCCGTTTCACCGCGTTCGTGGACCACAAACCGCTGACTTTTGCGATGGCCAAGATTTCTGAACCTTGGTCGGGCCGGCAGCAAAGACAGCTGGCCGCGATATCAGAGTTCACCACCGATATCCAGCATGTCGCAGGTAAACATAATGTAGTGGCAGACTGCCTCTCGCGTGCTGTGCCGGAGCCGGACCACGTGAGGGCAGACTCTGCAGCCATGGCCGCGGGCCAGGGTAGCGACGCGGGAGCGTGCGCAGCCCCGGTCTGCATGGGGTTAGATTATGCAGCCATGGCCGCGGAGCAGGTTAGCGATGCGGACGTGCGCGCGCTCCAGTCTGGACCAACAGGGTTAAGGCTGGAGCACAGGGTGCTGCAAATGGGTATGCCTCCCCTAATCTGCGATGTCTCCACGGGACGGCCGCACCCTGTGGTACCAGCTGCGTGGCGCCGCCGCGTTTTTGACTTGATCCATTCTCTGGCGCACCCAGGGGTGCGCGCATCGGTCAAAATGGTGGGGGAGAAATTTGTATGGCCGGGGTTGCGCAGACAGGTCAAGGAATGGGCGACAGCCTGCGTAGCGTGTCAGTGAGCCAAAATACACAAGCACACTAGAGCTCCTTTGGAGCCTTTTCACATTCCTGCAAAGCACTTTGATCATGTGCATGTCGACTTGGTAGGCCCCCTCCCATCGTCACAGGGGCACACGCATCTTTTGACGATGGTGGATCGCACCACGCGTTGGCCAGAAGCGGTCCCTCTGGCGTCAACCACAGCGGAAGAAGTGTCACGCGCGTTTTTAACAGCTTGGGTAGCGCGTTTTGGAGTCCCGTCGGACATAACGTCAGACAGGGGTCCTCAATTTGTCTCCGAACTCTGGTCGTCGATGGCCCACAGCCTAGGGGTGAAGATTCACCGCACTACCGCGTACAACCCCCAGGCTAACGGTTTATGCAAGCGTTTTCACAGGTCATTGAAAGCGGCCCTCAGAGCGTCACTTACGGATACAAATTGGGTTGACAAGTTACCATGGGTCTTATTGGGGTTGCGTTCTGCACCTAAGGAGGATTTGCAAGCCTCTCCAGCGGAATTAGTTTTTGCACAGCCTCTCCGTTTGCCAGGGGAATTTCTCCCCGATAATCCTGCCCCAAATTGCCCCCCCCCCCCCGCTCAGCTGTTGCAGAGCGGCACAGGATCAAACACGCTTCCTGGCCCGGTTCATCACAGTTTCCCACACGTTTTTGTGCCGAAGGCTTTAAAAAATGCGGAGTTTTGTTTTTGTGAGACATGATGCTTGTCGCCCCAGCCTGCGCCCGCCTTACGATGGGCCATTCAAGGTGCGGAAACAGGAGAGAAGCATTTTTTGCTAGATTTGGGAGGCAGAAAAGAATTGATTTGTATTAACAGACTCAAACCCGCTTTTGTGTTGGCGGATAAAGAGGTGCAGTTGGCGAGAGCCCCCCGTCGCGGTAGACCCCTAGAGGGCATTCTACAGGACTCCCACAGAGATCGACTAACAGTTCTAATCCACAGGTGCAGACAGCAGCAAAGCCGGCTTTCAGCAGATACGGCAAGAGACTGGGAATTAGGCAACTGGTGGATTGATGTGTAGTGATGTTATGATGTCATGTGTCTCTGGTTATGTTTGTCCCATTTAGACGTTTGGGGGGGGGGGGTCTTGTGGTGCATATGTTGGTTACATATTCCCCACAAATGTGTTGATGTATGTTGATTGTGTGCTTCACGTCTCATGGAACAAAGAGGACTGAGACTCTGAGATTCGGCCTTTGTTTCCGGGAGACGACCGGGGAAGATTTCCAGGCCACAGAGACTAGAGGACAATGCCGTGAGATCAAAGGGGTTACTTTGTGATTGAAATTAAGTACCATGTGACTGTATGTTTGATTAAACACCATGTGACTGCTGTTTCGTGCCTGGGGTATAAAACCCCTGATGTGAGATGAAAACTTCCTCTTGATTTGCTTTGAGATTTGTTGGAGATGTGCTCTGTGAATAAAGCTGAATCTGAGGAACAAACTCAGCCTCATCCTTGAACACATTCTCCACACCGTTACATTAATTAACACATCACATAAAAGAAACATCTAAGTTGGATTCAGTATAGACTGCTTCAGTTGCCATGTGTCTTTACATCTTCAACCTGACCCTGAAGCTGGGGAGGGTACCACAGTTGTGGAAAACAACTTGTGTGGTGTCTGTACCAAAGACTTCCCACCCCAAAGACCTGAACAGCCACAGACCAGTGGCCCTGACGTCTCACATGATGAAGACCATGGAGAGACTTCTCCTTGCTCAACCTCCGGCCCCTGGTGGGACCAGCGATGGATCCACTCCAGTTCACCTACCAGCATGGCATTGGGGTGGAGGATGCAGTTCTCTGTCCCACCTGGAGAAACCCGGGAATGCGGTGAGGATCATGTTCTTTGACTTCTCCAGTGCTTTCAACACCATCCAACCGATGATCCTGAAGGACAAGCTGCTGTGCGCAGGGGTGGACCAGCACCTGTCATCATGGATCCTGGACTACCTCACTAACCAGCCACAGTTTGTGAGAACCCGGGATTGTGTGTCTGACAGGATCATCGGTAGCACGGGGGCCCCCCAGGGAACGGTTTTAGCTCCCTTCCTGTTCACCCTTTATACTGCGGACTTCTCACACAACACAACACACTGCCATCTACAGAAGTTCTCTGACGACTCTGCGATCGTCGGCCTCATCTCCAACGGAGACGAAGCTGAGTACAGAGGACTTATCCAGGACTTCGTGGACTGGTGCCATCAGAACTGCCTCCAGATCAACGCAAGGAAAACTAAGGAGCTGGTGGTGGACTGCCACAGGCAAGGACAACCCCTCACAGCACCAGTAAATATACAGGGAACAGACATTGAGATGGTGACGTCCTACAAGTACCTGGGTGTTCATCTGAACAATAAACTAGACTGGTCACACAATACCGACGCACTCTACAAGAAGGGACAGCACAGGCTGTTCCTACTGAGGAGACTCAGGTCTTTTGGTGTACAAGGGGCGCTGCTGAAGACATTCTATGACACGGTGGTGGCATCAGCCATCACTTTTGGAGTGGTCTGCTGGGGCAGTGGCATTACAGCAGCCGATAGGAAGAGACTGAACAAACTGATCAAGAAAGCTAGCTCTGTCCTGGGGCAGCGCCTTGACCCAGTGGAGGAGATAGGAGAGAGAAGGATGGTGGCTAAACTGTCATCTCTGCTGGAGTCCGAGTCCCACCCTATGCAGGACATACTGAACGCACTGAGGAGCTCATTTAGCAGTAGACTACATCATCCTAGGTGCGCAACCGAGAGGTTTTGCAGGTCCTTCCTACCTACAGCTGTCAGACTGTATAACCTAAGCAGGGCTGCTCGCAGAGATAACAAAAAACGTGACGACCTAATAGTATTGAATGCAAAATAGACTTACACAAATGGTCCCCTCCAGTATACAACTAGGACAATATCGGTCGCTACGGAGGGTGACAATATGTATGGGTACATACAGTATTCATACTATGTAAGATAACTAAGTTGACGGTTATGCTGTTTATTCCATCTAGCTACAATGCTCCGCACTGTGTATATATATTTATATATTTATGTGTATGTATGTATATTCACTGCTCTTATTTTCTTATCTTCTTAATTATTGCTCTGAGTGTTGCTATCCCTGTGCTGTTGCAACCCTGGAATTTCCCCATTGTGGGACTAATAAAGGCTTATCTTATCTTTTCTATAAATCTTGCCAGAGCAAAAATTTCAACATTAAACATCCAGCTCAGCATATCAGCATCAGACAGCCAAAACAAGTCAGGGTTCTTC
The DNA here is from genome assembly GCA_020510985.1 of Pholidichthys leucotaenia. NCBI lineage: Eukaryota > Metazoa > Chordata > Actinopteri > Cichliformes > Pholidichthyidae > Pholidichthys > Pholidichthys leucotaenia. The sequence continues at coordinate 143,172,227 of CM035837.1, forward strand.
ACTTGGATCTTTTCATACAGATGGTTCCTAAAATCATTATACAAAGGACAATAAAATAGAAATTATACAATGGACAATAAAATAGAAAATGAAATTCATCTTCAGCTACCCCAAGATCAGACAATACACATAAGCGTTGTTCTTGAGAGATACCTTTAAATCTACCAACCTCAACTGCCAAAGGTAAAGAGACAGATCTCAGCTGGGCACACAAAGACCTTTGCTTTCTCTTCAGATTTAATTTTACATAAAGTTCTGTACAATAATCATCTTTGATTTGAATGTAGCTTCTAAGCTTTGGTTTCAAATACAGTCATGTGAAAAAATTAGAACACCCTGAATAAGCCTGTGGTTTTTTTTACATATTTGGACATATGGATATTTAATATCCATCCATCCATCCATCTTCTACCGCTTTTCCGGAGGTCCGGGTCGCGGAGGCAGCAGTTCAAGCAGAGAAGCCCAGACTTCCCTCTCCCCAGCCACCTGCTCCAGCTCTTCAGAGAGGATACCAAGGCGTTCCCAGACCAGCTAGGAGACATAGTCTCTCCACCGAGTCCTGGGTCTGTCCCGGGGTCTCCTCTCAGTGGGACGTGCCCAAAACACCTCAAGTGGGAGGCGTCCAGGAGGCATCCTAATCAGATGCCCATACCACCTCAACTGACTCCTTTCAATGTGGAGGAGCAGCGGTTCTACTCTGAGCCTCTCCCGGATGACTGAGCTCCTCACCCTATCTCTGAGGGTGAGTCCAGCAATCCTACAGAGAAAGCTCATTTCAGCCACTTGTATCCGCGATCTCGTTCTTTCGGTCATTACCCAAAGCTCGTGACCATAGGTGAGGGTAGGAATGTAGATTGACTGGTAAATCGACAGCTTTGCCTTAGAACTCAGCTCCCTCTTCACCACAACAGACCGGTACAACGTCCGCATCACCGCAGATGCTGCTCCAATCCGTCTGTCAATCTCTCGCTCCATTTTCCCCTCACTCGTGAATAAGACCCCAAGATACTTAAACTCATCCACTTGGGGCAGGAGCCTGTCCCCAACCCACAGAGGACAATCCACCTTTTTCCGGCTGAGGACCATGGACTCGGACTTGGAGGTGCCGATTCTCATCCCAGCCGCTTCACACTCAGCGGTAAACCATCCCAGCAAGAGCTGTAGGTCATTGCTGGATGAAGCCAACAGGACAACATCATCTGCAAACAACAGAGATGAGATCCTGTGGTCACCAAGCATGACGTCCTCCATTCCCTGGCCGAGCCTAGAAATCCTGTCCATAAAAATTATGAACTGGATCGGTGACAAAGGGCAGCCCTGGCGGAGTCCAAACTCTCACTGGGAATGAGTCCGACCGAGTGTTGGCAATACGAACCAAACTCTCACAATGGTTGTACAGAGACCGAATAGCTCGTAACAACAAGCCTGATACCCCATACTCCCGAAGCACCCCCCACAAAAAAACCACGAGGGACGCGGTCAAACGTTTTCTCCAAGTCCACAAAACACATGTAAACTGGTTGGGCAAACTCCCACGAACCCTCGAGAATTCTCGAGAGGGTAAAGAGCTGGTCTGATGTGCCATGGCCAGGACGAAAACCACATTGCTCCTCCTGAATCCAAGGTTCGACCAACGGCCAGACTCTCCTCTCCAGTACCTTGACATAGACCTTCCCAGGGAGGCTGAGGAGTGTGATCCCTCTAAAGTTGGAGCACACCCTCCAGTCCCCTTTTTTGAAGAGAGGAACCTGCCTCTCGCCCAAAGATGCTGGGATAGGCTTCAGCCCCCCCACGACTCAAAAAGGATTAAGCAGAAGAAGATGGATGGATGGATGGATGGATGGATGGATGGATGGATGGATGGATGGAACCACCACCCCGGTTTGCCATGCCAAAGGCACTGCACCCGACCTCCACGCAATGTTGCAGAGGTGTGTCAACCATGACAGCCCTACAACATCCAGGGCCTTGAGGTACTCAGGGCGAATCTTGTCCACCCCCGGGGCCCGGCCACCAAGGAGATTTTTAACCACCTTGGTGACCTCAGCCCCTGTGATAGGCGAGTCATCCCCCTCGTCCACAACCCCTACTTCCTCTGTGGAAGGCGCATCAGTGGGATTGAGGAGATCCTCGAAGTACTCCTTCCACCGCCTGACGATATCCCCAGTCGAAGTCAACAGTGCCCCATCCGCACCATACACAGTGTGGACAGGGAGCTGCTTTCCCCTCCTGAGTCGCTGGACAGTTTGCCAGAATCTCTTTGAGGCCGACTAAAAGTCTTGCTCCATGGCCTCACCGAACTCCTCCCATACCCGGGTTTTTGCTTCAGCAACCACTCGAGCTGCACTCCGCTTGGCCTGCCGGTACACCTCAGCTGCTTCGGGAGTCCCACAAGCAAACCAAGCTTGATAGGACTCCTTCTTCAGCTTAATGGCCCCCCTCACCACTGGTGTCCACCACTTGGTTCGGGGGTTGCCACCACGAGATGCACCGACCACCTTGCGGCCGCAGCTCTGGGCAACTGCTTCAACAACAGAGGAGGAGAACATGGCCCATTCAGACTCCATGTCTCCAGACTCCCTCGGAATGTGGTTGAAGTTCTTCCAGAGGTGGGAGTTGAAGACCTCCCGGACAGGGGCCTCAGCCAGATGTTCCCAGCACACCCTCACTATACGTTTGGGTCTACCAGGTCTGAATGGCTTCCTCCCCTGCCATCGGATCCAACTCACCACCAGGTGGTGATCAGTTGACAGCTCTGCACCTCTCTTTACCTGAGTGTCCAAGACATACGGTCGCAGGTCTGATGACACGATAACAAAGTCGATCATTGACCTGCAATCTAGGGTGTCCTGGTGCCAGGTGCACATATGGACACCCTTATGCTTGAACATGGTGTTTGTTATGGACAAACTGTGGTTAGCACAGAAGTCCAATAACTGAACACCACTCTTGTTCAGATCGGGCAGGCCGTTCCTCTCAATCACTGCCCTCCAGGTTTCACTGTCGTTGCCCACGTGTGCATTGAAGTCCCCCAGTAGGACAATGGAGTCTCCAAGAGGAGCACCCTCCAGCACCCCAGTCACAGACTCCAAAAAGGGTGGGTACTCTGAAACATCATTTGGTGCACAGGCACAAATGATGGTCAGGACCCGTTTCCCAACCCGAAGGTGCAGGGAAGCAACCCTTTCATCCACCGGGGAAAACTCCAATATAGAGGCAGCAAGGTGGGGGGATACAAGAATACCCACCCCTGCTCGTCGCCTCTCGCCCGGGGCAACTCCAGAAAAGGCCAAGTTCCAGCCCCTCTCCAGGAGACTGGTTCCGGAACCGGAGCTGTGTGTTGAGGTGAGGTCGACTATGTCTAGCCGGTATCTCTCAACCTTGTATACCAGCTCAGGCTCCTTCCCCACCAGAGAGGTGACATTCCACATACCAAAAGCCAGTTTAGAAAGCTTGGAATCAGTTCGCCAAGGTCTCCGCCTTTGACCACCACCTAATCCACATAGCACCAGACCCCCATGATCCCTCCTGCAGGTGGTGAGCCCACTGGAAGGCAAATCCATGTAACTCCTTGGGCTGAGCCCAGCCAGGTCCCATGGGTGGAAACCCGGCCACCAGACGCTAGCCATCAAGCCCCTCCCCCAGGCCTGGCTCCAGGGTGGGGCCCTGGTAACCCCATACCGGGCGGGGTGCAATGAATCCTTGATCTAGAATTTATCATGAGAGTCTGTTGGATCGTTCTTAGTCTGGCCCTTCATCCAGGACCAGTTTGTCTTGGGTGACCCTATCAGAGGCAAATTGCCCCGGACAACATAGCTCCTGGGATCACTGGGGCACGCAAACCCCACACCACGATAAGGTGATGATCCATGAGGGGATATTTAATATCAATGTTAAAAATACTGGAAGATTCATGTAATACAACTAAACAATTAAAAATGAATTAAAGACTTTTTCTTTAAATTTTCTGTAAAATGTAATTCTAAACAAATACTGAGGAATAAATTAGGACACCCCCCATCTTTTCTAGGACACCCCCACATTCATTCCCACTTGAAATAGCTAAAATAAATGTCAAAATTGCAAATAAAAACAAAAACAAGGTTAGACATATATATACTGTATGTGAACATTTCTTAATAAAGAACTGAATATTTAATGGGGTGTCATAATTTTTTCACAACTGTAGATTTCTTTTTTCCACTGCTCTGTGTGGGTCTTCATTAATTTTTGTTTAACAATGTTCATGTTACATTGCAGATTTTTCATGAAAATAGAATTCAAATCAGACAGTGAAAAAATAGTAGCCACTTCCTGTAACCAAGGGTAGTTATGTTGTGGAAGATGAAAGCAGACGAGACACAAGCTGATGACACAGGTTTATTTCTCTTCCAACACAAAACAGACTAACTCTGAGTGCCAAAGCGATCTGCATTATACATTTTCTCCCCGCCTCTGGCACTCAGGGTAAACACATTTACATACCTGTTACCAAGTGTGAACACACATCAACATACACATTAACACATTCGCACCCCTGCATCCTCAGGTGTGAGCCTGGCACAGTGGAAGCGAAAGGCACATCTTTATTTACGACATACCCCCCGGTGCTCTGGCGCCCTTGGCTAGCACCCCCAACACCCTGAAGTACTGGGTGGAGTGTCATCTACTTTGTGTAGATGACACTCCCCCCCACGCGTGAACACCCAGAAGCGGTCCTAACCCTCCGGACCTTTGGGCTTGAGTAAGCACCTGTAGCGGCTGTAATGTGTGCCGGTCAAAGCTCCTTCCTGGCAAGGCGGACAGGAGAAAGGCTTGGTCTCTGGAGGGGGAAAGGGTGGGGAAGGGAAAAAGTTAGTTTCCTGAAAACAGTACTCTGTCAGGGGAACACTAACCTGCAGACCCACTGTAGGAGGGCGCCCGTGCAGGGGAGCTTGAGCCAACACTACCTGCTCGTCAGCCAACACATAAGCGGGCTTTAACCCGTCTATGCAGACGGTTTCCTTATGCCCCCCCCCCAAGTCTAACACAAAATGTTTCTCCCCAGTTTCCAGTACTCTGAACGGGCCATCATACGGTGGATGCAGCGGGGTTCTGTGGGCGTCGTGCCTGACGAAAACAAATTTGGCTTTCTCTAAGCGCTTTGGAACAAAAGTGCAGGGAAAACAATGGTGCGCCGGGCCCGGAACACTGATAGCTCCTGTACCTGAAAAAAAGTGTACAGGTGGATCAGTACCGGGCACGGGGCTCTCTGGCAAAAATTCCTTCGGGATCCGCAACGGCTGAGAAAAAACGAGTTCTGCCGGGGAAGCTGCCAAATCTTCCTTAGGTGTAGAGCGCAACCCCAATAGGACCCAAGGCAGGCGGTCAACCCAATTTGCATTTGTTAGTGAGGCTCTCAGCGTTGCTTTAAGCGACCTGTGAAAACACTCACACAAACCGTTAGCCTGTGGATTGTACGTGGTAGTTTTTGACCCCCAGGCTGTCGACCATCGTGGACCAAAGTTCTGAAAAAAATTGTGGACCCCTTTTGGAAGTGATGTCCGACAGGGATCCGAACCGTGCGACCCAAGATGACAAAAACGTGCGGGCTACCTCGGCCGACATGGTGAAACTCAGCGGAACCACCTCTGGCCAACGTGTAGTGCGGTCCACGATTGGTTAAAGGTGTGTGAACCCCTGTGACAGCGGAAGGGGACCCACTAAGTCCATGTGTATGTGGTCGAACCTCCTGGCTGGAATTTGAAAAGGCTCGAGGGGGGCTTTGGTGTGCTTGTGCACCATAGCCCATTGGCACACAACGCACGCTGCAGCCCATTCTTTCACATCCCTGTATAAGTGTGGCCAAATGAATTTGGACCCCACTAGTTTAACTGAGGCTCACACACCGGGATGTGAAAGGGAATGGACGGACTCGAAAACGCGGCGGTGCCAGGAGTTTGGAACCATGGGGCAGGTGCGGCCAGTGGAGATGTCGCAGAGCAAGGGGGGCACCCTTTTTGTACCACCCTGCTCTCAAGTTTTAATCCGGTAGCTGCAGACTGGAGCGCGCAAATGTCTGCATGCCCGGTTTGGTCGGCACCCACTGCAGAAAAATCAATGCCCATGTATACCGGAGAGACCAGCACACGTGACAAGCAGTCTGCCACAACTTTCAATTTACCGGCTACATGTTGGATGTCAGTCGTGAACGCTGAAATTGGAGCCAAGTGTCATTGTTGCCAAGCTGACCACGGTTCTGAGACTTTGGACATCGCATAGGTCAGCGGTTTATGATTGACAAATGTGGTAAACTCGCGACCCTCGAGCCAGAACTGAAAATGACGCATAGTGAGGTGGAGAGCCAACAACTCTCTGTCAAAAACGCTATACTTACACTCATTGTTGCGTAAAGTATGGCTGAAAAAGGCGAGGGGCTGCCACAAACTGGAGACGTACTGCTCCACTACAGCTCCATCCGCGTTGTCAGACACGTCTGTGGTGAGCACTATCCGCACTGACGGGGCTGGGTGGGCCAGCAAAGCTGCTTTAGCGAGCGTTGTTTTGGCATTTGTGAATGCCTGGATTCGGTCGGGGATCCAGCCAATGCTATCCGCGGGCTTCTTTTTCTTGAGTGTGCCGTAGAGTGGCTGTAGCAGCTGGGCTACCCGGGGAGTAAACAGTTGTAAAAACTGACCATCCCCAAAAATTCCTGCAGCGCCCTTACGGTCTGTGGACGTAAAAAATCCGACACTGCACACATTTTATCCGGCAGTGGGATCGCGCCATCTGGCGAGATGCAGTGGGCCAAAAAGTTGATTACCAGCAGCCCGAACTCACACTTCGCTGGATTAACAATCAGCCCGTGCGCTTCAAAACATTGGAAAACTTGTTTGAGATGAGCGAGATGCTCCTCCACTGATGGGCTAGCCACCAAAATGTCGTCCAAGTTGACAAAAACGAACGGCAAGTCACACAGCACCGCGTCCATCATCCTTTGGAAAGTTTGTGCTGCGCCCTTTAACCCGAACGGCATGCGCAAAAGCTTGAAAAGACTGAAGGGAGTTATTACTGCCATTTTGGGGACATCCTCTGCACACACCGGGATCTGGTGGTAACCGCAGATCAAATCCACTTGTGAAAAAATGCACATCCCGGCCAGGTGCACGGAAAAATCCTGGATGTGCGAGATGGGATAACGATCATGTTCCGTGGCGTTGTTTAAGCATCGGAAATCACCCACATGGCCACCACGACCCATCGGACTTGGGCACCATGTGCAGCGGGGATGCCCAAGGGCTGTTGGAGTGCCTAAAGATGCCTAAGTGTTCTAAGTTAGCAAACTCCTTGCGTGCAATGGCTAGTTTAGCTGCATCCAGGCGGCGAGGGCACACAAACACGGGCAGACCTTTCGTGGTGATAAAATGCTTGACACCATGCTTGGTTACCGTAACGGAAAAAGTGGGCACCATGAGTGCTGGTAACTTGGAAAGCAAACGCTGGTACTTACCCCCTAGAGGTAGAATATTTGTGTGTGTTGGTGGCCCAACTCCCCGAGCTGTGCAGGGCAAGGAGGAAAAAGATACAGCGTTCACTAAATTCCTGTTGGCAACATCAACAAGTAGTCCATGAGCACACAGAAGATCAGCACCTAAGACGGGGACCGAACATGCAGCTACTACAAAGTCCCACTGGTAATTGCTTCCATGTCAACATACAGTCACTGTCCTTTCTCCAAACATCCTGATGCAGGATCTGTTTGCGGCCATTAAAGACAGCCAACAGCCTTCTGCCAGCCTGTCTACGTTGACTGGCAAAATGAGGCTCTTCTGGGTGCCAGAGTTTACCAGAAAACATGTGTCCGTGATGAAAAGCAACTTCTCCCTATCGTCAGCGGTCGCAGCTGCTACTGACCGCTGGCTGTCCTGTTTCCCAGCTTCTTGAAGTGGCACAGCGGCAGTACAATGTTGCGCTTCCTTGCCAAAACGGCAGTGATAAAAACACAGCGTCCCGGTCCTGTTTCTCCGGGTGGTTGTCCTGGCCACCACCATTGGTTCCTCGACCTTGTTGGGCTCCGCTGGAGACCCCGGTCTCACTGCCTGAACGCTGAAAGCCTTGTTTGGCAGGATGATGCAGTCTGCCTCCTCTGCCAGCACGCGGTAGTCCCTGGCCGCCAGCAGCGGTGAGTTAGCGAAAATCGCTCTCACAGAAGCCAGTAGGTTTCTGAGAAAGAGGTGGGAGAAAAGGAAAGATCCGTCGTCCGTGTCCATCAATGCAAGCATGCTCTCCATCAGGTCCACAGCCAATCTGTCTCCTAGCTCCGAGCAGGTGAGGAGCTTTTCTGCCCTTTCTGTAACTGAAAGGGTATAACAGCGCAGCAGCAGTTGTTTGAGAGTGCCGTATTTTCCTTGGGCTGGCGGGGCTTCAAGTAGACTCATGGCGCGCTGCGTGGCACACGCATCCAGCAATGCCACCACATGGTGGTACTTTGTGTTGTCTGCCACGACTCCGCAGAGGGCGAACTGGGCTTCCACATGAATAAACCAAGGGGCCTGGTCATGAAGCCAAAAGTCCAGGAGTCTGACTGCAACGGTGCATGCAGAGGTGGGAGACTTCAGCAGGAGTGTCTCCATGGTGGTGCTCGGTCCGTTTTCCATTTTACGTCTCTAGGTCACCAATGTGGAGGATGAAAGCAGATGAGACACAAGCTGATGACACAGAGGTTTATTTCTCCTCCAACACAGAACAGACCAACTCTGAGTGCCAAAGTGCTTTATACATTTTCTCCCCGCCTCTGGCACTCAGGGTAAACACATTTATATACCTGTTACCAAGTGTGAACACACATCAACATACACATTAACACATTCGCGCCTCTGCGTCCTCAGGTGTGAGCCTTCCACAGCAGTGATGAAAGGTACATCTTTATTTACTACATACCCCCCAGTGCTCTGGCGCACCTGGCTAGCACCCCCAACACCCCGAAGTACTGGATGGAGTGTCATCTCCTTTGTGTCACCACAATGTGTGCAATCCCAGATAAAGAATTTCTTGGTAAGTCTTTCCTCTGGCAACTGCACAAGACAATTCCATAACCTGACCATTTCTCCCCTTTGTCTTACAATACATGTTTCCCATCCCATATCTCCTTCGACAGCTTGTTTTGTTGTAAATTTATGAACTCCAAGGAATGAGCTCATCGCCCGATTCTGGACAGCATTATTAGTGGAGGCAGCCTTAAAACCCCAAACTCCCGAAGCATAAAATAAAACTGAACCTACCAGTAAATTATAAAGTTTTGTAAAAACAGAAAAAGTATGGTCAGGTAATACTTTGATTTTGTTCATCAAAGACCCTAATGCCCTGTCATGATCCTGGCCACGGGTGGGTGTCGTGCCCAGTCTTCAGTCTAGTTTAGTCTTTTTCTGTCTGCTTGTCTCCTTCTTTATCCTGTCTGCTGTATTTGGTTCCTGTTTTGTTATTGTCATTTTGTATTTGTAGTATTATTATTTACATTTTGGGGTTGTGTTGCTCTTGTATCATTATGGTTTCCGATTTGTTTTATTTTGACAGCGCTGCGCAGCTCCTAGCTGCCAAACTGGTTCACGGGCTGTGCAGCTGTCATTAATTGTGTTAATTTCTCTGTCCTCAGATGCACAGGCCAGCTCTGAGTGTATTTGTGCTGCTGTCAAGGAAAACGGGAGTGCTCCACCAGGTTAGTTTTCCCTTTTACATCCAGCCGTGAGCCCCGCTACTATTCAGGTGAGCTCCGGCTGGTTCTGCCCCTTTGCACAGTGTTCCCAGGCTTCTGTCCCCCTGTGCCATTGCACACTTCTCTAGCTTCTCATTTGTATGTTTAGTGTTCTTTGTTTCATTCATCTTTATGTTAATAAATGTGCAGAAACCACAGCGAGCATTTGGTGTCCTTCAATAGCCCTTGAAAGGGGCCATTTATGACATGCCCTACCAGCGGATTCTGCCAATACATTGATTCTTTCTGAAAAACTCATATGTTCATTGAAAACCACCCCTAAATATTTGTAAGAACTGGTGTATTTTAATGGTGTTAAACTAAACTTAAAAATATGACTACTTTCCAGCTCATATTGTTTTCTAAAATGAATAATCTGGGTTTTATCATTGTTAGTCGTCAATCTCCATTTACTGCATCATAAACTCAATATAGTCAACATTTCTTGTGAATTGTTCTCTGTCTGTGCAATCAGCACAATATCATCTGCGTACAACAAAACACTTAACTTCATGTTATCAATCGGTATACCCAGGTTTGCCTGCTTAATTTCTTGGGCCAAATCATTTACATAAAGAGCAAATAATGTAAGGGAAAGCACATCTCCTTGCTTCACTCTGAAAGGAGTTGAAAACCAATCGGTCCTAAAATTATTTACTTGTAAACAACAAATAGGATCTTGGTACAAGGCACTGATAGCATTTTAGAATTTACCATCAATACCAGTACATAGTAGTTTATATTTTAGAAGGTTTCTGTCAATCCAATCAAAAACGTTCTGAAAAATCAACAAAACAAGCAAATGTGCTTTTCCCTTCTAGCAGCCTCACTTGTACCACTGAGGATATAACATAAATATGATCAATACAGGTCCTACCTTTTCTGAAACCATTCTGCTCATCCACAAGTAATCCATAAATTTCTAGATAATTTATTAGTCTATAGATTAAGATGCCTGAATATAATTTATACATAGTCCTGATCAGGCTAATACCGCTATAATTTAATGGGACTCTAGGGTTGACTTTTGCAGATTTAGGGATGGGTTTTATTATGGCTTTATTCCATACTGATGGACTGACGCCATTCTGAAAACATATTTGAAATAAACTGTGTAACACATTCACCAAGTTTGGATTTTTAAGGACCTCATTTGGGAATTTATCTACCCTAACAGCTTTATTAGCTTTGGCTTCATCAATTACTTTGTGCACCTGTTCTGTTGTGATGTCATCATTCAACATATGATTATAACTATGTATTTTATTACTCATATTTTCAACCTCAAGTTTGGTTTTGCAGGTTTCATTGTAAAATTTGTCATCAAATAAAATGGATTGATCACATGCATACAAATTACGATAGTCGGACTCCCACCTTCTCAAAATATGCTCAATGTCAAAAGAGGATTCACCATTTGCCATTAATATCTCCATTGGAATCAGTCTACTCTTCACAGATAGTGAGTCTAAACCTCACTAACTGTTGAGAAAATTGAACATTTGGGCATTTAAGAGAGAAATAAAAAGTATAAAAAAAGTTTTAAAAAATGTGGGTGGGTGGGGTGGTGGGGAGGCAGTCCGCCCAAGGTGTCATACAAGTCAGGACCACCCCTGACCCTACCTTTCTTTGTTATTGAGATATAGGCTATAAGCCATTTTGATGCTGATCTTTGGTTTTGGGATTGCAAGGTCATAGTCACACTTCAGGGTCATAGGGTGAACCTGTGTACCAAGTTTGGTGACCCTAACTTTATTCCTTGTACGGTAATAAGGCATAGATAATGTTAACCTCCCTCTTTGTTCATCCTGCTGCTGCCACATTCATGCTTCTGATATAAAATATGCTCAGTTATTGTCCAAATTGTTTAAAAGAGGTACTTCACTGACAGTTTGGAAGGATATAATTCATGCTAGATTTTCCCCACACCAAAAAACTTGAAAAGACGTAAAATGTTTTTGTTTTTTTTTCCCCATCCTTCCCTCTTAGCAGCATCAACTTAGGTTAATGCAGCCACTGAATATGGATGAGGCTTAATTGGGCCACGTGTGATTAACCACTATTATTCTTAACTCATTTTATTTTGTTATTAATCAATTGTGATGATTAACACATTTATTCTGACAGGACTAATGTTTATTCATGAATACATCATATCACCACTTCACTCTGTGGCTATTTCTCACCAAGCAGATGAACTAAGGACAGGTTTGTGATTTAGTCAGATAGAAGGATAACAGTTACCCAGCCTGCAGAGACGTTATGAACACAGTACACCACACTGTATCACTAACACAACATAAAGACCAAATTTGATTGAGAGAGAAAAGCTGGTCATTCCTCAGAAATAATCAAAACAGTCAAAACAACTCGGAGAAGCAGGCTCATTCCAAAGCAAAACTGGTCAAAAGACATGGAGAAGTGGGCTAGCATCACCTATCCAGACATCTTTAATTTTTTACTGTACTGTACCAATGTTTACACTCTGAAACAACTAAGATCCTACAAAGGTCTAGAAGCTTACAACCAGTTTGTAAGTGGCTGGGTCTGAGACATGACAATGTGTGAAATCAACAACTTTTGTGTGCCCATAGCCAACATAAAACATTTAATTTTGGGGGGATGAAAAAATAGAAAAAAATCGGATTGTTCACTTGCACATATTTTGTAAAGCTTTACACAAAATACTTAAAGGCTATAAAACTGGGGCCTAAGCACGTGTTGTGGTTTTTTTTATGTTAAACATGTAAAAATTGAGAAAAACATCAAATTAAAATTGGACTCATGCTCCTGTAGGCTAGTCAATACCGTTTTAAAAACCAGAACAATATTTATAAAAACAGTAAATCTCTTATCACGCATGTTTATCTATATATCAGCCCATAACCATGGGCTATATATCAACTATGTTTCACTGTCTCCCATTCTACCCACGTTTACCCAGTATGTCACATGCCACACTAGAGACAATAAAACACTGGACTTACTCTACGCAAACCCTAAGGAAGCGTACACCTCATCACAACTCCCCCCACTCGGGAGATCGGATCACAACTTGGTTCATCTCTGGCCGGTGTACAAACCCCTAGTGCACAGACAACCTCCGGTCATGCGCACAGTGAAGTTATGGTCTGAGGAGGCAATGGAGGCTCTAAAGGACAGTTTTGAAACCACCGCCTGGGAGCAGCTCTGCGATCCACATGGTGAGGACATCGATGGCCTCACTCACACCATCACGGACTACATCAGTTTCTGTGTGGACAACACCGTTCCCACCAAGACCATACGGTGTTGCTCAAACAACAAACCCTGGATCAACCTTGAGATAAAAACACTTCTGAGAGAGAAGAAGAGGATCTTCAGGTCGGGGAACAGGGAGATGCTGAAGTCGGTACAGAGGGAGCTGAGGAGAAAGATCAGAGAAGGCAAGGACAGCTTCAGGAAGAAGATGGAGGACAAGTTGCAACAGAGCAACATCGGTGGGGTCTGGAGAAACCTTAAAACCATCTCTGGGCTCCAGAATATCTCCCCCCAGGCCACGGGGGGCAGGGAGTGGGCAAACAATCTGAATCTGTTTTTTAATAGGTTTGACCAACCGCCCTCCCCCCCGACTGCACAACAGCCACTGCTGCCTCTGAAGACATCAAGTCCTGCTGCCCACTCCCCACTCCACCATCACCCCCCCACTCCCAACACACAGCCCCCCAACCTGACCCTCACTAAGACCCAGGTGAGGACGGAGCTGAGGAAGATCAAGGCAAGGAAGGCGTCGGGACCGGATGGCATCAGCGCAAAGCTCCTCAAGTCCTGTGCAGACCAGCTGTGTGGGATTGTGGAGTACATCTTCAACCTGAGCCTGAAGCTGGGGAGGAGTACCACAGTTGTGGAAAACATCTTGTGTGGCACCTGTACCAAAGACTTCCCACCCCAAAGATCTGAACAGCTACAGACCAGTGGCCCTGACGTCCCACATGATGAAGACCCTGGAGAGACTGCTCCTTGCTCACCTCCGCCCCCTGGTGGGACCAGCGATGGATCCACTCCAATTCGCCTACCAGCATGGTATTGGGGTGGAGGATGCGGTCATCTTCCTCCTTCACCGTTCTCTGTCCCACCTGGAGAAGCGGGAATGCAGTGAGGATCATGTTCTTTGACTTTTCCAGTGCTTTCAACACCATCCAACCGATGATCCTGAAGGACAAGCTGCTGTGCGCAGGGGTGGACCAGCATCTGTCATCATGGATCCTGGACTACCTCACTAACTGGCCACAGTTTGTGAGAACCCGGGACTGTGTGTCCCACACGATCATCGGTAGCACGGGGGCCCCCCAGGGAACGGTTTTGGCTCCCTTCCTGTTCACTCTTTATACTGCGGACTTCTCACACAACACAACACACTGCCATCTACAGAAGTTCTCTGACGACTCTGCGATCGTTGGCCTCATCTCCAACGGAGATGAAGCTGAGTACAGAGGGCTTATCCAGGACTTTGTGGACTGGTGCCATCGGAACTGCCTCCAGATCAACGCGAGGAAAACTAAGGAGCTGGTGGTGGACTGCCGCAGGCAAGGACAACCCCTCACAGCACCAGTAAACATCCAGGGAACAGACATTGAGATGGTGACATCCTACAAGTATCTGGGTGTTCATCTGAACAATAAACTAGACTGGTCACACAATACTGACGCACTCTACAAGAAGGGACAGCGCAGGCTGTTCCTACTGAGGAGACTCAGGTCTTTTGGTGTACAAGGGGCGCTGCTGAAGACATTCTACAACACGGTGGTGGCATCAGCCATCACTTTTTGAGTGGTCTGCTGGGGCAGTGGCATTACAGCAGCCGATAGGAAGAGACTGAACAAACTGATCAAGAAAGCTAGCTCTGTCCTGGGGCAGCGCCTTGACCCAGTGGAGGAGATGGGAGAGAGAAGGATGGTGGCTAAACTGTCATCTCTGCTGGAGTCCGAGTTCCACCCTATGCAGGACACACTGAATGCACTAAGGAGCTCATTTAGCAGCAGACTACATCATCCTAGGTGCACAACTGAGAGGTTTCGCAGGTCCTTCCTACCTACGGCTGTCAGACTGTATAACCTAAGCAGGGCTGCTCGCAGAGATAGCAAAAAGACGTGACAACCTAATAGTTTTGAATGCAAAAGACGCAATAGACTTACACAATGGTCCCCTCCGGTATACAACTAGGAAAATACCGGTCGCTACGGAGTGTGACAATATGTATGGGTACATAATCATACCATGTAGGATAACTAAGTAGACGGTTGTGCTGTTTCATTCCATCTAGCTACAATGCTCCGCACTGTGTGTGTTTATATATTTATATATTTATTCCATCTAGCAACAATGCTCCACACTGTGTGTTTATATATTTACATATTTATTCCATCTAGCTACAATGCTCCGCACTGTGTGTTTATATATTTACATATTTATTCCATCTAGCTACAATGCTCCGCACTGTGTGTTTATATATTTACATATCTATTCCATCTAGCTACAATGCTCCGCACTGTGTGTTTATATATTTACATAATTATTCCATCTAGCTACAATGCTCCGCACTGTGTGTGTTTATATATTCATATATTTATTCCATCTAGCTACAATGCTCCGCACTGTGTGTTTATATATCTATATATTTATTCCATCTAGCTACAATGCTCCGCACCGTGTGTCTATATATTTATGTTTATATGTACATATGTATACTCGCTGCTCTTGTTTTTTTCTTGCCTTCTGATTGTTTTTTTTTCCACAATATCTTTATTGAACCTTTTTTTTTTTTTAACAAACATGATACAAACAATCAAACACTAACGCTAAAGTACTACAAAAAAAAAAAAATGCACTAAAAACACCAACAACCACCAACAAAATCAAGTCTTCAACAATGCTCCTCTGTTTAGTCTAGACAATCCAATACATAAGTATACATATTATGTTCACCAGTTTGGAATTTACAAGGTCCACACACATCATTCACCTTCTTCTTCAAGAGTTATGTTTAAATTTTTTACATAATCAATAAAAGGTCTCCATATATTCTCAAACACAATTTCCTTTGATTTCAGTATATATGTTATTCTTTCTAATGGAAGGTTTGTTAACATCTGTCTTAACCACTGAGTCACATCTGGTCTATGAGTCTTTTTCCATAATAGTGCAATACATTTTTTGGCATTAAGCAAACTGAGGTCTATGAATGTTCTTTCACTTTTATTAAAATTATGCTTTTCTGGATACAGACCCAACAAAAACAGTTTAGGATTCAGTATGATTTGTTTTGAGATTATTTTTTCAATTGTTACCCTCACCTCTTCCCAAAACATTCTTATTAATCTACATTCCCATAAACAATGAAATAGGGTTCCTTTACTTTCCATGCATTTTGTGCATGTATCTGGTATATTTTTGTTATATCTATTTAACTCCTCCGGTGTAACATACATCCGCATTAACCATTTGAAATGTATCAATTTAAGGCGTGCATTTATTGATTTGGTTTGAGCTTCTGTACAAGCCAATTCCCATTGTTCCTCCGAAATTTCAATTTGCAGATCTTCTTTCCAGTAGTTTAATCTTTTCAGTGAATTTTCACTTGAAGATAGTGTCAATGAGTTATAAAACTCTGAAATAATACCCTTTCTTTTACTATCTTTCATCATCATTTTTTCCAAGGATGAATAAATAGGTCGAGTGAGAGCTTTATTTTGATTTGATCGAATAAAGTTTCTAAGTTGAAGATATTTAAAAAAATGTGTTCTATTGAGATTAAATTTGATCCTCAGCTCTTCAAAAGACATTATGTTGTCTGCACATGGCAAATATAAATCCTGAATCTTTTGTATCCCTTTTAAATTCCATACTTTAAATACAGCGTCCGCTCTCCCTGGTTTAAAATATTGATTACCCCATATTGGACTAAATTGTGACAATAACTGTGGTTCTTTTAAATAGTTTTTAGCTTCACACCATATTTTGATCATATGCTTTACAAATGGATTTTTAACTTGTTTTTGTAATTTTTTTGCCGAATCTGAGTATATGAATATGGGAAGAGGTAAAGGTAAATTGTATGATTCCATTTCAGTCCAGTGAGGGAGATCATTTGATGAAAAATAATATGTCATAGACCTCAGTTGTGCCGACCAATAATACAACATAAAATTTGGACATTTCAGACCTCCACGATCAAATGGTAAATATAATAAAGACAGACGTAATCTAGCCCTCCTGTTGTTCCATATAAATTCCACTAACTTTTTTTTTATTCTTGAGAATAGATCTAAAGGTGGTGATAAGGGAATGTATTGAAATAAATAAAGTATTTTAGGTAAAATATTACTTTTAAGTATATTGATTCTCCCGATCATCGACATTGGTAGTGACATCCATCTCTGAGTTAACTCATTGATATCTGACATTAAGGCTTCATAGTTGACGCTGGCGACTGATTCTAGCTTAGGCATAATTTGGATTCCTAAATATTTAAACTGATTTACAACATTGAATTGATTTGCCTCAGGGGCTGGGTAATTTCTCTGGGTCTCATTTAGCATTAATATTGAAGATTTAGTTTTATTTATTTTATATCCTGATATTTCCCCAAAATTCTTTATTAAATTCAACAAGGTTGGAATTGATTTTTTTAGATTCGACATAAACAAAATTATATCATCGGCGTACAGGGAGATTTTATGTTCTGTTGGTCCAACTTTAATTCCATATATTTGTGAATGTAAACGTATCGCTATCGCTAAAGGTTCAATTGCCATAGTAAACAGTAAAGGTGAAAGTGGACAGCCTTGTCGACATCCTCTATTGATTTTTATTGGTTTTGAAATATTGTTATTTGTTAGGATTTCTGCTGTAGCATTATTGTATATTATTTGAACCCATTTTATGAAATTATTTCCAAGTCCAAACCTTTGTAGTACTTCAAAAAGAAAGGGCCATTCAACTCTATCAAAGGCCTTTTCGGCGTCCAATGATAGGAGAGCTGTATCCGGTGCTTCTTTATTAAAATAAATAATATTAAATAGTCTTCTTACATTATGGAAGCCTTGTCTACCCTTTATAAAGCCATTCTGATCTCGATTAATAATATTTGGTAAAATTTCTTGTATTCGTCTTGCTAAAATTTTACAGATTATCTTAAGGTCGGCGTTTAATAGGCTTATTGGTCTCATATTTTCACATTTATTAGAGGGCTTACCTGGTTTTGGCAGCAGTATAATTAAGGCATTATTTATGTATGATGGTAAATTATTAGAAAGCCAGTTTAGAAAGCTTGGGATCAGTCCGCCAAGGTCTCCGCCTTTGACTGCCACCTAATCCACATAGCACCGGACTTCCATGATCCCTCCTGCAGGTGGTGAACCTACTGGAGGGCGGACCCATGTAACTCCTTCGGGCTGAGCCCGGCCGGGTCCCATGGGTGGAAACCCGGCCACCAGACGCTAGCCTTCGAGCCCCTCCCCCAGGCCTGGCTCCAGGGTGGGGCCCCGGTAACCCCATACCGGGCGGGGTACACTGAATCCTTGATATACAATTTATCATGAGAGTCTGTTGGATCGTTCTTCGTCTGGCCCTTCACCCAGGACCAGTTTGTCTTGGGAGACCCTATCAGAGGCAAATTGCCCCGGACAACATAGCTCCTGGGATCACTGGGGCACGCAAACCCCCCCACCACGATAAGGTGACGATCCATGAGGATCTCACCTATGGTCACGAGCTTTGGGTAATGACCGAAAGAACGAGATCGCGGATACAAGCGGCTGAAATGAGCTTTCTCCGTAGGATTGCTGGACTCACCCTCAGAGATAGGGTGAGGAGCTCAGTCATCCGGGAGAGGCTCAGAGTAGAACCGCTGCTCCTCCACATTGAAAGGAGTCAGTTGAGGTGGTATGGGCATCTGATTAGGATGCCTCCTGGACGCCTCCCACTTGAGGTGTTTCAGGCACGTCCCACTGGGAGGAGACCCCGGGGCAGACCCAGGACTCGGTGGAGAGACTATGTCTCCCAGCTAGTCTGGGAACGCCTTGGTATCCCCTCTGAAGAGCTGGAGCAGGTGGCTGGGGAGAGGGAAGTCTGGGCTTCTCTGCTTGAACTGCTGCCTCCGCGACCCGGACCTCCGGAAAAGCGGTAGACGATGGATGGATGGATGGATGGTAAATTATTATTTTGAAATGCTTCTAAAACCATTTCCAAAAAAGGTTTTATTAATTTATTCTTAAATTTTTTATAAAGGTCAACTGGAAGACCATCTGGTCCTGCACTTTTTCCTGATTTCATATTATCAATGGCTAGCCCAACTTCTTCTTGACTAATTTTAGACTCCAATATCTCCCTGTTTTCATTTGGTATACACGGTATAGATAGTTCGTTCAAAAACCCATTTAGTTTTGTTAAATCAGGTTCATTTTTGGTATCATATAATTTTTCATAGTAATCTCTAAAGGCTCTATTAATTTCTAAAGGATCTATAACTACCTGTCCGTTACTTATAATACTGGTAATTGGTGTTTTAATTTCCAATTGTTTAATCTGCCATGCTAATAATTTTCCTGATTTTTCACCTTGTTCATAAAAAGATTGTTTCAATCTTAGAAGACTCGAGGCAGCTCTATTCGCTGATTTTTTGTCGTATTCAGCTCTCAAAATCAGTAATTCATTCTCCAACCTTGGGTCACTTCCTGCATACACTTTTTCCTGAAGACTTTTTATTTTATGTTCCAATTTAGCTCTCTCCTCTCGAGTCTTCTTAGATTTTGATCCTGTATAACTAATAATATGTCCCCTAATAAAAGCTTTGAAAGCCTCCCACTTTACACATGCTGATGTTTGTGTAGTATTGATGTCAAAGAACTCGTCTATCTGTTTTTCTATATACTTGACAAATTCTTCATCCTGAAGCCATTTATGCTGAAATTGCCATCTACCTGATTCCTTTGTCAATTTTTTATCTACATATATTAGACAACAGGGTGCATGATCAGAGATCACGATGTTATCATAAAAGCAGTTTTGAATCTTGGACCTTAATTCTGTGGAAATCAAAAAATAATCAATACGTGAGAATGTCTTGTAGGTACTGGAATAACAAGAATAGGCTTTAACTTGTGGTTTCATTTCTCTCCATATATCTAACAATCTCAATTCTTTCATAAAATGATTAATAGTCATCCTACATCCAATGTGCGTACAATCCAGTCCTGTTGATCTATCCACACCTGGATTCAATGTACAATTAAAATCCCCTGCTATTATATGTTGCCCTGTAAGTGATGATAAGATGAGAAATAAATTAGCAAAGAACTTCTGATCATCTATATTGGGACCATATAAGTTCACAAGATTTATATTTTCTAATAGCAAAGAACCTTGAATGATTACATATCTTCCAAATTTGTCTCCAATTACATTTTTCACTTGAAAAGGAACTGATTTATGTATGAGAGTCATAACTCCCCTGGCTCGGGATGAAAATGAAGAGGTGAATACACTTCCCTGCCATCTACTCCTAATTCTTTTAACATCCTCCTCTATCAGATGAGTTTCTTGTAAAAACACAATTCTTGAACCCATGTCCTTTATTTTATTCATAACTTGTTTAAGTTTTTTTAAATTTTGTAGACCTCTGCAATTCCATGAAGTTAAATTAAGATTAACACTTTGGTCCATGATCAATAGAGTGTTTGGGATTACCTTGCAGTGTAAGCATGCTCATACAGAGAAGCAAAAACATGAGTGGTTGAACATTCATCCTACAAACTACACACAAACAAATTTCCCCTTCCCACACTTGTGGCAAACCCCCCAAAATCAAAAGAAAAATTCTGTCTCCCGATATAGCCATCGACCGTTCCACACCCACAGGGAACAGCCTAAGCCACTCCTTCTTCATCCTCCCAATCACCCTAACTCTACTGCTTTTAATGACGTAACATTAACTCTCCTCTGTAGTTTTCCAACTTAACTCCAAAATTTTTAACAACTTTGTACATCATAGTTTTTTTTTTGTTTGTTTGTTTTGTTTTTGTTTTGTTTTTTTAATATATAATACAATCTATATTTTGTAAACTTACTATTTACTTCAAGTCAGTCAGATGCCTGTGCAAATGCTTAATTATTCTACCTTATATTTTGTTCATGCTTAGCTCCCACCAGTCTCTTCTTCTTCTTTGATCTTCTTGATGAACTCCTGCGCCTCCTCTGGGGTCTTGAAGATGTGGGTTCTGCCCTCATACGTGGTCAGCAGTCTCGCAGGATAGATTACACCATGACGAATCCCAAGGTTGCGCAGCTCCTTACGTACGGGATCAAACTGCTTCCTCAATTGCTGGATTCCTGTGGCCAAATCTGGGTAGAACCGCACCTGCTGGTCCTGGTGTTTAATCTCTCCTTTTTTAGCTTGTGCAGCGTTGAAGATCTTCATCCTGTCTCTGTTGCTAAGAAACTTCATAATTAAGGTCCTCGGCGGTCCCTTATCTCTCCGTGGGCCAATACGATGTGCTTTTTCCAGAACCACTGCTGATTGCAACTCCTCGCTGCCCAGCACCTCCGGAATCCACTTTTCCAGAAAGGAACATACGTCCCGACCTTCTGATTCCTCTGGAAGACCCACCAGCCTCAAATTATTCTGTCTCGACCGAGATTCCAAATCCAAAATATTATCTTCCAGAGATTTATTTTTTTTTTCCAAAGTGCGCACCTTTAATTGAAGACGGGTGACGTCATCTTCAGCACTAGCGAGACGGAGCTCCATCTGCGCCGTTCGTTCTACACAGTCACCCAATTCCTTTCTTATTCCTTCCAACGCTGTCATAATCCCATCAAATCTAGAGGAAAAGTCCGCTCTCATTGAACTCATGGCAGCCATCAGCGCATCTGCGCCATTCCCTGCAGATATCGCAGCATTGCCAGCCTCCTCCGCCATATATGG
Organism: Pholidichthys leucotaenia; assembly: GCA_020510985.1. NCBI lineage: Eukaryota > Metazoa > Chordata > Actinopteri > Cichliformes > Pholidichthyidae > Pholidichthys > Pholidichthys leucotaenia. The sequence continues at coordinate 143,193,919 of CM035837.1, forward strand.
AGTTTTGTTTACTGCGTCACAGACCTGAAAGTCCGTTAATTTGGATTGTTTCGGCGGCTCGCTTTTTCCTTTTCCTGGTTTTCCAGCCTTAGGCTTCGCCGACATATCTTCGCCCAAATGCTGGGATACGTTCTGTCCCAAATGAGAGAGTTATTTGCCGATTTTTTTTTTTCCAGGAGCAGAGCAGAGCGAGACACGTCCGTCCTACGTGGCAGCCATAACCGGAAGCTTGCCTTCTGATTGTTGCTCTGAGTGTTGCTATCCCTGCGCTGTTGCAATCCTGGAATTTCCCCACTGTGGGACTAATAAAGGCTTATCTTATCTTATCTTATCTTATAAATTATTCACAGAGCCCGCCACTTAATTTCTCCTGTTTGTTTTTCTCTGTTTTTGCTGTGTTTTTTAATATGTGATCTAATTTGAATTAGCATTAGCTAATGGCTAGCTTCAGCATACTCACCTGTCCAGGTGCTTTCAGATGAAGTTAGACATTGTTGTCTTGGTGTCTAATCATTATCCTCATTGTTAACAATAAGCAGTTGATTTAGAGACTCCCAGGTACTTGTAATAATCCTCAAAGCCAAAGGCTAATTTGCTGGTGTTCTGACATTTTTGGCATACCTATCAGAACAGCATACCTTGGGTTACTACTCTGTCATTTTCTGTGTTGCCTGTGTGGACAGCTGATGGTACAGACTGCAGTCAAAGCCAAAAACGTGGCAAGGAGGGCAAAATAGCAGTTTAGATCTTCATAATATCCTGTAGTTGTCATGGTCTGAGCGTTGATATTGTCCGCGCTCGGGTCATGCAGTATTTTCCTCCCGTTCTGTGTTAGTTCCTTGTGGCCTCTCTGACCTTTTATCCTGACAGTGTCTCGGAGGGGCTTCCAGCTGTCAGAGCCAAGCTCAGCGGTGACAGCTGGATTACATTCAGCTGATGACATCCTCATCAGCTGATTAATTCTCTAGCCGTATTTAAGGGAGCAGCTTTGGTTACTCCGGGCTGCGACCTCATACTCACTACGTTGGACTTCCACAATGTTGGGCTGGAATTCCTAACCCTGATTCCAGTCTTCCTTCCTCTTCATTTCCCAGTAAGTTTATTCCTTAGGTTGTGTATATCGTCATTGTGTCTAGTGTAGTCTTTATTTGTGTTCTGCCCCTCGTGGCTCATTATTTTGTCATCTTAGTCTATTAATAAATATGCAAACTCATTGGTTGTCTACAGCGTCTCATTAGTGGTCCGCGAGGACCACGCCATGACAGTAGCTTGAAAGTGTTGCGCTTAAGTTGGCTCTGACAGGTCCCCGACAGGTCCTGTTACACGAACAAGTACGTGTGTTTAGCGCTCTGAGTGTGTACGTGGCCATGCTGCTGGCAACAGCTGAGCTAATCAGAACAGAGAGCAGGTGAATCTGTGAAAATGTCTACAGAGCATCACAGACTCTTCAACAATATTATTAGTCAATTATTTCTACAAACCTCTTACAAAATGGTGAGACCACATCTGCAAGTTGGGATACAAGGAAGGCGTCTCCAGAACTCAGCAGAGCAGCACACCAATCAGGGGAGGGGAAGGATACTGATGGTATAAGGAGCTTTGCTGAAGACAAAATCTAAATGTTTTTGCAATATTGAGGAATGCAACATTCATTTCTGAAACTATCAAACCTGGTTTAGTCAGTGACCAATGGCAAGGGGCAGGCTGGGTGATATCAAATCTTCAGCGGAATGGGGGGGGGGGGGCATTGTCAGATTATGAAAAATGTTACATTTTCCAAAATTATGAGGTGGATTTTGATATATGCTCATCAAAATCGGTTCCAAGGTTGTCATAGCCAGGAGCGGCACTGGGGTTAAGCTCCCAGTGCTCATAAAATGCTCCTTACGGTGTGCGTCTCGAAAAGCCTCTGACAACTAAGTCCAACTCCTAGCCTGCCCGTGTGGTTTAGTCTCTAAGCCCGGCGGAACTGCTTTTACTAATAGGAGAAGGGGCGAGGGCGGATCTCTGGCGCCTTAAAACCAGATGCTTCGGGTAGATGGTGGCTCGTCAACCTGGGAAGGTAGCCCATCTAGGGGAAGGTAAACCCTGATTTCAAACCTCCACTGCCTTGCGGCACACCCGGTCACGGGAAAGGCTTCGGGAGTCAACCCTGAGGAAAAATCCGGAGTCGGAGCCCCTAAGGCAGTTCTCTGTTGTGCTCAACATCGTTCTGGCAGCTCCTGCGATGGCGCTGGTGCCAAACTATAGCAGCCCTGCTGTTCCTTTGGATTCATCAGTGACGTGGAGAGGGGGGACATGTTGCATGGGTAACATCTTGTCCTCCATATCTTCCTGCCCAGGCTTGAATCCTACCAACGCCCAACGCTGGAAGGTAGAACACCGGTGCGCATCGGCCTGTTCAGCCACAGGCGGTGCTGTTCCAGCAGAGTAGACGTTTAGGATTCTCTTCCATGGTCATCATAGACCGACGGAGGCCGCCACCGCCGACAACAAAATCTGAATCTGTTTTTTAATAGGGTCAACTCACAGTCTGTCACCCGAGCAACACAACCAGACCCCCACACACCCCTCCCTACCCACGGTCCCGTGCAGAACCTCTCTCCATCTCCCTCCTCCTCCTCCTCAGGGGGCACCAGGACCCCCCCTCACTTCATGGTGACTACAGATCAGGTGGAGAAACAGCTGAAGAGACTCCGTCAGCGGAAGGCTTCGGGCCCGGATGGCATCTCCGCTAGGATCCTGAGGACCTGTGCCAACCAACTAGCTCCAGAACTGAAACACCTGTACAACCTGAGCCTGAGTCTGGAGAGAGTACCGGTGCTGTGGAAGACATCCTGCCTGGTTCCTGTCCCCAAGAAGTCATCTCCATCGGATCTGAATGACTATCAACCAGTTGCCCTCACATCTCATGTGATGAAGGTCCTGGAGAGACTGGTCTTAGCCCACCTGAGGCCGCAGGTGGAGACGTGGCTGGACCCTCTGCAGTTTGCATATCAGCCCCATTTAGGAGTTGAAGATGCTGTCATCTACCTGCTGCAACGAGCCCATCAGCACCTGGATGGTGGAGGAGATACTGTGAGAATCACTTTTTTTGATTTCTCCAGTGCCTTTAACACCATCCAGCCACTGCTGCTGGGCGAGAAGCTGCGGGGGATGGGGGTTGACAGCTCTGTGATCTCCTGGATTACCGACTACCTGACAGGCAGACCACAGTTTGTCAGGCTGGGCAGTGTCTTGTCTGGAGTGGTGGCTAGTGATACGGGAGCGCCACAGGGGACTGTGCTGTCTCCTTTTCTTTTTACCTTATACACCACGGACTTTCAGTATAACACTGAGTCATGTCACCTGCAAAAATTCTCTGATGACTCAGCTGTTGTGGGGTGTATAAGATGGGGAGAGGAGGGGGAGTACAGGGCACTGGTAGACAGATTTGTGGAGTGGACGGAACAGAATCACCTGAGGTTGAATGCCAGCAAGACCAGGGAGATGGTGATTGACTTCAGGAAGAGGAAGGCTCCTTCTCAGCCACTGCAGATTAGGGGGGAGGATGTGGGAGTGGTTGAAGACTACAAATATCTGGGTGTCAGGATCAGCAGCGGGTTGGACTGGAGATCCAACACCGATGCTGCGCACAAGAAGGGGATGAGCAGACTCTATTTCCTGAGAAAACTGAGATCATTCAACGTGTGCAGCAGGATGCTGGAGCTTTTCTACCAGACTGTTGTCGCCAGCGCCATCTTCTTTGCTGCGGTCTGTTGGGGTAGCAGTATCAGGGCCAGAGATACCAACAGACTTGACAAGATTATCAAGAGGGCTGGCTCTGTAATTGGTCTCAGACCAGAGACCTTTGAGACAGTGGTGGAGAGGAGAACACTAAATAAACTGCGATCCATCATGAACAATCCTGATCACCCCCTCCACCACACACTAGATAGGCAGCGAAGCACTTTCTCCAGTAGACTACTACAGCTTCGTTGTCGAACGGCCAGGTACAGGAAATCCTTCCTGCCACATGCAATTTCACTGTACAATAACTCACTATGATGTTGTATTCTGGTCATAGCTATGCTGCCACACTGCACCTTACAGACTAACTGGTACCTCACATTTCACTCTGCTCCTGATAGTCCTTCTTTGTGCAATGGATGATTCATGTGTTTATACGGGTCATCATCATATATTAAGCTATGATGTATATAGGTTCTATAGTCATGTTAGTTTCTTTTTTACTTTCCATGGGTAATCCCTTTGTCTGTCGTGTGTGTTTCTGTTGTTTGGCTGTCAACTGTCATGCTGCTGTTACACTGTAATTTCCCAGTTTGGGATCAATAAAGTACATCTATCTATCTATCTAAAAAGTAATATCTGAAAATCATTTACGGAGAATTGAATCTAGAAGAATAAAAAAATAATGTTGAAATTGCATGGCCTCAAGCTGGCCTCAGCCCAAGTTACGAAGGCATACGGTGGGGCAAAAAAGTATTTAGTCAGCCACCAATTGTGCAAGTTCTCCCACTTAAAAGATGAGAGAGGTCTCCAATTTTCATCATAGGTATACCTCAACTATGAGAGACAAAATGAGAAAAAAAAATGCAGAAAATCACATTGAAGGATTTTTAATGAATTAATTGGTAAATTCCTCGGTAAAATAAGTATTTGGTCACCTACAAACAAGCAAGATTTCTGGCTCTCACAGACCTGTAACTTCTTCTTTAAGAGGCTCCTCTGTCCTCCACTCGTTACCTGTATTAATGGCACCTGTTTGAACTCGTTATCAGTATAAAAGACACCTGTCCACAACCTCAAACAGTCAGACTCCAAACTCCACTATGGCCAAGACCAAAGAGCTGTCAAAGAACACCAGAAACAAAATTGTAGACCTGCACCAGGCTGGGAAGACTGAATCTGCAATAGGTAAGCAGCTTGGTGTGAAGAAATCAACTGTGGGAGCAATTATTAGAAAATGAAAGACATACAAGACCACTGATAATCTCCCTAGATCTGGGGCTCCACGCAAGATCTTACCCCATGAGGTCAAAATGATCACGAGAACGGTGAGCAAAAATCCCAGAACCACACGGGGGGACCTAGTGAATGACCTGCAGAGAGCTGGGACCAAAGTAACAAAGGCTACCATCAGTAACACACTACACCGCCAGGGACTCAAATCCTGCAGTGCCAGACGTGTCCCCCTGCTTAAGCCAGTACATGCCCAGGCCCGTCTGAAGTTTGCTAGAGAGCCTTTGGATGATCCAGAAGAGGATTGGGAGAATGTCATATGGTCAGATGAAACCAAAATAGAACTTTTATTGTAAAAACTCAACTTGTCGTGTTTGGAGGAGAAAGAACACCATACCTACTGTGAAGCATGGGGGTGGAAACATCATACTTTGGGGCTGTTTTTCTGCAAAGGGACCAGGACGATTGATCCGTGTAAAGGAAAGAATGAATGGGGCCATGTATCGTGAGATTTTGAGTGAAAACCTCCTTCCATCAGCAAGGGCAATGAAGATGAAACGTGGCTGGGTCTTTCAGCATGACAGTGATCCCAAACACACCGCCCGGGCAACAAAGGAGTGGCTTCGTAAGAAGCATTTCAAGGTCCTGGAGTGGCCTAGCCAGTCTCCAGATCTCAACCCCATAGAAAATCTTTGGAGGGAGTTGAAAGTCTGTGTTGCCCAGCGACAGCCCCAAAACATCACTGCTCTAGAGGAGATCTGCATGGAGGAATGGGCCAAAATACCAGCAACAGTGTGTGAAAACCTTGTGAAGACTTACAGAAAACGTTTGACCTCTGTCATTGTCAACAAAGGGTATATAACAAAGTACTGAGATGAACTTTTGTTATTGACCAAATACTTATTTTACCGAGGAATTTACCAATTAATTCATTAAAAATCCTTCAATGTGATTTTCTGGATTTTTTTTTCTTATTTTGTCTCTCATAGTTGAGGTATACCTATGATGAAAATTGGAGACCTTTCTCATCTTTTAAGCGGGAGAACTTGCACAATTGGTGGCTGACTAAATACTTTTTTGCCCCACTGTAGGTCTCGATTCCAAGACCGAGACCAGGTCACCCTGCGAGGCAGAGGGTAACACTGCCCAACACAAATTCTATAGAGCCTCAATAAATTTATGTTCAAGAAACATCCTATAACAGGTCCTCAGGATAACTCTAGGTCCCTGTTTTGGTAGTTTTGTTTTCTTACGTCACACATTTATTTATTTATTTATACAGGTTTTGCATCTTCCTGGCAGTGTAAACCGTCAGCTTCTCTCTCGTCTCCTCTCTCACACAGCTGCACTCAGGCGCCCCCCTCCCCCCACGCTTTGTTTCATTTCAGTGTCGTTGCCAGGTCTGTTTTTTCCCCACAATTTTGATCTTTAGAAAGTGCTTCTTTTGAGCCTGTTTTTGTGGTGCAGAGACGCTTGTTTTTTATGCACAATCTGGCAACACTAGCAGCGCGCAGGAAGAGGGGAAAAAATGAAATGACACACACACATACCTGCTGCAGTGCAGCAGATTTGAACAAAAGAAGAAAAAAGCACCAGCTCCATTCTCTGGCAATGATTCAGACTTCAGAAGGTAAAAATTGAACAAAATACAGTTTTGTGCAAATTTTGTCACACTGCCACTAATTTGCTCCACCACTTGAGTCATCCTCTATAATATGAAGAATGCATTAAGATCCGCTCTCAACTTCCCAGGTAGCCCCTACAAAATAAATAATTAAATAGATAAAGGAACCAGCCCCAAAAAATGACTATATGGCTTCTTCATTTGGAAAATTTATCCCATACAACAAAAGCGCAAAATGGAAAGCGATCCCAACTGCAGTCACAAACTATACTGCCAAAGACTTATGGTAAAAACATGACCAAACAGAAAAAGTGGACTTTAATTTATATGGTTTTAAAATATCTTTCTCTAGAATTCTTGCTTAAAGCATTTTTTATTGTGTTGAGTCCTTTTTTTGTTTGTTGTTTTTTTTGGGGGGGGGTTGTTTTGTTTTGTTTTTTTTGTTTGTTTTTTAATGGTTTTATTACAGGTCATGATAGGAAGGCCTACCATTATTTATTCTGATTTGTTGCAAATTTATGAGTGGGGTTGTCTAACTGGTTCAATAAAATTTGCTAAATTTAACTTGATTTACCCCCCCCCCTTTTTCTGCATACAATTTTAACAAATGCAATACATGGGTCTGTTTCTATTATCATGCCAGTGTCATTTTATGCAAAGGTTTTACATTTATACAGTGGCTTGGATGAGATCTCAGCATATCGTGATATATATCATATATCTCAATAAAACTAAATGTATCGCAATACATGTTGAAAGTCATATCGCCCAGCCCTACTATTAAATTATGATCACTGCACTGTGAATGTTTTGAAGAATTTTTCATATGCTCTATCAGTGTTCTGTTTCTGACAGATCTCATCCCAATTCTGTTCCATTAAGTCGTTTTTAAAAGCATTCATGGCTTCCTCAGTTTTCACTCATCTCTATTCTTTTTTTCTGTCTGGTTTATTACTCCTATAATTCCCATTATATACTGTAAACACTGGCAAGTGATCACTGATGTCATTTATTAATATTCGACCTACTGTATTATTTTCTAAGTCACTAGTAAAGTTAGGTTAATTGGCATCAAACTGGGAATTCTAAATTGTCCTTAGGTATGACTGTGAGAGTGAATGGTTGTCTGTCTCTCTGTGCTGGCCCTGCGATGGACTGGCGATCTGTCCAGGGTGTACCCTGCCTCTCGCCCAAAGATGCTGGGATAGGCTCCAGCCCCCCCGCGACCCGAAAAGGATTAAGCGTAAGAAGATGGATGGATGGCAAAAATATTGTCTAGGAGTGTGGCACAATGAGACGCAATTCTCCTAGGTCTGGTAATTTTGGGGTAAAGGCTCATACTACAAGACTGTTAATGTTGGTTTTTGTCCCCCCACTGGATGAAGCCCAAAGGGCTCTTCAACCTCTTTGGGCGAAGGCTGAAGGGGGGATTATGGATGGATGGATGGATGGATGAATGGATCCATCCGTCTGTCCGTCCCATTTTTGTAAAATCAACTCCTCCTACAGTTTTGTTCTGATTGTTTTGAAACTTGGTACTAAGATTTGATATATACTGATGACGTGCATTTTGCAATTTGGTTCTCATCAGATGCTTTTTGCAGGAGTTGTAGCCCCTGACCTATGACCTCTTATTTCACCTCACTTCATATACAGTAACTGTCACATGAAAGCAACTCCTCCTGCAGTTTTGTTCCAATTGTTTTGAAACTTGGTACTATGGTTCGATATACTGTACACTGAGGATGTGCATATTGCAAATTGGTTCTCATCGAATGATTTTTGCAGGAGTTGTAGCCCCTGACTTATGACCTCTTATTTCTATCTCCATCCATCTTCTACCGCTTTTCCGGAGGTCCGGGTCGCGGAGGCAGCAGTTCAAGCAGAGAAGCCCAGACTTCCCTCTCCCCAGCCACCTGCTCCAGCTCTTCAGAGGGGATACCAAGGCGTTCCCAGACCAGCTGGGAGACATAGTCTCTCCTCTCACCTCTTATTTCACTTAATTTATTTATATAGCACCTTTCATACAACAAAGTGCAGCTCAAAGTGCTTTACAGTTAAAAACGATTCCAGATAAAACACAAACAAAACAGTAAAAAGACAAAGAGAGCCCTCCCTCCCGCTCCCACTCTTTTCTCAGACATCTATCCACCTGACCCCCAGCCCACCCCAGAGCCCATCTCCTCCCACCCTGTTCCACCCCACCCACAAGTAATAATAGGCATAGTTAAAACATGGCTGAGGACTAAGATAAGATAAGATAAGCCTTTATTAGTCCCACAATGGGGAAATTCCAGGATTGCAACAGCACAGGGATAGCAACACTCAAAGCAGCAATCAGAAGGCAAGAGAAAAACAAGAGCAGCAAGTATACATATGTACATATAAATATAAATATATATATATAGACACACAGTGCGGAGCATTGTAGCTAGATGGGATAGATATATAAATATATAAACACAGTGCGGAGCATTGTAGCTGGATGGAATAAATATATGAGTATATAAACACAGTGCGGAGTATTGTAGCTAGATGGAATGAATATGTGAATATATAAACACACAGTGCGGAGCATTGTAGCTAGATGGAATAAATATGTAGATATAGAAACACACACAGTACGGAGCATTGTAGCTAGATGGAATAAATATGTAAATATATAAACACACACAGTGCGGAGCATTGTAGCTAGATGGAATAATATGTAGATATATAAACACACAGTGCGGAGCATTGTAGCTAGATGGAATAGATATATGAATATATAAACACACAGTGCGGAGCATTGTAGCTAGATGGAATAAATATGTAGATATATAAACACACACAGTGCGGAGCATTGTAGCTAGATGGAGTAAATATGTAAATATATAAACACACACAGTGTGGAGCATTGTTGCTAGATAGAGTAAATATATAAATATGTATATAAACACACACAGTGCGGAGCATTGTAGCTAGATGGAATGAAACAGCACAACCGTCTACTTAGTTATCCTACATGGTATGATTATGTACCCATACATATTCTCACCCTCCATAGCGACCGGTATTTTCCTAGTTGTATACCGGAGGGGACCATTGTGTAAGTCTATTGCGTCTTTTGCATTCAAAACTATTAGGTTGTCACGTCTTTTTGCTATCTCTGCGAGCAGCCCTGCTTAGGTTGTACAGTCTGACAGCCGTAGGTAGGAAGGACCTGCGAAACCTCTCGGTTGTGCACCTAGGATGATGTAGTCTGCTGCTAAATGAGCTCCTCAGTGCATTCAGTATGTCCTGCATAGGGTGGAACTCGGACTCCAGCAGAGATGACAGTTTAGCCACCATCCTTCTCTCTCCTATCTCCTCCACTGGGTCAAGGCGCTGCCCCAGGACAGAGCTAGCTTTCTTGATCAGTTTGTTCAGTCTCTTCCTATCGGCTGCTGTAATGCCACTGCCCCAGCAGACCACTCCAAAAGTGATGGCTGATGCCACCACCGTGTCATAGAATGTCTTCAGCAGCGCCCCTTGTACACCAAAAGACCTGAGTCTCCTCAGTAGGAACAGCCTGCGCTGTCCCTTCTTGTAGAGTGCGTCAGTATTGTATGACCAGTCTAGTTTATTGTTCAGATGAACACCCAGGTACTTATAGGATGTCACCATCTCGATGTCTGTTCCCTGTATATTTACTGGTGCTCTGAGGGGTTGTCCTTGCCTGCGGCAGACCACCACCAGCTCCTTAGTTTTCCTCGCGTTGATCTGGAGGCAGTTCCGATGGCACCAGTGAGGACCAGAGTGAGGAAACACCATCACAGGGGGACCGTCAGCACCAGGAGCTAGTCTCAACCCACAGCTGCAGAGACACCACCACAGGAGCCACCCCGGTCCAGGCAGACAGAGGAGTCCACACCACAACCAAAAGGCAGTGACTGGACTCCCCATCCCACCAAGCCATGGCCACCACCACAGCAGCGTCCCATTGCCAGTGCCAATTACAGCTTCAAGTGCCGAGAGACACCCCCCCCCCCCCCATGAGGAAACGCTAGAACTAAAAATAACATAAGATAAAATACAATACAATAAGAAGCAGGGTAAGATTTTGAATAAAAATAAATAAAAAAGAACAAATGATTAAAGGAATAATAAATATACCCATATACTGTATATTGTAATGCAAAACTGAATTGAAATAATCTAAAAATATAAAGATAGATAGATAGATAGATAGATAGATAGATAGATAGATAGATAGATAGATAGATAGATAGATAGATAGATAAAATAGCTAAATAAGTACATAAACATGAATGATAAAGTTAGTTAAAAGCTACTGTAAACTAAAAAGGTGGGTCTTGAGCCTCCTTTTAAAAATATCAACGCTCTCTGCAGCCCCGAGGTCCTCTGGCAGGCCGTTCCACAGACGTGGCCCGAAAAACTCAGACGATGCCTCACCGTGGGTTTTTGTCCCAACTTTTGGTACCATTAAAAGGCCAGTACTAGAGGACCTCAGGGTCCGCGAGGGACAGTGTGGTAAAAGCAGATCAAATAGATTAGAAGGACCAAGATCATTAAGAGTTTTATAAACTAATAAAACAACTTTAAAAACAATTCTATAACTGACAGGGAGCCAGTGCAGCGATTCTAAAACTGGCATAATATGCTCTATCCTTCTGGTCTTCGTCAGCACACGGACTGCTGAATTCTGTAATAGTTGAAAGTTACTGATCGTCTTTTTAGGAAGACCAGAAAGGAGAGTATTGCAATAATCAATACGACTGGAAATAAAAACATGCATTAGTGTCTCCGTGCTTTCTCGGGAGAGAAACGGGCGGACTCTGGCTATATTCTTTAGATGATAAAATCCAATTTTTAAAATATTATTAACATGTGGAATAAAACTAAGCTGAGTCAAAAAATAACACCCAGGTTTTTTAACTTGTTTTGTTGGAATAAGAGACAATATTTGTAATTTGGGTAAAAGTTTTCCTCTCTGAGCTTTAGGACCGATAACTAAAACTTCAGTTTTGTCCTGGTTGAGCTGTAGGAAATTCTCTGCCATCCAGGACTTAATGTCAAAAATGCAGTTATAAAGGACATCAATTGGTGGTGGGTCATCGGAAGACATGGAAATGTAAAGCTGGGTATCATTAGCATAACTGTGGAAACTAATTCCATGTCTCCTGTTGACACTGCCTAGTGGCAGCATGTATAAATTAAAAAGAATTGGACCTAAAATTGAACCTTGAGGAACACCACAATCCATGTTGTCTCTTTGATGAAGAGTGTTCACCCAGGGTGATATAAAATTCTCTGCCAGTGAGGTAGGATTTAAACCAGCTAAAAACAGTGCCTGAGAGGTCGATCATATTATGTAATCTGTTTAAATGAATATTATGATCTACTGTGTCAAATGTTGTGCTTAAATCCAGTAAGACCTGGACCGAGAGCATGCTCTTGTCCATGTTGATTCTAAGATCATTTAAAACCTTGGTCAGGGCCGTCTCAGTACTGTGATTTGACCGAAAACCAGATTGAAATGTTTCATAGAAATCATGAGTTTTCATAAAATCATTTAACTGGTTAAAAACTACTTTACCTGAAATTTTACTTAAAAATGGCAGGTTAGACACCGGTCTGTAATAGTTCAGTACTTCAGTGTCTATATTATTTCTCTTCAGAACAGGCTTGACAATGGCTGTCTTAAAAACACTAGGAAAAACTCCTGTCTGAAGAGAATAATTTAAAATGTTAAGAACATCATTAACTAAAAAGCTACAAATGGATTTTAAAAAAATGATGTAGGAATTGGATCTAAAAGACAAGTTGCTGGTTTTTACTGGGAGATAACTCTCTCCAGCACCTTAGTGTCAACCAGGTCAAAACTGTCCAGTGTTTCCCCATATAAAAACAAAGGTTCAGCTGTATTAAAAGCAGTAGGTTGTAATAGATTAATACCTGCTTCTCGGCGGGAACCACAACCTCAGCAGCAGCGGTGACCGAAGTCGTCATCTGTGCAGGTGGAGAAGAGTGGTGCTCGGCGGCATCATCCAGGATCTGAAATTTATTGCTCAGCTGCAGAGTGTCCGATGAAGAAGGTTGAGGGAGGGGACATGTGGCAGAGCATTTGCCCTTTTTAACCAGCACCCATGGTTCTGAGTTGAATGGAGGCTTGGGACTTGGGTTTATCTCCCAGGAAGGGCCAAATGTCGTCATTCAGTACCGGGACGTTGACAGAGATGATGGAGTTTCCACCAGCGGTGGCAGACCCAGACCAGGGCAGAGTGACACCACCCTCCGATCCACATCCAGAGCACTTGGCAGGGATACAAGTGGCTCCTCTGCCACAGGACCCAGAGCAGAGCACCATGAGATGTTTCGCTTCCGTAGTGGCAATAGACGAAAACTCTAGGATCATGTTATCTTTGTCCCTAAGGTCCTGTTTAAGTCGTCTGATGTCCTCTTTCAACTGTGAGTACTCCAGCCGGCAGACTTTACAAACAAGCATGGTGCTGTCAGCTGTTGGCGTGTGTTAGCCAACAAGCTAAGAACAAGCCCGGCAAATAGTAGTCAGATGGTTTGGTCCGGTTAGGTTTGGTTTCACACTGGATTCCCACTGCTCCTTTTCCAAGCTAAAGCAAACCTACACACGCGGACAAAATTGTTGGTACCCCTCTGTGAATGAAAGAAAAACCCACAATGGTCACAGAAATAACTTGAATCTGACAAAAGTGGTAATAAATAAAAATTATATGAAAATTAACCAATGAAAATCAGACAATGCTTTTGAATTGTGGTTCACCAGAATTATTTTAAAAAACAAACTCATGAAACAGGCCTGGACAAAAATGATGGTACCCCTAGAAAAGATTGAAAATAATGTGACCATAGGGACATGTTCTACCAAGATATGTCCTCTAATTAACATCACAGCTGTCTACAAACTTGTAATCAGTCAGTCGGCCTATTTAAAGGGTGACAAGTAGTCACTGTGCTGTTTGGTGACATGGTGTGTACCACGCTAAACATGGACCAGAGGAAGCAAAGGAGAGAGTGGTCTCAGGAGATTAGAAAGAAAATTATAGACAAGCAAGTTAAAGGTAAAGGCTATAAGACCATCTCCAAGCAGCTTGATGTTCCTGTGACTACAGTTGCACATATTATTAAGAAATTTAAGATCCACGGGACTGTAGCCAACCTCCCTGGACGTGGGCGCAGGAGGAAACTTGATGAAAAATGGAAGAGACGGATAATACGAATGGAAACAAAAGAGCCCAGGACAACCTCTAAACACATTCATGGTGAACTCCAAGGTCAAGGTACATCAGTGTCAGATCGCACCATCTGTTGTCATTTGAGCCAAAGTGGACTTCATGGGAGACGACCAAGGAGGACACCACTGTTGAAAACAAATCATAAAAAAGCCAGACTGGAATTTGCCATACTGCATATTGACAAGCCACAAAGCTTCTGGGAGAATGTCCTATGGACAGACGAGACAAAACTGGAACTTTTTGGCAAGGCACATCAGCGCTGTGTTCACAGACGCAAAAATGAAGCATACCAAGAAAAGAACACTGTCCCTACTGTGAAACATGGAGGAGGATCTGTTATGTTCTGGAGCTGCTTTGCTGCATCTGGCACAGGGTGTCTTGAATCTGTGCAGGGTACAATGGAATCTCAAGACTATCAAGGTATTCTAGAGAGAAATGTGCTGCCCAGTGTCAGACAGCTTGGTCTCAGTCGCAGGTCATGGGTCTTGCAACAGGATAATGACCCAAAACACACAGCTAAAAACACCCAAAAATGGCTAAGAGCAAACATTGGACTATTCTAAAGTGGCCTTCTATGAGCCCTGATCTAAATCCTATTGAACATCTGTGGAAAGAGCTGAAACATGCCGTCTGGAGAAGGCACCCTTCAAACCTGAGACAACTGGAGCAATTTGCTCTTGAGGAGTGGGCCAAAATACCTACTGAGAGGTGCAGAAGTCTCATTAAGAGTTACAGAAATCGTTTGATTGCAGTGATTGCCTCAAAAGGTTGTGCAACAAAATATTAAGTTAAGGGTACCATCATTTTTGTCCAGGCCTGTTTCATGAGTTTGTTTTTTAAAATAATTCTGTTGAACCACACATCAAAAGCATTGTCTGATTATCATTGGTTAATTTTCATAGAATTTTTATTTATTACCACTTTTGTCAGATTCAAGTTATTTCTGTGACCATTATGGGTTTTTCTTTCATTAACAGAGGGGTACCAACAATTTTGTCCACGGCTGTATATTGGTCATTATACAGTATCTCACAAAGGTGAGTACACCCCTCACATTTTTGTTAATATTTTATTATATCTTTTCATGGGACAACACTGAAGATATGGCACTTTGATACAATGTAAAGTAGTCAGTGTACAGCTTGTATAACAGTGTAAATTTGCTGTCCCCTCAAAATAACTCAACACACAGCCACTAATGTCTAATCCGCTGGCAACAAAAGTGAGTACACCCCTAAGTGAAAATGTCCAAATTGCGCCCAAAATGACAATATTTTGTGTGGCCACCATTATTTTCCAGCACTGCCTTAACTCTCTTGGGCATGGAGTTCACTAGAGCTTCACAGGTTGCCACTGGAATCCTCTTCCACTCCTCCATGATGACATCACGGAGCTGGTGGATGTTAGAGACCTTGCACTCCTCCACCTTCCGTTTGAGGATGCCCCACAGATGCTCAATAGGGTTTACGTCTAGAGACATGCTTGGTCAGTCCATCACCTTCACCCTCAGTTTCTTTTGCAAGGTAGTGATCGTCTTGGAGGTGTGTTTGGGGTTGTTATCATGTTGGAATACTGCCCTGTGGCCCAGTTTCCGAAGGGAGGGGATCCTGCTCTGCTTCAGTATGTCACAGTACATGTTAGCATTCATGGTTCCCTCAATGAACTGTAGCTCCCCAGTGCCGGCAGCACTCATGCAACCCCAAACCATGACACTCCCACCACCATGCTTGACTGTAGGCAAGACACACTTGTCTTTGTATTCCTCACGTGGTTGCCGCCACACACCTGACACCATCTGTACCAAATAAGTTTATGTTGGTCTCATCAGACCACAGGACATGGTTCCAGTAATCCATGTCCTTAGTCTGCTTGTCTTCAGCAAACTGTTTGGGGGCTTTCTTGTGCATCATCTTTAAAAGGGGCTTCCTTCTGGGATGACAGCCATGCAGACCAATTTGATGCAGTGGGCAGCGTATGGTCTGAGCACTGACAGGCTGACCCCCCACCTCTTCAACCTCTGCAGCAATGCTGGCAGCACTCACCAAATTTAACACACCTGCTCCCCATTCACACCTGAGACCTTGTAACACTAATGAGTCACATGACACCGGGTAGGGAAAATGGCTAATTGGGCATAATTGGGACATTTTCACTTAGAGGTGTACTCACTTTTGTTGCCAGTGGTTTAGACATTAATGGCTGTGTGTTGAGTTATGTTGAGGGGACAGCAAATTTACATTGTTATTCAAGCTGTACACTGGCTACTTTACATTGTATCAAAGTGTCTTATCTTCAGTGTTGCTCCATGATCGAATGTAATAAAATATTTACAAAAATGTGAGGGGTGTACTCACTTTTGTGAGACACTGCAACAACATTAATCCTGCTTTAGGTATTACTTATAAACCAAAAATGTATTTATTCAGTAAAAATAACCCCCTAGAGTCAGTATACTGAATAATTTTATCCCATGAAAACCACTCGGTCAAAACCAATGGGGAGCAGCCATCGCAGGCCGGAAGTGGCATACACTCGTTGTTTCTGGCTTTACCACGGAAGAGAAACATGTTTACCACTGACGAGTAAACATGTTCAGCAGATGCTCAGTGGGTCGAGAGCCGAGTTGAAAACGGTGCAAAATCTGCACAGATATATACTGCACAAAAGGAAAATGGCCTAGGAAATGGTCTTCATTGACGGCATGATCCGCAGTTACCTCCAGGGACCAGCAGTTGAAGGGAGCCTGATGAACAGGCAAGTTCCCAGTCAAGTAACTTCAGAATACATTGAATAAATCTTGATATAATAGAATTTTATTTCATTAAATTATATGCGGGTAGATTTGCTTGTACATGGTTGTAAAAAATTACATAAAATTCTGATGTTGAAACTTTGTTGACTGCTATACTGCAGCCCACTCAATCGCACAAAGCAACGACTGTGCGTCACTGCCGTGCTGAAACAGCCCATGGAGGAGGCAAGATGTCGCTGACCATGACTGACTGAGAGCAGTTGTCATGAATGGCCCATCCATTCCTGGCCCATCCATCCCATATGTACATATGTATATTAGCTGCTCTTGCTTGCTTGTTTTTTTTCTTGCCTTCTGATTGTTGCTCTGAGTGTTGCTATCCCTGTGCTGTTGCAATCCTGGAATTTCCCCGTTGTGGGACTAATAAAGGCTTATCTTATCTTATCTTATCTTATCTTATCTTATCTTATCCGGGGCAGAAGGACAGACCCAGGCACTGAACTGCAGTTGTGACATTTATTAACAATAATTCCAAAACTGTGCAAACAATACAAAAAATGCAAACAAGAATAATTTACTGAAAGAGGCACTCCAGAGCCGGATTAGCTCTGGAGGAGATGAGGAGATACACAGAGAGGAAAAGTCCATAGAAATCCAAACAATGCAATACTGCCGCCGAGAAACAATGAACTGACAGTGCTTAAATACATGGACACACGAATGAGCAGGAAGTGTGGGCGGTTGAGCAGGCAGGTGACCTAATTACATAACTGCTCACAGCTAAGGTGACTGAGGAGCAGACTGTGAGCAGCTAGTGGGAGTGTCTGGAGAGGAGGAGGACACTCAAGTCAACAAACCAAAATGTATACAGAAACTGACAACATAATAATAATAACAGACATACAAAGCTCAGAAATAAATTGAGAGTCTGTGTGGTGATCCAAGCGCGGATCTGCTCCGGGTTCGAGTCACTCAGTATTTTCCCTTTTCCTTTGTATTTCTATTTCTGTTTATTATCATTTGTATCTCCGGTGCTTTTACTGTGACAGCGCCACGGCTGGACTTCTGGCTGTCAAGCCAATCCTGTCACAGCTGATTATGATTTAGTGATTACGTTTTCTCCTCACCTGTTTGGCCCTTAGCCCTCTTTGTTAGTATTTAAGGTGGCAGTTGAGGCTCACTCCTCGCTGCGACCTCACCTTTCCTGACTGGAATCCTTATGCCCAGTTCCAGTCTTTTGTACAGCGTTCGGTTTCGCCGTCGCTCTTTGAATGTAAGTGTTTATTGTGACTCTTTATCCATCCATCCATCCATCCATCTTCTACCGCTTTTCCGGAGGTCCGGGTCGCGGCGGCAGCAGTTCAAGCAGAGAAGCCCAGACTTCCCTCTCCCCAGCCACCTGCTCCAGCTCTTCAGAGAGGATACCAAGGCGTTCCCAGACCAGCTGGGAGACATAGTCTCTCCACCGAGTCCTGGGTCTGCCCCGGGGTCTCCTCCCAGTGGGACGTACCTGAAACACCTCAAGTGGGAGGCGTCCAGGAGGCATCCTAATCAGATGCCCATACCACCTCAACTGACTCCTTTCAATGTGGAGGAGCAGCGGTTCTACTCTGAGCCTCTCCCGGATGACTGAGCTCCTCACCCTATCTCTGAGGGTGAGTCCAGCAATCCTACGGAGAAAGCTCATTTCAGCCGCTTGTATCCGCGATCTCGTTCTTTTGGTCATTACCCAAAGCTCGTGACCATAGGTGAGAGTAGGAACGTAGATTGACTGGTAAATCGACAGCTTTGCCTTAGAACTAAGCTCCCTCTTCACCACAACAGACCGGTACAACGTCCGCATCACTGCAGATGCTGCTCCAATCCGTCTGTCGATCTCTCGCTCCATTTTCCCCTCACTCGTGAACAAGACCCCAAGATACTTAAACTCCTCCACTTGGGGCAGGAGCCTGTCCCCAACCCAGAGAGGACAATCCACCTTTTTCCGGCTGAGGACCATGGACTCGGACTTGGAGGTGCTGATTCTCATCCCAGCCGCTTCACACTCAGCGGCAAACCGCCCCAGCAAGAGCTGTAGGTCATTG
This sequence comes from Pholidichthys leucotaenia, assembly GCA_020510985.1. Lineage (NCBI taxonomy): Eukaryota > Metazoa > Chordata > Actinopteri > Cichliformes > Pholidichthyidae > Pholidichthys > Pholidichthys leucotaenia. The sequence continues at coordinate 143,212,594 of CM035837.1, forward strand.
CTGGATGAAGCCAACAGGACAACATCATCTGCAAACAACAGAGATGAGATCCTGTGGTCACCAAGCATGACACCCTCCATTCCCTGGCTGCGCCTAGAAATCCTGTCCATAAAAATTATGAACAGGATCGGTGACAAAGGGCAGCCCTGGCGGAGTCCAACTCTCACTGGGAATGACTCCGACCGAGTGTTGGCAATACGAACCAAACTCTCACAACGGTCGTACAGAGACCGAATAGCTCGTAACAACAAGCCCGATACCCCATACTCCCAAAGCACCTCCCACAAAAATCCACGAGGGACGCGGTCAAATGCCTTCTCCAAGTCCACAAAACACATGTAAACTGGTTGGGCAAACTCCCACGAACCCTCAAGAATTCTTGAGAGGGTAAAGAGCTGGTCCGATGTGCCACGGCCAGGACGAAAACCACATTGCTCCTCCTGAATCCGAGGTTCGACCAACGGCCGGACTCTCCTCTCCAGTACCTTGGCATAGACCTTCCCAGGGAGGCTGAGGAGTGTGATCCCTCTAAAGTTGGAGCACACCCTCCGGTCCCCTTTTTTAAAGAGAGGAACCACCACCCCGGTTTGCCATGCCAAAGGCACTGCCCCCGACCTCCACGCAATGTTGCAGAGGCGTGTCAACCATGACAACCCAACAACATCCAGGGCCTTGAGGTACTCAGGGCGAATCTCGTCCACCCCCGGGGCCCGGCCACCAAGGAGATTTTTAACCACCTTGGCGACCTCAGCCCCTGTGATAGGCGAGTCATCCCCCTCGTCCCCAAACCCTGCTTCCTCTGTGGAAGGCGTATCAGTGGGATTGAGGAGATCCTCGAAGTATTCCTTCCACCGCCCGACGATATCCCCAGTTGAAGTCAACAGTGTCCCATCCGCACCATACACAGTGTGGACGGGGAGCTGCTTTCCCCTCCTGAGCCGCCGAACAGTTTGCCAGAATCTCTTTGAAGCCGACCGAAAGTCTTGTTCCATGGCCTCACCGAACTCCTCCCATACCCGCGTTTTTGCTTCAGCAACCACCCGAGCTGCACTCCGCTTGGCCTGCCGGTACACCTCAGCTGCTTCGGGAGTCCCACAAGCCAACCAAGCTTGATAGGACTCCTTCTTCAGTGACTTCTTCTTCAGTGACTCTTTATTTCTCTCTTTATTTCACCCCTTTGGGTCGCATGTATAGTTTGTGTTCTGCCCCTCATTGCTTGTTATTTTGTTACTTTTCTGTAATAAATATACAAACTCACTGTTGGCATTTGGTGTCTCATTCATGCCCTGCAAGGGGCAGTTATGACAGTAGGTCACAGCCAAGCGAGGTGCCAGCCTCAGTGAGCTTGTTTTTTATTGCCTTAGTTTTTCCTTTTTCCGGGTGCCAGCTTTGTTTGGGAGTTATGGCATCTTATACCAGGTGGTATCCCATGAGCCTGGGGTTTGAGCTCTGCCAGGCTCTAATGGAAATAGATGACCTCCTGGCCAATGCGCATCTGTACACCACTCCCAAAAATGCACGTTGGTACCTGGACCTCACAGAGGCGGCTGTGAAGCGGTATCTTCACCTTGCCGAGCATACTGAGGGCAGGGAGAGGATATCGGCATTATCAGCATTGCAGCAGAAGAGCCAGGAGCTGGTGAAGAAGCCTGCCAGGAGGCCTAAATTGGAGCTGATGGCGAAGAATCCCCATTCCTCGGCCCATCATCAGGCTCCTGTTAACGCTCCAGCTCTGGTGTCGCTGTCACCAGAAAGTTGTATCCCTGAGCGCCGTGGGAGAAGGACAGCCAGGTCGCCCACTATCAAGGAACAGCGGGCCGCTGAACTCATTTGGGGCCATCTGGCTGAAGCCCGTTCCTCCTACTACCCGGGCCAGGTCCTTAAGAGTGTGGTGGCAGCAGTGAGGATCGTGGCGGCACATCCCGGTTTGAGCAACTTCCCTGAGTTCACCGAGCTGCTGTCCGCCGTCTCCACCCAGCAGCAATGTTTTCCCCAATTGGACGTAAGTTCCTCTGCAGCTCGAAGACGACAACGCCCGGCACCGAACCTTTCTCCTCCCAGTGACTCATCTGCTCCTAAGCTGAAGGAGAATTACTGGGTCAACACGCCGCGAGGCTCCCGTCCAGCTCCAGCTACAGGCCCTCCAAAAGAATCTTCCACCTCCCAACCAGCTGTTCTTTCGCCACATGAGCGAAGAGGTTCGTCAACAGCTCCAGCCTCTGGGTCCTCATCTTCAGCTGTTTCACCAGCTCCCCTACCCCGGACTGCCTCAGCTGTTCCCCCCTCCTCTGTGTCGTCGCCTCCAGCTGCTGCGAGCTTTGTGATTCCTTCTCCAGCCCCGCCCGTCACAGATCCTGAAGGAGCGGCTCCTCCTTGTCTCCTTGAGGGGTCTGCCATCACCACTTCCATGGGAGAGGGCAGAATTGAGCCTACTGCAGCAGTCACCACCGTTCCCCGGGAAAGCAGGCAAGTGTTTTTTCATTCTAAATCTCATTTTGGTGAATTACCTTGTCTGATTCCTGGGGGTGAAGCTCAGGTTTTACAGTCCACTGAGCTTTCACCACCTGCTGCAGCCATTAAAATTGATCCTGCTACCTCTGTGTTTCCTCCTATACCCCCTGAGTGCCCCCCAGTGCCAGGATTAGACCGCCGGATGGAGGAGGAACCTGCGGCCCTGGAGAACCTGGTTCCAGCCCCGCAGCCATGCCATGGGCAGAGGAGGAGTGCTGACTGTCGTTTGGAGCCTGCGCCGCCGCATTCAGCCCCAGCAGGCAACGGATCTCCTGCCACCAAGCCGAGTGAGCCATCAGCATGGGTTTCAGTGCCAGGGGGTCCCTGGACTGTCGAGACATCACGCCGGCTGCAGAGGCCACTGCAGCCGAATGGGAACCTGAGATCGACCTCCTGATCACCAAGCCTGGATCGTCGGAGTCCTGGACAGCAGTGGAGCTTGAGATCAGGCAAGTGCTCTATTTTGTCTTCCTATTTTCTGTGTTAGAGCAATCCTTCCTGTCTCTTGGGGCGGAGAGCCGGGTGCAGCCGGCCGCTGCATCCAAGCTCGCCTCACCGGGCTCCGCCGCTGCCGGTGACCCTGACTCCTGTTTTCCCTCTATTTCTGAGCCTTCTTTCAGGGTCACCGGAGATGAGTCAGCTCCACCCGATGCTTTCAAGGTTCTGGGCTTGCTTCTGGAGGTCATCCCAGGTGCAATGTTGGCCCACTCAGGGTCCACCGTGGGTGCGGCGCTGGCCCGGTCTGGGTCCACTGAGGGTGCTGCGCTGTCCCAGCTGAGGTCCACCGTGGAGACTTCGGAGCCCCAGTCTGAGGTTGGTGAGGGAGCTGCAGATCCCCCACTGCTTGACACCGTGCTGGTTCCCCACTTCCCCCCCTTTCCCTTCTCCCCCTATTCTCCACCACCAGACACCGCTGGGATCCCTTTCATCTGGTTCGGTTTCCTCCCCTTGAGCCTCCCGGTTGGGAAGCCGCCTCCAACCTCACCCCTCCGGCCCAGACGCTTGCCGACTGCCTGAAGGACTGTTTCGCTGGTTCTGGGACTTCGGTAGGCCGCCTGAATCTTTTTTCTTAATTTGGAGTCTGGATGCCGGTAGGCCACTAGAACTGCTTTTTTGCCTTATCTGCGGGTATTCCCTGTACTAGTGCATTCATGGTGGGTTTTTTTGTTCATACATTGATAAAAAAAAATTTTCCTTGCATTGATGTCTCTGAGTTTAAAGTATGTATATATATATATTTATTTTTTTTTTGCGGGGGGGGGATCTTCAGACTGTGATTAATTTGCACTTTGACATTTCTGTAAAAAAAGAAAAGAGTCACTTTGTATTTGTGGTTGGTATCTCGCCGTTCTTCAGTTGAACTTGTAATGTTACTTTTGGCCACGCTATTTTTGTGTCAGAGCCTTTGATGTTTTTCAGTTGATCTTTGACAGTTTTTCTGTTTGCCTATGTCCTAATATCCTGCTGTTTGGCATTTTTGTGCATATTTTCATCCTAGTTTCTCTCCCTCCTAGCCTGGAATCCCCCTCCACCCACCCGAGGGTGGTTTTGATAGTTTTGCGGGTTGGGAGGGGTCCCTTTTTTTTTTTCCTTTCCTGGATGTCACAGTGGGACGCCTGGAATGCATCCCTTAAATGGGGGGCACTGTGGTGATCCAAGTGCAGATCTGCTCCACGCTCGAGTCACTCAGTATTTTCCCTTTTCCTTTGTATTTCTAGTTCTGTTTATTGTCATTTGTATCTCCGGTGCTTTTACTGTGACAGCGCCGTGGCCAGACTCCCGGCTGTCAAGCCAGTCCTGTCACAGCTGATTTTGATTTAGTGATTACGTTTTCTCCTCACCTGTTTGGCCCTTAGCCCTCTTTGTTAGTATTTAAGGTGGCAGTTGAGGCTCACTCCTCGCTGCGACCTCGCCTTTCCTGACTGGAATCCCTACGCCCAGTTCCAGTCTTTTGTACAGCGTTCGGTTTCGCCGTCGCTCTTTGAATGTAAGTGTTTATTGTGACTCTTTATTTCTCTCTTTATTTCACCCCTCTGAGTCACATATATAGTTTGTGTTCTGCCCCTCGTTGCTTGTTATTTTGTTACTTTTCCGTAATAAATATACAAACTCACTGTTGGCATTTTGTGCCTCATTCATGCCCTGCAAGGGGCAGTTATGACAGTCTGAGCTCTGTATAAACATACGCTCAGATTCATGACAGCAGTGACTTGAAACTCACGTGTATTTGAGAAGGAATCATGACCAGAATTACTGGATGGAAGCGCTAGTATCATATTTGATCCTTTGACATAGCTTTTGATGAAAATTCACTACAGGTACCCTTTAACTAAACTTTACTTTCACCTCACTTCATAGACAGTAACTGTCTTGTGAAATCAACTCCTCCTACGGTTTTGGTCCGATTGTTTTGAAACTTGGTACCATGGTTTGGTATACACTGAGGATGTGCAATTGCAGTTTGGTTCTGATCGGATGATTTCTGCAGGAATTGTAAGCCCTGACCTTTGACCTCCTATTTCACCTCAATTCATATACAGTAACTGTCTTATAAAATGAACTCCTCCTGTAGTTTTGTTCCGATTGCTTTGAAACTGGGTACCACTGTTTAATATACACTGATGATGTGCATACTGCAATTTGGTTCTGATCAGGTGATTTTTGCAGGAGTTGTAGCCCCTGACCTATCACCACCTGTTTCACCTCTCCTCAGAGACAGTAACTGTCTTGTAAAATCAATTTCTCCAACAGTTTGGTTCCGATTGTTTTGAAACTTGGTATCATGGTTTGATATTTAACCCAGCCACAGGGGGTGCACAAGCCAATGTACTCCTAGTGCTGGTCCCAAGCCTGGGCAAATGGGGAGGGTTGTGTCAGGAAGGGCATCTGATGTATAACTTTTGCCAAATCAAACATGCGGATCATGACGAATGAGACTTTCAAACCGGATCGGTCCAGGCCCGGGTTAACAACGACCGCCACCGGTGCTATTAACCGACAGGGTGCCGGTGGAAATTGGGCTACTGTTGGTTGACGATCAAGGAGGAGGAGAGAGGGAAGGCATGTTTGGAGGGAGAGAGAGAAAAGGAAAGGTAGAAGTGTGGAGCTGAGAGTAGGAATGTTAAATGTAGGGACTATGACTGGCAAAGGCAGAGAGTTGGCTGATATGACGGAGAGAAGAAAGATAGATATACTGTGTTCAGGAAACCAGATGGAAGGGAAGCAAGGCTAGGAGCATTGGAGGTGAATTTAAACTGTTCTACCATGGTGTAGATAGGAAGAGAAATGGAGTAGGAGTAATCTTGAAGGAGGAGTATATGAAGAGTGTTCAGGAGGTAAAGAGGGAGTCGGGCAGAATCATGACTTTGAAGCTAGGTCAGTGCATATGCCCCACAAGTTGGATGTCACTTAGAAGAGAAAGAGGAATTCTGGATTATGTTGGATGAAGTGGTAGAGAGTGTTCCCAGGGGGAGAGAGCGGTGATTGGAACGGACTTTAATGGGCATGTACAGTGGGGCAAAAAAGTATTTAGTCAGCCACCAATTGTGCAAGTTCTCCCACTTAAAAGATGAGAGAGGTCTCCAATTTTCATCACAGGTATACCTCAACTATGAGAGACAAAATGAGGGAAAAAAAATCCAGAAAATCACAATGAAGGATTTTTAATGAATTAATTGGTAAATTCCTCGGTAAAATAAGTATTTGGTCAATAACAAAAGTTCACCTCAATACTTTGTTATATACCCTTTGTTGGCAATGACAGAGGTCAAACGTTTTCTGTAAGTCTTCACAAGGTTTTCACACACTGTTGCTGGTATTTTGGCCCATTCCTCCATGCACATCTCCTCTAGAGCAGTGATGTTTTGGGGCTGTCGCTGGGCAACACAGACTTTAAACTCCCTCCAAAGATTTTCTATGGGGTTGAGATCTGGAGACTGGCTAGGCCAACTCCAGGACCTTGAAATGCTTCTTACGAAGCCACTCCTTCATTGCCCGGGCAGTGTGTTTGAGATCATTGTCATGCTGAAAGACCCAGCCACGTTTCATCTTCAATGCCCTTGCTGATGGAAGGAGGTTTTCACTCAAAATCTCACGATACATGGCCCCATTCATTCTTTCTTTTACACGGATCAGTCGTCCTGGTCCTTTTGCAGAAAAACAGCCCCAAAGCATGATGTTTCCACCCCCATGCTTCACAGTAGGTATGGTGTTCTTTCTTCTCCAAACACGACAAGTTGAGTTTTTACCAAAAAGTTCTATTTTGGTTTCATCTGACCATATGACATTCTCCCAATCCTCTTCTGGATCATCCAAATGCTCTCTAGCAAACTTCAGACGGGCCTGGACGTGTACTGGCTTAAGCAGGGGGACATGTCTGGCACTGCAGGAGCCAGAAATCTTGCTTGTTTGTTGGTGACCAAATACTTATTTTACCGAGGAATTTACCAATTAATTCATTAAAAATCCTTCAATGTGATTTTCTGGATTTTTTTTTCTCATTTTGTCTCTCATAGTTGAGGTATACCTATGATGAAAATTGGAGACCTCTCTCATCTTTTAAGTGGGAGAACTTGCACAATTGGTGGCTGACTAAATACTTTTTTGCCCCACTGTAGGTGAAGGGAACACAGGTGATGAGGAGGTTCTGGGTTGGTATGGTTTTAAGGAGAGAAATGTGGAAGGACAGATGGTTGTGGATTTTGCTAAAAGGATGGAAATGGCTATGGTGAACACATACGGTTCAAGTAGTACAGTAGACAGTTGTGCTGTTTCATCCCAACTAGCAACAATGCTCTGCACTGTGTGTGTTTATGTTTATGTTTATATTTATATATCTATATATTCATTCCATCTAGCTACAATGCTCCGCACTGTGTGTTTATATATCTACATATTATTCCATCTAGCTACATTGCTCCGCACTGTGTTTATATATTTACATATTTTTTCCACCTAGCTGCAATGCTCCGTACTGTGTGTTTATATATCTACATATTATTACATCAAGCTACATTGCTCCGCACTGTTTATATATTTACATATTTATTCCATCTAGCTGCAATGCTCCGTACTGTGTGTTTATATACTCATATATTTATCCCATCCAGCTACAATGCTCTACACTGTGTGTCTGTGTGTGTATATATATATATACAGTATATATATATATATATATATATATATATATATATATATAGTAATATGTACATATGTATATTAGCTGCTCTTGCTTGCTTTTTTTTTTTTTTTTTTTCCTTCTGATTGTTGCTCTGAGTGTTGCTATCCCTGTGCTGTTGCAATCCTGGAATTTCCCCGTTGTGGGACTAATAAAGGCTTATCTTATCTTATCTTATCTTATCTTATACTTTAAGAAAAGAGAGGAACATAGTGTAACTTGTGTGGAGGAAGGTGCACACAGGTGGACTACATCTTATGCAGAAGAAGAAATCTGAAAGAGATAGGAGACTGCAAGGTGGTGGCAGGGGAGAATGTAGCTGGACAGCATCAGATGGTAGTCTGTAAGATGACTTTGGAAAGCAAGAAGAGGAAGAGAGTGAAGGCAGAGCCAAAGATTAAGTGGGGGAAGTTAAAGAAGGACGAAGGTCGCACAGACTTCAGGAAGGAGTTGATACAGGCTGTGGATGGTAGGAATGAATTACCAGATGACTGGGAATGTACAGCAAAAGTACTGAGGGAAATAGGTTGAAAGGTACTGTATGTGGTTTATCCAGTGGACAGAGGAAGGAAGACAAGGAGACTTGGTGGTGGAATGAGGAGGTACAGAAAAGTATTCAAAGGAAGAGGTTAGCAAAGAAAAAGTGGAATAGTCAGGGAGATGAAGAAAGTAGACAGGAGTATTTGGAATCAAGGCGCATAGCAAAGAGAGACGTGGCAAAGGAAAGGGTATATAGTGAGTTATATGAGAGGCTAAACACTAAGGACTTGGTTAGACAGAGAGATCGAGCTGGAAATGATGTGCAGCAGGTTAGGCTGATTAAGGACAGAAATGGTAATGTACTAAATGATAAGAGTGTATTGAGAAGGTGGAAGGAGTACTTTGAAGAGCTGATGAATAAAGAAAATGAGACAGAGAGAGGAGGATGGATGAAGGAAAGATGGTGAACAAGGAGGTCCCAAGGATTAGCAAGGCAGAAGTGAGGGCAGCTTTGAAGAGGATGAAGAATGGAAAGGCGGTTGGTCCAGATGACATACCTGTGGAGGTATGGAGATGTTTAGGAGAGATGACAGTGGACTTTTTAACCAGATTGGTTGACACAATCTTGGAGAGTGAGAGGATGCCTGAGGAGTGGAGAAGTGTTTTGGTACCAATTTTCAAGAACAAGGGTGATGCTCAGAGCTGTAGTAACTACAGAGGCATAAATTTGATCAGCCACACTATGACGATATGGGAAAGAGTTGTTGAAACCAGGTTAAGAGGAGAGGTGACAATCAGTGAGCAGCAGTATGGTTTCATGCCAAGAGAAATTACTACAGATGCAGATGTTTGCTTTAAGAGTGTTGATGGAGAAGTATAGAGAAGGTCAGGAGTTGTACTGTGTCTTTGTGGATCTAGAGAAAGCATATGATAGGGTGCCAAGAGAGGAAGTGTGGTACTGTATGAGAAAGTCAAGAGTGGCAGAGAAGTATGTGAGGGTGGTGCAGGACACGTATGAGGCCAGCAAGATGGTGGTGAGGTGTGCTGTAGGAGTGACAAATGGGTTCAAGGTGAGGGTGGGGTTACATCAGGGATCGTCTCTGAGACCCTTTTTGTTTGCCATGGTGATGGACAGGCTGACAGATAAGGTCAGGCAGGAGTCTCCATGGACCATGATGTTTGCAGACGACATTGTGATCTGTAGTGAGAGTAGGGAGCAGGTGGAAGAGAACCTGGAGAGGTAGAGGTATGCTCTGGAGAGAAGAGGAATGAAAGTCAGTAGAAGCAAGACAGAATACATGAGTGTGAATGAGAGGAAGGCAGGTGTAATAGTGAAGATGGAAGGAGTAGAGGTACTAAAAGTAGATTAGTTTAAATACTTGGAGTGAACCATCCAAAGCAATGGAAAATGCTATAGAGAGGTGAAGAAGAGAGTGCAGGCAGGGTGGAGTGGGTGGAAACGAGTGTCAGGGGTGATTTGTGACAGAAGGGTCACAGCAAGAATGAAAGGGATGATTTACAAGATGGTAGTGAGACTTGCTATGATGTATGGTTTGAAGATGATGGCACTGAGAAAAAGGCAAGAGACAGAGCTGGAGGTGGCAGAATTGAAGATGCTCAGGTTTTCATTGGGAGTGACTAGGAGGGACAAGATTAGAAAGGAGTATATCAGAGGGACAGCTTAGATTGAGCGGTTTGGAGACAAAGAGAGGCAAGGCTGAGAAGGTTTGGACATGTGCAGAGGAGGGATAGTGGATATACTGGACAAAGGATGTTGAAGATGGCGCTACTAGGCAGGAGGAAAAGAGGAAGACCACAGAGAAGATTCATGGATGTAGTGAAGGAGGACATGGAGAGTGTTGGTGTTACAGAGGAAGATGTAAGGGATAGGGTGAGGTGGAGGCAGATGATCCGCTGTGGCGACCCCTAAAGGGAGGAGCCAAAAGAAGAAGAAGAAGACCATGGTTTGATATACACTGAGGATGCACATATTGCAATTTGGTTCTGATCGAATGATTTTTTTTGCAGGAGTTGTAGCCCCTAACCTATGACCTCTTACTTCACCTCACTTCATGTACAGTAATTCTCTTGTGAAATCAACTCCTCCTGCAGTTTTGTTCTGACTGTTTTGAAACTTACTGCCATGGTTTGAGTTATTCTGATGATGCCTAAATCTTCTAAACACAGTAACTACTGAAAGAAATGATGTAGGCTTTTCAAATCAATACAGTAGTTTTATCTAATACACATCTTGGGCGATTTACACCCTGACCTAATTCAATTCAGCTTTATTTATAAAGCACCACATCACAACAGACGTCATCTCATAGCGCTACAAAATGCAGAGAAAACCCCACAATTTCAGAAAGATCCAGCAATCAGACAATCCCCTGTGAGCAAGCACTTAGCAACAGGAAAAACTCCCATTTAACAGGAAGAAACCTCTAGCAGAACCAGGCTCAGGGAGGGGCAGTCATCTGCTGCGACTGGCTGGGGGTGAGGAGATAGAGAGGATAAAGAGGACAGACATAAAGAACATAACAGTGAGATGCCAAGTACATTATTGGAGGTCACCCAGCAGTATGGATCTATTAACAGCAGAACAGAAGCGGGGTTAAGAGACACAAAATCCCTCCCTAATCGTAGGCTATATTAAAAAGGAAGGATTTTACCCTGTTCTTAAAAACAGAGACCGAGTCTGACTCCCGGACCCAGAGTGATAATTGGTTCCATAGAAAAGGAGCTTGATAGCAGAAGGCTCTGCCTCCAAATGTACTTTTGGAGATTCTGGGCATTACAAGTAATCCAGCATTTTGGGAGCGTAGTGCTCTATTAGGATGGTAAGGTAGTATCAGATCTTTTATATATAAGGGGGCCTGATTATTAAGAGCTTTGAAAGTGAGAAGAAGGATTTTAAACTTAATTCTAAACTCTATGGGAAGCCAATGAAGGGAGGCCAGAACCGGGGAAATATGATCTCTTTTTCTAGAGCCAGTTAAAACTCTTGCAGCAGCATTTTGGATCAACTGAAGATTTTTTAAGGATATTTTAGGACAACCTGATAATAATGAGTTACAATAATCTAATCGGGAGCTGACAAAGACGTGGATCAGTTTCTCAGCATCGTTCAGAGACAAGATGCTCCTAATCTTGGCAATATTGCGCAGATGATAGAAGGCAGTCTTAGAAACAAATTTAATATGTGAATTAAAGGACAGATCTTGGTCAAAAAATAACTCCAAGGTTCCTCACAGAACTATCCAGAGTGAGAGTGGCGGCATCCGAAAGGAGTTGTTTTGGGTCTAACTATGGGTTTTGGGTCAAGGGGTCAAAGGTCAAAGTTTAAAGTTAACATTGTAGTTGCACTATGGTGAATGCTACATTTACTATTACTATAAAACCAGTAAAGCTAGGGCCACCAAACCTGGTACACAAGTTCACTTTGGGATCCTGACCTCTGACTATGGGTTTGGGGTCAAAAGGTCAAAGGTCAAGGTTAACATTCCCTATGCCTTATTACTGTACAATGAGTAAAGTAAGGGTCACCAAACTTGGTACACAGGTTCACCCTGCGACCCTGAAGTGTGACTGTGGTTTTGGGGTCAACATCAAAATGGTTTATAAACTATATCTCAACAACAAAGAAAGCTAGGGTCACCAAACCTGGTACACAGGTTCACTCTGAGACCATGACCTCTGACTACAGGTTTGGGGTCCAAAGGTCAAGGGTGACACTCCCTATGCTCTCTTACTATAGAACATGTAAAGCTCTCTCGGGTCACCAAACTTGCTACACAGGTTTACTTCAGGATCCTGCCCTACAACCATGGGTTGTATACTTTGTTGTATATTTGTGGGTCATGGATTTATCATTATTTGGTTCTGCCACAGTAATTATACTGAGAAGTTGAAAACTGCTCTCTGTCAGTAAGTTTTGGGATCTTCTAAGAAAACGGAGACTGCAGTCGCTTCAGAGTGCTCTTGTTTGAAATGGAATATATGCTGCCAAATGTAACATTCCATGTGATTTGCCACATTTCTCTTCCATTTGCTTTATTAGAAGATATTGGAAGTGAATTCATGGGTCATTGCAAATACGTTGCTTTAAAAGCAGCTGCCATCAGTGTGTGAATGTATGTGGGAATGGGTGAATAGCAGGATCTGTAAAGCGTTTTGGTCATCTAGAGATGAGAAAAAGCACTATATAAGTGAACACCATTTACCATTAACCATGCTGTCACATATAGGGGGCCAGAAGTGCCAAAATGAAATAAAAAATACACTGAGGTTGACGAATAAATAAATTCATGAACACACTGAAGCATTGGAACCATGAAAAAATTTAATAAATAGTGGAACATTTAAATGTGTGTTTCAATGACATAAACAATAATTTAAATAATGCTTACATATTTAATATAGTATTTATTTATTTATTTATTTATTTACTATTTTAAATCATTTAAACTTTTGTTTAATGAAAAATCTTTTCATTTCCACATAAATAATTCATGATACATTTATTTAAATAATTAATGTGTATTTATTTCTTTCAATTTGTCACTTGCGGTAATCTGCTAAAATCAGAGCCCCCTGAATGGTAACCGGCTTGAATCATGAGGTGTCTAAAGATTCCCACCCCTAACAGAACAGTTACAGGTCTTTCATTCTGCATACCATGGGCTCTATTATGATCTAAACCGGGCATTTGCATCACACTTTGCATCTTCTACAGGTGGAGTCTTTAGCTCTGTCAGTGTATTGTCTCTTTTTCTGCTGTATGCCCTCGCCACCTGAATAGCGGCTGACTGTACACATGGTTTGGCTCATAGGAGGGGTGTCATTTAAAGTTGGTGAGGCTCGGTGCAAAGTTCAACGCATTTGTATTGTTATGCATTCTCTGTCAATACACCTTTGATCAACAAAATCCAGATCTAAAGTCAGCAGCGCATTACCAATCCTATTTAAGGAGTGCATTTAAAAGATGTGAGCGTGCAAGTATTCCTCTTAATATATGGGGAAAGAATTTCTGAGGGCCCTATTGCAATGATCTTAAGTGCGCATTTGCACCTCAGTTCCTGTTTTGAGCCTGTGGATTTGTTAGTTTCTGTCAGCGCATAGTCTGTTTTCATGCTTTGCATCACGCCATTTAATTACCTGTAGACTGTGCCCAATTTATGCTGCAAGGAGGAGACTCATTTAAAAGAGGTGTGGCACCAGCGCAATCTTGGTGCATAATTTGGTGGCTTTTGATCAGCAAAAAGCAGGCCTATCATCAGTAGCACATTGTTGTTACCAGAGTGGTGGCCTAATGGTAGAGCATCCACCCCACAGTCAGATCATGGGCTCAAACCCCTGCCGGGTCATACTAACAACCATATAAAAAAAGTTACTTCTCGCCTTCTAGATTGGCGCTCAACATAATAGAATGGGAGAAGGAAAGTTCGTTGTGGTGGCACCTTGCATGGCAGCGACCCCTCCAATTCTAGATGTGATTGGCATTGTAGATATAGAAACATAATTTTGTTCGACACACATGTGGCACACAAACTAACAGGGGCACACAAGGAAACACACAGCATGCACTGGGATTTTTCATTATTTTAACGGGCAAAGTTGTAGAAGTTATAAACTAATCAAAGCATTGTTACCCATCATTTTACTGTAAATATTACATGATGATACACTGAATATTTTTTATTCCATTACACATTAATTTTAATCACAAACTTACAGAAGGTGTATTGCCTATAGATTAGGTATTTATTTATTTATTTATTTATTTATTTTTAGGAGATGAATGAATGAACAGGGTGTGTGTGTGTTTCACTTTCCACCACAGACTGTAATGTTCAGGAGAGGTGCAAAAGCAGGAGGATGCACTCTCCATTGAGCCTTGACTGGTGTGGCCCCTGTGATTGGGTCTGGACAGACTGGTGGCTCGGTGACTGCAGTAGCCAGTGTGGATCCAGTAAACCGACTTGGTGATGTCTAAGGGTGCATTCAAACGGCCACTGTTTGGTCCGGACCAAAGGACCAAACAGTGGCTTCCGCAGATAGTTCGTTTGGTGCAGTCTGAATGCTCGCTGGAACTCTGGTGTGCACAAAGGAAGCAAAGTCTGGTCCCCCTGAAAACGGGGGTCTCGGTTCTCTTGGTAACAAAGTCTGGTCTGCTCCGCTTGCAGTGTGAATCCAAATGGACTATCCAGCAGACCAAAAGGCCGAAGTGCCCCTCTGCAGTTTGGTCCGCTGCAGTGTGAAGGCAAAGCAAACCAAACGAAGGTGTGAAAATTATACCGGAGTGGTGGCCTAGAGGTAAAGCATCCACCCCACAACCAAGAGGTTGGGGTTCAAGTTCTGGCTGGGTCATGCCAAAGACCATGTAAAAATGGAACTTCCTGCTGTCCATCTTGATGCTCAGCAAAAAATGGAACGGAGGAGGGAAATGTGGGCGGCAGTGGCTGAAGAGGTAGAGCAGGTTGTCTAATAACCAAAGGGTTGGCGGTTCAAATCCCACTCTCCCCAGACATCCTGCCGTTGTGTCCCAAGGCAAGACACTTTACCCACCTTGACTCCAGTGTCCATGACACTGGGCATGAATGTGTATAAATGTTTGGTAGTAGTCAGACTGGCAGGCATGTTTCCGTCAGTCTGTCCCAGGGCAGCTGTGGCTACATTAGTAGCTTACCACTACCATTGTCTGTGGAGTGAATGAATAATGTATCCATTGTAAAGCATCTTTGAGTGTCTATGAAAAGTGCTATATAAATCTGATGTATGATTATTATTATTATTATTATTATTATTATAATTCTCAGCATTCCCTGCCTAGTTGAAACGAGACCCCCGGACTATCTTGGTCTGAATGCAGTCTAAAACCCATGGTGGAATGGAACTGTCAATATGAAGATTTCAAACTATAAACCTCTCTGCTATGACAAAGTATTCTGTTCACAAGCATAATCTAACATGTCTGTATCGTCTGTTACTGTATCTCCTTCCATCTTGTGTCCATTCATACTCGCCTGCGTCCTGTCCTGATTAATGAAAAACACACACACTCAGCCATTGTTTTTCTGTTAAATATATTGATCTGACGATAAACACAAGCTATCCATATACACCTTGTAATATATTCCAAATCATTTGAAGAAGCAGTAGACAGAGTTTTTGACTGCACAGAGAAAAAAAACTGTGTGGGTTTAAGAAATTATTTATCAGATTGACAGTTCCATCCTACTGTGGGTTTCAGCAGATCTTTTACCTGAAGGATCAAGATCATTCATATCTGTGTGTTGAATAAGGGTGCAGAATAAGTCAGGCATGCATCTGTGCATGGTACGTTACACCTTTTAATTGAAATTGAGCTTGATTGTTCAGCCCAATTGGTCAATCATATCCTCCTCAACCTTCTCCATAAAATAACTGACTGGGCATCAACTGTAATTACTGCCTGGCTAAATGCCAAGCAGTGTTACTATCCAGTGCATTTTCTCTTCCCTCATGTGCACACCTTTTGGCCAGCATAAAACCAATCTTCCCTCTGAGGTAAACACGGCATCATGATCACAATTTGTCTTAGATCGGGGTGTCAAACTCACCTTAATTCAGGGGTCACATACAGCCCGATTTAATCTCAAGTAGACCACTAAAATAACACCATAATAACCTATAAATAATGACAACTCCAAATTTGTTTATTTGTTTTGTTGCAAAGAAGTACATTATGAAATGTTTATATTTAATGAACCATTCTTTTACAAAGCATGCTATGAGTGATCTGAATTTTTTTAAGCAAAAGTGGTCCTTTCAAACTGTTGCGCCACAGCCGTCCCAAGTGTGAAGTGTGAGCAAGACTGAACAAGTATGACAGTGGGTAAGAGTGGGAGAGAATGAATGAGTCTGAGTGAGTGTAAGGGCACATTCAGACGGCCACTGTTTGGTCAGGACCAAAGGACCAAACAGTGGATTCCGCGGATAGTTTGGTTCGTTTGGTGCCATCTGAATGCACGTTGGAACTCTGGTGCGCACCAAACAAGTGAAGTCTGGACCCCCTGAAAACGGGGGTCTCTGTTCTCTTGCAAACGAGGTCTGGTGCACTCCGCTTGCCAAGTGAATCCAAATGGAGCTATTCAGCGAACCAAAGGGTGGAAGTGCCCCTTGGCATTTGTGTAACCATAGCAACACGTAGTCTGAGAAGAGGAAGTGGCATTTACCGTAGTACATTTTGGGTAGAAAATAGCAATAAAGACAACTGCGCAAATCCAAGAAGTCCTTTTATCAGTGAAAGCCGAGGAGAAAAGTTAAAAAATGTCTGGTTTGTCGTGGACGAACAACCCGGTTGAAGGGAACAGATTTCCGTTTTCGGTCCTGGCCAGTCGATGAGCTGGATTTTTCTTCCTGGTCAATGGTGGCTTCGACTACAGCGCCCCAAATGAGCAGTTGTAACTGCGTGACGTTGTCCAGGCAGTTTGGTTCACTGCAGTGTGAATGCAAACCAAACAAAGGTGTAAAAATTCTCGGCATTCCCCGCCCAGTCAAACCAAGACCCCCAGACTATCCTGGTTTGAATGCAGCCTTAGTGAAGGAGTGTGAGTGTAGAGTGCAAGTAATGCACCCACGTTGACACGACGCAGCTGTGACGGCATCAACACAGTGTTGAAGCAGCAGCGACGTGCATTCCTATTGCGTTGTCCCACGTTCACCTCTACAGAGAAGGAGAGGTGCACATCTGTGCTGTGATAAAAAAAATACAACCTATTGAGTTTTGAGAGCTTCATTGACCTCTGTTTTCTGAAATTAACGTTCAAATGTTTCCATAAATCAGCACCCGAGCCACTTGCTGGTTTCGTCCAAAGACAGGACAGCAGCAGAGCCACCAGGAGTTCTGTTAACAATAACTGTAAAATATTCCACCGCAGAACCACATTTGGACAAACAGCTTTCTCTATAAAGGGCAGTCACATCTGGAACACAATGCCAAATGAAATTAAAATAATAACGGACTTTAAAACATTCACTAAAAATGTTAAAAACTGGCTGAAAAATAAACAAGAATGTACTCATGTATGAATTAACTGTCTGCAAAGTGAGAGTGAATGAAGGGAAGGAATAAATGTGTTTGTTTATAGTGAGTGACGGAGGGAGGAAGGCCTGAAATAGGCAAATGTGAGTTATGTTATATGTGTTAAATGTGAGTCAGGCTGTTATATTTGTGTATTTATAATATTTATAATATTTATGTTAAATGTGAGTCAGGCTGTTATATTTGTGTATTTATAATATAATATTTATAATTGTGTATTTATAATTTTTCTGCATTGATGTATGTGATTATTGTGTATATTTTTTATCTTGATTCTTTTTTCTAAAGCCCATCCAGGGACAAGAGTTGCAAATTAGCTAATAGCTATACACTCTATGTGCAACACATCAGATTAATTGTCTTTGATTAATTGTCTATGTTTATTGCACTGTCCCTGTCAAATAAACTAATCTACTACTACTACTGATTGGTCTGCTTTCTCTCCTCCTTCACATTTCCTGGTTCTTGCCGCTGCTTCGCTCTGCCTGTTCACAGTGGCACAGCTTCCAAGGCGAGTCGGTTAAATTCGATCTAAATTCAAAAGAATATTGAGCTAGTAAGCACATATGGAACTATTTTGTGGCTCGTCATAACCAGTGTTGGGGAGTAACGCTACTACTTTTGCAGTAATGTGCTGTGCAATGAAATTACTGTTTAAAAATTCAGTAATGCATTACAGTTACTGAAATTTGATTAGACGTGTTGCTCGCGTTACTCATTTTATTAATATGGATAGATATTTTTAGCGCAAATAAATACAAACTGACCCTACGTAGGTGACGCAGTCGTCAGTCAAGAGCCTGTTCACTGCTGCAGCCACAAATGGAGCTTGCTCCTGCTGAGAAAAGATGAAACTATTTTGTTTTTGTGAAAATGGACAGATTATTTTTTCTTTGTCGCGGTTAACAACAAAAGCATATTGGTGGGCCATGTGAGATTGACTGCAATCTTCAGAAGCGCCTGAACAGCAACAAGACCCAACAAAGCTACGCTATGCTAACAACACCGCTAACAACACCGGCTGGATTTCAATCACAGATATAAAGCTGAACTGTTTGTGACTCGGCAAGAATTAAACGACTGATTGCCAGATGTGTCGTTACAGAATGAAGATCTGATAACAGTCATTTCCCATCAGACAGCTGAGACTGTGCGCCACTGAAGTTAAAACACATTTACTTGCTACCTGGATAAAGATTATTCAAAAATGGATTTGATCTCCAAAAGGAATTTAAGAGACTTGGTCATGTCTCTGTCACAGCAGACATTTGTTCTGTGGATAATGGACATTTTCTTTGGATCCCTACACAGTGGATTTAATCCATAATATAAAGGTAAGAAGCAATGACAGCTTTATACAGTGTTGCCAACTCACTCTTTTGGAGTGATTCTCATTCTTTTTCCCTCTCTCTCACTTCACAAACCATATTTCTTACTCCAAAATGAGGAAATTACTGGCAATTTTGTGTTGATTTTCTTCAGATTTTTCCCACAATAAGAGTTCTCAAGGCAGGATAAAGCAGACTAGTCTGAAACAGTCTGTTTTCAGTCTGACATTAATAAGCCCCTAATGTAATCTATTAATGAATTTATCTTGCTATGTGTGCAAGATGATTTAAGTATGCATTTAAAAGTAACGTGAAAGTTACTTTTCCAACTAGCTACTTTAATCATGCAGCAATTTGTAAGTAACTCAGTTACTTTTGAAAAGAAGTAACTAGTAACTGTAACTAGTTACTGTTTTTTAGTAACTTGCCCAACACTGGTCATAACCCCAGTAATTACACAGATTGTCAATACGGCAGCGGCTGTGGTCACACGCACCGTTTTTCTCTGTGCAACAATCACATTAAAAGTTGCTTTTTCTTTGTCATAAACACTTTGGTTAGGGCAAAAGAGGACGTCAAGCGTAGATGGTAAGTTTGCACATTTATTTTCAAAGGTGAACAAAAACACAAAACACAAAAACTTACTCAAGATGCCGGGGAACACCCAGGAAGAAATGCACAGACAAGGATGCACACGTCTGGACGCAAAACTGCTGCAGTGAGACAACTACAGCGGTCTGCTTAAATACAGTAGAGCTGTGCGGATTGTCGACAGGTGTGAGTGCACGAGTGAAATGTAATCAAACTGCCAGGTAATGACTGTGCAGCCCGTGAGACAGTTTGACAGCCAGGGCTGCACAGCACTGTCCAAATAAAAGTACAGACCAGAACTAAATAATACAACTCAAAAAGATATAAATAATACCATAACTGCAAAATAACACAATAAATAGACAAGACCATAAAGACAACCCAAGAGTCCCACACTCCAAAAATGAACAGATGAAATACAACAGATCATGATAAATAAAGAGATAAACAAACAGAAAAAGACTTAACTCTGACTGGAGACTGGGCACAGCCCCTGCCCATGCCCAAGATCATGACATTCTGAACATTTTTTAGCTCCAACTGCATCACAATCTCCTCTTTTCCATCGCTATTTCATAAACAAAACACACGATGAACACAAATCACTACACACATAGGCTGAAACCCATTTTGGTAACAGAACAAAGCATTTCACATAACACACAAGAAAAACTTACCAATCACTGTGTCTGGAATGGATGTCAGCAATGGTGTTGACGTGATGCAGGTGCATAAATCCAGCTTAAGAGTGAGTGAGTGAGTGAGTGAGTGAGTGAGTGAGTGAGTGAGTGAGTGAGTGAGTGAGTGAGTGAGTGAGTGAGTGAGTGAGTGAGTGCGTGGGAGAGCGTGAGGGTGTGAGTCTGTGAGTGTGAGAATAAAGCTGGATTCATGCTGCATTTCCTCTCTGGTCCGCTTCGGTCCACGTCCACTTTGGGCGAGGCCGGCACACATGTGGCTCTGTATACGCTTCACTTTTTTCATCAACCAGGCCAAGCGGTTGATGCATGCACACAACTGTTATTTTTAGTTTCACTCCAGCCCTATGGGTAGTGCAAATGCGCTAACACACCAGTTTGTTCACCAGCTATAAACGCAAGAGCGACACACCTTTTTTGTAGCAACAACAATGGCGTTGTTTCAAGGAAAAGGAGGAATTACCATTTTTCAGTGCTCTTCTCCACTCAAGCTGCTGCTGCAAAATGATTCATGTATGTTTATTCTCGTCTTCCTCTTCCTCTTTGTCTTCTTCGTCTACTTTGACTTTGTATGCTGTGTTGGTAGTGCCACCTTGTGAATTAGAGGTTCAATCTTGCGCATGCACAGTCAACGCGGTCAGGCCGGGTGGTCAGAAAATTTGGGCTGCATGCCGATGTCCATGGAGGGGCTCTGCGGACGTCCGCAGACTGGAGACAATAATGTAAATTTCATCACACAAGCCTCACGGTTGAGGACAGTGAAGGTGCAGCATGAATCCAGCCTGAGTGTATGTGCTGGTCAGGGGGTGCTCGATTGATAGGGGTGGCACCTCCTGGCTGCGAGAGCCCCCTCCAGTGGGTGGTGGGGCTGACCTTCCCTGGGGGTCCCCGCTCTTTGCTGCCACATCCGCTGGGTGTGGGTGCCTGGTGGCCCCCGGGGCATGTGTCTGGGGTGCTGGGGTGAGTGGATGGGGGGGGGGGGGGAATGGGGGTTGGCCTTCTGGCACCTGGGACTCGGAGC
This sequence comes from Pholidichthys leucotaenia, assembly GCA_020510985.1. Lineage (NCBI taxonomy): Eukaryota > Metazoa > Chordata > Actinopteri > Cichliformes > Pholidichthyidae > Pholidichthys > Pholidichthys leucotaenia. The sequence continues at coordinate 143,233,481 of CM035837.1, forward strand.
TGACGTGAGCAATGCTGTCAGGATGGGGGCTGGCCGGCCCAGAGTGGGGGTGCACCGTGCCGGCCACTTGGTGGCCCAACTTCCTCTGGCCATCCCTCCTGGGGCGGATGCCTGACTGTCCTGGGGGTTTGGAGGCTTTGGGACATTTGCACTCTGTGGGGGCTGCAGCTGCGCCCCCGAGGATTGTTGATGCTGCCTTTCTTATTCGTGGTTTGGTGGGGGAGAGGTGCTGTGGCCTGCCACCCTCTTCGTATGTTTCCTGGTAAACCACTCACACAAACACACACTCATTTTCACATGGGCTCGCTCTCTCTCTCACACACACACACATGCACACACGTATGTCTCTCTGTTCTCTTACAGGTGCAGATATCAGGCTCATGAATGGACTTCTTCAGAAGCAGAAACAGTTTGTTTTTTGTTTGTTTGTCTCAGTTGTGATAGTTTGTGTTTTCTCCATTTGCTCCTCTCTCTTCTTCTCCCCCTCCCCACTTCCTCACCCGCCACTCCTTCCGACTACTTCAAATCTTTTCAATTCCCTTCCCCATTCCCCCGTCCAGCCCATCATAAGAAAAACAATTTAAATAAAGTATTAAAGTTATTACAAGAGGAGTCTATAAATACTATTGATATACAGTACATATCAAATACCCTTCCTGATTTCTCATTTTTCTTGTATGTTTGTCACACTTAAATGCTTCAGATCATCAAACAAATTTAAATATTAGACAAAGATAACACAAGTAAACACAAAATGCAGTTTTTAAATGAAGGTGTTTATTATTAAGGGTAAAAATATCCAAACCTATATGGCCCTTTGTGAAAAAGTGATTGCCCCCCCCCCCTGTAAAAACATAAATTAAATGTGGTTTATCACATCTTTGGAAAACTGAGTTCAATTTCTCTAGCCACACCCAGGCCTGATTACTGCCACGCCTGTTCTCAATCAAGAAATCACTTCAATAGTACCTGCCTAACAAAGTGACATAGACCAAAAGATCCTCAAAACCTAGAAATCATTCTGCAATCCAAAGAAATTCTGGAACAAATGAGAAGCAAACTAATTGAGATCTATCAGTCTGGAAAAGGTTATAAAGCCATTTCTAACGCTTTAGGACTCCAGCGAACCACAGTGAGAGCCATTATCAACAAATGGCGAAAACATGGAACAGTTTAAGAAAGACACTGGGCAAAAATGGCCTGCATGGCAGAGTTCCAAGACGAAAACCACTGCTGAGCAAAAAGAACATACAGCCTCGTCTCAGTTTTGCCAGAAAACATCTTGATGATCCCCAAGACTTTGGGGAAAATACTCTGTGGACTGATGAGACAAAAGCTGAACTTTCTGGAAGGTGTGTATCCCATTATGTCTGGCGTAAAAATAACACAGCATTTCAGAAAAGGAACATCATACCAACAGTAAAATATGGTGGTGGTAGTGTGATGATCTGGGGATGCTTTGCTGCTTCAGGACCTGGAAGACTTGCTGTGGTAAATGGAACCATGAATTCTGCTGTCTACCAAAAAATCCTGAAGGAGAATGTCCAGCCATCTGTTCATGACCTCAAGCTGAAGCGCACTTGGGTTTTACAGCAGGACAATGATCCAAAACACACCAGCAAGTCCACCTCTGAATGGGCTTAAGAAAAACAAAATAAAGACTTCGGAGTGGCCTTGTCAAAGTCCTGACCTGAATCCGATTGAGATGCTGTGGCATGACCGTAAAAAGGCAGTTCATGCTCAAAAGCCCTCCAATGTGGCTGAATTACAACAATTCTGCAAAGATGAGTGGGCCAAAATTCCTCCACAGTGCTATAAAAGACTCATTGCCATTTATCACAAACACTTGATTGCAGTTGTTGCTGCTAAGGGTGGCTCAACCAGTTATTAGGTTTAGGGGGCAATCACTTTTTCACACAGGGCAATGTAGGTTTGGATTTTTTTTCTCCTTAATAATAAACACTTTCATTTAAAAACTGCATTTTGTGTTTACTTGTGTTATCTTTGTCTAATATTTAAATTCGTTTGATGATTTGAAACAATTAAGTGTGACAAACACATTCTGTGTCCACTTTTCTTATTGACAAAGAAATTTTTGGAAATGAGGGTGCCACAGAGGGTAATTTTGCCAGCAAAAGAGCACGCAGAATATATCTCAATAACAATAAGACAAATTTGCCATTTAAGGAACCAGATGGTGCATTGCTGCCATCTGCCATTTAGTTCCGGATCTCAGTGTTGTGTTGTATCTGCTACTCATAATAAAATTGTGTAACCCAAAGTGTACAAATTTGCAATAGCAGTTACTTTATTGAACAAGAGCACTCTGAGGCGAGTGCAATATCCCCCGCCTGTATTTTCTTTGAAGATCCCAATATTTACTGACGGAGAGCAGGTTTCAACTTTTCAGTATAATTACTGTGGCAGAACCAAATTATGATAAGCCCATCATCCACGGATATACAACAAAGTATACAACCCATAGTTGTAGGTCAAGATCCCAAAGTGAACCCATGGAACAAGTATGATGACCCGAGAAAGCTTTACACGTTCTATAGTAAGAGAGCATAGGGAGTGCCAACCTTGACCTTTGACCTTTTGACCCCAAAACTGTAGTCAGAAGTCGTGGTCTCAGAGTGAACCTCTGTACCAGGTTTGGTGTCCCTTTATCCCAAAGATAAGCCTTTATTAGTCCCGCAATGGGGAAATTCCAGGATTGCAACAGCACAGGGATAGCAACACTCAGAGCAACAATCAGAAGATAAGAAAAAACAAGAGCAGCGAGTATACATATGTACATATAAATATATAAATATATAAACACACACAGTGCGGAGCATTGTAGCTAGATGGAATAAATATATAAATATATAAACACACACATTGCGGAGCATTGTAGCTAGATGGAATAAATATATAACTAGAAAAGCACTCGGAGAGCACAAACCTCCGCCAAGCGCCACAGTTCCCCCCCATACAGTGTTTGTGTGTACGTTTTCAGATTCCTTGACCATGAAAACATATGACTAGCAATTGGATTCACAATGATAGGATTAGTGGTTCAGTAGTAAAAGCATTACCTCCTTGGCGGAGGTAATAAACTGAAGTGTTGCTGTTGTGTCCATCTCCTCCACTGAAAGCAGCACTCAGGGCTTCACTGACGGATGCAAATTGGGTAGACAGGTTGCCATGGGTTTTATATTGGGGTTGCGCTCCGCGGCAAAAGAGGATTTAGAAGCTTCCCCGGCAGAGAGGTCATTTTTGCGAAGCCCCTATGGCTGCCCGGGGAATTTCTGCCAAATAATCCGGTGCCGGACAGCTGCCCGTCTCAGCTTTTGCAGCGTAGCGCAAACACAGGCATGCTGCCGGGCCCTGCCCACCACTGTTTTCCACGTGCTTTTGTGCCTAAAACTTTGAAGAACGCGGAGTTTTTAGCAGGATACGTTACACTTAACCGGACCAAGATGCTAGCGCAAGACTTCGACATACTGGGTGAAATAAGACAGAAACGACATGGATGCCGTGCTGGAGCAAGACGGCGGGCGAGAAATATAAGGTACAGACCCGTCCTTCCATCCGTTATTATGGGGAATGTATGATCGCTACTCAATAAGACTGACGAGCTAGCAGCTATCTCCCGCTACGAGAGCGTCTTCAGAGAGATTAGCATGATGTTGTTTACCGAGACGTGGCAAACAGAACTAGCAACAGGTGCCAACATCGAACTGGAGGGTTTCCACCCAATACGGGCAGACCGGACACCAGACAGTGGGAAGGCAAGGGGCGGAGGAGTGATAATGTATGTTAATAACAGCTGGTGCAGACCGGGACATATCATGGTTAAACAACAACACTGCAACAAAGACATTGAGTTGCTAGCTGTTAGCATGCGGCCTACCTATCTCTCGAGGGAATACTCACACATGATCTGCATTGTTATTTATGCAAATCCGACGGTGAACGCGGGGACAGCGCGTGACGCCATTCACTCAGTAACTGGCAGGCTGCTGACAGAACACCCAGATGCTCTTCTCTTCATCTCAGGTGATTTCAACCATATTTCCCTGTCCCCCATTCTACCCACGTTCACCCAGTATGTCACATGCCACACTAGAGACAATAAAGCAACCAGCGTGGCATTGGGGTGGAGGATGCAGTGATCTTCCTCCTTCACCGTTCTCTGTCCCACCTGGAGAAGCCCGGGAATGCGGTGAGGATCATGTTCTTTGACTTCTCCAGTGCTTTCAACACCATCCAACCGATGATCCTGAAGGACAAGCTGCTGTGCGCAGGGGTGGACCAGCATCTTTCATCATGGATCCTGGACTACCTCACTAACCGGCCACAGTTTGTGAGAACCCGGGACTGTGTGTCTGACATGATCATCGGTAGCACGGGGGCCCCTCAGGGAACGGTTTTGGCTCCCTTCCTGTTCACCCTTTATACTGCGGACTTCTCACACAACACGACACACTGCCATCTACAGAAGTTCTCTGACGACTCTGCGATCGTTGGCCTCATCTCCAACGGAGATGAAGCTGAGTACAGAGGACTTATCCAGGACTTCGTGAACTGGTGCCATAGGAACTGCCTCCAGATCAACGCAAGGAAAACTAAGGAGCTGGTGGTGGACTGCCGCAGGCAAGGACAACCCCTCACAGCACCAGTAAACATACAGGGAACAGACATCGAGATGGTGACATCCTACAAGTACCTGGGTGTTCATCTGAACAATAAACTAGACTGGTCACATAATACCGACGCACTCTACAAGAAGGGACAGCGCAGGCTGTTCCTACTGAGGAGGCTCAGGTCTTTTGGTGTACAAGGGGCGCTGCTGAAGACATTCTACGACACGGTGGTGGCATCAGCCATCACTTTTGGAGTGGTCTGCTGGGGCAGTGGCATTACAGCAGCCGATAGGAAGAGACTGAACAAACTGATCAAGAAAGCTAGCTCTGTCCTGGGGCAGCGCCCTGACCCAGTGGAGGAGAAAGGAGAGAGAAGGATGGTGGCTAAACTGTCATCTCTGCTGGAGTCCGAGTCACACCCTATGCAGGACATACTGAACGCACTGAGGAGCTCATTTAGCAGCAGACTACATCAACCTAGGTGCGCAACCGAGAGGTTTCGCAGGTCCTTCCTACCTACAGCTGTCAGACTGTATAACCTAAGCAGGGCTGCTCGCAGAGATAGCAAAAAAAACGTGACGACCTAATGGTATTGAATGCAAAAAACGCAATAGACTTACACAATGGTCCCCTCCAGTATATACAACTAGGACAGTATCGGTCGCTACAGAGGGTGACAATATGTATGGGTACATATTCATACTATGTAGGATAACTAAGTAGACGGTTATGCTGTTTATTCCATCTTGCTACAATGCTCCACACTTTGTATATATATTTATATATTTATGGGTATGTATGTATATCCACTACTCTTATTTATATCTGCCATATTTTCTTAATTATTGCTCTGAGTGTTGCTATCCCTGTGCTGTTGCAATCCTGGAATTTCCCCATTGTAGGACTAATAAAGGCTTATCTTATCTTATCTTATCTTAAAACACTGGACTTATTCTATGCAAACACTAAGGAGGCGTACACCTCATCACCACTCCCCCCACTCGGGAGATCGGATCACAACTTGGTTCATCTCCTGCCGGTGTACAAACCCCTAGTACACAGACAACCTCCGGTTATGCGCACGGTGAAGTTATGGTCTGAGGAGGCAATGGACGCTCTAAAGGACTGTTTGAAACCACTGCCTGGGAGCAGCTCTGCGATCCACATAGTGAGGACATCGATGGCCTCACTCACACCATCACGGACTACATCAACTTCTGTGTGGACAACACCGTACCCACCAAGACCATACGGTGTTGCTCGAACAACAAACCCTGGATCAACCCTGAGATTAAAACACTTCTGAGAGAGAAGAAGAGGATCTTCAGGTCGGGGAACAGGGAGATGCTGAAGTCCGTACAGAGGGAGCTGAGGAGGAAGATCAGAGAAGGCAAGGACAGCTTCAGGAAGAAGATGGAGGACAAGCTGCAACAGAGCGACATCAGCGGGGTCTGGAGAAACCTTAAAACCATCTCTGGGCTCCAGAATACCTCCCCCCAGGCCACGGGGGGCAGGGAGTGGGTGAACAATCTGAACCTGTTTTTTAATAGGTTTGACCAACCGCCCTCCCCCCCGACTGCACAACAACCACTGCTGCCTCTAAAGTTATCGAGACCTGCTGTCCACACCCCACTCCACCAACACCCCCCCCACCACTCCCAGCACACAGCCCCCCAACCTGACCCTCACTAAGACCCAGGTGAGGACGGAGCTGAGGAAGATCAAGTTGAGGAAGGCCTCGGGACCGGAGGGCATCAGCGCGAAGCTCCTCAAGTCCTGCGCAGACCAGCTGTGTGGGATTGCACATCTTCAACCTGAGCCTGAAGCTGGGAAGGGAACCACAGTTGTGGAAAACATCTTGTGTGGTCCCTGTACCAAAGACATCCCACCCCAAAGACCTGAACAGCTACAGACAAGTGGCCCTGACGTCTCACATGATGAAGACCCTGGAGAGACTGTTCCTTGCTCACCTCTGCCCCCTGGTGGGACCAGCGATGGATCCACTCCAGTTCGCCTATAAGCATGGCATCGGGGTGGAGGATGCAGTGATCTTCCTCCTTCACCGTTCCCTGTCCCACCTGGAGAAGCCCGGGAACACGGTGAGGATCATGTTCTTTGACTTCTCCAGTGCTTTCAACACCATCCAACCGATGATCCTAAAGGACAAGCTGCTGTGCGCAGGGGTGGACCAGCACCTGTCATCATGGATCCTGGATTACCTCACTAACTGGCCACAGTTTGTGAGAATCCGGGATTGTGTGTCTGACACGATCATCGGTAGCACGGGGGCCCCCCCAGAGAACGGTTTTACCTCCCTTCCTGTTCACCCTTTATACTGCGGACTTCTCACACAACACAACACACTGCCATCTACAGAAGTTCTCTGATGACTCTGCGATCATCGGCCTCATCTCCAACGAAGATGAAGCTGAGTACAGAGGACTTATCCAGGACTTCGTGGACTGGTGCCATCGGAACTGCCTCCAGATCAAAGCGAAGAAAACTAAGGAGCTGGTGGTGGATTGCCACAGGCGAGGACACCTCCTCACAGCACCAGTAAACATCCAGGGAACAGACATTGAGATGGTGACATCCTACAAGTACCTGGGTGTTCATCTGAACAATAAACTAGACTGGTCACACAATACCGACGCGCTCTACAAGAAGGGACAGCACAGGCTGTTCCTACTGAGGAGGCTCAGGTCTTTAGGTGTACAAGGGGCACTGCTGAAGACATTCTACGACACGGTGGTGGCATCAGCCATCACTTTTGGAGTGGTCTGCTGGGGCAGTGGCATTACAGCAGCCGATAGGAAGAGACTGAACAAACTAATCAAGAAAGCTAGCTCTGTCCTGGGGCAACGCCTTAACCCAGTGGAGGAGATAGGGGAGAGAAGGATGATGGCTAAACTGTCATCTCTGCTGGAGTCCGAGTCCCACCCCATGCAAGACATACTGAACGCACTGAGGAGCTCATTTAGCAGTAGACTACATCGTCCTAGGTGCGCAACCAAGAGGTTTCGCAGGTCCTTCCTCCCTACGGCTGTCAGACTGTATAACCTAAGCAGGGCTGCTTGCAGAGATAGCAAAAAACGTGACGACCTAATAGTATTAAATGCAAAAGACGCAACAGACTTACACAAATGGTCCCCTCCAGTATACAACTAGGACAATATCAGTCGCTATGGACGGTGACAATATGTATGGGTACATATTCATACCATGTAGGGTAACTAAATAGACGGTTATGCTGTTTATTCCATCTAGCTACAATGCTCCGCACTGTGTGTACAGTATATATATTTATATATTTATGTGTACATATGTATATTCACTGCTCTTATTTTCTTATCTTCTAAATTATTGCTCTGAGTGTTGCTATCCCTGTGCTGTTGCAATCCTGGAATTTCCCCATTGTGGGACTAATAAAGGCTTATCTTATCTTCTCTTATCTTATAATATCCTCCACCAGTCCAACCACCCAACATTCTTCCTCGTCCACCCCAAAAATACTGTAGTCTGTGCGGCCAGACAAACCGCAAAAGAACGGACTATAAAAACGAGAGGAAAAATATAGTACGGGAGAAAACCAAAAACAGCAGAAACCCTCAGGGGCTGGTGTCCTCACCCAGGCCGTGTCCTTCTGTCATTATTCACCCTTTTCAAGGGCTAAGAAGGACACCAAGCGCACACTGTGAGTTTGCACATTTATTAACATAAAGATGAACATAACACAAAACACTAAACTTACACATAATGAGAAGATAAAGGTGCCGGAGGAAAGCAGGGCTCACGACCAGGAGAGAGAGAACAGCCTGGAAGAACAACTGGCTGAGGCACTCGGACACGCTGAGGAAGAGAGATTAATTTGGCTAGAGAGAAACAGGGCTCACAGCTGACGGAATTTGGAAAGGATAAATTATCTGGTCGAAGCGCACCCGTTCACCTCTATGGCAAACCAAAAGTACCCAGCGTCTGACAGAAAACTACTGAGGAATAACAGTAGGACATGACAAACTGAGAAGCGTTGCCGTATCCTTAAATAGAAGAATGCCCAGATCTCAGATGCATCACAGGTGTAGTAGGTAAATAAGTAAGACAATAATCAAACAACAAGTGACAGCTGTGCAGCCCGCGAAACAGTTTGACAAACGGAAGCTGCACAGGCGCAGTCAAAATAAAAGCATGGACCGGAAACTAATTGATGGTATAAGAATAAGATAACACAACCCCCAAAAAGATGTAACTAATACCATAAATACAAAATAACACAATAAATAGACAAGGCAATAAGGACAAAACCAAGAATACAAATATTCCAAAAATAAACAGATAAAATACAACAGACCATGATAAATAAAGAAATAAACAAACAGAAAAGACTGAACTCAAACTGGAGACTGGGCACAGGCCATGCCCAGGATCATGGCACAGCTAATGAAAACCCAACATTCAATTTCTCAGAAACTTAGAATATTGCATAAGATCAATTTAAAAAGTGGATTTTTAATAAAATGTTGGCTGACTTAAAAGTATGTCCATGTACACACTTGATACTTGGTCGGAGCTCTTTTTGCATGAATTACTGCATCAGTGCTGCGTGGTATGGGGGCGATCGGCCTGTGGTACTGCTGAGGTGTTATAGAAGCCCAGGTTGCTTTGATAGAGGCCTTCAACTACTCTACATTGTTGAGTCTGGTGTCTCTTATCTTCCTCCTGACAATACCCCAAATCATCACTGACTGTGGAAACTTCACAATGGACCTCAAGCAACTTGTATTTTGTGCCTCTCCACCCTTCCACCAGACTCTGGAACCTTGATTTCCAAATGACATGACTTGGCACCTGATTTGGGAAGCCATGTCATCTGCTGGTGTTGGTCCACTGTGTGTTATCAAGTCCAAAGTCAGCGCAGCCATCTACCAGGAAATTTTAAAGCACTTAATGCTCCCCTTTGCTGGCAAGCTTTATGGAGATGCTGATTTCAGTTTCCAGCAGGACTTAGCACTTGCCCACACTGCTAAAAGTGTCAATACCTGGTTTAATGACCATGGTGTCACTCTGCTTGATTGGCCAGCAAACTCTCCTGACCTAAACCCCATAGAGAATCTATGGTGTATTGTCAAGAGGAAGATGAAATACACCAGACCCAGCAATGCAGACGAGCTGAAGGCTGCTATCAAAGCAACCTGGGCTTCCATAACACCTTGGCAGTGCCACAGGCTGATAGCCTCCATGCCATACCATATGAATGCAGTAATTCATGCAAAAAGAGCCCCCACAAAGTATTGAGTGTTTACATGGACAAACTTTTCAGTCGGCCAACATTTCTATTAAAAACACTTTTTTAATTGATCTGATGTAATAAGATCTAATTTTTTGAGAAACTGAATTTTGGGTTTTCATTAGCTGTAAGCCATAATCATCGAAATTAAAAGAAACTAGAAAAGCACTCGGAGAGCGCAAACCTCCGCCAAGCGCCACAGTTCCCCCCATACAGTGTTTGTGTGTATGTTTTCAGATTCCTTGACCATGAAAACATATGACTAGCAATTGGATTGACAATGATAGGATTAGTGGTTCAGTAGTTATTGATGAAAATGGCATTTTCCATAATGGCGGTTTAGCGCCACAGTTCCCCCCCATACAGTGTTTGTGTGTACATTTTCAGATTCCTTGACCATGAAAACATATGACTAGCAGTTGGATTCACAATGATAGGATTAGTGGTTCAGTAGTTATTGATGGAAATGGCATTTTCCGTAATGGCGGTTTTCTTCTGGACGGTGATCCGGATCACCACCAAAATGTAATCATCTGTAGGATACCCCATTTGTGACAATCTGTGAAAATTTCATGAAAATCCGTCGATACCTTTTTGAGTTATCTTGCTAACAAACAAACAGACAGACAGACAGACAAACAGACAGACAGACAGACAGACAAACAAACAGACAGACAAACCAACGCCGATGAAAACATAACCTCCTTGGTAGAGGTAATAAACGCTTGAAATATATCACACTGTGTGTACTGTGTCTATATATGAGTTTCACTTTTTGAATTGAATTACTGAAATAAATTAACTTTTCAATGATATTCTGGTGACCGAGTTTGTACGTTCTCCCCGTGTCTGCGTGGGTTTCCTCTGGGCATTCCAGTTTCTTCCCACAGGCCAAAAACATACAAGTTAGGTTAATTGGAGGCCCTAAACTGATCCTAGGTGTGAATGTGTGTGTGTGAATGGTGAAGGAATTGGCACCACACCTTGGCTGCCTCATCATCCAGGTGGATGCCCTGAATTTAAAACTGTAATTTCCCCATTGTGGGACTAATAAAGGATTATAAAAAAAAAAAAAAAAATGTATTGAGATGCACCTGTAAATCATGCGCCTGTAACGGATGCCAACTAGTACTGTTCGGCATAGAACGTTAATGAACCTCCCTCCCGAAAGCCTCATACAGTATCGGTAGCGCTGAGCTATCGGTCGGACCTTTAGCTCAGCGCGATCGTGCTGTGTCTCCCATGCTCGAACTGTGTAGTTGACTGAGAGGTCGCGGGTTCGTGTCCCGTGTGGGGCGAACTGCGCAGGATGATCTCTGTCACAATGGTGCCGTGAACCCAGGATGGGAGTGAGGTTTAAGGGGGGAGAGTGTAACGGATGCCAACTAGTACTGTTCGGCGTAGAACGTTAATAAACCTCCCTCCCGAAAGCCTCATACAGTATCGGTAGCGCTGAGCTATCGGTCGGACCTTTAGCTCAGCGCGATCGTGCTGTGTCTCCCATGCTCGAACTGTGTAGTTGACTGAGAGGTCGCGGGTTCGTGTCCCGTGTGGGGCGAACTGCGCAGGATGATCTCTGTCACACGCCCCTGTGTATTAAAGAAAACACCTGGATTCCCATTTCTTGCTGCCGTGATAAAGAAATAGACTTGGATGCACCCATAAATGCACTCTGCACCTTAGACTACAGACTGTTGGCCAGTCTAGCGAGAGAGGAATAGAGTGATGACCTGAAGAATATAGAGTGGGACCAGATAGAGTGTTACAGACATCATGTAGACATGGAAATCTCACTGTCTGAAGAAGAAGAAGAAGAAGAAGAATGTTCAGAACGAGCTCCTGACCAGATAGAGTGATGATATAGAGTGAAGTACGTGGTGGTGGTGCACCTGTGGGCTGGTTGCCGACCACCAATCAAATCTAGAAGAAGAAGAGGAAGAACAATGATGATAGAAGGACTACAGCTCCTGACCAGATAGAGTGATGATATAGAGTAAAGTACGTGGCGGTAATGCACCTGTAAGCTGGTTGCCAACCACCAATCAAATCTAAAAGAAGAAGAAGAAGACTACAGATTGCTGACTAGATCATAATATGGCCTTCAATGTCCATTATTTTAAAATCAAATCAGTCAAATCAAGTTTGTAATATGCACAGTAAGGAAACACATTTCCCCATACAATCAAAATCTTGCTTTGCTTTCTATCACAAATGCAACACCATATAAAAATATAAGTCAACGAGTAGGATAATAAAATACACAATATACACAATGAGTAAAAATATAAACAATAAAAGCTATAGAAACTATAGAAATGAAGCTGCAAATACTACGTATATATATGGAGCTGCAGATAAGTGTGCAACATCAGCTTATGTACAATGAGAGCAATGAATATTAGCAGTTTCAGCAATGAGTGCAGTTGCACATATGCAAAATGACAAGAGTAAACAGTTGAATGCAGTTGCATGAGGTAGTCATATGATTACATACTCCCATCAGCTGTTAAGGAGTCTGATGGCAGTGGGAAAGAAGAGTTCTTGAGTCTTGAAGTCCTACATTTCACACTTTTGTACCACTGACCTGAGGGTAGAAATGTGAGCAGTGTGTAATGGGGGTGTGTGGGGTCCTTAAGAATGGAAGCAGCTCTCCTGTGGACTCTGAGGTTGTAGATGATCTGCAGAGACGGCAGTGGAATCCTGATGATCCTCTCCGCAGTCTTCACCACTCTCTGCAGGTATTTGCGGTCCAAGACAGTAGTGCTGCTGTACCACACAGTGATACAGCTGGTCAAGATACTCTCAACAATGCAGCTGTAGAAGTTGCCGAGGATTGTGGGCGACATCACAAACTTTCTTAGCCTCCTCAAAAAGTGCTGTCGCTGTTGAGCCTTCTTGACCAGCAGTGTGGTTGTCCAGGTGAGATCCTCAGTGATGTGGACACCAAAGTACTTAAACCTGCTCAACTTCTCCACTTCGAGCTCCTGAATGAACAGTGGGGGTCTCATATTTTTCCTCATGTCTACTATCATTTCCTTTGTCTTGTCTGTGTTGAGGGCGAGGTTGTTGTCTGTGTTGAGGGTGAGGTTGTTGTCCTCACACCATGACACCAGACTGGCCACCTCCATCCCCACCAGTGATTCTTTTTATCCCTGCGGTGTTGTCCTCGAACTTCAGAATGATGCTGTCCTTGGGAGAGGCAACACAGTCGTGAGTGAGCAGGGTGTAAAGGATGGGGCTAAAAACGCATCCCTGTGGGGTGCCTGTGCTCGTAATGATGCTGGCTGAGGTTCTGTTTCCAATCCAGTCAGACTGGGGTCTGCCAGTTAAAAAGTCTAAAAGCCAGTCATAGAGGGTGGAGTGCAAGCCAAGTATGAACAGTTTACGGGTGAGTTTATTGGGGGTGACCATGTTGAAAGTGGAACTGTAATCAACAAAGAGTATCCTGATGTAGGAGTCTTTGTTTTCCAGGTGGGAGAGGGAGTAGTGGAGTGCAGCAGCAATGGCATCCGAGGTGGACCTGTTGGGCCGGTAATAATAATAATAATAATAATAATAATGGATTAGATTTATATGGCGCTTTACATGTCAAGTGACATCTCAAAGCGCTTTACAATGAGTCCATTATTATGGTGCACTGTGTGTTCATATATTCATATATTTATTCCATCCAGCTACAATGCTCTGCACTGTGTGTCTGTGTGTGTATGTATATATATATATTTTATAGTAATATGTACATATGTATATTAGCTGCTCTTGCTTGCTTGTTTTTTTCTTGCCTTCTGATTGTTGCTCTGAGTGTTGCTATCCCTGTGCTGTTGTAATCCTGGAATTTCCCCGTTGTGGGACTAATAAAGGCTTATCTTATCTTATCTTATCTTATCTTATTATTCATTCACTCCAGACAGACATTGTTAGTGGTAAGCTACTACTGTAGCCACAGCTACCCTGGGGCAGACTGACGGAAATGTGGCTCCCAATCCGTGCCAATGGCCTCTCCGATCACTACCGAACATTTATACATATTCATACCCAGTGTCATGGACACTGGAGGCAAGATGGGTAAAGTGTCTTGCCCAGAGACACAACGGCAGGATGGCTGGGGACAGCGGGATTCGGACAGCCAACCCTCTGGTTATTTGACAACCCGCTCTACCTCTTGAGCCACTGACGCCCACATTTCCCTCCGCCGTTCCATTTTTGCTGAGCACCAAGCTGGATGGAAGGAAGTTCCATTTTTATATGGTCTTTGGCATGACCCGGCCAGGACTTGAACCCCGACCTCCTGGTTGTGGGGCGGACGCTCTAACTCTAGACCACCACTACAGGGGGTCTAGTATGCTGCTTTGAATGTGAGCCAACACCACTCTCTCAAAACACTTCATAATGATTGGCGTGAGTGCTACTGGCCTGTAGTCACTCAGGCAGATAGGTGGACTCTTCCTGGGAATGGGAACGATGGTTGTGGTCTTGTAGCAGGACGCAACAGTGCTCTGACTGAGGGAAAGGTTGAAAATGGAGGTGAGAACATCAACCAGCTCGTTGGCACATGCACTGAAGCTACGTGTCCACCTAGACGTGCGTTTTCACACTTCCCACTCATTGTGAATCTATCACGCCCCGCATGCACTCTGCTTGCGTGGCATCAAGAATCACGAGCTGTCGCTTGGAGATGCCCGCTCCTCCTCCTCCTGAATCCCCGCTCAGACCCATAATACGCAAATGAGGAGCAGGTGCGTGGAGCCGATCGCTTCCCAGAGCTCATGCTGAACTTTTAAAATTGTGGTTGTTAGCAAAAAGTAAACACATATTTAGCAACGACATATTTATTTCTCGCCTCCACCATTTTCAGAAAAATGTTTTTCTTTTTACTTTTGAATATATTGGCAAAAATTTTAAGTCCAGAAGCGTCGTGAACACACTAGAATAGCCCATCCATCAGGAGTTGTGGCAACCAATAATGTGCAGACTGTGCAGGTTGGGGAGAGCAGAGCGGGTTGGGGTAGACAGAAAAAAACTTCTCAAACTGCACTTTTGTAGCCGAAAATACTGTTTGAAAACCGACCGAACTTCTCTAACCAGACAGGGATACTCTCTGTGCAGTTTGTGGCTACTGAGTATTGGGCTCGTGACTCTTGCCTGGTTACACCCCTTTCACATTTCCGACGGAGCCCAAGGCTGAGGAGGCGTGGGGAGCTTCCATCAACAGACGCCTAGGTGGATATGTAACTTGAGGGCCCGCCCGGGGATGTTGTCTGGCCCTGCTGCTTTGCGGGGGTTGACCCTCCTCAGAGCTTTGTACACCTGGCCTATTGAGACTGTTGGGGAGAAGAAAGGAGTTGAGTGATCAAAGCCAGTGTGTGCCTCCTCTCTGCGCTGTGGCTGGAGGACTCAAAGTGGTCATTCGGCAGGCTGTCTGTAGAGCTGATGGTGCTGGTGGTGGTCCTGTAGTCTGTGATGTGCTGCAGGCCTTGCCACATCTGCCTGAAGTCAGCTGTAGAGTAGAAGTCATCCAACTTCTCTCTGTACTGCCTCTTAGCTGCTGTGATTAATACAGTAATTCATGCAAAAGGAGCTTGCACTAAGTATTGAGCGCGTACATGGGCATACTTCTCAGTCGGCCAACATTTAACAGACTGATTTATAAAAAAATGTGTTTTAATCCATTACCTGATCTGTCCTTTCAGTTTTAAAGACTAAATGGCTTTTTTCTCATTTACATTTTCAGTTATTAATTATAAACTTACAGGGCAAGTACACACATTAAGCATTTATTTATCTATCTTCGTCTTTAGTGATCACAATGTGGGTCACTTTTTTTTTTAATTTAATCACCAGACTTTACTGTGCTGTTGTGCAGCGGGACCAGTGTGACATGGGGAAACAGCTGTCACCTGCAGCCAGAGTAGAGGCAGCCGGCAAGGATTCTTCAACCTACCGGAACAACAAAGCACGTAATTCCATCTTATGAATCTATCATTATTTAATCTATGACAGTTTTATTATTTTTCTCCCCATTCACTGTCATTCTTTCAACAGAATGAGTCAAAATCAAAGTAAAAGCAGGCTTTATGTATTCCAAATGAAAATAGGGAGATACTGGAGTCTAAAATTAGTCAAGAAGAAGTTGGACTAGCCATTGATAATATGAAATCAGGAAAAAGTGCAGGACCAGATGGTCTTCCAGTTGACCTTTATAAAAAATTTAAGAATAAATTAACAAAACCTTTTTTGGAAATGGTTTTAGAAGCATTTCAAAATAGTAATTTACCATCATATATGAATAATGCCTTAATTATACTGTTGCCAAAACCAGGTAAGCCCTCTAATAAATGTGAAAATATGAGACCAATAAGCCTATTAAATGCCGACCTTAAGATAATCTGTAAAATTTTAGCAAGACGAATACAAGAAATTTTACCAAATATTATTAATCGAGATCAGAATGGCTTTATAAAGGGAAGACAAGGCTTCCATAATGTAAGAAGACTATTTAATATTATTTATTCTAATAAAGAAGCACCGGATACAGCTCTCTTATCACTGGATGCCGAAAAAGCCTTTGATAGAGCTGAATGGCCCTTTCTTTTTGAAGTCTTACAAAGGTTTGGACTTGGAAATAATTTCATAAAATGGGTTCAGATAATATATAATAATGCTACTGCAGAAATTCTAACAAATAACAATATTTCAAAATCAATAAAAATCAATAGAGGATGTCGACAAGGCTGTCCACTTTCACCTTTACTGTTTACTATGGCAATTGAACCTTTAGCGATGGTGATACGTCTACAGTCACAAATATATGGAATTAAAGTTGGACCAACAGAACATAAAATCTCCCTGTATGCCGATGACATAATTTTGTTTATGTCGAATCTTAAAAAATCAATTCCGACCTTGTTGAATTTAATAAAGAATTTCGGGGAAATATCAGGATATAAAATAAATAAAACTAAATCTTCAATATTAATGCTAAATGAGACCCAGAGAAATTACCCAGCCCCTGAGGTAAATCAATTCAATGTTGTAAATCAGTTTAAATATTTAGGAATCCAAATTGTGCCTAAGCTAGAATCAATCGCCAGTGTCAATTATGAAGCCTTAATGACAGATATTGATGAGTTACTTCAGAGATGGATGTCACTACCAATGTCGATGATCGAGAGAATTAATATACTTAAAAGTAATATCTTACCTAAAATACTTTATTTATTTCAATACATTCCCTTACCACCACCTTTAGATTTATTCTCAAGAATTAAAAAAAAGTTAGTGGAATTTATATGGAACAACAGGAGGGCTAGATTACGTTTGTCTTTATTATATTTACCATTTGATCGTGGAGGTCTGAAATGTCCAAATTTTATGTTGTATTATTGGTCGGCACAACTGAGGTCTATGACATATTATTTTTCATCAAATGATCTCCCTCACTGGACTGAAATTGAATCATACAATTTACCTTTACCTCTTCCCATATTCATATACTCAGATTCGGCAAAAAAATTACAAAAACAAGTTAAAAATCCATTTGTAAAGCATATGATCAAAATATGGTGTGAAGCTAAAAACTATTTAAAAGAACCACAGTTATTGTCACAATTTAGTCCAATATGGGGTAATCAATATTTTAAACCAGGGAGAGCGGACGCTGTATTTAAAGTATGGAATTTAAAAGGGATACAAAAGATTCAGGATTTATATTTGCCAGGTGCAGACAACATAATGTCTTTTGAAGAGCTGAGGATCAAATTTAATCTCAATAGAACACATTTTTTTAAATATCTTCAACTTAGAAACTTTATTCGATCAAATCAAAATAAAGCTCTCACTCGACCTATTTATTCATCCTTGGAAAAAATGTTGATGAAAGATAGTAAAAGAAAGGGTATTATTTCAGAGTTTTATAACTCATTGACACTGTTTTCAAGTGAAAATTCACTGAAAAGATTAAACTACTGGAAAGAAGATCTGCAAACTGAAATTTCAGAGGAACAATGGGAATTGGCTTGTACAGAAGCTCAAACCAAATCAATAAATGTACGCCTTAAATTGATACATTTCAAATGGTTAATGCGGATGTATGTTACACCGGAAGAGTTAAATAGATATAACAAAAATATACCAGATACATGCACAAAGTGCATGGAAAGTAAAGGAACTCTATTTCATTGTGTATGGGAATGTAGATTAATAAGAATGTTTTGGGAAGAGGTGAGGGTAACAATTGAAAAAATAATCTCAAAACAAATCATATTGAATCCTAAACTGTTTTTGTTGGGTCTGTACCCAGAAAAGCATAATTTTAATAAAAGTGAAAGAACATTCATAGACCTCAGTTTGCTTAATGCCAAAAAATGTATTGCACTATTATGGAAAAAGACTCATAGACCAGATGTGACTCAGTGGTTAAGACAGATGTTAACAAACCTTCCATTAGAAAGAATAACATATATACTGAAATCAAAGGAAAGTGTGTTTGAGAATATATGGAGACCTTTTATTGATTATGTAAAAAATTTAAACATAACTCTTGAAGAAGAAGGTGAATGATGTGTGTGGACCTTGTAAATTCCAAACTGGTGAACATAATATGTATACTTATGTGTTGGATTGTCTAGACTAAACAGAGGAGCATTGTTGAAGACTTGATTTTGTTGGTGGTTGTTGGTGTTTTTTAGTGCATTTTTTTTTTGTAGTACTTTAGTGTTAGTGTTTGATTGTTTGTATCATGTTTGTTTAAAAAAAAAAGGTTCAATAAAGATATTGTGGAAAAAAAAAAGCAGGCTTTATATGATCTTGTCCACAGATATCCCAACAGTTTTTTAGAGTTAAAATACAACAATTTTGCATTCAGCAGAGGAGGGAACATTAACGGACCTCAGGTTGAGATCTGTTGGATGGGTGGCAGCCATGGTGGGTGTGCTGGGGTCTCCTGTGTCCCATGATAAGGAATTTTTACAACTCTATCCATTAAAATGATGGACAAAGTGAAAGACTGGCATAGCCTCTGGATGGCATCGCTCTTATCAGTGCAAAATGATGATAATCTGTCTTTGAGGGCCATGGATTGATTTATTTATTCTTGCAGCAAATCTTGGGTGATGTCGATTTTATTTGGTAAACACAATAAATGCTAAATTTATGACTTTTAATTGTAAATGATCATCACTTATATTTTTTCATCTTTATACTTGCAAATTTGAACTTAATTTACATTTGCATCTTGCTTTGTCAAAGTAAGTAGACCATCCCCCTTGTTTAAAAATAATAATAAATTGCCTACAGAGTATTCAAATATACTGTGAAGGTTTCTTTTACAATATGATGTTGTAAACAGTAAAATGATTTTACTGTCTATCTGCATTAAGGCTGTTGGTTCGCTTATGTGCACATGGTCTTGTTGTTCGGACCATTCAGATAGATTATATTTGTGATTACATTAAGATTAGAAAAGAGATAAATTTGCATATTAAAACAAGAATCAGTAATGGTGGCCAGTTGCCAGATGGCAACCTTAGATTCCCCTGGGTCAGTCATAATGAAATGGTCTACAGCTGCAACTAGTAAAATTAAAACATTTCAGGTTTTTTTAGTGGCTTCTCTTGTTGACATTATATTTGGGGTTTAGATTAGGGTTACGCCAAGGAACACAAGGTCCCTCCTAAAATATCTAGATTTATTCCTGTCATGATCTCGGGCTCTGGTGTTTCTGTGATTTGTACCACATGTCAAATCTGCACATGGTTCATTTACATAGTCCTCCAGCTGATTCACTGACATCAAGCCATAGAATTCATACATTCATTTCCATGTAAAGTGATTATTTAATGGATTCTGCCTCTATCTGGCATAACAATGTACCCATGGTGCATAATAGAACACTTAATCTGTTATCTAATTAAAGATTAGAGATCATAGAACCCGTTTTCTCTCATTTATTCTACAGAGTCAGTATATTTCTTTAATTCAAACTATATGGACCTGTCAATCACTGCTAAATCTGAGGTTGCTGAGGCAACCTGCTTCCTGGGTCAAAAGGTTATTTGGAACCTCAGCCTAGTTAAGAAATGGGATCAGGGGTCAAACCGGTCAGCCGCTTTACATCTCAGGGGTGCTAGGGAGGGGCAGGCCTAACAGCTAGATTGAGTTTGAAGGTCAAGGTCGACCTTTTGCCCACAGCAATATGTCTTTCTTCACATTTTTTCTTTTTACTAGGGAATCAGTTATAAATACAACACAGCTGAATCAGTTCCTTTAAGCGTGGCGATTCTGCAGCCAGTAGTGATTTGTTTATCAAACCTTAATGGCTTTTTCTTTTTGACACAAAACAAGTCTTAAAATGTAATTACTGTATGAGCATGCATTCAGTGATATGAATTCACTGAGGTACAGATGGAATCTCCATTAGAAGAGTCCAGGGTGAACACTGAATCAGGGCCAAGCCAGGGACAGACATGGTCCTTCAGTCTGTATTTCCAGTCATTAGCGAGTGTAAATTATACAGTGTCTCACACTGGACAAACAATATGTCAATGTTCGTTTTGGTGGGTTGCTGGGGTCACCGCAATTAACGTGGGCAGTGTTGTGTTTGCTCATCAGCATGACACTGGGAATGAGTGATTCTGTAGTTTGTTTGGGGTTTGCTTATGAGTCACACATTTTTCATGCTGCAAATGGGGATACACAAATAGCAGCTCTTCTTTTGCAAAAAGTTCCAAATCCTGCAAACACTGCAGAGCTTAAAGAGCTTGGTTTCTTCAGGAGGAGTAATTTGAGATGTGGTCCCTGCACACCGTGATCCAGCTAGGACCCCTAGTTATTAAACACACATGCACAACATATGAGCTACATCACGTTGAACAATGACTGCATTGATTGCTGAAATTAATTTGCGCCTTTATAGATCCTGTAAGTGGCAATGTACAAGTCCGAGGTGAATTGTGAAGGATGAATGCCTGGTGCATAATCACTTCCCATGCCTTTGCCAGAGCATACCACTTGTGCGGAATGAACATGGCTGGCTCATAAAGACCAGAGAACTAAAGGGACATTTCATCTACCTGAACTAACTTCTCTTAAAAAGCTTTTCATTACGCTGCCGCTTCAGACACAGCTTTTTTTCCCACACTCTGATCTTAATCCTACAAAAAAATGTATGAATTCTGATTTTGTGTCCAGCACCACCTACTGTTCAACCAACCCAAACGCAAACACAGAAACTAATTTCTACACAGTAAGAACACTCTCTCAGTTCTTCTAATCCAAAACCAAAGAAAAGACTGAAAAGAGGCTGTGATTTTTGTCCAAGGGAAACAGCGTCGTTTGACTCTCCTCCTCGTTTCCTACGCGCTTCATTATTACAGCACTTTATTTCCCTGTGGTATAATTGCAGCATATGCAGTGCATGAGTTTTACTGCCAACACGGCCCTGCAGGTGAGCCTATCAAACATCTGGTAGGCTCCCTGGGTACCTGTGTCCCATAGTTAGCCTCCTATACATGCATATA
Organism: Pholidichthys leucotaenia; assembly: GCA_020510985.1. Taxonomy (NCBI): domain Eukaryota; kingdom Metazoa; phylum Chordata; class Actinopteri; order Cichliformes; family Pholidichthyidae; genus Pholidichthys; species Pholidichthys leucotaenia. The sequence goes on from CM035837.1 coordinate 143,254,912, forward strand.
AGGGAAGGCATGTAGAATATAAGGGTTTATTCACACGGCCATCTGTCTGTATTCACAGGATCGTCGCCCATTCAGATGCTTTTAATAAGTGAATGCAGTGGTGTTCCTAAGAAGTTCGATGAGAACCAAGCTTGTTAAGGTGAAAACAGATGGAGGGGCGAAGTTATGGTGTAGTTACAACAATGAATAGGCAATATTATAATCAAACAGGGATATATCATTTATTGCTCAAATTGATTTCAATGGGCAAATAAAAGAGAGCAAGAGAGAGACAGAAAAAAATTAATATACGTTTATACCGTTGCAGTAAAGACTAACCTTTTAGATAGAGGGATTTCCCCCTGCATATTGCAATGCAACCTTGTAATTAAAACACAATAAGAAAATTACAAACTTTAATTATTACCAAACTGAAATATTAGCTTATCAATTACAAATCCTTAAGTCAGATACGTCATCGAGGTAAAAAACGGATTATGAACATGCTTTGGTTTGATTTAAACAAATCTGGATCACTTACTATATTTATCACAGTTTTCTTTTTATTATAAAATTGAACTTCTCACACAAATTCCTCATTTAGTGTACATGTTTATCCAAACTCTTGTTGTTTAGATGTGTGGGAACATGTCCCATTCAGGTGAAAATGTGCAGCTTAAATGGGTGGGGAAAGAAATGCCCACCATTGTTAATGTCCAAATGGGTGATGCATAATGGTCCAAAACCTAGATAGGACTTTCATTTGCATATACATCTATATTTTTGTTTCTTAATGGGAAATGCAAATGTGCCATTTTGTGGTGAGTATGTGTGTGTTTGGGAGCCTTCGTGGTGAATAAATGTGACTCTAGGGTATCCCTGCGCACCTCGGCATATTAATCATCGTGACACGTTCACGACCCTTCTAATAAGACAGGGGCCACAGTGCACCCCCCTAAACATCCCATCCCACCCCAGTCCCACTCCCTCTTTGTTTCTCGGCCAGTCCCAGGGGAGCAGAGAGGGTGGTGGGGGAGGCTATGCTCAAGTTGTGGACTGTGTGTGCATGTGTGTGTGTGAAGTTAGAGCCCCTCATTCAGAATCCATCCCCTGGGACAACACAGGCACAAGACTCCTATTAGGATAGAGCACAGTAGCCCCCCAGGAGTAACAAAAGACACCTCCTAATGCTGCCTGTTCTAGCTCAGTGAACACGCACACATGGAAACATGTAGCTGCACATAAATGCACAGCATACTCACAAGCTCCAAACTGACTGTCTTAAGCAAACACTCCAACTCATTGTTTGTGGAGTTTTTATATGTTTGTATTATAAGGGGACGTCTGCTGGACAGCTGGATGGGAAGAACGGTCTCGTGGTGAGAACTGCAATAAGGTGGACAGCTGGACAGCATGAAGCATGCTAGGGTCTGTGTTTGTGTGCATCCACTAATACATGCAAGACATTAGCGTCACGGGACAATGTCCTGCTTTGTCAAATGCAAAACTTTTTATGTGTGTTACATAAGCAAACAGATGGTTTTGACTGATTTGCATGCTTTGTTTTTAATGCTGCTGTGTTTTGATGACAGCATATGAATGAATACAAAACTTTTTTCAATTTTCAGTTTATTTACAGCAGTTTTTAGCAAAAATACGAAATGCAGCTGCAAGATGAAAACAGAGGATGAGAGTTATAAGTTATTATTTCACAAGACTATCATACACAATATCCACAATTGCATACCCTTTGTCGGTGTAAATTTACCTCTTTAAATAATATTGTCAAAATGTGCTTATTTTTGCAATCTGACTTACATAGTGGGGCACAGAGTTGATTTCCTAATTGATATCTCTCAAATGTAATTTAATTAGAGTTATTAGACCTCTTTTTCCTTGGATTCACAGTCATATTTTCATCAACTTAGAAGTTCCCAGGAAACCCTGACATCGTGTCAGGATGTTTGTCAGATTATATGCTGCCATAACAGAATTTGATCAATCAGATAAATCTTCACTGAGTTTCCAAAGATATTTGTTCAAAAACAATGCAGCTGAAAATGTTTGGCGGCAAAATCTTAGTTATGGACCTCATTTGAAATGTGCTGCAACAGTTCAGTTTAGTAAATTTACCCAGTGGTGGTCTGTCAGGGCCAGCAAGGCCTTCTCTGCTGGCCTAAACACCATCAGAATCCCTGACCTACATTTATACCCTATATTCTTGTATTTGTTCCATAAGGATGTATTAAATTATTCCCACTAGTCTACAGTGCATCCGGAAAGTATTCACAGCACTTCACTTTTTCCACATTTTGTTTTGTTACAGCCTTATTCCAAAATTAAATTCTTTTTTCCTCAAAATTCTACACAGAACACCCTATTAATGACAATGTGAAACAAGTTTTGAGATTTTGCAAATTTATTAAAAATAAAAAAATGAGAAGTCACATTTACCTAAGTATTTACAGCCTTTGCCACGAAGCTCAAAACTGAGCTAAGGTACATCCTGTTTCCACTGATCATCCTTGAGATGTTTCTACAGCTTAATTGGAGTCCACCTGCAGTTGATTGGACATGATCTGGAAAGGCACATACCTGTCTATATAAGGTCCCACAGTTGACAGTGCATGTCAGAGCACAAACCAAGCATGAAGTAAAAGGAATTATCTGTAGACCTCCGAGACAGGATTGTGTCGAGGCACAAATCTGGGGAAGGGTACAGAAAGATTTCTGCTGCTTTGAAGGTCCCAATGAGCACAGTGGCCTCCATCATCCACAAATGGAAGACGTTCGGAACCACCAGGAATCTTCCTAGAGCTGGCCGGCCAGCTAAACTGAGCAATCGGGGAAGAAGGGCCTTAGTCAGTGAGATGACCAAGAACCTGATGGCCACTCTGTCAGAGCTCCAGCGTTCCTCTGTGGAGAGAGGAGAACCTACCAGAAGGACAACCATCTCTGAAGCAATCCACCAATCAGGCCTGTATGGTAGAGTGACCAGATGGAAGCCACTCTAGCAAAAGGCACATGGCAGCCCGCCTGGAGTTTGCCAAAAGGCACCTCAAGGAATCTTAGACCATGAGAAACAAAATTCTCTGGTCTGATGAGACAACGATTGAACTCTTTGGGAGGCTAGTCAGGATAGAGGGAAAGATGAATGCAGCAATGTACAGAGACATCCTGGATGAAAACCTGCTCCAGAGCACTCTTGACCTCAGACTGGGGCAACTGTTCATCTTTCAGCAGGACAATGACCCTAAGCACACAGCCAAGATATCAAAGGAGTGGTTTCAGGACAACTCTGTGAATGTTCTTGAGTGGCCCAGCCAGAGCCCAGACTTGAATCCAATTAAACGTCTCTGGAGAGATCTGAAAATGGCTGTGCACCAACGCTTCCCATCCAACCTGATGGCGCTTGAGAGGTGCTGCAAAGAGGAATGGGTGAAACTGCTCAAAGATACAGTGGTGTGAAAAAGTGTTTGCCCCTTCCTGATTTCTCATTTTTTTGTATGTTTGTCACACTTAAATGTTTCAGATCATCAAACAAATTTAAATATTAGACAAAGATAACACAAGTAAACACAAAATGCAATTTTTAAATGAAGGGGTTTATTATTAAGGGGAAAAAATCCAAACCGATGTGGTCCTGTGTGAAGAAGTGATTGCCCCCCTGTTAAAACATAAATTAACTGTGGTTTATCACAATTTTGGAAAGCTGAGTTCAATTTCTCTAGTGGCACCGAGGCCTGATTACTGCCACACCTGTTCTCAAGCAAGAAACCACTTAAATAGGACCTGCCTGACAAAGACCATGTTTACATTGACACAAGTAACCGGATTAAAAGCCTGATCGGAATAAAAATGCTTCATGTAAGCACGCCAATCTGAATATTCTGACCCGATCACGCTCATTCGAATCAAAATTTCATTCCGATTGAGACGGGTGGGTTATGCCGATTGTTAATCCGAATGGTGCGCATATAAACACTTATTCCGAAGGTTGAGCAGAAAATACGTTTACTACGCATGTCTGTATGTCAGCCATACATTTCCGCCTTTACAGCAGCTAGCAGAAGACATGATGGGAGTAAAACAAAACTGGTCTGTATCATCCTGCTGTCTCCCTCTGTTTGTCATATGCAGAAGTATGTACTTGCAGTTTCATTACGGAGACTAGCAGAAGCAAAAGTACAGTCTGAATAGCATAACACAGGTCCATTTCAAAAAGAGAAAGACATGAAGCGGGGCTTGTTTACACCGGAAGTTGCTTCTTCTACTGTTTTCGGAATGTCGAAATATTGACGTGCGCATGTCAAAATGGTTAAGTCTGTTCAAACGTGTGACACATGGAAACGCACATCCTAATCGGATCAGCTTTTTCAGGATCCATGTAAACAGTAAAGTTCTGATCTGAACTGTAATCAGATTGAAGAAATTTTGCCCATGTAACCATGGCTAAAGTGAAGTAGATCAAAAGATCCTCAAAAGCTAGATGTGATGTTGTGATGCAAAGACATTCAGGAACAAATGAGAAACAAAGTAATTGAGATCTGTCAGTCTGGAAAAGGTTGTAAAGCCATTTCTAAAGCTTTGGGACTCCAGTGAACCACAGTGAGAGCCATTATCCACAAATGGCGAAAACATGGAACAGTGGTGAACCTTCCCAGGAGTGGCCGGCCGTCCAAAATTACCCCAAGAGTGAAGCGACGACTCATCCAAGAGGTCACAAAAGACCCCAGGCTGTTTTGCTGCCTCAGGACCTGGAAGACTTGCTGTGGTAAATGGAACCATGAATTCTGCTGTCTAGAAAAAAATCATCAAGGAGAATATCTGTCCATCTGTTTGTGACCTCAAGCTGAAGCGCACTTGGGTTCTGCAGCAGGACAATGATCCAAAACACACCAACAAGTCCACCTCTTGGCTTAAGAAAAACAAAATGAAGACTTTGGAGTGGCCTAGTCAAAGTCCTGACCTGAATCTGATTAAGATGCTGTGGCATGACCTTAAAAAGGTGGTTCATGCTTGAAAACCCTCCAATGTGGCTGAATTGCAACAATTCTGCAAAGATGAGTGGGCCAAAATTCCTCCACAGCGCTGTAAAAGACTCATTACCAGTTATCGCAAACACTTGACTGCAGTTGTTGCTGCTAAGGGTGGCCCAACCAGTTATTAGGTTTAGGGGGCAATCATTTTTTCACACAGGGCCATGTAGTATTGGATTTTATTTTCCCTTAATAATAAACACCTTCATTTAAAAACTGAGTTTTGTGTTTACTTGTGTTACCTTTGTTTAATATTTAAATTTGTTTGATGACCTGAAACAGTTAAGTGTGACAAACATACAAAAAAATTAGAAATCAGGAAGGGGGCAAACACTTTTCACACCACTGTAGGTGTGCCAAGCTTGTGGCATCATATTTAAAAAGACTTGAGGCTGTAATTGCTGCCAAAAGTGCATCAACAAAGTATTGAGCAAAGGCTGTGAATACTTATGTACATGTAATTTCTTAGTTTGTTATTTTTAATAAAATTTGGAAAAAATCTAAAAAAAATTCACATTATCATTCAGGGGGTATTGTGTGCAGAATTTTGAGGGGAAAAAAATGAATTTAATTCATTTTGGAATAAGGCTGTAACATAACAAAATGTGGGAAAAGTAAAGTGCTGTGAATACTTTCTGGATGCACTGTATTCTCTTCATGTCATAGCTTTTCTCTTGGTTGCATTGCTTCCAGTAGTGTAGTGTAGCCTATATTAGAGTTTTTGTCCAATCCTTTTTCAGCCATCATGTGGTGCCATAGTCAAAAAATCTGCCTTGAAGCCTTTATAATCAAGAGCATAGTATCTCAAAATGAGTTTTAATGAGACTGTTGCTTTAACCAATCAGATTTGGGCCACACAAACCCAACCTACTGGGCATTTGATAAAATCTGTATTTTCACATCCTTTCATTGGAGGCTCATTGTACATGTCCACTGGTCCATTTTTTGAGGGATGAAATTGCGGGTTGGGTCCGAGGATGAGGCATAACCAGGTGGAGTGACAGAAAATAATTGGCAACAGTCAAAGAGCTCTGTCCCAGGGGAAAGACTATCATTGGTCCCTCTGCTGAGAACACAAAGGCTGAACCTGATTGGTTGATGCATCCAGCCATGGGCGGTCTTTCACTGGATTTCAGCTCAGGGACAAAATTGGGGATCGTGATTGAACTTTGGCTGTTATCTTTAAAACAAACCAGTGAAAAGTGTTTCTAACAACATTTAATACTCGGTGCAGCTAATGAATCTGTTGTCATTTGACATCAGCAGCCGCTGGTTTAAACATTCGGCACAAAATCGCTATAGCCAACGCATCCCTGGTGGATTGACGCGTGCTCCTAGGCGTGCGTTTTTCTGCTTCCAGTTCATTGTCTATGTAGGACACCTCGCAATGCCTTATGCTAGTGTCATTTCAGGGACCTCATGCTGATCTTTTCAAATAGCAGTTGTTAGTAAAAAAGTAAACATGTTCAACAACAACACCATTTATTTCTCACCTCATTTATTTTCAGAAACATGTTTCACTGTTTACTTTTAAAGCTATAGGAGAAATTTTACCATCCCCGCGCCATCTTGGATGCATCAACCAATGAGGTATAGCTCGTGTGTTTTGCCAAGCTACGCATACAGTACATAATGTCAATCGTTTGTTGTAGCGCCAGTGTTTATGCCCCAATCACAAAGCGGAGGCAGCACGGGGCTCTTGCATCAAAAGACGCCTAGGTGGACACCAGAGGTTGCATTAACTGAAAATTGTCCTTCATTGACAGATTTTTTTCAGCAATGACTGAAAATTCTGAAAGCTGTCTGTCATTTGACAGATTACATTGAAGGTGATCTAATTAAAATCAACTAAAATAATAGATAAAAATAGATTATGACAGAATTTTTACAAGCCTGGGCTGCACGGTGGCGCAGTGGTTTAGCACTGTGGCAGCACAGTTTTACCCTCGGCCGGGGGATCGCGGGGATCATGAAATCGTGGGTTCGATCCCAGCCCCCGACCAACAGTGAGCTGTGTGGAGTTTGCATGTTCTCCCCGTGTTGCGTGGGTTTACTCCGGGATTTCTCCGGTTTCCTCCCACACACCAAAAACATGTAGGTTTAGGTTTAGGGCGCTCGCGCACGCAGCGACCAGCAGCCGGTGGCTTGTCACCAGACTGCAAACCAAGTCTACCTACGGGTACAAATAAGTAACAAAAAAAAAAAAAAAAAAAAAAAAAAAGCCTGTCTGTCAAAATGACAGGAAAAAAAAGGCTAACGCAACCTCTGGTGGACACAGGCAAGTTAGGTAGGACGCCACTGAACTGAAATGTGCTCCTCCCCCCTCCCCCTTTTTTATTGTTCTAATTTGTTATTGATTTATATTGCGATGCTAAGTAGTGTAACAGACACACGTATTTTATACTGTATGTTCTTTTGTATGATCCTTTATGTACAAGCTAAATGTTGGATGAAGTTTATTCAAAAAAGACACCACTGAAGGTTTAAGTGTCAAATACATGGCCTGCCACTCAATTTACCCAATTGTTAATGCTTCTGTTTCATCAAAACTGTAGTCAACATCTTTTGCTGAAATGTAGTTGATGGGAAACTGAAGGAAATGAAAGCTTATCTTGCTTATCTGGAAGATAAGCTTATCTTGCTTATCTTGCAGAAAAGCTTTCTATCAACATTATCATGTGATGCAAGTTGTTCACAACAACAAATACATGTTAGCCAGTGAATAAGATTCTTTAGGCATGTATTTCTGGATATCTGATGCACTAACAATGGAAAAGGAACCCAGATGGCCCTTTCAGTATTAGACTGGGCTTTTAGAATTTGTTGGTGAGGAGCAAAGAGGTAGGTACTGCACAGAGATTAGGATAGCAGAGCACAACTCCAAAGGTTACTGGTGCAAGGCCACGTGTTGTGTTGTGCTCTCCTCCTCTTCTCTCTGAGTTACATTTTCTACAGTTCCCAAGAAAATTAAGCATAATATGCCAAAACTTAATGAATATCAAACAAACATTTAGAATATGTTTTGTTCCATTGCAGCACTATGAAAAAGTATTTGCCCCCTTCCTTATTTCTTCTATTTTTGCATATTTGTCACACTTCAGTGTCTCAGATCATCAAACAAATTTCAAGATTAGACAAAGATAACCCAAGTAAATACAAAATGCAGTTTTTAAATCAAGATTTCATATAAGGGAAAAAGCTATCCAAATCTACCTGTCCCTATATGAAAACATACCCCACCCCCCATCACAAATCATTAACCACACTTAATGGAAAACTGAGTTCATTTTCACAAGCCACACCCAGGCCTTATTACTGCCAGACCTGTTGAATCAAGAAATCAGTTAAATAGAACTTGTCTGAAAAAGTGAAGTAAGCTAAAAGTCTCAAAATGTGATCTTAAGAAATTCAAGACCAGATGAGAAACAAAAACCCAGAACAACATCTAAAGAACTGCAGGCCTCACTTGCTTCAGTTTGGGCACTGGTCCATGATTCAGCAATAAGAAAGAGACTGGGCAAAAATGGCATCCATGGGAGAGTTCCAATGTGAAAACCACTGCTGATCAAAAAGTACATAAGGTCTCATTTCAAATTTGCCAAAAAAAAAAAAAAAAAACATTGTGATGATCCCCAAGACTTTTGGGAAAATATTCTGTGGACTAATGAGACAAGAGTTGAACTTTTTGGAAGGTGAGCATCCTGTTACATCTGGCATAAAACTAACAGCATTTCATTAAAAAAAAAAAAAAACATCACACCAACAGTCAAGCATGATGGCGCTAGTGTGATGGTCTGGGGCTGCTTTGCTGCTTCAGGACCTGGATGACTTGCCGTAATTGATAGAACCATGAATTCTGATCTCTAGCAGAAAATTCTGAAGGAGAATGTCCAGTCATCAGTTTGTGATCTCAAGCTCAGACCCTCCAATGTGGCTGAATTATAACAATTCTGCAAAGAAGAGTGGGCCAGAATTCCTCAACAGTGATGTAAAAGACTCATTGCCAATTATCACCAGTGTTGGGCAAGTTACTAAAAATTAGTAACTAATTACAGTTACTAGCTACTTCTTTTCAAAAGTAATTTAGTTACTTTACCAAGTACTGCATGATCAAAATAATTAGTTACTTGGAAAAGTAACTTTCATGTTACTTTTAAATGCATACTTAATTCATCTTGCACACATAGAAAGATAATTTAATTAATGGATTACAATAAGGGCTTATTAATGTCAGGCTGAAAACAAACTGTTTCAGACAGAGTTTCACAGACAGTTTTTTTTATGTTGGTGTTGCTGTACATGTGTCAGTCATGTTTATCATACCTTTATGTTATGGATTATTCCGATGTGCAGTGATCCAAAGAAAACATACATTTTCAACAGTCCAAACATGTGCTGTGACAGATACATGATCCAGTCTCTCAAATGACTTTTGGAGATCAAAATCTATTTTTGAATAGTATTTATCCAGGTAGCAGGTAAATGTGTTTTAAAGGGCCTATATCATGCAAAATTGACTTTTTTGAGCTTTTAAGCATGTTATAATGTTAATTCCTCACCAAAAACACCCCCCAAAGTGGTATTTTGCTCCATTCACGCATCTCTGAGTATTCCTCCTCAACCCTGTTCTCTGAACTGCTGCTCCGCCCTGTCCCTGATAATGACTGGGTCCCCACATTCATACATATGAACATGGGTGAGCCGCCCACTCCAGGAAGTGCCTGTGCTGCTAGCACCGCCCCCAGGCTAACGCACACACCCACTTTCTCCGCGCAGCTAACGGAGCGGTGATCGGCAAAACTCTTTCACTTTAGCATTGACGCTGTGAAGAAGTAGTTCCTCTCGCACCTAATCTGCTCAGTGACAACAACTGTTTTCTTTTTTAGGTAAGACAATGTCTTCTAAGTTTTCGTGGGCGGAACCCAGCGACACGCTGCAGCAGCCAGCTCAGGGGTTACGTTATAAAATGGGCGGCAGCCACAAGAAGGAGAGGCTGAGCCTCAGAGATCGAGGCATCTTACTTCCGGGTTGGAAAAGTAGCTCGCGAAAATAACTCATATTTCATAAGAAATTCATTCTCCAGTGTGCCAAAGGTAATATACTATCACATACACTACCGTTCAAAAGTTTGGGGTCACTTAGAAATTTCCTTATTTTTGAAAGAAAAGCACTGTTTTTTTCAATGAAGATAACTTTAAACTAATCAGAAATACACTCTAATATCTAATATACATTGCTAATGTGGTAAATGACTATTCTAGCTGCAAATGTCTGGTTTTTGGTGCAATATCTACATAGGTGTATAGAGGCCCATTTCCAGCAACTATCACTCCAGTGTTCTAATGGTACAATGTGTTTGCTCATTGTGTCAGAAGGCTAATGGATGATTAGAAAACCCTTGTGCAACCATGTTAGCACAGCTGAAAACAGTTTAGCTGGTTAGAAAAGCTATAAAACTGACCTTCCTTTGAGCAGGTTGAGTATCTGGAAAAAATTATTATTTCAAATACAAATCATTATTTCTAACCTTGTCAGTGTCTTGACTATATTTTCTATTCATTTTACAACTCATGGTGGTAAAAAAGTGTGACTTTTCATGGAAAACACAAAATAATTGTCTGGGTGACCCCAAACTTTTGAACGGTAGTGTACATGCATATAGTTTACTCTGAAAGGCTTAAAATAGCATGATATAGGCCCTTTAACTTCAGTGGATCACAGTCCAGCTGTCTGATGGAAAGTTACTGTTGATATCAGATCTTCATTCTGTAACAACGTATCTGGCAATCAGTCGGTTTAATTCTTGCTGGGTTACAAACTGTCCAGATGCATACCTGTGATTGAAATCCAGCCGTGGGTGTTCAGGTAAGAGTATTTCCACTTTACATCCTGCTGTGGGATCCACTTCACAGTGTTAGCTGTTAGCATAGCTAGCAGTTACTTAGCAATAGCTTTGTTGGAGCTTGTAGCCGTTTTCAGGAACTTCTGAAGATCGCAGTGGAACTCCATCAGCTATTGCTTGAAACCCACCAATATGCTTTTGTCCTTAACGGCGACAAAGGAAAAGTAATCTGTGTATGTCCACAAAAACAAAGTAGCTTCATCTCTTCCTCCACGCTCAGTAATGAAGACTCAGACTCTTGCAACAGGTAACGTCGACTGATGACATCTCAGTTATGGTAGGGTCAGTTTGTATATTCATTTATTTGCACTAGAAAGATCTATCCAAATTAATGTAATGAGTAACACATCTGATCACATTTCAGTAACTAGAAAAGCACTCGGAGAGCGCAGACCTCCGCCAAGCGCCACAGTTCCCCCCATACAGTGTTTGTGTGTACGTTTTCAGATTCCTTGACCATGAAAACATATGACTAGCAATTGGATTCACAATGATAGGATTAGTGGTTCAGTAGTAAAAGCATTACCTCCTTGGCGGAGGTAATAAACTGAAGTGTTGCTGTTGTGTCCATCTGCAAACTCCCAGGCTGCGGGCATTGTAATTCATCGCACAACCGCGTACAATCCACAGGCCAATGGGTTATGCGAGTGTTTTCATAGATCACTGAAAGCAGCACTCAGGGCTTCACTGACGGATGCAAATTGGGTAGACAGGTTGCCGTGGGTTTTATATTGGGGTTGCGCTTCGCGGCAAAAGAGGATTTGGAAGCTTCCCCGGCAGAGAGCTTGTTTTTGCGCAGCCACTATGGCTGCCCGGGGAATTTCTGCCAAATAATCCCGTGCCGGACAGCTGCCCGTCTCAGCTTTTGCAGCATAGCACAAACACAGGCACGCTGCCGGGCCCAGCCCACCACTGTTTTTCGCGTGCTTTTGTGCCTAAAACTTTGAAGAACGCAGAGTTCGTGTTTGTCAGACACAACGACCAGCGCCCTCCACTGCGCCTGCACACATGTTGAAAATGGCCGTATCTCACAATGTTAAAGAATCCTTTAAAAAATTATTGTATCCAGACGGTGATCTGGATCATCCCCAAAATTTAATCAGTTCTTCCTTGTACCATTTCCAAAAATGCCTGAAAGTTTCATCGAAATCCGTCCAAAACTTTTTGAGTTATCTTGCTAACCAACAGACAGACAGACAAACAGACAAACGCTGGCAAAAACATAACCTCCTACGGCCTGGCGGAGGTAACTAATGCATTACTGAATTTTTAAACAGTAATTTCATTACACAACACGTTACTGCTAAAGTAGTGGTGTTACAGTAATGCCAACACTGATTATCACAAACGCTTGATTGCAGTTGTTTCCACCAAGGGTGGCACAACCAGTTATTAGGTTAAGGGAGCAATTACTTTTTCATACAGGCTCATATTTTTTTTTCTGGTTCCGGTTCCGCCGGACCGGCGGCGCCACACAAGTTGGCTGCCGTTTGCAACTGCCTTCTTCTTATCTTCCTTCTTCTTTCTACACCTTTCACTCTATATATATATCATGGACACACAGATCGCCCCAAGGGTCTCCCGAGTCGGCGGACGGAGCCACTGTTTGCAGTGGGGGACGATACAGCAGGGAAGAGCTAGCTAGCTGGCTAGCTAGCTCCAACCGCCACCCGGTGCTAACGGAGAAGCTTGGCATGCCGAGGAACTGTGGCGAAAACGACGTGGGTGCCGGGCTGGAGTTTAGGCGGCATGCAAGAAATATAAGACAGAATAATAAAGAGCAATGGCAAGAACCAAGCAGACCGCCCGTAAATCTACTGGAGGAAAAATCCCCCCCAGGAAGCAGCTAGCCACGAAGGCTGCTCGAAAAAAGCGCTCCAGCCACCGGCGGAGTGAAGAAGCCTCACCGTTACAGGCCCGGTACCGTGGCTCTGAGAGAGATCCGTCGCTACCAGAAATCCACGGAGCTGCTCATCCGTAGGCTGCCCTTCCAGCGCCTGGTGAGGGAGATCGCTCAGGACTTCAAGACCAACCTGCGCTTCCAGAGCTCCGCCATCATGGCTCTGCAGGAGGCCAGCGAGGCCTACCTGGTGGGTCTCTCCGGACACCAACCTGTGCGCCATCCACGCCAAGAGGGTCACCACCATCATGCCCAAAGACATCCAGCTGGCCCGCAGCACCCGCGGAGGGAGAGAGAGCTTAGACTTTCTGCTGCACATTCACCAACCACAATGCTCCGCACTGTGTGTCTATACACACAGTATATACTGTATATATACAGTATATATATATATATATATATATATATATATATATATATATATATATATATATATATATATATTTATTTATAGTAATATGTACATATGTATACTAGCTGTTCTTGTTTTTTCTTGCCTTCTGATTGTTGCTCTGAGTGTTGCTCTCCCTGTGCTGTTGCAATCCTGGAATTTCCCCATTGTGGGACTAATAAAGGCTTATCTTATCTTATCTTATCTTATCTTATGTAGGTTTGGATAGCTTTTTTTTCCTTAATAAATTATATCATCATTTTAAAACTGCATTTTTTATTTACTCGGGTTATCTTTGTCTAATATTAAATTTGTTTGATGATCTGAAACATTTGTGTGACAAATATGCAAAAACATAAGAATTAACCCCTTGCACTTTGGTCAATTTTCCTAAAAACGCCTAAAAATAACGTACCCAAAGTAAATTAAAAGCTGTTCTTCAACCCTTTGCAGCATCTTCATGGGGTTGGTCTCATTTAAAAGAAAACACTTTGAATTTTTGGTAAAACAGTCATAATCTCTCTAAGTGCTCCTGCTACTGAGTAACAGTCATCTAAACATACTGAACTTGAAGAAAATAAAGTTCGCCTGGGTGTTTTTTTGGATACAAATGCTTGCAAATAACACACAGCTGTCAGATACGGGCTGGAAAATGCAACAGAAATGTAGAACCAAGTGTTATCCAGCTGAGGTCAAAATTTTGTAACAATACCACAAAAAATGAATATATTACACAGCTTTTTTGTCAGGTTGTCCCAGGCGTTTTTGAACTGTGCCAAATTGTGCCAAATGGCACAGTTTAGAAAAATGTCTGTAACTTTTGAATGATTCAATATCCTGGGCTTGAGCCTGGGCTCTAATGAAAGGTGACACTCAGGGCTGTGTGTGTGTGTGTGTGTGGGGGGGGGGGTTGTTTATTCATTCATGAATGAATGAATGAACAAACAAGCCCCCACACACAAAGAAGCATGCCACGTAAAAAATGTGTGGCTTTTTTTTTACAAGAAAAAATAACCTACAGTGCAATAAAAAATTATACTAAAATATCTGTAATGTAGAGGATAACAACTCCCACCCCCCCACCCCCCCGCTACAGAGGACGGGCATCGTTCATCACCACATGACGGACCGCGGCGCACCTGCGGTCTACTACGCACAGTTGTACTAAAATATCTGCAATCCGCTACAGAGGAGTAGCGGGGGGGACCGTTCTCGGCGCACGGTCCGGTCCGTCATGTGGCGATGACGCACAGTTGCAATTTACCGATTGGTCAAAAGTCATTTTGATTACAATTTTCAGGGATAAAGAATAATTTAGCTTATTAACACTTACCTGTCCACAACAGCAGTGTTGCTGGCGAACATCTCTTCCTCATTGTCAGACGAACATGACGCTGGTCCGCTTGTTACAACTCGTGGTTCTGGTCACGCGACCCGGTCAAACCATGATTCCATTATTGCGGTTTTGCACTTCCATGATTGCAGTTTTGGCGAACGATTTTTCAAAATAAATAAGAACAGTAGTAAGAAAAAAACACTGGCGAACGCTACCGTTACACACAGCGGCTTACACAAAACAGATTTTACGCACGGGACGCACGCTTTCAAACGTCGAACTTCTCTGCTTCAATTGGCTCGCTGTATTCGCAGCCGTTGGTAGGTGGGTCCTTCTTGCTAGGTTTTCAGTCATTGGTTCTTCAAGGTTTCAGAAACCCAATTCAAGGCTCTTATTAGTCGAATGAGAGGTCAATCAAATCTAAACCAATCAAAGCACTCCTTTGGCTTTCTGTTCGCGGCTGTGTCTGTAGTGGAAGAATGGAAATGCAGCTTTTTTTTTTTCAGTGCGCACTGAGATGCACAGTGTGCGTCCTAGTGCGCACGAGGGCGCACTAGTACGCAGAGATGTGACCGCCCGCGGTATCCCGGAGTGCAAGAGGTTAAGGAAGGGGGCAAATACTTTTTCACAGCACTGTATGTACAGTACATACTGTAAGTAAGGTATATGTGCAATCTGTGCCATCAGAATTCATTTTGCATCAGAATTAATTTGGCATATTTTAGAACTGAGATCCCCAACGTGGATCGCCACCTTAATGTGATGGAGGGGTTTGCATGCCTTAATGATCCCAGGAACTATGTTGTCAGGGGCAACTTGCTTCTGGTGGGGTATCCCAAGACAAATGAGTCCTGGGTGAAGGGCCAGACCAAGAGTGGTCCAGCAGATTTGAAAAAAGGTGCATCAGGGACCCAGTGTACCCAAAGGAGGCACGTGGGTCCACCCTCCAATGGGCTCACTACCTGTTGGAGGGTTCATGGGGATTGTGGTGCTCTGTGAACTGGGTGGTAGTCTGGCCTACTCTGGACTGCTGTCCCTGCGACCAGGACCCTGGATATGATTGGATGGATGGATGGATGGATGGATGGATGGATGGATGGATGGATGGATGGATGGAACTGAGATTAAACTCATGTGGGCGGCAGTGGCTCAGGAAGTAGAGCAGGTCGTCCAATAACCAGAGGGTTGGTGGTTTGAATCCTGCTCTCCCCAGACATCCTGCTGTTGTGTCCCTGGGCAAGACACTTTACCCACCTTGCCTCCAGTGTTCATGACACTGCGTATGAATGTGTATAAATGTTCGGTAGTGGTTGGAGAGGCCGTTGGTGTGGATTGGCAGCCACGTTTCTGTCAGTCTGCCCCAGGGCAGCTGTGGCTATAGTCGTAGCTTACCACTATCAATGTCTGTCTGAAGTGAATGAATAATAGACTCGGTGCAAGTGCTTTGAGATGTCACTTGACATGTAAAGCGCGATATAAATCTAATCCATTATTATTATTATTAAACTACATATTATTATTATTAACCTCTTGCACTCCGGGATACCGTGGGCGGTCACGTCTCTGCGTCCTAGGGCGCACGAGGGCGCCCTAGGACGCACACTGTGCGTTCTAGGGCTCACTGAAAAAAAAAAAGCTGCATTTCCGTTCTTCCACTATAGACACAGCCGCGAACAGAAAGCCAAAGGAGTGCTTTGATTGGTTTAGATTTGATTGACCTCTCATTCGACTAATAAGAGCCTTGAATTGGGTTTCTGAAACCTTGAAGAACCAATGACTGAAAACCTAGCAAGAAGGACCCGCCTACCAACGGCTGTGAATGCAGCGAGTCAATTGATGCAGAGAAGTTTGACAATTGAAAGCGTACGTCCTGTGCGTAAAATCTGTTTTGTGTAAGCCGCTGGGTGACACACACGCGTTCGCCAGTCTTTTTTTCTTACTGCTGTTCTTATTTGTTTTGAAAAATCATTCGCCAAAACCGCAATCATGGAAGTGCAAAACCGCAATAATGGAATCATGGTTTGACCGGGTCGCGTGACCAGAACCACGAGTCGTAACAAGCGGGCCAGCGTCATGTTCGTCTGACAATGAGGAAGAGAAGTTCGCCAGTGACACTGCTGTTGTGGACAGGTAAGTGTTATAAGCTAAATTATTCTTTATCCCTGAAAATTGTAATCAAAATGACTTTTGACCGATCGGTAAATTACAACTGTGCGTCATCACCACATGACAGACCATTGACGGACCAGTCCGTGCGCCGCGTTCGGACCGTGAACTCCCCCCCCCCCCCCACTACTCTTCTGTAGCGGATTGCAAATATATTGCAGATATATTGCGGATATTTTAGTACAACTGTGCTTCATCGCCACATGACGGACCGTTGACGGACCGGTCCGTGCACCGCGTCCGGACCGTGAACGCCCCCCCCCCCCCCGCTACTCTTCTGTAGCGGATTGCAGATATACTGCAGATATATTGCAGATATTTTAGTACAACTGTGCGTCATCGCCACATGAGGGACCGTTGACGGACCGGTCCGTGCGCCGCGTCCGGACCGTGAATGCCCCCCCCCCACCGCTACTCTTCTGTAGCGGATTGCAGATATTTTAGTACAACTGTGCGTAGTAGACCGCGGCGCACCGTCACCACGGTCCGTCATGTAGTGAGGGGCAATGTCCGTCCTCTGTAGTGGGGGGGGGGAGTTGTTATCCTCTACATTACAGATATTTTAGTATAATTTTTATTGCACTGTAGGTTATTTTTTCTTGTAAAAAAAAAAGCCACACATTTTTTACGTGGCATGCTTCTTTGTGTGTGGGGGCTTGTTTGTTCATTCATTCATTCATGAATGAATAAACAACCCCCCCCCCACACACACACACACAACCCTGAGTGTCACCTTTCATTTAGAGCCCAAGATGAAGCTTCTATATTGAATCATTCAAAAGTTACAGACATTTTTCCAAACTGTGCCATTTGGCACAATTTGGCACAGTTCAAAAATGCCTGGGAACAACCTGAGAAGAAAGCTGTGTAATATATTCATTTTTTGTGGTATTGTTACAAAATTTTGACCTCAGCTGGATAACACTTGGTTCTACATTTCTGTTGCATTTTCCAGCCCGGATCTGACAGCTGTGTGTTATTTGCAAGCATTTGTATCCAAAAAACACCCAGGCGAAATTTATTTTCTTCAAGTTCAGTATGTTTAGATGACTGTTACTCAGTGGCAGGAGCACTTAGAGAGATTATGACTGTTTTGCCAAAAAATTCAAAGTGTTTTCTTTTAAATGAGACCAACCCCATGAAGATGCTGCAAAGGGTTGAAGAACAGCTTTTGATTTACTTTGGGTACGTTATTTTTAGGCGTTTTTAGGGAAATTGACCAGAGTGCAAGGGGTTAAACTACAGAAATTGCACCATGTATATTTAAAAAACTTTACACAGATCCTTCCTACTACGAGGAGACGTTGATATTCACAGCACCATCATCAGATACTTCCTGAAACACTATAATTGATTTTAAATTCTACAGCACATTAAAGGGCTCATGGTGTGGCATTTTTTCATGTTTTCTGACTTATCTACAATGTTACGCTGAGTTAGCATCTTAAAAACATCCAAATGTTTAAAAAGATGACGTACCAATTCTGAAGTAATTCTATTAAAAATTAGCTAATTTTGCCCAAGTAATCACGCTCACAAAACTTTTTGTAATGAAACTTGCAACTACAATGACCTAGTGGCCGATTTATCTGATTGATCATATTTTCCAGGAAGATGCCCAGAAAGTATCCCGCTTTGTCACCTACCAACAATGTTACTAGTGAGTTGCACTACAAATTGCAATGCAGGAAAATACTACTTGGATCAGGTAATGTACTTTGCATACAGTTCCCAAGCATTGAAAAACATGGGAAATTAGTTTACTGCTTTTCAAATCAGTGCATCATTTACAAGGGTGCCCAACCTGGGGCTTCTGGAATGTTCAGGTTTCTGTGGGAAATTTTCTAATTTCAGTTCTTAATTGGTCCAAAGATTTGCAAATATTTTGTCATTGTTGTGCATGTGTTCTGTCAGCACCCTTGCACCCATGCACAACAACAGCAAATTATTTGCAAATCTTTGGACCAATTAAGAAGTGAAATGAGAAAATTTCCCACAGAAACCTGAACATTCCAGAAGCCCCAGGTTGGGCACCCCTGATTTAATATATATAAAAAAAAACCTATAGCAAAATTCACAATGCAATGTCAAGGCAAAACTGTGTTCAAATTATATCCGAGTCAAATTGCTATTTTGCTGGCTTGCTTGTTTATTTTGATTATGTTGATCACAAAGACATGTTTGTTCAAATACTATGTGTCACTTGAAAATATGATTACTATTCCTCTGTTGTACAAGTAGCAAAATGTTCTGACTGTCTTCATATACTGTACATTTTTAACATCTTCAGATGTTATTGAATGTGTGGCTCAACAAATTCTGGTATTGTTCACTGACCTTATAACTCCATCCCAGAATACATTATTTCTTCAAAGTACCAAAAATCAATTTATTTTTTCGACACAGATTGTTTTTACTTCCCATTTTTTCAACCAATAATCTCTGCGTTCTTTGAGGTTGTCAGAAATGTGTAGCCATGACTTCTGCCACAGGGAAGACACACTATATTGCCAAAAGTATTGGGACACCCCTCCAAATGACTGGGCATCAATGGACAAAGCAAGGTCTATAAAGACATGGATGAACAAATTTGGTGGGGAGGAACTTGACTGGCCTGCACAGGGTCCTGACCTCATCACCTTTGGGATGAATTAGAGTGGAGACTGCGAGCTAGGCCTTCTTGTCCAACATCAGTGCCTGACCTCATAAATGTGCTTCTGGAAGAATGGTCAAACATTCCCATAAACACACTCCTAAACCTTGTGGAAAGCCACCATTTGCAGCTATAACAGCTTTAACTCTTCTGGGAAGGCTTTCCACAATTGACGATTCTTCCAAAAGCATCTTTATGGCCCTTGCTTTGCCCATAGTTTTAGCAGTATAGTGTAATTAATCTCAGTCTCACCACTGGCTTGCTGTTATTCATGAGTGTTGACATTAAACAGTCAAAATATGATTATACAGATGATGACCATTCCCAAAATATAACACTTGTTTTAGAATTCAACCATTTAAAAAAATAATAATTTAATGAATGACTAAGTAGAAACTTTAATTATATTTTACCTGGTTGTAGTGAGATAATTCAGACTTTTAAACTAAACACAGAAACATAGGATTATGATATTAGTTTGGTCAAAAGGTAAAGGTTATTCAACTGCCACAATTCTCTGACTGCGTTAACTAAATGTTTTATGATTTTATAACCCCCTGTTTGATAACCTACTGCTTGTTTATGTAGATACAGTATGTAGGACAGGACAAATAATTGCCACAATGATACTGTAATTATATAGATAGTGCATGTGCTGAAATATTTACTTAAGATAAACCAGCCTAACTTCCAGCAAGATGAAATGTCATCAATTATTTTGGTCTCAAAATTCTCTTATTCCTTTAAACTGTCTATTACATATGTGTGCCATTTCCAAACACTTCTCTCTGGAAGTTGCTCAGTTCAAACTCACTTAGCTACTGAAGAAAAAAATCCCTGAGGCCACCCAAATCTTGTCAGTGCCTGAGCCAACAGTTTTCTCTAAAGACGAAGTCAGTGTGACTAGATTGTGCCAAACCTCCCTCTAGGAACCATTTCCTCTGTTCTGTTGAAAGCAACATGATAAATCCATAGTTCCTCTATGAGCTTCGCTCTGCCCATCTGAGCTGTAGATTACATAAATCAAACTTGGCTCGTCTCCCTAAAGAAATCACTTGAACCGTGCATTCTCACAGCTTCCGTTATGAATCTTGTGGGGAGACGTGGGTGCTGGGAGGAGAAATGCAACCACAGGTGATGAATAGAGTAAGAAGCCGCTCTACTTTGGCACAGTAAAGAGGGTTATTAAATTTTCATGTCGATAAAGAGGTAATCCACTGTAATTGTGCTTCTTGGCACCCTCCTGGGATTCAGCGTAATGCCCATGCAGCATTTGGTTTGCTTAAATGCCAGAAATTTAATGGACTCTTCCGTACACTGATCCTCAGCACCTCCTCACACACGGAGGCTGAACGCATCCATCAACAATAATTCCCTCAATGATTCCCATTTTATCTTTTCACTCCCCTCATCCTCCCTCTCCCTCATGTCCCTACATGGAGTTTAATTACTGGTGTGAAGTAATTATTTCCTTTATTAGTGAAACATAACATCTGTTTCAGGCCTTTTTAATTGTACCTATAAAACCCTGCCATTATTTCTGTCCCTTTAGGATACAACTCTGCTGTTTGTTGCTCCCTGTGGACCTTTCTCTTCTCGTTTTCCCTCCACCCCCCTTCATACCTCAGCATGAGCTGCTGGGCATCTATCCTGAACACATTCCCAAAACATTTAAAAAGGTAATCAGGAGCTCAACAGTGATACACATACATGAAAAGGGATTTTCTTGCACCATAAGAAAGACCAAACTTAATGGGGTCATTCAAGCACACTGTTTGCTGCGTCTTTCTATTTTTGATTAAGCATGAATAAAACCCTCATGCAACAATATTTGCAAAAAAAGATATAGGATGTGGGAGCGTGGGAAGAAGGGAAGAAGAGTCCAAGGAGTGAGATTCCTGAGGTCCTGGGGAAATGTTGTGTACCCATATTAACAGACTTTGGTCCTTTTGAAATTTTATTAGTCATAAAGTTGACAGTATGTTGTGCAATTTCTACACTCCTATGGACGCTTCTTTGGTTTTTACTTCTTTCTAAACCAACCGGAGGTCAAACAATTCAACAGCAAAGTTTATCGTTCCCTACACTGATGCCAGCCAGCTACCAAAGGGGAACAGGTGTCATCATCAAACTGAGACCTCCATGGAATAAATGAATCTGTAAAAACCTCAGATAGTCATCAACCTCCAGCAAACACAGGGGTGAGCTGAAGACAGTCCGACTGCTGCTGCTCTGTCCTTTTAGCGCTCTCCCTCTTAATTTTTATGGTTCCTGCACCTTCAGGAAATGACCCTTTTATAGGGTCAACACTATAAAAGACGTGTGTGTGTGTGTGTGTGTGCGCGCGTGCGTGCAAGAGAGAGAGAGAGAGAGAGAGAGAGAGAGAGAGAGAGAGAGAGAGAGAGAGAGAGAGAGATGGGGGGGGGGGGGATAAGTGTTCAAGTTACTACCGGTTCGTCTTTGCTGCCAAAGAAAGAGACCTGATGAGGTTAATAGTCTCCTCTTCCAATATATCACATAGCTGTGAACTCTGTGACCCTCTTTGTCAATAGGAGAACTTTTATCTGGAGTGTGTGTGTGACTGTGTGAGTAGTTGTGTGTGGGCATCCTCATGCATCCGCACAACTGTGCACATGTGGAAGTGGCATGTTCATACCTCGACATGCATGATGTTTCTCCATACTCAGGAAGTTGTGAACACAGAATTACACAGTAATAGTGCCTCTTCTTGGCACTATTACATAATAATATCGCCTGTATCCCACTGCATAATGCCGGCCTGCACCGAGTGATTAGGCACAATTATAAATCTGAGAAATATGAAGAAGTCTGTTGAGAAACATATGGATTCTGTTGCATGTTAAACTTCAATATTTTATCTCAGTTCGGCTCTAGAAAGTGTTAACTCTTCAGATGCTGCTTTTCCACATTTCGGAAGCTTGGCACATGCTCTCACCCCAAATATTTGTTACTAAACATCAAATAAAGACTCCATTTGGGAGGGGAAGT
The DNA here is from genome assembly GCA_020510985.1 of Pholidichthys leucotaenia. NCBI lineage: Eukaryota > Metazoa > Chordata > Actinopteri > Cichliformes > Pholidichthyidae > Pholidichthys > Pholidichthys leucotaenia. The sequence continues at coordinate 143,277,287 of CM035837.1, forward strand.
GAGTGCTGCTCCCTGCTGGATCCTCTGATGCTGGACAACAACAAAATTACAGTGACAGAAAAAAAACACATCTGCTCCAAATTTGATATTATCAGCAGGAAGGGAAGCTTTCTTAGACTTTTTAAGTGTCCTGCATGGTTTCACTACAAGTGCAGTAACTGCAGTAAACAGAGATCCCCTTGTCGTTCAACTCAGTCCTCATAGTAGTATGCCATATAGTGTGTTTACCATTAAACCATACATGGAAAGGAAGGGGGGGGGAGGTCATTTTTAGCAGAGGAAGCCCTGGACTCGACATTCTGGGCAGGTGACAAATGGGAGACCGCTGGGGTCAAACCCTCACCTCACAGCACAGGCAAAATAAACAGACTTCCAAAATACACTCTTTGCATGTGCACACAATTAGGCATATAAATCTGCACATATAAACACAAATAGTTCAGCAAGGTTAATGCTCTTTTGAGGGAAAAAACTGAGTCACTTTTTCTGCAGGGGCAGCAAGCAGAGCGGTTACCTATCCAACACACTATATAGAGATGCTTTAGCACACAAAGTGCCGCACTATGATATAAATAGATGTGCTTTTCAGTGAAATTTCATAGTAATTAGAGACCAGAAAGCATGGACCCTCTCAACCCCCACTGCGGCACCCACGTACCTTGAGTGAATACTAAGAAGCAACTCTGGCATGGGTCCAGTTCAGTATGTACCGTGTGAACCCCCGTGGCCCATCAAAGGCAGTGTGCATGACTGTGAAAGGGTGATTGGGTTTGAGGTGCGTAGGGAATAGTGTTTGAAGTCTTCCTTCTATCAGGGAAGACAGGGAAAAAACACACTTTTAATCCTGCGGGATCATTACGGAGCCACAGGCAAAAGGAGATGCACTCATTCTCTCAAGTCTTCCATGAATGCTGGAGAACAGAGGAGGAAGGAGAGGAGGGTAACGGGAGGAAAGACGGTGGGGGCGGACAAGAGGGGGAAGAGAGAGAAGATAAGAAAACTGCAGCTGACATGGAGAGATGAGAGGAGCGGATGAGAGGAAGTGCTGTGCTAACATGACAGATTCAGCACTAATGTCAGTCACTTGTCTCTCTGGCTGCCAAACACTAAGCAAGCATCAGTGATATAATTGCATTGTTTTTCCCCTTATAATGAATAAGAAGTACGCAGCTTCTCCTTCCGTGTGCCAGGGGAGATTTAAAAGACTCAAATGCAGGGTTTTCTGTCTTTTAATTAGAAGGAGATTACAGAAAGTTATTGGAAAAAATTCTGCATGTTTTTGCACCTATTGCATAGAGCCATATATCCTATATGTCTGTTTGCATCAATGGAAAAAAAAACTGAAGCAATATGTTAAGCTCTCATTTCCTCCTATGGTTTTTCACCATGTAAAAATAAACAAAACTGCCCTGAAAACAATCACATAAAGTCGACATTCTTCACGATGCCTCTATAAATCACCTGTTATAAACATAGATAGATAGATAGATAGATAGATAGATAGATAGATAGATAGATATAGTTTTAAAAAATGATTATTCACCGTGTGCCTTGTGCAGAATATATTACGTGTGTAAATGTTGTTGAACCCCGCGATTCGCCAGGAAAAGGTCACACACTCCCCTCGACCTTAAGTGATTCTCTGGCTTTGTGTACTCATGGTGAAAAAAGCGAGCTGCGCCTATAAACTTCGCATTTAAAAAGGCAAGTGCGGCCGAGGGGGGGGGGGGGGCGTTGCATGTGGAGGAACAATAGCAGCTTTTTGGACACACTTTTTCTCACTGCGATGAACAGCAGGGGAACCGGTAGAGGCTCCTATGAAAAGACTGATAGAGCACAGCTGCTGGGGTTTAAAAGTAATTTTATAAAATGTCTCCGAGGGGTCTGCCTTTGGTTTATTGATGGGAGGGAAATAACAGTGTGCGCAAATCGTGAAGAAGAAGAAGAAGGACAATGATCAAAGATCCTCATTGCAATTTAGACATTTAAGGGCTGTATGCAAACGAAGATATGCATGATAAAGTGGCACAATTGCCAGCCAAATGCTGCATTATCATTAATAATGCACTTGAGTGCGCCATGTCTGTGTTCGTCAAAACAGCATGTGAAATGTGTAAAGTGTGAAGAGGATAGCAGGAGCCCAGCGCCAAACACGTCATCGTCACCACCATGAAAACAAACGTCTGCGTCTCTTTCGGGGCCATAAGGCTCTTTACTCTGGTCAGTATTGATTATGGGCACAATCCTCATTTTGACAGCTGTCAGATTTTATCAGTAAACGCCAGAGACACAAGATGAACCTTTTATCTCAACCTCAAAAAAAAAAAAAAAAAAGGTATGTGAGGTCACTGAGGCCTGCGCCACTTGAACCCTGTGCAATTAGGCGCATGACGCATTTGGAGACGTTATCTTTATAACGTTGCAAACTTATACTCACGCTCAGAGGCCATGGTGATCACGGACTCCGTGGTGGCGTGGTACTCGTCCTCCTCCATAAACTCATCCTGGGACGACGCGTCTCCCTGGAAGTCGTGATGGTCCAGGAGCTGCTGAAGCGGGGGCGCCTTGGGAAGCAGCTGATTAACCACCTCCCGGCTGATGTTGGGCGCCTGCTTCAGGCGCAACTTGCTCAGGATTTGGGACTTTATAGTCTCCAGTCGCAGTACTTTGCTTTGCTCCCTCCACACGCAGGCGGAGCACTCGTGGGAACCCGGGTCCTCGTCCAGCAGAGACAGCCCGGCGTCCGTGGGCGTCTCGCTGGCAGGAGGCAGGAGCAGATTGGGCTCATCGCTCCCCGACTGTCCCAGCGAGATGAGCACCATCAAGCAAAGTAAGAAGTTGTACCTCGGCATATCGATGCGCGGACACCCACTAATAAAACTTCCTCTTTCTTTTTTGCCTTTTAACGCGCTTTACCCCGTGATATTTATAGCTCCTCTTGAATCTGCGCCGCTCCTTTCCTCAGCTACAAAAAGCAGGGAATCAGCGTCATGCAGGTAATCCGAGGCAAACCCTCTCAAGTTGTTATTGTGTGTTTTTCTTCTCCAGGAGCTGTTTACACAAAGTTTTCCGAAAGAAAAAAAAAGGTACGTCCCAGGTGTCAGTCTGTTTTGATTGAAAGTTCACAAATTATCTGCCCGGTGAATGCATCGCCCGGTCACATGTAGTAGGCTACAGGGTGATGGTGGTTTTCTGTACTATTTAGTCCATGGAGGTGTGCGTATGTACAGAAGTGTCACTGAAAAATGTGCAAGTGCGGTCGAAAAGGGGCTCTTTATACATCTCAGCAGCCCGGTGTCGTAATCCGCCTCCATTGGCTAAGATTGCAACAAAAGGCTTTTAGGTCTGTCACCAAGTCAAGAGGGACAGCGCGAAGGGAGGGTGTGCGCGCTGTTACGACAGTATAAATGTTTTACAGTGCGCAAACAACCTCTCCCATTAGATTACCTACAGACCAATTAGATTATAATGATGATGGCGCGCCATACTGGAGCGGCTTAATGTGTAATTCTGCTAATTAGAAAATGCTTATGAATTTATTATTAATTCACCACACTTTCTCATTAACATTTCGGTGCATTTAACGAGAAACTCGTTGATCAGAAGTCTTTTTGTAACCCAATCAAATATTTATACTGATTGTTTCAACCAATTACGTCTCCAGTGCGATCTAATTCTTAAAGTATTCACGCGGAACAGTTATGAAGGATGGCCTACTTAAAATAAAAGCTAATGTGTACTAGAATGACTCGACTTTATGATAATAATACAAATTGTGGTGAACAGGCTGCTGTAATAGATGTACTTTAATTTATAATCATCCAGCAGCAGGGTTCAAGTTTAATGACAGTTCTTAATTATAATAGTGATAAGTTAACTTGGTAATATAAAGCTCAAAGAAAACTGGATGCAAGTGTCAAATATAAATTATGTGAACTGATGAAATGAAGAATTTAAGCTGTATATATTATCCCACTATATGCAAACATATCAGAAACTAGTATAAATGTGACCCAATAACAATACTAGTGCATCTCAGTAAATCAGAATATCATGATTTACCAATTTAATTCAAAGAGCTAAATCAAAATTATCAACATTTAAAACAAAAGACTTTAGCTCACTTTATAGAAAATCTGAAGGTTTAACTTTTTAACTGAATGATGTAAAATAACTTTGCTATAGTATTGTAATTTTTTAATGCACTTGTTTAATCACACTGCATTCATGTGAACATTACTGGGTGTTTTTAATAAATGTTTTGATACAGCTACAAGCACAGCTTTTAGAGCATGTGTGACATCTCCTTAAACGTTAATGTCCTCTGCTGGACACAAATGCAGCTGCAACTGGGGATCATTTCCACTTTTTTTTTTTTTTTTTTTTTTGCAATATATGGTTTAGGAAGCCTTGGGGCTTAGCACCCTAACTACTCTCCTTAAATTGGAGAACACCCTCAAGTCTTTCTCTTGAAAATAAGAACCACCAAACTGGTCTGCTACATCACAGGCACAGTCCTCACCTCCACTTCACACTGTCAGCCAAGACAGCCCATGCCGGGGTGGCAGTGGCTCAGGAGATAGAGTGGTTCGTCCAATAACTGGAGTGTGACACCGGTGCATGAATGTGAATAAATGCTGGGTGGTGGTCGGAGAGGCCGTTGGTGTGGATTAGCAGCCATGTTTCCATCAGTCTATCAGTGTCTATCTGGAGTCACTTTGTCTCCAAACCGTTCAACCTGAGCTGTCCCTCTGATATACTCATTTCTAATCCTGTCCCTCCTAGTCACTGCCGTTGAGAATCTTAGCATCTCCAGCTCTGCCTCCAGTCTTTTTGTCAGTGCCACCATCTCCAAGCCATAGCAAGTTTTTCTACTTTCTGTAGCAGTGTAGTGGTGGCTTAGTTGAAAGAGCATCCGCCCCACAACCGGGAGAGTGGGGGTTCAAGTCCCGGCTGGGTCATACCAAAGACCATATACAGTGTCTCACAAAAGTGAGTACACCCCTCACATTTTTCAAGATTCAAAGGCTTTATTATCATGTGCACAGTTAAGAAATGCAACATTTTCTGAGCAATGAAATTCTTACTCTGCTCCCTGAACAAATGCCAAAGTAATAGATATACATCAATACTAATAAGGTAATGACACATCTAATACTAATGAATACTAATAACACACACTGATAACACACATTAGGCAATTAGGACACCTTAAACACACTTTGATACTAAGACTAATATGAATGAATACTAATAATATACATTAGGCAATTAGGACAGTTAAAGCAGTTAAACTAGAGGAAACAAGAAGAATGAAAATTGAAAATTCACTGGATGACTATAATGGACAATGGTATATTAATATCAGGGATGATATGAACCTGAGATGGTATAAGCCTATGTACAGTGTGCAAATAAACAATGTGCAAATGAGCAATGTGCAAATTACAAATTAGCACCCAGTGTGAGAATTTCTCTGTAATGATAATACCCAGTGGACTGTACAATGGTAATTTAGCAGCAGAGATGATATGGACATGAGACGGGGTGAGACTATGTACACTGTACAAGTGAGCAATGTGCAAATTAGCAACCAGTGTGTGAATTCATATTTGCAAGCTGTGTTTGCAAATAGGGCGTTTGTTTGGGAGTTTGTTATTTGTTCAGGAGTCTGATGGCAGTGGGAGAGAAGGAGTTTTTTAGTCTGGTTGTCCTGCATTTCACACTGCTGTACCTCTGGCCTGAGGGTAGAAGTGTGAACATTCTGTGCTGGGGGTGGGTAGGGACCTGGAGAATGGCGGCAGCTCTCCTTTGGACTCTGCGGTGGTAGATGCTCTGCAGAGAGGGGAGTGGAGTCCTGATGATCTTCTCCGCTGTCTTCACCACTCTCTGCAGGTGTTTGTGGTCCAGGGCAGTAGTGCTGCTGTACCACGCAGTGATGCAGTTGGTCAAAATGCTCTCGATGATGCAGCTGTGGAAATTGTTGAGGATCCTGGGGGACATGCCAAACTTCTTCAGCTTCCTCAGAAAGTACAGTTGCTGTTGAGCTCTTTTAACCAGCTCTGTGGTGTTATGTGCCCATGTAAGGTCCTCGCTGATGTGGATGCCCAGGTTTTTAAAGCTGCTCACCCTCTCCACCTCAAGCTCCAGGATGAACAGCGGCCAATGGGGTCTCCTCCTCCACTTCCTCATGTCCACTGTCATCTCCTTTGTCTTGTCTTTGTTGAGGGTGAGGTTGTTGTCCTCACACCATGACACCAGGCTGGCCACCTCCCTTCTGTAGGATGCTTCATCACCACCAGTGATGCGTCCTATCACTGCTGTGTCATCCGCGGACTTGAAGATGATATTGTCCTTGTGGGAAGCAACACAGTCATAGGTGAAGAGGCTGTAGAGGATGGGGCTGAGAACACAACCCCGTGGGACACCTGTGTTCGTGATGATGCTGGCTGAGGTCCTGTTACCCATCCTGACAGACTGGGGCCTTCCAGTCAGAAAGTCCAGTAGCCAGTCACAGAGGGTGGGGTGCAGGCCAAGTGAAGACAGCTTGTCGGTGAGTTTGTGGGGGATGACCATTTTTGTAAATATTTTATTTTATCTTTTCTGTCATGGTCTGAGCGCTGATATTGTCCGCGCTCGAATCATCCAGTATTTTCCCCGTTCTTCTGTGTTGTGTTCCATATGGCCTTCCTGGGCTCTTATTGTGACAGCATCATGGCGGGACTTCCGGCTGTCAGAGCCAGCTGCGCCGTGACAGCTGAGTCACATCTCATTGATTACATTCTCCTTTCCTGATTAGTCCTCTAGCCTTATTTAAGGGAGCAGCTGAGGTTACTCCGGGCTACGACCTCGCACAACGTTGGTTCCCCACAACGTTCGGCTGGAGTCCCTAACCCCGGCTCCAGTCACCCTGTGATTCTCCGTGCTTCTGTAAGTTTATTCCTTAGCCTGAGTATATTCCTATTGTGCCTTAGTTGTAGTTCTTGTTCGTGTTTTTGCCCCATGTGGCTGTTTACTTTGTCATCGTTGTCTTTTGTTAATAAATACGCAAACTCATCGGCTGCCTATAGCGTCTCATTAATGGCCCGCGAGGGCCACCCATGACATTTTCATGGGACAACACTGAAGATGTGACACTTTGATACAATGTAAAGTCGTCAGTGCACAGCTTGTAAAACAGTGTAAATTTGCTGTCCCCTCAAAATAAACATGCAGCCATTAATGTCTAAACCACTGGCAACAAAAGTGAGGACACCCCTAAGTGAAAATGTCCAAATTGTGCCCAAAGTGTCAATATTTTGTGTGGCCACCATTATTTTCCAGCACTGCCTTAACTCTCTTGGGCATGGAGTTCATTAGAGTTTCACAGGTTGCCGCTGGAATCCTCTTCCACTCCTCCATGACAACATCACGGAGCTGGTGGATGTTAGACACCTTGCGCTCCTCCACCTTCCGTTTGAGGATGCCCCACAGATGTTCAATGGGGTTTAGCTCTGGAGACATGCTTGGCCAGTCCATTACCTTTACCCTCAGTTTCTTTAGCAAGGCAGTGGTCATCTTGGAGGTGTGTTTGTGGTTGTTATCATGTTACAATACTGCCCTGCGGCCCAGTTTCCAGAGGGAAGGGATCATGCTCTGCTTCAGTATGTCACAGTACATGTTGGCATTCATGGTTCCCTCAATGAACTGTAGCTCCCCAGTGACAGCAGCACTCATGCCACCCCAAACCATGACACTCCCACCACCATGCTTGACTGTAGGCAAGACACACTTGTCTTTGTACTCCTCACCTGGTTGCCGCCACATACACTTGACACCATCTGAATCAAAAAAGTTTAACTTGGTCTCATCACACCACAAGACATGGCTCCAGTAATCCATGTCCTTAGTCTGCTTGTCTTCAGCAAACTGTTTGCGGCCTTTCTTGTGCATCGTCTTTAAAAGGGGCTTCCTTCTGGGATAACAGCCATGCAGACCAATTTGATGCAGTGTGTGGTGTATGGTCTGAGCACCGACAGGCTGACCTCCCACCCCTTCAACCTCTGCAGTAATGCTGGCAGCACTCATGCGTCTATTTTCAAAAGACAACCTCTGGATATAACACTGAGCACGGGCACTCAACTTCTTTGGTCAACCATGGCGAGGCCTGTTCTGAGTGGAACCTGTCCTGTTAAACCGGTGTATAGTCTTGGCCACCGTGCTGCTGTCATGAACCGAGCCAGTTCGTCCTTCAGGCTCGGTTCCATAACCTTCCTCTGTGTGTCATCATCATATGTGTATTTTGGTGTATTTGGTTCTGAGCCGGGATTCTCCCAGGCTCAGTCCCAAGGGTTTTTCTGTGTATTGCTTTACCATGTCTTGTTTATTTGCACTTCATTTCTAGTTTAGTTTAGCTTTGTTGGCCTGCACTTGCGTGGGCGCTGCCTGTCAGCCTGCCGGTCCGACCACGCCCCTTCTCTCTTGACACCCAGCTGTTCTCTGTTCTGTGATTTCTCTCCCTGCTTCCTCACTCAGGTGCACCCAATCACCTACCATTAGTCCATGTATTTAGCCATCTCTTTCTCTGCTACTCATTGCTGGATTATTATTTGTCACTACCATGTCACGCCATGGTTCCTGCTTTGCTGAGCTTTGCCACATTGCACCGTGAATCATTCTAAGTTATTCTCTTTGCATTTTTTGTATGTCTACACCATTTTGGGACTTTATTTTAATAAAGTTGTCTGTGGCAAAATCCTCCGTGTGACTCTGTCCCTCTCTGTGCCTCGTTAGGGGCACGTCATGACAGAATAATCCAGCCCAAAGGATACAGCGGGTTTCACACAGGCATTATTTTTCCTTTTTTTGAACTGTTTTCCCATTCACCTGTTTTGGGGAGGCAAGCATGTCTCCAGCAGGTGAAGCAGTCGGGAGGAGAAGGTGGAGTCGGGATGAATTAAAGTGTGTGGCCGTGATTGAGGAAATGACAGCCGACACCCAGAACTGCTCGTCCCGAGAAGACATGTTGATATGCTGGGGTGGAGTTGCCAGCCAGCTGGAGCTTAGACCCAGCATGGGTTCTCATCCCCGGGTGATCGCTCTCTACCTTCCTCCACTACCATCTCTGCCTGCAGCCTCTTCGGCGTCCCTGGCACGCCGCGTCCACACCAACAGAAGAGATTTGGCAGCAGGGGCTCCGACTGTGGAAGAGGAGTGGGCAGCCACCTTCATCCAGGATTACATGGACGAGGCGCACGAAGCCCACGGACCGAAGGAGAAGTGGAGCTGCTTGGATGCAGCTGTGGGAATTCTGGAAGCGCATCCTGGGCTCTGGAATTATCCACAATACGTGGAACTGTTATCCTCTGTCTGCGTGCTACAGCAAGCGTTTCTAGACCTGAGGAGGGGACGCTCTTCATGGAGCCAAAGCAGAGACGCTCTCCACAGCCTGCGGTCATCTCTCCTTCAGCCTCGCCATCAGCTCCAGCTGCCCGCAAACAGAGTCATCCTGCGTCCAAACACCGGAGGAGGCCCTCCTCCTCATCGACAGCTACTCCCCCCTCCTCTAGCCTGACTTCTCCTGCAGCAGGGCCAACCTTGTGTTCTCTGTCCACCGCTGCTGCACCTACAGTCACATCAACGATTCCTCCCGCTGTTGAGAGGTTCTCCAGGTCTTCCCCAGCTACACCCACCTCCGTCGCCATGGAGATGGCTCCTCTACATTCCTCTGGGGGGCCCGGATTCAACATTGGCACGGAGAGGGATGACTGCCTGCCTTCTGCAGCTGTGAACATCAAAGACCGGGATGACAGGTAAGTGTTTTTTCGTTCTACTCAATTTAATCATGATAAACCTTGTCTGTCTCCCGGTAGAGAGACCCAGTTTAAGCAGTCTGCTGGGCTCTCTCCTCCAGCTGCAGTTATTAACTCTCTCCCTATCCTCTCCGTGTTCCCTCCATTTTTTCCTGAGTGTCCGCCAGCCCCAGAACCAAGCTACCAGATGATGGAGGAGCCCGTGGCCCTGGAGGAGCTCAGACCAGAGCCAGCACGGAGTGGACCCTCAGCCGCCACGCCGGAGGAGTCACCAGCATGGGTTATTTCGCCTGGGGGCACCAGGACTGCCACCACCATCTTGCCAGCTGCGGAGGCAACTGCAGCGGAGTGGGAGCCAGAGCTAGACCTCCTAGAGGCTCGGCCCGAGATGTCATCGATAAGTTCGACAGAGTCCTGGACAGCGGTGGAACTCGAGCTCAGGCAAGTGACCTCTCTTGTGTTTCTTATGTCAGTTTTGGAGAGATCTTGTCTGGCTCTTGGTGAAGAGAGTCAGGTGCATCTGAATTCACTTTGCCGGGCTCCGCTGCTGCCGGTGACCCTAACCACATCTCTTCTCCTGTCCTTTCTGAGCCTTCACCTAGGGTCGCTAGGGAAGTTCCACCATCGCCAGGGGTCTCCATGGATCTGGTCTCACTGCCAGGTGACGTCGCAGGTCCAACTCCCCTTCTGCCTGAGGCCGTCGTGTGGGTCCCTCCGCAGGCTGAGTCTCCGTGGGTGCGGCGTCCAGGCCTGGGACCCTCGTGGGGGCTACGCCCCAGTGTTAGCCCAACGTGGGTGCTGCGCTCAGGCATGGGCCTGTCATGGGCACTACGCTCCAGCCTGGGTTCCACTGCGGATGCTGCCATGGACCAGCCGGGTTCCGCCGTGGGTGCAACACTGGCCCAGTCGGGACCCACGGAGGGTGCAGCTGTGTCCCAAGCCAGGACCACCAAGGGTGCAGCTGTGTCCCAAGCCGGGACCACCAAGGGTGCAGCTGTATCCCAAGCCGGGACCACCAAGGGTGTTGCTGGTCTGCCTGAGGACGCCAGGGCCTGCACTCCACTGCCAGACACTGTCGTGGTTTCTCTCTCTTCTCCTCAGCCGGATGCTGTCGTGGTCCCTTTCTCTCCACCACCAGACGTCACTGGGGTTCCCCTCCTCCGGCCTGGCCACCCACCAGTGAGCCTCCCGGTGGGTAAGCCGCCTCCTGCTTCACCCTGGTGGTCCTGGTGGCTCAACAGTGCTGGCCGGCCGCCCGAAGGACTGAGTCTCAGGGTTGGGTGGCCCATTTCTCCCAGAAGGCTGCCAGACTCAGTCTGCCGGGCTATCTTCTGGGCCAGGGATTTGGGGTGGCCTCCCGAGCCTCTATGCCTTTGGACTTGGGGGGGTAATTGTGGTGTTTTTCTGTTGTGGGCCCTGAGTGGGGTTGTTTTTTGTTCCCTCCTGACCTGTTTCCCCCTACCTCCCGCCCTGGTTTGATGTTTGCTGTTCCTGCTCGGGGGGGGGGGGGCAGGTTTTCTTCTTTTTCCTTTTGATGGTATGTTGGGTGTCTGGTGTCCACCCCTTGAGAGGGGGGCTCTGTCATGAACCGAGCCGGTTTGTCCTTCAGGCTTGGTTCCATGACCTTCCTCTGTGTGTCATCATCATATGTGTATTTTAGTGTATCTGGTTCTGAGACGGGATTCTCCCAGGCTCAGTCCCAGGGGTTTTTCTGTGTATATATTTATTTGTGTATTGCCTTACCATGTCTTGTTTATTTGCACTTCATTTCTAGTTTAGTTCTGTATTTGTTACTCTGCTTTCTGGCCGGCAGCTGTGAGACAGCTTGGTTGGCCTGCACTTGTGTGGGCGCTGTCTGTCAGCCTGCCGGTCTGACCACACCCCTTCTCTCTTGACACCCAGCTGTTCTCTGTTCTGTGATTTCTCTCCCTGCTTCCTCGCTCAGGTGCACCCAATCACCCACCATTAATCCATGTATTTAGCCAGCTGTTTCTCTGCTACTTATTGCTGGATTATTATTTATCACTGCCATGTCACGCCATGGTTCCTGCTTTGCTGAGCTTTGCCACGTTATGCCATGGATCATTGTAAGTTATTACCTCCGCCAAGGAGGTTATGTTTTTACCGGGGTTCGTCTGTCTGTCTGTCTGTTACCAACATAACTCAAAAAGTTATGAACAGAGTCTGATAAAATTTTCAGGAAAAGTCCAAAATGGGACAAGGAAGAAATGATTAGATTTTGGGAGTGATCCGGATCACCGTCTGAATCCAGGAATTTTTAAAAGGATTCTTTATCATTGTGAGATAGGGCCATTTTTAGCATATGTGTATATAACTCCACGATAAATGGTCAGGACACCTGCCAAAAAAATACAGGATAAGATCCCAATAGGTTCTAGGAAATATCAAAGAGTGATCCGGATCCTGCAAAAAATCCGGATCCTGTGATCCAGAACAGCAAATAATAGGGGATCTTTGGAATTTTCATCACTGTAAGGTAACAAATTAAGATATAAACATACAACAAACACCAAAATATAGCCAAGACACTGTGGAATCAGTAGCGTACCAGTGGATTTGTTGTAGCTTCAAAAGCTATGGAGCTATATCCAGAAGAAAACCGCCATTACCGAACAAGTGATTTTTGTCAATAACTACTGAACTAATAAAGATATCAACGTGAATCCAATTGCTAAAGGTATGTTTTGATGGTCAAGGAATCTGAAAATATAGATAAAATAAATGTAGGACTTTTCAAAGTCCAGCAATTACATTTTTGAGTACATCACAGCATGGGGGACTGAGCTGCCTTGGCGGAGGTCTGCGCTCTCCGAGTGCTTTTCTAGTTTTCTTTGCATTTTTTGTATGTCTACACCGTTTTGGGACTTTACTTTAATAAATTTGTCTGTGGTGAAATCCTGCGCGTGAATTTGTCCTTCTCTGCGCCTCGTTAGAGGCACGTCATGACAGCTGCAGCTCAGTTTCAGGGTGTTGCCAATCTTCTTATACAGACGTGGACAAAATTGTTGGTACCCCTCTGTTAATGGAAGAAAAACCCACAATGGTCACAGAAATAACTTGAATCTGACAAAAGTGGTAATAAATAAAAATTCTATGAAAATTAACCAATGAAAATCAGACAATGCTTTTGAATTGTGGTTCAACAGAATTAACTTTAAAAAACAAACTCATGAAACAGGCCTGGACAAAAATGGTGATACCCTTAAATTAATATTTTGTTGCACAACCTTTTGAGGCAATCACTGCAGTCAAACGATTTCTGTAACTGTCAATGAGATTTCTGCATCTCTCAGCAGGTATTTTGGCCCATTCCTCAAGAGCAAACTGCTCCAGTTGTCTCAGGTTTGAAGGGTGCCTTCTCCAGACGGCATGTTTCAGCTCCTTCCACAGTTGTTCAATAGGATTTAGATCAGGGCTCATAGAAGGCCACTTTAGAATAGTCCAATGTTTGGCTCTTAGCCATTCTTGGGTGTTTTTAGCTGTGTGTTTTGGGTCATTATCCTGTTGCAAGACCCATGACCTGTGACTGAGACCAAGCTGTCTGACACTGGGCAGCACATTTCTCTCTAGAATACCTTGATAGTCTTGAGATTCCATTGTACCCTGCACAGATTCAAGACACCCTGTGCCAGATGCAGCAAAGCAGCCCCAGAACATAACAGAACCTCTTCCATGTTTCACAGTAGGGGCAGTGTTCTTTTCTTGGTATGCTTCATTTTTGCGTCTGTGAACATAGAGCTGATGTGCCTTGCCAAAAAGTTCCAGTTTTGTCTTGTCTGTCCATAGGACATTCTCCCAGAAGCTTTGTGGCTTGTCAACATGCAGTTTGGCAAATTCCAATCTGGCTTTTTTATGATTTGTTTTCAACAGTGGTGTCCTCCTTGGTCGTCTCCCATGAAGTCCATTTTGGCTCAAACAACGACGGATGGTGCGATCTGACACTGATGTACCTTGATCTTGGAGTTCACCATGAATGTGTTTAGGGGTTGTTCTGGGCTCTTTTGTTACCATTTGTATTATCTGTCTCCTCCTACGGCCATGTCCAGGGAGGTTGGCTACAGTCCCGTGGATCTTAAATTTCTGAATAATATGTGCAACTGTAGTCACAGGAACATCAAGCTGCTTGGAAGATTGTCTTATAGCCTTTACCTTTAACATGCTTGTCTATAATTTTCTTTCTAATCTCCTGAGACAACTCTCTCCTTTGCTTCCTCTGGTCCATGTTTAGTGTGGTAAACACCATGTCAACAAACAGCACAGTGACTACTTGTCACTCTTTAAATAGGCCGACTGACAGATTACAAGTTTGTAGACACCTGTAATGTTAATTAGAGGACACATCTTGGTTGAACATGTCCCTATGGTCACATTATTTTCAATCTTTTCTAGGAGTACCATCATTTTTGTCCAGGCCTGTTTCATGAGTTTGTTTTTTAAAATAATTCTGTTGAACCACAATTCAAAAGCATTGTCTGATTTTCATTGGTTAATTTTCATAGAATTTTTGTTTATTACCACTTTTGTCAGATTCAAATTATTTCTGTGACCATTGTGGGTTTTTCTTTCATTAACAGAGGGGTACCAATAATTTTGTCCACATCTGTAGCCTAGGCCATCTTTATGTAAAGCAACAGTTGGTTTTCTCAGATCTTCACAGAGTTCTTTGCCATGAGGTGCCATGTTGAACTTCCAGTGACCACTATGAGACTGTGAGAGTGATAACACCAAATTTAACACACCTGCTCCCATTCACACCTGAGACCTTGTAACACTAAGGAGTCTCATGACACCGGGTAGGGAAAATGGCTAATTGGGCACAATTTGGACATTTTCACTTGGGGTGTACTCACTTTTGTTGCCAGCAGTTTAGACATTAATGGCTGTGTGTTGAGTTATTTTGAGGGGACAGCAAATTTACACTGTTATACAAGCTGTACACTGACTACTTTACATTGTATCAAAGTGTCAAATCTTCAGTGTTGTCCCATGAAAAGATAAAATATTTACAAAAATGTGAGGGGTGAACTCACTTGTGTGAGATACTGTGAAAATGGTACTTTCCGCCTTCTAGCTTGGTGCTCAGCATATTAGAATGGGGGAAGGAGAAGTTGTTTGTGGTGGCGCCTTGCATGGCAGTGACATCTACATGTGATTAACATTGTAGATAGGAGAAACGTAATTCCGTTCTACTGTACATGATTGGCTGTATATACTGAATGACAACAGAGATGGCTTCTTCTTCTACCCCTTCCCTTTCACTCTAGCTGCCATCCTTCTGTCACAAATCACCTCTGATACTCCTCTCCACCCACTTCAACCTGCCTGCACTCTCTTCTTCACTTCTCTTCTGCACTGTCCATTGCTTTGAATGGTTGACTCCAGGTATTTAAACTCATCTCTCTTCACTACCTTTGCTCTTTGCAGCTTCTCCATTACACCTGCCTCTCTCTCATTCACACTCATGTATTCTGTCTTGCTTCTACTGACTTTCATTCCTCTTCTCACCAGTGCATACCAGTCACTCAGGTTTGTCTCTTTAGTCAAAATGTGGTTCAAGGTGGAGATGTAGACCAAATCCATACAAAAAGTATCACATCCTACAAGCAACAATAAATCCACCAAAAATATGATGTAAAGACAACTTATATTTTGCCAAATAGAGAAAGAGCTTGGTGTTAGATAACTGTCTGGTTTTCTGTCACCAGAGCTATACTAGTAGATCTCAAAAAAATATATGATTCAGTAATTTAATTCAGAGCTAAGTAATAATCATCAATAAATGAAGCAAATAAGGCTTAACATAGCTCACTTTGTGTGTGATGAATACAGAAACTGTGAAAGTTTAACTTTTTGAATTGAATTATATTATTAAAAAAGAACTTTTTCACAATATTTTAATTTTTTGAGATGCATTGTCTACCTGGCTATTGACACCAAAGCAGTGTCGACATCTTAGTATGACAGCATGGCTTACAACATCAACTTCTGGCTAAAAAAAACTGAAATGTTAACCACATACAGTAAGCCAGATCTCACACGTATAATTACTGTGTCTCTTGCCTGTATTATTCTGTTGGTGGTTCTTTCACTGATGTGCGGTGGATTTAGTACTTCTAGTACACTAAGATCATCAAACTTGGACAGTTCTTTCTAGAAGCAGGTCAGATTATTTGTCGTAAAATTAAATCGAAAGTAGCCTACTTCAAAAAGGCACCAATGCAAACACAGTTTAAGGTCCAGTCTGGTGACTCTAATTAGCTGAGTATGGCTGAGGTAAGGAACCTCTGGGTTCTGATGGCCCTCCATAATTTTTGTAGCAGTGAAACATAGGTAAGTCCTGGTAATTGTGGTATCTTTTGCCAGGAAATCCATGGGTACAATCCATGCTGGTCCCAAAAGACTGTGAGCATGACTTTGCCCGTCAAGGGTTGGACACGTGCCTTCTTTGGAGGTGGTGAGTCATAATGCTTCAATTGTTTTGACTGTGCTTTAGTCTCTGGATCATAGTGATGGACCCATATTTCGTCCTGGGTGATTAGTCTGTCAAAGAAGTCCTCCTGGTTTTCTTGGCACATGGCCAAAAGAGCCTGGAAGCATATGACTCATTCCTGCTTTTGCGGGCAGCAGGGTGGTGCAGTGGTTAGCACTGTTGCCTTACAGCTAGAAGGTTCCTGGTTCGAATCCCCAGGCTGGCAGGGGTTGGAACCTTTCTGTGTGGAGTTTGTATGTTCTCCCTGTGCTGCGTGGGTTTACTCCGGGGGCTCCGGTTTCCTCCCACAATCCAAAGACATGCATGTTAGGTTGATTGGCTGTTCTAAATTGTCCCTAGATATCTGTTTCCTATAGGCCTTTAGAATAGAGGGTTAGTACTAGTGAAAGCGCTTTGAGTGGTCTTTGTGACTAGAAAAGCGCTATATAAGTGCAGGTTAGTTAGTAGTTAGTTAGTTAGCTTTTGGAAAGGTGTGAGCAACCAGAGAATCCATTGTGCAGACAACTTCTATACGTGCAAATGGTCATGAATGATTTCTTTCCACAGACCCCACACTGATCTTGACATCTTGGCCTAGTTGGTGAACGGTTATGTGGCGATCCTCCAAAATGGTGGCCTCCCCTTGCTGGATAGTGTCTTCATCAGTAGCACACTATAGTCTGGCCTGGATTATCCAGAGGGCTTACCGAGGCAGCAACCCAGGGGCCCTGAAAGAAACGCTATTTTTTAATTTTATTTTATTTTATTTTTGCTAGTTCTGCTGTGCCCAACGTTTATTAGAGGGTTTGTTTTTGGCGTATCAACTTTTATTTGTTGAGGTGTACATCTGTCCCACCTGCTTAATTTAATTGGTTAAGAGTTGACATTTGACCCGATTGACATTAGACGTAGGCCGGTAGAATCGTATGACAGTTGAATGAATAAACAAGTGATGGCAGACGTTGGGAAATATGATAGCAACACCCAAAAAAGAAAAAAGAGGAAAGAAAAAGACGAACGTGAAAAGGAGGTTTTGAAAAAGACTCCTAAATTGACCGTTTCTTTTTTCAAGCAAAGTAGCGATGCAGCCGGAACTGTACAGTCAAAGCTAGATGTTTGTCAGACTGTTAGCACTGTAAATGCTCAAACAGATGTACTAGCGGAGCCGCTGTCTGATAATCCTTCAGAGGGCATCACTTTACCAACCACAGAAGCTCCGGGTCATCAAAGTTGCAAAACATCCATTGGAAGGGTTAACAATTCCTACAGCAATGATCCTACTCTCTGGGGAATTATCACTGATGCTGTCTGGAAATACTGGGCCAAAAAAGGACCAGAGAACTGCCAGAATAAGGATGTAGAATTCAGAGCATCAGAACATTCATACAAACAGCAGAAACATTTTTTCTCAAAGTACTACTTCGATCGCAAACTTGCAAATGGTGAGTCTGTGTCAAGACAATGGCTTCTCTAAATCTCCTTCCACTGGCTGTTTACATCATTTTGCCTGCCACATATACAGCGATGGCAAGTTTGGCAACTGTCAGTCATGCTTTGAAACCGGGTTTAGTGACAAAGTGGGTACTTTGACTGACCTTGGTCATTGATTGGTGTTTTTGGTCTGTAAACACACAGCACTGATGTAGTGACTGAAGAATGGCATTTAGATTAATGCTTTAAAAAGATTGCTGCTGTATTCTCTGGATGTGTTTTTCTATGTTTTTATAGATTCACTCCCCAAATGCATAGTTAAACAAACAAGAAATTCTTCTTTATGCAAGCCTTTTTAAAGGTTCAGCAGTTCATTTTAGACCAGTAGTTGCATTTTGCAGCTGAAAGCTATACAGCATATTTGCAATAATTTCAACTTGAGGATCTTGTTTTTTTAAATTGTTCTTTAGTCAGTACTGCAGGGGTGGTAATTTTTATTTTGTGAAATGTTCAGTAATGATGCTAATGTGTGCATGGTGTTTAAGGTTTAAGGTAAAGCAGTGTTTTTTTTCTGGTTTCATGCTGTAATTCCAGCTTAGGGCTGTGCGATATGACAAAAAAATTCATATCACGATATAAGTCATCTTATATCGCGATAAAGATATATATCACAATGTACATTTTCTGTAAATTCTACAGTTTAGATAATCACATAAAAATGACCATCTCTTTTTTTTACTTTTTTTACATGCACCTTTTTCCCCTCATAATTTTGCAGTGTTATTATAAAATCATTTTTAATATGAATTTGAGACTTGATTCTCATAAATTTCAGGTTTTTCTTGTAAATCATATGAATAAAAAGTAAACATCAACAAGTTAAATATTTCCTGAGCCAGAGGAGAATAGCAAAAGAAAAAACAAAACATAACATAAAATATGTCTGAAAATGAGAAAATTACCCATGGCTGCCATCTACAGATACAATATAAATCATCTGCTAGTTTAAATCAATGAAAATTTAAATGTGGAGCTGGAGCCTGAAGATGCCATTCTGGCCTGATTTACCCTGTTTGCGTCTTAGTAAAAATATTTCAGATTGGTCATGATCTGAAAATCAAAGACATAAAAAGGTAATGTAATAAAATACATGTGATGACTTTAACGTTATTCATCTTGACTAATTAAAATAATTAGAAATCAAATAAATTACATTAAGAGCCAGCTTGCTCCTCCAACACCGTGGCTGCACGGTGGCGCAGTGGTTTAGCACTGCGGCAGCACAGTTTACCTTCGGACGGGGGATCGCGGGGATCATGAGATCGTGGGTTCGATCCCAGCCCCCGACCAACAGTGAGCTGTGTGGAGTTTGCATGTTCTCCCCGTGTTGCGTGGGTTTACTCCGGGATTTCTCCGGTTTCCTCCCGCATACCAAAAACATGTAGGTTTAGGGCGCTCGCGCACGCAGCGACCGGCAGCCGGTGGCTTGTCACCAGACTGCAAACCAAATCTACCTACGGGTACAAATAAGTAACAAAAAACAAAAAAAAAAAAAAACATTTTAATTTATTTATTATTTATTTTCTGTGTATGTGGCCACCATCATGCACTTTTGCAGCTTTAAACTTTTTTCAGACAAAAATAAGAAACTCAGCAGTAATTTAAACCAACGAAACAATGGTCTGATGCACTATAATGTTTCCAATTAGCACAACTTAGTATCATTTAGCATTTTCCGTTTTATAATTAGACATGGCGTTAACATTACTTACCTCCTATTAAAATGAGGTTAGCAGACTATCCTCGCTGATGCAGCGTGATGAAAAACAGTTCACATCCATGACAAACAGGAGTAGCAGCTATTTGACCAAACCGGTAGTGTGAAGCTAGCAACACACCAGAGAGCCTAGCCACCCATCACACACCTGTTCCGCTGCATGCACTGTGGGGGAGAGGCGGGGCGCTGACAAGTAGTGGGTGAGGACTCTGAGGAGCTTTATTTAAGAAACGGGAGTATGTACATTTTAAATTAAACGATAGAGTATTCTATGAAACGATAAAAGCTTTTTATATCATCATCCCATATACAGTATATCATCATAATGCACAACCCTATTCCAGCTTAGTTCAGCTGTTACTATGCTCTTGTAAACCATACTTTTACATTTTTCCCCACTAAGGGCCCTGTGTTGTTTTGCCAGAGTTTCCAGTCATTCCAGTATTGATGTTCCTTTTCGCTTTTATAAAGTTTCAACAGTACAGTTGTTAAAGATTTAATGGTTTTATTTGTGCTTGTGGTCAGTGCAGCAGCACCGAATTAAAGTTGTGGGTTGATACAAGATATTTTGTCTGTTGTTAATCCTGATGGCGCTATATTTTTCTGCTGTTTAAGATAAACCTAGAACTTTGTGGTCATTCTTTATTTAGTAATTTAGGACCTTGAAGGTCCAGCTGATCGATCAATGACCCCAGCTACATGGCCACAATAATCCGATAAGTAGGCATAATCAGATAATGGTAATAACTGGATTTGACATTTTTACATGCACTGAATAAACAGGTTATTGGACAATAAACTATGTGTGTTAATGTAATTTCTCATAACACAATAATTGCTTTTTATCTGATTATTATTTTTATATGACTAATTTAATAATCAGATAACTCTAGAAATCCGATTATAAACAGTTTATTACCGTGCATGTAAGCATAGCCATTTTGCATCTCATACTCCCATAAATTGTATGCAGGAGGGCCTCAAAAATTGCTTTAGCCCAGGGGCCCACAACATCCTTAATCCAGACCTGATAGTCACCTGGGAATGGGTGCCGTTTCCACCGATGTCTGACCACACGTGAACTGTTGATGCCAGTGCTTGTCTATGTCACATGATGGGGCATCCTCCTCATAAGTCTCTGTCACCTTAGCCAACATCTCCTGTGGTGTGCAGCCTCTTAAGTACCGCAACCTGATAATCGCTCTGCATTCAGCTGGCTCCATTGTCACAAATTTCTCCACCTTAGCACCTGTAAAAGAGAAACCCTTAAGAGTTCACAGCTGGAAATTACCACCTGACCTATAAAGATATGTATTATTATCCATGTGCAATTTCAGCCTTCCTATAACAACCGTAAGTGGGTCAGGGGAAATCTTTAATGAGCAGCCCTTCTAAATAGTAAAGTGCTGCCTCCAGTGTGTCTGGTTAGATAATTAGGTTCTTTCGTAGTTGATGTATATATACAGCCTTTTATTTGTAGTTTACTTTTCATCTGAGTTCTCAGCATTTTAGTCTCAGATATAGTAATGCCTTTTGCGTTTGCTTTTCTGTTTTAATGTTCTTGCATGCTGTGTTTGTCATCTGCTATAACTTCAAAAATCATTAATCAGTTCAGTCAGTTCCTGTAAAAACTTTTTTCATTTTGATAAATATCCAGTCATTACAATATAGTTAGAAATAAATTATTCTCCCCTTCATATTTTCAGGCAGACATTCATTACCATTGCAGTTCTCAGCTGTATTATCTGACTTCTCTCTGCTCTATTGTATCTGACTGAAAAGGAAGTGGTGTTTGCCAAAGTCTCTGTGTGGTTAATAGCATTTTCATTATGAGAAAACAAAAAACCCACGTGTTTAGCAAATTATTTTAAAAACAATTGGTGCTCAAACCATTGGTGGTTTGGGGTTTTGTTACACCTTTCTTCACATTGAAGTCTGAAAAATGCCCCATATTATAGCATTTTTTAAATATTTACTCCCAACAGGAACATTTTAAAATGTGTTTATTTGTAGACTAGATTTGTAGACTATGGATTGTGGTGTATGTAGGCAGTTATTTTTTAAAGATCAA
Source organism: Pholidichthys leucotaenia (assembly GCA_020510985.1). Taxonomy (NCBI): domain Eukaryota; kingdom Metazoa; phylum Chordata; class Actinopteri; order Cichliformes; family Pholidichthyidae; genus Pholidichthys; species Pholidichthys leucotaenia. The sequence goes on from CM035837.1 coordinate 143,298,847, forward strand.
TACAGACACCTTGAACATCAAGAAAAGTAAAGCTTGGCTGACCTCCAGTGGACATACAGTATATGAGCAACACTACTAATGACTTGTCACATACATTTTTGGGTGTCTCAAGTAATATTTCTGCATCATGTTAAGGTGTCATATTTTCTTTCCTCTGTTGAATCCATAAGCAATGATTAATGGGGTGTTCACAGACCTAAGAAAACCAATATTTTCAATGGCAGTCATTTTTGATGCAATGCTGTAGGGAACAACTGGTATTACTAAATTATTAATAGTTAAGATTTTGTGCATGAATGCAAAAAAATGCATTAATCTAATTAGTGATGTATGTTTCTATACTATTTTAGGTCAAAGTCACTGCTCTGAAATAGACTTGTGTGGAGATTGTTGAGGCCGTTTTATTTTCAGTTATCTATATTTTTTCCAATTGATAAGACAGGAATTTTAAAACGCTCCTTAACAAAACAAATTGAGAAATTAAAAGCACAGACAAAAAGCTGACCAGTGCCATTACTCCAGATTCAGCTGACCCGTTCTGCATACACTTTTCTGCTGTCAAATGTTATTATGAGACCACAATATGGCTTTTTTTTTTTTTTTTTTACTTTAATGTATATTGGTTTCCAAACATGAGTTCTTTTGGTTACTTGTATCAGCATGAGGTATCAACCAATTATTTGGATTGGTACAAACTGCTTTCAACACCTATTGTTGCACACATAGTGTAGGCCCGGCAGCTGTGTGCAACATCCACAATCAAAAGAGAACATCAGCACAGCTTTGTTTCAGCAAACTGAGACTGATATATTAACAATTTCAGATCAACAATGTCCCAGGAAAGCCTTGGGCTGCCTGGCAGTCCTATAAATTTCAAGTGAGCTGCAATATTTAGACTTCACTAATGTCATATTACTTTGAAAAGAAAAAAATCCCATCAGTGGCATTTTGCTTGCAAGTGAATGAATGAATGAATGAATGAATGAATGAATGAATGAATGAATCTTTATTTCGGATAGATTGAAAGTAAAGATTAAAAAGAAACAGAATAATATAACAAAGGCGAAAAAATCCAACAAGGTCAAATTAAGCAATAACTCCTCTGATTATACAGTTCAACATAAGTTATCCGAAATGGGTGACGGCTGAAGCCGCAGTTTATATTGCCCACCCATATTTCATCCAAGAATTCAAAAGAAAAACAAAACAAGAGCGATTACAATTCGGAACAAAGCTAAGACAAAATGTGACAAAAAAAACTAAGCAACAACACAACACAGACTGGATATGACAATCCTTATGTGATTTTACATGTCATCTTGGATATATGTTTGGAGTATTTCTTCCTTTAGTTTTTGTTTAAATTGTCCAAGCGTTGTACATGATTTTAATTCAGGTCCAAAATCGTTCCATAATCTGACTCCTTGCACTGAAACACAGTGTTGCTTGGTGGTAGTTCTCACTGAAGGTTTTTGAAATATACATGTTCCTCTGAAATGATATTGTTTCTCCCTTATTTGTAACAGCTTTTGGATATTTGCGGGCAGTGATAGATTCTTCACTTTAAACATTATTACTGCAGTTTTAAAGTCAACAGATCTTTCAACTTGAGAGCTTTTAATTTAAGACAAAGTGGGTTTGTTGGTTCCCTGTAAGCAGCTTTGTTTATTATTACCTCCGCCAGGCCGAAAGGCCAGGAGGAGGTAATGTTTTTGCCGGGGTTTGTCTGTTTGTCTGTCTGTCTGTTTGTCTGTTGGTTAGCAAGATAACTCAAAAACTCTTGGACAGATTTCAATGAAACTTTCAGGCGTTGTTGGAAATGGTACAAGGAAGAACTGATTAAATTTTGGGGATGATCCGCATCACCGTCTGCATACAGGAATTTTTTAAAGCATTTTTCCACACTGTGACATACGGCCATTTTCAACATGTGCACAGGCGCAATGGAGGGCGCTGGGCGTCGTGTCTGACCAACACAAACTCCGCCTTCTTCAACGTTTTAGCCACAAAAGCATGCGGAAAACACTGCTGGCCTGGGCCCGCCAGCGTGCCTGTGCCAGCCATAGGCGCTGCGCACATTGCGCTGGTCGTCGTGTCTGACCAACACAAACTCCGCGTTCTTCAACGTTTTAGGCACAAAAGCACGCGGAAAACACTGCTGGCCTGGGCCCGGCAGCGTGACTGTTTTTGCGCCACGCTGCAAAACCTGACACGGCCACCTGTCCGCCGCCCGATTATTTGCCACAAATTCCCCGCCCAGCTATAGACGCTGCGTAAAAACGACCTCTCTGCCGGGGAAGATTCTAAATTCTGTTTTGCCGCGGAGCAATATAATATAAAACCCACGGCAACCTGTCTAACCAATCTGCATCCGTCAGTGGAGGAGATGGACACACCAACACTTCAGTTTATTACCTCCGCCAAGGAGGCAATGCTTTTACAACCGTAAAACGGGGCTATAAGGGACGGCGGGGTAATATGGGACACTTTTCTAAATGTAATTCTGCTTTTTTAATTTTGCTTCCGCCTAGATTTGATGAAGGATTCATGGATATTTGACAATAACAACACAACTCAGCGTCCTGCTCAAAATAAAAAAAGCAGAATTACATTTAAAACATTTCCCAGAAAAGTGTCCCTTATTAACCCGCCGTCCCTTATAGCCCCGTTTTACACTACTGAACCACTAATCCTATCACTATCACATTGATTGTCATTCATTAATTGTCTGTTTATTGCACTGTCCATGTCAAATAAACAAATAATCATTGTGAATCCAATTGCTAGTCATATCTTTTCATGCTCAGGGAATCTGAAAACATACACACAAACTAACTAACTAACTAACTAACCTGCACTTATATAGCGCTTTTCTAGTCACAAAGACCACTCAAAGCGCTTTCATTAATACTAACCCTCTATTCTAAGGGCCTATAGGAAACAAATATCTAGGGACAATTTAGAACAGCCAATTAACCTAACATGCATGTTTTTGGCATGTGGGAGGAAACCGGAGAAATCCCGGAGTAAACCCACGCAACACGGGGAGAACATGCAAACTCCACACAGATCACTGTTGGTCGGGGGCTGGGATCGAACCCACGATCCCACAAACACTGTATGGGGGGAACTGTGCCGCTTGGCGGAGGTCTGCGCTCTCCGAGTGCTTTTCTAGTTCTAATAGCTCTCTTTTGAAGCATAAAGACTGGATATATGTTTGTTTTATATGTATTTCCCCATACTTCAGTACAATGTGTCATGTATGGGAGTATTAATGAATGATACAAAGTATATAATGTGGGTTGATTCAGCAAACATTTCGCTCTGTGTAGTATTGTGATTGATTTAGATATTTTACCTTTAATATAATTAATATGTGACTTCCAACACAGTTTATTATCAATTATTACTCCAAGAAATTTAGTTTCAGATACCCTTTCAATCTCTACACCATTTACACTGAGTTTAGATACTAAGTTGTTGTGATGGTTGTTAAAAACTATAAATTTTGTCTTACTTAAATTGAGCGTTAATTTGTTTGAATCAAACCAAGTTTAAGCTTTCCTGATTCCTTTCCGAGTGTATCCAAAAGTTGTTCCAAATTGCTTCCACTGCATAATAGATTAGTGTCATCGGCAAACAATATTAAATCCATTTTTTCCGAGACTTTACATATATCATTTATATACATATTGAATAACAATGGCCCCAAAACTGAACCCTGTGCAACTCCACAAGTAACCTTCAGTAACTGTGAGTTTTTGTTACCAACACATACATACTGATATCTATTCTTTAAGTAACTACTTAACCAGGACAGTGCTACCCCCCTAATACCACAATTTTGTAGTTTCTTTAATAATAAATTGTGATCCACTGTATCAAATGCTTTTTTAAGATCCAGGAATACCCCAACTGAATACTCTTTATTTTCAACGGCAGTTGATATTTTTTCTATAAATTCCATTAGAGCAAATGCAGTTGTCCTCTTGTGTCTGAACCCATATTGCTGCTCACACAATAAATTATTCTTCATTATGAAGTTGTCAATTCTCTCATAGAATATTTTTTCAAGTATCTTGGAAAATTGCTGCAATAGTGAAATTGGTCTATAGTTTGAAAACTCCCCTCTGTCACCTGTCTTGTATATCGGAATTACTCTAGCCATTTTCATTGCATTGGGAAATATACCTGTTTGGAGAGACAGGTTACAGATATACGTCAGTGGTTTCACTAAGCATTCAATAATAGTTTTGACTAAGAGCATGTCAATACCATCACAGTCCGTAGATGTTTTACTTTTAAACGATTTAACAATTTCAATGACCTCCTTCTCGTCTGTGTTCTTTATAAAAATGGAGTCTTTTATAGCAGTGTTTTTGCTTATTGTATCACCCGTAGGTGCCATAATGGGTATTTCTCGAGCCAAATTAGGACCAATGTTAACAAAAAAGTTATTAAATGCATCCACACTCTGAGTCGTTGTATTATTTTTTGAAAAATTGGTTGGGTTGCTTGTATTTCTGTTTTTATTTCCAAGAATATTGTTAAGTATTGTCCATGTATTTTTAATATTGTCTCTGTTTTTCTCCAGTTCTTTACTATAATAGTCTCTTTTACTACATCTCATTATATATGTTAACTTATTTTTGTATGTTTTATACCGCTGCTCTGCTTCTTTTGTCCTTTTCTTTAGAAAAGCTTTATATAATAAATTTTTCTTTTTACACACCTTTTCTAATCCTTTGGTTAACCATGGCTTATTGACAAATTTATGTTTAAGCTTCCTCTTTACTAATGGACAATTTTTTTCATAAAGAGTGGTTACTATGTTCATAAATGTGTCGTAGGCTTCATTTACATCTGATACATAGACTTTTGTCCAGTCCTGCTTCAGCAAGTCCTCTTTAAAAGAACTGATTGCATTTTGTGATTTGTATCTGAACGATTTTAAAAATTTTTCTGTATTGGCCCCCGTGTGGCCATGGATAAGTGCAAAGGTTGGCAAGTGGTCACTTATATCATTTATCAATAATCCACTTTCTATTTTCTTATCAATAATATTAACAAACAGGTTGTCAATGAGTGTAGCAGTGTGAACTGTGATTCTACTGGGATGTGTTATTGTGGGATATAGACTCATACTGTACATAGAATTCATGAACTCTGTAATTACATTTTGTTGATATGGATTTAGTAAATCAATATTGAAATCTCCATAAATTACTACCATTTTCTTACTAGTAATATTATTGTACAGCTCAACTAATTTATCTCTGAATGTCTCAATGCAAGTTCCCGGCGTTCTATATATACAACTTATAATTAGATTTTTTGTTTTATCTTGGTCAATCTCAACAGTAACACATTCCAAAATCCCTGGTAGTGCAAAGGACATTCCATTTACAAGCTTACACCTATACAGGTCATCAATATACAGTGCAACACCACCACCCTTTTTTTGAGATCTGTTAAAATGAAACATCTGATATCCCTCTATTGCCATCAGGGGAGCCTGATCTTCATTAAGCCAAGTTTCAGAGACTGCGATGGCTGTAAATTTTCTGTCCAGCTGTTTTAAATAGTCCTGAATCTGTGGAAAGTTTTTGTTAAGACTTCTGCTGTTGAAGTGTATTATTGATAGTTTACCATCTAGTTGCACTTGACTTTTGAATTGCTTTTCAGTGTAATAATGCTATGCCATATAATACTATGCCATTAGACTGCTGAACACTAAGTGACTCTCGTGCACCATGTACAGCAGCTCAACCAGACTCATGTCAATCATCACTGTTTTCTTCCTGCATTACCGACTGCACTATATAGTTCTCCACAGTATCTGCTGCTGGCTAATATATATTTTAACTGTTGACCAGTATCACTTAATCTTATCCTACACTTTATTACATGTATAGTTTATTTCTCTTATCTTATCATGTTTAATGTTGCAGCATTGTACCGAGACAAATTCCTAGTTTGTGTACTACATGAACAATGGCAATAAACCTGATTCTGATTCTGATTCTGATTCTGAATATTCACAATGATTATGAATATTATTGAAAAAGTGGTTATCAGGATCAATATCATTCTCCATCTCTTGTAGTTTATGTTCAGCATAATGGCATATTTTCAGAGTTTGAATTTCCTCACTCTGTGTCAAATGACTTCCTCCGACTGGGTATAATTGATGTCTACTCAAGTCAGTCATAAGGTTTTTTGTTTGTTTTGTTTAGTTGTTTTTTTTTTTAAAGTACATTGACATGGTATGTCAAAAGAACTATTCTTGCCTTGTGTGTGGATATGGATTATCATAGTCTCTTAATTTTCTTAATCAGTGTTCATCTATATTTATTTAAGTCAGTAATCTCTCTGATTATTATACTCTTTGCTTCCTCAGGTTTTCCATTTAGTTTGATCCAAACTCTACAATTTCTTGTCCATGTTGTCTGTATCTTATTTTGTCTTTTCAGCATCCGTGCTTGCCGTGCTATTTCAGCATTAGTTTTTGTTAGATGTTCATTTAGGTAAACTTCTGTTCCCCGTAGCTTTCTGGCCTGCCTCAGTATGTCATTCTTTACCCTTCTGTTCACAAAACGCATCACAATTGATTTCTTTGTTTTATTATCCTTTCTGGGTAAAGCATGACAGTCTGAAATTGCATTTGCTTCAACCTTTATATTTCTACTATCAAGGAACTGAAGCACCTGGTTTTCCAGGGAGACTGATTCACCCAGGGGAGTCTCCTCACCTCTCATTCCTGTTGTAGCATGAACATATGATTGATATTTAATGTCTAGTCCACTTATAATTAGATCATCCATACGAGAATATTGTTCAAGATCCTCGACGCGTCGCTCCAAGTCTGCAATTTTTTTGTCTTTTTCCTTAATTGTTAATTTTAATTCTCGGACTTCTTCCATTAGCCCTAATATTTTAGCCTGCTGACTAGCCACTTTGGACAGTTCTTCCGACAAGAAGTTCAGAGATTTTTTGATCTCTTCCATTTCCTCCTTCTTTGGTGGCATTTTTACTGGCCTGTGGATAGTAAAACAATCTCTGCTGGTGTCGCCGGTATCCGATCTGACCGACCTCGAATCCAGCTGGGCCTCAGCTAGCCCCCTCCGCTGCTAGTCCCGCTGCTTACCGCCGCCGTAACTGAGCTCCTGTCCAGCCGGGGTACCAGCAGCTCCTCCACCGAGTCCCGCCGCCGCTGTAGCCAAGCTCTGATCCTGCTCCTGTCCAGCTGGGGTCCCGGTAGATCCTCCGCTGAGCCCTGCCACCTACCGCCGTCTGCCTCAGGAGTTCCTCCGCCGCGCCCCGCCGCTGCAACTGGGCTCCGACTCCAGCTCTTATCCGGCTGGGCCCCAGTGGTCCTCCACTGGTCCCCGTCTCCCACCACCGCTGCACTTGAGCTCCGATCCAGCTCCCATCCAACTGCTGCCTTGGTTAGTTCCTCCGGCGAACCCCTATCACCAGGGACAGAGTCGCTTCTCCGTGTCGGTGCTAGGTGCTACGACTAGCTATGGCGTTAGCTATATCGATAGCGTTAGCCTAGCAAACGTGCACACCAACCCACAGTGCACTCCATAGTTCTTGACTGATAGACCCACTTGTGGCTTGCCATTTCTTAGTCATTACTTAAGCAACCCTATGTAAGTTTTTTCACCATAAAATAATGTTTCCAAAATTCTTTTGATGGTACATCAACCTTTGATCAGGTGACTGTTACTCCCAACATAGCCTGCTGTGGGCCTGTATTGCCTGCAACAGTGGAAACTATGAGCTGAATCCATACAGCCAATCGCAGGGCACAACTGTAGCCACCAGCGACTCAGCACCCTGTGGCTGTTGGGACTGAGGTCGTCATCACCATAGTTGTAGTCTTTTCAGTGTTCCTACCCAGAACAAGAAAGTTACATAGTGCTGCTTTAATAGTGTTCAGAATATGCAGTATTTTCAACTTTCAAATATTCCAGAAATACCTAAAAATGTAATTAGAATGTAAAGAAACATTTCTTTTGCTGTCATGCCAAATATGATAATTAAGCAATATTACCCAAGAACAAGTGCGGTATCAATGCATATTTTAACTGGCGGTGATTCGTCATCAGTGTCGGGCATATTACGAATCACCGCCAGTAAAAATATTCATGATACCGCAATGAACTTGATTGTAATATTGCTTTTATACAACAGTTTCACATGCACATTTTATTGTTGCACCAATACTGGACCAAATATTATGATTTGTTTGTTTAGCCAGTTATTCTGCACAGCTGAGAAAAAAATAGTCCCTTGTAAATGTAGCCAGTAACTGTTGCTTAACATCTCAATCAGCATGAAAATGTGTATTGTCATTTCACACACATGTAAACAAATTAAGTATTGTCAAGTGCAAAAGTCAGTGTTTATAATACATACCGGTCACCTGTTGAGTCAGTACAGCAGAAGAGATGAGATCAAAAAGTGACCAATATAGTGATGTTATGCTCGACATGGCCTATTCAACACTGACCCTGTTTACATGGTCACGAACAAACCAATTACAATCAGCTTTCTGGAGTTGCCTGATTGTTCAAACTGTCATGTAAGCAGAGTAATCCGATTACCTTTATCAGTTTACTCCAGTAATCAGTTTACTCATTACCATGTAAACAGGGTCACTGATTCGAGCATTATAAACTCTAAGTGTCATAAAGCTGTGTATCAAGTGCTGCCTCAGCACGCCCACAGTCACGTGACCGTAGTGAGCAAGGCCTCACTATGTCACATCACGTGACTTGAGGCCATGTGGAAAGTCTGAGAGGGTTGGGTATTTCAATATGTTAAGGATTTAAAAAGGGTCTAATTCACCGCTCATACTGTGGGTTTTTTGAGAGATTTAAGATAAGATAAGATAAGATAAGATAAGCCTTTATTAGTCCCACAACTGGGAAATTCCAGGATTGCAACAGCACAGGGATAGCAACACTCAGAGCAACAATCAGAAGGCAAGAAAAAACAAGCAAGCAAGAGCAGCTAATATACATATGTACATATTACTATAAAATATATATATATACACACACACACACAGACACACAGTGCAGAGCATTGTAGCTGGATGGAATAAATATATGAATATATGAACACACAGTGCAGAGCATTGTAGCTAGATGGAATAAATATGTAAATATATAAACACCCACAGTATGGAGCATTGCAGCTAGGTGGAATAAATATGCAAGTATATAAACACACAGTGCGGAGCAATGTAGCTAGATGGAATAATATGTAGATATATAAAAACACAGTGCGGAGCATTGTAGCTAGATGGAATAAATATATAGATATATAAATATAAACACACCCAGTGCAGAGCATTGTAGCTAGATGGAATAAATATGTAAATATATAAACACACACAGTGCAGAGCATTGTTGCTAGGTGGGATGAAACAGCATAACCGTCTATTTAGTTATCCTACATGGTATGATTATGTGCCCATACATATTCTCACCCTCCATAGCGACCGGTATGTTCCTAGTTGTATGCCGGAGAGGACCATTGTGTAAGTCTATTGCATCTTTTGCATTCAAAAAAAAAAAAAAAAAAAACCTATTAGTTTGTTACGTCTTTTTGCTATCTCTGCGAGCAGCCCTGCTTAGGTTGTACAGTCTGACAGCCGTTGGTAGGAAGGACCTACGAAACCTCTCGGTTGTGCACCTGGGATGATGTAGTCTGCTGCTAAATGAGCTCCTCAGTGCATCCAGTATGTCCTGCATAGGGTGGAACTCGGACTCCAGCAGAGATGACAGTTTAGCCACCGTCCTTCTCTCTCCTATCTCCTCCATCGGATCAAGGCGTTGCCCCAGGACAGAGCTAGCTTTCTTAATCAGTTTGTTCAGTCTCTTCCTATCGGCTGCAGTAATGCCACTGCCCCAGCAGACCACTCCAAAAGTGATGGCTGATGCCACCACCGTGTCATAGAATGACTTCAGCAGCGCCCCTTGTACACCAAAAGACCTGAGTCTCCTCAGCAGGAACAGCCTGCGCTGTCCCTTCTTGTAGAGTGCGTCAGTATTGTGTGACCAGTCTAGTTTATTGTTCAGATGAATACCCAGGTACTTGTAGGATGTCACCATCTCGATGTCTGTTCCCTGTATATTTACTGGTGCTGTGAGGGGCTGCCCATGCCTGCGGCAGTCCACCACCAGCTCCTTAGTTTTCCTCGCGTTGATCTGGAGGCAGTTCCGATGGCACCAGTCCACAAAGTCCTGGATAAGCCCTCTGTACTCAGCTTCATCTCCGCTGGAGATGAGACCAACGATCGCAGAGTCATCAGAGAACTTCTGTAGATGGCAATGTGTTGTGTTGTGTGAGAAGTCCGCAGTATAAAGAGTGAACAAGAAGGGAGCCAGCACCGTTCCCTGGGGGGCCCCCGTGCTACTGATGATCGTGTCGGAAACACAGTCCCGGGTTCTCACAAACTGAGGCCGGTTCGTGAGGTAGTCCAGGATCCATGATGACAGGTGCTGGTCCACCCCTGCGCGCAGCAGCTTGTCCTTCAGGATCATCGGTTGGATGGTGTTGAAAGCACTGGAGAAGTCAAAGAACATGATCCTCACCATATTCCCGGGCTTCTCCAGGTGGGACAGAGAACGGTGAAGGAGGAAGATCACCGCATCCTCCACCCCAATGCCATGCTGGTAGGCGAACTGGAGTGGATCCATCGCTGGTTCCACCAGGGGGCGGAGATGAGCAAGGAGCAGTCTCTCCAGGGTCTTCATCAAGTGGGACGTCAAGGCCACCGGTCTGAAGCTGTTCAGGTCTTTGGGGTGGGAAGTTTTTGGTACAGGTACCACACAAGATGTTTTCCACAGCTGTGGTACCCTCCCCAGTTTCAGGCTCATGTTGAAGATATACGTCACAATCCCACACAGCTGGTCTGCACAGGACTTGAGGAGCTTTGCGCTGATGCCGTCCGGTCCCGACGCCTTCCTCGCCTTGATCTTCCTCAGCTCCGTCCTCACCTGGGTCTTGGTCAGGGTCAGGATGGGGGGCTGTGTGTTGGGAGTGGGGGGGGGTGTCGGTGGAGTGGGGAGTGGGTAGCAGGACTTGATTTCTTAGAGGCAGCAGTGTTTGTTGTGCAGACAGGGGGGAGGGCGGTTGGTCAAATCTATTGAAAAACAGATTCAGGTTGTTCGCCCACTCCCTGCCCCCCGTGGCCTGGGGGGAGGTATTCTGGAGCCCCGAGATGGTTTTGAGGTTTCTCCAGACCCCGCTGATGTCGCTCTGTTGCAGCTTGTCCTCCATCTTCTTCCTGAAGCTGTCCTTGCCTTCTCTGATCTTTCTCCTCAGCTCCCTCTGTACGGACTTCAGCATCTCCCTGTTCCCCGACCTGAAGATCCTCTTCTTCTCTCTCAGAAGTGTTTTTATCTCAGGGTTGATCCAGGGTTTGTTGTTTGAGTGACGCCGTATGGTCTTGGTGGGAACGGATTTGTCCACACAGAAGCTGAGGTAGCCCGTGAAGGTGTGAATGAGGCCATCGATGTCCTCACCATGTGGATCGCAGAGCTGCTTCCAGGCAGTGGCTTCAAAACAGTCCTTTAGAGTGTCCATTGTCTCCTCAGACCATAACTCCACAGTGTGCATGGCCGGAGGTTGTCTGTGCACTAGGGGTTTGTACACCGGTCGGAGATGAACCAAGTTGTGATCCGATCTCCCAAGTGGGGGGAGTTGTGATGAGGTGTACGCCTCCTTAGTGTTTGCGTAGAACAAATCCAGTGTTTTATTGTCTCTAGTGTGGCATGTGACATACTGGGTGAAAGTGGGCAGAATGGGAGACAGTGAAACGTGGTTGGCAGCCATTTGTTGTCATTATTGCATTGGCTATTTGAATATAAGTCAGGGAGACTGTTACACAAGTTTGAATTAGGTTTAGGTTTTAAATCAAATCTTTTTTAAAATCACCCTTTATTGTCATTCAACCATACAACCAATCATGTACAGTAGAACAAAATTGTGCTTTATCCCATCTACAGTGTCAATCACACACACCCCATGTGTAGAATCAGAAGGGCCGCTGCCATGCAAGGCGCCGCCACAGATTTCCCTCCTCCATTCCATAATTGCTGAGCACCTAGCTGGATGGCAGGAAGTTCCGCTTTTATATGGTCTTCGGCAAGACCCGGCCGGGATTTGAACCCCTGCCTCCCGGGTGTGGGGCGGATGCTGTACCAACTGAGCCACCACTCCGGTTCTGTAACATTAAACAAAAACACATTTATGAAATATTACACATACATACACACAGATTGATACATAATACAACACACACTTTTTCAAACAAACATACTAGACATAAAGACTACTCACAAAAAGTTAGGAATATTTGGCTTTTGGGTGAAATTTATAGAAATTATGAAAAGTTCACATTACAGTGATACAGTGGTGGACCCTCAGGGCCAGCAAAGCCTTCTCTGCTGGCCTAAACACTATCAGAATTACATTTACAACCTACATTCTTATATTTGTTCCATGAGGATGTATTAAATTATTTCCAATAGTCTGTTCTCTTCATTTTGTAGCTTTTCTCTTGGCTGCACTCCTTCCAGTAGTGTAATACATGTTAGAGTTTTTTGTCCAATCATATTTCAGCCATCTGTGTTGCCAGGGTCAAGCAAATCTGCCTTGGGCCTTCAGGAATTAACAGTGCAGCTCTGTAGGTTAAATTAACTGTTAAACTTATCCTGTTGCTTTTACCAACCAGATGTCTTCTGTACCTCCAGGGGTACGCATAGAAGGCATCCGAGAACGTCGGCATTTTCACATCTTTTGATTGGATGGTTAGACTCCTCCACCCACAATGCAGAGGATCCTAGCTAGCAAAACGCCGGTGCAAGAACTTGCTTAAGCAGCTACAATATACTGTATCTGTTTAAATATAATAGCTGTTTTTCCACCCACAATGGCTGACAGAGGAGAGGAAAATGATGTGGTCACTGATATTTAAAAAAAAAAAGACAATTTTCCAGAGAGACTTTTCAAGAAAAACTGGTCATTGTGAACAGAGGTCGGCCAACCCTGAAGCTAGCAGGCCCTCTCAGCCGGGGAAAGGATTTGTCCGTCACTTCCATATTAGCAACGAGCGGTATCCTTGGATTACAGCCTGCGAGGAGTGCTGCAAATGCCTGTTGTTTGCAACTGATCGAGTAGATACTTGGAGCCAGACAGGGTTTGCAAACTTGAGCTGTCTATTGTCACACCATGATGATTTAGGCAGCGTTTGCCAGATGTGTAAAAATTGGTCTAAAATGCTGGGATACGCCGAAATTTTCACTTTTGACCGTATGCATTGCATATCCATAATGACTTGGACATATACATAATGTATTAGTAACTTATATAGAATATTTCCATAACTTCTTTGAAAGGAACAGAACCATAAGATCCCTCTCCTTTCAATGAGCCATTATTCCCATCATTATTACCTTCGCCAAGGAGGGAATGTAATCGGGGTGGTTTGTCTGTTTGTCCATCTGTTTCTTAGGATTACGCAAAAACTACTGTATGGATTTTGATTACATTTTCACCAGAGGTAGCCCTTGGGCCAAGGATGAACCCATTGAATTTTGGTGCTGATCTAAGAGTGCATACCTCCACCAAGGACCTTGTTTGTATTTGTGCAGTGGGATTACACAAAAACTACTGGATGGATTTGGATGAAATTTTTACCAGAGGTGGTCCTTGGCCTAGAGACAAGCTCATAACATTTTGGGGATGATCCAAGAATGCATACCTCCACCAAGGCTCTCATCTTCTCACAGTGTTTTTGCAACAATTCTCCAAAACTAGTGGATAGACTCTGACGCAATTTTCATCAGAACTGGCTCGTGGCCTACACACGAACCCATTACGGTACATTTTGGAGGCGATCCATGAGGGACGGAAGGAGCCTTGGCGGAGGCATGCACTCTCTGAGTGCTTTTCTAGTTAGTCATTGCTTTATGTTGTTTATGCTTTTTCTAATAAAACGAAACCCTTAGAATTAAGATTGATGCGCAAAAACCTTACTGATTGACAGAGTATTTGTGACAGTTTTAAGAAGAGCAGGATTTTTTGTACTCAACCAAAAATGTGTATGCATGGTTAAAATTATAATGGTGGGGCGCCCATATACACTGCTATACCTGTGAACCCAAATTTTGTGCCTACACCCCTGATTCCAGTTGGGTAATAATCCGCAGTAATAAAATCAGACAAACATCAAACCTACAGTATGTATAAATACGAAAGGGGACACAAGGTAGGAAGATACCTCGGTCAGGAGGTATCGCCTCCGTTAGGTCACCAACGCACCGGAAGCTCGGTTACCATGGTAAATTCTTGTTGTGGAGGCACGTAAAGCTAAACTCGCAGATTGTCTTCTCCCTTTCGAGAGGTGCAATTTAGCGGAATAACTGTGCAGCAGCCAGCGTAGGCGCCTGAATTAACGGGGAGGTAACGTGGTAACCGCAGTGCCGTTTTCTTCCGCCCTCTTCTCCGATGTGAACTTCCAGTTGTGCTCCGGGAGGCTGTGATGGAGCACTGATTGTGTGGATCATGTAAACGGACACGATGTTAGCAGGCTAACTAGCTACAGAGGTAAGCGCAAACAGCAGCGGCATTAGAGTCGTCACGACGCGAGTTTAAAGGCTGAACTCGCTTGGCGCATTTGAGGTGTCCCTTGAAATCGATATTTACAGACAGAGTGAGTTTTGGGAAAGATCTCGTCGCAGTTGAAAGTTGATAAACTTTATGAAACTCTCGAAAGTCGAGGCCCAGCAGCAGCTGACTGTGGGACTGAATAAAGTCGAGAACAGGAGCTCATCTGTGACTTTTAGCAATCAAGTTGCCTTTAAAGGTTTTCTACCAACCTGGTCGCTCTGACATTGCTTCCGTAATCAGTTTTGTATTGCAGGTATATAGTTCTGGAGAGAACTGTTTAAATAAAACGATTTGACTTATGACTTGTCATATACTGTAGATATTTGTATTTTATTTCCTAAGATTATTTTTTAAGTTTTTTTTGTGTGTCAATTGTTTGCAAACGAGAAGTGAAGTTTATGGTGAGGAACTGCAGAGAGAAGCTCGGTTTCCAACATCCTCGTTAAACATACCGGTGCATCTCCGTAAATTAGACAGAGGTGGGTAATCCCAGGTCCAAAGAGTAGAAGTCCGATCGCATATTTGTTCCACCCACTGACTAACCCAGCTGATTCTGATAAGCACAGATCTTGAAGAGGTGTGCTTATCAGAATCAGCTGGGATAGTCAGTGGCTGTAACAAATATGCGATCGGACTTCTACTCTTTGGACCTGGGATTACCCACCTCTGAAATTAGTATATCACGAAAAAGTGAAACTCGTATAATCAGGGGTGTCAAACTCATTCCATGGAGGGCCAAGACCCTGCATGTTTTGCTTCTACCCAGTGTCTTCAGCAGGTGTTTTCACTGATCAGCAATCAGTGGGAAGCAATTCATTGAAATCACCTATTGAAGTCACTGGGTGGAGGTAAAACCTGCAGGGTCTTGGCTCTCCATGGAATGAGTTTGACACTTGTGTCGTATATTATATAGATTCATTGCACACAGAATGATATATTTCAAGTGTTTGTTTCGTTTAAGTTTGATGATTATGCCTTAGAGCAAAATAAAACCCAAAATTCAGTTTCTCAGAAAATTTAAATATTATATAAGATCAATAAAAACAGTTTTTGTTTGTTTGTTTTTTTTAAATCAAAATGTTGGTCTACTGAAATGCCCATGTACACACTCAGTACTAGGCTGGGGCTCCTTTTGCATGAATTACTGCATCAATGCAGCATGGCATGGAGGCGATCAGCTGGTGGCACTGCTGAGCTGTTATGGAAACCCAGGTTTCTTTGATAGCCACCTTCAGCTTGTCTTTATTGTTGGGCCTGGTGTCTCTCATCTTCCTCTTGACAGTACCACATAGATTCTCTACGGGGTTTAAGCCAGGCCAATTTGCTAGCCAATCAAGCACAATGATACCATGGTCATTAAACAAAGTACTTTTGGCATTGTGGGCAAGTTCCAAGTCCTGCTGGGAAAATGAAATCAGCATCTTCATACAGCTTGTCAGCAGAGGGAAGAATGAAGTGCTCTAAAATTTCCTGGTAGACTGCTGCGCTGACTTTGGACTTGACCAACACCAGCAGATGATATGGCTCTCCAGATCATCACTAACTGTGGAAACTTCACATGGGACCTTAAGCAACTTGGATTCTGCACCTCTCCCCTCTTCCTTCAGACTGTGGGACCTTGATTTCCAAATGATAGAATTTGGCACCTGATTTGGAGAGCTATGTTAACTGCTGGTGTTGGTCCACTGTGTTTAACAAGTCCAAAGTCAGCACAGCCGTCTACAGTGGGGAAAAAAAGTATTTAGTCAGCCACCAATTGTGCAAGTTCTCCCACTTAAAAGATGAGAGAGGTCTCCAATTTTCATCATTATACCTCAACTATGAGAGACAAAATGAGGGGGGAAAAAAATCCAGAAAATCACATTGAAGGATTTTTAATGAATTAATTGGTAAATTCCTCGGTAAAATAAGTATTTGGTCACCTACAAACAAGCAAGATTTCTGGCTCTCACAGACCTGTAACTTCTTCTTTAAGAGGTTCCTCTGTCCTCCACTCGTTACCTGTATTAATGGCACCTGTTTGAACTCTTTATCAGTATAAAAGACACCTGTCCACAACCTCAAACAGTCAGACTCCAAACTCCACTATGGCCAAGACCAAAGAGCCGTCAAAGGACACCAGAAACAAAATTGTAGACCTGCACCAGGCTGGGAAGACTGAATCTGCAATAGGTAAGCAGCTTGGTGTGAAGAAATCAACTGTGGGAGCAATTATTAGAAAATGGAAGACATACAAGACCACTGATAATCTCCCTCGATCTGGGGCTCCACGCAAGATCTCACCCCGTGGGGTCAAAATGATCACGAGAACGGTGAGCAAAAATCCCAGAACCACACGAGGGGACCTAGTGAATGACCTGGAGAGAGCTGGGACCAAAGTAATAAAGGCTACCATCAGTAACACACTACGCCGCCAGGGACTCAAATCCTGCAGTGCCAGACGTGTCCCCCTGCTTAAGCCAGTACATGTCCAGGCCCGTCTGAAGTTTGCTAGAGAGCATTTGGATGATCCAGAAGAGGATTGGGAGAATGTCATATGGTCAGATGAAACCAAAATAGAACTTTATTGTAAAAACTCAACTTGTTGTGTTTGGAGGAGAAAGAACACCATACCTACTGTGAAGCATGGGGGTGGAACCATCATGCTTTGGGGCTGTTTTTCTGCAAAGGGACCAGGACGACTGATCCGTGTAAAGGAAAGAATGAATGGGGCCATGTATCGTGAGATATTGAGTGAAAACCTCCTTCTATCAGCAAGGGCATTGAAGATGAAATGTGGCTGGGTCTTTCAGCATGACAATGATCCCAAACACACCGCCCGGGCAATGAAGGAGTGGCTTCGTAAGAAGCATTTCAAGGTCCTGGGGTGGCCTAGCCAGTCTGCAGATCTCAACCCCATAGAAAATCTTTGGAGGGAGTTGAAAGTCTGTGTTGCCCAGCGACAGCCCCAAAACATCACTGCTCTAGAGGAGATCTGCATGGAGGAATGGGCCAAAATACCAGCAGTGTGTGAAAACCTTGTGAAGACTTACAGAAAACGTTTGACCTCTGTCATTGCCAACAAAGGGTATTTAACAAAGTATTGAGATGAACTTTTGTTATTAATCAAATACTTATTTTACTTGTTTTTTTTTCTCATTTTGTCTGTCATAGTTGAGGTATACCTATGACGAAAATTGGAGATCTCTCATCTTTTAAGTGGGAGAACTTGCACAATTGGTGGCTGACTAAATACTTTTTTGCCCCATTGTACCAGGATATTTTTAGAGCACTTCATGCTTTCCTTTGCTCACTAGCTTTATGAGGAAGATGAGAGACACCAGACCCAACAATGCAGATGAGCTGAAGGCCGCTATCAAAGCAACCTGGTCTTCCATAACACCTCAGCAGTACCACTGGCTGATCGCTTCCATGCCATGCCACACTGATGCAGTAATTTATGCAAAAGGAGCCTGACCAAGTATTGAGTGCATACATGGACATACTTTTCAGTAGGCCAACATTTCTATTAAAAATCTATTTTTTTTTTTCTTATGGGTCTCTTGTAATATTCTGTAAGCTGTAAGCCATAATCATCAAAATTAAAATAAATAAATGCTTGAAATATATCAGTCTGTGTGTAATGAATCTACTGTATATCAGGGGTGTCCAACCATGTGCCATGGAGAGCCAAGACCCTGCAGGTTTTACCTCCAACCAGTGTCTTCAACAGCAGATTTCTGTGAACTTCTTCCCACTGATTGCTGATAAGTGAAAACACCTGCTGAAGAGACTGGGTAGAAGAGAAAACCTGCAGGGTCTTGGCTCTCCATGGCACATGGTTTGACACCCCTGATCTATATCATATGAATTTCACATTTTGAA
This sequence comes from Pholidichthys leucotaenia, assembly GCA_020510985.1. Lineage (NCBI taxonomy): Eukaryota > Metazoa > Chordata > Actinopteri > Cichliformes > Pholidichthyidae > Pholidichthys > Pholidichthys leucotaenia. The sequence goes on from CM035837.1 coordinate 143,317,402, forward strand.
TTGAATTACTGAAATAAATCAAGTTTTTGATGATATTCTAATTTATTGAGCCGCACCTGTACAGTAAATCAAAGAAGACAAATTACAGCTGGGAGGCAGGGCATTGTTACATGATGGCATGGTGGTTGCAGCAATAAAAGTTTTTGATTTGTCTATATTCTTACTTCTTCTTCCTTGACTTGTCCTGTTTTCTTGAATTATTTTAATTTATTTTAACAGCACCTTGGATGTGTCCTTATTAATGATTTCCCTTGCCTTTTCTTTTCTGGCCTCTGGAATATCACCACACTCTACACATTCCTGAGCACTGGCCTGGGGGCAGTAAGACAAAAGTGGCCTAACCCCTGCTACCTCTGGCCTGCCAGTGCAGCAGTCATTTAATACTCATGCTGTGCTGCCCACCAGTTGTGCATACCTGCATGTCTGTGATTTAGCTTGTAGAGATTGCATATTTTCCAGTGTTTTAAAATGAGTGTGAAGCATTTAAAATACATCTGTGCATTGACGGTGTCTACTGCAGACACCCAAAGCACTTTTGCACATACAGTATTTTTCCTAAGTTATTTGTCAGTTACACAACATAAAGCTTGCAGCTGAGAGTTGAGATTGTCTTGGCTGGCAGTAGATAATGCACTGCACATCAATGATTTGCTCATTTCCACCATAAAATGTGTTGTAGAAGAAAAAAGTTGTAAAATATTGATTGTAAATGTGTACCAGCAGCTGGCTGGCAGCGTGAGTCTAGTCTTGCTCTTGTTAAACTACTCAAAAATATGTAGAGAATTTGTTTTGCCAGCTGCTGTGTCGCCTACACAAAACCTGCTCTCTGTCTCTGAGGAACTTCTGGTTTATATAAACTACCCATGATGACATCCACCAGCTGGCTACCATAACTCTGGATTGGTGTTTCTGTTGTATGGCAGTGATGGAAAAATTCTGTTACACTGAGTTATATGAATTTTGATCATATAAATCAGTGTAACATAGAATTTTTCCATCAGTAGCCACAATGTTAAAAATGTACAATTTTCTATAGACACTTAACCATGCTGTTGTTTGTATTTGCATTACCAGCAGAGGAAAACTGGCATGGCTACTGTCCTTTTGATTCTAGTGTCACATCTATAGTGTGGTTTTGGCTAGATTTTAAAAAAATGCATCGGTGTTCACAAGAACTTAAGCTACAGTGGGGTAAAAAAGTATTTAGTCAGCCACCAATTGTGCAGGTTCTCCCACTTAAAAGATGAGAGAGGTCTCCAATTTTCATCATAGGTATACCTCAACTATGAGAGACAAAATAAGAAAAAAAAAATCCAGAAAATCACACTGAAGGTTTTTTAATGAATTAATTGGTAAATTCCTCGGTAAAATAAGTATTTGGTTAATAACAAAAGTTCATCTCAATACTTTGTTATATACCCTTTGTTGGTAATGACAGAAGTAAAACGTTTTCTGTAAGTTTTCACAAGGTTTTCACACACTGTTGCTGGTATTTTGGCCCATTCCTCCATGCAGATCTCCTCTAGAGCAGTGATGTTTTGGGGCTGTCGCTGGGCAACACAGACTTTCAACTCCCTCCAAAGATTTTCTATGGGGTTGAGATCTGGAGACTGGTTAGGCCACTCCAGGACCGTGAAATGCTTCTTACGAAGCCACTCTTTTGTTGCCCGGGCGGTGTGTTTGGGATCATTGTCGTGCTGAAAGACCCAGCCATGTTTCATCTTCAATGCCCTTGCTGGTGGAAGGAGGTTTTCACTCAAAATCTCACGATACATGACCCCATTCATTCTTTCCTTTACACGGATCAGTCGTCCTGGTCCCTTTGCAGAAAAACAGCCCCAAAGCATGATGTTTCCACCCCCATGCTTCACAGTAGGTATGGTGTTCTTTCTCCTCCAAACACAACAAGTTGAGTTTTTACAATAAAGTTCTATTTTGGTTTCATCTGACCATATGACATTCTCCCAATCCTCTTCTGGATCATCCAAATGCTCTCTAGCAAACTTCAGACAGGCCTGGACATGTACTGGCTTAAGCAGGGGGACACGTCAGGCACTGCAGGATTTGAGTCCCTGGCGGCGTCGTGTGTTACTGATGGTAGCCTTTGTTACTTTGGTCCCAGCTCTCTGCAGGTCATTCACTAGGTCCCCCCATGTGGTTCTGGGATTTTTGCTCACCGTTCTCGTGATCATTTTGACCCCACGGGGTGAGATCTTGCGTGGAGCCCCAGATCGAGGGAGATTATCAGTGGTCTTGTATGTCTTCCATTTTCTAATAATTGCTCCCACAGTTGATTTCTTCACACCAAGCTGCTTACCTATTGCAGATTCAGTCTTCCCAGCCTGATGCAGGTCTGCAATTTTGTTTCTGGTGTCCTTTGACAGCTCTTTGGTCTTGGCCATAGTGGAGTTTGGAGTCAGTTTGAGGTTGTGGACAGGTGTCTTTTATACTGATAACGAGTTCAAACAGGTGCCATTAATACAGGTAACAAGTGGAGGACAGAGGAGCCTCTTAAAGAAGAAGTTACAGGTCTGTGAGAGCCAGAAATCTTGCTTGTTTGTAGGTGACCAAATACTTATTTTACTGAAGAATTTACCAATTAATTCATTAAAAATCTTTCAATGTGATTTTCTGGATTTTTTTTTCTCATTTTGTCTCTCATAGTTGAGGTATACCTATGATGAAAATTGGAGACCTCTCATCTTTTAAGTGGGAGAACTTGCACAATTGGTGGCTGACTAAATACTTTTTTGCCCCACTGTATATCAACATGCTTGTAATGTAGCAATTAAGCAATATTACCCGAGAGTGAGTTCGGTATCGTGAATATACAAATTCCAAGGTGTGATGTGGCTTGTGCCCTCTGCGATGCAGTTTCAGTCATTATCCTGGACCGCCATGCATACAACTGGGCATGTTCTTCAACCAGTAAGTCTTTATTGTCACAGGATTTATTCTGTTTAATGTAGCACTAGCCACTATTAGCCTTGTGGGATGTGAGTGGGATTATTCACAGATCCTGGCGTTTCAAAGGAGGATGAAAAGTGAAAAGATTTTGACACAAAACTAACTTTTTAAGAAAAAGGGCACAGGATACCGTTTTAATCTAGACAATGTATATTTGTTTTTATTGGGGATTTATATCCACCAGAGTGCATTTTAATTTTTTTTTAATGCAACACTGGCAAGGATGTATTCCTTTAGAGATGTAGCAGCTCTCTGGGGTCAACCAAAATTATTTCCTACATGTGGGGAAAACCCTGTTGTTGAAACACATATGTCGAACACAGGCTGGTATCTGAAATGCGTTCTGTAGTTGTGAAGTCTAAATGTAGATAATACGGAACCAAAATTTAACAGCTTTTGTCACTGTAGCTGCTGCTCTTTTGGTGCCATGTAATATGAGATCTGATCTTTGAGTGTCTGGGAATTGCTAGAACCCCCCCCCCCCCCCCCCCAGTGTCTTGGCATCAACATTCCTGAAAGCCAAAATGAATATTGAGATTCTGAATGAATGTGGACCATGCAGCTACAGAGCAGGTGTTGACTCCTTGTCTCTGTAAATCATGTAGACTATCCCACTACCATTTGTTTTCTTCTTTTTAATGGAGACACAAATGTATGACCACATCCTGGATCTGATACTAGCAGTAACTAGATGGACAAGTTATGAAGTTTTCAGGAGTTTCCTCAAAACTGAATCTTCTAAAGTTGTAGTTTGTGACTGATTATTAATTTGTGTAATTGAAATCAACCAGGAGATGGCAGTAGACATGCTTTGGATAAGATATTTGATTTTTTGTGCTGAAAAGCTGAGCTCTCACAGTTGTAATTAGTTTTTGTTTGTCAGTGTGATTAAAACACAAGCCCAGAAGTCGGGAGAGTCACTCATCAAGTCACCAAACCATTAGATACCAGTGATGTAGCCTTGTAGAGCTGCAACTAAAGATCGTTTTAATACTGATTAATAGGCTATTTTTTGTTTGATTAGTTGACTATAAAATATTTTAAAAGTTCAAAAATGTTCATCACAGTTATGAAGAGCTTAAGGTGTCCTCATGAAATGTCTTGGTTTGTCAAAGAAATGGTACACAGTCAAAAATTATTCAGCTAATGGGAGGAGCGAAAAAATCGATAATGGCATCATATTGTGATACTTTGTGGTGGTAATACTGTAGTGATTTAGAGACAGCAGTATCATGATACTTTATTAAAGATCATTAATAAATGTTGCAAATACAAACTTACCTATTTAGGTATCAGGGTAATAAAAAACAATTGACCTTTTCATCCACTAGAGGGTTGCTAAAAGCTCACTGTCTGGAATGGCTCCTGAAATCTAGCAGGGAGGTGGACAAGACAAAGACTGGGATGGGAAATTGATACAGTGGTGTGAAAAAGTGTTTGCCTCCCTCCCGATTTCTCATATTTTTTAGTATGTCACACTTAAATGTTTTAGATCATCAAACAAATTTAAATATTAGACAAAGATCACACAAGTAAACACAAAATGCAGTTTTTAAATGAAGGTGTTTATTATTAAGGGGAAAAAATCCAAATCTACATGGCCCTGTGTGGGGGAAAAAAAAGTGATTGCCCCCTGTTAAAACATAAATTAACTGTGGTTTATCACATCTTTGAAAAGCTGAGTTCAATTTCTCTAGCCACATTTAGGCCTGATTACTGCCACACCTGTTCTCAATCAAGAAGTCACTTAAATAGGACCTGCCTGACAAAGTGAAGTAGACCAAAAGATCCTCAAAAGCTAGACATCATGCTGCAATCCAAAGCAATTCAGGAACAAATGAGAAACAAAGTAAATGAGGTTATAAAGCCATTTCTAAAGCTTTGGGACTCCAGCTAACCACAGTGAGAGCCATTATCCACAAATGGCGAAAACATGGAACAGCGGTGAACCTTCCCAGGAGTGGCCAGCTGACCAAAATTACCCCAAGCGCAGCAACGACTCATCCAAGAGGTCACAAAAGACCCCACAACAACATTCAAAGAACTGCAGGCCTCACTTGCCTCAGTTAAGGTCAGTGTTCATGACTCCACCATAAGAAAGAGACTGGGCAAAGATGGCTTGCATGGCAGAGTTCCAAGACGAAAACCACTGCTGAGCAAAAAGAACATAAAGGCTTGTCTCAGTTTTGCCAGAAAACATCTTGATAATCTCCAAGACTTTTAGGAAGATGCTCTGTGGACTGACGAGACAAAAGTTGAACTTTTTGTGTGTCCCATTACATCCAGCGTAAAAGTAACAGCATTTCAGAAAAGGAACATCATACCAATAGTAAAATATGCTGGTGGTAGTGTGATGGTCTGGGGCTGTTTTGCTGCTTCAGAACCTGGAAGACTTGCTGTGGTAAATGGAATCATGAATTTTGCTGTCTACCAAAAAATCCTGAAGGAGAATGTCCGGCCATCTGTTCGTGACCTCAAGCAAAAGAAAAAAATTATAATACAATGCTGCCATGATAGCATATGGTCTAAACAACAATTCAGCATATGAGGAGAACAGTATTTCACCAGAGCACAACAGCTTATAACACCGGCCTTATTGTTGTCCTTTGTGGGGTTGCAAGCACACACAGCTGGGCTGAGGGAAGACAGAGTCCCTGCTGGCTTCTCAATGTGTGCTCATGTGGCTATTATAATGCCTAGAAATTTATAAGTTAATACTGCTGTAATTGTGGAGAGGGAGCAGAAATGGTGGAGGGGCAAGGCAAAAAACTGCTGGCTTGGGCTGTGTGTAGCCAGAGAGTGAGTCCATACAGTCAGCCAGTGGAGGTGGAATGCCAGCTGGTGCTACTCACACAGTTTATACCGTTTAATTGATCAGTTCCCCTCCACAATTATTAGACAACGGTGACAAGTTGGTCCCTTGCACTCCATTTCTGTATGATTTTAAAATATTTTAGTTTACCACGTTGCGTTGGACTGAAACTGTCAGACGATTATGTCACTAACAAATCCTCATGGTTCCTACCCCCATAATGGAGATACGAAGGGTGAGCGGCCAAATACAGGAACGGCCCTGGAAGTTTCTGGCCTAATCAGTTGGTTCCTGATAGTGGAAATGGGGCTATTGGCCCACACAGACACCTCTTTATGTCCCACTTTTAAAGACAGCCTACATTTGAGCATATAAAGGCTAACTGGGCTACTGGAAGCAGAGTCGCAGTCTTACACGCCTCTCTGCAGCTCCTCTTCATCCGCCACCCCTCAGCTTAGCCCCTGTCTTCCCCATCAGAGAATCGTTGTCTGCTCCCTCCAAAGTAAATAAAAATATAATGTATAAGCATCCCAAAGTGATAAAGCAAAATATTGGTAAAACTCAAATTAAACATAAAGCCTCTAAATTGAATGATTTGGCCTCTGTTCCTCCTCATAATTTAAAAATTAAATGTGGTTTATTAAATATTAGGTCTCTAACTCCCAAGTCTCTGTTAGTCCATGATCTGTTAATTGATCATCAGATTGATTTAATTTCCCTTACAGAGACTTGGTTAGGACAAGAGGATTATGTTGGTTTAAATGAATCAACTCCCTCTGGTTATTTAAACTGTCAAAATCCCAGAAGTTCTGGTCGTGGAGGAGGAGTAGCAACAATTTACCATTCCAAATTACTAGTTAATGTAAAGCAAAAAACATGTTATAATTCCTTTGAGGGCCTGGTTCTCAGTATTGGGCACTTTAGCAATTCCAGGTTAAACCCAATTTTATTTGCCATAGTTTATCGTCCCCCATCAACCTATTCAGAATTTTTATCCGAATTTCCTGATTTCTTAGCTGATTTAGTGCTGAAATCTGATAGAATAATTATAGTAGGGGACTTTAATATACATGTGGATGTAGATAGTGACTGCCTTAATGTGGCTTTTAATTCAATATTAGACTTGATTGGGTTTTCTCAGAAAGTAGGAAATTCTACTCATTACCTCCACCATACATTGGACCTTGTTCTGACATATGGCATAGAAATAGAAAATCTGGTAGTGTCTCCTCATAACCCTGTACTGTCAGACCATTGTCTGTTAACCTTTGATTTTACTATTTCTGACTATTTGGCTCCTAAAGAAAAATATTATCACAGTAGATGCCTCTCAGATGATGCTGTTTCCAAATTTATGCAGATTGTTTCCTCTATGCCATGTGTCAACACAACGGAAATAAGCTATAGACAGCTTGCTCCTTCTGTAATTGATAACATGGTGGATAGTGTTTCAGCTTCTCTACATCAGGCTCTAGACTTGGTGGCCCCCTTAAAAAAGAAAAAGTCTAATCAGAGATTTTTAACTCCTTGGTTCAACACAGAAACTCGTAGCTTAAAACAGAAGACTCGTCAATTAGAAAGAAAATGGCGCTCTACTAATTTAGATGAAATCTATTTAGCTTGGAGAAATCATCTTTTAATTTATAAAAAATCTCTTAGAAAAGCTAGAACGAGTTATTACTCTGCATTAATAGAAGAGAACAAGAATAATCCCAGGTTTCTTTTCAGTACTGTAGCCAGGTTGACAAAGAGTCAGGACTCTGTCAATCCTAGCATCCCCTTAGAGCTTACTAGTCAGGACTTTATGAACTTTTTCAATAATAAAATTTCATCCATCAGAGATAAAATCAATCAGATTCTTCCCACAGTTAACTTAAATACTGTAACTACTACAACTCCTTCTATTGATGTCTGTCTTGATGAGTTTACTCCAATCGACCTTTGTGAGTTAGACAAAATAGTTTCCTCATCCAAACCTTCAACTTGTCTTTTAGACCCTATTCCTACCAGGTTATTTAAAGAAGTCTTCCCACTTATTGGTAGCTTTATTCTTCATATAATCAATTCTTCATTAACTTTAGGCCATGTACCGCAGGCTTTTAAAACGGCTGTAATTAAACCCTTACTCAAAAAGCCAACGCTAGATCCAGGAGCTTTAGCTAACTATAGACCAATCTCTAATCTCCCTTTCATTTCAAAAATCTTAGAAAGAGTTGTTGCTATGCAATTATTTGACCACCTGCAGGGAAATGGTTTATTTGAGGAGTTTCAATCTGGGTTTAGAATCCATCATAGCACTGAAACAGCCTTAGCGAAGGTCACTAACGACCTCCTCATTGCATCTGATAATGGACTAGTTTCTGTACTTGTCCTTTTAGATCTTAGTGCAGCTTTTGATACTATTGATCATAATATTCTACTTGATAGATTAGAACACTATGTTGGACTTAATGGAACTTTGTTGCAGTGGTTTAGATCTTATTTATCTGATAGGTTCCAGTTTGTTCATGTAAATGATGAGTTTTCTCTCAGCTCAAAGCTTAGTCATGGAGTTCCACAGGGATCTGTGCTTGGCCCTACTCTTTTTAGTTTATATATGCTTCCGTTAGGCAACATTATTAGAAAGCACTGTATACATTTTCACTGTTATGCAGATGACACACAATTATACCTGTCAATGAAGCCAGATGATACTAATCAATTAGCCAAGTTAGAAGCCTGTCTTAAGGAAATCAAAGTTTGGATGACTTGTAATTTCCTGCTATTAAATTCAGATAAGACTGAAGTCATTCTTGTTGGTCCAAAAAACCTTAGAAATTCCTTTCCAAATCAAACTTTCAGTTTGGATGCAGTTACTCTTTCTCTTAATAGCTCTGTGAGGAACCTTGGAGTTATTTTTGATCAGGATTTGTCCTTCAATTCACATATTAAATTTGTTTCTAAGACTGCCTTCTATCATTTGCGTAATATTGCCAAGATTAGGAGCATCTTGTCTCAGAGTGATGCTGAGAAGCTGATCCACGCTTTTGTTAGCTCGAGATTAGGTTATTGTAATTCTTTATTATCAGGTTGTCCTAAAACATCTTTAAAAAGTCTTCAGCTGATCCAAAATGCTGCAGCAAGAGTTTTAACAGGTACTAGAAAGAGAGATCATATCTCTCCGGTTCTGGCCTCCCTTCATTGGCTTCCCATAGAGTTTAGAATTAAGTTTAAAATCCTTCTTCTTACTTACAAAGCTCTAAACAATCAGGCTCCTTTTTATTTAAAAGATCTGATACTACCGTATCATCCTAACAGAGCACTACGCTCCCAAAATGCAGGTTTACTTGTAATACCTAGAATTTCCAAAAGTACAATGGGAGGCAGAGCCTTCAGTTATCAAGCTCCTCTTCTGTGGAATCAGCTGCCAATCTGGATTCGGGAGTCAGACTCGATCTCTGTTTTTAAGAATAGGGCTAAAACCTACCTTTTTGATATAGCCTACAATTAGGGAGGGATCATGTGTTTTCTGAACCCTCCCTTAGTTATGCTGCTAATAGGTTTAGTCAGCCGGGGGACCTCCAGTAATGCACTGGGCCTCACTCCTTTCCTCACTCTCTATGAAATATTTTTTTTTTTGCTGGTCATTAACATTTGTTTGTTCTCTCCCATAGATTGAGTCCCCATCATGCTGTTTGCTCTCTACATGTCTGTTCTTTTCTTCTTCTCTATCCCCTCAGCCCCCAGCCAGTCGCAGCAGATGACTGCCCCTCCCTGAGCCTGGTTCTGCTGGAGGTTTCTTCCTGTTAAAAGGGAGTTTTTCCTCTCCACCGTCGCCAAGTGCTTGCTCACAGGGGATCGCCTGATTGCTGGGGTCTTTCTGCAACTGTGGGGGTCCTCCCTACAGTTGATAGTGCTATGAGATGACTGTTGTTGTGAAATGGCGCTATATAAATAAAGTTGAATTGAATTGAAATTGAATTGAATTGGTTTTTTGCAGGAATACTTGCTTTCTATGGGCAATGCACTAGTCATAATGCAAAAACCAGAAAAGTGGCAAGTTTTCATATTTGAGAACATGAAATAATCGTATTCTTAGAATTTTTACTGGAAAAGGGTGTAAAAGCGATTAGTCAATTGTCAAATCAATTGTCGAATAATCACATAAACCGATTAGTGAAAAAAATTAGTCTGACTGCTGAAATGTGCTATCAGCTTTAATAACAAGGATGAAGCAGGAAAATGTCAGTTTAAGATTAAATCATTAGATGATTTTCAATATTAATTTATTCCAAGTAGAGGGTTCGTTTAAATCCATATGACATGCTTATGGTGCAAAAAAAGACATCAAAAGAATATAAAAAGGCAATTTGCAAGCCAGACACTAGCACCCCTTTGATATTATTTTCATGGCTAATAAATTTTGAAATTGTTGTCAGATTTATTGATGAATTACAAAGTGTTTGTGTTTCTTTGGGATCATAAGTCCTTACCATGCTGTTTTTATTGAGGCAATAGTGTTTTTAGAATGGGGCACTCTTTGTGCATTAGTAGACTGATAAACGTGTAAAGTGAGGCATTATTTGTCGGTATGCTGGGCTTTGTTGTTGACACAGTTTCAAACTCGGACAGCAGAGCTGAGTTATATGATCCTGGCTCCAGTGTTCAGCCCTCTGTGTATGAGGCCACTCCTCTTCAGCAAGCAGCGCTTTCTCAGTGAGGGAGTCTCATTCCTGTCCAGACTTCACTCAGCTCAGGTTTTATAGTACATCTCCATTCAAATCGGGAATTCTCTGGGAAAGTTTTTCACCATTTGGATTTTGAATGTGTTTTTATCCTTGTAAGTATATGAAACTCACATTTTAACCTTTAAATGTCAGTTTTGGTATTCTTGTTTTTCTGAGCATTCCCAAAGTGTGTTTGCCAATGTTAGTCTTTTTCTGATTGCATCAAACTACTTAAATTGCTTCAGCTCTCTCACTTTTAAAAACAGTAATACAATGGAGGGATGAGTGTTTAGCACACCAGGAACTAGTAGAAAATTCAGAATGTTTCATTGTGTATGATTTTAATACCACATATTTAATTTATTTCTTGACTTATTGAAATTTGTGAAATAAATGGGGCTTGTGTATATATGAGTGCCGTTTCACTGTATTAGAATTTTTGTGTGCTGTTTTTAAAGCTTTTGTTACATGTACTAGCAAGTTCCAGTATTTTCAGAGATTCTTAAAGATTTATTAAAAAAAAAAAAAAAAGTTTAATTTTCATTACTCTACAGATTCATTTGCATCAAATTCTAAAATTTGCTGATTAGGACCATAGACAGACTTAAACTTAGTTATTCCTTGATATGCTTTACTCTCATCTTTGTAATGTTTGGTCCAATAGAAACTCAGGCGTGTCAGATTTGTTTCTGTTATGAATCAACTCTCTTCACTCTGTCAACCAGCCACTATGGAAAAATGTTTGAGTCGGTCCACACCACCACTCTCAGACTAGCTGAGTTAAGATTATGAAGGACTCCATGAGAAATGGTCCTCATTGATGTAGTCTGTAACTGAACTAATCAAGAATGAAACTCATTAGTTAGAAGTGAGCTTTTATTCTTATATTTTCATAGTTTAAAGGGGTCATTGACTGAAATCATTGTTTTTTTTGTAGGTTCTAACTTTCTGAAATGCATCCATTAGTCTCATGATTTTCAAAAAACATCAAAATGCTCCCTTCTCTTAAAAAAAGCCTTTATATCGTTTTTCACTTCGAAAAGCAAAGTTGACTTCTGAATTTGCCACGGGACGTCATTGATATAGTAAACCCAGCCCAGTGCCATCCTTGACACTCTCCCACTGCTCTATTACTGGTCTGTCATGTAGATAGGTGGGGAGCCAGAGGTGTTAGCTTCCAAGCTAACAGTCTCTGCCTTAATATAATGGAGTCTATTATAACGAGTTCCCATAGCTAAATAAAATGATCATCCATCAAACATGAGTTGGAAACTTGAACTTGACAGTTTAATTAGAAGTGTTTGTAGCAACACAATTAAATAATAGACGCTAAAGGGCAGTCTTTTAACCCCCAAAACAAAGTGCAAAAACTCAAATAGCAACCTCTGCTGCTCATTAAAGGGCTGTTGTAATGCTGCATGTTCAAAACAAACTAGAGGAATATTCAACTCCATTAAAGTAAAAAAGAAAATAACAAGCTAGTCCATCCTGTTTGAAACCTTGCTGGGTCTAGAAGTTTAAAAGTTTAATTGAGCCTCAGATGAAAATTAAAATAACTTTATCCGCTTCAAAATAAATTTACAAACACTTGAAATATCAGTGCACGAATGTGAGCCTTCAATACACATACAGTGAAATATTTAAGCCGTTTTATTTATGATGATTATGGTTATCCTTGTTTAATTAAATTACAAATCATGGTATTCTAATTTACCGAGATGCACTAATATTCAGAATGAGGGCTGATATTACCGTGACAATAATAGAGAATACGAGAGAGTAAGCTGCGCCTGTAAGTCACCTACAGTGGGGGAAAAAAAGTATTTACTCAGCCACCAATTGTGCAAGTTCTCCCACTTAAAAGATGAGAGAGGTCTCCAATTTTCATCATAGGTATACCTCAACTATGAGAGACAAAGTGAGGGGAAAAAAATCCAGAAAATCACATTGAAGGATTTTTAATGAATTAATTGGTAATTTCCTTGGTAAAATAAGTATTTGGTCACCTACAAACAAGCAAGATTTCTGGCTCTCACAGACCTGTAACTTCTTCTTTAAGAGGCTCCTCTGTCCTCCACTCGTTACCTGTATTAATGGCACCTGTTTGAACTCATTATCAGTATAAAAGACACCTGTCCACAACCTCAAACAGTCAGACTCCAAACTCCACTATGGCCAAGACCAAAGAGCTGTCAAAGGACACCAGAAACAAAATTGTAGACCTGCACCAGGCTGGGAAGACTGAATCTGCAATAGGTAAGCAGCTTGGTGTGAAGAAATCAACTGTGGGAGCAATTATTAGAAAATGGAAGACATACAAGACCACTGATAATCTCCCTCAATCTGGGGCTCCACGCAAGATCTCACCCCGTGGGGTCAAAATGATCATGAGAACGGTGAGCAAAAATCCCAGAACCACATGGGGGGACCTAGTGAATGACCTGCAGAGAGCTAGGACCAAAGTAACAAAGGCTACCATCAGTAACACACTACGCTGCCAGGGACTCAAATCCTGCAGTGCCAGACGTGTCCCCCTGCTGAAACCAAAATAGAACTTTTTGGTAAAAACCCAACTTGTCATGTTTGGAGGAGAAAGAACACCATACCTACTGTGAAGCATGGGGGTGGAAACATTATGCTTTGGGGCTGTTTTTCTGCAAAGGGACCAGGACGACTGATCCATGTAAAGGAAAGAATGAATGGGGCCATGTATCGTGAGATTTTGAGTGAAAACCTCCTTCCATCAGCAAGAGCATTGAAGATGAAACGTGGCTGGGTCTTTCAGCATGACAATGATCCCAAACACACCGCCCGGGCAACGAAGGAGTGGCTTCATAAGAAGCATTTCAAGGTCCTGGAGTGGCCTAGCCAGTCTCCAGATCTCAACCCCATAGAAAATCTTTGGAGGGAGTTGAAAGTCCGTGTTACCCAGCGACAGCCCCAAAACATCACTGCTCTAGAGGAGATCTGCATGGAGGAATGGGCCAAAATACAAGCAACAGTGTGTGAAATCCTTGTGAAGACTTACAGAAAACGTTTGACCTCTGTCATTGCCAGCAAAGGGTATATAACAAAGTATTGAGATGAACTTTTGTTATTGACCAAATACTTATTTTGCCGAGGAATTTACCAATTAATTCATTAAAAATCCTTCAATGGGATTTTCTGGATTTTTTTTTTTTTCTCATTTTGTCTCTCATAGTTGAGGTATACCTATGATGAAAATTGGAGACCTCTCTCATCTTTTAAGTGGGAGAACCTGCACAATTGGTGGCTGACTAAATACTTTTTTTCCCCACTGTATTTACTGCAGTTAACATATTACCCAGCATAACGGAAGCAGCTCAGCTGTCAGCAACCATAGTAAGAGAGATTATTGTCCGACAGCAGATAAACTATTTAAACAGCAGGTACTAATGGTGTGGTAGAGCATCTGCCCCACACCCGGGAGGCAGGGGTTCAAATCCCGGCCGGGTCATACCAAAGACCATATAAAAAAAAGGTACTTTCTGCCTTCTAGCGTGGTGCTCAGCATAATGGAACGGGGAAAGTAAAGTTACGCACAGAGCTACCAGAGGACTGACCCCCCCCCACTGTAGCTTTCACTACTTACAGTAGCTGTGTGGCCTAGGGTCAGAGAAATGGAGATAGGCGCCGCCCCATACACCAAATGGTGTTCCACATGCTGTGGAAGGGAATAAAAGAAAAGAAGAAGACTAATGGTGTGGTCAGTTTTCTAAAGCTGAGAGTCGCTCATTGAAAATAAGAAGCGCCAACGTTACTTGCTAACCTACTGGGGCAGTCCACTAACAGGTGGTCAGAGACAGAGGAACGGAGAGGAGGAGGGAATGGAAACATTGCTGTAGTGCAGCTGTGATAAGACAACACTGCTTTACGGTCTACATTTAACTTGTTTCATTTATTTATTTTTGGTAAAATCCTACAATACTTTGGAAAGTTTTGGCCTTCTCCATGATTTTCTCTCCATGTTGCCATGATGCGTTCCTCTTCTTCTTCGCTGGAACAGTTAAACTGAACATTCCTGCGGCATACTTATAAACTTTAAAATTAAACGACTCATCGACAATAAAAATCTGCATCGACAAATTTTTATGATCGACGTTATCGACGTCGACAAATCGTTGCAGTCCTAGTTTTATATTGTTCTTTTCTTTAGATTTCAGTCACATTAATTGACATCCCTATTTCCACATGGTTCAATAATTCAGTCTATAATACATCTTGTGACATTCTGGCTTATTACCTCCGCCAGGCCGCAGGCCAGGAGGTTATGTTTTTGCCAGCGTTTGTCTGTTTGTCTGTCTGTTGGTTAGCAAGATAACTGAAAAAGTTTTGGACGGATTTCGATGAAACTTTCAGGCGTTGTTGGAAATGGTACAAGGAAGAACTGATTAAATTTTGGGGATGATCCGGATCACCGTCTGGATACAGGAATTTTTTAAAGGATTCTTTAACATTGTGAGATACGACCATTTTCAACATGTGTGCAGGCGCAATGGAGGGCGCTGGTCGTCGTGTGTGACGAACACAAACTCCGCATTCTTCAAAGTTTTAGGCACAAAAGCACGCGGAAAACAGTGGTGGGCAGGGCCCGGCAGCGTGCCTGTGTTTGCGCTACGCTGCAAAAGCTGAGACGGGCAGCAGTCCGGCGCCGGATTATTTGGCAGAAATTTCCCGGGCAGCCATAGTGGCTGCGCAAAAACAAGCTCTCTGCCGGGGAAGCTTCCAAATCCTCTTTTGCCGCGGAGCGCAACCCCAATATAAAACCCACGGCAACCTGTCTACCCAATTTGCATCCGTCAGTGAAGCCCTGAGTGCTGCTTTCAGTGATCTATGAAAACGCTCGCATAACCCATTGGCCTGTGGGTTGTACGCGGTTGTGCGATGAATTGCAACGCCCACAGCCTGGGAGTTTGCAGATGGAGGAGATGGACACAACACCAACACTTCAGTTTATTACCTCCGCCAAGGAGGTAATGCTTTTACTACTGAACCACTAATCCTATCATTGTGAATCCAATTGCTAGTCATATGTTTTCATGGTCAAGGAATCTGAAAACGTACACACAAACACTGTATGGGGGGGAACTGTGGCGCTTGGCGGAGGTCTGCGCTCTCTGAGTGCTTTTCTAGTTTTGTTAAGTTTTCGCTGTGATGCTACATCCAGGCATTAGCAACAAAGGTGGCTAGTTGAAGCTAGCAGTTTAGCCACTCGTTCACAAATGTTTCTGTGCATATTGTACTCCAGGGACTGGTTATAACCTACCAACCACTGAAACCACACACCCCGTCCACCAGTGATGCATTATTTCATTCTTTCTTTAAGACAAATTTACATTAGTTGGCTCCAAGCTAGACAGCTATTGTTAGCAAGAGTAACGTAGGAGGGAGGGCAGAGTTGAATGTGTCTGAGAGATTTAAAGTTACAAGCACTGAAACCAAGTGTTCTCAGAAAGGCTGCAAAAATTTAAAAAAAAAATGCTGCAATACACAAATAATAAAGAAAATTTGAACAAAATATGTCACAAACATTTCATTAAGATGTGTGAGCTGTTAAAATGAGGAAAAAAGTGCAACCCCTTTATTTTTTTTTTCTCTCTTGTCCCGTCAGGCAGCTAGGTAAGCAGAATAGAGATCCGTTACCCTTATTGTGCCAAAACAGATTTACTTTGCCAAAAGGAGCTTTATACAGTACCTATCTATGTACTGTATACTGTTGCAAATTCCTCCTGTAATAACTTTTAATACTTTATTTAAATTATTTTACCCATGAAGGATCTGACAGGATGGGGAATGGGGAAAGGAAGTGTGCAGAGGGGGGAAGAAAAGAGAGGGGAACAGACAAAAAAGACAAACAAACCAACAACTAAAACAAACAGAAGACAAACGGCTTTTTCCACCAAAGAGGTCTCAACATGAGTCTGGTATCCGCATCTGTTAAAGGGGAGACATTTGTGCGTATGCATCCGTGTGCATGTATATGAGAGTGCGTGCAAAATAAGTGTGCATGTGAGTGGTTTGTCAGGAAACATACGAAGAGGGAAGCTGGTCGCAGCAATTCCCCGCCACCCCAGAAACCCCGAGCAGACAAGGCAGCGCCACCAACCCCCACAGGGCACAAATCCCCAGGGCCGACAAGCCCCAGGAATGCCAGGCATCCGCCCCCGGTAGGGCAGCCGGTGTGGCAGGAAAGAAAATTTTTCCACCAAAAAAGTAGGTGCCATCACAGGCCAGAATTTTTTATAAAATTTACTGGAAAACCATCTGGTGCCAGAGCTTTGTTGTTTGGGATGTGCTTAAGTGCCTCCTGGAGTTCAGACACCTGAAGAGGTGCGTCCAGAGCTGCAATCTATTCATTATTTAATCGTGGTAAGTTAATGTCGTCCAAAAATGTATTTATCTCTGAGTCAGATGGGTTAACCCCTTTGAATGTTTCTTCATGAAATAAAATGGGTGGAAAATCTGTGCTGAAATAGGGCTCTTTCTGCTCATCTCTGTGCACATCAGTTTTTGTCAAATTCAATGCAGCTTGTTCTTTTTTCCCAAATTTAGCTCATCACTGCATTAATAATTTAGTTAACTTGCTTTGCGATTTCAGTTAATGTTTTAGCTTACTGTGCTTCAGCTGTTATTCTGCACAGACAGTTGCTGCTTATCTGCTCTGCGGAGGTGTGAATTTGTCTGTCACAGTCATATGATCCATGCAGAGGATATGTCATGTTGGTGTCACTTTCAGGATGATGGGATCATTTTTTTCAATTCCTCCAACATGTCACCCTGTGGTTGGAAATGAGTAGACATTTCTCTTGTATTTTAATCGATTTCATAGTCTTATGTGAAGCTTTATAGAATTGGCTAATGGTGAACCTCGCCTCTATGTTGGTAACCAGCCAACACCACACTCATGTACTGTGAGCCCGTTATGACATGGAGTGAGATAGTGGCAACTGTGATGTCAGACACTTACGAACGAGCTGTCACAGGAAACACCCTAGACAAACGCGCATCTGGGAACAGTGACTACACCTGTCTGTGGGTCAAAGAGGCAAGGCACACCTGATTCACTGACGCAGCCAGTCACAAGAATAAGTAATGAGTAGTCCTTATCAAGCTCTTGTTCATGCTGCCTGATTGTTATAGTCAGCTGCTGGATAGAGTTCATTCATGTTCTTCATTTAAGGTCTTTTTTAGCTTTATGAAATGGCAGAAAATATTCAGAAATATAATGATTATAAATGATAGAAAATGGTTTTTTTATCTTTTTTAATCTTTACATCACTTATATTGTTTTTATTTATGTATTTGGAAGACATTCTGTCTCCTGTAAAAATAATAAGTTTTTCATTATTCAGTCCTTAGGGGATTATTGACAAAATAAGTTTGTAAGATTTTACTCAAATCTACTTTTATATTTCACAGGATATGGTGTGAGTCTATATTATTGCCTCTACTGAAGAACAGGAACAGTGAGTCAGCCTGCTGACATGGACAATAATGGAGAGATCAGTGACACGGACAGCGGTATCATTCTTCATTCAGGTAAACCAACAAATTTTTAAAAGCATTATATAGTGGTGCTTACAGTTACAGAGTTAAGACAATTACTATAAAGCTTTGCTTATGCTCTACCTCCGCTATGAACGTCTATAATGCACATGCCCTTTGGACAAGGCCGGTGGACATGCGGCTTTATATGTGCTTCATTTTTTGCATCTACCAGGCGAACTGTTTGTCGCATACACCTAACCATCATTTGTAGTTTCACCCCCACCCTATTGGTAGCGTTAATGTGCTGACATTGTACCGGCTATATAAAAAAAGAAGAAAAACAAGAGCCACATGCATTTTAGCAACAACAGTGAATGTGCAAAGAAGAGAAAAGAAAGTCCCTTGTTTACTACTTTTACCACTAATCATCTTTTCTTTCTCTTGTCTCATCTTGTCACATTTCTTATAAATTCATCTTCTTCTTCCTCTTCGTCTTTGTATGCTATGTGAGTAGCGCCACCTCTTGAATGGGTTTATCAATCTCATATGTGATGAAGAAAGTGAAAGTCCTTCATCTTGTTCATTGCTTTCATTTGATCCTGACAAAAAGAAACTGGAACATGGTTACAAGAAAGTAAAAAAGACCACACTGACTGTGTACGCAAAGGGCCACACTTTTGTCTCACACATCAGCTGGTTAGTGTTACAGAGGCGTGATTGTGCTGTATGTGATATTGTAGCTCCTTCCCTCTCGATCTCAGCAACTTTTCTGACAGAAACTCAATAGACACAACAGACTTAACCATGACAGCCACTACTTTGTTGTTGTTGTAGGTATTGCACACCAACCAATATCACAGTAGAGTTTTTAGCTCATTCCGGCAAAGCTGAAAGGAGCTAATGTGATGATGAGGTGTCTGTCTGTCCGCCCGTCCGTCCACATTTCACAGGAATCGCTACTCCTCCTAGGCATTTGCCCCAATGGTCACTAAACTCACTCACAATGATTCTCAGGTGAGTCTACATCCAACTCGTGCTCAAGGTCAAAGGTCAAGAGAACTGGGCACTCATGTGAGTTCATGAAAATTCTTACCCGCCTAAGCAATTGTCCCACTGGTCACCAAACTCACAAGGATCCTCAGGAAGGTCTACATCCATGTTGTGCTCAAGGTCCTTTGGTTATTTTTGCAACTTCAGTACGTGCATATGGAGAGCAGCTTTACTGAATCTTTTTAATGAAGATGAAAACAAGAAGTCGATTAATCAAGGTATTTTATTTATGCAAGATTAATTTGAAATACTGAGCACACACATTTGTCAAACCGGTAACTTTCTCACATGTTCAAAATATTTTCAAATATTGTCATATTTACTTTTGATATCTTTGCATCTGTTCAAAAGAACATGTTAAAGAAACGCCAGGGTAAAAAGGCTCAATAAATTCTAAGTATAAAAAGTAAAAAATTTGATCTACACCTCTAGTAGATGCAAAAGAAATGAAGCATAAAAAGGCTATATTCATTTATTTTCTTAGTTTAGTCCTTATCTGGGGACCCAGTAAGGTGTATGGGGTTCTAAACAACTTCCACAACCAAGAGTTGTTAAATTAACTACAGCAGTTGTGTGTTGCACTTTAAGGTATGTCAGTTCTTGGCTTTGAATGCAGTCCCAGCATTTTTTTTCCCCAAACTGACCAGTCCCACAGAAACTCAAGCAAACAGCAGCCACCTTGTTTCTCTCCGTCTTGTGTAGACTTATTTGCTCTGGCCTTTCTGACATTCTTTGCACCATAATTGAGCCACGTGATGTCTGCCCAATACAATGAAAAAGTGTCGCCTTGCAAAGAAGGGAAGATTGTGACTGGGGGAAAAGGAATTCATCAGCCTATTGTCGTCCTGCCACACTACTTTCCTGTTGCACCTCAGATGTTTGTCCGTACCTGCAGGGATTCTGTTATTAATCTCTGATGGTATGTGGTGCTCACTGCATTTTGCTTAAAGCCACCCCACAGACCTGAGACTAATCTTAATGCCATTAGTTACCAAGGCTACAGAGGGCATCAGCTGAACTCTGGTATTGTTTATAGTTACTGTGATCCTGATACTGATTTTGCAGTTTCACTGTCACAAAGGCATCAACTATTATGGCCTTAACCTTAGTTCATTCAGTTAATCTGAGCAAATTTAATAGTGAATGTTAGAATACTTAAAATGTAAAGTGACAGCATGGAATACCTGGCATTTTTAACTGTTTTAATCAACAATAATATATTGCGACATATTCAAAAATGTTGTGTAAGATAAGATAAGATAAGATAAGATAAGCCTTTATTAGTCCCACAACGGGGAAATTCCAGGATTGCAACAGCACAGGGATAGCAACACTCAGAGCAACAATCAGAAGGCAAGAAAAAACAAGCAAGCAAGAGCAGCTAATATACATATGTACATATTACTATAAAATATATATATACACACACACACACACAGACACACAGTGCAGAGCATTGTAGCTGGATGGAATAAATATATGAATATATGAACACACAGTGCAGAGCATTGTAGCTAGATGGAATAAATATGTAAATATATAAACACCCACAGTATGGAGCATTGCAGCTAGGTGGAATAAATATGCAAGTATATAAACACACACAGTGCGGAGCAATGTAGCTAGATGGAATAATATGTAGATATATAAAAACACAGTGCGGAGCATTGTAGCTAGATGGAATAAATATATAGATATATAAATATAAACACACCCAGTGCAGAGCATTGTAGCTAGATGGAATAAATATGTAAATATATAAACACACACAGTGCAGAGCATTGTTGCTAGGTGGGATGAAACAGCATAACCGTCTATTTAGTTATCCTACATGGTATGATTATGTGCCCATACATATTCTCACCCTCCATAGCGACCGGTATGTTCCTAGTTGTATGCCGGAGAGGACCATTGTGTAAGTCTATTGCATCTTTTGCATTCAAAAAAAAAAAAAGGAGCGCTGTGTAGGAGCGCTTCCTGGATTCAGTCTGGATCTGTTTGAGATGCTCTTTGGATGTGATGGGTATAAACTTGAATATCAAAAACTTTCCACGGCACTCTCTTTTAAAATAAATAAAATGTCTTTATTTTCATGGCAGGGTCATATTTCATCTAAAAACAAAACTCCAATGAATTTCGGCATATATATATATATATATATATATATATATATATATATATATATATATATATAATATAGTATATAAACACACTGTGTGTGTTTATATACTTACATATTTATTCCACCTAGCTGCAATGCTCCGTACTGTGGGTGTTTATATATTTACATATTTATTCCATCCAGCTACAATGCTCTGCACTGTGTGTCTGTGTGTGTGTGTATATATATATTTTATAGTAATATGTACATATGTATATTAGCTGCTCTTGCTTGCTTGTTTTTTTTTGGTTTTTTTTTTGTTTTTTCTTGCCTTCTGATTGTTGCTCTGAGTGTTGCTATCCCTGTGCTGTTGCAATCCTGGAATTTCCCCATTGTGGGACTAATAAAGGCTTATCTTATCTTATCTTATCTTATATAAGCCTTCACCAGAGAGTCAAAGGGACTTCACTGATCCTTATGTTAGTATATGTGTCACTGTGCCGCGTCGGCTCACAACTAGTTGGAGAACGGCATTCCAGATGGAGTTTGCAAAATGTTTCCAAACGTTTGCGGGGGCTTGCAGTTTTCTCTCATAGGTCACAGGGCCTTATTCTCATGTCACAGGAATTTTCAACATGTTAAAAATCTGTGTAACAAATATTGTTGCCAAATAGTCACAGAGTCGTTGCGGGTGTCTCAAACCCTTCTCAATGTAGCTTCCATCAGTCAGAAAGTCTGGAAAAAGTTAAACAGCTTTGTGAGGGGTTGGGAACCTATGAAACTAAATTGTGACTGATTGGAGGCAAAAAAGACAAGAGATTCCGCACATGAGACAGGCGCACACTGATACAGCTGCGACCAACAGTGTCAGTATGCCACTCAAGAGTAAGAAAGGCAAGGCTAGGGATGGGGGGGCTGCAGTCCCTGCCCCATGGGCTGCTACAAAAGAAGCGGAGTTGGTCCCAGGGCTGCTGTGTCTGATCCGGAGGACTTAAGCCTGCATCATGCTACACCTTCGCTGTCCGCGTACGTGTAACCGGAAACCTTGTGTGATGACATTTGCATCATCGTCTCCACTCCGCTAGTGTCCACAGTGCTCGACCGCAGTCGACTGCGTGCAGCCCAAATTTTGTGACCGCGCCGCCTGCCCACAACCTGAATGTGTTGAAAAGCGCATGTGCAAGACTGAACATCCCATTCACGAGGTGGCGATATCGACACAGTATACCAAGACAAAGAGACAAAGAAGACAACGAGGAGGCGGAAAACGAGAATAAAAACATACAGGAATCATACATGCATACTTTCTCTTACAGCGGCAGCAGCATCTTCGTGGAAAAGGAGTGAAAACCGTGAAGTCATACAGCAGAAATGGACTCTATATTTGAAGAGAAATTGTTGATGTGCGTTGCTCCCGCGTTTCTTCGTTGATGAAAATCCTGGCGCATCAGCACATTGGTGCTACCTGTCGGGCAGGAGTAAAACTACAAATGATGGTTGTGCGCATGCGTCAACCGCTTGGCCTGGGTAGATGGAAAAAAGTAAGCATGAACAGCACCGCATGCGTGCCGTGCTCGTCCAAAGCGTACGTGGACCAAGGCGGACAAGAGGGGAAATGTAGCATACGTACAGTGGGGTAAAAAAGTATTTAGTCAGCCACCAATTGTGCAAGTTCTCCCACTTAAAAGATGAGAGAGGTCTCCAATTTTCATCATAGGTATACCTCAACTATGAGAGACAAAATAATAAGAAAAAAAAATTCTCTACACCGCCTGCAAGCACTTCTGGTCGGCCGGGTAGCTTGCCTAGCGTTGGATGTTCTCCGGAGCTCAGGGATGAGATGTAGGTTGCTGATAAAAAGACCGTTATCGTTATTAAGTAATCCAATGTCCAAAAGCTCATTTTGGGTGTAAGATGTGAAAGCGAAGCTGTTCTGAACGAACAGACCCGAAATGAGCAGAAATAACACTGCTAATCCACAAAATCTGAGAAGACGCTGAGCCTCGCGTTGTGCACGCGCCGCCATCTTAGCTTAAAATATCTGCTGCAATGGAAAGATATGGTCCTGATTTCACAATTGTCACAGGTGACTGTTGTGTGAGTCTTGCATGGATTTGTGTGGTTGTCGTGGGACAGTCATAAGTGTTAAAAAAAAAAAAAAAAAAAAAAAAAAGCACAATTACACACGTGGACAAAATTGTTGGTACCCCTCTGCTAATGAAAGGAAAAACCCACAATGGTCACAGAAATAACTTGAATCTGACAAAAGTGGTAATAAATAAAAAGTCTATGAAAATTAACCAATGAAAATCAGACAATACTTTTGAACTGTGGTTCAACAGAATTATTTTAAAAAACAAACTCATGAAACAGGCCTGGACAAAAATGATGGTACCCCTAGAAACGATTGAAAATAATGTGACCATAGGGACATGTTCAACCAAGATGTGTCCTTTAATTAACATCACAGGTGTCTACAAACTTGTAATCAGTCAGTCGGCCTATTTAAAGGGTGACAAGTAGTCACTGTGCTCTTTGTTGACATGATGTGTAGCACACTAAACATGGACCAGAGGAGGCAAAGGAGGGAGTTGTCTCAGGAGATTAGAAAGAAATTATAGACAAGCATGTTAAAGGTAAAGGCTATAAGACCATCTCCAAGCAGCTTGGCAAACATGCAGTTTGGCAAATTCCAGTCTGGCTTTTTTATGATTTGTTTTCAACAGTGGTGTCCTCCTTGGTCGTCTCCCATGAAGTCCACTTTGGCTCAAACAACGACGGATGGTGCGATCTGACACTGATGTACCTTGACCTTGGAGTTCACCATGAATGTGTTTAGAGGTTGTTCTGGGCTCTTTTGTTACCATTCGTATTATCCGTCTCTTCCATTTTTCATCAGGTTTCCTCCTGCGGCCACGTCCAGGGAGGTTGGCTACAGTCCCATGGATCTTAAATTTCTGAATAATATGCGCAACTGTAGTCACAGGAACATCAAGCTGCTTGGAGATGGTCTTATAGCCTTTACCTTTAACATGCTTGTCTATAATTTTCTTTCTAATCTCCTGAGACAACTCTCTCCTTTGCTTCCTCTGGTCCATGTTTAGTGTGGTACACACCATGTCAACAAACGGCACAGTGACTACTTGTCACCCTTTAAATAGGCGACTGACTGATTACAAGTTTGTAGACACCTGTGATGTTAATTAGAGGACACATCTTGGTTGAACATGTCCCTATGGTCACATTATTTTCAGTCTTTTCTAGGGGTACCATCATTTTTGTCCAGGCCTCTTTCATGAGTTTGTTTTTTAAAGTAATTCTGTTAAACCATAATTCAAAAGCATTGTCTGATTTTCATTGGTTAATTTTCATAGACTTTTTATTTATTACCACTTTTGTCAGATTCAAGTTATTTCTGTGACCATTGTGGGTTTTTCTTTCATTAACAGAGGGGTACCAACAATTTTGTCCACGTGTGTATGTCATACGTATTTGTGCAACATGCGCATGGTCTGTATGCAAACTCCCGGCCATGTGACATTCGTGCAGTATTTTTGCGACATATGCATATATGCCATTTCAGTTTGATTCCAAGTGAAAATCATTGCTAATTTGCGTGTCTTTTTTTTTTTTTTCCCCCTTTTAAATCTCCAACTAGTTGTGAGCTGTCGCAGCCCAGTGAGATACTATCTTTCGGCCCTTTTCTAGTGGTGTTCCACCAGCAGTAAATCGTTTATCAGTGACACATTGATGGTACATAAAGCTGATATTTCTAATATTTTGACTTTTTTTAATTATATTTATATACAGTTGTTTATAGCTGCTCCCAACAGACATTGCATTAAAAAAATGCATGAAAATCAAACTTACATGATACTGATTTAAGCTATGTCCATGTGGCATCAGATAAATGGTTTTAGAATAATTGCATTTCCATGTTGTACATTAAGTTGTCAACACAAGTTTTAGTGTAGCTCAAAAGGGCCTAAAATGACCAGTGTTGAAACAACACTCGTGTGACACAATGCCAACAGAAACCAAACTCCACAAAGACAGGATTTACTGCCTGGCTCCTGTTTTTGAAGTGCATTAAATTCTTCTTGGTGCACACAGCCAACCTATAACTGTGTGGTTATACAGAAAACAAATCACTGAGTCTCCATTAATGACTTCATATGTCAAAAATCTGGCAAACCTTCTGCCAGGATCTTCGTGACTGTTGTTTATTGTTGTTCTTTTTCTGGATTTAAACGTGCCATTGGATGTTGGGGTTTCACTTGGTCATAATTGTCCATTATGTGTGCTTAAGTTTAACTTCTGGATAAGATATACGTATGTAAGTTTAGTCACAAATTCCTAGATAAATCTATTCTCTTCTTCCTTGTTGCATTGCACAGGCTCTGACAGCCCTGTAACACATACAAAGAGCGTGACCACACACACACGAGCTATGAAGATTAAACATCAGGAGCTTCAAGAAAAGTTGGAGGACTGCTTACGGGAACTGAAAAAACTCTGCATCCGAGAAGCTGTAAGTAATGCTAACATACAGGTCAACAAAAGATGTTTAAAACTTAAAGTTGCTGCGAGTACTAATGAGATATGCAAACAGAAAGACTGAGTCACCTAATTATAGGGATCTACGTTAATTAAAGTCTTTATTCAGGTTTTAGATGACGGAGACAATGTAAAAACAATTGTTGTGTGAAGACTGTTAGAAAGCGTACCTTACTGCTTATGATTCAGAGCATTTTAATGAAGGATTAAATTGGTGGGGCAGTTTTGTGCTGGAATGCCTTGATGCATTTTAATGCAGCTTAAAAATAAACCTGTCAGAAGTACATTCATAACCTTGTATCGTCACTGCTGGATATCACCAAACACAGGGGCTAGAAAAGGCTTTGCACCGACCCCTTGAGTCAGCGCATTAATGCAGCTTTATGGAGAAATCAAAAATACCACTTTGAGCATTTAGTTGGGTGTTGCAGTGATGAAATGTGACTGTGTGCACATGGGAGGCTGACGAAAGATTAAGACTGCTGCATTATTACCTTCTGTTAGAATTTTATCTCGTGCACATAGATCAAAAAGGTTTTACACAAAACTTTACACCAAAAAAAGCAATACTTCTGAAATAGGATTTAACAATGGCAAATGTAAATAAAATTTTAAAATGCATGCCCAGTTTGCACACATTCCTACAGTGTGTCTGATAGAAAGCAATTTTCTGCTTTCATACAGCCCTATTACCATGTTATTTATCCATGGTATACTGTAAGGCTGTTGTGAAGAGCAGCTTTGGGGTCTGAAAATTTTGGAGCAGTTAAAAGCGTAATACTCAAATAATCTGTACAGTCTTCTTCCTCAGTGAACTGCTTCATTACCAGTGTTCGTCAAAAACGTAAGGGGGTTTTTATTTCTATATCAATTTGTATCCTTTTTCTATATATCTGCAGCTTTTGTTGTAAATTGGAGAACTTTTCTCCATGTCAATTTACTACTTTTTTCCTCATAAATGAGCAATTTGTCACATAAATTTGAATAATTTTGTCTTATTTATCTGTAAATATATTCATGTAAATTGTGACAAGTTGCTACTTTTCTGTAAATTTGTGACTTTTTTCCCTTTTTTTTTTTTAAATAAATTTGTTAAATGTAAATTATTTAACATAATGAAGTTGAGCAGTTTGAAGAGACATCCGAATACCACACCTGTGTATATTTCTAGAATTGTGGGCTACTTTTATTTCAGTCGTGTGTTTAATCGTGTGTTCTGTAACTGTGTTTTTAGCTAATCCTTCTCTCTTACTTTATTGCGCAGTAGCCTGGTGGAGCACCCACAGTTTCATTGTGCAGTACAACTGTACAATGTCAGTGAAGCCTATTCTATTCTAATTAGAAAACCAGTGTAATGAACAAATATCTGGATAATCGAATATTTCTGTGCAGCCCTAGTGCACTGCTTTTGAATTTAACTATATCTCCGGGTAGGATTGATCATTCAAAAGAGGTTTATTACTTCCAAGGACGTGACGTAATCAGAGCAGTTTGTTTCTGTTTATCTCTGTGATTATGCAAAAACTACTCAACACGTTTTGATTAAATTTTCCCAGCGATGGCCCTTGGCCTAAGGATGAGCTCTTAGATTTTGGAGATGATCCAAGAGTGCATACCTCTGCCAAGGTCCTATCTTCTTGTAAGGCTCTACTCTCACTGGCCCTCATTTATCAAATGTGTGTAAGAAAAAAAGTGGTCATACAATCATTTTAACATGCAGATCGGTGTTAATCTGAATGTGATCGTACAGTGCGCTCAAACTTCACGTCAGCTCTGAGTTGGCGTACGCAAATTTTCAAGTCGCTGTAGACCCCCATGCAGCAGAAAAACCTGCTGTGTGGGAGAATTATTTGATCATATCAAATTATAATGAGCAGTGCAACCTTTCAGATGATACGTTTGCCTTGTGTTATATTTAGATGAGAGATTTGACAATTTACTTTAAAGACTAGAGAGGCTGCTGGTAGTAATTATAAGCGTTTCATCCATATTTATGTTACTGCAGCCAATACTGAAACAGATTTAAGCAGAATTTAAAAACAAAAAAACTCGTTATTTGATGGAATGTATAAAACTGAATTTAGTTTCTGAAATATTTTTTTACCATTGCAGATGAGCTGCAGGGTTTTTTTAGTTGTCGTTTTATTACTGTGTTTATATGTCTGTACTGTAAGGAGTCTCCTGTGTGAGCTCTGTTAAAATAATTTTCTAAAAAGCACTTCTTTGTACAAGTTTTCTGTCATGTAGTACAGTTAATAGTTATCATTATAGTTATCCCTTACAAATTATCCATTAACTAATCCACAACACAGCTTTACGCACAGAAATGCCTGGCTGAGGTGATCTGCTGCATCGGGGTTTAAAAAAAAAAAAACTACTCTGAATTAGCAAGAGAAATTCGGAATAGCAGAGAAAATGTGGGGAAATAATTTTATTTTGCCCTGTACGTTTCTACACGTTAATTGGCATCAAATTGGGGATTCTAAATTGTCCTTAGGTATGATTGTGAGAGTGAATGGTTGTCGGTCTCTCTGTGTTGGCCCTGCGATGGATTAGCAATCTGTCCAGGGTGTACCCTGCCTCTCGCCCAAAGATGCTGGGATAGGCTCCAGCCCCCCCACGACCTGAAAAGGATTAAGTGGAAGAAGATGGATGGACGTTTCTACACATTACTGAGAGATCCCACAGAGTGGCTGAGCTGCAGCCAAGGCACACAACGCGCATCAGACAGCTCTTCTGGATACGGGAAGTCTTTCTGCACTTCTAAATAGTAATTAACAAATTTGCATGTCTGACAAGTTTGCATGTTCTCCCCGTATCTGCGTGGGTTTACTCCGGGATTTCTCCAGTTTCCTCCCACAGACCAAAAACATGCAGGTTAGGTTAATTGGAGACTCTAAAGTGGCCCTAGGTGTGAATGTGTGTGTGAATGGTTAAGGGATAGCGCTGTACCGTGGCTGCTTCATCCATCCAGGTGGATGCCCTCAATTTCCCCTCTGGGGATCAATAAAGTATACAAAATACCAAAAAAAACAAAAAAAAAGTATGCTTTAAAATGATAAAATTGACAATATTTAGTCAAAAAGTCATCTAAGTCGAACAATAGGCTACAGATGTATATTATAATCCTCAGCTGTGGATCAAAGTCAAGTCAATGGTGTTGTGCACAACCAGTCTCCTGCATACCGTGGTTATTTTGCATTTAAAGCAAGTTTCGTGGTTAACAGACTATACTATATACAGTATCTCACAAAAGTGAGTACACCCCTCACATTTTTGTAAATATTTTATCTTTTCATGGGACAACACTGAAGATATGACACTTTGATACAATGTAAAGTAGTCAGTGTACAGCTTGTATAACAGTGTAAATTTGCTGTCACCTCAAAATAACTCAACAAACAGCCATAAATGTCTAAACCGCTGGCAACAAAAGTAAGTACACCCCTAAGTGAAATTGTCCAAATTGTGCCCAATTAGCCATTTTCCCTCCCCGGTGTCATGTGACTCATGTGTTACAAGGTCTCACATGTGAATGGGGAGCATGTGTGTTAAATTTGGTGTTATCGCTCTCACACTCTCATACTGGTCACAATATGGCACCTCATGGCAAAGAACTTTGAGGATCTGAAAAAAGTAATTGTTGCTCTACATAAAGATGGCCTAGGCTATAAGAAGATTGCCAACACCGTGAAACTGAGCTACAGCACGGTGGCCAAGACCATACAGTGGTTTAACAGGACAGGTTCCACTCAGAACAGGCCTCGCCATGGTCGACCAAAGAAGTTGAGCACACGTGCTCAGTATCATATCCAGAGGTTGTCTTTTGAAAATAGTCGTATGAGTGCTGCCAGCTTTGCTGCAGAGGTTGGGGGGGGGGGGGGGTGTCAGCCTGTCAGTGCTCAGACCATACACTGCATCAAATTGGTCTGCATGGCTGTCATCCCAGAAGGAAGCCTGCAAACAGGCTGCACGGTGGCGCAGTGGTTTAGCACTGTGGCAGCACAGTTTTACCCTCGGCGCGGGGGACCGCGGGGATCATGAGATCGTGGGTTCGATCCCAGCCCCCGACCAACAGTGAGCTGTGTGGAGTTTGCATGTTCTCCCCGTGTTGCGCGGGTTTACTCCGGGATTTCTCCGGTTTCCTCCCGCACACCAAAAACATGTAGGTTTAGGGCGCTCGCGCACGCAGCGACCAACAGCCGGTAGCTTGTCACCAGACTGCAAACCAAGTCTACCTACGGGTACAAATAAGTAACAAAAAAAACAAAACAAAAAAAAAACAGTTTGCTGAAGACATGCAGACTAAGGACATGGATTACTGGAACCATGTCCTGTGGTCTGATGAGACCAAGATAAACTTATTTGGTTCAAAATGGTACCAAGCGTGTGTGGCGGAAACCAGGTGAGGAGTGCAGGACAAGTGTGTCTTGCCTACAGTCAGGCATGGTGGTGGGAGTGTCATGGTTTGGGGCTGCATGAGTGCTGCCGGCTCTGGAGAGCTACAGTTCATTGTGGGAACCATGAATGCCAACATGTACTGTGACATACTGAAGCAGAGCATTGAGATTGAGATTGAGATTCAACTTTATTGTCATTACACATGTATGAATACAAGGTAACGAAACGTGACTTGGCATTTGGGCACGCTCTGCAGAGCGCATCTAAGGCTGGGGCAGCCGCTAGGCGCCAGTCATAAAGAAGAAAGGGGGGGAAAAAAAAAAAAGAAAGAAAATGGATATGACACAGTAGGCGAGAGAGAAAAAAACATGTTTTATCAGAATGACGCTCGGCAAGTGAGCGAAATTTTGATTGAAGGCAAAAAAAAAAAAAAAAACCTCAATGCACATTTAGCAGACACTTAGCAGGAGATCACACACAAAAGTTGAGAGGCAGTGTATTGTATGCATGTAATGTTGTATGCATTGTGTAGTGTAAATGTAACAGTTGTTAGTGAGCAGCAGAGGGCGCCTCCTGGCAGTGGATAGATGTTATAATCATGTGACTTATAAACAAGTCCAGAGTCTATCTCTCTTGCTCTCTCTCTTGCTTGCAGAAGGCACATGGGCATTGTCCTTGAGGGTCCAATCCGCTGACGACAACAACTGATTGTTGATTGTTTGGGTAGACATAAGAGCCGGTCCTTCCGCTTATCTCAATCAGGAGGAATGTAAACACAGGGCAAACAAGGTCAAATCAAATCAGCACAGTGCACTCAGAGAATAGAATTTGTCCTCACCCGTGTAATTCTGTGCTTCCATTATATGTGCAGGCTTAAACTGTTTTTCCATGGAGAGCACAGGGCTTCAGATGTATTCCTTCACTGAATCACTGTCATTCAGTTCACCGTTTGCCGCTACTCGTGCCCTCCCCAACTGGTCGAATTTGATGAAGGAGCTTGCCGGGTTCGCTTTGATCAGCTCTCTCACCTTCCTTCAATTTCTGATGCATCAGGGGACTCCACAGCCAAAAACAGAAGTCCTGAGATCATAACCAATAATGTTTCCACAGACGCATGAATTCCAATGTCCATGAGTCTCCTTGTAGGTTCCAATTCTTGGGCTCCCCCTTGGCCCAATTCTTGTTGAAAAATAGTGACAATAGCACATTTAAGCCGCTTCCAAATCCATAATTTCCGTTTAGATTAAGATTCAGCAGAAGAAGAGCGACTAAACACAGACAAAAATGCAACATTGCAAAAGCTGGGAATAGATCAGGAAGGCAGGAGAGGAGGGAAGAAAAATGCGACTGCTCTCTCTCAAGGCAAGAAGGAAAAAGTAGCATGATCCCATCCCTTCGGAAACTGGGCCTCAGGGCAGTATTCCAACATGATAACGACCCCAAACACACCTCCAAGACGACCACTGCCTTGCAAAAGAAACTGAGGGTAAAGGTGATGGACTGGCCAAGCATGTCTCCAGACGTAAACCCTATTGAGCATCTGTGGGGCATCCTCAAATGGAAGGTGAAGGAGCGCAAGGTCTCGAACATCCACCAGCTCCGTGAGGTCATCATGGAGGAGTGGAAGAGGATTCCAGTGGCAACCTGTGAAGCTCTAGTGAACTCCATGCCCAAGAGAGTTAAGACAGTGCTGGAAAATAATGGTGGCCACACAAAATATTGACACTTTGGGCACATTTTGGACATTTTCACTTAGGGGTGTACTCACTTTTGTTGCCAGCAGTTTAGACTTTAATGGCTGTGTGTTGAGTTATTTTGAGGAGACAGCAAATTTACACTGTTATACAAGCTGTACACTGACTACTTTACATTGTATCAAAGTGTCATATCTTCAGTGTTGTCCCATGAAAAGATATGATAAAATATTTACAAAAATGGGAGGAGTGTACTCACTTTTGTGAGATACTGTAGTTATTTTTCACTTTTCTTATAATATAGTCAATTTCTGTTTTGGAAAAGTTTCTCTTTTTGCCGTTTCATGTTCTCGTGTGTCGTAAATTCTTGGGGTGAGACGTGGGCGTGTAATTCAAATGACGCTCAGACCCAATCATCAGATTTATCAATCAGTGAATGGTCGTACGATAAGATTCACCAGATATGCACGGTTTCATAAATACCACATACACCTTTTTGTACGATCATATTTACACCCAAATGTGCATCAATTTCTATGCACTTTTGATAAATGAGGGCCAATGTGTTAGCAGGATTATGCAAAAACTACTGGACAGGGTTGAATTACAGTTTCACCAGAGTTGGCCCTTGGGCTGCCGATGAATTTATTAGATTTTGGAGGAGGTCCAATACTGCCTACCTCCACCAAGGCCCTGTCTTGCAATGTATGAACGGCCAGCTGTATGGACAGACAGATGGACAAAGGGAGGGAGAGACGGAGCCTTGGCCGAGGTATGCGTGCCCTCTATTTTATTATAAATTTCACCCTTAACAGGCAGGTTTTGATAAGGATTTGAGTCAATCAGGATAGGCAGGGTCACTAACTCTATCCATTCTTTTAAGCTATAGTGAGAGTAATGTTACTTTATCAGTTGACTCTTTGTCCCCCTATTATCGCAGGTAAATACCAAATCATTATTTGGACATTTTAATTATTGTCTGAATTAACTTCATAATGTGATGTGGCTGTTGTGACATTTTTTTATGCTTCACTTACTTTCTGTCTCTGTTTTGAGATGTAGTGATTAAATGCCAAAAGTTGCCTCATGAAATAATTTCCCAACTGGACACACACTCATATTTGGGTGTGTTTCCACCATGCGTAGGTGCTCCGCGGTAAAATCCCAGGAGTGATCATTCTTTCCTGTTGACAGTCAGACCGGGCACTCCTGCTGGGACACGCTCGGGTGAATTAATGGGAGTCATGATACCTCTCCCTGCTCTCAGTGACAAAAGAATAATTAAGGTGGTAGCTCAAAGTAGGAGTGTTTACTAGAATATCCTTTAATGGAATGTAATAAAATCTACAATAGTGTATTGTCATGCTCAGTGTTCAGTTCCCCCGTCTTTTGACACTTGATATTTAATGCAGCGAGAAGCTGAAAGCCAAAGAATGTGTTGCGTAAGGAAATAACCTCTTACGCAGAATTGTGTAACCAATTCCTTGCAACTGTATGTCTGGACATGCAAGGAACGACGAGTGAGATCCTATCCCATTGCATCATTTCCAAGCTGTAGTGGAAACCGTTGGGTAAACTTTATGACGAGAACTAAACAGAAATGAAAGTGAAAAGATTTATCAGTGTTGATTTAGAATAATCTTTGTTTTGATTAACTCTTTATCCACGCATCAAGGTGTGGTCATAACAGTAAAATTTTAGGCTTGTTCAAATGTTATGTTGTAGACGGCTGGATTTAACGATTTGCATGTTGTTTAGGAGTTGACAGGACGGCTGTCAGAGGATTACCCTCTCTTTCCTGGAGAGAGGCCTCCGCAGATCCACAGACGTATTGGAGCTGCATTTAAACTGGAAGAAGAAAGCATCCTTGGGGTAGCAGAGGTATAAAGCATGATCTGGAAACAACCATAGTTTTAAACTCTGCAAAAAAAGTAACCACATTGTAACCTGTGCAGGACTCAGAACTCAGCAAAATCGATACGGAGTTGGCACTTCAGATGAAGATTTATGAAGCTGCACACAAGCTCTGTGAAGAGGAACACCTGAATAAGTCTGTTAGGAAGAGTCGATTACAGCAATTCAAAAGGGAGACAAAGAGACTGAAGGAACTACAAGAAACTGCCTTCCGCATCAGGCTGGAGCATGGCCGATCATCACCACTCCCTGCCTTAAATATTACACAACAAGGTGAGGCCAAACTACTGTGGAAATCTCTTTTATAATTAACTATGCTTGAACTTGATTGAATTTTTTTTATTTTATTCATAATTAGAAAATAAGGATGCCCCCATGCCGTCCCCTCTGTACTGTACTGGGCTACATTGGACTAGTGTGATCGCTTCGTACTGTGTTCTAGCATGGAACACTTCCCCAGCTCAGGCACAACTGGGTCTGGTACTCTTAACCACCAAACAAATTACGGGCTGCTCACCCAACAATTAGTTAACAACAATAGCAGAAAACTGTTTTCAGCGGTTGAGTTTTTTACTCTTGTCCAAATAGGAATATACAGAGTAAATTGGATTAAATCCACACTGTGCTTTAGCAGAGAGGAAGGGCAGCGAGGCAGTTACCCTTCAACATGAAACAGAGTCTGGATCGTGAGAGTGTGCCCCAACTCTTTACAACTCACTAAATTTTGGAAAATTTTAAAACTTGGTTGGAATACTGTCCTGTCTTGTCTTTCAGATCCTGGCACATCTGATGACAGCTCTCTATCTGATTCTGTTGTGCAAGATGAAGGTAAGACTTGTCTCAATTTGTACTACGGAAAACCTTTTTTTTTTCCTTATTAAAAGCATGCAGTACTTTTCCACAAAGCTGTGTAAAAATGTGAACAAAGTCCTGTAAGTATTTGTCTTGATCATGTCTCATAGTTTCTTGTATTAAAAGGTGCTTGCTAAAAGATCAAGGGTCTGTGGTTAAGATTCTTGTGTAGGGAATTAAATCCATTAACACACCCAACAATGCTTTCAATTTTTTTTTCCCCCAGAGGTCACGAGCCAGTCCTCCCAGCCCTCCTCAGGACTCCCTTATCCAGCAGAGGCCAGTACTCCCCAGCCTCCTCCTGTGTCCACACAGTCATGTCTAGACAGCTCCCACTTGTCTCCAGCTGTGGCCCCACAGTCCCTGTCAGTGAACCTGTGTCAATCTCCCCATCCAAGCCTTGACTCTGAATTGAGCTTTAGCTCGACCCCAGTATATGACCCTCCTCCTATCCAGCACTCCCCGTGGACAGAGTCTAGTCTTGACCAGCCTTACGAGAAGACAAAGAAATCCCGCTCGTCTAGCAAGAAGAGGTAATGCTAGTAATCCGTCATGACTGGCTTCCTGTTTATCAAGTTTTGAGTAATGGAAAAATAAACCGTGGTGATTTTTTTGGGGTTTTTTTGGGGGGGGGGGGGAGTGTGCAAATAATGCTGCACTTTTGACTTTGCCAAAACAAATAATTTGAATCATATGGACTTTTGATGCAAAGCTTGTCAGAAATGAACGCTCTCTTTATCCTTAATAGAAAACCCTACGGTATCAAACCCCGTTTTTTCTCTGATTTTCTTCTCCACTATTATTGGTTTTAGAATAGATTACAAAGGAGGCCTCAGTGATGTGCAGGAGCGCGCAACACTGCCACCTGTTTTTGTTTTGTTGCTACAACAGTCAGCTTGTAAAGCACAGAAAAAAAACTCATATTTAAAAGGCAATTAAATATAGAACAATTAATTGGGTATAGATTTCTTTCAAATCCTTGCTTATTAGACACCTACAATGTGAAATGACCCTTTAAACACTGTTGCATTTCTTAAATGCTTAAGTAAAATGCCCAAATTTTCAGACCCATGTACGAGACATGACAGATGTTCTTTACTAATTCAACATTGTTTATCCTGCCATCTGTGTTCAGCAGTCCAGCTAAAACTGAAGTGCTGCCACCATTGGAAGCTTGCTTGCCGCAATCACCTCTAACGCAACAACTTCCCCATCTGAAACTGAGCCGCACACAGTCGAACAGTACTCCCTCCACTCCGGAAATGCGGGTGCACAGACAGCTCTCCCTCAGGTAGCTATTTAAAGGCTATACTGTTTATGGAATTAATGGAAAATGACCATTAGATAATTTTACAATGAGAATTATAACATATTTACATATTTAGACATGCAGATTTTTGTGGGCTTGTCTTAGGTATTTTTTTTTTTCTATTATGTGCACAGGGTGTCCAATCCTGAGGACCGTGGTCGTCCCAGAGGGCCAAGGAGGCGACTGACAGAATTTGCAATAACTTTACCGGACGGTTCCTTCCCCGCTGTGAACTATGGAAATCGTGCCAACTCTGATGACAGCAACTCTGAAAACTCATTTTCATCTTATAACAGCTCCCCGTGTAAGGAATTGCCCTGCGAGTTGCCCAGCCAGTATCGGTCTGCATTTCTTCTCCCTAGCCCAGTTGGCAGCTATGGACCTCAAGCCTACTCACCTACTGCTGCTTTTTACCACAATCCCAGGCACCAGTCCAACCCTGGCTTTCAGAAGGCCTATTACAATGATGAAATGGTCTACCCTCCTGATATAGACATTGCGTGGAGCCGTTTGCCCCAGCAAGCTGTTTGTAACTCTAACAGATGCACAGAGTACTGGTACAAAGACACTGCTGTAACCCGGCCGAGAGCTCATAGACCTTTGCCTCCTGATATCCGAATAATGCCCCCGGCACAAAGGGAACATCCACACTATCGCACTGGTGATCTTCCTCGACAAGTAGTGAATGAACAGCTGAAGTCATGGCACAGGCGCAGTCAGCTCAAAGTCCCCAGGTCTCGTTCTCTTGACAGACAGGGAGCAATCAGAATGAAAAACATGTCACCTGGAGAGTCATTCAGTTCCCATAGTCGGAGGTGTAATGACCAGGTAATCTCACGGCTGTTTTCACATTTTTTTTCACCTTTAAGTGTGAAATGATTGTAATGATTTATATGGGGATATCTTCTTCTTCTCCTTTTGGCTGCTCCCTGTAGGGGTCGCCACAACGCTGGGATCAACTGCCTCCATCTCACCCTACCCTTTGCTTCTTCCTCTGTAACACCAACCCTCTCCATGCCCTCCTTCACAACATCCATGAATCTTCTCTGTGGTCTTCCCCTTTTCCTCCTGCCAGGCAGCTCCGCCTTCAACATCCTTTGTCCACTGTATCCACTGTCCCTCCTCTGCACATGTCCAAACCATCTCAGCCTTGCCTCTCTTACTTTGTCTCCAAACCGCTCAACCTGAGCTGTCCCTCTAGTATACTCATTTCTAATCCTGTCCCTCCCAGTAACTCCCAATGAGAATCTTAGCATCTTCAACTCTGCCATCTCCAGCTCTACCTCCTGTCTTTTTGTCAGTGTCACCATCTCCAAACCATACATCATAGCAGGTCTTTCTACCATCTTGCAAATCTTCCCTTTTTCTCTAGCTACTTAAAATATCATGCAAACAAAACCTTTACATTGGGCTCTTATGATTTTTTTTTCCCACTTCATGAAGATATCTTAAAGTATTGCCCTTCTGTTTATTGCAGGGTGAAAGCATGTACTGATGATGGGCAAATATTAAAAGTATCTCACAGAATGGTGAATACTAAGGAATATTCAAGAATGTTGCGATTTGTGGGGTTTCGTCAGGCTTCATAAAAGGTTGCGCAACAGTTCGCCAACAGTTTTCATGGCGGCAAACAGTTTTTCTTGTTGCAAAAAATTTTTTGAACAACACCGTAAAACTGTTGCCAAACTGTTGTGCAACCTTTTATCAACCCTAACAAAACCCCTCAAATCGCAACATTCTTGAATGTTCGCTGCTCTGTGAGATACTACCCTTAGATCGACAAAGGAGTTGCTAAGTATTTTACTGACTATTGTCTAGTGTTTCTGCCATTTAAGTGTTTTTTTTGTTTTTGTTTTTTTGCTTATTTCCAGGTTGTTCAAAGGGGCTTTCTTCAACAAGATGACGCCCGAGGACACTGGGTTGTAGATGATGGGACTCACTATGCAAGCCAGTTATAAAAAGAACAAACTTGAGGGGCCACACTGAAACCTTTTGGCCTTCGAGTGTCGTCATCCTGTTTATCTATTTGACTGTGTTGTGCAAAATATTACAACGTAGTACAACAGAAATTACAGCCGCCAGGTTACTGTAAAGTCAAAAACACACATTCTGTAACGTTTACACAGTGTTTTGTCGATTATAAGTGTTATTGTGTAAATAGAGGTACAATTACACTGAACAGAGTGCTTAGGAGAGCAGAACTAAAGAGGCGGAACGTCTACAATCACAGACATAAGCTTCCTCACACAACTTGGCACCAAAATAATAGAGAATAACTAGAAATGTAAATGTTAAAAAAATGTATGTAATTTTTAAAATATTCTAATGATGAATTATGAATATTAGGTACTTCTCTTCAGCCACTTAAACACTATGTTTTTATTTATCCTGGTGTTAAAAAAGTAGATTTCCATCCAGACAAGCACGTTAGAGTCTGTTTAGGCATGATCAGAATGAATTTTAACACCTGACCAGTGAATGAGTATTTAACAGTGCATGTAAACAGTAGTATCATTAAAATAATTGTATAATGATTAAAAAAAAATGAATGTACTGCCAACAGAGGCTAACAGTCACAGTTAATGTCTGTGCTTCCATTTGAAAAATTGTACTGTGATTTTTGCATGACAAATCAGCAGATGGCACATTGCGTTAAAGACCCAGTCAGGCAGCTATTGTTGTTAGTGTACAAAGTCAAAGCGCTATATTTTCACATTTTTGGGGGGTGGGGGGGCTAAATGCCACATACTTTCTGAGTTGAGGAAGATATTCTGTATTTTAAACCAGTTGAGCAGCATGTTATAGCACTGGTCAAAGCCTTACAACTGCCCCGCCTGTGTAACGGCTGCTGAGATTGCAGCTAGTACAGCATAGATTAGAAATTTGGGTGCATATTTACTACAGATGATTTTCTGACAGTAACATAACTATTTCCCATGTACCCTTCAGCACCAATGCACCAATGCACAGAAAACATTAGACTTTGCGCACTGGATTCAAAAGACAAAAGTCTTAAGTTCCAGGCCTTTAATGTGCAGCTTTTTAGATAAACAGCACAGGGTCAAAGTACATTAATTTCTACAGCATTTCTCCCTCATGTTATCACAGCAGTTTAGTTTTATGCCGCATATTCACAACTTAAAATGAACTCTTCCTCCTTAGTTTTGTGTCTGGTGCCCTCTTATGTTTTTGTTTTGTTTTGTTTTACTCTCTAACTTTAGGTTTGGCTATGATGATCTCACTCTAGCCTAATGTCTCTGTAGTTTTAAGACTTTGAACATTTATTGAACTTCCCAGAGTTTCAGATTTAATGGTCTCACAACACCAAAACCGTATGAATGTGGGACTCGAGACTAAAGAAAACACATACAGTAGAATATAGTCGATGTGGCCTTAATTCAGCAGCAAAAGATGGTGCTATCTGTGCCTGAAAATGCATGATCAAATAATGCCTTTATGTGACAAAGTGTAAGAATAATGTTGAAGTTTTCCTTTTTGTAGCATAATAGATTGGAAGTAAAGTGCTACATTTCATTTAGCTGGGTGGGTAAGTCCACTGCAACAATAATGTACATTTGCCACATTTTTATATTTGTCTTTTTGTTTATGATAGTGACTGGGATTAATTGAATCCCCATGTTGATGAACTTGTGCAGTTTAGATTTAAGACCCGATATTTGTCTTGTCCTTGTGTACTTTTTGAGAAAAAGTTGTCTTGATGTACTTAAATATGTATGTGGTTATGCCAGTTGACTTGAATTACTAACAAACTTAATGAGCTAGTTGAGACTAAATATTAACTTGCTCATATATGAAATGGTAGCAAACTAGACAGAAGCAAAGCCTTGATGTGTGGCAGCTATTAGCATGTCAAATAATAGAAATTTCCCTGCTTTGGGTTTTGATAGCAGATTATTCCTTTTTTTTTTTTTTTTTTTTTTTTTTTTCAATGAGTTAGTTTGACTCTGATAGAGGCTGTAAAACATGACCAGCATGTGATTGTCCACAGTGAATTTAAGTGCCATAATTGGAGATCAAAAGTCAGGTGTACAAACTCAGCCATGACTACACACTGTCTGGTTCATAGTGATACAGTCATGTAATTAATTTGTTCTAATTTGCTCCATTGAATCCATGGAAAATAAAAACGTGTAAGGCAAAAAAGATACTGACCAGGATGAGAAAAAATACATTTCTAGTTGTCTGTTTAGAGAAAAACACCACAATCATGTTACCCTGTGTGCCTATTTTTTTTTTATTTTTTTTTTTTACTTTTTTATTATTTATCAGTTATTTGTGAGCCTGTTTTCCCTGTGGAAATGAATAAAGAGTATTGTTTTTGATATTAAGTCTAATATGCTGTTTTTCCATTTGTTACAGTTTTATTTTAGCAGATCTTCATGTAGACATTTATTGTTTGCACCTTTGGGATGAAATGTAGAGTTCTGCTAACAATTGTGGAACAGAATTTATCTGATAAACTGGAAGCAGATAAATTCTGTTCAGCACACTTGGAACAGTTGTACCTACAGAACCCACGCACAACAATGGCAAGTTATTTGCAGGTTTTTTTGGATCAATTAAGAGGTGAAATTAGAAAATTTCCCATGGAAACCTGAGTATTCCGGGGACCCACAGTTGGAAAAACCCTGCTCTACAGAGGCCCTACATAGGAATGTGTGTGTGAATGGTGAAGGGATTGGCGCTGCAACCTGGCTGTCTCATCCAGGCAGATGCCCTTGAATTTCCCTCTGGGATTAATAAAATATATATTTTTAAAACATGGACTCGGTCCACTTCTTGTGAAGCTCCCCCAAGGCCTTGAATCATCTTTTCTTGACAATCCTCTCAAGGCTACGGTCATCCTTGTTGCTTGTGCACCTTTTTCTACCACATTTTTTCTTCCAGTCAGCTTTCCAATAATATGCTTTGATACAGGGCTCTGTAAACAGCCAGCCTTTTCAGCAATGACCTTCTGTGAAATGTGGTAACAGTTGTCTTCTGGACAGCTGTCAAGTCAGTAGTGTATCTCATGATTGTGCATACTGGACTGGTCAGGAAGATATGTAGTACTTACAGTATACTGTTTGAATAAAAATGTATGCATACTCAAAATGAAATATTTGAATAATTTGTTATTTTTCTGATTTTGATGAGCTATAAATCATATCCAGCAAAAGTAAAGAATATAAACTCTGAAATTTTACTTTTGGAATTAAAATATTAAAAATGAATTTTTATATTCTGAAATGCAACTATAATTGTGACCATCCCAAGAAACCAGCATCTTGACAAGCCACACCTGTCAAGTGGAAGACTTGCAAAGTAGAAGTGCTCACACAGATTTTTACAGGGAAAGGCTCAAACTGTGATAGACATGTGTGCTAAAAAAGTTTTAATTCTTTTACTTCAGTTTGTGTCAAAAACTGAGCAAAGTGTTAATTGTCCCTCTGTCCTTTTTGTTTACAACAGTTGTTTTTGTCAGTAGGCGATTTGTTGTTTTTTGACAAGGGATGGTGGAGGTGGGGAGTATTCACAAATGTAGGTGCAAACATGAATTTAAAATAAGTACAGATTTTCAAAAGTAAAGGTG
Organism: Pholidichthys leucotaenia; assembly: GCA_020510985.1. Taxonomy (NCBI): domain Eukaryota; kingdom Metazoa; phylum Chordata; class Actinopteri; order Cichliformes; family Pholidichthyidae; genus Pholidichthys; species Pholidichthys leucotaenia. The sequence goes on from CM035837.1 coordinate 143,358,867, forward strand.
GAACATCCATCCATCTTCTACCGCTTTTCCGGAGGTCCAGGTTGTGGAGGCAGCAGTTCAAGCAGAGAAGCCCAGACTTCCCTCTCCCCAGCCTCCTGCCCCAGCTCGTCAGAGAGGATACCAAGGCGTTCCCAGACCAGCTGGGAGACATAGTCTCTTCACCGAGTCCTGGGTCTGCCCCGGGGTCTCCTCCCATAGGGACATGCCCGAAACACCTCAAGTGGGAGGTGTCCAGGAGACATCCTGATCAGATGCCCATACCACCTCAACTGGCTCCTTTGGTGGGATAGGTGGGAAAGGTGGAATAATAATTTAAAATTGGTCACCATAAGTTACCATAAGGAGTCCAAAATTTATGAGAATAATACTCCAAATTTGTGAGAAGAAACAGAACTGAATGAAGAAAAAACATATTTACAAGAAACAAATACATTTGAGAAAATGTTGCAAATTTATAAAAAAAAAATCACAAATTTATTTTAAAAATGTATGAGAAAAGTCAAAAATTTGACAACTTGAAAATTCATAAGAAAAAATCACAAATTCATCAGAAAAAATTTCAAATTTGCAATAACAGCTTTGATCAATTGCACATCTGATCAATTTCACCTTTTGTCAGTTTTTGTCATAAAAGTTTTCTTGGAAATGGGGATGATTTGGGGTCATTTTGCCAACAAAGGGGGAAACCGTCTCCCCTCAAATCACCTACCGGTTTTTGTTTTATTTTGTCTTCACCAACACACAAATGGACGCTTTTATTTTGGAAAAATAAGAAACGGAAAAGAGCCCAACTTCCGGACAGAATTGTGTTTCTTGTCTGGCGATAAATAATTCACCTTGCTGGTAGAAGACTGCCTCACCAGGTAACTTTGATGGGTTTAATTTGACTGACAGCTTTGCTGAAGAAGTCCACCATAATACCGACCTACCAACTTATCTGGGTAAAGACTTTCGTGTTACTGCTGACAATTCTATGAAGTGTCTCCAGTTTAGCTACAGCTCAGCTAGCTAAAAGGAAACGTTAGCAACCTGATATCTGTCACCTCTGACCGGCTGACTTATTGACCATAAATCACTTCGTGGCGATTTATTTCAGCACATTTCTATGAAGTGTAGGAGCCGTGTTGTCGTGGTGAATTCAGAGGATTTAATACCCAACTTGCGCTTGTTTACATGTTGCACTCCGTGTTCCTTTTAACGCTGTGCTAACCTTATTCAACATCCGTCCAACATCTCTTAACAGTAAAATGATCAAATGTGTTACCAGGGCTGTCAGCTTTAGGTCTGCACCATATGTCGTTAAACTGTGTGACCTTGGCAGTATTGTGCATGTTGTGATTAATCTATACAGCTTAACAGGTTCAGCAGCTTCTGTTTCCCGGTTGTTATCGTTTGATCGAAGGAGCAGATGGCTTTTATGAAACCAGATAAATTCATTACGTTAAACATTTAAAAATACATGCTTGCTTGGTAATAGATAGTATGATAGTTACACACAGAAAAAGATTTATGGGAATGGTAATTGGTGTGCAATAAGCTTTCATTAACCACCTCAATGTTTATTATGTGAAAGTGGGACAGTGGAGAGAGAAAGCCAGACGCGATCTTAATGGAGAATATTACACCCATAATATAACTGAAAATTTTATGTTTTAGCGAGGTGCATGGTCAGCATTGTTGAAAATGAAGGGATAAGAATTAAAATGTATTTCCTCCAAGTGCACTGGTTCATTCAATTTAAAGTAGTTATTTGAGGGGGAAAAATGTTCTTCCTAAATTGTGTTTCTGTTTTGAGTGATTTATTTGTTTCCTTTTCGACTGTCTTCTATTCTACAAGGAAACAAACAGTAGCAAGAAAATTGTAACATCATCACTTCACTTCACTCTATATATAATTCAGGAAATCTCTGTGTGTCTGGCTGTCACGATCATAGGACTCGCTAAAAGATCACAGGACCGCGTATGATCTCTACATGATGTCCGATGATGGTCTGTCTGTCACAACCATAGCACTTGCTAAAAGATCATAGGACCGCCTATGATGTTCCTATGATCTCTACATGATGTCCTTTGACGTTCCTATGTAAGGAGTTCTGAACAACTTATGTGTGAAAAAATTATCCATCCTTGGACTGCATCACTCACGATCATAGGACTCGCAGTGACATCATCAAAGATTAAAGGCAGGCATCACTCACGCTCACTCACGATCATAGGACAGCAAAGATCAAAGGCAGGCATCACGCACGATCATAGGACTCGCTATGACATCATCAAAGATCAAACGCAGTCATCAGTCACGATAATAGGACTCGCAATGACATCATCAAGGATCATAGGAGTTGCTATGACACAATCAAAGATCAAAGGCAGGCATCACTGAACAAGTGCTGATGTGCTTGCTTACACCCTTACTTACACCTGCTTTCTACGGGGATGCAGAAATACTTGCTTACGCTTGGTTTCTACGGGCATGCACAGGTATGCACTAGTATTTTCAAAGGTTAATATGCATGCATATGTCCTTTGGTGGGGGAGGGGGGTTGTTTCAGCCTGCCTGGTCTTGTACCTCCACCACCCACCTGCCCCTTTAGAGGAAGGTACTGTTAGGGTTTGAACATGACTGTGCTCATGTCCTCACTTTGTCTTCATATTTGTTTTCTGTTATCTTCAGGACTTGAGTTCAGCCCTGTCCTCGCCTTTTGTTATTACTAGTGCATACCCATGCATGCCCGTAGAAAGCAAGTGTAAGCAAGCATTTCTGCATGCCCGTAGAAAGTTACTGTTACAATGGCAACGGTAACCATGGTGATGCCTGCCTTTGATCTATGGTGTGGTTACCATGGCAACAGTAACCATGATGAAATCTGCCTTTGATCTTTGATGTCACCATTCGTTCAGTGATGCCTGCCTTTGATCTTTGAAGATGTGTCTGCCTGGCAACAGTAACCATGGCAACATATGTGCGTCTATGATGTCATAGTGTAGCAATTTATTGTTATTGGGTTTTATAGGTGTTTATTGTTGGTACAAGTATTGTACCAACAATTTTTCTCCCGGCGCCACACGAGTCGGCCGCCCTTTGCAACAGTGGCTCGATTCCGAGTCTTTTTCCCTTCCTCTCTCTTTTTGATCCGTCTTTTTTTCACTCCACTTATATCACGGACACACAGATCGTCCCAAATGTCTCCTGAGCCGGTGGACGGAGCCACTGTTTATAGCAGGATACGATACAGCAGGGAAGAGCTGCTAGCATTCAACCGCCACCCGGTCCAACTCAACATACCGAGAGAACTGAGGCGAAAACGCCGCGGCTGCCGGGCTGGAGTAAGGCGGAGGACAAAAAATATAAGGTACAGACCCTCCCTTCCATCTATTGTCATGGGAAATGTACGGTCGTTACTGGGAAAGGTAGATGAGCTAGCGGCTATCTGTCGTTACGATAGCACATATCGGGAGTGCTCTCTCCTTTTGTTTTCTGAGACGTGGCTAACTGAACTAGCAGCAGATGCTAACATTGAGCTGGAGGGTTTCCACATGATACAGGCAGACCGAACACCAGACAGTGGCAAAGCAAGGGGCGGTGGAGTGATAATGTATGTTAACAACAACTGGTGCAGACCGGGACATATCACTGTTAAACAACGACACTGCAGCAAAGACATTGAGTTGCTAGCTGTTAGCATGCGGCCTACATATCTCCCGAGAGAACACTCACACGTGATCTGCATTGTTGTTTATGCAAATCCGACGGCGAACGCTGGGACAGCGCGTGACGTCATCCATTCAGTAACCAGCAGGCTGCAGACAGAACACCCAGATGCTCTTCTCCTCATCTCAGGCGATTTCAACCATGTTTCACTATCTCCCATTCTACCCATGTTCACCCAGTATGTCACATGCCACACTAGAGACAATAAAACACTGGACTTATTCTACGCAAACACTAAGGAGGCGTACACCTCATCACAACTCCCCCCACTCGGGAGATCGGATCACAACTTGGTTCATCTCCGGCCGGTGTACAAACCTCTAGTGCACAGTGGAGTTATGGTCTGAGGAGACAATGGACACTCTAAAGGGCTGTTTTGAAGCCACCGCCTGGAAGCAGCTCTGCGATCCACATGGAGAGGACATCGATGGCCTCACTCACACCTTCACGGACTACCTCAGCTTCTGTGTGGACAAATCCGTTCCCACCAAGACCATACGGTGTTGCTCAAACAACAAACCCTGGATCAACCCTGAGATAAAAACACTTCTGAGAGAGAAGAAGAGGATCTTCAGGTCGGGGAATAGGGAGATGCTGAAGTCCGTACAGAGGGAGCTGAGGAGAAAGATCAGAGAAGGCAAGGACAGCTTCACGAAGAAGATGGAGGACAAGCTGCAACAGGGCGACATCAGCGGGGTCTGGAGAAACCTCAAAACCATCTCTGGGCTCCAGAATACCTCCCCCCAGGCCACGGGGGGCAGGGAGTGGGTGAACAACCTGAATCTGTTTTTCAATAGGTTTGACCAACCGCCCTCCCCCCTGACTGCACAACAACCACTGCTGCCTCTAAAGAAATCAAGTCCTGCTGCCCACTCCCCACTCCACCAACACCCCCCCACTCCCAACACACAGCCCCCCATCCTGACCCTGACCAGCACCCAGGTGAGGACGGAGCTGAGGAAGATCGAGGCGAGGAAGGCGTCGGGACCGGACGGCATCAGCGCAAAGCTCCTCAAGTCCTGTGCAGACCAGCTGTGTGGGATTGTGACGTACATCTTCAACCTGAGCCTGAAGCTGGGGAGGGTACCACAGCTGTGGAAAACATCTTGTGTGGTACCTGTACCAAAAACTTCCCACCCCAAAGACCTGAACAGCTACAGACTGGTGGCCTTGACGTCCCACTTGATGAAGACCCTGGAGAGACTGCTCCTTGCTCACCTCCTCCCCCTGGTGGAACCAGCAATGGATCCACTCCAGTTCGCCTACCAGCATGGCATTGGGGTGGAGGATGCGGTGATCTTCCTCCTTCACCGTTCTCTGTCCTACCTGGAGAAGCCCGGGAATATGGTGAGGATCATGTTCTTTGACTTCTCCAGTGCTTTCAACACCATCCAACCGATGATCCTGAAGGACAAGCTGCTGCGCTCAGGGGTGGACCAGCACCTGTCATCATGGATCCTGGACTACCTCACGAACCGGCCTCAGTTTGTGAGAACCCGGGACTGTGTGTCCGACACGATCATCGGTAGCACGGGGGCCCCCCAGGGAACGGTGCTGGCTCCCTTCCTGTTCACTCTTTATACTGCGGACTTCTCACACAACACAACACACTGCCATCTACAGAAGTTCTCTGATGACTCTGCGATCGTTGGCCTCATCTCCAATGGAGATGAAGCTGAGTACAGAGGGCTTATCCAGGACTTCGTGGACTGGTGCCATCGGAACTGCCTCCAGATCAACGCGAGGAAAACTAAGGAGCTGGTGGTGGACTGCCGCAGGCATGGACAACCCCTCACAGCACCAGTAAATATACACTCACCGGCCACTTTATTAGGTACACCATGCTAGTAACGGGTTGGACCCCCTTTTGCCTTCAGAACTGCCTCAATTCTTCGTGGCATAGATTCAACAAGGTGCTGGAAGCATTCCTCAGAGAGTTTGGTCCATATTGACATGATGGCATCACACAGTTGGCGCAGATTTGTCGGCTGCACATCCATGATGCGAATCTCCCGTTCCACCACATCCCAAAGATGCTCTATTGGATTGAGATCTGGTGACTGTGGAGGCCATTTGAGTACAGTGAACTCATTGTCATGTTCAAGAAACCAGTCTGAGATGATTCCAGCTTTATGACATGGCGCATTATCCTGCTGAAAGTAGCCATCAGAAGTTGGGTACATTGTGGTCATAAAGGGATGGACATGGTCAGCAACAATACTCAGGTAGGCTGTAGCGTTGCAACGATGCTCAATTGGTACCAAGGGGCCCAAAGAGTGCCAAGAAAATATTCCCCACACCATTACACCACCACCACCAGCCTGAACCATTGATACAAGGCAGGATGGATCCATGCTTTCATGTTGTTGACGCCAAATTCTGACCCTACCATCCGAATGTCGCAGCAGAAATCGAGACTCATCAGACCAGGCAACGTTTTTCCAATCTTCTATTGTCCAATTTCGATGAGCTTGTGCAAATTGTAGCCTCAGTTTCCTGTTCTTAGCTGAAAGGAGTGGCACCCGGCGTGGTCTTCTGCTGCTGTAGCCCATCTGCCTCAAAGTTCGACGTACTGTGCGTTCAGAGATGCTCTTCTGCCTACCTTGGTTGTAACGGGTGGTTATTTGAGTCACTGTTGCCTTTCTATCAGCTCGAACCAGTCTGGCCATTCTCCTCTGACCTCTGGCATCAACAAGGCATTTCCGCCCACAGAACTGCCGCTCACTGGATATTTTTTCTTTTTCGGACCATTCTCTGTAAACCCTAGAGATGGTTGTGCGTGAAAATCCCAGTAGATCAGCAGTTTCTGAAATACTCAGACCAGCCCTTCTGGCACCAACAACCATGCCACGTTCAAAGTCACTCAAATCACCTTTCTTCCCCATACTGATGCTCGGTTTGAACTGCAGGAGATTGTCTTGACCATGTCTACATGCCTAAATGCACTGAGTTGCCGCCATGTGATTGGCTGATTAGAAATTAAGTGTTAACGAGCAGTTGGACAGGTGTACCTAATAAAGTGGCCGGTGAGTAACTAGACTGGTCACACAATACTGACGCACTCTACAAGAAGGGACAGCGCAGGCTGTTCCTGCTGAGGAGACTCAGGTCTTTTGGTGTACAAGGGGCGCTGCTGAAGACATTCTATGACACGGTGGTGGCATCAGCCATCACTTTTGGAGTGGTCTGCTGGGGCAGTGGCATTACTGCAGCCGATAGGAAGAGACTGAACAAACTGATCAAGAAAGCTAGCTCTGTCCTGGGGCAGCGCCTTGATCCGGTGGAGGAGATAGGAGAGAGAAGGACGGTGACTAAACTGTCATCTCTGCTGGAGTCCGAGTTCCACCCTATGCAGGACATACTGAATGCACTGAGGAGCTCATTTAGCAGCAGACTACATCATCCCAGGTGCACAACCAAGAGGTTTCGCAGGTCCTTCCTACCAATGGCTGTCAGATTGTACAACCTAAGCAGGGCTGCTCGCAGAGATAGCAAAAAGACGTAACAACCTAATAGTTTTTTGAATGCAAAAGATGCAATAGACTTACACAATGGTCCCCTCCGGCATACAACTAGGAAAATACCGGTCGCTATGGAGGGTGAGAATATGTATGGGCACATAATCATACCATGTAGGATAACTAAGTAGACGGTTATGCAGTTTCATCCCATCTAGCAACAATGCTCTGCACTGTGTGTGTTTATATATTTACATATTTATTCCATCTAGCTACAATGCTCCGCCCTGGGTGTGTTTATATTTATATATCTATATATTTATTCCATCTAGCTACAATGCTCCGCACTGTGTGTTTATATATCTACATATTATTCCATCTAGCAACAATGCTCTGCACTGTGTGTGTTTATATATTTACATATTTATTCCATCTAGCTACAATGCTCCGCCCTGGGTGTGTTTATATTTATATATCTATATATTTATTCCATCTAGCTACAATGCTCCGCACTGTGTGTTTATATATCTACATATTATTCCATCTAGCTGCAATGCTCCGTACTGTGGGTGTTTATATATCTACATATTTATTCCATCTAGCTATAATGCTCCGCACTGTGTGTTTATATATTCATATATTTATTCCATCCAGCTACAATGCTCTGCACTGTGTGTCTGTGTGTGTGTATATACGTATATATTTTATACTAATATGTACATATGTATATTAGCTGCTCTTGCTTGCTTGCTTTTTTTTCTTGCCTTCTGATTGTTGCTCTGAGTGTTGCTATCCCTGTGCTGTTGCAATCCTGGAATTTCTCCGTTGTGGGACTAATAAAGGCTTATCTTATCTTATCTTAAGTATCACTGAGCAAGGGGTGACATCAAAAATCAAAGGCAGGTCTCTTTCTGTCTGTCACAATGTCATGATGTCACGATCATAGGACTTGCAAAAAGATCATAGTACTCGCTATGAGATCAAAGGCAGGCATCACGCATGATCATAGGACTCGCTAAAAGATCATAGGACTCGCTGTGACATCATCAAAGATCAAAGGCAGGCTTCACTCACAATCATAGTACTTGCTATGACATCATCAAAGATCAAAGGCAGGCATTACAGAACAAAGGTTGGCATCATTTGGGCTGCACGGTGGCGCAGTGGTTTAGCACTGTGGCAGCACAGTTTTACCCTTGGCCGGGGGATCGCGGGGATCATGAGATCGTGGGTTCGATTCCAGCCCCCGACCAACAGTGAGCTGTGTGGAGTTTGCATGTTCTCCCCGTGTTGCGTGGGTTTACTCCGGGATTTCTCCGGTTTCCTCCCGCATACCCAAAACATGTAGGTTTAGGGCGCTCGCGCACGCAGCGACCAGCAGCCAGTGGCTTGTCACCAGACTGCAAACCAAATCTACCTACGGGTACAAATAAGTAACAAAAAAAAAAAAAAAATCACTGAACGAGTGGTGACGTCAAAGATCAAAGGCAGGTTTCACCATGGTTACTGTTGCCATGGTAACTAACTTTCTACGGGCATGCAGAAGTGCTTGCTTACACTTGCTTTCTATGGGCATGCACGAGTATGCACTAGTAAGGTTCAATGAAAGGAGTAGCTGTTGCAATCCCTGATTTTTGCACCACTTCTGAGTCCGTGGGGAGTTCTTCTTCTTCTTTTAGATTTGATTGGCGGTTGGCAACCAGCTTATAGGTGCATTACCACCACTGACTTGATTATCATCACTCTATATCTTCTTCTATAGAGTGAAGTACGTGGCGTTAATGCACCTATAAGCTGGTTGCCAACCACCAATCAAATCTAAAAGAAGAAAAAAGAAGATTTGATTGCAGTTGGCAACCAGCTTACAGGTGCATTACTGCCACTGTGTGTCCGAATTTCTTCGGACACACTCCAAGTCTGAACTTTTCAGCGACTTAAAGCTGGCACTCTTTTAGAATGAGGTTTTAGATGACATCAGTATTCTGCTGCTATTGTACAGAAGCTACTTATTAGGTGAGCATATTTATTTGAATAGCAATAAAAAAAAAGGCAGTGTTGCCCCACAGATATTACATGTTTATTTAATGTTTGTTTTCTTCAAATGATGACACTTTCAAGATTGTGGGGTGAAGGAAACTGATAAGCAACAAAAGCACAAAGAATCAACCAAAAATGTATTTTTAATAGTGGTGAAAGACGATTAATCACAAGTGAGCTTTTGAAATTGCTAGTTAATCTTGATTAATCACATTTTAATTGCAGGTTTTTTTCAATATAGTGTACCTTAAGTTGATCATTTTTAAATTTTTCATACCCTTATTAACATGGGAGTGGAAAAATAAGCTTACTTTCTACAACTGCAGGTTTATTTCAAGCTTTCAACATGTCAAAAAATGGCAAAACTATCCTAAATATTCTCCAGAAAAGCCTCATACGTATGCTCTGGTGGGGTGGGGTCTCTGGTTGTCCGGCTCGCTTGTTGCCATGGCAGGCCTCAGTGTCCCTGGGTGGATCTTAATTAGTTTCTTGTGGTATGGATTGTTTTGGGTGGGCCCTCGTCCGCCGCGGTGTTGGTCGGCATGTGGGAGGGGGGTGGTTGTTGGTTGAGAAGTTGTCTGGGCATCTCCATTGCGAAGAGTCTGCATCAGCCATATGCTTAACAGGCAAATGGTATTCATTTAAAGCTAGGTGTACTCCGGTGGTAATTGAATTCAGACTGACAGTAAACACAAACTACTTTGCTCTTGTCGAGTGAACCATCTGGCAATTCTTTGAAGCTGAATTTGCCTTTTAAAATCTTCCTCTCTTTATCCATTTCGGCTCATGGAGGTGTTTATCCCAGTCCAACATGTGTTGCTTGTTTTACTTCCTGATTTGCATATGGCAAGTTGCACATCACAGATGGAAAACAAACAAGGTCAAAAACCTGCACTCACAATACACGTAAGTATTGCGAATACATACATGTCCAGTTAATCACCATTTACTCAATTAATGCTTTCACCACTAATTTTTGATAATGTAAATTATTTGACATGCATACTGGTGTGTACTATAAAGATAGATAGATGTACTGTATTGAATCCAAACTGGGAAATTAAAGCAGGATAATTGTGCTAACCTCTCACCCTACAATTCTTGAGTCAGGTTCTAAAGGTGTGTTCAGACCAAACACAAAAGCACAAATTTTTTGTGCAGCGCAATTACATGTTAACTGAATGTAAACGTGCAAAGAGACGTGAATTCATGTCTGAGCAACTTGCAGCAGAGCGCCGTTGCCTTTATATCTTCTGCAGCTGCTTTCTACCTACTGTGGTAATCCCAAAAACACTGTCATGTGTAGGTTTACAACTTCATTTGGTGGGGCTCTTACCTGGAAAATTGTCACAGCCTCCTCCAAAACTTCACCTAGATGACTGCTAGCCTGCTAGCCCTCGTTAACACATCCGTGGCAGGAGTCTGTAGGTGGATAACTCCTGACACTCCAATTCAGTTACAGAGCTCCTGGTCCATCTGTCTGCAAGTGGGTGGCAGTCTCATTTTCAAACTTGATTACTCTCCAGTATTGATACTTTACTCCAGTGACAGCTAGCTAGCGCTGCCAAATCCCTCTGATGCGAATGTGCAAATTAGCATGTCTTCCACATGTTTACATTGACTTTACATGTATTTGTGCTTTCGTATTTAGTCTGATCACACCTTAAGTCCGTTTTGAGGATGGGTGCTTTCATATTTGAGTCAGGTGAAATTCATTTGTTGTAATTATGAATGTGAACTGTCACGGCATACAAATCCAATCTGATTAAGAAACCAGAAGTGAACAGTGTGGCTTATAATGTGAACATAGCTGTAGTAAATGCCAAGTCCTTGCTTCCTCTTTTAGCTGACTGCTCTGCTCTCACTTGCATGTCACATGACCAGAATGTAAAGGTAGCCTTTACAATTAGAAAATCTTGTTTTAGCATATTGCACTATTATTTCAAAGGCAATAATCATTGCCTTAATGATCACTGGGTGAAGGGCCAGACAAAGAGCAATCCAATAAACAGTCATAATGAATATTCAATCAAGGATTCGGTGTACCCTGCCTGATATGGGGTTACCGGGACCCTGCCTCAGAACCAGACCTGGGAGAGGGGTTCAGTGGCAAGCACCTGGTGGCCGGGTTTCTGCCCATGGAACCCGGTCAGGGTCAGCCTGAACGAGCCACATGGGTCCGCCCTCCAGTGGGCTCACCACCTTCAGGAGACACCATGGGGATCCGGTGCTCTGTGGATTGAGTGGCAGTCGAAGGCAGAAACCTTGGTGGTCCAGTGCCCAGCTTACTAAATTGGCTTTTAGAATGTGGACCATCACCTCTCTGGCAGGGAAGGCGCTTGAAGTTGTGCATGAGCTTGAGAGATAAGATAAGATAAGATAAGATAAGCCTTTACTGGCTAGATATAGTCGGGCTCACCTCGACACCTTGGGTTTTGGAACCAGTCTCTGGGAGAGGGGTTGGATGTTGGCCTTTTCTGGAGTTGTCCTAGGTGATTGATTGATTGATTGATTGATTTGAACATCAAGACAAAAAAAATTAAAACCAAGGAATCAAAACCAAAAAATTAAACCAAAAAATTAAACATAAAAAAATGTACTTGTTCAAAAGGAGTAGGAAGAAGCCAACACTTATATAGTCCCACCCCTTCTCCGTACCCAATAAATTATATCATTCTAGTAATTATCTATCCCATAATTACATTCATTATACAATACCATAATATATAATGAATCTTATAATTAAATTATGCAATAGAAATAATGCAACAATTTATTTATTTAGCGAATGCAAAGTCCCCAAGCCAAGCAGTTGCCTCCTGGTTTGCTGTATGGAGGGTGTGTAATCCTCCTTCCAGTCTTTGGAGCGGGCAAGCCTCTATGATGTGTTCCATTGTTTGCTTCTCTCCACATGCGCACAGTGGGCTAGGGATACTGCCCCATCTGTGAAGGCTGGCCAAGCAGGGTCCATGTCCAGTCCTGAAGCGATTGAGTGTAGACCACTGTCTCCTTGGGAGGTTGGTGCCCGGGACCTGTTGGTTGGGGTTTGTCACCAGGTGTTTGTTTGGGACCTCCTTGGTCTCCCATTCCTCTTGCCAAGCTGTCTGGATGGTGAAATCAGCTGGGGGAGGGCTTTTCCAAATCGGCCGTCTGGATGGAAGTCGGGCAGTGGGTGGGGTGTAGATATCTGCATGGATTGGTAAGTGAGGAGAGTCTTTGGCTTTTTGAAACATCCTTTGAGTTAGTGCTGCTCGCCGGATGTGTGGGGGGGGGCTATGTTTGACAGTATAGGGAGCCAGGGAAGTGGTGTTGAGCGGATTGTCCCAGTTATGGTTCTCATGGTTGTGTTGAGCTGGGTGTCTACGTGGTGCATGTAGGATGACATGGACCAGACAGGGGCACAATATTCTGCTACAGAGTATGAAAGGGCCAGTGCTGAGGTGCGCAGGGTGGAGGCTGCTGCCCCCCATTTTGCACCAGCGAGCTTGCAGAGCTGGTTGTTTCGTGCCTTCACCTTAGCAGCCGTCCCCTTTAAATGTTCCTTGAAGGATAGGGTCCTGTCAAGGGTCACTCCAAGGTAGGTTGGATTCGAGGCATGCTTAAGCTTGAGTCCGCTCAGGTGGATGTTTGGTTCTCTGGCAGCTTTTACATTGTGGAGATGGAATACACTGGAGACGGTTTTTGCTGGGCTTGGTTTTAGGTGCCAGGTTTTGCAGAACTGGTCCAGTTTGGCAAGATCTTCCGTGAGCACCCGTTCCAGTGACTCAAAGTCTGGTGCTTGGAGTGCCAAACAGATGTTGTCTGCATAGATGAATTTGCGGGATTTTGTAGTGGGCAGGTCGTTTATGTAGAGGTTGAACAGGGTTGGAGCTAGAACTGAGCCTTGTGGGAGTCCGTTTTTCTGCGTTCTCCATGCGCTTGTGTTCTGACCGCGGTGGACTCTGAACCTTCGGTTGGTCAGCAGGGTTTTTATAATTGCTGTTGCCCAGGCAGGGATCGCCTTTGTAAGTTTCAGGAGGAGGCCTTTGTGCCAGACCGTATCATAGGCGGCTGTAGGATCGAGAAACACAGCCCCTGTCTTCAGTCTGCTCTCAAAGCCATTTTCGATGAAGGTGGTTAGGGCCAGTACTTGTTCTCCTGTGCTGCGGTCCTTGCGGAAACCTGCTTGATCCACACTTAGAATTTCCTCTATTCCTGGGGAAATACGTTGCAGTATTAGGCGCTCCATGATTTTATAAGGAACGCCGAGTAGGGAGATTGGGCGGTAGCTTGCTGGTAGTTTGTGGTCTTTGCCAGGTTTTGGTATGGCAATGACCTTTGCTGTCCGCCATTTCTTTGGGATCGAATTTGTTTGTATGATCCTTGTGTAGAGTTGTGTCAACCAGGTTAGGGCTCAGGGGCCAAGATTTTTCATGAATTCTGGGAAGATGTTGTCGTATCCTGCTGCCTTTCCACATTTCAGGCTCTGTAGGACTTTCTCCACTTCAGCAGCCTCAAAGGGTTCAGGGTTCGTTTCCTCTATGGGCATTTTTTGGTGTTTTTTTAGCTCAGTAGTAACTGCTCTTCTGGTGTCTTTGTCTTGGGGTGCTTTGGCGATGGTCAGTAGGTGGGATGCAACTTGGTTGGGTGTGACAGATGCTCGGCTTTGGCTAGGGGGCTTCTGTGCAGCTCCTAGGCAATGGATGAGGCTCCAACATTTCCTGTTAGAGTGGATAAAGCTCCGGTCAGCAACTGTCTCCTCCCATTTCTTTCGCCGGGCTGTACTTAGCGATTCAATGAGATGGTCTGCTATCTCTGGGTCCCCTGATGTTTGATAGGATTGTAGGAGGGCAGCACTTTCTCTGTCCAGGCATGGGACATAGAGGGGTCGGTAGCCTCGTGTGATTGCAGTGTGAGCAGCCTTGAAGATTGCGCTGCAGAAGTGGTTGTATGCTTCATCTACAGTGATGGTGTGGAGTGGGATGGTAACAGCACTCCGATCCAGGGTTTCACTGAATTTCTTCCAGTTGGCTTTGCGGAAGTTGCAGTGCATCTTCCTTGGGCTGTTTATGACTGGAAGTTGTAGGCCAATGTGTACAAGCAGGGGCCGGTGTTGGCTGTGTGGAAAATCGTCAAGAATGAGGATCTGTGTAGGATATGGCATCCCATTCAAAGAGCTGACCCAGCACAGGTCAGGAGAATAGTCCTTCTTCCACCTAGCAGAGTGGAAGGTTCCTCTTTGTTTGGGGTCGTGTATCAGAGCGAGATCATTTCTAGATGCCCAGTCTGAAAGTACCTCCCTGTCACTATCCACTGCTGGGTACCCCCAGTCAGGGTGATGGCTGTTAAAGTCCCACACATAGATGGCAGGGTGGGGTGGGGTGGGTAAGACCTGCAGATCCCAGTTGGCACTAGGGGGCTTGTACACATTGACAATATGGAAGCCACCAATGGTTATGGAGTCTGAGAAATGTGTTGTTGTCAGGTGGTTTACTTCAACTATGTCAGAACGCACATAGGTGGCACGTCCATGTTTGGCATGTGGAACATAGCACAGGAGGTCAAAGCCATTGATGGTGTAGCGGCCAGCTTCCTCTGTGCCAACATGAGTCTCTTGGAGGCAGATTACATCGATCGAGTGTTGGAAGGCGAGGACTTCAATAAGGCTTCGCTTGGCTGCAGATAGGCCTTCAACGTTTAGTTGTAGTATGCGAAGGGCGGGTCCTACCGCAAGGTGCTCTCGGGGCTGTTTGCTTTCGGCTTTGGGACTGTGACTAGGATTCTTCTTTGACTTGGCACTGAGGCGTCGTCTCTTCGAATTTAGTCTGCTGGTAGGATCATTAGCTTCCCTGGGCAAGCCCGGGTACTGGCGGAGGGCGCGGCGAGAACGCTGATCCATTGCCCTCCAATGCAACAATGATAGTTTATAATGACAATAATACTAACATCTAATAATAATTGTAATAATAATAAGTAAATATTTCTGGTTTGTTCAATAATTTTGAATGTAAAAACAATAAATTAGTGTGTTCAAGATATCCGACTTTGTGTATAACACGGACTGCCTTTTTTGTAATATTAGCGATGAATTAAGTATACTTTTATAATTGTTACCCCAGACCTCTATACAATAGGTCAAGTATGGAAGTACTAATGAGCAATACAAGATATGAAGCTATTTGTAATCTAGGACTTGCTTAATTTTATTTATAATTGCAATATTTTTTGCCACTTTGTTTTGTATGTGTCTGATGTGTGGTTTCCAACTAATTTTATCATCAAGTATTGCACCCAAAAATTTGATCTCCCTAACATTTTCAATAATTACATTATCTATATGAATATGTATATCTTTTTTATTTTTACAATTACCAAATATCATTACCTTAGTTTTATCTACACTACCGTTCAAAAGTTTGGGGTCACATAGAAATTTCCTTATTTTTGAAATAAAAGCACTTTTTTCAATGAAGATAACTTTAAACTAATCAGAAATACACTCTATACATTGCTAATGTGGTAAATGACTATTATAGCTGCAAATGTCTGGTTTTTGGTGCAATTTCTACATAGGTGTATAGAGGCCCATTTCCAGCAACTATCACTCCTGTGTTCTAATGGTACAGTGTGTTTGCTCATTAGGTCAGAAGGCTAATGGATGATTAGAAAACCCTTGTGCACCCATGTTAGGTCTGCAATGCTGTAATTGCTGCAAATGGAGGATTCTTTGACGAAAGCAAAGTTTGAAGGAAAAAATTATTATTTCAAATACAAATCATTATTTCTAATCTTGTCAATGTCTTGACTATATTTTCTATTCATTTTACTGCTCATGGTGGTAAATAAGTGTGACTTTTCATGGAAAACACAAAATAATTGTCTGGGTGACCCCAAACTTTTGAATGGTAGTGTATATTTAGTGATAATTTATTACTATCCATCCATTTTTTTTTAGCTTATTTAATTCATTATTTAGAGTATGGATTAGTTCCTTATAATTATTTCCAGAATAAAATATATTAGTATCAGCAGCAAATAATATTATTTTTAATAATTTAGAAACTTGGAATATATCATTTATATATATGTTAAATAATTTGGGGCCCAATAATGACCCCTGGGGGACCCCACAGGCAATTCCCATACATCCAGACAGATATTCTCCCATCTTCACAAACATTTGTCTCTCAGATAAATAATTTGTAACCCAATTCAGAGCCATTCCCCTAATACCATACAATTGCAGTTTGCCAAGAAGTGCTTAATGATTTATTGTATCAAATGCTTTTCTAAAATCTATAAATATACCAATTGCATATTTCCTTGAGCATATGCATTTATTATTTCCTCTGTTGCTTCTATTATTGCTAATGATGTTGTACTCTTTGCTCTAAATCCATAATGATTCTGATTAAGCAGACCATGTTTATTTAAAAAGTTTTCTAAACTGTTGTTGAAAAGTTTTTTCAGAATCTTTGAAAATTGTGGGAGGAACAATACTGGTCTGTAGTTTGTGTAGTGGTCTTTATTTCCTTGCTTGAATAATGGTATCACTTTTGCTATTTTCATTTTCTGCGGGAATGAGCCAGTTTGAAATGATAGATTACAAATATATGTAAATGGTTTTAATATGCCATCAACAGTTATTTTTACTAGTGTCATATCAGTACCATCACAATCAGTAGATAATCTATTTTTACACTTTTCAACAACAGATTTTACCTCTAGTTCATCCACCGCTGAGAGAAAGATTGACTGAGAGTTGTTTCCAATCAATGTTTCACTCACGGTGTCTCTTCCTTGGTTTGTAATTTTTGCTGCCAACTCTGGTCCAACATTTACAGAAAAAATATTCATTCTATTTACTACTATTTTCTTATCATAATTATCACCACAATTATCAGTAAAATACTCTGGATATATCATTTTCTAAGTTCCATTTTTCCTTAATTTATTTAATATGTCCCAGACTCCTTTTATATCATTCTTATTTTCATTTAACATTTTCCTATAGTATAATATTTTACTAGTTCATATTATTTCAGTTAATTTATTTTTATGTTTTATATCATTTTTCAGATTTTTTTAGTTCTTAATTTAATACAATTTTTATAGCAATAATTTTTGTTTTTACAGGGATTTTGTAGCCCCATGGTTAACCACGGGCAACTTTTGTATTTACCTTTTTATTAATTTCTTTAAATGGACAGTTTTTATCATATAATGATTTAGTTATATCAATAAATTTATCATATGCCATGTGCATTTCTTTCTCTCTATAGACAACATCCCAATTCTGTATTATTAAGTCATCTTTTAAAGCACTGATTGTATCTTCTGTTCATATTCTTTTATAAATAACCTTTTTACATGGTTTATTATTATTATTACTCTCATTAACCCCATAATTAACATCTAAAAGAAACAAATACAGGTAAGTGGTCACTAATGTCATTTATTAGTATACCACTCACCATATTGTATTCAATAACACTGGTAAAAATGTTGTCTATCAAGGTAGCACAGTGTGTCGTTATTCTCATAGGTTTTGTAATCTTTGGAAATAAGGTTAAGCTATACATTGTATCTAAGAAATCTTCAGTTGGTTTATGTTGTTTTGTTTTCATTAAATCTATATTAAAGTCACCACAAATAAAGATATCTTTTTGTCTTATTTTTGTGTTCATCTTTTCCATATTTCTAAATTTTTCCATATCAGATCTCAGTACTCTGTATATATAACTTGCTATTATGTTTTTTTTCTATTTTCCATCATAATTTCAATTGTTAAATATTCCATGATTCATTCACTATTGATGTCATGCTGTCCACTTTTTTACTTTTTAAATTTCTGTCAACATACAGTGCTACCCCCCACCATTTTTACATTTCCTATTTTGTGTATACATCTCATATCCGTGTAATTCAAAATTTACATCTTTTTCTTCATTAATCCATGTTTCAGTTATTGCTATAATCCTAAATGGGGTCTTAAATTGATTTAAAAAACTCCTTAATACTATAAAAGGTGGCATAGAGACTCCTACTATTAATATGTATTATTGTCAATGTTTGATCCGAGTTCATAATTCCATTTAACTGTTGTTCATCATAATAAGTACACTTATTGTTAAAATGATTGAAGTAGTTGTTATCTGGGTTAATATTACCTAAAATATCTTGTGGCTGCTGTTCAGTATTTACAAAAGTTTCAGCTTCAATTTGACCTAATACACTTCCATTATTAAATGAGGAAGAATGATTGGTTAACATGCTGATCATAAGTTGTCAACAATGTACACCAAAAAGAAAAAAAAAAAGAGAAAAAAAAAAACAAGAGGGGAAAAAAACCACAAAAATTTCCACTCATAATCTTACTGTGCTGTTATTCGTGCACAAAAGCCATGGCTTAAATTTGTCTAATTCCTCCATATCTCTAACCATTATAACGTTAGCATCTTCTGGAGTGCCAATCAGTTTTATCCACACCTTACAGTTCTTTGTCCATGTTGATTGTATTTTTCCCTGTTTTCTGAGAGCCCTGGCTTGTCTAGCTATTTCAGAGTTCTTTTTTGTTAAATGTTCGTTTACATAGACAGCCGTTCCTCTCAGTTTTCTTGCTTGTTGCAGAAGATCAATTTTTGCTTTTCTGCTGACAAATCGGATGATAATTGCTGATTTTACTTTACTTTCTTTTTTGTAGGTAACGTGTGGCAAGCTGAAGTAGTCTCATTGTCTGTAACAATGTTTTTAGAGTTGAAAAAATTTAATACCTGCTGCTCAAGAGTGTGTGATTCTCCGATTGTCTCATCCTCCCCGTCCTGGTTATCAACTCCAGCTGTCACACGTGCATAGGAGTTGTGTCTGGTGTTAAGACCGCTCACAATGACATCATCCATTCTTGTATATTGTTCTAATTCATCCACATGTCTAAGAAATTAATTTTTTTGTCTTTTTCCATAATTTCAGCCTTTAATTCACGCACGTGTTCCACAAGGCCAATAAGCAGAATTTGTTGTTTTGCTATCTTAGATATTTCTTCAGACATAAAATTTAGTGAGAGTTTGATCTCCTCCAACATCTCTCCATTTGTCTGATTCTTTTTTGGAGGCATAATGAC
Source organism: Pholidichthys leucotaenia (assembly GCA_020510985.1). Classification (NCBI taxonomy): domain Eukaryota; kingdom Metazoa; phylum Chordata; class Actinopteri; order Cichliformes; family Pholidichthyidae; genus Pholidichthys; species Pholidichthys leucotaenia. The sequence goes on from CM035837.1 coordinate 143,378,173, forward strand.
TAATCTGATTGGGATCAAAGGAGAGGCTCATCTGTTGGCTAGTACAGGAGCTGAAGTACGCCCAATGGCTAATTGATGCCATCAGCTGGCTTTGTCGTCTAATTATAGCTGTTATCTGGCGGTGAGGCCAAAGCTCTCCCGATGGCTAGTGAAGGCCACTAATTGGGATCATCATCTGATAGCTAGATCTGCCAGTGAAGCCGAGGAAGCCAAGGCTCCCTCGGTAGCTAGTGGAGGTCTCTAGCTAGCGTCGTCCTATCTGGCGGTGAATCCGAAGCTTTCCCGGTGGCTAATGGAGACAGTTAGCTTGGGTCGTAGCCTGGTAGCGGGTGTCTGGCAGTGAAGCTAAGGCTCTCCTGGTAGCCAATGGAGACTGCCAGCTGGTGTCGCAGCCTGGTAGTGGGCTTCCGGCGGTAAAGCTGAAGCTCCCTCGGTCCAAGTGGGTGCCTCCAGCTAGCGTCATCGTCTGGTAGGTGGTATGTTCACCAGTTCTCCCGCTTCTGTATGTCTGGCTGCTGCAGGCGGAGTCACAAGTCTGGGATCACAACACCATGTCTTCCACCCACCCCTGCTTGCCACCCGTGAGAGGTGGCAAGCAGGGGTGGGTATTCTCGTGTCACCCACGCCTGTCCTCCTCTATGTTGGGGTTCTCCTCAGTGGACGAAAGGGTTGTTTCCCTGCATTTCTGGGTTGGGGAACGGGTCCTGCCCATCAATTGTGCCTATGCACTAAATGATGTCTCAGAGTACCCACCCTTTTTAGAGTCTCTAACTGGTGTACTGGAAATTGCTCCTTTTGGGGACTCCATTGTCCTCCTGGGGGACTTCAATGTGTATGTGGGCAATGACAGTGAAACCTGGAGGGGTATGATTGAGAGGAACGGCCTGTCCAATCTGAATCTGAGTGGTGTTCAGTTGTTAGACTTCTGTGCTAACTACAGTTTGTCCATAATGAACACCACCACGTTCAAGTATAACGATGTCCATATGTGCACCTGGCACCAGGACACCCTAAGTCGCAGGTCGATGATCGATTTTGTTATCGTGTTATCAGACATGTCTGAGACGCTCGAGTGAAGAAAGGTGCAGAGCTGTCAACTGATCACCACCTGGTGGTGAGTTGGATCTGATGGGGGGAGAAGATGCCACTCAGACCTGGCAAACCCAAACATATAGTGAGAGTGTGTTGGGAATATCTGGCTGAGGCCCCTCTCCAGGAGGTCTTCAACTCCCACCTACAGAAGAACTTTGACCACAATCCGAAGGAGACTGGAGACATGAACTTTGAATGGGCCATCTTCTCCACTTCCAATGCTGAAGTGGCTGCTCAGAGCTGTGCTCGCAAGGTTGTCTATGCTTCTTGTGGCAGCAACCCCCGTACCAAATGGTGGACGCCAGAGGTGAGGGGGGTCATCAAGCTGAAGGAGTCCTACTGAGCTTGGTTGGCTTCTGGTACTCCTGAAGCAGCTGGGTTGTATCAGCAGGCCAAGCGGAGTGCGGCTCAAGTGGTTGCTAAGGCTAAAACTTGGGTGTGGGAAGAGTTCGTTGAGGCCATGACTTTCAGTCATCCTCGAAGAGATTCTGGCAAACTTTCCAGTGTCTCAGAAGGGGAAGCAGCTCCTGTCCTCACTGTATATGGTGCAAATGGCGAGCTGTTGACTTTGACTGAGGATATTGTTGGAAGGTGGAAGGAGTACTTCAAGGATCTCCTCAATCTCACTAATGCATTTTCCATAGTGAAAGCAGAGCCTGAGGAGAAGGGGGATGACTTGTCCATCACAGAGACTGAGGTCACTAAAGGGGTTAAAAAGACGATGAGATTCGCTCCGAGTACATGAAGGTTCTGGATGTTGTGGGACTGTGTTGGTTGACATGCCTTTGCAACATCGCATGGAAGTTGGGGACAGTACCTTTGGCATGCCAAACTGCAGTGGTGGTTCCCATCTTCAAGAAGGGGGACCAGAGGGTGTGTTCCAATTTTAGAGGGATTACACTCCTCAGCCTCCCCAGGAAGGTCTATGCCAGGGTGCTGGAGAGGAGAGTCTGGCCGTTGGTCAAACCACTGATTCAGGAGGAACAGTGTGGTTTTGATGCTGGTCATGGCACATCAGACAAACGCTTCACCCTTTCAGGGATCCTCAAGGGTTTGTGGGAGGTTGCCGAACCAGTCTACATGCATTTTGTGGACTTGGAGAAAGCATTTGACCACAGCCCTTGTGGTTTCATGTGGGGGGTGCTTCGGGAGTATCTAATTAGGATGCTTCCTGGATGGCTCCCGTTTGAGGTGTTTCAGGCACATCCCAATGGGAGGGCAGACATGCTGAAAAGACTATGTCTCCCAGTTGGCATGGGAACACCTTGGTCTCACCTCTGAAGAGTTGGAGGAGGTGGCTGGGCTTCTCTGCTTGGACTGCTGCCTCCGTGACCCAGATCCCGGAAAAGTGGTAGAAAATGGATGGATAGATAATCATTCAGCCCTAGTTGCTCAAAACTAGGTTTAGAAACTCTGGATTGAATAATCAAGTTCCTAACCACCTGGATATATATTGAACTTACTTTATAATATAGACCTCTGGGGCCTCATGTATAAAGGACTGCACAGCTTTCATAATGAAAGATGGCATACTCACAAAATCTGAAAAGTATGTGTGCACAGAAATTTTCAGATGTATAAACCTGTGCGCACGTCCGATTCTCCACTCCTTTTCTTTATACATCCCACCTCACCGTGAAAACCAGCACACATGCATAATCTCTTTACTCTGCTTCGGTTCTTCCCACCAATGACTATGCGAATGAATAAAAATGCCCCTTCTGTCACTCTTGTGTCAAACAATGATCATCAATCCTGCGGGAAAGCGCAACATAAAAAAAATAATAACTTCACGGAGTGTGACGCTGAGGTGTTGATAATGGAGGTTGAAGTCAGAAAAAAAATATTTTGTTCTGACCCTCCGGAATCAACGTTAAACCTAAATTTACCGAGTGGACCGTGTTACAGTGGTAGTTAATAGGCTTTGACTGAAATAAATTAAAATGGTCTGGCATTAAAGTTAAAGTCAATAGATGGATCACTACTCAGTGACAGTGGTGATGGGGTGACTGGGGGTGGGGGTGACACACAGAAAAAATGCTGTGAAAGAAAGCCCTCGGTCATCCGCACAGACAGACGTGATGTAACTAAGTAAAATAAGTAAATAAAATAAATAAAGTAAATAAACACCATTGAATACCACTCCAAGCTTACAGCTGAATTTATACTAGTTATAAACCAAATTTGTGTCAGAATACAAATTACACACGACAGCCAGGCCACCTTAAAAGCCTTTTATTTCCAAATTATAACCTCCAAGGTACAACATGTATTGCGCTGGGGCTCCTCCTGTTGTATTTGGGTCAGAATGACTCAAAGACAACAGGTGTTTGTTTCCCCTGACCCACTTCCCAAGGTCCAAGGAGACCAAAATGTTAGAGGGGGAATCCATTAAAGGTCCCTGGAAATCTGGGTAAATTGCAGCCTGGAACTCCCTATGGTCCTCCTTTTATTCAACGTTAACCCAGAGGATCTCGTCTTTTTTCTTCGGGACAAAATGACACATTTACAGAAACGGGGTCCAGTTAACGGTGGCAGTGGTTGGTCCATGAGTGAGGCAGATTCATTAGTTATTATTTATTTAATTTTTTTATTATTTTATTTATTCATTCATTTATTTAAAAAGGACAGTGCAGATTCATGAACATCAGTAAAAAACAAACGTAAATGTGCCGAAATTAGCAGAAGCTAATTTTCATTTGGAGTCCCTTTGGCAGGTGAAAGAACAAAAATACATTATACGTATATAAGTGTAAGTATTCATCAGGGTTTCTCTGCGCTCAGTGAGCTGAGTTATGGAGATAAATCACATAATAATAATCGTGTTTTTCACAGACTAATTCATAGATAAAGTATTTTAACTGAAGTGAAAACATTATTTTAAAATATTGTGAGTTTCAGCTGTTTGATAGAGCCAAACAGAATTTTGTGGACAGCCGCAGCTTCTCATGGCAGGTAGAAATTTTGCAGCTCGGCCCATAGATTCTCATGTCATGTTTGTTTTATGCATCCCATTGTGTGCATGAAAATCAGCGCACGCTATGTTTTTGTGCGTGCGCACCGTTTATACATGAGGCCCCTGGTCTCTCAATAGTCTTATTTATTTCTTTTTATATTTTAAAGCAGCAGTGTTTTGTTTTGTTTTATTTTTTTCCTGTAGCTGTACACAGCCGTAGGTGTATCCTCGTATAATCTTATTCCCTGGAGAACAGTTACTGTAGAGCGGCAGACAACAGGACTCCTCTCCTTGAGTGTGTCCGCATCTTTCTAAAGTCAATTGTGGTTCTGGTTTGCTAGGACGAAGGTGACGTGTACTATCTGAAGCAGAATACAGGGACCGTGCGTGGGTCACCAGGCAGTCTCCCTATGTCAGGCCGAAACGGGTCTGCTAGTGATGCAGACTGCCGGATCTCTGAGGACTGCCATGTCCCAGATGTTGAGCTGATGGAGCTTGGGCCACTGCTGGAGGAGGGAGGGGGGCGGCAGGCAGCATCGAAAGGCATCCATACAGAGGTAGGGCTTCTTCAGAAAAATACAGTGAGAAAGGTTTTGTCCCAGAAAATTCAGTGGTGTCTTGTGATCTGCCTCAAGGGAGCTGCGATGCTAGCTGATGAGGAAGAGGATGACGATGAGGTGGGTGAGGTTCTGACTCTACCGCTCCAGGCTCACCATGCAATGGAGAAGATGGAAGAGTTTGTGCATAAAGTAAGAAAATTATCTTATAGCTGGAACAAGAATTGACCAATTATATTGGACATATTAGAGGAAAGTTGTTGATTTTCTTATGTTTTAACAGTGCTATTGATATAATAATGCCTGAATACTGTCATGTAATGAATAATGTAATTTTTATCAGTTCTTTTTATTTTCTAATTTTAAAGTAAATACAGCCAAGTCAGGGTGTATTGTTAATTTATTTTGAGTGACTGTTATATTTCAGGTTTGGGAAGGGCGCTGGAGAGTTATCCCTTTTCATGTCCTGCCTGACTGGCTGAAGGACAACGATTACCTCCTGCACGGACATCGGCCACCCATGCCCTCCTTTCGAGCGTGTTTTGGAAGCATCTTCAGAATTCACACGGAGACAGGAAACATCTGGACTCATCTGTTAGGTGAGCATATAGTTTATCAGCAGAATTTTATCTATAATGAGGCAAATTAAGATCATTCTGGTTACTTCTTTTCTGGTTTGTTGATGGTTATTTGCTAAATCACCGTTTCGTATAGACTTTGACAAGCTAACATGAAGGTATTTTTTTTCTCCTTCAGGACTGATCTTATTCCTCTGTCTGGGCACATTAACAATGCTGCGGCCAAACATGTACTTTATGGCCCCACTCCAAGAGAAAGTTGTGTTTGGGATGTTTTTCCTGGGAGCTGTCCTCTGCCTCAGCTTCTCCTGGCTTTTTCATACTGTCTACTGCCACTCTGAGAAAGTGTCTCGAACATTCTCCAAGTAAGGATCCATGCTATCAAACACTGTTTAATGTGAAGTGTATTCAAATCAAACATGCATTCCCATTTCACAACCAAGAATGCAACAACATAAATTATTTGATCTTTTCTCCAACTTCAAGAAGGGTTATATCATTTCTTTATAGTGTGTTGGTTTTGGTGAGCAATGGAACAGTGATTAACACTAAACAAATCATTTCTAAAAGTCTTCTAACATTCAGCTTTAAACCATCTTTAGCATTCTCCAAATGCCCTTAAGCACATAACTGAATCCCATCTTGCTCCTGCTCAGCCTGTCTGCAGTGAAAGTGAAAGCTGTAGGCTGAGTACATTTACTATAAGAAACTGTCATCATTTTAATTGGCCTTTTACAGCAGACAAAATGCCCTATTATGACAATCTTAAGCAGGCATTTGTGCCATGCTTTGATCAACAAAAAGCGGGTCTAAAGTCAGCTGTGCATTATCAACTGCTATGTGCAACTGTGTCAGTCAAAATCATGGACAAAGAGAAAGACTGGCGTATCCTCTGACAGGCACAGCTCTCATCAGTGCATAATTATGATCATCTCTGGGTTGCAGACTATTTATTCCCAGAGCAAATCTTGAGTAATGCCGATTTTATTTGGTAAATACAATAAATTACACTGTATTCTTTGCTTATTCCATCAAAGCCAAAAGGAGCTAATGCGATGACATGGCATCCATCTGTTCATCCATCCATCCATCCATCCATCCATCCATCCACATTTCACAGCAATCGCTAGTCCTCCTAAGCATTTGCCCTGATAATCACCAAACTTGCACACAATGATCCTCAAGTGGGTCTGCATCGAGGTTGTGGTCAAGGTAAGGAGATGTTTGTCCATCCATCCATCCATCTTCTTCCGCTTAATCCTTTTCGGGTCGCGGGGGGGGGGGGTGGTGTACTTGGGTGATTTCAGAAAAATCACTGCTCCTTCTAAGGCAATTGCCTGAATTCTCACCAAACTCATTCTCAGCAGTGTTTCCCCTTTTATTGGGGAAACACTGCATATATATCGGGGGGGGGGGGAGATACTTATATATCCCCCCCCATAGTGTCATGTTCATTTTATTTAATTTTTTCTATATAGCACCAGATCACAACAGAAGTCATTTTAAGATACATTCACTATAGGACAAGTCTCTACTTTGTCCTTTTATTAAACAAACTAAATATCCTCTTTATTTATCTTATTTACGTGACAGCAGCTCATTTATGTCTCTTTCCTGCTCTGTGCAGTGGGGCGGAACTTCCCAGTGCACACCAGCCCCTTTCAGAGCTGAGTTTAGTGTGAAAGAATTTGTGTGGCTGCAGAAGTGTCGGATGAAAATGGACAAGTAAAAGTGGAGTTCAAAAGATTAGGGGGGAAAAATGTAAAAAATGGAAATCGATGCCACTAAATTTATTAAAATAAAGGATATATTAGTCGGTTAAAAAAAGCTCCAGACAAAGCCTTATGTGTCAAACTTTATGTTTTAGTGTACTAATTCAGATATAAAGTCAAACTTCTGAGTGTCATTGAATGCAACATCAGATTGCATTGCCCCGGGCCCTCCCTATCCCAACAGTGGGAAAGGTGAGTGGACAGGAGGCTGCTGCAGCTCTTCTACAGGTAACACACACCTTAACATCTCATAATGATGTATAATGATGTATGATGCCAGCCTCAGTTTGAATATTCTGCAGCGTTATGAATAGTTTTTGCGTCTGTCTGAATTTATTCAGTAAGCGTATGCATACCTCCAAACATTTAAGTTACAAAGTGCATGAGGTTTTTACCTGGGGTGCGGGGTAGAAAATAGGCTATAAACAGTGTTGGGAGTAACCCGTTATTGTAACACCACTACTTTTGCAGTAACAGGCTGTGTAACGAAATTACTGTTTAAAAATTCAGTAATGCGTTTGTTACTGAAATTTGATCAGATGCGTTACTCGTTTCTCATTTTATTAATATGGATAGATATTTTTAGCGCAAATAAATGAATATACAAACTGATCCTACTGTAGCTGAGACAAGCAGTCAGTCAGTGTGACCTGTTGCAAAGAGCCTGAGTCTTGACTACTGAGCGAAGGAAAAGATTAAGCTACTTTGCTTTTGTGGAAATTAGGGATGTTAATGATTAATTGATTTTCGATTAATTGTCGATAAGAATTGGCGCATGTAGTCACCCACTGCTGCATTTCAACCGAAAAAAACGGAAGATGCTAAGCCCCCAATAAGTTGTGTATTGGAGGGGATGATCTCTGTTGTGCAAAGTTGTGACGTTTAATACCACCTCTATGAGCAGCACGGTTAGATTATAAAGGCTGACAGCCGTAGGTAGGAAGGACCTGCAGAACCTCTCCCTCAAGCACTTAGGATGGTACAGCCTACCACTAAATGAGCTCCTCAGTGCGTTCAGCGTTGTTTGTATTTTGTAATTTGTAATTTTGTAATTTACTGAGACGTACCAGCACATAGTACACACTATACAGTGCAAAATTTATTAAACTACAAAAAATGCAAATGGTACAGCAAGTGATTGAGGAATGTAATGTTCATGTTTTATTCAGTATATGAAAAAACAGCAACTTTTTATATGTTAACGATAGACCGTATTGTACCGAGGGAAATTCAGATTGTCAGGAAAAATGCCGCTTTTCCATTAATCGTTAATCGATTGACAATATGAATCAATTATCAATTAATGAATTAATCGATAACTTGCATCCCTAGTGGAAATGGACAGATTATTTTTCCTTTGTCGGGGTTAAAGACAAAAGCATATTGATGGGTTGCAAACTAAGTGCCAGTTGAGACCTATTGCAATCTTCAGAAGTGTCTGAAAACAGCAACAAAGCTCCTACAAAGCTAGTGCTAAGTAACAGCTAGCTATGCTAACATTTAACACCGTGTTAGTGTATCTACTGTATTCTGAACAGCCATGGCTGGATGTGAGGTGGAAATGCATGGCAAGCATATTGGTGGGTTGCAGTTTTCAGAAGCGTCGGAAAAAGGCAACAAAGCTCTGACAAAGCTAGTGCTATGCTATGTTAACAACTAACACTGTGTTAGTGAATCTCCGCTATCTGAACAGCCACGGCTAGATGAAAAGTGGAAATACTCTTGTCTCAACACCCACGACTGGATTTCAAGCACAGATATGCATCTGGATAATTTGTGTCCCAGCAAGTATTAAACCGACTGATTGCCAGATACGTCGTTACAGACTGAAAACATGATATAAACAGTGACTTTCCGTCAGATAGCTGAGACTGTGAGCCATTGAAGTTAAAACACATTTATTTGCTACCTGGATAAAGATTATTCAAAAATTGATTTTGACCTCCAAAAGGAATTTGAGGGACTGGATCATGTTTCTGTCACAGCAGACATTTGGTCTGTGGATAATGGACATTTTCTTTGGATCACTGCACATCGGATTAAATCCATATCATAAAGGTAAGATAAACATGGAACAGCTTTATGCAATGTTGCCAACTCTTACTCTTTTGGAGTGAGTCTCACTCTTTTTCCCTCTCTCTCCAGAAACCCCATTTCTCACTCCAAACTGAAGAAATTACTGACAATTATGTGTTGATTTTCTTCAGACTTTTCCCACAATAAGAGCTCTCAAAGCAGGATAAAGCAGACTGAACATGTTCTAAAAGCTCTGTCTGAAACGATCTGTTTTCAGCCTGACATTAATAAGCCTGTAATGTAATCTATTAATTAAATTATCTTGCTATGTGCGCAAGATGATTTAAGATAAGATAAGCCTTTATTGGTCCCACAATGGGGAAATTCCAGGATTGCAACAGCACAGGGATAGCAACACTCAGAGCAACAATCAAGAAGACAAGAAAAACAAGAGCAGTGAATATACATGTGTACATATAAATATACGGTGGGGCAAAAAAGTATTTAGTCAGCCACCAATTGTGCAAGTTCTCCCACTTAAAAGATGAGAGAGGTCTCCAATTTTCATCATAGGTATACCTCAACTATGAGAGACAAAATCAGGAAAAAAAAAATCCAGAAAATCACATTGAAGGATTTTTAATGAATTAATTGGTAAATTCCTCGGTAAAATAAGTATTTGGTCAATAACAAAAGTTCATCTCAATACTTTGTTATATACCCTTTGTTGGCAATGACAGAGGTCAAACGTTTTCTGTAAGTCTTCACAAGGTTTTCACACACTGTTGCTGGTATTTTGGCCCATTCCTCCATGCAGATCTCCTCTAGAGCAGTGATGTTTTGGGGCTGTCGCTGGGCAACATGGCCTTTCAACTCCCTCCAAAGATTTTCTATGGGGTTGAGATCTGGAGAGTGGCTAGGCCACTCCAGGACCTTGAAATGCTTCTTACGAAGCCACTCCTTCGTTGCCCAGGCGGTGTGTTTGGGATCATTGTCATGCTGAAAGACCCAGCCACGTTTCATCTTCAATGCTCTTGCTGATGGAAGGAGGTTTTCATTCAAAATCTCACGATACATGGCCCCATTCATTCTTTCCTTTACACAGATCAGTCGTCCTGGTCCCTTTGCAGAAAAACAGCCCCAAAGCATGATGTTCCCACCCCCATGCTTCACAGTAGGTATGGTGTTCTTTCTCCTCCAAACACGACAAATTGAGTTTTTACAATAAAGTTCTATTTTGGTTTCATCTGACCTTCTCCCAATCCTCTTCTGGATCATCCAAATGCTCTCTAGCAAACTTCAGACGGGCCTGGACATGTACTGGCTTAAGCAGGGGGACACATCTGGTACTGCAGGATTTGAGTCCCTGGCGGTGTAGTGTGTTACTGATGGTAGCCTTTGTTACTTTGGTCCCAGCTCTCTGCAGGTCATTCACTAGGTCCCCCCGTGTGGTTCTGGGATTTTTGCTCACCGTTCTCGTGATCATTTTGACCCCACGGGGTGAGCTCTTTCGTGGAGCCCCAGATCGAGGGAGATTATCAGTGGTCTTGTATGGCTTCCATTTTCTAATAATTGCTCCCACAGTTGATTTCTTCACACCAAGCTGCTTACCTATTGCAGATTCAGTCTTCCCAGCCTGGTGCAGGTCTACAATTTTGTTTCTGGTGTCCTTTGACAGTTCTTTGGTCTTGGCCATAGTGGAGTTTGGAGTCTGACTGTTTGAAGTTGTGGACAGGTGTCTTTTATACTGATAACGAGTTCAAACAGGTGCCATTAATACAGGTAACGAGTGGCGGACAGAGGAGCCTCTTAAAGAAGAAGTTACAGGTCTGTGAGAGCCAGAAATCTTGCTTGTTTGTAGGTCACCAAATACTTATTTTACCGAGGAATTTACCAATTAATTCATTAAAAATCCTTCAATATGATTTTCTGGATTTTTTTTTTCTCATTTTGTCTCTCATAGTTGAGGTATACCTATGATGAAAATTGGAGACCTCTCTCATCTTTTAAGTGGGAGAACTTGCACAATTGGTGGCTGACTAAATACTTTTTTGCCCCACTGTATAAATATATAAACACACAGTGCGGAGCATTGTAACTAGATGGAATAAATATATAAATATATACACACACAGTGCGGAGCATTGTAGCTAGATAGAATAAACAGCATAACCGTCTGCTTAGTTATCCTACATAGTATGAATATGTACCCATACATATTGTCACCCTCCATAGCAACCAATATTGTCCTAGTTGTATACTGGAGGGGACCACTGTGTAAGTCTATTGTGTCTTTTGCATTCAATACTATTAGGTTGTCACGTTTTTTTTGCTATCTCTGCGAGCAGCCCTGCTTAGGTTATACAGTCTGACAGCCGTAAGTAGGAAGGACCTGCGAAACCTCTCGGTTGCGCACCTAGGATGATGTAGTCTGCTGCTAAATGAGCTCCTCAGTGCGTTCAGTATGTCCTGCATAGGGTGGGACTCGGACTCCAGCAGAGATGACAGTTTAGCCACCATCCTTCACTCTCCTATCTCCTCCACTGGGTCAAGGCGCTGCCCCAGGACAGAGCTAGCTTTCTTGATCAGTTTGTTCTGTCTCTTCCTATCGGCTGCTGTAATGCCACTGCCCCAGCAGACCACTCCAAAAGTGATGGCTGATGCCACCACCGTGTCGTAGAATGTCTTCAGCAGCGCCCCTTGTACACCAAAATACCTGAGTCTCCTCAGTAGGAACAGTCTGCGCTGTCCCTTCTCGTAGAGTGCGTCAGTATTGTGTGACCAGTCTAGTTTATTGTTCAGATGAACACCCAGGTACTTGTAGGATGTCACCATCTCGATGTCAGTTCCCTGTATATTTACTGGTGCTGTGAGGGGTTGTCCTTGCCTGCGGCAGTCCACCACCAGCTCCTTAGTTTTCCTCGCGTTGATCTGGAGGCAGTTCCGATGGCACCAGTCCACGAAGTCCTGGATAAGTCCTCTGTACTCAGCTTCATCTCCATTGGAAATGAGGCCGACGATCGCAGAGTCGTCAGAGAACTTCTGTAGATGGCAGTGTGTTGTGTTGTGTGAGAAGTCTGCAGTATAAAGGGTGAACAGGAAGGGAGCCAAAACCGTTCCCTGGGGGGCCCCCATGCTACCGATGATCGTGTCGGACACACAGTCCTGGGTTCTCACAAACTGTGGCCGGTTAGTGAGGTAGTCCAGGATCCATGGATCCTGGACTACTGGATTTTAGTATGCATTTAAAAGTAACGTGAAAGTTACTTTTCCAAGTAACTAATTACTTTAATCATGCAGTAATTGTTAAAGTAACTCAATTACTTTTGAAAAGAAGTAACTGTAATTAGTTAGTATTTTTTAGTAACTCGCCCAACACTGGTTATAAATAGCCGATAATATAACAGAAAATACTACATCTTTGCTCATTTTATTTTTGATTTTTAATTTATGAGGAAAAACCAAAAATTTATGAGTAAAGTCTCAAATGCACAAGAAAAAAAGCCCTAAATTAGCATAAAACACAAATTAGGTGGAAAAAGTTGATTTAAGTGGAGAAAAATCTTTCAAATTTACAAGGAAAAAGTAGTAAATTTAGAATAAAACTGTCATAAGTTTAGGACAAAAATCTCAAATTGTCCAGACTAAACTCACCCATACGTATGGGGTGGTCTGCTGGGGCGGCAGCATCACAGCAGCCAACAGGAAGAGACTGAACAGGCTGATCAAAAAAGCCAGCTCTGTTCTGGGGTGACGCCTCAACCCCGTGGAGAAGATGAGAGAGAGGAGGACGGTGGCTAAGCTGTCATCTTACACCCCCTTGGTGTGCAAGGGGCGCTGCTGAAGACATTCTATGACACGATGGTGGCATCAGCCATCACTTTTGGAGTGGTCTGCTGGGGCAGTGGCATTACTGCAGCCGATAGGAAGAGACTGAACAAACTGATCAAGAAAGCTAGCTCTGTCCTGGGGCAGTGCCTTGATCCGGTGGAGGAGATAGGAGAGAGAAGGACGGTGGCTAAACTGTCATCTCTGCTGGAGTCCGAGTTCCACCCTATGCAGGACATACTGAATGCACTGAGGAGCTCATTTAGCAGCAGACTACATCATCCCAGGTGCACAACCGAGAGGTTTCGCAGGTCCTTCCTACCAACGGCTGTCAGACTGTACAACCTAAGCAGGGCTGCTCGCAGAGATAGCAAAAAGACGTAACAAACTAATAGTTTTTTGAATGCAAAAGATGCAATAGACTTACACAATGGTCCCCTCCGGCATACAACTAGGAAAATACCGGTCGCTATGGAGGGTGAGAATATGTATGGGCACATAATCATACCATGTAGGATAACTAAGTAGACGGTTATGCAGTTTCATCCCATCTAGCAACAATGCTCTGCACTGTGTGTGTTTATATATTTACATATTTATTCCATCTAGCTACAATGCTCCGCACTGTGTGTTTATATATCTACATATTATTCCATCTAGCTACATTGCTCCGCACTGTGTGTGTTTATATATTTACATATTTATTCCACCTAGCTGCAATGCTCCGTACTGTGGGTGTTTATATATCTACATATTTATTCCATCTAGCTACAGTGCTCTGCACTGTGTGTCTGTGTGTGTGTATATATATATTTTATAGTAATATGTACATATGTATATTAGCTGCTCTTGCTTGCTTGCTTTTTTTCTTGCCTTCTGATTGTTGCTCTGAGTGTTGCTATCCCTGTGCTGTTGCAATCCTGGAATTTCCCCATTGTGGGACTAATAAAGGCTTATCTTATCTTATCTTATCTTATCTCTGCTGAAGTCCGAGTCCTACCCCATGCGGGACACGCTGAACGCACTGAGGAGCTCATTTAGTGGTAGGCTGTGCCATCACAGGTCCTTCCTACCTATAATCTAAATACTGCTCTTAGAGGCGGTATTAAACGTCACAACGCTGCACAATAGAGATCATCCCCTCCAATACACAACTAAATCAATTACAACTCTTAGCAAGGGTGGCAACAACACTGTTCATTCAATGTGAAATATACTGCCTAGGTCGATATTTATATTTTTCCAGGTAATTTAACTAACTGTACTGTGTACATATGTACACTTATTTATTGTGTTGGCTAACCTATTCTTCTCTTATTATCTTATTTACTATGTTGCTACTTAACAAATTGTTGATAGTTGTCATGAAGCCATTAACAAAGCTTCCAATATTAGGAGATTTACAGTAGGCTGTTAATTACTCAAGTAACAGGAGTCAGAGTGGGCTCTTACTTTGGCCCCTCAAAATGTCTCTGCACATCCCTGTGGTTGTTGTAAGGGGAAGGCTTTATGTTATGAAATTAGTTGGGCATCTTTAAAACAGGAAAAAATGTGATCATGTGACTAATTATTCGATTCCCCTGTTTTTCATGTAGCCTACTACTCAGCTTCACCGTTGCTTTGGGGAATGGCACAATACTTTCACATATTTAAGTGGACCGCCTGTGCTGATGTTGTTTGACCAGTCATGGTGGGCCACCTGGACCAAAAATGCCAAGGTCGATTTTTTTTTTTTTTGTCCCACTCCAGCCCCAACCCCCTCGTGCTGTAAACCTAGGGGAAACACTGCTCAGTGATCCTTGGGTGGGTCTGCATCCAGGTTAGGGTTAGCCCACGTTGTCCCCAGTGCAAAATGGATTTTTCCTCCCATTTAAATGGCATCATTTTAGTATTAGTATTAGTAAAGTACACCTCTGAATAATTAAGGGCATTAGGACAGCCTCTTTGTCCTTCCTGCCTGGTGCAGAATTTGTTTTTGTGCTGCTGGAATAGCAAAATGGACATGGGCAGGCCCATAAATACACTCTGCGCCTTAGAAAATAGACAGTTGAATGGTTGTAATAGAGTCCAAAAACTTTTGACATGAAGTTGTAGGAAAGTGTTACCATTTAGCATTTTGTGTAAACTCTTTAATCTATGAAAACTAATTGAGGTTTTGTAGTTGTTGTCACTGTATATATATCATGAGCAGAGTGTGACTTCATGGAGTGAAAGCGCAGGAAGACACACGGAGCTATGCTGTAAAACGTAGCCTATATTTCAGTGATGTTTCTGGGAGAATAAGGCTTATTTGGAAGCCAGCACTGGATTATTTACGACTATAGACCACAGACAACAACTATGCAGCTGTAGGCTGTCAAAATTACAGGAAAAAGAATGAGGGCCTTTTACAGATTTCCTGCTGAAATGGTCAGACAGAGAAATTGATCTCAGCATTGAAAAGAGCTGCCCCCTTCAACAAACAGAAACCAGCAAAAAAACAATCGAATACACAATAGCCCTCATTTATCAAAAGTGCTTCGAAATTGGCACACATTTGGGTGTAAATATGATCGTACAAAAATCGTCTACTTGGTATACAGTGATCCCTCGCTACTTCGCGCCTCACCTTTCGCGCCCTCAGTGCATCGCGGATTTTTCAAAAATATTCATCAAAAATTCAAAATTGAGAAAAAATGGCACGGGCGCTAGCAGAAGGCAGGGAGACTACATTAGAACATCAGGTATCAACACGGAGAGCCCGCACAACTCCAAATCCACCTCTCTGATGCTCTCTGATGCTCGGCTCGGGAATCTCGCAAGCTGATTGGTCGAGATGTTTTACCCAGCTTCTCTCCCTGCTGAGCGCCCATACCCAGCGAAGGAAGACCGCATTCATTGTTCTTTATCGCTCGTGTTGCTTAGTCTCGCCGCGTGGAACTTTTCGCGTGGAACTTTTTTTATTTACATGTTTCAAACTATTCTTTAATGTTCTAATGATAACAATAATGTTATAATGATAACACGCATTTATAGGGTTAATATACACTTATTGATATTATATATACACAAAAAAAAGTATGTAAAAAATGGGGGGGGTGACGCTACTTCGCGGTTTTTCACTTTTCGCGGTCGGTTCTGGAACCCATTAACCGCGATAAGTGAGGGATCACTGTATATGAAACCATTTGTATCTAGTCAGTCTCAATCTGTTTGAGTAAATGTTGTCTATGTTGTCATTTTTAAGCATATTGTCAAACATGATAATTTATTACTTACTATTTAGAAGCGCAGAAAGATGTCCCAAACAGCTGTCTGATGCTGTGCACATTGGCTTAGCTCAGCTACGGCTCTCTGTCATCTTTCAGTAATATGTAGAAATGCACAAGGCAAAATAAAATAATTTCCCCACATCTTCTCTTCTATTCTGAATTTTTCATGCTTATCTGGAGTTGTTTTTTTATTTTGTTTTGTTTTGTTTTGGGGTTTTTTTAGCCCAAATGCAGCAGATCACCTGGACTGGGCACTTCTGTGCGTAAAGCTGTGTTGTGGTTAACGGATAATTTGTAAGGGATAACTATTATGAGATACTGTACTACATAACAGAAAATTTGGTCAAAGAAATACTTTTTACGATATTTTAACAGTGTTGACACAGGAGACTTACAGTACAGATATATAAATACTGTAATAAAACGACAACTGGAAAACCCTGCAGCTCAACTGCAAAAATATTTCAGAAGCTAATTCAGTTTTATACATTCCATCAAATAACTACTTTTTAAAATCAGCTTAAATCTGTTTTAATATTGGCTGCAGTATCATAAATATGGATAAAACATTTAGAATAATAGCAGCTACTTAGTGTTTAAAGTAAATCATCAAATCTCTCATCTAAATATAACACAAGGCAGAGATATCACCTGAAAGGTTGCACTGCTCATTATAATTTGATATGATGAAATAATTCTCCCACACAGCAAGTTTCTCTGCTGCATGGGAGTGTACAAAGACTTGAAAATTTGCGTACCCCAACTCCAGAGCTGATAGGAGATTTGAGCACCCGGTATCATGTTCACATTGATGAATACCGATCTGGCCGTTGAAATGATCATACAACCACTTTTCTGTCATCCACATGTTTGATAAATGAGGGCCACTGAACACTTTGTGGGAGGTAAAGATGTTTTTATTATATAATATATCCTAGTATTCCAGTCCTAGCTTGATATTAAACATGTACGTGGGTGTTTACTACCCACTTTTGCAGACATCACTAAGATTTTTAATAAAAGTTAATATATTTCTGCTACACTGATTTTTTTTTTTTTGATTTTTTTTTTTTACAATGTTACATACTGTATAAAATATTTGGATATACAGACAGCACTTACCTTGGCTGTAATGAGCACCAGAGACTTGTTACAATGTTGCCTTAAATCTACAACAAAGCCAGTAAAGTACTGGTAGCAATTTAGACTCTTGCATACTTCCAGAGTTTATGCTGTATGAAGTGATTTTGAGTTAATTAGAGTGTCAGGGGTGATTTGTGACAGAAGGGCAGCAGCAAGAGTGAAAGGGACGATTTACAAGACGGTCGTGAGACCTGCTGTGATGTATGGTTTGGAGACGGTGGCACTGACAAAAAGGCAGGAGGTGGAACTGGAGGTGGCAGAGTTGAAGATGCTAAGATTTTCAGTGGGAGTGACTAGGAGGGACAGGATTAGAAATGAGTATATCAGAGGCACAGGCCAAGTTGAGCGGTTTGGAGACAAAGTAGGAGAGGCAAGGCTGAGATGGTTTGGACATGTGCAGAGGAGGGATATTGGATATGTTGGACAAAGGATGTTGAAGATGGAGCTGCCAGACAGGAGGAAAAGAGGAAGACCACAGAGAAGATTCATGGATGTAGTGAAGGAGGACATGGAGAGGGTTGGTGTTACAGAGGAAGATGCAGCAGATGGGGTGAGATGGAGGCTGTTGCAACCCCTAAAGGGAACAGCCGAAAGAAGATGACCGACACTTGTACAGTTGTCATATGCGGCACCAAAGTCACACAACCCAATTTTAAGAAGTTCTGCTGACTGGATTATGCTAAAATCTTGTTTTAATAATACATTCGTGTGTATGGGGTAGCCATAACAACATAAAAAAATTTTCACTCCTGAGGACCCAGATCACTGCGGAGGTCACGTGACTGCAAAACCTCAATACATGTGCTTGCTGACTATTTCATGCCAAAATGGCTACTATCAAGCAGACTTTTTTTTAACTTTAGGGCTTAAAATAAAGTTTTGAGTATGATAGGAAATGTTGACAAAACACTTAAGCTACTGAAGACCACAGGGTTTTAAACTTGAAAATATAAAAAAATACATGAATGAATTAGTGCCCCAACAAATTAACTTAAAAAAAACATTGAGTAGATGGAAAATTATGCATATGTTTTAAACATGTATGAAAAAAATGATTTATATGAGAATACATTCTTTAAATTGATTTAAAAAATGACTCATATCCTCACCACTTTATATTTTGTTTTTCCTTCGTATAAATAATTTGTCAAATGGAGTTGATACCGAATGTACCAGTTGGGTTCACGTCCCAGCCAGGTCATGCCAAAGACCATATAAAAATGGAATTTCCTGCCGTCCAGCTTGGTGCTCAGCAAAAAGGCGACGAAGGAGAGAAATGGGGTGGCAGTGGCTCAGGAGGTAGAGCGGGTCATCTAATAACCGGAGGGCTGGCGGTTCAAATCCTGCTCTCCCCAGACATCCTGCCATTGTGTCCTTGGGCAAGACACTTTACCCACCTTGCCTCCAGTATCCATGACACTGGAGGCAAGGAGGCAAGGTCAGTCATTGTCTGCTCCCTCCAAAGTAAATAAAAATATAATGTATAAGCATCCCAAAGTGATTAAACAAAAAGTTGGTAAAACTCAAATTAAACATGAAGCCTCTAAATTTAATGACTTGGCCTCTGTTCCTCCTCATAATTTAAAAATTAAATGTGGTTTGGAGGAATAAGCTCAGGCGAGATGCGACGAGCTGAAAGGTTGCAGAGTTTTTATTTTCCTCCAACATAATGAGACGCACGCTACAAGTGCTCTACTGTGCTATTGAGACATGTCACACAAGCTCTTTTATGCAGTGATACAGGAAGCTAACTTAACTAACTTAAGCTAACTTAACAGGATGCTAACACCAGCCTGCCCAGGGACTACAGGTGGAAATTAGCACTTGTGCTATAACCTGGTACAATGCAGCTTTCCTTTTTAAAGTCAATGTATATTGTGCATGTCCCTGCATAAATAAATAAATAAAAGAAAGAAAGAAAAAAAAAAAAGGAGGGAGAATGCATGGCACATTAGCATTACAGTCAATACACATGATTAGCATGACACTGGTTGGCTCGAGGACACATGCATACAGTCCCGTCTGACTGTCTCCTGTGGCTCTTTGTCCGTCTGTGCATTGTCTTTTGCATGCTAATTGTCTTCCGTTTCCTCCAGCCCCGCTGAGTGTGAATAAGAGTCAATCTGCATTGTGCTGGGTCACCACAGGGCTCCCCCCAGAACGCTCAGAAGGGGCTGTGACACCCCCCCCCCCCCCCCCGGTCGTTTGGACTCCAGCTCCGGTAGAACTGTCCTGCTGTAAAGGAGTATCGGAGGGCATGTCAGTCCGTGGGGGGGACGGGGGAGGGATGGAAAGGACAGCGTACTCCACTCTGAGTTCCAGCACGTTGAACGGCCATGGATCGTGGGCGCCGGGGCCGGTGCACGTCGTGCATAATAGAACAAGACGGTGATCGGCCGGCTTTAGGGAGTGAGGTGCGGGAAGAGTGCTGGGGAGGGGGTGGGAGTAAGTGAGTGCCGGCCCGGGATGTCAAAGGTGTCTGGGCCGTGCAAAAATTGCGTGTGGATCCGCGATGGTGAGGGACTTTCCCGATAAAACTGGCGGTGATCCACAGTGGCTGTGAAAAAAAATTAAGTCTCTGACTCCTCTCGCGGCTCGGTCCCGCGAGGATGTGGGGAAGGCAAGCAGCCAAATGCCCAGAGGATGCGTAGCGGCTGTGAAACAACTGCAGCTGTGTGAGGGACTTGGTGGTTTGGCTTTTAGATGCGGAAGCAGCCCTGAAGCCATCTGGGATAGCAGTCGGCTAAATTCCCCTTGTGCGCCGTGGCTGAGAAACCCATACAAAGTCCTGTGTGGAGGCTGCACGTCTGCTTCAGGTGCGTGAGCAGCCCTGAAGGTTCCGAACATGGCGATCTGCCATGTTTCTCAGGCATGTGCAGTGGCGGAGGACACTTCATCAGTCTGTGGAGCCGGTTCGTCCCCGTGCATGGCGCGCGCTTGGCGCAGTGACCACATAGCTGGCAGTTGCGCTGTCCTTGTAATCCTGCAGTGTGCATGTGGGGCTTGTGTGCATGGGAGGTCCGCTGTCGCGAGCTGCGTCAGGGTCGGGGAGCTTGGTGGGAATTGACGCAGACGGCGTCGATGATTTCCCCGTTCAGGCTGCTTCCTTCGGTTCGCTCGTGTCGCCGTTTATGGTGCGTGTCGGTTCCAGTGCTACCGCTGATCCTCGTGGGTGTGGATGAAGAGGTTGCAGGCATTTGCTGGTCCTCTGGAGTCCACAGCGTGGTGAGAGGGAGCAGACAGTCATTCTCTCTCGTCAGGTCACCAGTGTAGAGGGAAAAGATCAGGCGAGGGGCGCACCATGACACGTCGGGTCACCAGTGTGGAGGAATAAGATCAGGCGAGATGCGACGAGCTGGAAGGTTGCAGAGTTTTTATTTTCCTCCAACATAATGAGACGCACTTGTAGTGCTGTGCGCTACAGTGGTCTACAGTGCTATTGAGACATGTCACACAAGCTCTTTTATGCAGTGATACAGGAAGAGAGAATGCATGGGACATTAGCATCACAGTCAATACACATGATTAGCATGGCATTGGTTGGCTCGAGGACACATGCAATTATAAAAACCCTGCTGACCAACCGAAGGTTCAGAGTCCACCTCAGTCAGAACACAAGTGCATGGAGAATGCAGAAAAACGGACTCCCACAAGGCTCAGTTCTAGCTCCAACTCTGTTCAACCTCTACATAAACGACCTGCCTACTACAAAATCCCGCAAATTCATCTATGCAGACAACATCTGTTTGGCATTCCAAGCACCAGACTTTGAACCACTGGAACGGGTGCTCACGGAAGATCTTGCTAAACTGGACCAGTTCTGCAAAATCTGGCGCCTAAAACCAAGCCCAGCAAAAACCGTCTCCAGTGTATTTCATCTCCACAATGCAAAAGCTGCCAGAGAACTAAACATCCACCTGAGCGGACTCAAGCTTAAGCATGCCCCAAATCCAACTTATCTTGGAGTGACCCTTGATAGGACCTTATCCTTCAAGGAACATCTAAAGGGGACGGCTGCTAAGGTGAAAGTACGAAACAGTCTGCTCTGCAAGCTCGCTGGTGCAAAATGGGGGGCGGCAGTCTCCACCCTGCGCACCTCAGCACTGGCCCTTTCATACTCTGTAGCAGAATATTGTGCCCCTGTCTGGTCCAGGTCATCTTACACACACCATGTAGACACCCAGCTCAACTCAACCATGAGAACTATAACTGGAACAATCCGCTCAACACCACTCCCCTGGCTCTCTGTACTGTCAAACATAGCCCCTCCACACATCTGGCGAGCAGCATTAACTCAAAGGATGCTCCAAAAAGTTAAAGATTTTCCTCACTTACCAATCCATGCAGATATCTACACCCCACCCACTGCCCGACTTTCATCCAGACGGCCGATTTGGAAAAACCCTCCCCCAGCTGACTTTACCATCCAGACAGCTTGGCAAGAGGAATGGGAGACCAAGGAGGTCCCAAACAAACAGCTGGTGATAAACCCCAACCAACAGGTCCCGGGCACCAACCTCCCAAGGAGACAGTGGTCTACACTCAATCGCTTTAGGACTGGACATGGCCCCTGCTTGGCCAGCCTTCACAGATGGGGCAGTAGCCCTAGCCCACTGTGCGCATGTGGAGAGGAGCAAACTATGGAACACATCATAGAGGCTTGCCCGCTCCAAAGACTGGAAGGAGGATTACACACCCTCTATACAGCAAACCAGGAGGCAACTGCTTGGCTTAAGGACTTTGCATTCGCTAAATAAATTAGCATGGCATTGGTTGGCTCGAGGACACATGCATACAGTCACGTCTGACTGCCTCCTGTGGCTCTTTGTCCGTCTGTGCATTGTCCTCTGTATGCTAATTGTCTTCCGTTTCCTCCAGCCCCGCTGAGTGTGAATAAGAGTCAATCTGCATTGTGCTGGGTCACCACAGCGGTTTGTTAAGTATTAGGGCTCTAACTCCCAAGTCTCTGCTAGTCCATGATCTGTTAATTGATCATCAGATTGATTTAAAGTAGAACTGAACCCACCTTTTTGCCGAAAAAGTAGAATAGCAGATTAATTCCTTATTACCTATTATATTTTTCAACACATAAAAGAAATTTTTAGGCCATGCGATGGCCAAGCTATAAGCCGATAAACTTTTGCCTCTGGCTGGCAGTGCCAAACAAACCGGAAGTAGTGCAGACGACGCTGCGTGACGTCACGAGTGTGATCCCTAACCAAAACAACAATGGCAGATGATAGCAGTTCCAGCAGTCAAGAACACCAGAGTTTTCAGAGTGAAGAGGCATTCAGGATTGGTGACGAGACAGAGGAGGATGCAGGAGTGTCAAGTGAACAGGAAGAGAGCGAGGGAGGCATCGAACCGTACAGATTAGAGCCAGAATTTTCGGGGGATTCCGGCACCGACTCAGACCGCAGCAGTGAGGGGGAGGAGAGTCGCTTATTGAATACAGAATGGTGAGTCTTTACTTTGGCATGTTTGGGGTGTCAGGATAAGGAAAATTAACAATAAAAAAGAAAGGAAAAAAAAAATCAGCATTTTTCCAACTTATTACAGTGATCCCTCACTTATCGCGTTTAATGGGGACCAGAACCGACCGCGAAAAGTGAAAAACCGCGAAGTAGCGTCACCCCCCCCCCCAAGGGCGTCACAAGCACTATTTTGTACAAAAAGGCACAAGAGAACAGCGAAAAGTGCCACTAAGCAACACGAGCGATAAAGAACAATGAATGCGGTCTTCCTTCGCTGGGTATGGGCGCTCGGCAGGGAGCGAAGCTGGGTAAAACGTCTCGGCCAATCAGCTTGCGAGGTAAAACGTCTCGGCCAATCAGCTTGCGAGATTCCCGAGCGGTGAAGAGGTGGACGGAGAGGAGTGGAGCGGTGGTCAGAGAAGTGGATTTTGAGTTGTGCGGGCTCTCCGTGTTGATACCTGATGTTCTAATGTAGAAGGCAGGGAGAAGGCAGGGAGACTACATTAGAACATCAGGTATCAACACGGAGAGCCCGCACAACTCAAAATCCACCTCTCTGACCACCGCTCCACTCCTCTCCGCCCACCTCTTCACCGCTCGGGAATCTCGCAAGCTGATTGGCCGAGACGTTTTACCCAGCGAAGGAAGACCGCATTCATTGTTCTTTATCGCTCGTGTTGCTTAGTGGCACTTTTCGCTGTTCTCTTGTGCCTTTTTGTGCAAAATAGTGCTTGTGACGCCCTTGAGGGGGGGGTGATGCTACTTGGCGGTTTTTCACTTTTCGCGGTCGGTTCTGGTCCCCATTAAACGCGATAAGTGAGGGATCACTGTATATCTAGAAATGCATCGCTTCCCAGTCGCTTTTCCTCCCCCTTTCTTTTCTTTCGTCGCCATGACAGCTTTCCTTGGCCACTGAACAGATCTTCCCAGGTGTTGGAAGTGTTTTGTAGTCGACTATCACGACAAAATGCACCAAAAACAACCAGTGTCGACATGCTCGCAATGGTAAACATGAGGACTGGGTCACACTCGTGACGTCACGCGGAACTCCGGCTGCACTTCCGGTTAATCGGCGGATTCGTCTGATTTTTCAGGGCGGGAAATTCAAAATCACGATTTTCTCCAAGATTCCGGGATTTGTGGAGGGGGTGCCAATGATAAATTATCTTTATAATTGTATGTACTATCACCCAGTGCCGTTCAATGCCGTTCAGTTCAGTTCACCTTTAATATCCCTTACAGAGACTTGGTTAGGGCAAGAGGATTATGTTGGTTTAAATGAATCAGCTCCCTCTGGTTATTTAAACTGTCAAAATCCCACAAGTTCTGGTCGTGGAGGAGGAGTAACAACAATTTGCCATTCCAAATAACTAGCTAATATAAAGCAAAAAAATCACGTCATCATTCCTTTGAGGGCCTGGTCCTCAGTATTGGGCATTTTATCAATTTTAGGCTAAACCCAGTTTTATTTGCCATAATTTATCGTCCTCCATCAACCTACTCAGAGTTTTTATCCGAATTTTCCGGATTCTTAGCTGATTTAGTGCTGAAATCAGATAGAATAATTATAGTAGGGGACTTTAATATACATGTAGATGTAGATAGTGATTGCCTTAATATGGCATTTAATTCAAAAATAAACTCGATGGGGTTTTCTCAGAAAGTAGGAAATTCTACCCATTATCTCCACCATACGTTGGCCCTTGTTCTGACATAGCATAGAAATAGAAAATCTGGTAGTGTCTCCTCATAACCCTGTACTGTCAGACCATCGTCTGTTAACCTTTGATTTTACTATTTCTGACTATTTGGCTCCTAAAGAAAATATTACTACAGTAGATGCCTCTCAGATGATGTTGTAACCAAATTTATGCAGATTGTTTCTTCTATACCATGTGTCAACACAACAGAAATAAGCTATAGACAGCTTGCTCCTTCTGTAATTGATAGCATGGTAGATAGTGTTACAGCTTCTCTGCATCAGACTCTAGACATGGTGGCCCCTTTAAAAAAGGAAAAGTCTAATCAGAGATTTCTAACTCCTTGGTTCAACACAGAAACTCGTAGCTTAAAACAGAAGGCTCGTCAATTAGAAAGAAAATGGTGCCTCAGTAATTTAGATGAAATCTGTTTAGCTTGGAGAAATCATCTTTTAATTTATAAAAAATCTCTTAGAAAAGCTAGAACGAGGACTTGTCTGGACACCATGGTGATAGCAGCTTAACGCTGAAGCTCCCAGAACCAATCCAGGAAAACATGTTGAAAATCAGACTTAACGGATTTTTGGAAGAGTAAAAATCAAAAGACCAAAACATGCCTAAACAAAAACAGAAGAAACTGACATTTCCCAAGCCAGGACACGCATCGGCCGAAGAAACTGAACCGGAGGATCTCCGTTCAGAAGACGAGGAGCTGAACGTAGCTAACAAGAAGGTTAGCTTGAAAACGTTATTTGAAGAATTACGACGATTTCGCCGAGAGGTTTGGGCCGAATTTCGTGAATTCAGAGATGAATTAAAAAGGACGAACAGCAGAGTGGACCAGGCCGAGAACCGAATCTTGGAAGCTGAAGAAAGAATAAAAGTGCTTGAAGATTCCGTGCTGGATCTACACAAAAGACAGTCAAGATTGGAAGCTAAGCTAACCGACCAAGAAGGAAGGCTGAGAAGAGACAACATTAGAATTCACGGTCTGAAAGAAGGAGCCGAAGATGGTTTCAACACAATGGCGGAATGTGTGGAATCTTTACTGAGAGAGAAGTTGGATATCCCCCAAACCACTGATTTGAAGATAGAAAAGGCCCATCGTACATTAGCCGCTAAGCCAGCGGCGGAAGCGCCCCCACGTTCTGTGGTGGTGAGATTCTCCAATTTCAAAATAAAACAAGAGGTTGTAAGACTGGCTTGGCAGAAAAAAGGATTTATGCACCAAGAGAGAAAAGTCTTCGTGGAACACGATTACACCCCGGAGGTTCTTAAAAAGCGCCGGGAATACAACGACGCTAAAAAGGTGCTACAAGAGAAAAAACTGCACTTTCAGACGCCATTTCCTGCGAAGTTAAGGGTCTTCTACGGTGAAGAGACATGTCTCTATAATTCGGCGGAAGAAGCTACAATTGACATGGCGAGAAGAGGGCTCCCGGTAACGGTGTTTAAACCCGCAGCAGACCCGAGCGAGAGAATCAAGGCTCAAACGTGGTCCACACAGAGACCTTCAAAATCCACGGGCCAGCAACGGGAAACCCAGCGCCAGAGCTCCAAGGATAAGCTTGCCTTTTTCAGGAGGGAATAGCGACCTTTTTTCTTTTTTTTCTTTCTTAGTCATTCTGCACATCCAACCCCCCTCCTACAAGGTAACAAACATTAAAGGAGATGCAGAATCAACATGTGGTAAAACATTTCATGGATCAGTCACAGTATTAGAAACAAATAAGTCTTTTTAATTAAAAAAAAACTTGTTAAAATAGAAATGTGACAATGATCCACATGTTCTCCCCACACTAACAAATACTGTATTAGCGTGAATGTTTGCTGTGATGGGGGTGGGAGGGTGTACACAATTTCATAGGGTATAGGCATTAAAAAAAAAAAAACATTACAAGTTCGGATTGGGATCTAAAATTCACGTTAAAAACATGGGACAACTTACAGGGGTAAGAGAGGGCCCTCAACACGTAACAGAGTTTGAGGAATTTCCCTCAGAGTCTACACTGCATCAAGGCTCTTCCAGGGTCTTTAAAAAGACCTCAGCTCAGGAAGTTCTTTTGTCAGTTTTTTGTTTTAAAGTTTTGTACACTATGTTCTTAATGTTTTTCATGTTCTTAATGTTCTTTCAGTTTCTGAGTAGCATAAAAGAGGGCCACCACACTGTTATACTAAATAAGAACATGTTAGGTTAATTGGCTGTTCTAAATTGTCCCTAGATATCTGTTTCCTATAGGCCCTTAGAATAGAGGGTTAGTATTAATGAAAGCGCTTTGAGTGGTCTTTGTGACTAGAAAAGCGCTATATAAGTGCAGGTTAGTTAGTTAGTTAATTAGTAAGACAATACAATGGAGAAACAGGGTGTAACCAAAATAGTCTCATATAATGTAAAAGGGATCCTGAATCCAGTGAAAAGATCCAAGATTCTAGGCAAAATGAAAAAAGACAAAGCAGAAATAATATTTTTACAAGAAACCCACCTAACAGACGTGGAGCATACTAAACTCAATAGACAAGGGTTTAAAATGATCTCTTCATCTTCATATAAGTCAGGGAGGAGGAGGGGAGTAGCGACATTGATATCAACCAAAATTACATTTGAAAAAAAATCAGAACACAAAGATAAAGAAGGGAGATACAGTTTGGTAATTGGGCGGCTAGAGGGAGAAGATATCACCCTGCTGAATGTATATGCACCTCCAGGGGCTAACTGGAAATTTCATAAAAATGTATTTGACCTAATGATAACTAAAGCCCAAGGTTTAGTGATATGTGGTGGAGACTTCAATCTAAGACTGTATCCATACTGGGATGCATCAGGTAATTCTCCACATCAAAATAACACTCAAAGTAGGAAAACTCGGATGCTACTAAAAGAAATGGGAATCTGTGATGTGTGGAGGGAATTCAACCCCAGTGTAAAAGATTATACATTTTATTCAACGCCACATTCATCTTACTCAAGGATTGATTACTTTTTTATGTTTAATAGAGACATTGGAAGAGTAAAAACATGTAAAATAGGACTGATGGATCTCTCTGACCACAGTCCGATCTATATGGACTTAAGTATCCAAAATTACACAAATAATACATTTTCTTTGAGGTTGAATTCAAATGTCCTGAAAAGACCACTGAAAGATGAATTGGAATCAGATATTCTCAGATATTTGGAAGAAAATGATAATGGAGAAGTATCCCCTTTAATACTGTGGGATGCATGCAAAGCTGTAATAAGGGGAAAGATTATTGCAAAACTGGCAATCCAAAAGAAACTGAGACAAGAAAAACTAATCACTTTAGAGTCAGAACTTAAGAACCTAGAAAAAGAACACAAAGGCAACACTCATTCTAATGACTCGCTCAAGATTAAGGAAATTAAAAATCAAATAAATGAGATCTACACAATTGAAATCCAGAAGAAACTTACATTTCTGAAACAAAAATTCTATGAAGCAGGCAGTAAATCGGCAAAATTACTAGCCTATAAATTGAGGAAACAACAAACAGAAAGAGCAATCTACAAAATCAGAGACCCAGTATCAAAGGAAATAAAATTCAGAATTCAGGATATTCTTAAAAGCTTCGAGAACTACTATAAGAACTTATACTCCCTCAAAAAACATAAAAACACATCCGAAGCATTCCTAAACACATTAAACCTTCCCCAGCTTACGGAGTCTCAAAATAAAACACTGCTGTCAGAAATACAACCTAAAGAATTGGAAAAAGCAATTATGAAACTTAAAGCTAACAAATCCCCAGGAGCAGATGGCTATACAGCAGAGTGGTACAAAACCTTTAAACAGCAACTATCTCCTCTCCTCCTGAAAACATTTAACTATGTCCTCCACACAGGGGAAATCCCCCCCTCCTGGAGAGAAGGGGTCATTGCAGTTATACCTAAACCTGATAAGGATAAACTAGATTGCTCCAACTACAGACCAATCAGTGTATTAAATCAGGACTATAAGCTTTTTACCACTATCCTTGCCAAAAGGTTAGAAAATATACTGACAGACTTAATTCATTTAGACCAAACAGGTTTTATAAGACAAAGACAGACACAAGACAACATTAGACGCACTTTACACATAAGTCATCATATAAAAAAATATAACTTAAATGCAGTCATATTGGGATTAGATGCCGAGAAAGCATTCGATTCAGTTGACTGGTCTTTCCTATGTAGAATCTTATCCAGTTTCAATTTTCATAACGACTTCATTAGAACTATCCAGGCACTATATAAAAAACCAACAGCTAAAATAAGGATTAACGGTAATTTATCATCATCTTTTGAGCTGGAAAGAGGATGTCGTCTGGGCTGCCCCTTGTCTCCACTGCTCTTTGCAATCTTCATAGAACCTCTGAGCCAATGGATAAGACGGAATCAAAAAATTCAGGGTATTACACTTGGTCAGAAGGAACATAAACTAGCACTCTTTGCTGATGACATTTTAATATACCTGGGGCAGCCGGACACCACTTTACCAGAACTAATCTCAGTTTTTTCAGAGTATGTAGATTTATCGGGGTACAAATTAAACATGCATAAAACCCAAGTTTTAACATTCAACTATGACCCAAATCATTATTCACTAAGCAAACTCAAAACTAACTGGGAATTGGAATCTATGAAATATCTGGGGGTCAATATCCCGAAACAACTCAACAAAATTATAACACTAAACTATGATCCTCTGGTGGCAAAAATAAAATCTGACCTAGCAAGATGGAATATGATACCATTCTTGGGTACTGCACAAAGAAATGATGCAGTCAAAAGGAATATACTTCCACGTTTTCTATACCTTTTCCAAACAATACCGGTAGAACCTCCCAAAAAAACATGGCAGGAGCTGGACAGAATGATCTCAAGATTCATATGGCAGGGCAAGAGACCTAGAATCAGATATAGAACTTTACAGCTAAACAAAGACAAAGGTGGGCTTGCGCTGCCAAATATCAGGGACTATTTTAAAACCGCACAAATTAAAACTTTAGTAGAGATATGTAACCCAGTCTACATTGCACAATGGAAGGAGATCGATTGCCAAATAACAAGTGACATCCCCCTACAGGCAATAATAGGGAACAATGCCTTACCTAAACTTTTGAATAGCACTAACCCGTTGATAGAGACCCCGCTAAAAATTTGGTTTAAGATAGTCAGAGAGAATCAAACTAAAGAGCCCTATCGATTTCTGCAATGGATTGCCTATGATCAAGACTTTACTCCTAATAAAACAGACACTAGATTTAAAAAGTGGAAAGAGAACAGACTGATAAAATATTATAATTTTTTTAAAGGGCAAATTTTAAGAAGTTTTGAAGATTTGTTAAAACAAGGTCTAATAAATCAAGACCTTTACAGGTTCTTTCAGCTTAGACACCACATAAACAATATACTTAAAAAGGAGGATTTGGAAAGGGCCCAGTCAGGTGTTCTGAAGGTCTTCTTAATGGCATATAAAGGGATCCCAGGGATCAGATACATCTCTAAAATATACCAAGGTCTTCAAGACTTGAAAGGAGACAACACATCATATATAAAAGAGAGATGGGAAAAAGAGGGGAATTTCACTTTACAACTGGAAATATGGGAAAAGCTAAATAAACAGCAATGGAAAAGTACCTCATCCCTGCAGTGGAGAGAATTTGGATGGAAAAATTTGGTAAGATTTTTCAGAACACCTGCACAAAACAAATTTACTCATAAGGGGTTGAATTGTTGGTGCTTGTGTGGTGAAGAGACTGCAAATCATTTTCATGTGTTTTGGTCATGCCCAGTTATCCACCAATATTGGACCAATGTACAGACAATATTGGGGAAAATATTCAAAATAACAGTCCCCTTTTCTTTTGTAACTTTGTATTTGGGTTTACTTCCGGACTCACTGGAAAGACGAGGAGAAAAATGCTTATTCACTGTTTTAATATTGGCAAGTAAAAAAGCCCTAACTAAAAAATTGATGTTGAAGGACTGTCCTACACCTGAAGATTGGATTAACGTGATCCAAGACATCTACTTGATGGAAAAGTTGACATTCGCACTGAGACAGGACATGGATGGGTTCTTGAAATTTTGGCAACCCTGGATTGCATATGTGTCTTCCATTAGATCTAATCTTTGACAAATACCATTTCAATAATGGCTCTGCTCTTTATTCCAACGCTACTCAGATGCTCTTTTATTTTTAACTATTTGTTTTTATTTTTCTGTCTGTTTGTTTTTTGCTCTTTTGTTTTGTTTGGGGTTTTTTTGTTTTATTTTATTCTCTTTAATTTCTCTTTTTCTTTCACCTTAAAAAAAAAAGGGTGTTATAATAATTATTCTTCCAATGTTGTCAAATAGCAAAAAGTAAGGGAACATGTGATGAAAATGTAAACAATGCAATGCTGTAATGACCTGTATACCCTTTACAAAAACTTAAAGAAAAAAAAAAAAGAAAAAAAAAAGAAAAGCTAGAACGAGTCATTGTTCTGTATTAACAGAAGAGAACAAGAATAATCCCAGGTTTCTTTTCAGCACTGTAGCCAGGCTGACAAAGAGTCAGGACTCTGTCAATCCTAGCATTCACTTAGAGCTTACTAGTCAGGACTTTATGATTTTTTTCAATAATAAAATTTCATCTATCAGAGATAAAATCAATCGGATTCTTCCCACTGTTAACTTAAATACAGTGACTACTACAACTCCTTCAACTGATATCTGTTTGGATGAGTTTACCCCAATCGACCTTTTAGAGTTAGACAAAATAATTTCCTCTTCCAAGCCTTCAACTTGTCTTTTAGACCCAATTCCTACCAGGTTATTTAAAGAAGTCTTCCCATTTATTGGTAGCTTTATTCTTCAAATAATCAATTCTTCATTAACTTTAGGCCATGTACCGCAGGCTTTTAACACTGCTGTAATTAAACCCTTACTCAAAAAGCCAACGCTGGATCCCGGAGTTTTAGCTAACTATAGACCAATCTCTGATCTCCCTTTCATTTCAAAAATCTTAGAAAGAGTTGTTGCTTCGCAATTATTCGACCACTTGCAGGGAAATGGTTTATTTGAAGAGTTTCAATCTGGGTTTAGACTTCATCATAGTACCGAAACAGCCTTAGTGAAGGTCACTAATGACCTCCTTATCGCATCTGATAATGGACTTGTTTCTGTACTTGTCCTTTTAGACCTTAGTGCAGCTTTTGATACTATCGATCATAATATTCTACTTGATAGATTAGAACGCTATGTTGGACTTAATGGAACTTTGTTGCAGTGGTTTAGATCTTATTTATCTGTTAGGTTCCAGTTTGTTCATGTCAATAATGAGTTTTCTTCCAACTCAAAGCTCAGTCATTGAGTTCCACAGGGATCTGTGCTAGGCCCTACTCTTTTTAGTTTATATATGCTTCTGCTAGGCAACATTATTAGAAAGCACTGTATACATTTTCATTGTTATGCAGATGACACACAATTTTACCTGTCAATGAAGCCAGATGATAGTAATCAAGTAGCCAAGTTAGAAGCCTGTCTTAAGGAAATCAAAGCTTGGATGACTTGTAATTTCCTGCTATTAAATTCAGATAAGACTGAAGTCATTCTTGTTGGTCCAAAAAACCTTAGAAATACCTTTCCAAATCAAACTTTTAGTTTGGATGTGGTTACTCTTTCTCTTAATAGCTGTGTAAGGAACCTTGGAGGATTTTTTTTGATCAAGATCTGTTTTTCAATTCACATATTAAATTTGTTTAGGAGCATCTTGTCTCAGAGTGATGCTGAGAAACTGATCCACACTTTTGTTAGCTCTAGATTAGATTATTGTAACTCTTTATTATCAGGTTGTCCTAAAACATCTTTAAAAAGTCTTCAGGTGATCCAAAATGCTGCAGCAAGAGTTTTAAAAGGTACTAGAACGAGAGATTATATCTCTCCGGTTCTGGCCTCCCTTCATTGGCTTCCCATAGAGTTTAGAATTACAGTGGGGCAAAAAAGTATTTAGTCAGCCACCAATTGTGCAAGTTCTCCCACTTAAAAGATGAGAGAGGTCTCCAATTTTCATCATAGGTATACCTCAACTATGAGACACAAAATGAGAAAAAAAAAATCCAGAAAATCACATTGAAGGATTTTTGATGAATTAATTGGTAAATTCCTTGGTAAAATAAGTATTTGGTCACCTACAAACGAGCAAGATTTCTTCTTGTTTAAGAGATTTTCTTCTTCTTTAAGAGGCTCCTCTGTCCTCCACTCGTTACCTGTATTAATGGCACCTGTTTAAACTCATTATCAGTATAAAAGACACCTGTCCACAACCTCAAACAGTCAGACTCCAAACTCCACTATGGCCAAGACCAAAGAGCTGTCAAAGGACACCAGAAACAAAATTGTAGACCTGCACCAGGCTGGGAAGACTGAATCTGCAATGGGTAAGCAGCTTGGTGTGAAGAAATCAACTGTGGGAGCAATTATTAGAAAATGGAAGACATACAAGACCACTGATAATCTCCCTCGATCTGGGGCTCCACGCAAGATCTCGCCCCGTGAGGTCAAAATGATCACGAGAACAGTGAGCAAAAATCCCAGAACCACACGGGGGGACCTAGTGAATGACCTGCAGAGAGCTGAGACCAAAGTAACAAAGGCTACCATCAGTAACACACTACGCTGCCAGGGACTCAAATCCTGCAGTGCCAGATGTGTCCCCCTGCTTAAGCCAGTACATGTCCAGGCCCATCTGAAGTTTGCTAGAGAGCATTTGGATGATCCAGAAGAGGATTGGGAGAATGTCATATGGTCAGATGAAACCAAAATAGAACTTTTTGGTAAAAACTCAACTTGTCGTGTTTGTAGGAGAAAGAACACCATACCTACTGTGAAGCATGGGGATGAAAACATTATACTTTGGGGCTGTTTTTCTGCAAAGGGACCAGGACGACTGATCCGTGTAAAGGAAAGAATGAATGGGGCCATGTATCGTGAGATTTTGAGTGAAAACCTCCTTCCATCAGCAAGGGCATTGAAGATGAAACGTGGCTGGGTCTTTCAGCATGACAATGATCCCAAACACACCGCCCGGGCAATGAAGGAGTGGCTTCGTAAGAAGCATTTCAAGGTCCTGGAGTGGCCTAGCCAGTCTCCAGATCTCAACCCCATAGAAAATCTTTGGAGGGAGTTGAAAGTCCGTGTTGCCCAGCAAAAGCCCCAAAACATCACTGCTCTAGAGGAGATCTGCATGGAGGAATTGGCCAAAATACCAGCAACAGTGTGTGAAAACCTTGTGAAGCCTTACAGAAAAAGTTTGACCTCTGTCATTGCCAACAAAGGGTATATAACAAAGTACTGAGATGAACTTTTGTTATTGACCAAATACTTATTTTACCGAGGAATTTACCAATTAATTCATTAAAAATTCTTCAGTGTGATTTTCTGGATTTTTTTTTTCTCATTTTGTGTCTCATAGTT
The DNA here is from genome assembly GCA_020510985.1 of Pholidichthys leucotaenia. NCBI lineage: Eukaryota > Metazoa > Chordata > Actinopteri > Cichliformes > Pholidichthyidae > Pholidichthys > Pholidichthys leucotaenia. Next base: position 143,412,000 of record CM035837.1, read on the forward strand.
GAGGTATACAGTGGGGTAAGTTCTATTTTGGTTTCATCTGACCATATGACATTCTCCCAATCCTCTTCTGGATCATCCAAATGCTCTCTAGCAAACTTCAGACGGGCCTGGACATGTACTGGCTTAAGCAGGGGGACACGTCTGGCACTGCAGGATTTGAGTTCCTGGCGGCATAGTGTGTTTCTGATGTAGCCTTTGTTACTTTGGTCCCAGCTCTCTGCAGGTCATTCACTAGGTCCCCCCATGTGGTTCTGGGATTTTTGCTCACCGTTCTCGTGATAATTTTGACCCCACGGGGTGAGATCTTGCGTGGAGCCCCAGATCGAGGGAGATTATCAGTGGTCTTGTATGTCTTCCATTTTCTAATAATTGCTCCCACAGTTGATTTCTTCATACCAAGCTGCTTACCTATTGCAGATTCAGTCTTCCCAGCCTGGTGCAGGTCTACAATTTTGTTTCTGGTGTCCTTTGACAGCTCTTTGGTCTTGGCCATAGTGGAGTTTGGAGTCTTGACTGTTTGAGGTTGTGGACAGATGTCTTTTATACTGATAACGAGTTCAAACAGGTGCCATTAATACAGGTAACGAGTGGAGGACAGAGGAGCCTCTTAAAGAAGAAGTTACAGGTCTGTGAGAGCCAGAAATCTTGCTTGTTTGTAGGTGACCAAATACTTACTTTACTGAGGAATTTACCAATTAATTCATTAAAAATCCTTCAATGTGATTTTCTGGATTTTTTTTTCTCATTTTGTCTCTCATAGTTGAGGTATACCTATGATGAAAATTGGAGACCTCTCTCATCTTTTAAGTGGGAGAACTTGCACAATTGGTGGCTGACTAAATACTTTTTTGCCCCACTGTACCTATGATGAAAATTGGAGACCTCTCATTTTTTTAAGTGGGAGAACTTGCACAACTGGTGGCTGACTAAATACTTTTTTTCCCCACTGTAAGTTTAAAATCCTTCTTCTCACTTACAAAGCTCTAAACAATCAGGCCCCTTTTTATTTAAAAGATTTGATACTGTGGAAATGTGAAAGGACGAGACAGAGTTCATCTCACGAGTCAGGTTTATTCACATTCCCCAACTTGAGCAATACAGAAAGAGGAATAAACCCAGACCTCCATCCCCTTTTCAACCCCAGGAGCTTCAAAGCTCCAGTCACAATGCATTTAATCCCACATCACAATGCATCCCTTTCAGATCTTATCACCCCCACCCAAAGTCACTGTCAGCCAGGAAATCCCCCACGGCCATCTCTTTGCATATCAAAGACCACATTTCACATCCTCCTGTTATCTCCAAGGAGGCTCAGTCCTTTGTTCATCTGAGACGTGAAGCATACAGTAAGCATACAGTGATATACACATGAAGCATAAGGTGATATACATTTGTGCATATGAAACCCACATATGTGTGCCACATGACCCCCCCCCCAAACGTCTAAGATGTAACAACAGAATAACGGTCAGCCTGTCAAGATAAAATCATTACACATCAGCCCACGTGTTGCTTGGGCCTCAGTCTCCTCCCGTATCTGCTGTAAGCCGGCTTCAACACTTCCGTGGCACCATCCTGCTGGGGGGCTGCTGTCTGAGGGTGAGAATTGTTAGTCAATCCCTGTGGGTGTTCTGGGGGGTGTTCTCTAGGGGGTCTGCCACATCGAGGAGCCTTGGCCAACAGCACATCGTCGTCCGCCACCACAAAGGCGGGTTTGAGCCTGTTAATGCCAATCTTCTCCTTCCTGCCCCCCAAATCTAGCAAAAAAATGCTTATCCCCTGTTTCCAGCACTCTAACTGGCCCATCATAAGGTGGACGTAGCGGCGGGCGATGGGCATCGTGTCTGACAAAAACAAACTCCGCGTTTTTTAAAGCCTTAGGTATAAAAACGCGCGGAAAACTGTTGTGAACGGGACCAGGCAGCGCACCCGATTCCGTGCCACGCTGCAACCACTGAGCCGGGGAACATTCTGGTGCAGGATTATCTGGGAGAAACTCCCCAGGCAGCCGAAGTGGCTGCGCAAAAACTAGCTCCGCCGGGGAGGCTTCTAAATCCTCTTTAGGTGCAGAACGCAACCCCAATAAAACCCATGGTAGCCTGTCCACCCAATTTGCATCCGTAAGCAACGCTCTGAGAGCCGCTTTCAATGACCTGTGAAAACGTTCGCATAACCCGTTAGCCTGCGGATTGTACGCGGTTGTGCGGTGGATCGTTACCCCCAGGCTGCGGGCCATTGTTGACCAAAGTTCTGAAACAAATTGAGGGCCTCTGTCAGACGTAACGTCCCACGGGACTCCAAAACACGCTACCCATGCTGTTAAAAACGCGCGCGTCACCTCCTCGGCTGTGGTTGACGCCAGTGGGACCACTTCTGGCCAGCGCGTGGTGCGGTCTACCATTGTCAGAAGGTGTGTGCACCCCTGTGACGGCGGAAGGGGGCCTACGAGGTCCACGTGAACATGATCGAACCTCTTAGCCGGGATGTTAAACGGCTCCAAAGGAGCTCTCGTGTGCCTGTGTACCTTGGCTCGTTGACAGGCCATGCAGGCTGCTGCCCACTCCCTAACTTGTTTGCGCAGGCTCAGCCATACAAATTTCTCTCCCACCATTTTGACCGACGCACGCACTCCCGGGTGCGCCAGAGAATGAATAGAGTCAAAAACGCGGCGGCGCCACGCGGCGGGTACCACTGGACGCGGTCGCCCAGTGGAGACATCGCAGATTGGGGGGGCATACCGTCTTGCAGCACCCTGCTCTCCAGTCTTAACCCTGTTGGTCCAGACTGGAGCGTGCGCACGTCCGCGTCGCTAACCTGATCCGCGGCCATGGCTGCATAATCTACCCCCATGCGGACTGGAGCAGCCACGGCGCGCGAGAGGCAGTCTGCCACTACATTAAGTTTACCCGCCACATGCTGGATATCGGTAGTAAACTCTGAGATCGCGGCCAGCTGTCTCTGCTGCCGGCCTGACCACGGTTCTGAAACCTTGGCCATCGCGAAAGTCAACGGCTTGTGATCAACGAACGCGGTGAAACAGCGTCCCTCCAGCCAGAACTGGAAGTGGCGAATGGCCAAGTGGAGAGCTAACAACTCCCTGTCGAATGTGCTGCATTTTTGTTCACTATCGCGCAAGGTCCTGCTGAAAAAGGCGAGCGGTTGCCAAGCCCCGGCTACATGCTGCTCCACGACCGCCCCTATGGCCACATCTGATGCGTCAGTAGTGAGCGCTATGCGGGCCGTTGGGTCTGGATGTGCTAACCACGCAGCGTTTGCCAGAGCTGTTTTGACTTCCGAGAATGCTCGCTCTCGCCCTGGAGACCATTCGATTTTATTTGTGGGTTTTTGTTTTTTTTAGTGCGGCATATAATGGTTGCATGAGCTGCGCTGCGCGGGGGAGGAAACGGTTATAAAAATTCACCATTCCCAAAAACTCCTGTAACGCTTTGACTGTTTGTGGCTGGGGAAAATTTGTTACCGCGCGCACTTTGTCAGGCAGAGGAGCCGCTCCTTCTGGAGAGACGCGATGCCCCAAAAAATCAATCTGCGTCACATCGAACTGACACTTCGCTGGGTTGATTATTAACCCGTGCTCTCCCAACCTCCGGAAAACTGCCGTGAGGTGGTTTTCGTGTTCGTCTTCGGACGCGCTGGCTACCAAAATATCGTCCAGGTAGACGAACACGAAGGGGAGATCGCGCAACACCGCGTCCATCATGCGTTGCAACGTCTGCGCCGCGCCTTTAAGCCCAAACGGCATGCGCAAAAACTCGAATAAGCCGAACGGTGTTATTACCGCTGTTTTGGGTATGTCCTCAGCACGTACTGGGACCTGGTGGTAACCGCGTACCAAGTCTATCTTAGAAAAAACACGCGCCCCCACCAAATGAACTGAAAAATCTTGGATATGCGGGATTTGGTAGCGGTCGTGCGCTGTAGCGTTGTTCAACCTGCGGAAATCTCCGCAAGGTCGCCACGAGCCATCAGCTTTCGGGACCATGTGAAGCGGTGAAGCCCATGGGCTTTTCGAACGCCTGATGATGCCCAACTTTTCCAGGTTGGCAAACTCCTCGCGTGCTATGGTCAGTTTAGCTGAATCCAAGCGCCGGGCTTTTGCAAAAACGGGCGGTCCGGTGGTAGTAATAAAATGTTCCACCCCGTGTTTAGCCACAGCCGCCGAAAATGTTGGGACCGTGAGTGCTGGGAACTGAGTGAGCAGTGTGTGGAACTTACCATCTGCAGCTGTGACGTTGGCTTGTGCTGTTGGCGGGGCCACTCAAGCTGTACAGGGAATAGAATGAAAAGAGAGTGCATTAACCAGGCGCCTGTTAGCAAGATCAACCAACAAACCATGTGAGCACAGAAAATCAGCCCCTAACATATTGAAATTCACTGCAGCTACGACGAAAGTCCACTCAAATGTACGGCCGTGTAGGGACAGAAGCAGAGTCCTGTCACCAAAGGTCTTAATCGCCGAGCCATTCGCTGCGGACACCCCCGGACCACTGGAAGGCGCCAGCCGGTCAGCGGAGGAAGGTGTGATGAAACTCAACTGGGAGCCTGTGTCCACGAGGAAATGCCTCCACGAGCGCGCATCCTTCAAGTAGAGCAGCTTGTTCTCCTCACCGAGGGCCACAGCTGCTACCGATCCCCGGTCTTGGCGTTTCCCGAGTGCTTGAAATGGCACAGTGGTATACATTTGCATGCCTTCTCTGCAAAGCGGCGATGGTAGAAACAGAGGGTGTCTCCTCCGCGATCCTTGGCCCCCGCCTCCGCCGTCGTCGGTGGGTCTGCTACCGCCGTCTCTGGCCCCTCGTCGTCTCCGGCTGTCGCGCTGCACCCCGTCGCTGCTGCGGTGGCCGCGCGCTGTTTGCTGGCGTTGAGAATCCGGTGCGCCTCCTGGGCTAGCGCGCGGAAGTCCCGCTGGGCCAACAACGGCGAACCGGCCAGGGTCGCTCTCGTGGCCGACGGCAAGGTTCTCAGGAAAATATGGGTGAAGAGGAAATCATTGCCGTCTGAGCCCCTCAACCTCAGCATGTCCTCTGTCAGTTCGACGGGCGTGCCATCTCCCAAGTCGTTCAGAGCCAGGAGTCTCTCCGCTCTCTCCTGGGCTGAGAGAGTGAAACGCTGGATGAGCGCAGCCTTCAACACGCCGTATTTGTCGTTGGCCAGTGGATTCACCAAAAGGCTCTGCACATGCCGAGACGTACGGTTGTCGAGCTTGGCAATTACATGGTAGAATTTCGTCTCATCTACCGTTATCCCCCGGAGGGCGAACTGTGCTTCGACCAAGAGGAACCAGGAGCACGGGTTGTCTCGCCAAAAGTCCGGTAGCTGGACGGTAGTGGCATACGCCTGGCTGGGAGCTCCTGACCCGGCGGGTTCGGGGGAATTTCTTTCACTCATCGTCTTAAGGTCACCAGTGTGGAAATGTGAAAGGACGAGACAGAGTTCATCTCACGAGTCAGGTTTATTCACATTCTCCAACTTGAGCAATACAGAAAGAGGAATAAACCCAGACCTTCATCCCCTTTTCAACCCCAGGAGCTTCAAAGCTCCAGTCACAATGCATTTAATCCCACATCACAATGCATCCCTTTCAGATCTTATCACCCCCACCCAAAGTCACTGTCAGCCAGGAAATCCTCCACGGCCATCTCTTTGCATATCAGAGACCACATTTCACATCCTCCTGTTATCTCCGAGGAGGCTCAGTCCTTTGTTCATCTGAGACGTGAAGCATACAGTAAGCATACAGTGATATGCACATGAAGCATAAGGTGATATACATTTGTGCATATGAAACCCACATATGTGTGCCACAATACTATCCTATTATCCTAAGAGAGCACTACGCTCCCAAAATGCTGGATTACTTGTAATATCTAGAATCTCCAAAAGTACAATGGGAGGCAGAGCCTTCAGTTATTCAAGCTCCTCTCCTGTGGAACCAGCTGCCAATCTGGATTCAGTAGTCAGACTTGATCTCTGTTTTGAAGTATAGGGTTAAAACCTTCCTTTTTGATATAGCCTACAATTAGGGAGGGATCATGTGTCTCTGAACCCTCCCTTATGCTGCTAATAGGTTTAGACAGCCGGGGGGCCTCCAATAATGCACTGGGCTTCACTCCTTTCTTCACTCTCAATGAAATATTTTTTTTTTGTTGGTCATTAACATCTGTTCTGTCCCATAGATTGAGTCCCCATCGTGCTGTTTGCTCTCTACATGTCTGTTCTTTTCATCTTCTCTATCCCCTCACCCCCCCAGCCAGTCACAGCAGATGACTGCCCCTCCCTGAGCCTGGGTCTGCTGGAGGTTTCTTCCTATTAAAAGGGAGTTTTTCCTCTCCACCGTCACAAAGCGCTTGCTGACAGGGGATCGCCTGATTGCTGGAGTCTTTCTGCAATTGTGGGGGTTTCCCCTACAATTGAAAGTGCCATGAGATGACTCTTGTTGTGAAATGGAGCTATATACTGTAAATAAAGTTGAATTGAATTGACACTGGGCATGAATGTGTATAAATGTTCGGTAGTGGTCGGAGAGGCCGTTGGCACGGATTGTCAGCCACGTTTCCGTTAGTCTGCTCCAGGGCAGCTGTGGCTACAGTAGTAGCTTATCAGTACCATTGTCTGTGGAGTGAATAAATAGTGTATCCATTGTAAAGCATCTTTCAGTGTCTGTGAAAAGTGCTATATAAATCTGATGCATTATTACCTCCGCCAAAGGGGGAGGTTATGTGATCATCGGCGTTGGTTTGTCTGTTTGTCTGTTTGTTTGTCTGTTTTTTAGCAAGATAACTCAAAAGGTTATGGACGGATTTTCATGAAATTTTCACAGATTGTCAGAAATGGGGTATCCTACAGATGATTAGATTTTGGTGGTGATCCGAATCACCGTCCACAAGAAAACCGCCATTATGCAAAATGCCATTTTCGTGAATAACTACTAAACCACTAATCCTATCATTGTCAATCCAATTGTTGTGAATCCAATTGCTAGTCATATGTTTTCATGGTCAAGGAATCTGAAAATGTACACACAAACACTGTATGGGGGGAACTGTGGCCGCCATTACGGAAAATGCCATTTTCGTGAATAACTACTGAACTATGGCTGTGTTGTGAGACATGTATATGTTGGACACTGCATATGTGATTTAACCACGATGAAGGAGAGCCAGCCCCCTGCGGTGCGGAGCCACAGAGCCTGGACCCCCTGCGGAGGACAGGGGACAGAAGACTTCCTGACCACTGAGGCTCGGGAAGAGAGAAGGGGGAGTTATGTAAATAAAAGGCTAATGAATGTGAATAAAGAGACTTTGATATAGATGTGTGATTTCCCCCGCGAGGGAAATGGTTTGATGTGAGAAGGTTTAAATGAGAGAACTTTGGTGTGTTCACTCTCTTTGTTCGCTGCTCAAGAATAAGAGCAGACAGTGGAATGATTTCTTGAATAAACTGAAATGAAAGACAATTCGGTTTCGTTATTCAAGTCTCCCCACATTGGTGACTGACGACGTTGAGAATGAACGAAGAAATTCTCAGGGTCCCGGACTCACAGCGCTCAGAGCTGGCGAGCGCAGTGGCCGTTAAGCTGCCTGATTTCTGGCAGGATAACCCACGGTCGTGGTTTCTGCAAGCAGAGTCGCAGTTCGCGCTCGCAGGAGTAACGGTGGATGACACTAAGTTCCACCATGTCATCGCTAAACTGGACAACAGCACAGCTCGGTGCGTGCAAAGCTTGGTGGAGCAGCCACCCGCGACCGACAGGTACAGCAAGCTGAAATCCACCCTCATCAAGTTTTTCACCCCCTCGGCTGAAGTGAGGGCGAGGAGGATCCTGTCTTTGCTAGACCAAGGTGGACACAGGCCGAGCGCCCTGATGGAGGAGATGATACAGCTGAGAGGGTTGGACAACGATGATTTCATTTTTCAGTTCATCTTCCTCTCCAACCTCCCGGCGCATGCGAGAAGCACGCTGGCCGGCAAAAAGTGTCACACCCTGGAGGAGTTCCGGGAGCTGGCCCAGGAGGCAGACGGGATCCTGGACGCCTGCGGCGGGCAAGCAACCACAGCAGCGACCCGAGACAGCGGGGAGCCAGAGGCGGCAGAACCAGACGGGCCGACGATGGCGGCAACACGGCCGCGACGAGGGGGAGCCAATAGCCCGGCGACAGAGGCGCGGGCACGACACAGCGGAGGAGAAGATCTCTGCTTTTACCATCGGAGGTTCGCAGAGAAGGCACGCAGGTGTGTGCCGCCCTGCATCTTCAGGAGTTCGGGAAACGGCAAGACCGGGGGTCGCTAGCAGCTTCGACCCTCGGAGAACGCAACAAGCTGCTCTACATCACGGATGCGCGCTCCGGACGAGTGTTCCTCATTGACACCGGAGCACAAGTGAGCTTCATCACCCCAACATACGCGGACCGGGTAGCTGGACCCCACGGTGACGGAGCTACAGCGGCAAATGGCTCGAACATCAACACCTACGGGAGAAGGACCTTGCCTTTATGCTTACATGGCCGCACATATGAATGGACTTTTGTAGTAGCGGCGGTGAGTTTCAACATGTTGGGCGCGGATTTTTTGTGTTCACACAATCTGTTAGTTGATCTTGCTAATAGACGGCTGGTAAATGCACTCTCTTTTTACTCTCTCCCCTGTTCAGCTCGAGTGTCCCCGCCACCAGTACAGACCCACGTCGCTACAGCAGGTGGTAAGTTTCACACACTCCTCACCCAATTTCCAGCGCTCACTGTGCCCACTTTTTCAGCGACGGTCGCGAAGCACGGGGTGAAACACTTCATCCCCACTTCTGGTCCTCCCGTGTTTGCAAAAGCTCGGCGCTTGGATGCAGTTAAGCTCGCCATTGCGCGCGAGGAGTTCGCCAGCCTGGAGAGGCTGGGCATCGTTCGTAGGTCGAAGAGCCCGTGGGCTTCGCCGCTGCACATGGTACCGAAAGCCGATGGCTCCTGGAGACCGTGCGGGGATTACCGCAGGCTAAACAACGCTACGGCACACGATCGTTATCCCATCCCGCACATTCAGGATTTTTCGGTGCACCTGGCGGGGGCGCGCATTTTTTCAAAGATTGATCTAGTTCGCGGCTATCACCAAGTCCCGGTCCAACCGGAGGACATTCCTAAAACAGCGGTAATAACCCCGTTCGGACTTTTCGAATTTTTACGCATGCCGTTTGGTCTCAAAGGGGCGGCGCAAACATTTCAGCGGATGATGGATGCCGTGTTACGCGATCTCCCTTTCGTGTTTGTGTACCTCGACGACATTTTGGTCGCGAGTACTTCAGAGGACGAACACGAAACGCACCTCACAGCAGTTTTTAGGAGGCTGGGAGAGCACGGCTTAATAGTTAACCCAGCCAAGTGCCAGTTCGGCGTTGAGCGGATTGATTTTTTGGGTCACCGCGTCTCCCCGGAGGGAGCGGTTCCGTTACCAGAGAAAGTACGCGCGGTAGCGGATTTTCCCCGTCCACAAACGGTCAAATCACTACAGGAATTCTTGGGGATGGTGAATTTTTATAACCGGTTCCTGCCCCACGCAGCTCAAATCATGCAACCGTTATATGCCGCGCTCAAAAAACAAAAGCCGACCCAGGCGGTCGAATGGTCCCCGGAGCGGGAGCGCGCGTTCACAGAGGTTAAAAAAGCCTTGGCTGACGCTGCGCTCCTGGCCCACCCAGACCCTGCAGCACGTATCGCGCTGACGACAGACGCTTCAGATTTAGCCATAGGGGCCGTTATTGAGCAACAGGTAGCCGGAGTTTGGCAGCCTTTGGCTTTCTTTAGCAAATCTTTAAGCGCGGCTGAGCGAAAATACAGCGCGTTTGACAGAGAACTGTTGGCGCTGCATTTGGCTATTCGTCATTTCCAGTTCTGGCTGGAAGGACGGTGCTTCACCGCTTATGTGGACCACAAGCCGCTCACATACGCCATGGCCAAAATTTCAGATCCGTGGTCCGGCAGGCAGCAGAGGCAGCTGGCCGCAATCTCGGAATTTACCACTGACATTAGGCACGTCGCGGGCAAATTCAATGTAGTAGCGGATTGTCTCTCACGCGCGTTCACGACCCCGACACGCGCAGAGGCAGAACGGGCCACCGTGACCGCGCCGCAGGAGAGCGGCACGGTAGCGCGCGCAGCCCCGGTGCACGTGGGTATAGATTACGCAGCCATGGCAGCGGACCAGGGGGCGGACGCAGACGTGCGCGCGCTCCAGTCTGGACCAACAGGGTTGAGGCTGGAGAGCAAGTGTTTACAAACCGGTATGCCCCCCCTGATCTGCGACATGTCGACGGGGCGCCCGCGTCCGGTGGTTCCGGCCACGTGGCGCCGCCGTGTTTTTGACTCGGTCCACTCACTGGCGCACCCGGGGGTGCGCGCGTCGGTGAAACTAGTGGCGGAAAAGTTTGTTTGGCCGTGCCTGCGCAAGCACGTGAAGGAATGGGCAAAAACCTGCATTTCCTGTCAACGGGCCAAAATTCACAGGCACACAAGAGCCCCGTTAGAACCGTTCCGCATTCCGGCCAGAAGGTTCGACCATGTGCACGTCGACCTTGTGGGCCCCCTACCGGCATCACAGGGGTTCACGTATCTTTTGACAATGGTGGACCGCACCACACGTTGGCCGGAAGTGGTCCCACTTGCGACGACCACGGCCGCGGAGGTGGCTCGCGTTTTTTTAACGGCTTGGGTGGCGCGCTTCGGGGTTCCGTCGGACATTACGTCCGATAGAGGACCGCAATTCATCTCTGAGCTGTGGTCAGCGATGGCCAACGGCTTAGGAGCCAAAATTCACCGCACTACGGCTTACCACCCTCAGGCTAATGGTTTATGCGAGCGTTTTCATAGGTCTTTGAAGGCAGCACTCAGAGCGTCGCTCACGGATGCAGATTGGGTAAATAAACTCCCATGGGTTTTATTAGGGTTGCGTTCTGCGCCTAAAGAGGACTTAGACGCCTCCCCAGCGGAGCTGGTATTCGCACAAACTCTGAGGCTGCCGGGCGAGTTTTTACCAGAGCACCCAGAGCCCCCACCTCTCTCTGCTCTGGGACCGTTAGTTGGCACGGGGGCAGACACGCTCCCGGGTCCGGTTCATCACGCTTTTCCACGAGTTTTCGTCCCCAAGGCTTTGAAAAATGCCGATTTCGTTTTTGTCAGGCGCGAAGCCCTTAAAGCAACGCTCAAACCACCTTACGAAGGGCCATTTCGAGTGCTGGAGGCAGGTGATAAGCAATTTGTGCTAGATTTTGGGGACAGAAAAGAGACAGTCAGTATTGACAGACTAAAACCTGCTTTTGTCATGAAGGACGTGTCTGTACCGGTCGCGGTGGCGCCTCGACGAGGCAGGCCCCCGCAGAGGGCAATTAACCACTCTCTCCCTCAGTCAACAGACCCGAAGCAGAACAGCACCGCAGGCAAGGCGGGGCCAACGCACAGCAGATTCGGCAGACGGCTGAAGCCCAAGCGGCGCACAGACTGAATGTTGGTGTTGATTATTCAGTAGTGAGTAAGGTGCTATTAAATTTTGGGAATTAGTCTGTTCTTCATCGTTTGGGGGGGGGTTATATGGCTGTGTTGTGAGACATGTATATGTTGGACACTGCATATGTGATTTAACCACGATGAAGGAGAGCCAGCCCCCTGCGGTGCGGAGCCACAGAGCCTGGACCCCCTGCGGAGGACAGGGGACAGAAGACTTCCTGACCACTGAGGCTCGGGAAGAGAGAAGGGGGAGTTATGTAAATAAAAGGCTAATGAATGTGAATAAAGGGACTTTGATATAGATGTGTGATTTCCCCCGCGAGGGAAATGGTTTGATGTGAGAAGGTTTAAATGAGAGAACTTTGGTGTGTTCACTCTCTTTGTTCGCTGCTCAAGAATAAGAGCAGACAGTGGAATGATTTCTTGAATAAACTGAAATGAAAGACAATTCGGTTTCGTTATTCAAGTCTCCCCACATTGTGGAGTGAATAAATAGTGTATCCATTGTAAAGCATCTTTCAGTGTCTGTGAAAAGTGCTATATAAATCTGATGCATTATTACCTCCGCCAAAGGGGGAGGTTATGTGATCATCGGCGTTGGTTTGTCTGTTTGTCTGTTTGTTTGTCTGTTTTTTAGCAAGATAACTCAAAAGGTTATGGACGGATTTTCATGAAATTTTCACAGATTGTCAGAAATGGGGTATCCTACAGATGATTAGATTTTGGTGGTGATCCGAATCACCGTCCACAAGAAAACCGCCATTATGCAAAATGCCATTTTCGTGAATAACTACTAAACCACTAATCCTATCATTGTCAATCCAATTGTTGTGAATCCAATTGCTAGTCATATGTTTTCATGGTCAAGGAATCTGAAAATGTACACACAAACACTGTATGGGGGGAACTGTGGCCGCCATTACGGAAAATGCCATTTTCGTGAATAACTACTGAACCACTAATCCTATCATTGTCAATCCAATTGCTAGTCATATGTTTTCATGGTCAAGGAATCTGAAAACGTACACACAAACACTGTATGGGGGGAACTGTGGCCCTAAAACGCCATTACGGAAAATGCCATTTTCGTGAATAACTACTGAACCACTAATCCTATCATTGTCAATCCAATTGCTTGTCATATGTTTTCATGGTCAAGGAATCTGAAAACGTACACACAAACACTGTATGGGGGGGAACTGTGTCCGCCATTACGGAAAATGCCATTTTCGTGAATAACTACTGAACCACTAATCCTATCATTGTCAATCCAATTGCTAGTCATATGTTTTCAAGGTCAAGGAATCTGAAAACGTACACACAAACACTGTATGGGGGGAACTCTGGCCGCCATTACGGAAAATGCCATTTTTGTCAATAACTACTGAACCACTGCTTGTCATATGTTTTCATGGTCAAGGAATCTGAAGACTGTATGGGGGAAACTGTGGCGCTTGGCGGAGGTCTGCGCTGTCCGAGTGTTTTTCTAGTTGTTATAAGTCTTTTCATTGTGCCTTCCAGAAACAGCAAAGTTGGCGTTATTATCAGAATTGTCATGTATTTATCAAATTTTAATTCCAAAAGTAAAAATTTTATCTTTATTTTAAGGTGAAACTCTTGGTGTTGATTTAAATCAGTTTAATTTTTTTTAAAAAAGATGCATCTTTTCTATTTCCTTAAAATGCTGGGGGGGCGGGGTTTGTTGTTTTTTTTATAGCTACCTGCATAAAGTGACTGGCAAAAATGTATTTACTTTTTAATTTCAGTTGTTGGGTGTTTTACTGCAAAAGAAAAAAAATAACTTTGACTATTCTGTCATCTTATCTCCTCAGGCTTGACTACTCGGGCATTGCCCTCCTAATCATGGGCTCCTTTGTGCCCTGGCTGTACTACTCCTTCTATTGTTCCCCTCAGCCTCGACTTATCTACCTCACCATTGTCTGTGTCCTCGGCATTGCCGCCATCATAGTTGCACAGTGGGACCGATTCTCTACACCTCGTCACAGACCAACAAGAGCAGGTATTCACCAGCTGATAATGATGATTTTTTGTTTGCATGAGTTGCAATTGGAATTTTATCATACACCATCTTTTGGTTTTTTTTCTGAGCAAGAGTAAGAATTTTCCTACAGACTGACAAACCTTGGAATGCAGATGAAAATGATAATGTGTTCTAGTTTCAGTGATAACTAAGTTTCGTTTAAACATTTGTAATGTAATTACAAGAATTGTTATCTGTTATAAAATAAGTCTACTAAATGCTTTTTCTCAGGTGTGTTTATGGGTCTAGGACTAAGTGGCATAGTCCCCACTATGCACTTCACCATTGAAGAGGGCTTTGTTAAGGCCACCACAGTCGGACAAATGGGTTGGTTCTACCTGATGGGGGCCATGTATATCACTGGTGCTGGACTTTATGCAGCCAGGATCCCTGAACGTTATTTCCCCGGCAAGTGCGATATCTGGGTAAGTAATATCTGTCATACTTTATTTTAGAAGGTAGATATCAGTGGTAAACATCAAATGTTAAAGGTTCCATGTTAATTGTCAGCTTTGATATCCTCAAGATCAAATATATAGCACTGGAAACAAAAAAGAGACCACTGCAAAATATTTTCTACTGAAAACAACTGACCCAGATTCCAAGTCCAAATATCATCATTTAGAGCATTTATTTACAGAAAATGACAACTGGCCAAAACAACAAAAAAGTTGTTGCTTTTAAATCAAATAATGCAAAGAAAACTAGTTCATGATCCTTCTTAAACACTACAATATTTAAGTTTTAATTTAGGAAGAACTCAGAAATCTGTATTTGTGTAATAACTGATTTTTATTCACAACTTTCAGGTGTCCTGCCATGCTTGGATGATCACTTAATCAGTATCTCCTGTAGTAGATTGAGGTGTCCTTGTGTTGGAATTCAGCAAATACTCTTGAATGGCTGCCATACATATAGAGATTCTACTTTAGGTTAGAGAATAGAACAATTGTTCCTTTTACTCCAACACATATGTATAAATGGTGAAAACATACATATACAGTGGGGCAAAAAAGTATTTAGTCAGCCACCAATTGTGCAAGTTCTCCCACTTAAAAGATGAGAGAGGTCTCCATTTTTCATCATAGGTATACCTCAACTATGAGAGACAAAATGAGAAAAAAAAATCCAGAAAATCACATTGTCTGATGTTTAAAGAATTTATTTGCAAATTATGGTGGAAATAAGTATTTGGTCACCTACAAACAAGCAAGATTTCTGGCTGTCACAGACCTGAAACTACTTCTTTAAGAGGCTATGCTGTCCTCCACTCGTTACCTGTATTAATGGCACCTGTTTGAACTCGTTATCGGTATAAAAGGCACCTGTCCACAACCTCAAACAGTCAGACTCCAAACTCCACTATGGCCAAGACCAAAGAGCTGTCAAAGGACACCAGAAACAAAATTGTAGACCTGCATCAGACTGGGAAGACTGAATCTGCAATAGGTAAGCAGCTTGGTGTGAAGAAATCAACTGTGGGAGCAATTATTAGAAAATGGAAGACATACAAGACCACTGATAATCTCCCTCGATCTGGGGCTCCACGCAAGATCTCACCCCGTGGGGTCAAAATGATCACGAGAACGGTGAGCAAAAATCTCAGAGCCACACGGGAGGACCTAGTGAATGACCTGCAGAGAGCTGGGACCAAAGTAACAAAGGCTACCGTCAGTAACACACTATGCCGCCAGGGACTCAAATCTTGCAGTGCCAGACGTGTCCCCCTGCTTAATCCAGTACATGTCCAGGTCTGTCTGAAGTTTGCTAGAGAGCATTTGGATGATCCAGAAGAGGATTGGGAGAATGTCATATGGTCAGATGAAACCAAAATAGAACTTTTTGGTAAAAACTCAACTTGTCATGTTTGGAGGAGAAAGAATGCTGAGTTGCATCCAAAGAACACCATACCTACTGTGAAGCATGGGGGTGGAAACATCGTGCTTTGGAGCTGTTTTTCTGCAAAGGGACCAGGACGACTGATCCGTGTAAAGGAAAGAATGAATGAAGCCACGTATCGTGAGATTTTGAGTGAAAACCTCCTTCCACCAGCAAGGGCATTGGAAATGAAACGTGGCTGGGTCTTTCAGCATGACAATGATCCCAAACACACCACCCAGGCAACAAAGGAGTGGCTTCGTAAGAAGCATTTCAAGGTCCTGGAGTCGCCTAACCAGTCTCCAGATCTCAACCCCATAGAAACTCTTTGGAGGGAGTTGAAAGTCCGTGTTGCCCAGCGACAGCCCCAAAACATCACTGCTCTAGAGGAGATCTGCATGGAGGAATGGGCCAAAATACCAGCAACAGTGTATGAAAACCTTGTGAAGACTTACAGAAAACGTTTGACCTCTGTCATTGCCAACAAAGGGTGTATAACAAAGTATTGAGATGAACTTTTGTTATTGACCAAATGCTTATTTTCCACCATAATTTGCAAATAAATTCTTTAAACATCAAACAATGTGATTTTCTGGATTTTTTTTTTCTCATTTTGTCTCTCATAGTTGAGGTATACCTATGATGAAAATTGGAGACCTCTCTCATCTTTTAAGTGGGAGAACTTGCACAATTGGTGGCTGACTAAATACTTTTTTGCCCCACTGTATATACAGTGGTGTGAAAAAGTGTTTGCCCACTTCCTGATTTGTCATTTTTTTGTATGTTTGTCACACTTAAATGTTTCAGATCATCAAACAAATTTAAATATTAGACAAGTAAACACAAAATGCAGTTTTTAATTGAAGGAGTTTATTATTAAGGGTAAAAAAAAAATCCAAACCTACATGGCCCTGTGTGAAAAAGTGACCCCCCCCCCCCCGTTAAAACATAAATTAACTGTGGTTTATCACATCTTTGGAAAGCTGAGTTCAATTTTCTAGCCGCTTCGAAAGCTTTGGGATTCCAGCGAACCATAGTGAGAGCCATTATCCACAAATGGCGAAAACATGAAACAGTGGTGAACCTTTCCATGAGTGGCTGGCTGACCAAAACTACCCCAAGAGCGCAGCGACGACTCATCCAAGAGGTCACACAAGATTCCACAACAACATGCAAAGAACTGCAGGCCTCACTTGCCTCAGTTAAGGTCAGTGTTCATGACTCCACCATAAGAAAGAGACTGGGCAAAAATGTCCTGCATGGCAGAGTTCCAAGATGAAAACCACTGCTGAGCTAAAAGAACATAAAGGCTCATCTCAGTTTTGCCAGAAAACATCTTGATGATCTCCTCAAGACTTTGGGGAAAATACTCTGTGGACTGACGAGACAAAAGTTGAACTTTTTGGAAGGTGTGTGTCCCATTACAGCCGGCGTAAAAGTAACACAGCATTTCAGAAAAGGAACATCATACCAGCAGTAAAATATGCTGGTGGTAGTGTGATGGTCTGGGGCTGTTTTGTTGCTTCGGGACCTGGAAGACTTGCTGTGGTAAATGGAACCATGAATTCTGCTGTCTACCAAAATTTCTTGAAGGAGAAAGTCCGGCCATCTGTTTGCGACCTCAAGCTGAAGCGCATTTGGGTTCTGCAGCAGGACAATGATCCAAAACACACCAGCAAGTCCACCTCTGAATGGCTTAAGAAAAACAAAATGAAGACTTTGGAGTGGCCTAGTCAAAGTCCTGACCTGAATCCGATTGGAATGCTGTGGCATGACCTTAAAAAGGCAGTTCATGCTCAAAAACCCTCCAGTGTGGCTGAATTACAACAATTCTGCAAAGAGGAGTGGGCCAAAATTCCTCCACAGTGCTGTAAAAGAGTCATTGCCAATTATCACAAACGCTTGATTGCAGCTATTGCTGCTAAGGGTGGCCCAACCAGTTATTAGGTTTAGGGGGCCAATCACTTTTTCACACAGGGCCATGTAGGTTTGGATTTTTTCCCCTTAATTATAAATGTCTTATTTAAAAACTGCATTTTTTTGTTTACTTGTGTTATCTTTGTCTAATATTTAAATTTGTTTGATGATCTGAAACGTGTGTGTGTGAGTGAGAGAGAGAGAGACCCATCTACATATTTTATGACGTTAAATGCTCACAACTAGTTGGAGATTAAAAAAAAAAAATGTGGGACAAATCCAAGACAGTTTTCACTTGGAATCACACTGTCCCATGCAAACTCCCAGCGAGTTTTTCGCCAAAGTTCGTTGGGTTTTTGCATACATAACATGCAAGTGTTGCAGAACATTCTCGCTGTATGTGCAAGACAAAATTTAGTGTGCCCACTCCTGCTCCGATACAGGAAAAAGACCAGGAATTAGCCTGATTCCCCCAAACTTATGATTAGCAAAGAAACTCATAACAACTCTACCTTTTTCACAGCATCGGTAAATGACAAGCAGATATATAAACAACATGACAATGGATAGACTGAAAATGACACTCGCCTCTCCAACCAGGGTATTATTCAAAAAGAGAGGGGGGTGACGGGTGCCTCGGCAATGATTTGGTTTAGTAATCAACACCTGCTGCCGGCCATTGCACCTCTCCAGTCAGTCACAACTGCTGCAGGTGCTTGTCTCCAAACCCTCAGAATTTAATTTCATAGGTCCCCAACCCACTGGAAAGTGGTCTTAATTTTTCTCACATTTTCAGACTCGCAGAAACTAAACTGAGTAGGATTTGAGACCGGTTTGGATTAAACTCAGCCATGGAGAGGCATCAGTTTGTGACCATAACTTTAAATTAGCTGTTAAACAGCACTTTGCTTTGTCAGTAATTGGGGGGGGAAAGGGCTATGCGAATATTTCTCACATTCATGCATGTTCTTTCTTTCAAAGGTCTTTTTATTATTATTAATTGAAGTATCAATACAATACAAAGTATTTGAAATTTTCATTTTTGTTTTAACCAAACAGTGCAAAACTAGAATTTAAAACTAACAAATGTGGATGCTTCAAAACACAAAAATCTTTAAATAAACAATAATAATAATAAAAAATACAAAAAAAAAATGAAAAATTGTGTGTGAGGTGGGGGTGGGGTAAAGGGGATATGAGCTACTCAGAAACTATAATCGTGGGTCTTTCAAAGAAATCAAGAAACGGGCACCATAATTTATTGAATTTGTTTTCAGAGCCACGAACTGTATATCTGATTTTTTCTAAATCCAAACAGGACATTATATCTTTTATCCACTGTAAATGTGAAGGGGGCGAAGAGTCTTACCACTTCAGTAATACAGCACGTCTAGCCAATAATAATGAAAATTTGAATACTTTTAATTTGGAATTTGGCAAGACAAGTTCTGGAGCCACACCAAAAATGGCGCATAATGGATCAGGTTTAATTTGATATTGCAGGACTTCAGACATAGTGATAAAAACAGAATGCCAAAAATTCATCAATGAAGGGCAGGACCAATACATGTGAAGCAAAGTGCCAGGAGCACTACCACACTTTTCACAAGTTGGGTCTATATCCGAGTAAATACGTGCTAACTTAACCTTGGACAGGTGCACCCGGTGTACAATCTTAAATTGAATAAGAGCGTGATGAGCACACGTTGATGCAGTGTGAACCTGGCCAAGAATAGAGTCCCACAGTTCATCAGTAAATGTAAAATTAAGATCTTGTTCCCAATTCAATTTAATAGCGGCCAGAGAAGAAGATTGTAAATTTGAAATTAAATTATATAAAACTGATATTACCCCCCTCCTCATGGATCGTCACCTTATCGTGGTGGGGGGTTTGCGTGCCCCAGTGATCCCAGGAGCTATGTTGTCCGGGGGCAATTTGCCTCTGATAGGGTCTCCCAAGACAAACTGGTCCTGGGTGAAGGGCCAGACTAAGAACGATCCAACAGACTCTCATGATAAATTGTATATCAAGGATTCAGTGTACCCCGCCCGGTATGGGGTTACCGGGGCCCCACCCTGGAGCCAGGCCTGGGGGAGGGGCTCGAAGGCTAGCGTCTGGTGGCCGGGTTTCCACCCATGGGACCCGGCCGGGCTCAGCCCGAAGGAGTTACATGGGTCCGCCCTCCAGTGGGTTCACCACCTGCAGGAGGGATCATGGGGGTCCGGTGCTATGTGGATTAGGTGGCGGTCAAAGGCGGAGACCTTGGCGGACTGATCCCAAGCTTTCTAAACTGGCTTTTGGTACGTGGAATGTCACCTCTCTGGTGGGGAAGGAGCCTGAGCTGGTGTACGAGGTTGAGCGATACCGGCTAGATATAGTCGGCCTCACCTCAACACACAGCTCCGGTTCCGGAACCAGTCTCCTGGAGAGGGGCTGGAGCTTGGCCTTTTCTGGAGTTGCCCCGGGCGAGAGGCGACGAGCAGGGGTGGGTATTCTTGTATCGCCCCACCTTGCTGCCTCTATATTGGAGTTTTCCCCGGTGGACGAAAGGGTTGCTTCCCTACGCCTTCGGGTTGGGAAACGGGTCCTGACCATCATTTGTGCCTATGCACCAAATGATGTTTCAGAGTACCCACCCTTTCTGGAGTCTGTGACTGGGGTGCTGGAGGGTACTCCTCCTGGAGACTCCATTGTCCTACTGGGGGACTTCAATGCGCACGTGGGCAACGACAGTGAAACCTGGAGAGGGTTGATTGGGAGGAACGGCCTGCCCGATCTGAACCCGAGTGGTGTTCAGTTATTGGACTTCTGTGCTAACCACAGTCTGTCCATAACGAACACCATGTTCAAGCATAAGGGTGTCCATATGTGCACCTGGCACCAGGACACCCTAGGTCGCAGGTCGATGATCGATTTTGTTGTCGTATCATCAGACCTGCGACCATATGTCTTGGACACCCGAGTAAAGAGAGGTGCAGAGCTGTCAACTGATCACCACCTGGTGGTGAGTTGGATCTGATGGCAGGGGAGGAAGCCATTCAGACCTGGTAGATCCAAACGTATAGTGAGGGTGTGCTGGGAGCGTCTGGCTGAGGCCCCTGTCCGGGAGGTCTTCAACTCCCACCTCCGGAAGAACTTCAACCACATTCCGAGGGAGTCTGGAGACATGGAGTCTGAATGGGCCATGTTCTCCACCTCTGTTGTTGAAGCGGCGGCCCAGAGCTGCGGCCGCAAGGTGGTCGGTGCATCTCGTGGTGGCAACCCCCGAACCAAGTGGTGGACACCAGTGGTGAGGGGGGCCATTAAGCTGAAGAAGGAGTCCTATCAAGTTTGGTTGGCTTGCGGGACTCCCGAAACAGCTGAGGTGTACCGGCAGGCCAAGCGGAGTGCAGCTCGGGTGGTTGCTGAAGCAAAAACGCGGGTATGGGAGGAGTTCGGTGAGGCCATGGAACAAGACTTTCGGTCGGCTTCAAAGAGATTCTGGCAAACTGTTCGGCGGCTCAGGAGGGGAAAGCAGCTCCCCGTCCACACTGTGTATGGTGCGGATGGGACACTGTTGACTTCAACTGGGGATATCGTCGGGCGGTGGAAAGAATACTTCGAGGATCTCCTCAATCCCACTGATACGCCTTCCACAGAGGAAGCAGGGTTTGGGGACGAGGGGGATGACTCGCCTATCACAGGGGCTGAGGTCGCCAAGGTGGTTAAAAATCTCCTTGGTGGCTGGGCCCCGGGGGTGGACGAGATTCGCCCTGAGTACCTCAAGGCCCTGGATGTTGTTGGGTTGTCATGGTTGACACGCCTCTGCAACATTGCGTGGAGGTCGGGGGCAGTGCCTTTGGCATGGCAAACCGGGGTGGTGGTTTCTCTTCAAAAAAGGGGACCGGAGGGTGTGCTCCAACTTTAGAGGGATCACACTCCTCAGCCTCCCTGGGAAGGTCTATGCCAAGGTACTGGAGAGGAGAGTCCGGCCGTTGGTCGAACCTCGGATTCAGGAGGAGCAATGTGGTTTTCGTCCTGGCCGTGGCACATCGGACCAGCTCTTTACCCTCTCGAGAATTCTTGAGTGTTCGTGGGAGTTTGCCCAACCAGTTTACATGTGTTTTGTGGACTTGGAGAAGGCATTTGACCGCGTCCCTCGTGGATTTTTGTGGGGGGTGCTTCGGGAGTATGGGGTATCGGGCTTGTTGTTACGAGCTATTTGGTCTCTGTACGACCGTTGTGAGAGTTTGGTTCGTATTGCCAACACTCGGTCGGAGTCATTCCCAGTGAGAGTTGGACTCCGCCAGGGCTGCCCTTTGTCACCGATCCTGTTCATAATTTTTATGGACAGGATTTCTAGGCGCAGCCAGGGAATGGAGGGTTCCCAGTGAGAGTTCCCAGTGAGAGTTGGACTCCGCCAGGGCTGCCCTTTGTCACCGATCCTGTTCATAATTTTTATGGACAGGATTTCTAGGCGCAGCCAGGGAATGGAGGGTGTCATGCTTGGTGACCACAGGATCTCATCTCTGTTGTTTGCAGATGATGTTGTCCTGTTGGCTTCATCCAGCAATGACCTACAGCTCTTGCCGGGACAGTTTGCCGCTGAGTGTGAAGCGGCTGGGATGAGAATCAGCACCTCCAAGTCCGAGTCCATGGTCCTCAGCCGGAAAAAGGTGGATTGTCCTCTCCGGGTTGGGGACAGGCTCCTGCCCCAAGTGGAGGAGTTTAAGTATCTTGGGGTCTTGTTCACGAGTGAGGGGAAAATGGAGCGAGAGATCGACAGACGGATTGGAGCAGCATCTGCAGTGATGCGGACGTTGTACCGGTCTGTTGTGGTGAAGAGGGAGCTTAGTTCTAAGGCAAAGCTGTCGATTTACCAGTCAATCTACGTTCCTACTCTCACCTATGGTCACGAGCTTTGGGTAATGACCGAAAGAACGAGATCGCGGATACAAGCGGCTGAAATGAGCTTTCTCCGTAGGATTGCTGGACTCACCCTCAGAGATAAGGTGAGGAGCTCAGTCATCCGGGAGAGGCTCAGAGTAGAACCGCTGCTCCTCCACATTGAAAGGAGTCAGTTGAGGTGGTATGGGCATCTGATTAGGATGCCTCCTGGACGCCTCCCACTTGAGGTGTTTCAGGTACGTCCCACTGGGAGGAGACCCCGGGGCAGACCCAGGACTCGGTGGAGAGACTATGTCTCCCAGCTGGTCTGGGAACGCCTTGGTATCCCCTCTGAAGAGCTGGAGCAGGTGGCTGGGGAGAGGGAAGTCTGGGCTTCTCTGCTTGAACTGCTGCCTCCGCGACCCGTACCTCCGGAAAAGCGGTAGAAGATGGATGGATGGATGGATGATATTACCCCCTTAGGAGTTGGTTTAACTAATAAAAAATCATCTAGAGGATTATCAGAAGGTTTTTGAGGGAATTGTTTTGTCATGGTTTGCACATAATGTCTGACCTGGAGAAAGCGGAAAAAATGTGTAGAAGTGATGTCGAATTTAGTGGAAAGTTGAGAAAAACTTGCAAATTGTCCATCAAAATATAAATCCGCAAAAGATTTTAAACCTTTTCTGTGCCATATATGAAATGCACTATCAATAGTTGATGGGGTAAATAAATGATTTGCGGCAATTGGACTTCTAATGGAGAAAAACTGAAGACCGAAATTTTTCCTGAATTGAGACCAAATTCTAAGAGACTGACGAACTATTTTTCCTTTTTTTTTTTTTTTTTTTTAAAAAAAAAAAAAAAAAGGAAAAATAATTGAAAGAAGACAAAATGAACCTGTTTGACGTATTACGTGGAAGTTATGGACAAGACTGACGAACTACTTTGTTATTACCCACATTCATGCATGTTTAAATCATTTTCTAGTGTTATCATTGGTCTCAGTAGGTTATTTTTGTATATTGACATTCCTAATTTTAGCCAAATTTACGACGTTTACATTTAGAAAGTACATAAGTGACTGAGAAGTACAGTGCATCTGGAAAGTATTCACAGCGCTTCACTTTTTTCACATTTTATGTTACAGCCTTATTCCAAAAGGGATTAAATTAGTTTTTTCCTCAAAATTCTACACACAATACCCCATAATGACAATATGAAAAAGGTTTGTTTGTTTTTTTTGAGATTTTTGCAAATTTATTAAAAATAAAAAACTAAGAAATCACATGTACATAAGTATTCACAGCCTTTGCCATGAAGCTCAAAATAGAGCTCAGGTACATCCTGTTTCCACTGATCATCCTTGAGATGTTTCTACAGCTTCACTGGAGTCCACCTGTGGTAAATTCAGTTGATTGGACATGATTTGGAAAGGCACACACCTGTCTATATAAGGTCCCACAGTTGACAGTGCATGTCAGAGCACAAACCAAGCATGAAGTCAAAGGAATTGTCTGTAGACCTCCGAGACAGGGTTGTCTCGAGGCACAAATCTGGGGAAGGGTACAGAAGAATTTCTGCTGCTTTGAATGTCCCAATGAGCACAATGGCATCCATCATCTGGAAATGGAAGAAGTTCAGAACCGCTGGAATTCTTCCTAGAGCTAGCTGGCCATCTAAACTGAGCAATTGGGGGAGAAGGGCCTTAGTCAGGGAGGTGATCAAGAACCCGATGGTCACTCTGTCAGAGCTCCAGCATTGCTCTGTGAAGAGAGGAGAACCTTCCAGAAGGACAACCATCTCTGCAGCAATCCACCAGTCAGGCCTGTATGGTAGAGTGACCAGATGGAAGCCACTCCTTAGTAAAAGGCACATGGCAGCCCACCTGGTGTTTGCCAAAAGGCACCTGAAGGACTCTCAGACCATGAGAAACAAAATTCTCTGGTCTGATGAGACAAAGATTAAACTCTTTGGGAGACTAGTCAGGGTAGAGGGAAAGATGAATGCAGCAATGTACAGAGACATTCTGGATGAAAACCTGCTTCCGAGCACTCTTGACCTCAGACTGGGGTGACGGTTCATCTTTCAGCAGAACAACGACCCTAAGCACACAGCCAAGATATCAAAGGAGTGGCTTCAGGACAACTCTGTGAATGTCCTGGAGTGGCCCAGCCAGAGCCCAGACTTGAATCCAATTAAACATCTCTGGAGAGATCTGAAAATGGCTATGCACCGACGCTTCCCATCCAACCTGATAGAGCTTGAGAGGTGGTGCAAAGAGGAATGGGCGAAACTGCCCAAAGATAGGTGTGCCAAGCTTGTGGCATCATATTCAAAAAGACTTGAGGCTGTAATTGCTGCCAAAGGTGCATCAACAAAGTATTGAGCCAAGGCTGTGAATACTTATGTAATTGTGATTTCTTTGTTTTTTATTTTTAATAAATTTTCAAAAATTAAAAACATTTTCACGTTGTCATTATGGGATGTTGTGTGTAGAATTTTGAGGAAAAAAATGAGTTTAATCCCTTTTGGAATAAGGCTGCAACATAAAGTATGGAAAAAGTGATGCGCTGTGAATACTTTACAGATGCACCGTACATAACGGGGACCCTGAAGAATGGGAGGGATGGCACACCCAAGCTTGTACTATCACTGGGCAGTCAGTGTTAGGGCATTATTATACTGGATGGGCAATGATACCACAAGGTCCAGATGGATGAGTTTAGAGGTGCCGTCTGTTAGATCATAACAGAGCTGGAAAGGAAGTTGCACACCCTATCTCTAGCTTGACTTCAAATCCCACTGTGTTGTATTCAGTTAAAATTTTGAATCAGTTTAGGAGATCCTAAACCATGTGTGCCCCATCAGTGATGGATGAGACTTTTGGTATATGGTCTAGGACAGGAATGGTCTTGCTGTCAGATCTCTGTATCAGCTGTAATTTTGCCTACAGTTTGTACAGAAATATGATATTCTGAAATCTTGTTTTAGTAGGCGTTGGATTTTTTTTTTTTTTTGTAGTGACATGGTTTTGTAGCTTCAATTTTACTCTCTTTCCATTGTCGCCTTCCCCTTTCTTGTTACTCTATTTTTAGTTGTAAACTGGTCAGAATAAGGTCTGGCAGTCTATTATTTTAAATTACTTTATATTCACATTGTGGAAGATGAAAGCAGACGAGGCAGCGAGCTGGGCGACACATGACCATTATTCACCTTCCAACATCAAGTACAGAAGATACTCTTTCTGGGTCTGTGGGCACCTCCTTTTTATAACCTTTATTTCTGCCCCATGAGACCCACGGAGCCAAAAACAGTACTCTCAGTGCACAAAGACATGCGTGGCACATCAACATCATAACACCCTCTTTCCTCTAGCGACTCCTGTGTCTCCTGAACCCCCCCCCCCCCGGGGGGTGGATAGTCCTTTCTGATACGTCTGAGACCCCCCTCCCCCCCAGTGCCACTTCCTCCTTCAGTCCTTTGTTCTATCTCCCCCCGGCTTCCAACCCTGGGTGGAGAACCCCCCACACAGTGCCACCACACAGCCACCCCCCCGAAGACCCAGAAAGGGCCCCCCCCCCCCCCCCCCCCCCCCGTCCTTTGGGCTTGAGCCGGCGCCTATAGTGGCTGTAGCAGGGGGTTGCCGGTCCAGTCGAAACACCCTGCTGGTGAGGTGTGCAGGCGGGCACATTAGTCTGTGGGGGAGAAAGTATGTTAGCTTCGGGAGTGCAGGTCTCGACCGAGGGAACACCAACTTGTGGAGCCACCGACGGTGGGCGTCTGCACCGAGGAGCTTGGGCCTACACCACCTGCTCGTCTGCTAACACAAAAGCGGGCTTCAGCCTGTCAATGCAAACGGTCTCCCTGTGCCCCCCCAAGTCTAACACAAAATGCTTTGCTCCAGTTTCCAGCACCCTGAACAGTCCGTCGTACAGTGGGCGCAGCGGGGTCCGGTGTCCCATCATGCCTGACAAAATCTAACCTGGCATTCTGTAACCTTCTCGGGATGAAGGTGCGGGGAAAACAATTGTGGGCCAGGCCTGGCACATTAACAGCCTCCGTACCGTGCAAAAATTGCGTGGGCGGGTCAGCCCCGGGCGCAGGGTTTTCTGGTAAAAACTCTTCGGGAATCTGCAGTAGCTGAGAAAAAACGAGTTCTGCCGGGGAGGCTGCCAGATCCTCCTTAGGCACGGAGCGGAACCCTAAAAGAATCCAGGGCAGGTGGTCGATCCAATTTGCATCCGTGAGCGAAGCTCTGAGCACTGCCTTAAGCAACCTATGAAAACGTTGGCATAACCCGTTAGTCTGGGGGTTGTACACGTTAGTGCGGTGGATTTTGATCCCCAGGCTCTGGGCCATCGCGGACCAGAGTTCCGAAATGAACTGCGGACCCCTGTCGGAAGTGATGTCCGATGGGGATCTGAACCATGCAACCCAAGCCGACAAAAAAGCGTGAGCCACTTTTGCAGATGTGGTGGAAGCCAGCGGGACTGTTTCAGGTCAACACGTGGTGCGGTTCATGATTGTTTAAAGGTGCGTGAAACCTTGCGACGGCAGGAGGGGTCCCACCAAATCCACGTGGACGTGGTCGAACCTCCTGGCCGGGATTTGGAACGGCTCGAGGGGGGCTCTGGTGTGCTTGTGCACTTTGGCCCACTGGCACGTAACGCACGCTGCAGCCCACTCTTTCACGTCCTTGTGCAAGCGCGGCCAGACAAATTTCGCCCTCACCAGTTTAACCAAGGTGTGCACACCGGGATGCGAAAGGGAGTGGACTGACTCAAAAATGCGGTGGCGCCAAGAGCTCGGAACCACTGGGCACGGGCAACCAGTGAAGACGTCACAGAGCAAGGGAGGGCACCCTTCTTGCACCACCCTGCTCTCCAGCTTTAACCCAGTAGGCGCGGACTGGAGCGCGTAAATGTCCATGTCCCCGGTTTGCTCTGCAGCCATGGCAGGGAAATCTGTTCCCATGTAGACCGGGAAGACTAATGCGCATGACAGGCAATCGGCCACGACGTTGAGCTTACCGGCAACGTGTTGAATGTCGGTCGTGAACTCTGAGATCACAGCCAAATGCTGTTGCTGCCGGGCTGACCACGGTTCCGAGACCTTGGACATCGCGTACATTAGTGGTTTATGATCCACAAACGCGGTGAACTCACACTCTTCTAACCAAAACTAGAAATGGCGCATCGCCAGGTGGAGGGCCAACAATTCTCTCTCAAACGTACTGTATTTGCGTTCGTTGTCACGCAAAGTACGACTGAAAAATGTGAGTGGCTGCCACGACCCGGAGACGTACTGCTCCACTACTGCCCCTGTGGCAACGTGGGACGTGTCTGTGGTGAGCGCTATCCACGCGGACGAGGCAGGGTGGGCTCGCAAAGCGGCGTCAGCGAACACTGTTTTGGCATCTGCAAAAGCCTGGACTCGCTTGGGGGTCCAGTTGATGTTTTCCATGGGCTTCTTTTTCTTAAGCGCGGCGGACAACGGCTGCAGCAGCTGGGTTGCCAGGGGGAGGAAACGGTTATAAAAGTTGACCATGCCCCAAAATTCCTGTAGGGCCCTCATGGTCTGTGGACGCGGAAAGTCCGACACGACGCTCACCTTATCAAGCAGCTGAATCGCACCCTCCGGTGAAATGCGGTGACCCAAAAAAATCGATCACTGGCACACCAAATTGGCACTTTGCCAGGTTAACTATAAGCCCGTGTGCTTCCAACCTCTGGAAAACCATTTTGAGATGGGCAAGGTCCTCCTCCTCGGACGTGCTAGCCACCAGAATGTAGTCTAAGTAAATAAAAACGAAAGGCAGGTCACGGAGCACCGCGTCCGCATCATTCTCTGGAAGGTTTGCGCAGAGCCCTTTAACCCGAACGGCATGTGTAAAAACTTGAAAAGGCCAAAAGGAGTTATTACCACTGTTTTGGGAATGTCCTCCGCTTGCACTGGGACCTGGTAGTAACCGCAGACCAGATCCATTTTTGAAAAAACACGCGTCCCGGCCAGGCACACAGAAAAATCCTGGATATGCGGGATGGGCTACTAATCATGTTCTGTGGTGTTATTCAAGCGCCGGAAATCGCTGCACGGTCACCACGACCCGTCGGCTTTAGGCACCATGTGTAGCGGGGATGCCCACAGGCTGTTGGAGCACCTGACGATGCCCAGCTGCTCCAAGTTGGCAAACTCCTCATGCGCGCTGGCCAGTTTAGCCACGTCCAGGCTTCAAGGTCACGCAAACACCAGCAGGCCATTTGTGGTTATGAAATGTTCGATCCCGTGTTTGGTTACCGTAGCCAAAAAGGTCGGGACCGTGAGTGCTGGGAACTGTGAAAGTAAATGCTGGTACTTACCCCTTGGAGCTATAATGTTAGCCAGTGTTGTTGACCCAGCTCCCCAAGCTGTGCAGGGCAGGGAGGTGAAAGAGATAGCATCCACTAAACGTCTGTTGGCCACATCGACTAACAACCCATAAGCACATAAAAAATCTGCGCCTAAAATGGAGGCAGAGCACGCAGCTACTACCAAGTCCCACTGATAATTGCATCCGTGCAAGCATATCGTCAGCGTCCATTCGCCAGACGTCCTGATGGTGGATCCGTTGGCAGCTGTGAGCTTGGGACTGCTGCCTCCTGCCGATCTGTCTGCGCTGACCAGCAGGATGAGGCTCTTCTGGGAGCTGGAGTCCACAAAAAACTGTCTCCCTGAACGTGTGTCCGTGATTAAAAACCAGCTTGTTCCTGTCGCCAGCGGTCACAGCTGCTACTGACTGCTGGCCGCGCTGTCCTCCCAGCTTCTTGAATTGGCATGGCGGCAGACAGTGTTGGGCATCTGAGCCAAAACGGCAATGATAGAAACAGATCACCCCCATTCCTGCGTCTCTTGGCGTCGATCCCGGCTACCACCAATGGCTTCTCGACCTTGCTGGAGTCCCCCATGGATGCCGGTGCCACTGCATGCACGCTGAGAGCTCTGGTTACTAAACTGATGCGGTCTGCTTCCTGCACCAGGGCGCAGTAGTCCTTGGTCACCAGCAGTGGCGAGTTGGCCAGGATCGCCCTCGCTGTAGCAGATGGGTTCCTGAGGAACAGGTGGGCGAACAGGAAAGATTTGTCGTTTTTCCCCCTCAGCACTAACATGCTTTCCATGAGCTCTAGGGCTGATCTGTCACCTACCTCTGAACCTGTTAGGAGTCTCTCCGCCCTCTCACTGTCAGACAGGGTATAACGCTGGAGTAGCATCCCCTCGAGCACTTCATATTTCCCCTGGGCTGGCGGCTCCTGGAGCAGGCTCATTACCTGTTGCGTGGTGCGCATATCCAGCGCAGCGACCACATGGTAATATCTTGTGTCGCCCGTTGTGATTCCGCGGAGTGCGAACTGGGCTTCTCCATGCAAGAACCATGTGCTTGGATTGTGAAGCCAGAAGTCTGGGAGCTTGACTGTGACAGTGCATGCAGCGCTGGTGTTCTCCCTCTGGGTTGTCTCCGAGGCGATGCTCAGCCCATTCTCCATCGCACATCTTGGGGTCACCAATGTGGAAGGTGAAAGCAGATGAGGCAGCGAGCTGGACGACACATGACCTTTATTGACCTTCCAACATCAAGTACAGAAGATAAGATAAGATAAGATAAGATAAGATAAGCCTTTATTAGTCCCACAACGGGGAAATTCCAGGATTGCAACAGCACAGGGATAGCAACACTCAGAGCAACAATCAGAAGGCAAGAAAAAAAACAAGCAAGCAAGAGCAGCTAATATACATATGTACATATTACTATAAAATATATATATACACACACACACACACAGACACACAGTGCAGAGCATTGTAGCTGGATGGAATAAATATATGAATATATGAACACACAGTGCATACTCTCGCTGGGTCTGTGGGCGCCTCTTTTATATAATCTTTATAGACCATGGGTCTCATGGTCTTTTCCCCATGAGACCCAGGGAGCCAAAAACAATGCTCTCCATGTTACGATCCGAGTCCTGACTCCGTCCGCGCTCGGGTGGTCCGGTAGTTCTCCGTTCTCTACTCTGGGTTACCATTGGGCCTTCGAGCTCTTATTGTGACAGTGTCTCGGCGGGGCTTCCGGCTGTCTGAGCTGCGCTCCGCTGAGACGGCTGATTATCAATCAGCTGTCATTCTCATCAGCTGATTCTATTGAGACGCTATTTAAGGGAGCAGTTCAGGTTACTCCGGGCTGCGACCTCCGTCGAAGATTCCTCGGTTTCATTCTGTTCTTTGATTCAGGAGTTTTCTCTCCTCTGTAAGTGTTTACCCTCGTAGTCCGTTTCTCAGTGCACTTTTCCCTTGTGACCTGTTATTTGTCACTCAAGTGTATGTTCGTGTTGTTGCCCCATGTGACTTATTATTTTGTACTGTTCTCTTTGTATTAATAAATAACGCAAACTCATTGGCAAGCTCTCCGTGTCTCATTGATGGTTTGTGAGGGCCATCGCATGACAGTAGGCCGCAGGCAGACTGAGACGCCAGTCCTGGTGAGTTTTGCCTAATTGGACTTGTTCTTTCCGGTCTGGGTACCGGTGTGCTGGGAGAATATGTCGTCATTCAGGAGCCGCTTTCTCTGCCTGGGCTACAAGCTGGCGGAGGCCCTGGACTACGTTGACGGGACTCTCTTCACCACCGGTCTCTACGACACTCCCAGCGATATACGCCAACACCTGGACCTTGCTGAGGACATTATAATGCGCCTTCCCCACTACTCCAACCACCCGGAAATTACGGCGAGGAAGGCTGACACCGCTGCGCAATGGGAGAGACTCCGTGGGCTGGAGGGAAACTCCGGCAGGAAGCCGAAGAGGAGGCATCCTCGCTCCTCACATCCGGATCCCATTCCTGTCTCCGTTCCGGTCCAGGAGTTCGCACCGCCCAGGGGTGATCCCCGTTGGAGTGTGTCGTCATTCGGGAATCCCCCAGAGAAGCTACAACGAACAGCTGCTTCCATCCGGGACCGAGTGGCGGCAGCTCGTTCCGCTGTTCACCCCACGCAGATAATTAAGCATGTGACAGCGGCAGTCAGACTGGTGGCAGAGTTGAGTGACTTTCCTGAGTACGCTGATCTGCTCGCTTCTGTTTCCGCACAGGAGCGGCGATTCCCGGACCTCACCTACGCCTCGCCATCAGCCAGTGAACATCATCGCCACGCTCCAAACAAGACTCAGCGAGAACCCCGTCCGGATCTAGTTCCGGGTCGTCGCAAGGACTCCACCTCTCAGACAGCTGCCACTCCTGCGTCTCGTCTGGAAGGAATCCCCGCAGCCTCTTCCCCCAGGTCATCTTTCCCTGCTGTCCCGTCAGCTCATTGTGCCCGGTTCGGCTCGGCCGTCCTCCTCAACGTCTTCCCCGGCTGCTGTGTGTGCCAAGAATCCTGCTTCAGCGAGGCCCATCCTTGATCCATCGCGAGCGGCTCCTCCTCGTCTTCCTGGGGGGCCCTCCGTCACCATCCAGCGGGGGAAGGGAAGACTGAAGTCTACTGCGGCGGGTTCCATCAGCCCTCCGGGAATCAGGCAAGTGTCTATTCATTCTCTTCCTGTATTGGGTGGATTGCCTAGTTTGATTCCTGGGGGTGGAGTTTGGGGTTCACAGCCCCCCCGAGCTTCCTCCACCTGCTGCAGAAATTAATGACGAACCTGCCACCTTTGTGTCTCCTTCTCCCGAGCGTCCTGCAGCGTCAGGCCAACGCCACCAGACGAGGAGGGAGCCTGCGGGCCTGGAGGGCCTGGTTCCAGCCCTGCAGCCGCGTCACAGGCAGAGGAGGAGGGCGGACTGCTGTTTGGAACCTGTGCCGATGACGAAGCGTCCCCGGGTCTCCACGGTGGAGCGGTCCGACCCAGCAGGTCAAGGATCTCCTGCCCCCACGCCATGCGGGTCGTTGGCATGGTTGTCTGCGTTGGAGGATCCTCAGGCTGTGGAGACCATCATGCCGGCTATGGGGCCCGCCGTCGCCGAGTGGGAGCCAGCGGATGTCCTTCTTCGTCCTGAGCCCGGATTGCCAAAGTCCTGGACGGCGACAGAACCCGAGATCAGGCAAGTGCTCTACCTTATCTTCCTTCTTTCTACTCTGGAGCATTTTTGCCTGTCTCTCGGGGAGACGAGCCGGGTGCAGCCCTCCGCTGCATCCGAGCCTGTCTCGCCGGGTTCTGTTGCTACCGGTGATCCTGATTCCGGTCCTTTTCTCTCTCCTGAGCCTTCCCCCAGGGTCGCCGGTGACGAGTCGGTCCTAGTCTCTACTCGGGAGGATCTGGGTTCGGGGTTGAGGGTCGTTCCCAGTGCGGTTCCGACCCAGTCAGGGTCCATCGTGGGTGCAGCTCGGGCTCACGTGGGGTCCGATGGGAGGACTGTGCCTAATCTGGTGAAGTTTGGAGGTGGAGCTGCAGATCTTCCGCCGATCATAGCTGGACTGTCTCCCTGTTTTTCCTCCATTCCTCGTTTCCGTCCATCGGGGGCCGCTGGGACTTCCCGTCTTTGGTTCGGCCCTCCCTCGCTTTCCCTCTCCATAGGGAGGCCGTCTTCGAGTGCTCTCCAGCGGTTCTGGTGGCGGAATGACATGGGTCGGCCGCCTGGGACATTGCTTCGCCTATTTGGCGTTCTGGGTAGGCCGTCCGAACTGATTCTCTTCCCCCCATTAGCGATCTGGGCGCTAGACGCAGGCAGACCACCTGAACTTGTGGGTTTTTTTCTCTATTGCGCTCTGCCTGCTGTCATCCCTCTCCCCAGAGATCGCATATAAAGAAGCCAATTTGGGCTAATTGTTGATGTAAATGTTACTGACTCTAAGTGACTCTACACTTTTCAAGTGACTTTTACACTTTTTATATGTGTGTCTCAACCACCCAGTTCTACATCGTATCTGAGGAAAATGTATGCATCAGCTTCTTAGCTCTCGTTTATACCTTTTTTTCCCCTCAGCCTTGTGTATACATGTTACTGGTAATTTGCAGGCAATATGTCAATGTTATTGCATTGCTTCTAAGGTCTTCCATTGGAGGTGAATGGGGTTTTTTTATACAGTGGGGTAAAAAAGTATTTAGTCAGCCACCAATTGTGCAAGTTCTCCCACTTAAAAGATGAGAGAGGTCTCCAATTTTCATCATAGGTATACCTCAACTATGAGAGACAAAATAAGGGAAAAAAAAAAACAGAAAATCACATTGAAGGATTTTTAATGAATTAATTGGTAAATTCCTTGGTAAAATAAGTATTTGGTCAATAACAAAAGTTCATCTCAATACTTTGTTATATACCCTTTGTTGGCAATGACAGAGGTCAAACGTTTTCTGTAAGTTTTCACAAGGTTTTCACACACTGTTGCTGGTATTTTGGCCCATTCCTCCATGCAGATCTCCTCTAGAGCAGTGATGTTTTGGGGCTGTCGCTGGGCAACACAGACTTTCAACTCCCTCCAAAGATTTTCTATGGGGTTGAGATCTGGAGACTGGTTAGGCCACTCCAGGACCTTGAAATGCTTCATACGAAGCCACTCCTTCGTTGCCCGGGCGGTGTGTTTGGGATCATTGTCATGTTGAAAGACCCAGCCACGTTTCATCTTCAGTGCCCTTGCTGGTGGAAGGAGGTTTTCACTTAAAATCTCACGATACATGGCCCCATTCATTCTTTCCTTTACACGGATCAGTCGTCCTGGTCCCTTTGCAGAAAAACAGCCCCAAAGTATGATGTTTCCACTCCCATGCTTCACAGTAGGTATGGTGTTCTTTCTCCTCCAAACACAACAAGTTGAGTTTTTACCAAAAAGTTCTATTTTGGTTTCATCTGACCATATGACATCCTCCCAATCCTCTTCTGGATCATCCAAATGCTCTCTAGCAAACTTCAGACGGGCCTGGACATGTACTGGCCTAAGCAGGGGGACACGTCTGGCACTGCAGGATTTGAGTCTCTGGCGGCGTAGTGTGTTTCTGATGTAGACTTTGTTACTTTGGTCCCAGCTCTCTGCAGGTCATTCACTCGGTCCCCCCATGTGGTTCTGGGATTTTTGCTCACCGTTCTTGTGATCATTTTGACCCCACGGGGTGAGATCTTGCATGGAGCCCCAGATGGAGGGAGATTATCAGTGGTCTTGTATGTCTTCCATTTTCTAATAATTGCTCCCACAGTTGATTTCTTCACACCAAGCTGCTTACCTATTGCAGATTCAGTCTTCCCAGCCTGGTGCAGGTCTACAATTTTGTTTCTGGTGTCCTTTGACAGCTCTTTGGTCTTGGCCATAGTGGAGTTTGGAGTCTGACTGTTTGAGGTTGTGGACAGATGTCTTTTATACTGATAACGAGTTCAAACAGGTGCCATTAATACAGGTAACGAGTGGAGGACAGAGGAGCCTCTTAAAGAAGTTGTTACAGGTCTGTGAGAGCCAGAAATCTTGCTTATTTGTAGGTGACCAAATACTTATTTCACTGAGGAATTTACCAATTAATTCATTAAAAATCCTTCAATGTGATTTTCTGGATTTTCTTTTCTCATTTTGTCTCTCATAGTTGAGGTATACCTATGATGAAAATCGGAGACCTCTCTCATCTTTTAAGTGGGAGAACTTGCACAATTGGTGGCTGACTAAATACTTTTTTGCCCCACTGTATATGTCTGGTGATATCAAGTTCGGCTCACAGTGTAAAATTGCTGTCATTTGTTCTGCACGGCAGATGATTGCTTTGTTCCTCTGTATAGCTCCATTTATGTAGTTTGTTCGAGGGCTGTTTTCTGTATTTTTCTTCTGTACTGGTTGCCGTATTCTGGAGGTTTTTTTTCTCTTTCTCCTTGACTTTGTGTCTTGCCTCTTGCCCGCCTGGCTTTCCCCCGCCTCCCTCCCTGGGGTGGTCTGGGTGTGTGTGTGTGTGGGGGGGGGCTTTGATGTTACACGGCGCCTGGAATTCGCCTTGCGAACGGGGGGCTACTGTTACGATCCGAGTGCTGACTCTGTCCGCGCTCGGGTGGTCCGGTAGTTCTCCGTTCTCTACTCTGGGTTACCATTGGGCCTTCGAGCTCTTATTGTGACAGTGTCTCGGCGGGGCTTCCGGCTGTCTGAGCTGCGCTCCGCTGAGACGGCTGATTATCAGTCAACTGTCATTCTCATCAGCTGAGTCTATTGAGACGCTATTTAAGGGAGCAGCTCAGGTTACTCCGGGCTGCGACCTCCGTCGAAGATTCCTCGGTTTCATCCCGTTCTTTGATTCAGGAGTTTTCTCTCCTCTGTGTTTACCCTCGTAGTCCGTTTCTCAGTGCACTTTTCCCTTGTGACCTGTTATTTGTCACTCAAGTGTATGTTTGTGTCATTGCCCCACGTGGCTTATTATTTTGTACTGTTCTCTTTGTATTAATAAATAACGCAAACTCATCGGCGAGCTCTCGGTGTCTAATTGATGGCTCGTGAGGGCCATCGCATGACACTCCGTTCACAAAGACATGTGTGGCACATTAACATCATAACACCCTCTCTTCCTCTAGCGACTCCTGTGTCTCCTGAACTCCCCGGGGGCAGATAGTCCTTTCTGATACGTCTGAGACCCCCCGGTGCCACTTCCTCCTTCAGTCCTTTGTTCCCCCCCCCCCAACTTCTGACTCTGGGTGGAGAACCCCACACCCACACACAGTGCCACCACAACATCTCTGCATCTTTGGAATTTCTTAAAAATAAATGTTATATATCTCAAAATTCCATATTTTTTCTGTTCCCATTGTAAACTATTTATAATGCACAATCAAGTTATGCTTTTATTGCACACATCCAAAAAACATTCAGTGCTGGTGGAAAACGTGAACCCTTGTATTAAAGCATTAAAGTACAGCATCTCTGCTGGATGTACTGTAGATCAAATCTCATTTTATTACCAGTTAATGCAGAAAACCAGGCCATTCCAAAGGGTTCACATACTTTTTCTTGTCACTGTATTTCTTTTTTATTCATGAATGTCTGAGTAGTAAACATTGTTTCTATGCATGTGTGGTATTCAAGGGATGGTGTGGGGGGCAGTTTGGGTTTTGTTGTCTATGGACTCTTCTTGTTAAGTGGGGATGTTTGGGAATCTGCAGAATGGTATTGGCTCCATCACCACTCATTGCACTTTTTGGTGTGACTGTGACCCAGGTGGACGCTCTTCTTGAAAAGCATGGAAATTACCATTTTGCCTTTTTGTACTCTCCTGGCTAGGAGGCTGATACTTTAATGGAAAAAACTTACTGCCACTAACGTAGTTACTGGATCAGAGGAGTTCTGTGGTATCTTAAACTTGAGACGATTGGATGCACCATGGGTCAGCAACCCACGGCTCCAGAGCCACATGTGGCTCTTTAGCCCCTATACTGTGGCTCCCTGCAGTCACATCTCAAAACAAATTGGAAATTAATGCAGGTCATTTTAATTGTTTTATTTTTCAAATTATTGTTTATTGGATACATTTTTCAACTGAACCACATGCTTTTATGAATGTAAAATATATTTTATTTATTATAATTTGTCAATTGTATGCTTTGCATCTAATAGCGGCTCGTATGCACAGAACCCCTGAGCCTAACCGTTTATATGGAGAGCACAGAGAGCCCATCAGCTTCCTTCTTATCCTCCCCCACCCTTGGTAAAACATGGAGAAATCCAGGAAAAGTAAAATCATAGAGCAAAATAGAGTTTAATTCTGTGTGGACTGATCCATTTACATTCATGTGTGGTTATGTGTTGAGAATTTCTCCACAAGAACACAAACAATGAGGAAAAAAACACCCTCCTTATTAATGTCTTCAGGCCCATAAAGTCTTAAATGTGATTATCTAAAATCAACGCCTTCATCACCCCTAAAATTGACAATCCTTGAATTCCTGTTCAGTAACCTTAAAACAGGGGTTCCCAACCTTTTTTGGGTCGTGACCCCATTTTGACATCACAAATATCTCGCGACCCCAGAGACATTTTTTTTGCTATAATTATTTTTGATCATGTTTGTTATCCTGTCTTACAGATACAGAGTAGCCAGATTAGTGCACAAAGTGTCATTTTATTTTCTCTGATCAGGATGTACAGTTAGTGCAACTTGTATTTAAAAGGCTTAAAATTAATACTGACCAAACAATTTCTCAAACAATGAATTGTGGAAAAAAAAAAGCTGCAGCATCTTAAACTGGCCACGGTGAACATTTGAAAGCTGGACAGTACCATAGTGCTTCAGTTTCAGCTTCAGTCATGTCTTTTATATATTATTATCCTCTCAACTCACCACATGTAATGGGATGGCTGAGCCTGCACACCTCGCTGCAGCTTTTCAAAGTTGGGTGCTGTAGTAGACACAGCGCATCTCATCTCTGACGTAATATCCAGTCGGGAACGGTACTTTGACTTCATACACACAAGGGCACTGAATCCAGCTTCACACAAATATGTGCTTCCAAAAGGAACCAACATTTTTAAAGCACAGTGAGATCTCTGGGTACTCAGCTCTTGCTCCAAACCAGAATTCGTCCACGGCCACTCGCGAATGTATTCCCTGATGCGTTTTGTCACATGACAGTTCAATCAGCTGTTCAACTGCGGTGGCAGGCAGGTCCACTGCGCCTGCATCACAGTGAAATGGGTCCCTCACCCAGTCAAACTTTGACATATTCACATCTGGAAAATAAGTGGTGAAGTGCTCTTCCAGGCGTTTCAGGTGGCTGCATATCTCCTTTGTGCAGCACTTATCGATGCTGTTGTCTTTTAAAAACTGACTCAGCTTGGGGAAAGGGGTGAAGTTTGCCTTTAAAAGGCTTTCTGTCCAGTGTGTGAGCTTTCCCCTGAATCCATCAGTACGATCACTCATCTGCATGACATTCTTGTTTTTCCCCTGCATGCTTGTGTTAAGTTTGTTTAGTTTTCCAAAGATGATGAAATGTTGGGTTTCATGCTGTCCGCAGACAGGACACTACCACACAGCAAACACTTTGGCCTCTCGTCATTGTGTTCAATGACACTCGTAAATCCATATTTCAGGTAGCTTTCGTCATATTTTCTCTGTCTTTTTCCTCCTGGAACTGTCTTCACAGGGGCAGGTGGACAAAGAAATCTCTCCTTTTTTCCTTACTGACTAGGTTGTGTTTACACAGTTAGCGGGAACTCAAATAGGGGTCACGTGATCGCCGCTGTCAATCAAGATGTGTCAGCTCTGATATTTTTATATACTACATTTTATTTGAACTGATTTATATTGAAAGTGAAATAATATAGTTCTTTAAGAGTGTGTGTGGAGCTTTAATCAAAATTTTTAAAAGAATAATAATTGGTTGAAAAAATTTTTATCAGTAATTTTTTTTTATCAATTATTAGACATTTCAGGCGACCCCATTTGAATTCCACGTGACCCCACGTGGGGTCGTGACCCCAAGGTTGAAAACCCCTGCCTTAAAATTAGTAGCCTGTGCTATAAATGCTGGATTCACTGGATATGACTGAAGTCTGAAGTAGTGTAATTTTATTTTTTTCCATCACAGCTCAATACATCCTGAGTTATTTAAAAATAAAAGCCCTCTATGATGATTCAGTTTTCAGAATGGTTATTCCTGTTATGTGCTTTTATTGTGAAACACCATCGACAGGATATACTTGTGTGAAATCAGCAACTTACAGCTGACAGTTTTCCTCAATCTGTAAATGAAAAAGAAAAAATAGTCAAATGAGTGAAAAGAGACAAGAGAAGATTCTCTGACAGTGATGTAGAGGTGAGCCTTTTATTTTAAGGAGGTTTTCAAGTTTTTCTCTTCAGGATAACTGCTAGCTTATTACCTAATGTTTTTAATAAGGTTTTGGGCAAATAGTGAACTGAATTAGATGCGCAGACTGTCAGTGCTACTCATTTTTTATTGAAAAGGCATAACATTTAACTCAACGGAAGAAGGTATTTTTAATTTTTTTTTTCACTCTGCTGTAATTATTTCTATTTGGCTTAATTTGCAACAAATGATTGTTTAAAGTTAATTAGAAAGTTGTTTAGTATTTCTTGTTTGTTTCCAAAATAAATAACTTTTACATAATCTTTATTTATTTACCAGACAACAAATCCACTAGTTATCAAATTGAGAGTCTAGCAAACAGGTGAAGAATTCAGATTATATTAATAGATCTGATTAAGGAGCATTTTGAAGAAACACAAAAAGGAAGAAAAGTAGCTTATTCTACATAAAACTTTCATCTCCAGTTTATTAAAATATCAGGAACTAAAGCCGTGTGATCACTGAAAGTAGGAGATGGATGACATTTTTCAGATTAAACAATTTATGAATGTGCTGATAATTAAAACTATACAAAAACTAAGTCAGCTATTCAGATATAGCCTTTATTTTTCAGCACAAAACCATGTGTAATATATTTGCAATACTTTTATTATTTTGTGAAGGAAGCTACACTACCGTTCAAAAGTTTGGGGTCACTTAGAAATTTCCTTATTTTTGAAAGAAAAGCACTTTTTTTTCAATGAAGATAACTTTAAACTAATCAGAAATACACTCTATACATTGCTAATGTGGTAAATGACTATTATAGCTGCAAATGTCTGGTTTTTGGTGCAATATCTACATAGGTGTATAGAGGCCCATTTCCAGCAACTATCACTCCAGTGTTCTAATGGTACAATGTGTTTGCTCATTGCGTCAGAAGGCTAATGGATGATTAGAAAACCCTTGTGCAATCATGTTAGGTCTGCAATGCTGTAATTGCTGCAAATGGAGGATTCTTTGACGAAAGCCAAGTTTGAAGGAAAAAATTATTTCAAATACAAATCATTATTTCTAACCTTGTCAATGTCTTGACTATATTTTCTATTCATTTTACAACTCATGGTGGTAAATAAGTGTGACTTTTCATGGAAAACACAAAATAATTGTCTGGGTGACCCCAAACTTTTGAACGGTAGTGTATATATAAAACTTGATAGTTTTTTTCATTGTTGTAGTATGAATTCATAAATACAACATAATTTTCAGAGCTACGTATATATATAAAACTTTATAAGCAGCATAATCTTTATTTTAAAGGTCAAATTGCCATTGCAGCCCTCAGCTACTTCTATTTTAGTTGAAGAAGGGCAAAATGGCTCTCGGTTGGCAAAGGTTGCAGACCCCTGGGATGCACACTCAAATGATCAACTGATTAATTTTATACGCTTTGGTAACTTTTTTTTTTTTTTGAGGACATGGAAGGTAACTGTCAACAATGCAAACCCTTTTTTGTCACAGTTTGTGACCCATGCTGGCAAAATGAGTCACTTTAAGGAAATTATCAAAAACTGAGGTAACATTTTTTCCATATTCTGTTTGAAAGACCTTCAAAATGATATTTAATTTCTAGGAAGTGCGCAAAAATGGACCCAGAAAAAGACAGTTTGTTTATATTTTGGCTAGGTTTAAAACTCGTGTTCGATCGGTCGGGAGTTACGTCTTCCGCAAAAACATATGTATTTTTAGAAAATACGTTTTCTGAGCTTTCCAATGATAGCAGGCACTCATGGGGGTTTTCCCGGGACTTCCCGCTAGCAAACAAAGAATGAGTCATGATTTATGACTTCTCGTGCCTGCAGCTCGTAATGACGCGGTGCGCATTCCAAATCATTTTGCCAGCACGGGTCACATTTGTGTTATACAGTGGGGCAAAAAAGTATTTAGTCAGCCGCCAATTGTGCAAGTTCTCCCACTTAAAAGATGAGAGAGGTCTCCAATTTTCATCATCGGTATACCTCAACTATGAGAGACAAAATGAGAAAAAAAAAAATCCAGAAAATCACATTGAAGGATTTTTAATGAATTAATTGGTAAATTCCTCGGTAAAATAAGTATTTGGTCAATAACAAAAGTTCATCTCAATACTTTGTTATATACCCTTTGTTGGCAATGACAGAGGTCAAACGTTTTCTGTAAGTCTTCACAAGGTTTTCACACACTGTTGCTGGTATTTTGGCCCATTCCTCCATGCAGATCTCCTCTAGAGCAGTGATGTTTTGGGGCTGTCACTGGGCAACATGGACTTTCAACTCCCTCCAAAGATTTTCTATGAGGTTGAGATCTGGAGACTGGCTAGGCCACTCCTGGACCTTGAAATGCTTCTTATGAAGCCACTCCTTCGTTGCCCGGACGGTGTGTTTGGGATCATTGTTATGCTGAAAGACCCAGCCACGTTTCATCTTCAATGCCCTTGCTGATGGAAGGAGGTTTTCACTCAAAATCTCATGATACATGGCCCCATTCATTCTTTCCTTTACACGGATCAGTCGTCCTGGTCCCTTTGCAGATAAACAGCCCCAAAGCATGATGTTTCCACCCCCATGCTTCACAGTAGGTATGGTGTTCTTTCTCCTCCAAACACAACAAGTTGAGTTTTTACAATAAAGTTCTATTTTGTTTTCATCTGACCATATGACATTCTCCCAATCCTCTTCTGGATCATCCAAATGCTCTCTAGCAAACTTCAGACGGGCCTGGACATGTATTGGCTTAAGCAGGGGGACACGTCTGGCACTGCAGGATTTGAGTCCCTGGCGGCGTAGTGTGTTACTGATGGTAGCCTTTGTTACTTTGGTCCCAGCTCTCTGCAGGTCATTCACTAGGTCCCCCCGTGTGGTTCTGGGATTTTTGCTCACCGTTCTCGTGATCATTTTGACCCCATGGGGTGAGCTCTAGCGTGGAGCCCCAAATGGAGGGAGATTATCAGTGGTCTTGTATGTCTTCTATTTTCCAATAATTGCTCCCACAGTTGATTTCTTCACACCAAGCTGCTTACCTATTGCAGATTCAGTCTTCCCAGCCTGGTGCAGGTCTACAATTTTGTTTCTGGTGTCCTTTGACAGCTCTTTGGTCTTGGCCATAGTGGAGTTTGGAGTCTGACTGTTTGAGGTTGTGGACAGGTGTCTTTTATACTGATAACGAGTTCAAACAGGTGGCATTAATACAGGTAACGAGTGGAGGACAGAGGAGCCTCTTGACGAAGAAGTTACAGGTCTGTGAGAGCCAGAAATCTTGTTTGTTTGTAGGTGACCAAATACTTATTTTACCGAGGAATTTACCAATTAATTCATTAAAAATCCTTCAATGTGATTTTCTGGATTTTTTTTTTCTCATTTTGTCTCTCATAGTTGAGGTATACCTATGATGAAAATTGGAGACCTCTCTCATCTTTTAAGTGGGAGAACTTGCACAATTGGTGGCTGACTAAATACTTTTTTGCCCCACTGTATATGTTTTTTATTCATGAATGTCTGGTTAAATGTTGTTTATTTGCATGTGTGGTATTCAAGGGATGGTGTTGGGGGGGGTGGATGTGCTGTTGGATATCTATTGTGAAGACAAAGTAAAAAGACCTTGATTAAACAGCAAGTGACTAATGGAACATTTTCACTGAACTAAAGCCCTTTAAATATATTATTTGTTTAATTGCAGTCTGGTGTTACTAATACAGACATCTCTTTTCTCTTTTTTTTTTTTAATATAGTTCCATTCACATCAGATTTTCCATGTCCTGGTTGTGGCAGCAGCCTTCATCCATTTCTACGGAGTTTCCAACCTGCAGGAGTTCCGCTATGGCCTTGAAGGGGGGTGCACAGATGACTCTCTACTGTGAGAGGCCTGACTGTGACTTACACAATTCATTTTCCCCAGAAACACATACATAAAATGCTGCTGGAATTCACTATAGTCTCTTATTGTTCCTTTGCTACTTCTGATTTTCTGACATCTTGTTTGGGTTTTTGTGGTCTTTCTGCTTTGGATCTTTTTTGCTCTAATGAAGTAGCATCAACTGGCCAATGTACCAAGGAGCAAACAGGCACTACTGACAGTATTTAAGAAGCATGAAATCAGCTTTTTGGGCTAAGATTTAAAAAAAAAAAAATTAGATTTCACCAATGTTTATGCATTTCTGAAACTCTTGGTCAAAGTTCATTTTTACCCTAAACTTTGTGTCGTCTGTTACATTTTACAAAGGGTACAGATGTTATTTGTGCTGTAGCAGAAGGCACTACTGTAAACTACTCCTGTCCTTTTTTCAGCTTCCATGAAAGTCAGGAGATGAATGTCCCATCAGCTAGGATTTTAATGTAGAGCAGTTTAAAACCATCTAAGATGGGCGTATATAGGGGCGGACTGTTCATCTACCCAACAAAATTCCAAGGACCACCACAGATGCAAAAGGGACACTCAGCAATAAACCATGAGTGTAAAAGCCCAGCCAGTACCAGTGCTGTGTATTCTTATATTATTGTAAAATTGTTTTAAAACATCTATCCATGTGGAGTACAGGGAAGGAATGCGTTTGCTATCTTCAGCATATTTGAACATTGTTTTAGCCCATTTTCCTTTTTAAAGACAATAAATAATTTCTGAACAAACACGTAGGTCAACAAATATAAGCCACATGCAGTATGTGTCTGAAAAATACATTGGTCAAGTATATATTGTCCTCCAGGGTTGGACGTTTCTCAGAATTTTATTTGCATTATAAGTTCCAAACAGACCATTTTCAAAATGTTTAATGGCACAAAAAAGCTGTAAAAGTTTTAACTGCTGTGAGAATAATCTATCTTCTTCATTCAGGTTTAACTAAGATGCTTGAAACATTGAAGTGGTAAGAACTTAATTTATCAAACAACTCATTCTGGATTCATTTCTACAGTAATAGTTTCTAGGCTTCACACAATGTACAGATCTGATTGGTTAAATACTTTTTTTTTTTTGTCAGCTAAGATTTTTCTTTTGTGCTAGATCTCAGCTGCACTGAGAGGTGTAAATATCAAATGCACCTTAGTCTAGAGTCTAGACTATTAAATTTAAAAAGAGGTTTAAAATGTGTTCTGTATGATTGATATAAACACTTAGTATTCCTGTGCCTTAGGCCAATGGAAATGTTTTATAAATAAAATGGCCTATCTTAAGTCAGTCGAGGAAACTCCAAGGATTTCCAGATGGTGATTTTTTTTTCTTACTTTCCTTGACATATACACACACATTCAAATCGTCATTGACCAATTCCACTGATGGGTTGTATGAACTGCAATTTAAGACTCCTTTTTCTAGATGAACTTATTCAAGCTTTATTACAAAGACTAAAATGATGTGTATTCTTTGTGTAATGTCCTGTGTAGAAAGTAATAAATCATACATTTCACTGAAATGTAAACCTAAATATTTATTAATGGTAATCTTGGAATAAATTTTTTTCCACATGTACAAGTATGATGTCAAGTTTTTTCCAATGCATATTTAATGGTCCAATCAGTAGAAGCCACTGTTTTTTGTGTGTGTGTGCGTGCTCAGCAGATTTCTTAACAACACAAGACCTTGACATTTAAAAAGTCCCATTAGAATTCAGTGACTTTGAAAACAACACAATACATGGTCCACTTCCCACCAGTTGTCTTGAGGGTAGGGTGCATTGGCTGAAAAATGTCTCTCTACATGTTCTTCTTACAGATTCTAATGCTAAAATGAACTGAAACACAACATAATTGAATCAGCATTACCTTAATTCTAATATTTATGCTTTCTTATGCAGACTCATTCTGCCCTA
Organism: Pholidichthys leucotaenia; assembly: GCA_020510985.1. NCBI lineage: Eukaryota > Metazoa > Chordata > Actinopteri > Cichliformes > Pholidichthyidae > Pholidichthys > Pholidichthys leucotaenia. The sequence continues at coordinate 143,456,768 of CM035837.1, forward strand.
TACATTGTTTAATATGGTTTGACTTATATAACTATCAGAACAGAACTCATGGCAGTTACAAAGCATTGACTGACAAAAAATAAGTGGCAACTTTAAATGTAGTGAAACAAAAACTACACAGTACTCAGTCACAGCAGTACACAGAGGCCTTCATTTATGAAAAGTGTGTAGAAATCGGCACACATTTGCAGTAAAATATGATAGTAGGAAAAGGTCTATGTGGTATTTATGAAACTGTGTGTATCTGGTGAATCTCACTGATAAATCTGACGGATGGATCAGAGCGTCATTTGAATTTCATGCCCACTTCTAGCCCCCAGAATGTGCGACACAGGGGAACATGAGATGGTGAAAAGAAACCTTTCCAAAGTAGAAACTGACTATAAGAAAAGTGAAAAATAATTATGTCTGTTAATCTCGAAATTTGCTTTAAATGCAAAAGAACCACCTTATGGGGGAGACTGGTGCTGCGCAGCACCATTGATTTGGCTCTGATCTACAGCTGAGGATTATATGTGTAGCCCATTGTTTAACTGGAGTGGTGGCTGAGAGGTAGAACATCCACCCTACAACTGGGAGGTCAAGGGTTCAAGTCCCAGTCAGGTCATACCAAAGACCAAGGGTGTAGCTTTGTTTCAGACATGGGGGGGGGGGGGCGGTTGACATCTCTACCCATATAAGGATTTTTTTTAAAAATCTTTTTATTATAGGACTGTCAGGTCATCAGTACAGGCAGTTGTCTCCAATGTCCTCTTTTTCATTTTTAAAGGAAAAGGATTTTTTAAGCAAAAAATGACAGTATACAGTATGTATACTAGTGTGGAGGAAGAGCACAAAATCATTAACTTTGCTAAAAGGACAAGGCTAATTTACCCCTTTATTTAGGCATTCCCTTATTAGTAACAGTTGTAAAAATTATTCCCCTCATTTACCAAATCTACATTCAGCCTTGTAATAGTCTTTGCCACTATGAAGCAGCAGGCCGACTTATACCCATTATGTGTTAAGTATTTCAGCACTGGCAGAAATCAAGTTCTGACTGTTGTTACCTGGTTATGTGTGCCTCCTGTGCCTCTCTGGTTACCTTTATCTTCTCTCCTTTTTGGTTCACCCTGCTGCTGCCACATTCTTGCTCCTGATATTAAAAAAAAGCCCAGTTAATGTTCAAATGGTTTAAAAGAGGTACTTCATGGACAGTTTTGGAGGATGCAATTCATGCTAGACTTTTGCCCTTCTTCCCTCTTAATAGCATTTTAACAGTGCAATCAGTATTAACTGAGGTTAATCTAGCTGCTAAATGAGGCTTAATCACCATTATTCTTAACTCATTTTATTTTCTTAGTTAATCAGTTGTGGTGATTAACACATTTATTCTGACAGGACTAATGTTTTTTCTTTAATTTATGATGTCACCACTTGCCACCATGTGGCTACTTCTTACCAAGCAAATGAACTAAGGACACTACTGTGATTTAGTCAGCTAGACTGTGACAAAAGTAACAGTTATTCTGCCTACAGAGGCATTATGAACACAGCACACCACACCTTAGGTGTGCTGTTTCACTCATGAAATAATAGCAAATCTGAGTAGATTTGTGACTAAATCATCCTGGTGTAGGAGTCAAGAATTGAGGAGACTGGATGATTTTCCAGTATCTGCTTTAATTCTCATTCATCCTACGTCCTCTCTTGATCGGAGTGAAAAGAGACAGGACGCAGTCACACACATACATTTATACACTTATCCCGAACAATACATCACACAGAAGTCACAATACTCAGTTACATCCTTTCATCTGTAATAGAACACCCAGAGTCCTTCTGTTCTCCTCTCTACCCCCAAAAGGTCAGGCCGGGTAATCTTCTCCTCTCTCCTGAGTCCCCAGGGGGTGCAGACACATCGTCCTCTTGAGGTGTGAAGTCAATACACATGGCTAGCTCAAAGTCTCTCTTGGCTGAATTCAGCCAGCTACATGTGAGTCACATTAGTTATAATTATGGGCTCCACATCACTCCCACCTTCCACGCGAAAGACTGGGCACACATATACAGTCATACCATAGTCATGCAGCACGTCAACCCCCCAACAGAATCTCACAGCAACCTAAACAACCTGATCAAAAAACACATCATTCTGCATGCAGCTTAGGTTTCAATCTTCTCCCGAATCTGCTGTATGCAGGTCTCCTGCTCTGTGTTGGGCCGTCCTGCTGTGCATCTGTGGAGTGAGGGGGAGAAGGGTTATTTGCCACTCGTGGGGGGTCCCGGGACCTCCCAAGGGGCAGCCCCTTGGGAGGTCTGCCGCGTCGAGGCGCGCCCGCCGGTTGCACAGTCTCGTTATGCAACACAAAAGCAGGTTTTAATCTATCGATACTGATCGTCTCCCTCCTGCCCCCCAAATCTAGCACAAAATATTTCTCCCCGGTTTCCAGCACTCGAAATGGACCGTCGTAAGGTGGGCGGAGGCTATGCCGCTGCGCATCGTGCCTGACAAAAACAAACTCTGCTTCTCGTAAAGCCTGGGGCACGAACACACGCGGGAAAGAGTGATGAGCGGGGCCCGGGAGCATTTCTGCTCCCGTGTTACTCAGAGACCCCCGGATCGGGGAGGGCCCTGGTGCCGTGTGGTCGGGTAAAAACTCGCCTGGCAGCCTGAGCGGTTGTGCAAAGACCAATTCTGCTGGTGAGGCATCTAGATCCTCTTTGGGTGCCGAACGCAACCCAAATAAAACCCATGGCAGTTTGTTTACCCGATCTGTGTCCGTCAGTGACGCTCTGAGGGCTGCCTTCAAAGACCTGTGAAAACGCTCGCATAAACCGTTGGCCTGGGGATGATAAGCGGCCGTGCGGTGTACCGCCGCTCCTAAGCCGCTGGCCCCTGCTGACCACAGTTCCGACGCAAATTGAGGTCCCCTATCAGACGTAATATCTGACGGGACCCCGAACCGCGCTACCCAGGCTGTTAAAAAAGCGCGTGCCACCTCTGCCGCTGTGGTCGATGTTAACGGGACCACTTCCGGCCAACGAGTGGTTCGGTCCACCATCGTCAAGAGATGCGTGAACCCTTGTGATGTGGGTAGGGGGCCTACGAGGTCCACGTGCACATGATCGAACCTTTTAGCCGGAATGTGGAACGGTTCTAAGGGCGCTTTAGTGTGCCTGTGAATTTTCGCCCGCTGGCAAGCCACACAGGCTTTAGCCCACTCTTTCACGTGCTTGCGCAGGCTCAGCCAAACAAACTTCTCCGCCACCATTTTCACCGAAGCGCACACCCCTGGGTGCGCTAGGGAGTGCACGGCGTCAAAAACGCGACGGCGCCACGCGGCTGGCACCACCGGGCGCAGTCGCTCTGTGGATACATCGCAGATAAGCGGGGGGGAACCGGTTTGTAGACTTTTGCGTTCCAGCCTTAACCCCGTTGGTCCAGACAGGAGCGCGCGCACGTCCGCGTCCTCGTTCTGCTCCGCCGCCATGGCTGCATAATCTATTTCCACGTGGACCGGAGCCGCGTGTGTGTCCGCGCTGTTACCGCACTCTGGATAAGCGGCCGCGCAATCCGTTTCCGCTCGGACGGGTGCTGTTACTGCGCGTGACAGACAGTCTGCCACCACATTGATTTTACCAGCTACGTGCTGAATATCGGTGGTAAATTCAGAAATTGCGGCCAGCTGTCTCTGTTGCCGCCCTGACCACGGTTCTGAAGTTTTGGACATCGCAAAAGTGAGCGGTTTGTGGTCGACAAACGCGGTGAAACGCCGCCCTTCCAGCCAGAACTGGAAATGGCGAATAGCCAAGTGGAGCGCCAGCAGCTCCCTGTCAAACGCGCTGTATTTTCGCTCAGCCTCGCGTAGGGATCTGCTGAAAAATGGGAGTGTCTGCCAAACCCCGGCAACCTGCTGTTCTATAACGGCCCCTATGGCCACATCTGACGCGTCTGTGGTTAGCGCTATGCGGGCTGCCGGGTCTGGGTGGGCCAACAGTGCCGCGTTTGCCAGTGCTCATTTAACCTCTGTGAATGCGCGCTCCTGCTCCGGGGACCATTCAATCACATGGGAGGGCTTCTGCTTTTTAAGCGCGGTGTACAAGGGCTGCATAAGCTGCGCTGCGTGGGGTATGAAACGGTTATAAAAATTTACCATCTCCAAAAATTTTTGCAACGCTTTTACCGTTCGAGGCGGGGAAAATCTGCCACTGTGCGTACTTTGGCCAGCAGAGGAACTGCTCCCTCCGAGGAAACGCAGTGCCCTAAAAAATCGATTTGCGCCACACCAAAATGGCACTTGGCCGGGTTGATTATCAACCCATGCTCTCCTAACCTCTGAAAAACTGTCGTGAGGTGTTTTGTGTGCTCCTCCTCGGAGGTGCTGGCTACCAAAATGTCGTCTAAATAGACAAAAACGAAAGGAAGGTCGCGCAACACTGCATCCATCATCCGTTGGAAGGTTTGTGCGGCGCCTTTAAGGCCAAAAGGCATTCGTAAAAACTCAAAAAGCCCGAACGGGGTTATTACAGCTGTTTTGGGGATGTCCTCTGGTCGGACCGGGACTTGGTGATAACCGCGGACCAGGTCTATTTTAGAAAAAATGCGCGCCTTCGCCAAGTGCACTGAAAAGTCCTGGATATGCGGAATCGGGTACCGGTCCTGCGCTGTGGCATTGTTCAACCTGCGGTAATCGCCACAAGGTCTCCACGAGCCGTCAGCTTTAGGTACCATATGGAGGGGGGAAGCCCAGGCGCTCTTCGAGCAGCGAATTATGCCCAACCTTTCCAGGTTGGCGAACTCCTCGCGCGCAATGGAGAGTTTAGCTGCATCCAAGCGCCAAGCCTTCGCAAAAACCGGTGGACCACTCGTGGTAATAAAGTGCTCCACTCCGTGCTTCGCCACCTTAGCTGAAAAAGTGGGAACTGTGAGTGCTGGGAACTGGTGTAGAAGGCTGTGGAACTTACCACCTGCTGTGGCGACGTTGGTCTGTACTGGCGGCGGGGACACCCGAGCTGCACAAGGGATAGAACAGAAAGAGAGTGCATTTACTAGGCGTTTGTTGGCCAGATCAACTAACAAACCATGTGAACACAGAAAATCAGCACCTAACATATTGAAGCTCACTGCCGCTACGATGAAGTTCCACTCATAGGCGCGGCCGTGGAAGGACAGAGACAAGGTTCTCTCTCCGTACGTCTTGATGCTGGAGCCGTTGGCCGCTGTCGCTCCGTCTCCGCGGGGTCCAGCGACCCGATCAGCATAGGTCGCAGTGATGAAGCTCCTCTGGGCTCCGGTGTCCACTAGGAATCGCCGCCCGGAGCCCGCGTCTGTCAGATAAAGCAGCTTGTTCCGTTCGCCGAGAGTGGAAGCTACTAACGGCTCCCGGCCCGGTCGTTTCCCTGCTTTTTGAACTTGCAGGGCGGGATGCATTTGTGCGCCTTCCCAGCGAAATGTCGATGGTAAAAACAGAGGCCATCATCTCCCCTGCCACGGAATCTCGCCGCTGCTGTCGCCGCTGAGGTGGTCACTGCTGTCTCTGGCTCCACACTGCCCCCGGCCGCCGCGCCGAGGTCTGCCGCTGCCACGGAAACCTCTTGTTCCTCGCAGGCGTTGAGGAGCTGCTCCGCCTCTTGGGCCAGCTCGCTGAAGTCCTGCTGGTTCACACACCGTCTGCTGGACAGGGGACCTCTCGTGTGCGCTGGAAGGGTCCGCAGGAAGATGTGTTTGAATAGGAACGTGTCATTGTCCGTCCCGATCATTTGTAGCATGTCCTCCATGAGGACAGTCGGCCTGCGTCCACCCCTGTCGCGCAGGTCCAGTAGCTGCCTGGCTCTCGCCTCAGCTGACGGCACGAAGCTCCTGATGAGGGTGGCTTTCAGCGCGTCGTATTTGCCGGCAGCGGGTGGCTGCTGCACCAGGCTCCGCACGCACCGAGCCGTGCGACTGTCAAGCGTCGCGATGACATTATGGAATTTAATGTCGTCCGCTGATACTCCCCCGAGCAGGTACCGCGACTCCACATGCTGGAACCACAAGTGCGGGTCGTTTTGCCAGAACTCGGGGAGCTTAATCAGTCTTGTGCCCCTGCTGGCACTCCTCGGTGAATCCGGGTCTGAGTGGCTGTCTCCCAGCTCTTCTATATCGATCACGAGGCTGTCCTCCAGCCTCGGCGTGCTCAGATTAATGCGTAGGTCACCAATTGTAGGAGTCAAGAATTGAGGAGACTGGATGATTTTCCAGTATCTGCTTTAATTCTCATTCATCCTACGTCCTCTCTCGATCGGAGTGAAAAGAGACAGGACGCAGTCACACACATACATTTATACACTTATCTCGAACAATACATCACACAAAAGTCACAATACTCAGTTACATCCTTTCATCTGTAATAGAACACCCAGAGTCCTTCTGTTCTCCTCTCTGACCCCCAAAAGGTCAGGCCGGGTAATCTTCTCCTCTCTCCTGAGTCCCCAGGGGGTGCAGACACATCGTCCTCTTGAGGTGTGAAGTCAATACACATGGCTAGCTCAAAGTCTCTCTTGGCTGAATTCAGCCAGCCACATGTGAGTCACATAAGTTATAATTATGGGCTCCACACTGGTATTAAAAACTAGATGCTGGGATAGGCTCCAGCCCCCCCGTGACCCGAAAAGGATTAAGTGGAAGAAAATGGATGGATGGATGGACATTCAGTTTTCAAATTTAAGATTCAGGTATTTACCCCCCCCCCCATCCCCCCCAAAAAAGTGAATAACAAATTTACTTTTACCAGATTTACCAGAAAAAAACATGCAAATTTAGGAGAAAATAGTATAAATTCACAAGAAGAAAGTAGGAACTTGATAGTCAACAAAAATATTTTTAAAAATTCAGAAATTTAAATGATTGCAAATATGTAAGGAAAAAGGCTTATTTTACATGACAAAAAAATGCAAATTTGAGAAAAATGCTACATTTTTATGAGAAGCTGAATTTAGGTGGAAAACAACATGGAGGAAATCCTGCATTTTTATACAAAAAGTAGACAAATTTACAACAAAAAAATGTCTTTGATTTACAAGAAAATCTGTAAAACTATGACAAAAAAGTTGCACACACAAAAAAAAGTGACATTGGAAATGTCACAGCACTATACAGTATAAAACACTGATGAAGTTTACTAAGGGAGAAAAAAGAGTAGACAGAATATTTGGAGCCCCAAAAGTCGGTAGTGAGGACAGCTCTAACTTTAAATGGGTTTATAATATGCTTTTAGTTGATATATAATATATTGTGGCACATATGTTGGGCTCATATTTCCCACAAGATATGACTGAATGTTTATTGGAGGCTTCACGTCTCGAAGGACAAAAAGGCCTGCAGCTGCAGAGGATGACGAGGAGGTGCGAGATCGGGCCTTTGTCTCGGAGAAGATGCCCCAGAGAGATTTCCGGTTCATCAATGAATAAGAGACAATGGTGAAAGTTCAAAGGGTTGCATTGTGGCTGGGATTAAATACTATGTGACTGTATGTTTGATTATGCACCATGTGACTTGAGTTCCGATGCCGGAAAGGTATAAAAAGGTGATGTGATATAGTTCTTTCTCTTCTTCCTGCTTTGAGAATGCTAGAGTATGTGTTCTGTCAATAAAGCTGAATCTGAGAAATTAAACTCAGCCTCATCATTGAACGCATCCTCTACACTGGTGACCCTACGACAAGAATGAGCAGACAGAATTCTCCCGAGCGGGGCTCGGAGGAAGCCAGCCTGATGGCCGCCTCCACACTCCGGCTACCCGATTTCTGGCAGTACAGCCCGCGCTCCTGGTTTAGCGCAGTCGAGGCACAGTTCAACCTCCGGAGAATCTCAAAGGACGACACAAAATTCTACCATGTGGTAGCGAAGCTGGACAGTCACACGGTCCAGAGGGTGGAAGATCTGGTTAATCATCCACCGGACAGCGACAAGTACAGCGCATTGAAAGACGTGCTGATCAGCCATTTCACCCCTTCGGTCCAACAGCGAGCAGAGGGACTCCTAACGTTGACGGAGTCGGAGAACGACAGACCTGCGGACCTGATGGTGAAGATGCTGAGGTTGAAAGACTCCGAGGATGGCGAATTTATTTTCGCCCACCTTTTCCTCCGGACCCTGCCGCCAGCAGTGAGAGTGGCCCTGGCAGAGTCGCCCCGATTGGCCAGGCGAGACTACCATGGGTTGAGCAAGGAGGCACAGCGGCTCGTCGACGCCCACAAGCGGAGCGCGGTTTTGGCCGCGGCAGCCAGCCCAGGAACGACGTCTAGAGACGGCTTGGAACCAGTGGTCGCGGCGCCAGACGCACCAACGACGGCGGCGATGGGTACCAGATGGCGCGAAGCGGATGACGGCCTGTGCTTCTACCATCGCCGTTTTGCAGAGGAGGCACACAGGTGCGTCCCACCGTGCTGCTTCAAGCGCCCGGGAAACGCCAAGACCGAGGGCCGGTAGCAGCTGCGACCCTCGGCGAGGAGAACAAGCTGCTTTACCTGACAGATGCACACTCGGGGAAACAATTCCTCGTGGACACGGGCTCCCAGTTGAGTTTCGTCACACCTACCTACGCGGAACGGCTGATGCCGTCTAAAGCTCCCTGGGTGTCGGTGTCAGCAGCGAACGGCTCAGCGATTAAGACTTTCGGTGAGAGGACTATGCTTCTGTCCTTACAGGGCCGTTCATTTGAGTGGACTTTCTTTGTAGCAGCAGTTAGTTTCAACATGTTAGGGGCTGATTTTTTGTGCTCACATGGTTTATTGGTTGACCTTGCTAGTAGACGTTTGGTTAATGCACTGTCTTTCCATTCTATTCCCTGCACCGCTCGGGTGGCCCCGCCGACTGCACATGCCAGCATCACAGCTGCGGGTGGTAAGTTTCACGCATTGCCCGCTCAGTTCCCAGCACTCACAGTCCCCACGTTTTCTGCGACAGCGGCTAAACACGGGATGGAGCATTTTATCACCACCACCGGGCCGCCCGTTTTTGCAAAAGCTTGGCGCTTGGACTCAGCTAAACTGGCCATCGCGCGCGAGGAGTTCGCCAACCTGGAAAAACTGGGCATTATTAGACGCTCTAAAAGCCCCTGGGCTTCGCCACTACACATGGTCCCAAAAGCTGATGGCTCGTGGCGACCTTGCGGCGATTTCCGCAGGTTGAACACCGTTTCAGCACACGACCGCTACCCAATTCCGCACATTCAGGATTTCTCAGTTCATTTGGTGGGGGCGCGCATTTTTTCTAAAATAGATTTGGTGCGCGGCTACCACCAAGTTCCAGTGCGCGCTCAAGATGTACCCAAAACAGCGGTTATAACTCCTTTCGGGCTTTTTGAGTTTTTGCGCATGCCATTCGGTCTAAAAGGGGCCGCGCAGACTTTCCAACGCATGATGGATGCAGTTTTACGCGACCTCCCTTTCGTGTTCGTCTACTTGTATGATATTTTAGTAGCCAGCACGTCCGAAGGCGAACACGAAAGTCACCTCACAGCAGTTTTGCGGAGGCTGGCAGAGCACGGGTTAATAATTAACCCAGCGAAGTGCCAGTTTGGGGTGGCGCAAATTGATTTTTTGGGGCATCGCATTTCGCCAGAAGGAGCGGTCCCTCTGCCCGATAAGGTGCGCGCAATAACAGATTTTCCGCAACCTCAAACGGTCAAGGCGCTGCAGGAGTTTTTGGGAATGGTTAACTTTTACAACCGGTTCCTCCCAAGCGCAGCGCGGCTCATGCAACCATTATACACTGCGTTGAAAAAACAAAAGCCCGCAAATAAGGTTGAATGGTCTCCGGAGCGGGAGCGCGCCTTTGCCCAGGTCAAATCAGCCCTGGCAAATGCAGTTTTGTTAGCGCACCCAGTTCCAACGGCCCGCATGGCGCTCACCACTGATGCTTCCGATTTAGCGGTGGGGGCGGTCGTTGAACAGTTTGTGGCAGGCACCTGGCAACCCCTTGCGTTTTTCAGCAAAACCTTGCGCGATAGCGAGCGTAAATACAGCACGTTCGACAGGGAGCTTTTGGCCCTACACTTGGCCATCCGCCATTTCCAGTTCTGGCTGGAAGGGCGGCGTTTCACCGTGTTTGTAGATCACAAACCCCTAACGTTTGCGATGGCCAAGATTTCAGAACCCTGGTCGGGCCGGTAACAAAGGCAACTAGCCGCAATATCGGAGTTCACCACCGATATCCAGCACGTCGCAGGTAAACACAATGTAGTGGCAGACTGTCTCTCGCGTGCGGTAGCAACGCCAGGCCCCTTGGGGGCAGACTCTGTGGCCGTGGCCGCGGACCAGAGCAGCGACGCGGAAGCGCGCGCAGCCCCGGTCCGTGTAGGTTTAGATTATGCAGCCATGGCCGCGGAGCAGGTTAACGATGCGGACGTGCGCGCGCTCCAGTCTGGACCAACAGGGTTAAGGCTGGAGCACAGGGTGCAGCAGATTGGTATGCCCCCCTTAATCTGCGATGTCTCCACAGGACGGCCTCGCCCCGTGGTCCCAGCTGCGTGGCGTCACCGTGTTTTTGACTTGGTCCATTCTCTGGCGCACCCCGGGGTGCGCGCATCGATTAAGATGGTGGGGGAGAAATTTGTTTGGTCCGGGTTGCGCAAACAAGTCAAGGAATGGGCAGCTGCCTGCATAGCGTGCCAGCGAGCTAAAATTCATAAGCACACGAGGGCTCCGTTGGAACCTTTTCACATCCCCGCTAAGTGTTTTGATCACGTGCATGTTGACTTGGTGGGCCCCCTCCCGTCGTCACAAGGGCACACACATCTTTTGACGATGGTGGATCACACCACGCGTTGGCCAGAGGCGGTTCCTCTGGCATCATCCACAGCGGAAGAAGTTGCGCGAGCATTTTTAACAGCGTGGGTTGCGCATTTCGGAGTCCCGTCGGACATAACGTCCGACAGGGGTCCCCAATTTATTTCTGAACTATGGTCATCGATGGCCCGCAGCTTGGGGGTGAAAATTCAGCACACTACCACGTATAACCCCCAAGCTAATGGTTTATGTGAACGCTTTCACAGGTCGTTGAAAGCAGCCCTCAGAGCATCGCTGACGGATACAAATTGGGTGGACAGGCTTCCATGGGTTTTATTGGGGTTGCGTTCTGCACCTAAGGAAGAGTTGCAGGCTTCCCCGGCTGAGTTAGTTTTTGCTCAACCGTTCCGTTTGACGGGGGAATTTCTCCCCGACAATCCTGCACCAAATTGCCCCCCCCCCCCGCTCAGCTGTCGCGGAGCGACACAGGATCAAGCACACTCCCTGGCCCGGTTCATCACAGTTTCCCAAGCGTTTTTATGCCGAAGGCTTTAGAAAATGCGGAGTTTGTTTTTGTTAGACATGACGCCCAGCGCCCAAGTTTGCGACCGTTTTATGATGGGCCTTTCAGAGTGCTGGAAACCGAGGGGAAGCATTTTCTGCTAGATTTGGGGGGCAGAAGGGAGTTGATTTGCATAAACAGACTCAAACCCGCCTTTGTTCTGGCTGATGACCACGTGCAGCTGGCGAGGCCCCCCCGCCGTGGCAGACCACCGAGAAGGCATGCTCCAGAACCCCCACAGAGACAGAGAGACACTGCAGAAGTAACAAAGCCGGTTTACAGCAGATTCGGCAGAAGGTTGAGACCTAAGCGTCTGGCAGATTGATTTCTATTATGTGGAGTGTTTTTATGCCTTGCATGTTTTGTCCTTTAATAGACGTTTGGGGGGGGGGTGATGTGGCACATATGCTGAGTTCACATTTCCCACAAGATATGACTGAATGTTTATTGGAGGCTTCACGTCTCGAAGGACAAAAAGGCCTCCAGCTGCAGAGGATGACGAGGAGGTGCGAGATCGGGCCTTTGTCTCGGAGAAGATGCCCCAGAGAGATTTCCGGTTCATCAATGAACAAGAGACAATGGTGAAAGTTCAAAGGGTTGCATTGTGGCTGGGATTAAATACTATGTGACTGTATGTTTGATTATGCACCATGTGACTTGAGTTCCGATGCCGGAAAGGTATAAAAAGGTGATGTGATATAGTTCTTTCTCTTCTTCCTGCTTTGAGAATGCTAGAGTATGTGTTCTGTCAATAAAGCTGAATCTGAGAAATTAAACTCAGCCTCATCATTGAACGCATCCTCTACAATATATACTGTACATATACACATATATTCAGTCCTGAAGTGACCATACAGGAAAAGCCACAGGCTGGAGGAGATGGCAGATGCTACAAGAAAAAAAATGCTGGAAGAAGCATTGCAACTTTTTATTTATCAAATTATTTTTTTTTAGCGCTCCCTTTATTGCAAATGGACCCTTAAACACCAACAGACTCAAAAGGTATGGTGTTACGGTGATGAATCTTGTTTTACTAGGAGCTAAATCACTATACAGTGATGATAATAAGCCATCAATATCTCAGCGTTTGATCACTGCAGTCTTCAGTCGACAGTTGGAACATGCAAAGGTAAAAACATCTCCTTTTTATTCTTGCCTGAAGTAAGAAAAAAAAAGCTGATAATTGAAGAGGAAGACAAAATGAACCTAATTGAGCTAGGCACTCTTTGTACTGCTGTGGCTGAGTACTGTGTATTTTTGTGTTTTATTGCATACAAACTAATACTGCCACTCATTTTTGCCACTCAGTGTTTTGTAACTACCACGACTTCTGTTCTGTGACATCATGCACATACCCTCTGATTACAGCATAATGACACATACAATTAAAAAAATATATATTTTTTCAAGAATATATGTAAGAATGAATGGAGAGAAAGAACTCTTGAGGACAGAATTATGAGCCCTCCGTGAAAATTTTATTATTGTAAAAGTATTTCATCAGTGCTGTTAAACAGTGCAAAGAATTTTTTTATCCAGCTTTTCCAAACATTTTATTTTGGATGAACACATTATTTTATTTTGTTACATTATTTACTTTGCACACAAAATTATTTCACAAAAACTACCAGGGTCAAAATTATGAGCCCAGTGATTCTAATAATCAATTGCACATCCTTTTTGCTGGATAACAGCCTGCAGTCATTTGTTGTAGTTTTCAACAAGTCTCCCACGTCTCCTGAACAATCCCAGCCCATTCTTTAACGAATCTCTCGGGCTCCTCCAGATTTGATGGTCTTCTGGTGTGGACCTTGGTCTTCAGTTCAGCCCACAGATTTTCAATGGGATTCAAGTCAGGGCTCTGTGCAGAGTGGGCAATAATGTTCACTTTGGTCTCCTGGAGGTTTTGTGTTATCATAGTGTTGGAAGATAAAGTGATGACCCAGACCCAGACCCAATTTTGCAGATGACTGCTTGAGGTTTTCTTTAAAAATCTTCATATATCCTTCTTTCATCATGGTTCCTTCCACCTTGAGAAGATTCCTAGTTCCAGACACACAGAAGCATCCCCGCAGCATAATATTCCCACCACTCACTGTGGGGAATGTGTTCTTTGGGTTGTATGGCTCTTCCTTCTTTCTCCAAACATCAGTAGTGTCTTTATGCCCGGGGAGCTCTAGTTTTGTCTCATCTGACCAAAGAACACACTTCCAGTATGCATAATCTTTCTTCAGGTTATCCTTTGCATATTTCAGTCTGGATTGAAGGTGTCTCTTCTGCAGGAGTGGAGTTTTTCTTGGTCTGCAACCTTGCAGTCCATTCCTGTGCAGGGATCTAGTGATTGTCTTTTTTGAGACAACAATTCTGACTTGGCTGTCATTTACTATAGTGTCTTGGCAGTTGTCCTGGGGTCTTTAGACACACCTCTCACTAGTTTTCTTTCCAGAGTCTGAAATATTTCACTTCCTACCGCTACCAGGCTTGTTCTGTGCTGTGTGGCTCTCTTTGAATTTCTTGATGATACTTCTCACTCCAATTCTTGATACTTTGAAATGCTGTGATAGCTTTGTATATGCATCTCCTACTTTGTGAATATCAAAATTGTTTTTCTCAAGTCTAAACTGATTTCTTTTGTTTTTGGCATTTTTCTTTCTCAAGTGACAGTTCAAACCCTTGCTTAAGATTTTATACTGTGTGTAAATTGGAAGATAACCCTCAGTTCTAACTTGACTTTACAAGCTTTGAGTATTACAAAGTTAAAGCACATCATTGCATAGCAGTGGTTTGTGCTGCTCAATAAAAGGTCAGTTTTTCAGGGGACTAATGATATTGATGATGGTAGTTTTTGGTTTTGTGAAATAATTTTGTTTCAGTTTACAAAGTAAAAATTTGTGCTTTGTAAAGAAACTAGGATGTTTGGAAAAGCTGTGGTGAAAATTCTTTATGATGTTTAACAGCACTTGGTAGAGACTGTCTTGTTAAAGACTCTGAAAACCTTGGAATCTCTGTATAAACAATCCATTAAAATTCTGGATAATAAGACACGACAGTATCACCACTGTTGTATATTTGCCAAACATAAGATTTTAAGCTTTGAAAATATGATCATTTATGTAAATATATGGATTTTTTTTTTAATTATTCATGGCTCTGCACCCCCACCTCTTAAGGCATTTGTGCATTTGACTTCTGAACAAACTAGAAAAGCACTCAGAGTGCATACCTCCACCAAGGCTCCTTCTGTCCCTCATGGATCACCTCCAAAATATAATGGTTCATGTGTAGGCCACGAGCCCATTCTGGTGAAAATTGCATCAAAGTCTGTCCAGTACTTTTGGAGGATTCTTGCTCACACACTGTGAGAATATAAGAGCCTTGGTGGAGATATGCATTCTAGGACCATCACCAAAATGTTATGGGTTCTTCTCTAGCCCAAGGACCACCTCTGGTGAAAATTTCATCCAAATCCATCCTGTAGTTTTTGTGTAATCCTGCTGTACAAATTCAAACAAGGTCCTTGATGGATGTATGCACTCTCAGATCATCACCAAAATTTAATGGGTTCATCCTTGGCCCAAGGGCAAGCTGGTGTCCACCAATGGTAAATGTCTTTGCTCGTTTGTTCTCACATCAATCTTCAACCTCTCCCTCAACCAGAACATAGTCCCCTCCTGCTTCAAAACCACAACCATCATCCCCCTCCCCAAACAGGGCCCACTGACCTGTCTGAATGATTACAAACCGGTAGCACTCATTCCAATCATCATGAAGTGCTTCGAGAGAGTGGTGCTGCCTCTCATTCAGGACAGCATACTGGGCACCCTGGACCCCCTGCAATACACCTACCGGCCCAGCAGGTCCACCTCGGATGCCATCACTGCAGCACTCCGTTATTCTCTCTCCCACCTGGAAAATAAAGACTACTTCATTAGGATGCTCTTTGTCGACTACAGCTCCGCCTTCAACACGGTCATCCCCCACAAACTCACCGACAAACTGTCTTCACTTGGCCTGCACCCCACCCTCTGCGACTGGCTACTGGACTGGCAGGCCTCAGTCTGTCAGGATGGGTAACAGGACCTCAGCCAGCATCATCATGAACACAGGTGTCCCACAGGGTTGTGTTCTCAGCCCCATCCTCTACAGCCTCTTCACCCATGATTGTGTTGCCTCCCACATGGACAATATCATCCTAAAGTTCGAGGATGGCACAGCAGTGATAGGACGCATCACTGGTGGCAACAAAACATCCTACAGGAGGGAGGTGGCCAGCCTGGTGTCATGGTGTGAGGACAACAACCTCACCCTCAACAAGGACAAGACAAAGGAGATGATAGTGGAGATGAGGAAAGGGAGGAGGAGACCCCATTGGCCGCTGTTCATCCGGGAGCTTGAGGGGGAGAGGGTGAGCAGCTTTAAATACCTGGGCATCCGCATCAGCGAGGACCTTACGTGGACACACAACACCACAGACCTGGTTAAGAGAGCTCAACAGTGACTGTACTTTCTGAGGAGGCTGAAGAAGTTTGGCATGTCCTCCAGGATCCTCAACAATTTCTACAGCTGCATCATCGAGAGCATCCTGACCAACTGCATCACTGCGTGGTATGGCAGCGCCACTGCCCTGGACCACAAACGCCTGCAGAGAGTGGTGAAAACAGCGGAGAAGATCATTAAGACTCCATTCCCCCTCTCTGCAGAGCATCTACCACAGCAGAGTCCAAAGGAGAGCTGACGCCATCCTCCAGGACCCCACCCACCCACAGCACAGACTGTTCACACTCCTACCCTCAGGCCGGAGGTACAGAAGTGTGAAATGCAGGACAACCAGACCAAAAAACTCCTTCTTTCCCACTGCCATCAGACTCCTGAACAAATAACAACTCCCAAAATTCTGCAACACAGCTTTGCATAGGAACTCATACACCGGCTGCTAAATTTGCACATTGTTCACCTGTACAGTAGATATAGTCTCACCCGTCTGATGTCCATATCATCTCTGCTGCTAATTATCATCTCTGCTGCTATTTATCATGTACAGTCTACTGGTACTATTGTTACAGAGAAATTAGCACTGGGTGCTAATTTGTAATTTGTAAGTATACACTGCTCGTTGCACAATGCTCACTTGCACACTGTACATAGGTTTATGCCATCTCAGGTTCACATCATCTCTGATATCAATATACCACTATCACTTTAGTCATCCGGTATATTTTCAATTTCATTCTTCTTTTCTGACTGCTTTAACTGCTTTAACTGTCCAAATTGCCTAGTGTGTGTTATTAGTACTCATTAGTTTTAGTATTTAGTATCAAGGTGTGCTTAAGGAGTCCTAATTGCCTAACTGTGTGTTGGTGTGTGTGTGTTATTAGCATCCAGTAGTATTAGGATAGAGTTACTTTGTTAGTGTGTCATTACCTTTTTAGAATTGTTGTTTCTTTACCTATTACCTTGGCATTCATTCAGAGAGCAAAGTAAGAATTTCATTGCTCAGGAAATGTAGCATTTCTTAGCTGTGCACATGATAATAACACCTTTGAATCTTGAAGGGCTACCTCTGGTGAAAATTTCATCAAAATCCGTCCAATAGTTTTTGTGTAATCCTGCTAACAGACGGACAAACAGACAAACCACCACGATTACATTACCTCCTTGGCGGAGATACTGTAATTACCAAGGACTTAATTACCAGTTAACAAGGTCCTCCTCTAGGTGGCATTGTTGCATCCCCCTACGTAAAACTGCTTTTGGACAATCAGTTTTCTCATACAAAGCCATAATGGAAAGGAACAAGCGCCCCACTGAACTGAAGACGAGAACAAATTACAGAGACTTCTTCACAGAAACTAAAAATGGATTTAATCAAACTTGCCAACATTGACTCTTTCCCTTTAATGGGATCTGAAACTGTATTCCATGATTGTTTTATGTGCGTTGTTCCTTATTTGTTAAACTCTGTACTTGCCTGTTACAGGGGCTACAGACTTAAAATTGGACCTGAACAGGTATTTCTGTGCCTGTTTTTATGTGTGCTGTTTTTTCATCTTGTTTGCCACAGGGACTGCTGATGGAAATTAGAGAGAACACTATAATCTGGTGCAGAGCATATCTACCCTGTACACGGTCCCTGAAAAATTAATGAAACAAAACAATACTTTTTAAAAATGAAATTTATATAGGGGGCTCATAATTCTGTCCTCAGCTGTATATACAGATATAGATATACAGATGCATCTCAATAAATTAGAATATCATCAAAAAATTAATTTATTTCACTAATTCAATTCAAAAAGTTAAACCATATATACTGTAGATTCATTACACACAGAGTGATATATTTCAAGCATTTATTTCTTTTAATTTTGATGATTATGGCTTACAGCTAATGGAAACCCAAAATTCAGTTTCTCAAAAAAATTCAATATCACATAAGTGTAGGGAGTTAGAAATGAAGAAGCGATGTGACTTTATAAATCAAAGTTTAATATCAGCTTCACCTCCCTAACATGTCTCATCTCGGTGCAGAAGCAGAATAAGAGGTCGAACGCAGTCAGACCTTCATACTTATACCCACACTCAACAAAAGACATTGCATACCAAAGCTGACATCCCGCATTAAACATAATCCCCCCTCCATTGTCCTCCGTCTCCTCCACCTGACCCTGGGTGGTCAGGGAGATCGATCCGGTCTCCACCGCTGTGACTCCACCGCTCCACCGCTGCGAATATGGCATTCGCTAGAGCACTTTTTACTTCCGCGAAGGCGTGTTCGCGCTCCGGGGTCCATTCGACCGCGTTGGAAGGCTTTTGTTTTCTGAGCGCGGCATACAGGGGCTGCATGAGTTGAGCTGCGTGGGGGAGGAAACGGTTGTAAAAATTCACCATTCCCAAAAATTCTTGCAGCGATTTGACCGTTTGTGGTTGTGGAAAATTTTTTACTGCGCGGACTTTGTCTGGCAATGGGACTGCCCCCTTCAGTGAAACTCTGTGTCCCAAAAAATCAATTTGTGACACGCCGAATTTGCATTTGGCTGGGTTGATTATTAACCCGTGCTCTTCTAGTCTCTGAAAAACTGTAGTGAGGTGTTGTTCGTGTTCTTCCTCTGACGGGCTGGCTACCAACATATCGTCGAGGTAGACGAACACGAAGGGGAGGTCACATAATACCGCATCCATCATACGCTGAAAGGTTTGAGCAGCGCCTTTGAGGCCGAACGGCATCCGCAAAAATTCAAAAAAGACCGAAAGGGGTTATTACAGCCGTTTTAGGAATGTCTTCTGCTCGAACGGGGACTTGGTGATAGCCGCGGACCAGGTCTATTTTAGAAAAAATGCGCGCACCCTCCAGATGTAGTGAAAAATCTTGGATGTGAGGAATTGGGTAGCGGTCATGCGCTGTCGCATTGTTTAGTCTGCGGTAATCGCCGCAAGATCTCCAAGAACCGTCGATTTTCGGGACCATGTGGAGTGGCGATGCCCAGGGGCTTTTCGACCGTCTAATAATGCCTAATTTTTCCAGGGTGGCAAACTCGTCCCGTGCTATGGCGAGCTTGGTCACGTCTAAGCGCCGAGCTTTGGCGAACACGGGTGGGCCTGTTGTGGGGATGAAGTGTTCAACCCCGTGTTTCGCTACTGTCGCTGAAAATTTTGGAACTGTGAGTGCTGGAAATTGGGTGAGGAGTTGGTCAAACTTAACTCCTGCTGTTGTGACGCTGGCCTGCACGGGTGGTGGAGAAACTCGAGCTGAGCAGGGGATAGAAGCAAATGACAGTGCATGAACCAAGCGCCTATTTGCTAGATTGACTAACAACCCATGTGCACACAAAAAGTCAGCGCCCAGCAAGTTAAAACTCACCGCCGCTACAATAAATGTCCATCTATAGTTGCGGCCGTGGATGCAAAGAAGCAGGTTCCTTTCACCGAAGGTGTCGATGATCGAGCCGTTGGCTGCCATCGCTCCATTTCCCCGGGGACCCATGGCCCGGTCTGCGTGGGAAGGGGTGATAAAACTCAGCTGAGCTCCGGTGTCGATCAGGAACTGTCTCCCGGTGTGTCCGTCAGTCACATAAAGTAGCTTATTTTTTTCGCCGAGAGCCGCGGCTGTTAATGGTTCTCGGCTTTGGCGTTTCCCGAACTTTTTGAATTTGCAGGGGGGCACGCATTTGTATGCCCTCTCGGCGAAATGGTGGTGGTAATAGCAGATGTCGTTCCGCTTGCTGCGCCCTGGTCGTGCTGCCGCCATGGTGGGCGGGCTCTGCTCGGTTGCCTGTGGTTCTCCGCTGCTCTGGGCTTCCGCGCTGAGATCTGCGGATGCTGCTGTGGCCATCTGTTCCCTGCAGGCGTTGATGAGCCGCTGCGCTTCTCGGGCCAGCGCGCGGAAGTCCTGCTGGGTGCTGCACCGCATGTTGACCAGCGTCCCTCTCATGTGTGGCGGCAGAGTGCTGAGGAAGATGTGTTGGAAGAGGAAGTTGTCGTTGTCCTCTTCCTTGAGCTGCAGCATGTCCTCCATGAGGGCCTTGGGTCTGCATCCTCTGTGGCCGTAGATCACCAGGATCTTCTCTGCTCTCTCTTCGGCTGAGGGGACGAAGTTCTCGACGATGGTCGCCTTAAGTTCTCTGTATTTGTCATGGGCGGGCGGCTGTTGGATTATGCTCCGCGCACATCTTGACGTGGCAGCGTCGAGTTTGGGGACGATGTGATAAAACTTCGTCTCGTCCGCCGTTATGCCCGCCAGTGCAAACTGAGCCTCAGCTTGCTGGAACCACGAGCTCGGGTCTTCTTGCCAGAATTCTGGCAGCTTGACGGTGACGGCGCTTGTGTGGGCCGTCCCTGATGTGTCCGCCGGGTGAGAGCGCCTTTCTTCTGCTCTCACGGCGGGGCTGGGGATGGTGCTCGGTTGAGCCCTCTCTGTAGCTTCTGCCGTGGGGGAACGTCTTCCATCCGTTCCCCTGTCTGCATGGGCGCCGGCGCTTGCCTGGGTCGCCTCTGATGAGTTAATCGCGGGAGAATGTCTCTGTTCCATCCTCACGTCGGGGTCACCAGTGTAGGGAGTTAGAAATGAAGAAGCGATGTGACTTTATAAATCAAAGTTTAATATCAGCTTCACCTCCCTAACATGTCTCATCTCGGTGCAGAAGCAGAATAAGAGGTCGAACGCAGTCAGACCTTCATACTTATACCCACACTCAACAAAAGACATTGCATATCAAAGCTGACATCCCAACATTAACATAATCCCCCCTCCATTGTCCTCCGTCTCCTCCACCTGACCCTGGGTGGTCAGGGAGATCGATCCGGTCTCCACCGCTGCGACTCTGTCTGCTCTTTGATCCTCGCTGGCGGTTGAGACCTCTTGTCCTGTTCATAGGCGTGAGGTCATTCCACATATGTAATCACTAAACATTCTAATATGTCTATACATATGTAGGTATGGAATATATGATTAATATAAGCCACATAAGATCTTTTTTTTTTTTAGAAAAATGATTTTTAATAGAAATATCGGCCGACTGAAAAGTATGTCCATGTACACACTCAATACTTAGTCATGGCTCCTTTTGCATGAATTACTGCATCAGTGTGGTGTGGCATGGAGGCAGTCAGCCTCTGGCACTGCTGAGGTGTTATGGAAGCCCAGGTTGCTTTGATAGCGGCCTTCAGCTGGTCTGCACTGTTGGGTCTGGTGTCGCTTATCTTCCTCTTAACAATATCCCATAGATTCTCTATGAGGTTTAGGTCAGGCAAATTTGCCGGCCAATCAACCATGGTCATTAAACCAGGTATTGGTACTTCAGACTATGTCATCTGCTGGTGTTGGTCCACTGTGTTTTATCAAGTCCAAAGTCAGCACAGCCCTCTACCAGGAAATTGTGGTGATTTGCTCTGCCTGCCTGTTGTCTTATCCTCCACAGGTGCACACACACCTGATCTCCTAATCAGCCTGACTATTTAAGCCGTGCTGCCCTCGGGTTCGCACGGAGTTGTCTTACTCCCTGGTCTGATGAGACCTCAGCACTACTTCGTCACTCTCCTGAGAAATCCTCTTCTCTTCGTCGTTCTCCTGGGAGTTCCAGCTCCCCAACGCGAAGTAAGCTCTCCTTCACCTTCATCATTTCCAACCCACGCTCTGCTCCCCTGTGCACAGGTGGAAATCCGTGGCAGCGGACCTCCTCCTCCTGGCAGCAGGCCGAGCACTCTCTACACTCCACCAAGCCTTGCTACACTCCCTCTGCAATCGGGGCCAAAGACACTGTCCCACTGGCCAGAGCCCTCGGGATCATGCCTGTGCTGCTCACCAACTCGTCAACAGTAAGATTGCACATCACCGTACCATCTCTCCTGAGTGTTGGCACTAATCGCCCTTGTCTCTGCTCTTCCCTAGGGGTTTTTTTTGTTGTTTTTTTTGTTACTTATTTGTACCCGTAGGTAGACTTGGTTTGCAGTCTGGTGACAAGCCACCGGCTGCTGGTCGCTGCGTGCGCGAGCGCCCTAAACCTACATGTTTTTTGGTGTGCGGGAGGAAACCGGAGAAATCCCGGAGTAAACCCGCGCAACACGGGGAGAGAACATGCAAACTCCACACAGCTCACTGTTGGTCGGGGGCTGGGATCGAACCCATGATCTCATGATCCCCGCGGTCCCCCGGCCGAGGGTAAAACTGTGCTGCCACAGTGCTAAACCACTGCGCCACCGTGCAGCCCAGGGTTGCCAGTCTGCACGGTGCTCTGCTCGCCCCGGCTGCTACATTCATACACACATGCATCCACACACTCTACACTACACAATAAAGATAATTGAGTTTATTTCTGAGTCTGTGTCTGCTTTCTGTGTCTCAAAACATGTCAGTATGACTCCGTCCGAACAACCCAGCAGACAGTGCGCTAGCACACAAAATTAACATCTTAGAGGCTCGAGTAGACCAATTATCACACCGACAACAGGTCATACTTACTCAACTGGTCCCAATAAACTCTCGCCTGGATCGCCTGTCAGGTCCTCAGCCCTTCCCCTCAGCTTTGGGTAGCACAACCACTCCAGCTAGCTCCATTCCGTCTCCTTCTCCACTATCCCGGCTGACGCCAGTTCCCACACCCACTCGCTTCAATGGTAAGCTAGGGGAAGCAAGGGGACTCCTATTACAATGTGGGATAGTGTTTCAGCGGGTGCTAGGGGATTTTCCCACCAGTCACAGCCGCATTGGCTGTGTAGTTAATCTTCTGGAGGGGCGGGCGTTAGCCTGGGCTTATGTGGTTATGGCTAGGGTGGATTACGCCAGTATAACTTATGACCAGTTTGTGAGTGAATTTAATGAGGTGTTTGACCATTCTGACCGAGATAGCGTGCTAACCTCCCGGCTCCTCACCTTAAGGCAAGGGAACAAGCCCATAGCTGATTATGCCGTGGACTTCTGGGTGGTAGCCACGGAGATAGGGTGGGAGGATGCCTCCCTTTGCAGCATCTTCATCCGTATTTATCCTTTTTTTTTTTTTTCCTTTGAAAGACAAAAGTAAAATAGAAAGATGTCTTTACCTTCTTTACATGTTTCAACTGCACTGCAGCCTTCATCAGAAGAGTCAGCTGATTGCTGCCAGGTGACATTTATCAGCTGATTTTCGTAGGCGGGGCCAGCTCAGCAGATCTGTCAGATCCGCCGAGCCGGCCCCGCCTCCCGCCGTCAGATGGTCTCTGGAGAATGTGGTCCCAGGTGTGAGAAAGCATAAAGGCTCCCTCATCTCGGTTCATGGTGTCTTTTCCCCGCTTTCTGATCTCTATTGCCTCCTTGATCCAACGTTTGTGTCTGTTGCTCTCCGATCCAATAATTTTTGTGTTGTCCCAGTCCATGATGTGATTATTTCTTTTGCAGTGGTCCGATATAGCTGATTTTAATGTTTCTTGTTCTGCTTTTTCTTTTTGTGATCTTGTGAGTCGTCCTTGCGTTTCCTTCTCACATTCCTTTTGGTGTTCTTTTTTTCTTGTGGTGAATAATCTTCTGGTTTCTCCAATGTAGGTTTTGTTACATGATCTGCATGATATTTCATATAATACATTGCATTTATTGTCTTGTTCTATTCTGTCCTTGGGGTGTACTAATAACTGTCTTAATTTTTTGTGTGGTTTGACTGCTGTGTTTATTTTGTATTTTTTCATGATCCTTTGAATTGGTTCCGTGATCCCTCGTATGTATGGTATAGTTATGGTTTCCTTGTTTTTGATTTCAGCTTTTGTTCTGTGTCTTGTGTCCTGTTTATTTTCTTTGTTTTTGACTTGCTGTTTCCCTTTGTTTATGGCCCATACTGGATATTGGCAGCGTATAAGTGCATGTTTTATGTGGTTTTCCTCTTCCTGTCTGTCTTCTTGTTCCGTGATGATGGTGGCTCGTTCATATAATGTCCTGACGACTGATAGCTTGTGTGCTGTGGGGTGTTCCGATGTCCAAAGTAGGTATTGATCTGTGTGGGTTGGTTTCCTGTAGACTGTGATTTTTATGCTGCCATCCTCGTTGTGGTGGATTTTCATGTCCAGAAAGGCTATGGTGCCATTTTCCTCCTCTTCGTGTCCTTCCTAGACACCATGAACCGAGATGAGGGAGCCTTTATGCTTTCTCACACCTGGGACCACATTCTCCAGAGACCATCTGACGGCGGGAGGCGGGGCCGGCTCGGCGGATCTGACAGATCTGCTGAGCTGGCCCCGCCTACGAAAATCAGCTGATAAATGTCACCTGGCAGCAATCAGCTGACTCTTCTGATGAAGGCTGCAGTGCAGTTGAAACATGTAAAGAAGGTAAAGACATCTTTCTATTTAGACACCATGAACCGAGATGAGGGAGCCTTTATGCTTTCTCACACCTGGGACCACATTCTCCAGAGACCATCTGACGGCGGGAGGCGGGGCCGGCTCGGCGGATCTGACAGATCTGCTGAGCTGGCCCCGCCTACGAAAATCAGCTGATAAATGTCACCTGGCAGCAATCAGCTGACTCTTCTGATGAAGGCTGCAGTGCAGTTGAAACATGTAAAGAAGGTAAAGACATCTTTCTATTTTACTTTTGTCTTTCAAAGGAAAAAAAAAAAAGGATAAATAATTGAAAGAAGACAAAATTAACCTGTTTGACGTATCTTCATCCGTAGCCTTAGCCCTAACTTGAGGGACGAGCTAGCCCACTTGGAGAAATCCTGTAAGCTAACCAAGCTCATTTCCCTGGCCATTAGTTTGGACAATCGGCTAAGGGAGTGGGCCAACGAGCGGAAGGCTTCCGGTCGCTTGGGCACCCAGTTTCACTGCTCCCCGCAGCAACCCCTGCTGGCCCTTCCTCCCTCTGATCCACTAGACTCCCCTGAGCCAATGGTAGTAGGCCAGTCTAAGTTACCACTGGCGGAGAAACAGCACTGCCGGGAGTTAGGCTTATGTTTGTGTTGCGGCAGTGATGAACATGAGCTTGCTACTTGTCCCATCCGGCCAAAAGAGGGAGTCCATGCGTCACAGTAGGGGGGCTCACGGACTTGCACCAGAACAATCCCCTCACTAAATTTCTGTTATCCATCCGTTTTGTTCATAATCATGTTGAAATTTCCACACATGCACTCATCGACTCAGGGGCCGAGCAGAGCTTCATCTCTGAGGAACTGGCAACCCAATCGGGGCTCACCTGCCACCAGCTAAAGACACCTCTTAAGCTTGTTGCCCTGTCCAAAGCCCCTCTGGTGTTGGTGTCCAAGCAAACTGCCCCGATCTCGGTTATTGTGTCTGGAAACCACCATGAGCAGCTCAGGTTGTTTATGCTTCCGGTCTCCACCTCTCCGGTCATCTTAGGATATCCATGGTTCCAGTTGCACAACCCCACCATTGACTGGCGCTCTGGGAACCTAGTCTCTTGGAGTTCGTTTTGCCTCAGCACTTGCCTCCAGTCCACTGCTTGCTCGCCCTCCGTGCCTCTCAGCATCCCTGACACCCCCCCGCCGGACCTGTTCAAGGCTCCCCCAGAGTACCACGATCTGGGGGCCGTCTTCAGTAAGTCCCAAACCTTATCTCTTCCCCCCCACTGCCCATATGATTGTGTCATTAACCTCCGGCCCGGAGCCCCGTTACCATCTAGCCGGCTGTACAGCCTGTCAGTTCCGGAGCAGGAGGCCATAGAGACCTATATTAAAGAGTCCCTGAGCTCGGGCATAATCCGTCCATCATGCTCAGCGGTGGGGGCAGGATTCTTCTCCGTGGGCAAGAAGGACGGCTCACTGAGACCATGCATTGACTTCCAGGAACTTAATAATATCACCATTAAGGACAAATACACACTTCCACTCATCAATATGGCATTTGACTCCCTCCATGGGCCTCCTGTTTCACAAAACTAGACCTCTGCAACGCCTACCACCTGGTGCGAATCCATGAAGGAGATGAATGGAAGACGGGGTTTCGGACCCCTAGCGGTCATTTTGAGTACCTCGTCATGCCGTTTGGATTGACCAACACTCCAGCTGTTTTCCAGCGGCTCATCAACGACATGTTGAGGGACTTTCTGGGCTTGTTTGTCTTTGTTTACCTTGATGATATCCCGATTTTTTCACAGTCCCTCGAGGAACATCGGGCACACGTAAGGCGAGTGCTGCAGCGGCTGCTGGAGAACAAGTTGTTCGTGAAGGCTGAAAAGTGTGAGTTCCACACCCCAACCACGTCATTTCTGGGCTTTGTCATCTCACACAAGGAAATCATCACGGACCCAGGCAAGGTAAAAGCGGTGGTAGAATGGCCGACTCCTTCCTCCCGGAAGCAGTTGCAGCAGTTTCTGGGATTTGTCAACTTCTACCACCACTTCATAAAAAACTATAGCATCACTGCCCTTCCTCTCACTCGCCTCACCTCCTCCAAGGTGCCCTTCCGGTGGACAGAGAAGGATGAGGCTGCCTTCAAGACGTTAAAGTCACATTTCTCCTCTTCCCCGATCCTGGCGCAGGTGGACCCCACTCTACGGTGCTTGGTGGAGGTCAACGCTTTGGACTCTGGTGGAGGAGCGGTGCTGTCCCAGCGTTCCCCGGTGGATGGCAAGATTCGCCCCTGGCCGTTCTTCTCCCGCCGTCTCTCCTCGGCGGAGAGAAACTATGACATCGAGGACAGGGAGCTCCTGGCAGCGAAGCTGGCACTGGAGGAGTGGCGCCATTGGCTGGAGGGGGCCTCCCAGCCGTTCATCGTCTGGATAGATCATAAGAACTTGGAGTACCTCAGGACGGCTAAGCGACTGAACGTGCGCCAGGCCCGCTGGTCCCTGTTTTTTGGCCGATTCAACTTCACCATCACCTACCGCCCGGGTGTCCAAGAACACCAAGCCTGACGCCCTTTCTAGGCAATTCGCCTCGGATGCGGTGGAGATACCAGAACACCCCATCATTCCCCCATCCTGCATCGTTGGCGCCCTCTTGTGGGGTATCAAAGAGAGGGTTCTGAGGGCGCAGGAGACCGAGGCGGACCCGGGCAGGGGTCCTGTGGGGAAGTTGTATGTGCCCTCTGCCATCCGGGGTGAGGTGATTAATTGGGCCCACTCCTCCAAGCTCTTGCGCCATCCGGGGATGGCACGCACAGTGACTCTTCTACAGAGGACCTTTTGGTGGCCATCAATCCGGAGGGACGTCGGGGAGTATATCCGCGCCTGCCCCCAGTGTGCCACTGGCAAGACGTCCTCCTCTCCTCCAGCTGGTTTGCTTCACCCTCTCCCTATTCCTGGCAGGCCCTGGTCCCACGTAGCCCTGGATTTCATCACCGGCCTCCCATCCTCTGCCAACAACACCATCATTCTCACCAGTGTGGACAGGTTCTCCAAGGCAGCCTATTTCGTTCCCCTGAAAGGCCTGGCCACGGCGAAGGAGACAGCGGATCTACTCGTCATCCATGTGGTGAGGCTTCACGGCATCCCCCTGGACATCGTGTCCCACTGAGGTCCCCAATTCTTCTCACAAGTATGGAAAGCCTTCTGTAACACCACTGGGGCTACGGTGAGCCTGTCAACGGGGTACCATCCGCAGAGCAACGGCCAATGTGAGCGGGCCAGTCAGGAGCTGGAGGCAGCGCTGCGGTGCATCACCACCGCCAACCCAGCGTCCTGGAGCACCTACCTGCCGTGGGTGGAGTACGCTCATAACACCACCATTTCTTCTGCCATAGGCATGTCCCCATTTGAGGCCTCTTTGGGCTACAACCCCCCGCTGTTTCCCGAGGAGGAGGGGGACATTGCCGTAACTTCAGTATGTGCCCACATGAGGCGCTGTCACCGGTTGTAGAAGGCTACCCAGGCCACAACGGCGAACCACAATTCCACCATCGCCAACCATCGCAGGACACCGGCTCCATCCTATCGGGTTGGGCAACAGGTATGGCTTTCTACACGAAACATCAACCTCAAGGCTGAGCCTAGAAAGTTCTCTCAGCGGTTTATTGGCCCATTTGCTATCACCCATATTGTTAACCCTGTGGCTGTGCGCCTAGCTCTCCCTCCCTCCCTCTGCATTTGTCCCACCTTTCACGTCTCCCAGGTGAAGCCGTTCTGCTCCAGCCCTCTGTGCCCCCCTCCCAAGATGCCACCTCCACCAGTTGTGATCGATGGCGACCCGGCGTGGAAAGTCAACGCCATTCTGGATGTCCGTCGCCGGGGTTGCGGCCTCCAGTACCTGGTGGACTGGGAGGGTTATGGCCCTGAATGGAGGTCCTGGATGTGTCCCTCCTTCGCGCTGGATCCTCAGCTCATCAGGGACTTCCACCGGACGCACCCGGGTAGGTTAGATCGGCTGCCGAGAGGCATCACATGGGAGGGAGTACTGGGGTGATTTGCTCTGCCTGCCTGTTGCCTTATCCTCCACAGGTGCGCACACACCTGATCTCCTAATCAGCCTGACTATTTAAGCCGTGCTGCCCTCGGGTTCGCACGGAGTTGTCTTACTCCCTGGTCTGATGAGACCTCAGCACTATTTCATCACTCTCCTGAGAAATCCTCTTCTCTTCGTCGTTCTCCTGGTAGTTCCAGCTCCCCAATGCCAAGTAAGCTCTCCTTCACCTTCATCATTGGGCTGCATGGTGGCGCAGTGGTTAGCACTGCGGCAGCACAGTTTTACCCTCGGCCGGGGGATCGCGGAGATCATGAGATCGTGGGTTCGATCCCTGCCCCCGGCCAACAGCGATCTGTGTGGAGTTTGCATGCTCTCCCCTTGTTGCGTGGGTTTACTCCGGGATTTCTCCGGTTTCCTCCCACATGCTAAAAACATGCAGGTTAGGGATACGGGGCGCTTGCGCACGCAGCGACCGGCAGCTGGTGGCTTGTCACCAGACTGCAAAACAAATCTACCTACGGGTACAAAATAAGTACAAAAAAAAAAAAAAAAAATTTCCAACCCACGCTCTGCTCCCCTGTGCACAGGTGGAAATTCGTGGCAGCGGACCTCCTCCTCCTGGCGGCGGACCAAGCACTCCCTACACTCCAACAAGCCTTGCTACACTCCCTCTGCAACCGGGGCCAAAGACACTGTCCCACTGGCCGGAGCCCTCAGGATCAAGCCTGTGCTGCTCACCAACTCGTCAGCAGTAAGACTGCACATCACCGTACCATCTCTCCTGAGTGTTGGCACTAATCGCCCTTGTCTCTGCTCTTCCCTAGGGTTGCCAGTCTGCACGGTGCTCTGCTCGCCCCAGCTGCTATATTCATACACACACGCATCCACACACTCTACACAAAAAAAGATAATCAAGTTTATTTCTGAGTCTGCGTCTGCTTTCTGGGTCTCGAAACATGTCAGAAATTTTAAAGCACTTCAGGCTTCCCTCTGCTGAAAAGCTTTATGGAGACGCTGATTTCATTTTCCTGCAGGACTTGGCACCTGTCCACACTAAAGTACAAATACTTGGTTTAATAACTTTGGTATCACTGTGCTTGATAGGTCAATTTTTTTTTGGGAGAAACTGAATTTTGGGTTTTCATTAACTGTAAGCCATAATCATCAAAATTAAAAGAAACAAATGCTTAAAATGCGTGGTGCGGTGGAACAGTGGTTAGTACTGCAGCAGCACAGCAACTCACCTTTGGCCATGGGATCCCTGGTTCGATCCCAGCCCCTGACCAACAGTGATCTGTGTGGAGTTTGCATGTTCTCCCCGTGTCTGCGTGGGTTTACTCCGGGAGTTCTCCGGTTTCCTCCCACAGGCCAAAAACATGCAGGTTAGGTTAACTGGAAACTCTAAAGTGGCCCTAGGTGGGAATGTGTGTGTGAATGGTAAAGGGACAGCACCGTACCGTGGCTGCTTCATCCATCCAGGTGGATGCCCTCAATTTCCCCTCTGGGGATCAATAAAGTATACAGAATCAAAAAAATCACAAAAAAAAAAATCGAAATACATCAGTCTGTGTGTATTGAATCTATATATGCATTTCACTTACAGTGGTGTGAAAAAGTATTTGCCCCCTTCATGATTTCTCATTTGCTTTTGTATGTTTGTCACACTTAAACGTTTCAGATCATCAAACAATTTAAATATTAGACAAAGATAACACAAGTAAAAACAAAATGCAGTTTTTGAATGAAGGTGTTTATTATTAAGGGGGGAAAAATCCAACCCTACATGCCCCTGTGTGAAAAAAAAGATTGCCCCCTAAACCTAATAACTGGTTGGGCCACCCTACAGCAACAACTGCAATCAAGCGTTTGACATAACTGACAATGAGTCTTTTATAGTGCTGTGGAGGAATTTTGGCTCACTCATCGTTGCAGAATTGTTGAAATTCAGCCATACTGGAGGGTTTTCGAGCATGAACCGCCTTTTAAGGTCATGCCACAGCATCTCAATCAGATTCAGGTCAGGACTTTGACTGGTCCACTCCAAATTCTTCATTTTGTTTTTCTTAAGCCCTTCAGAGGTGGACTTGTTGGTGTGCTTTGGATCATTGTCCTGCTGCAGAACCCAAGTGCACTTCAGCCTGAGGTCACGAACAGATGGCCGCACATTCCCCTTCAAGATTTTTTGGTAGACAGCAGAATTCATGGTTCCATTTACCACAGCAAGTCTTCCAGGTCTTGAAGCAGCAAAACAGCCCCAGACTATCACACTACCATCACCATATTTTACTGTTTGTATGATGTTCCTTTTCTGAAATGCTGTTACTTTTACGCTGGATGTAATGGAACACACACCTTCCAAAAAGTTCAACTTTCTTCTCGTCAGTCCACAGAGTATTTTCCCAAAAGTCTTGAGGATCATCAAGATGTTTTCTGGCAAAACTGAGACGAGCCTTTATGTTCTTTTTGTTCAGCAGTGGTTTTTGTCTTGGAACTCTGCCATGCAGGCCATCTTTGCCCAATCTCTTTCTTATGGTGGAGTCATGAACACTGAGCTTAACTGAGGCAAGTGAGGCCTGCAGTTCTCTGGATGTTGTTGTGGGGTCTTTTGTGACCTCTTGGATGAGTCGTCGCTGTGTTCTTGGGGTAATTTTGGTCAGCCGGCCACTCCTGGGAAGGTTCACCACTGTTCCATGTTTTTGCCATTTGCGGATAATGGCTCTCACTTTGGTTTGCTGGAGTTCCAAAACTTTAGAAATGACTTTATAACCTTTTCCAGACTGATAGATCTTAATTACTTTGTTTCTCATTTGTTCTTGAATTTCTTTGGATCACAACATGATGTCTAGCTTTTGAGGATCTTTTGGTCTACTTCACTTTGTCAGGCAGGTCCTATTTAAGTGATTTCTTGATTGAGAACAGGTGTGGCAGTAATCAGGCCTGGATGTGGCTAGAGAAATTGAACTCAGCTTTCCAAAGATATGATAAACCACATTTAATTTATGTTTTAACAGGGGGCAATCACTTTTTCACACAGGGCCATGTAGGTTTTGATTTTTTTTTACCCTTAATAATAAATTCCTTCATTTAAAAACTGCATTTTGTGTTTACTTGTGTTATCTTTGTCTAATATTTAAATGTGTTTGATGATCTGAAACATTTAAGTGTGACAGAAACATACAAAAAAATGAGAAATCAGGAAGGGGCCAAACACTTTTTCACACCACTGTATTGAATTCCATCCATCCATCCATCTTCTACCGCTTTTCCGGAGGTCCGGGTCGCGGAGGCAGCAGTTCAAGCAGAGAAGCCCAGACTTCCCTCTCCCCAGCCACCTGCTCCAGCTCTTCAGAGGGGATACCAAGGCGTTCCCAGACTAGCTGGGAGACATAGTCTCTCCACCGAGTCCTGGGTCTGCCCCGGGGTCTCCTCCCAGTGGGACGTGCCTGAAACACCTCAAGTGGGAGGCGTCCAGGAGGCATCCTAATCAGATGCCCATACCACCTCAACTGACTCCTTTCAATGTGGAGGAGCAGCGGTTCTACTCTGAGCCTCTCCCGGATGACTGAGCTCCTCACCCTATCTCTGAGGGTGAGTCCAGCAATCCTACGGAGAAAGCTCATTTCAGCCGCTTGTATCCGCGATCTCGTTCTTTCGGTCATTACCCAAAGCTCGTGACCATAGGTGAGAGTAGGAACGTAGATTGACTGGTAAATCGACAGCTTTGCCTTAGAACTAAGCTCCCTCTTCACCACAACAGACCGGTACAACGTCCGCATCACTGCAGATGCTGCTCCAATCCGTCTGTCGATCTCTCGCTCCATTTTCCCCTCACTCGTGAACAAGACCCCAAGATACTTAAACTCCTCCACTTGGGGCAGGAGCCTGTCCCCAACCCGGAGAGGACAATCCACCTTTTTCCGGCTGAGGACCATGGACTCGGACTTGGAGGTGCTGATTCTCATCCCAGCCGCTTCACACTCAGCGGCAAACCGTCCCAGCAAGAGCTGTAGGTCATTGCTGGATGAAGCCAACAGGACAACATCATCTGCAAACAACAGAGATGAGATCCTGTGGTCACCAAGCATGACACCCTCCATTCCCTGGCTGCGCCTAGAAATCCTGTCCATAAAAATTATGAACAGGACCGGTGACAAAGGGCAGCCCTGGCGGAGTCCAACTCTCACTGGGAATGACTCCGACCGAGTGTTGGCAATGCGAACTAAACTCTCACAACGGTCGTACAGAGACCGAATAGCTCGTAACAACAAGCCCGATACCCCATACTCCCGAAGCACCCCCCACAAAAATCCACGAGGGACGCGGTCAAATGCCTTCTCCAAGTCCACAAAACACATGTAAACTGGTTGGGCAAACTCCCACGAACCCTCAAGAATTCTCGAGAGGGTAAAGAGCTGGTCCGATGTGCCACGGCCAGGACGAAAACCACATTGCTCCTCCTGAATCCGAGGTTCGACCAACGGCCGGACTCTCCTCTCCAGTACCTTGGCATAGACCTTCCCAGGGAGGCTGAGGAGTGTGATCCCTCTAAAGTTGGAGCACACCCTCCGGTCCCCTTTTTTGAAGAGAGGAACCACCACCCCGGTTTGCCATGCCAAAGGCACTGCCCCCGACCTCCACGCAATGTTGCAGAGGCGTGTCAACCATGACAACCCAACAACATCCAGGGCCTTGAGGTACTCGGGGCGAATCTCGTCCACCCCCGGGGCCCGGCCACCAAGGAGATTTTTAACCACCTTGGCGACCTCAGCCCCTGTGATAGGCGAGTCATCCCCCTCGTCCCCAAACCCTGCTTCCTCTGTGGAAGGCGTATCAGTGGGATTGAGGAGATCCTCGAAGTATTCCTTCCACCGCCCGACGATATCCCCAGTTGAAGTCAACAGTGTCCCATCCGCACCATACACAGTGTGGACGGGGAGCTGCTTTCCCCTCCTGAGCCGCCGAACAGTTTGCCAGAATCTCTTTGAAGCCGACCGAAAGTCTTGTTCCATGGCCTCACCGAACTCCTCCCATACCCGGGTTTTTGCTTCAGCAACCACCCGAGCTGCACTCCGCTTGGCCTGCCGGTACACCTCAGCTGCTTCGGGAGTCCCACAAGCCAACCAAGCTTGATAGGACTCCTTCTTCAGCTTAATGGCCCCCCTCACCACTGGTGTCCACCACTTGGTTCGGGGGTTGCCACCACGAGATGCACCGACCACCTTGCGGCCGCAGCTCTGGGCTGCCGCTTCAACAACAGAGGTGGAGAACATGGCCCATTCAGACTCCATGTCTCCAGACTCCCTCGGAATGTGGTTGAAGTTCTTCCGGAGGTGGGAGTTGAAGACCTCCCGGACAGGGGCCTCAGCCAGACGCTCCCAGCACACCCTCACTATACGTTTGGGTCTACCAGGTCTGAATGGCTTCCTCCCCTGCCATCGGATCCAACTCACCACCAGGTGGTGATCAGTTGACAGCTCTGCACCTCTCTTTACTCGGGTGTCCAAGACATACGGTCGCAGGTCTGATGATACGATAACAAAATCGATCATCGACCTGCGGCCTAGGGTGTCCTGGTGCCAGGTGCACATATGGACACCCTTATGCTTGAACATGGTGTTCGTTATAGACAGACTGTGGTTAGCACAGAAGTCCAATAACTGAACACCACTCGGGTTCAGATCGGGCAGGCCGTTCCTCCCAATCACCCCCCTCCAGGTTTCACTGTCGTTGCCCACGTGCGCATTGAAGTCCCCCAGTAGGACAATGGAGTCTCCAGGAGGAGCACCCTCCAGCACCCCAGTCACAGACTCCAAAAAGGGTGGGTACTCTGAAACATCATTTGGTGCATAGGCACAAATGATGGTCAGGACCCGTTTCCCAACCCGAAGGCGCAGGGAAGCAACCCTTTCGTCCACCGGGGAAAACTCCAATATAGAGGCAGCAAGGTGGGGCGATACAAGAATACCTACCCCTGCTCGTCGCCTCTCGCCCGGGGCAACTCCAGAAAAGGCCAAGCTCCAGCCCCTCTCCAGGAGACTGGTTCCGGAACCGGAGCTGTGTGTTGAGGTGAGGCCGACTATATCTAGCCGGTATCGCTCAATCTCGTACACCAGCTCAGGCTCCTTCCCCACCAGAGAGGTGACATTCCACGTACCAAAAGCCAGTTTAGAAAGCTTGGGATCAGTCCGCCAAGGTCTCCGCCTTTGACTGCCACCTAATCCACATAGCACCGGACTTCCATGATCCCTCCTGCAGGTGGTGAACCTACTGGAGGGCGGACCCATGTAACTCCTTCGGGCTGAGCCCGGCCGGGTCCCATGGGTGGAAACCCGGCCACCAGACGCTAGCCTTCGAGCCCCTCCCCCAGGCCTGGCTCCAGGGTGGGGCCCCGGTAACCCCATACCGGGCGGGGTACACTGAATCCTTGATATACAATTTATCATGAGAGTCTGTTGGATCGTTCTTCGTCTGGCCCTTCACCCAGGACCAGTTTGTCTTGGGAGACCCTATCAGAGGCAAATTGCCCCGGACAACATAGCTCCTGGGATCACTGGGGCACGCAAACCCCCCCACCACGATAAGGTGACGATCCATGAGGGGGACTGTATTGAATTGAATTACTGAAATAAATTAACTTTTCGATGATATTCTAATTTATTGAGATGCACCTGTATATTGTCAGTCAATTATGGTTTTTATGCAATAATTAAACCCTGAGTTGATTTGATGAAATATGTGACAGACATCTGACACAGTTCCTGAAATGTCAGACTCTGCATGTAGGAAAAAAGTGCATAACAGGGACACTTGAACCCTAAAAACATGTGTAAAATAAACTATTTATTTTAGTAACACAACAGAATGACACATATTTACTTTTTTTTTTTTTTTAAACTAAGGCAAATGTCTACTGATTTAAACAAAATG
The DNA here is from genome assembly GCA_020510985.1 of Pholidichthys leucotaenia. NCBI lineage: Eukaryota > Metazoa > Chordata > Actinopteri > Cichliformes > Pholidichthyidae > Pholidichthys > Pholidichthys leucotaenia. The sequence continues at coordinate 143,491,825 of CM035837.1, forward strand.
AATGAATGCGGAACCAAGACACTGCCATGTTTTACGACGGATCCATTTATTGGGTACAATTTCAGACTAGCAGGAATGCTATCTACCTTGTGTGCTCATTTTTTCAGTTTTGGTGTCGTGTTATGAGCATTTTTGCACTTTAGATTCTAGGTAAGTGTTACTCGCTACAATGGAAACACTTATTGGTCATAGTTATGATTGTGTCGTGTCGTAATGTCTTCTGTTGAACTCGCCACAAGAGGCAGAGCTGCATGCTAGCCTGATATTATCGAATAGTGATTCAAATTCAGCACACAGGTTTGTATTGTTTTCGTAATGGACATTCAGAGTTAGCTGTTAAATGTTAACATCGGCTAAGTTGTCTTTCCAGCTCCTTCTGGTGAACAACAGCCTGTAGCTTTTCCATCACATTTAACTCGCTTCTCTTCAGGATTCAACATGAATCAGGAGTCCAGTGAAAGCGCGGTTCGGTCCGAGCTGGTGTCCGAGGACGGCAAGAACAACAAGTCTGTGTTGTGCCAGCGTTGTGGCTCCAAAGTGCTGTGTCCAGGGACGGCTGTGTTGGCAGAAAAACAGGTGCGATTGATGACTGTCACCCACAGGTTCATTTGAGGTTCTCTATGCGGCCTCTGTGCTTTTAAATTCTCCCTAGCACACGAATAAGCAACACGAGTACCTGTGAAATCTTTCAAACCTTTTATAACGAATTTAAAGGGGGGGAAAAAATCCAGATTAAGAGAAGTGGATCACAAAGACATCTTACAGTTAGATGGTACATTCAAGGGATGTGATAACGCACCACTACATTTATTTGTAAATTCACTGGTGTAGTTTGTGTTGTCTGCAAATGACCACTCATATATATTAGTTTTTATTACCTTTTGATGAATATCCTAACTTAATCAGTGACAAAAACAAAAAAGGATCAGAAATGCCAAGAAATGTAAGCACCATACATCGAGGTATTGTCACTTCTTCCCCAAAATTGTTTTTGAGAGAGGACTGTAGTGTAGTCACCAGGGCTTGACATTAAGGGCATTTAATATGAACCCTGAGTTTGAAATAAACATTTGAATTTAACATTTTTGCTCACCAGCAACTGTGGCCAGTGATTTTCCAAAGTTACTAGCCACTCAGCCTTTCCACTAACCATAATTTTGTGTTTGGAAAATTATGTTTAATATGATTAAATTTGACTACTGCATGCTAAAATTTACTTGAACTAAATTTACAACCTTTTTAAAAGTGAATGAACCTTATACATACATAAAAATAGGAACAGAAACACTGTCTGATTATTCATGAACAGCAGTAAATACTGTAAAACGGTAGAGAAAAATATTTGCAGTGTGAGAGTGAAGTACATGTAGATTTGGGGTCCGTCCCAATTCTCATTTGTACCCCTTCGTCTTCCACTACCCCGTGGCCCTTGAGGGCTGAAAATTACCCGTATGAATTGGGACGCCCCTTAAAGTGCTGATGACACATTTTTGACTTCCTCTAATTTTTCAACACATAATACTATATGACAAAATAGGTTGGTCTGTGCAGTTCTAAGTCAAACAGGCTTTTTTTCACGTGAATATCCAACGTTTTCATGAGCACCACGTCACCAATTATGTCAGTGGCTGGAAAACCCCACTGCCATGTAGTCACGTCATCGGGAGAACACAGCGCTTGGCTGCTCTTTGTACACACAGGATGGAAGCAGTTGAAAACATCGACGATGGTTCCAACACATATAGTCTGGAATTGGTTTGTGTTGTCCAATCTTCCGACAATTATAGTTCCGAAGAATTGGATGACAATGAAGAATCTGGGGGCATCAGACCGTATAGGTTTGAGCCGTGCCAAGCGGGCATCGTGCCAAGCGAGTCACACTCAGAGAGTGATGGTGGAGAGTAGGGATGGGCATAATTTACCGATTAACCGATAATTGATCATTAAGAATTTCACCGAGGAAGTTCATTTTCGTCGACAAACCATTTTTTTTTTTAAAACAATCCGAGGTTATTAAGGCCTAGTGCACGGCCGTCCTCAAACAATGCAATGGCAAAATTTGGGCACCAGGGGGCAACATTACACCATCGCTGTACCCTGGCGTGCCTCAGTTGATACATGCGTGCTTCCGTAGGGCAATTGCCAAATCAAGAAGCGGTTACGGCGAAGTGTTGCGTGGGACCATTTCAATTTAAAAAATGACCAGGTGTACTGCAATCACTGCAATGCAGCATACAAATATACCTCATCGACAGGGTCCATGGAACACCCTTATTACGCGAAGAAACCGCCAACAGTGGTTGCGCGCTGAGTAATGGCGGTCGTGAAGATTCCTTTTTTTTTTTTTTTCAGAAACTTTATTGAGAAGGTCATGAAGATTCGGTGTACACACGTCGAGGGAAGCTGCAGGAGGCGGCGTAGTGGCTCGACGGGAAGACTATTTCGCACAAAATGGCACAAGAGAACAGCAAAAAGTTCCACGCGGCTAGACTAAGCAATACGAGCGATAGAGCAATGAATGCGGTCTTTGTTTGTTGGGTGGCCGCTCGGCAGGGAGAGAGAGCTGGGTAAAACGTCTCGGCCAATCAGCTTGCGGGGTGAAACGTCTCGGCCAATCAGCTTGCGAGATTCCCGAGCCGAGCCAACACGACAACAGCGAACAGAGAGAGAGAGATTTGAGAGAGAGAGAGGTGGATTTGAGTTGTGCGGCGCTCCGTGCTGATACCTGATGTTCTAATGTAGTCTACCTGCCTTGTTACCTACCTAAAAATGTTAATGATTAACCGATTATTAATCATTAATTCTCCCGACGATCGGTGAAGAAAATTTCACCGAATGCCCATCCCTAGTGGAGAGGCACACATGCTCGCCGCAGCAGCAGCAACAAACACACGGCAGGGGAACACAGAGTGTTATCCTTTTGTTACAGACATTGCAACAAATTGTTTGTTCATAAATATAATTTATTTAAACCCGATTTTTCAATAAAATCATAGTGTATTCTCCGTGGCTCAGGCATCGGGCTTATTATGGATTATATTCTGAGTTCTTGTTGTTTTTGTTTTGTACATGTGTTTCATGTGCATTTTGAGCCACTTTCAGGTGGGCACTGTCAAGATTCGCCGGTCCGAACACACGCGCCCTCTCTCTTTGACAGTCAGCTGTTCATGGTTTGTGTGCCTCATCTGCCGTGTTGTCAGCCAGCCAATATTGCCAACACTATCACGACGTGTTGGCCGCTCTACACAGCCATGGTTCTGTTGCGCCTCTTGAAGCGATGTTGGCCCTGGGGCGCAACTGTGGTTAACACGTCTCCTCTCCATGTTTGCTGGGTGACGTCGGCCCTGAATGCCAACTGTAAGTGTTTCTGTTTATTTTTGTAAGTCTTCACCTTTTTGGGAACTGTTGTCATCATTCTTATGTTCAATACATGCGCTGTGGTGAATTCTGCGCGTAAATCCATTCATCATGACCCTCCGTGCACTCTTACGCAGGGCCGACATTGCTTCAAGGACGCACGAGAACCACAGCGAACATGGAGTGACTAACACATCGTGAGAGTGCTGAAAATACTGGCAGACAAACAGCACAGATGACTGGCAAACGGCCGCTAAGTACACGCACTGCTGGTGATGGTGTGATGAGAAGCAACTGGGCGAGGACCGGGAAACATGATCAGTGGGAGGGGAATCAGCTGGTGATCGTGATAGAGGGGACGTGGCCGGACCGGCGAGAGTCAGCATGCAATCAGAGAAAGTAGGTCAAAGCTGCGCGTAAATCCATTAATCCTTCCCCTCCTCGTGCGCTCCTCCTGCATAAAAGCGCACAAGGAGACATGACAGTTGGAGCTGAAGCGTGTGATGTGGTCTTTCACAGCCTGTTGTTTATCTAAGCCTGCGACAACGCGAAGGCACAGCCATAAAATTAAAACAAGAAACCAGACAAACTGTGAGCTACAAAGCTGCTGTCATTCCAGTCAACAACACCGGAGTCCGTTCTCCCGCTTATGTCATGGGGTGCCGCCCTTAATTCGGTGGGCGGCACAACAGTCCAGTGAGTGGCTGCGGTTTTTTGATAACTAGTTTATGCAGGCGCGGTTGTAAATATTATATTGATCATCGACAATGACTTTTGGGTTTACACAGCATGCTAAAAATGTCAAAATCGTATCATCAGCCCTTTAAGGCTGCCTTATGTCATTAGTAGTTGCTGATGGAGTTAACCTAAATGGACACTGCCTGTTTTCACCAGAAAAAAAGAAGTGAAAGAATAGAAAACTGATGAGGAGAAAAGTTTCATCTTAAGGAGAAAAATGTGTCAGATTTACATGAACAATTGTAATCAGTAGAAAAAGTCAGAAATTTACTAGAAAGAAAGCAGTAAATTCAGAGAAAAATTTGGACACCCTGACGGACAGGTTTTGGCCTACGGGCCATATGTTTGACACCCCTGGACCAGCCTATTAAAAATATATATTTAGAAAGTAAAGGGCTATCCACATCAAACACAGTAATGATAACCATAAAATTATAGTGTTAAAAATCGTTCTAAGTAAGCGGCCACATCAATCAACAACATTGCTCTAACAGCAGAGCCAAACATAAGCTGCACTCCACACTGGCTTCACCCAAACACATATGTTTGTCGTATTGCAGGACAAGACTGTTTGACGCCCCTGCAATCAGTAATCTTAAAGGATTTTTTTTAAAAACTAGACCTGTACCTTCCACAGAGAAAAAATAAGAAGAAAAGCAAAAAGAGTGAAATTATTCACCTGATTGTTTTTCTCTCAGCTCCAGACTCCGGACTGCCACAGGTAGGATGAAGTTAGCGCAAAGCGGAATCACATGGACTTGCAAGTAATTAGTAATAGGATAATAATAATAATAATAATAATAATTTCAATTTGGATGTATAGAGCTGTTTCAGAGGGCTGCTTTATGCATCCAGATACAGTCTATGATCATTTCTCCTCCTCCACCTATTGCGCACTCAGATCCTGCTGAAAGCAGGCCGACAAACGTCCCCAGCCTCCTTCATTTATTTCAGTCCTGCTGTCAAAACAGGTGAAAATGATGGTCAGATCTTTTTTGATTGGCTGAAAGTTTTTTTTTTGGTATACTTTAGTAATCCCAGAGGGAAATTACAGGGCATCCACCTGGATGGATGAGGCAGCCAAGGTGTGGTGCCAATCCCTTCACCATTCACTCACACATTCACACCTAGGGCCACTTTAGAGTCTCCATTTAACCTAACTTGCGTGTTTTTGGCCTGTGGGAGGAAACTGGAGTACCCGGGGTAAACCCACGCAGACACGGGGAGAACATGCAAACTCTACACAGAAGGGTCACTGATGGTGAGGGATGGAATCAATCCCATGACCTTCTTACTGTGCTGCCACAGTGCTAACCACTGTGCCACCAAGCTGCGAGGTGAAAGTGTTTTTTATTGTTAACATCGGGAGTTGTAGCTTTGCAGTCTCACATTGAGAGGCTTATTAATAAATTTGCCATTTGCGAAAACTACAATCCGCCACAGTGGCAAGTGGGAGTGGCTGTCTTACCGGCCACAACTGAAATCTACCCGCCATTGGCGGGTGTTAATGTCAAGCCGTGGTAGTCACAGTAATCAGTCAGGCAGTGACCAAATCCCACATGTCGGGAATTACCTTGTCGTAGGGTATGTAGGGCCTACATGCATTTCTACAACTAATTTTCCTAATAGAGAAAGCTTTCTCCAGATTAGGCCAGAAATAGACTGGTGCATTATTGAATCCCTTCAGTGTAGTTTTCTCCCAGACATTTATAACCTACAAGAAGCTGTCACAGATGAGAAAATCTACAGGTATGATTAGAATCAAGCATTTGTTAACCACATATTATTGGCTCTTACTTTCATGATTACCTATTGAAAAAAAAAACTTGAGTTTGAAGTAAAAACACTGAACTGATTTATGATTACGTAGTAGAGTTTCCATTGCCCAGGAGGATTTTTGAGTGGTTTAACTAACTAACTAACTAACTAACCTGCACGGTTGTTACAATTATTTTTTTAATGTCATATACTGCCTCCGCGACCTGGATCCCCAGAAACATGGTAGATGATGGATGGCGGGATGGATATACAGTATCTCAGAAAAGTGAGTACTCCCCTCACATTTTTGTAAATATTTCATTATATCTTTTCATGGGACAACACTGAAGATATGACACTTTGATACAATGTAAAGTAGTCAGTGTGCAGCTTGTAAACAGTGTAAATTTGCTGTCCCCTCAAAATAACTCAACACACAGCCATTAATGTCTAAACTGCTGGCAACAAAAGTGAGTACACCCCTAAGTGAAAATGTCTCAATTGTACCCAAAGTGTCCATATTTTGTGTGGCCACCATTATTTTCCAACACTGCCTTAACTCTCTTGGGCATGGCGTTCACTAGAGCTTCACATGTTGCCACTGGAATCCTCTTCCACTCCTCCATGACAACATCATGGTGTTAGAGACCTTGCGCTCCACCTTCCGTTTGAGGATACCCCACAGATGCTCAGTAGGGTTTATATCTGGAGACATGCTTGGCCAGTCTGTCACCTTTGCCATCAGTTTCTTTTGCAAGGCAGTGATCGTCTTGGAGATGTGTTTGGGGTCGTTATCATGTTGGAATACTGGCCTGCAACCCAGTTTCCGAAGGGATGGGATCATGCTCTGCTTCAGTATGTCACAGTACATGTTGGCATTCATGGTTCTCTCAATGAACTGTAGCTCCCCAGTGCTGACAGCACTCATGCAGCCCCAAACCATGACACTCCCACCACCATGCTTGACTGTAGGCAAGACACACTTGTCTTTGTACTCCTCACCTGGTTGACACCATCTGAACCAAATAAGTTTATGTTGGTCTCATCAGACCACAGGATATGGTTCCAGTAATCCATGTCCTTAGTCTGCTTGTCTTCAGCAAACTGTTTGGGGGCTTTCTTGTGCATCATCTTTAAAAGGGGCTTCCTTCTGGGACGACAGCCATGCATGCCAATTTGATGCAGTGTGCGGTGTATGGTCTGAGCAGTGACAGGCTCACCCCACCCCACCCCACCCCTTCAGCCTCTGCAGCAATGCTGGCAGCATTCATACATCTGTTTTCAAAAGACAGTCTCTGGATATGACGCTGAGCATGTGCACTCAACTTCTTTGGTTGACCATGGCGAGGCCTGTTCTGAATGGAACCTGTCCTGTTGAACCGCTGTATGGTCTTGGCCACCGTGCTGCAGCTCAGTTTCAGAATGTTGCAGTCTTATAGCCTAGGCCATCTTTATATAGAGCAACAATTATTTTTTTCAGATCCTCAGAGAGTTCTTTGCCATGAGGTGCCATGTTGAACTTCCAGTGACCAGTATGAGAGAGTGTGAGAGTGATAACACCAAATTTAACACATCTGCTCCCCATTCACACCTGAGACCTTGTAACACTAATGAGTCACATGACACTGGGGAGGGAAACTGGCTAACTGGGGACAATTTGGACATTTTCACTTAGGGGTGTACTCACTTTTGTTGCCAGTGGTTTAGACATTAATGGCTGTGTGTTGAGTTATTTTGAGGGGACAGCAAATTTACAGTTATACAAGCTGTACACTGATTATATTGTATCAAAGTGTCATAGCTTCAGTGTTGTCCCATGAAAAGATAAAATAAAATATTTACAAAAATGTGAGGGGTGCACTCACTTCTGTGTGTATATGTAATACTGTAATCTCCCAGTTTGGGATCAATAAAGTACATCTGTCTATCTATATTGTGTGTGTACATAGATAGATAGATAGATATCATAACTGTGTTTTTTTCACTATAGTTGTTCCTGCCATCAATGCGAAAGAAGAGTGGTCTCAGCAACGTGGAGGGCTCACTGGATGGTGACACTTTGACCGCCCACTGGGTCGTTGATGACATGTTCACTTTTGAAAATGTGGGCTTCACTAATGACGTGGGGAGAATCAAGTACCTTATCTGCGCAGATTGTGAAATTGGACCAATCGGCTGGCACTGTTTGGATGATAAGAAGAGTTTCTACATTGCTTTGGACAGAGTGAATCATGCATAATATCAAAGCACATGTGAGTGAGCCCACAGGAACTTTTCAAGAAATGTGTTGATAATATGCATTTATTCATTGGTTTTTCTTGAGCGTTGACCCAGGCTTAATCATCAAACCCATACTTACTGATACTACTACATACGTACTGTACATTGTTTATGGTTACAGGACTGTGTCGTTTTCAGCTAATACAGTAATTTTGGTCTAATAAAAACATTTTCATGAAGCATTTTGCAGTTGTTTCAAGTTTTTGAAAAATCTGCAAATCAGGTTAAGATTTGAATGTGAATGTCTATATAAAGTTAGTTTATGTTTGTCTGGTCGAACATGACTAATACTGGAATGATTAAAAATGTTACTGAAGAGCCAGGTGTAATTAGTATTTATGTTTATCGTCTCAATACAGTACTCGCCTCATTTTAGCTTAAAGGAAAATCCATATTATAACTGGTTTTGATAATTTAGGCTGAGGCAAACTGTATATATCATATCTCTTGTATAATCGACAAACTGGTGCCAAATAAAACAGTCTGATTAAAGAATGCTGAGCAGATTTGTGTCCTGAAGTCATTATTTAGCCAGTCTTTTGGATTTTGTTAAATAAATGAGGCTGAAATGGACTGACTTTATAAGATGTATTTGTAGAAGCTTGTACAAATTTATTTAAAGGCGCATTCACACGGCCACTGTTTGGTCCGGACTAAAGGACCAAAGAGTGTATTCCGTGGATAGTTTGATTCATTTGGTGCTGTCTGAACGCACATTGGAACTCTGGTGCGCACCAAACAAGCGAAGTCTGGTCCCCCTGAAAACGGGGGTCTCGGTTCGCTTGTCAAACGAAGTCTGGTGCTCTTTGCTTGCCATGTGAATGCAAACGGAGTATCCAGCGGCCCAAAGGGCGGACGTGCCCCTCGGCATTTGTGTAACCACAGCAACACATAGTGAGAGGCGAAAGTGGCATTTACTGTAAAGGTGCCTTCACATCTAACACGAACGGGCAAATTTTTCACACAGCACGATTACATTATAACTCAATGTAAATACATGAAAAGACATGGATTCAATGTCTGGGTGAGATGCAGACAGGCAAAGTTGCCACTCACCTGAAAAGGTTGTCCCTGCCCTGTCGTGGTAGGAATCCTTGGGTAAATAAATCCAACATCCTGATTCAGCTGAAGAGCTCCTGGTCCTTCTGTCTCCATTTTGGGTAGAAAATAACAAAGACAACTGTGCTGATCCAAAAAATACTTTTACCAGAGAAAGCCGAAGAGAAAAGTTAAAAAATGTCTCTTGGACTTGGAGGAGTGAGTAAATGCAGGCTGATAGAGATTTGATCTGAGAACCAGATTTCTCAGCTGCTTGTGGCTTCACACAAGAATACCGATGTTTTTAAAATGTTTAGCGACATGATGGCGGCACAGGGGTTTATACAGACAGCAGAGCTTTTTATTTTTGTTTGTGGCAGAAAAACTAGTCGGCTGAAGGGAACGGTGTTATGCTGAGAATTGCTCGCTTGCCGAGAATTGCATCCCATTGTCGAATAAACATAATGTAACGTGCTGCTCGACATGGCGACGTCCCACCGGGAGATTCGAACTCAAGCCTCCCGCTCCGGAGTCCCGCACCCTACCTGTGTCGCCAATAGGGTCAACCCACTTGGCAAGCCAAGTAGGGTGCTCATATTGAGTTCGCTACACTACTCCCCTCTGGTTGTCAACATCGTCCCGATGTCAGCGCCCCATTACTGCTTTGGACAGGAGATCCCACTTCTGACACCAATGTAACGTGCTGCTCGACATGGCGACGTCCCACCGGGAGATTCGAACTCACGCCTCCCACTCCGGAGTCCCGCACCCTACCTGTGTCGCCAATAGGGTCAACCCACTTGGCAAGCCAAGTAGGGTGCTCATATTGAGTTCGCTACAATAATTTAAAGATAATTTACAAGACGTAATAACAATTTTTACTTCTAAAAATGTATAATGGGTACTTCCAAAAATGCACAAATGGTTATAAGCCTGGCTGTGGTGTTATATTTTATAGTTTTGGTGGATGGGATACAATTCTTGGCATAACTACAGACTTCCCTTTTTGGTCCTGGCCAATCAATGAGCCAGATTTCTCTTCTTCGCCGAGATTTTTTCCTCCTGGTCAGTGGTGGTTTTGGCTACAGCACCACAAACGAGCAGCTGTTCTAACTGCGTGACGTTGTCTAAGCAGTTTGGTCCGCTTGAGTGAAGCGCTGTATGAATTCGAACCAAACCAAACGAAGGTGTGAAAATTCCCACCAAGTCGAACCGAGACCACCGGACTATCCTGGTGTGAATGCAGCCTTAGTCCAGGGGTCTCGGTTCGACTCGGCGGGGGATGGTGAGAATTTTCACACCTTCGTTTGGTTCAGTTTGCATTCACACAGCACTTTACTCAAGTGAACCAAACTGCTTGGACAACGTCATGCAGTTACAACAGCTGCTCATATGTGGTGCTGTAGCTGAAGCCACCACTGACCAGGATGAAAAAATCTTGGTGAAGAAGAGAAATCCAGCTCATCGATTGGCCAGGACCGAAAAGGGAAGTCCGGTGTTATGCTGAGAATTGCTCGCTTGCAAAGAATTGCATCCCATCCACCAAAACTATAAAATATAACACTACAGCCAGGCTTGTAACCATTTGTGCATTTTTAGAAGTACCCATTATACATTTTTAGAAGTAAAAATTGTTATTACCTCTTGTAAATTATCTTTAAATTATGTTTATTCGACGATGGGATGCTATTCTCGGCAAGTGTTATACCCCTGAAAGGGGAGATAACGCAGGACAAAACGTCTGGTCAGCTCCCAGTCATTACTTTAATAACGTACAAGACCAGGAGCGCCCCCCAGTGGTAGACTTTTGTCACTTCCTCTTCCCATTTAGCAAATTAGATCACTGTCAACTAATAAAGCATTTTTAATTAACATAATATACAGAACATTGTTTAATACCTTTTAAAGTATCCAGTACACACACCCCTTCAAAAACAGATGTAGTCCCGACATCTTGCACCAACAGAATAGGCCTATATAAAATGATCTGCAGTCACACAAGTACCCATCTGATTTTTATCAACATTTTAACTCTTGCCAACTATGAAATTTAAATTTTACTACCTGGCTAGCTGTAAACATTTATAAATAACAATATGCTACTAATTAAGTGCAAGATCTCTAGTCACCAAAGACTAAACCTGCAACAAAAATACTTTTCTATTTAAAAAATTACAATATTCAGTCCCTCAATGTTTGTTTTAAACATCCATGCATTTTTTTTCTTTGCACATGAACACTTGACTGTCCCACATAGTGCAATGGACTACAAGAGTTAATGTCACTTTTTTTTACATGAAACTTCTCAGACTAAGTATCTGAAACACCATTCACTTAAGTACGTATATCCTCAGTTAGTTAGTTAATTCCCTTCACACCATGTTGGTGTATGGACCGGCGCCTATCTCCATTTCTCTGACCCTAGGCCACACAGCTACTGTAAGTAGTGAAAGCTACAGTGGGGGGTCAGTCCTCTGGTAGCTCTGTGCGTAACTTTACTTTCCCCGTTCCATTATGCGGAGCACCACGCTAGAAGGCAGAAAGTACCATTTTTATATGGTCTTTGGTATGACCCGGCCGGGATTTGAACCCCTGCCTCCCGGGTGTGGGGTGGATGCTCTACCAACTGAGCCACCACTCCGGTCGTATATCCTCAGTCCCCCCCTTTTTTTAGTTCATGAAAGACACAAGAGCATCCTCTGTTCTTGCACAGTCCATTAAATTGTATTTAAATGTGTAGACCTACTCTGTTCAGGAACAGTCCCTGGGATGTGTGTAAACATGTTTTTGCTGTGTACTGGCATATAACAGTCCATAAAATGTGTTAATGTGCATCTACTGTTTGGGAAACAGTCCATGTGATGGACATATGTGTGTTTGTTGCTTATGAAACAGTCCATGAAATGTATGGATGTGCATTTCAGTGTCCCAGCAAGGACAGTGGTTGGTGATGAAGATGTGACATGGGGTTTCTCCAGTGAGTCCCTGCAGCTTCATATCCATACGGCAGAGGCTGGTACCAGAATGTTTGATGAGCTGGTGACCCCATACTGTAACAGACTGATTTGCCTAGTTCATCATAAGTAAAAACTTTTGCCTCTCCCTCCTTGGTCTCTCGGGAGCCGGCACAGTCTCAAAGGGTACGCCTTGGTTGAGTGGTGGGGTCACAGGTCTGCTGTCCTCAAAAATAATTTCATCTGGCAAGGTACCTTCCATTTTTCCTGGCTCCTGGTCTGAAATGTTGTGGCCACCTTCTTCCTCTGGCCCTGGTTCTTTTCCTACCGCAGACTTCATCATCATCATCATCATAGCAGTCTGTCGAGGGCGACAATGACTGTTTCATTTAGGTCTGATAAGATTCCTTCACACAGCTCTGTCCTTCACCCTCTGCTGCCAGGAACTCCTGACCTTGTTAACCCGGGCGACGTCCGAGCCGGTATGAGTTGCTTTCCGACTGACCATTTCATGAAACTGCTTGCAAAGTATTTGAGTACTGCTAGCTTTTGCTGGACTAGCAGCACATTCTTGGCAGATAGAGGTATTATCAGTGGCAAGGACAGGCCAAGACAAACTGACTCCAGTATCTGCTGCAGTGACTGACCAGATGATAGGTTTGTTTATCTCTTCTCAATGTGTTATTTTCATCCTCTGCTTCAGACCTATCTGCCTCTTCAGTTTCCTGAGGCTGTGTTGTTGGAGATTGTGGTGAAAAATAGCAATGCCAGTCATCTTCATCGTCACTGCTACTGTCTTGTGCTGTAATGTCTTCTCTTTTATCTTTTCTGGTGCCCCTTTTAACAGACTTTTTAGGGACTTTAAGTGGAACCTCTAATGGTAAGTGGTTACATGGGAGGAGAAGATTGCAATGCAAGATCCTGCTGTTTCTCCCCTTTCCTTGCTCAGGCACAGCTTCATATATTGGGAGTTTGTTTACCTGACGCACCACTTTGTAGATGCAGTCTTCCCAGTGACTGCGAAGCTTGCCTGTTCCACCTCTGGGTGTCATGTTCCTCACTAGTATGCGGTCACATTCCAACAATGAGCTCCTCACTTTACTGTCATAATATTTTTTTTTCCTCTCTCTGCAGATTTCGTTGCATGCTCTCTGGTGATTTCATATGCTTCCTGCATCCCATCTTTCCATTTTTTTCATATATTGCTGATGATCTGGGGTCCCAGTCTCTGGTGTTAGCTGGAAAAGTATGTCAGTGGGGAGTCGAGGTGCTCTCCCAAACAGAAGGTAGAGAGGAGAAAACCCTGACCTCGCTTCTAGTAGTTATATGCATAGGTGAGTTTTAGTGATTCTTTCCAGTTGGCCTTTTCTTTTTCAGTGAGTGTTTTCAACATTTGCAGCAGCATTCTGTTGAAGTGCTCAACTTGACCATTACCTTCAGGATGGTATGGTGTTGTCCTTGAGTTCACAATCCCACAGTTTTTTGCCAGCTGAGAGAACAACTGATTTTCAAATTCACCCCCTTGGTCATGATGAATTCTTGAAGGCAAGCCAAACTTTAACACATAGTCATTAAAGAGTTTGTCAGCCACTGTTTTACCTGATTTTGACGTTGCGGCATAAGCTTGGGCGAATCTTGTGGTCAGTTATGACCAATATATATTCATATCCTCCAGAGCACCTATCCACATGTAGAAAATCAACAGACACAAGTTCAAAGGGTTGAGTTGTAACAATATTCAATAACAATATTCCGTCAATACACCGTCGCCAAGTGCTTGCTCACAGGGGATCGCCTGATTGCTGGGGTCTTTCTGCAACTGTGGGGGTCCCCCCTTCAGTTGATAGTGCTATGAGATGACTGTTGTTGTGAAATGGCGCTATATAAATAAATAAAAATAAATAAATATTGGTGAGGGGTGACCTAGCTTCTCTGCTGGGTTTTTTTTTTTACTTTTGAGGCATGGACATTTTAAGGACACATACTGCTCAATCTCTCTCTGCATCAGTGGCCAGAAGAATCTTTCTTTCACAAGCGAGGATGTTCTCTCCACTCAATGATGTCCCATCTCATTGTGTAATGCCTTTAATACCGTGTCCTTATATTTATCAGATAAAACAAGTTGTGTTCTTAGTGCTGTTTTGCGACGCAAAATGCCATCATTATCAAGAGTCAATTTTTCCCATTCACCTAACAGCCATCTAGTGGGGAAACTGAATGCTCTAAGCTGCTGAGGTCCAGGCTTGGTACTAGACGATAAACATTTTATCACAGGGCCAATAAACTCATCTTGCTTTTGAGCCAGACAGATTTCCTGGAGCAGGATTGGCTGATGTTCTAATTCAACACCTGCTGCACACTGGATTGATGCTGCCATGGGCCAGGTAAAATTAGAGTCCTGTAGCTCAATAGACTGTACTGTAGCTTGCACTGCATGAGATGGCAACTGTTCTGTACATTCTTTCATCATAGTCTCAAAATCAGCAGGCATTCTGGACAGACTGTCAGCATCTGTATTTTCTCTGCCTGGCCAATACTTGATGGTAATATGAAAATCTGCCAGCTCAGCTACCCACCGGCATCCAGTAGCATTCAGTTTTGCTGTTGACAAAACGTAGGTGAGCGGGTTGTTGTCTGTGTACACGGTGCAGGAGAAGTCAATCAGGTAGTCTCTAAGTTTTTCACAGACGGCCCATTTTAGAGCCAGAGACTCCAGTTTTCCAGAGTGAAGATGATAATTCTTCTCTGCTTCAGTAAGTGTGCGTGATGCGTACGTGATGACTCTTAATTTCCCTCCCTGCTCCTGATACAAAACTGCACTGAGACCCTGGTTAGAGGCATCTGTGTGTAAGATAAACAGTTTGCTGAAGTCTGGGAATGCAAGGATGGGTGGATTGACCAGACAATCCATCAGTCTCTCAAGCAGCTTTTGGTGGTTTTCATTCCAGTTAATTGGTTTGGTTGGAGGGGACCCCTTTTCTTTTTCTCATCATTGGTTTTGTCTTTGCTGCTTGGTTGTCAGTCTGCTGTGTATCTGGGGGAACTTTTTGGAGGTTGTAGAGGGGGCCAGTGATCCGAGAGAAATCTTTGATGTATTGCCTGTAGTAGCCCAGGAGGCCCATAATGATTCTCAACTCTCCTACTGTGCGTGGTCTTTTCTCTTTTAGGGCCCGCACTGTGATGATGTCAGCTGGATCCATCCTGCTGCCCTCTGCCGATACAATGCATCCAAGATATTTAACTTCACACTTAAATAGTACACATTTGTTTGGCTTCAACTTTATACCATTTTTTTTTTTTTTGGACTTATTTTGTACCCGTAGGTAGATTTGTTCTGCAGGCTGGTGACAAGCCACCAGCTGCTGGTCGCTGCGTGCGCAAGTTCCCCTTAACTCCCTAACCTGCTGGTTTTTGGCATGTGGGAGGAAACCGGAGAAATCCCGGAGTAAACCCACGCAAACACGGGGAGAACATGCAAACTCCACACAGATCACTGTTGGCCGGGGGCAGGGATCGAACCCACGTTCCCCGCGATCCCCCGGCCGAGGGTAAACTGTGCTGCCGCGGTGCTAACCACTGCGCCACCGTCTAAGGTGCTGCAGCACAGTTCTGATGTGCGCTACATGGGCTGGGAATGATTTGCTGAATACAATGGTGTCATCAAGATATGGTATACAAATCTCGTCTCTCAAATCTTCCAGCAGTCTTCCATACAGCATTTGAAGGCAGCAGGTGCGTTCATCAGGCCAAAGGGTATCCTAATCCACTCACAGAGACCCCAGGGGGTCACAAAAGCGGTCAGTTCTCTGCTCTCTTCTGCCATGAAGACTTGATAGGCTTTGCCTTGGTCTAAAAGGGAGAACCAAGTGTTTCCTCCAAGACCATCCATGATGTCCTGTATTCTTGGAATTGGTTGGCAGTCAGGGACAGTCTTCTTATTTAACTCACTGTAATCAGTGCATAGACGTAAGCCTCCACGCTTTTTGTGTACACAGACTACCGGAGAAGCATAAGGGGAGGTAGACTTTTTCACCCAGCCTTGTGCAGTCAAGTCATGCAGATAGTCCTTCATTTCACAATATAATGGTTTGGGCACAGACAGGTAGGCTTTTGCAACAGGCTCAGTGTCTTTTAATGAGATGGAAAGTTGTGATTTTTCAGTGCACCCAATGTCGTTTTCTGATTTGGAGAAAGAGGCAGATTCTTCTCATAAAATTTTTTGCACCACCTCCCCTTCAGACTCAAGAGAGATGACTCAAGACAACTGGGGGATCCCAACCAGCACTGATAGACTCACTGTCCTCCACTACCATGCTACTCACAGGTTAAAGGGGCAGGTTGAAACTGTTCAAAAATGGAGGCGGGGTAAACAGCTTGGATTTGTTGCACTGTTTCAATTACAGTTCTCCCAGCTAATGCAACATCATGGTCGGTGGGGTTCTCTGCATCTATAACAACGAATGGCTTTACTCCACCTTTCAGTTTCACAATAGTGTCACAAAACACCAACCCCTCTGCCCACTGTGGGTTAACATCAGGCTCAAACAAGAGAGTGGTGTCTTCATGGAAGGGAGATGTTTGCACACGACACTCTAACAGAAGTGTGCTTGGTGTGCTCTCTTTTGTGGTTTTAACCATATATTCATGTGTTTGTTGTGCACTTACTTGTTCAACACAGGCCTGGACATCATTTATTTCAAAATCAGGGAAGGCTGCAATAACAGTCTGAATTAGCTGGTTCTTGTCAGTTATGTTAGACTGTTCCAACGGTGTGTTGACAATTAGTCCAATTACATTGGAGCCAATAATGGGTTGGGCAAGACTAGCACCTTTCATGATAAGTGTGGGGACAATAACTGCTACAGCTGGTGCTCTATTCGAGGCCAATTTGAATGTGACTTCGACCCAGCCGATGTATGGCATAGTTTCTCCATTAGCTGCAGTGATGTTTAGCGTTTCATCCGCTTCCAACAGTTCATTAATGTCTCTGAGCTTCAAATTTGACAGATTTTCTCCCTACCATCCTTCATCTATTATCGTAACTTGAGATCCAGAGTCCCATGAAGCTCTTATTTTACCTTGGAGAAAACAGTCAATGAGGTACCTTTTGCCAACAAGTGGGGCCATTTTGGTTTGGCTTTTGTGCTTTGGTGTTTTTGCTCGGATTGTTTCACATGAGGGTTGGACACAGTGACTTTTGTGAGCGGTCCAATGTTCCATCTGGCAGGTCTTGGAGCAATAGAATGCTTTTTTGCATGATGCACACTGTTTCAGTCTCACAGTGCTTTCTTTAGCGCCACAGTACATTGTTGGGACAATATTGAGGAACGGGTCACTCCCTGTCCCGCTGGAGTGACCCAGGTCCGTTTAAAGGAGGGCTTCTAATCTGTCATGCTCCTCTGCAGCTGGCTAGGAAGTGTTCACTATTGCCACAACCATAACAGTGCAAACAGTTCTCCATGTTACTTTGCTGGCAGGCAAAACATTGTCTCCTGTGCCGAGCACTTGATACAGGGTATGAGGGCTGGGTTGTGAATGTGGGGTTATATTGAGTGTAGTTACCTTGCTGATTACAGACTGGCCTGACCCACTGTCTTTGGAGTGGCGTCTGTGACAGGGAAGGGACTGTTATCTGTTGAGCAGGACTGCTTGATGAAGACTCTAGCTGATCGTTGTGCTGTGGGAGTGGTTTCTGCATGAACTCTGTAATATAGGAAACTTCAGCTTTAAGATCACAGAGAAGAGTCATGCTGGAGTGCAGCTCTTTAAGTTCCATCAAAATCTCTGGTTGAGCTGCATTTTTTTCTGTCTTCTCTGTGGGTCTGTCAGCGATCTGAGCAGCATGGACAGTGTTGGAGCATTGTGGGGTTAACATTCTCTTCTCGTCTTGCCTCTCACGCTCGTAAGCACAGGAAATGTTTAACTTTTCCAGCGATAGTTCATCAGAGATGCTTGGCAGCTCAAGATATGGTTGGAGGTCATGCTTGATATCACTCTGCAAGCCAGTTAATACTGTGTGGAGGAACATGTTCTGCACCAGTACAGGGTCATATTTTAATCCCGACTCTGATTCTTGAGAGGCAAATAAAATCTGCCTCAAGTCCAATGCATGAATGGCAAAATTTTGGGAAGTCTCTTTTGCACCTTGCACTTCAGAGCTTAGCTGCTTACACAGGTCTGTTGCACTTTTTTCCTGATAGTGACATCTAAGAATCCTTCTCAATGTAGGCAATGTCAAGTTAGTTTTCCCCTTTAGGTAGCTACAGAGTTGCATGCCAGGTACAATAGCCCTTATCACAGCATTCACTATCTCCACGTCTGGGACACCCTTGCTTAGACCATGTTCTATCTGGTGGGCTAGACTGGAAAATGTAAGACGGTCCTTCTGTCCAGGCTCACCAGTTTGGCCCAATATTTTAAATTCTTTATACCATATACCACCTTTGCACTGCAACTTTCAGCTTCTTCCCTCAAGACTGAGGTTTGCTGTCCCAAAAAGCAAAACCCAGCACTACAAAAACAGCTTTGTTCCTGCTGCTGTCAAAGAGTTGAACAAGTTGTAACAATATATTGCACATAACTTAGGTACCTATTTATTAACTCCATTTTATATTTACTTATTTTTGTAGGATTTTATTTGGGTTCTAAATCTTTTATTGGGGTTTTAGACCTTTGAGTTTTTAACCTCTTTGACTAGTCTTTAACTTTTTAATATGACCCTTCTCTCTTATCGCTGGTTTTTCGCTCATCTCTTTGTCTTTATCAAATCAAATCAAACTTTATTGTCATATTGCTGTACATACAACTGTAGTGCAGGCAAGATGAAATTGCGTTTCTCTCGGCATCCATATAAATAGAAGCAGCATGATTTAAGACACACTCCCACATAGCTTCACCCCCCCCCACCCACCCCCCCCATCCATTCACACATCCCTGAGACATACTTGGGGAAAAAAAACTAACTATAATATACAAATAATATACAAAATGTCCGTAGGTGCAGTAGTGTGTATGAGAGATTCCGGGTCAACTGTTCAGCATCCTGACAGCTTGTGGAAGGAAGCTGTTGATCAGTCTGGTGGTTCTGCCTCTGATGCTCCGGAATCGTTTACCAGATGGAAGAAGTTCAAAGTGTTTATGCAGAGGGTGAGAACGGTCCTTGACAATGTTCAGTGCCCTGCTCCTACAACGGTTCTGAAAAAGTTCTTGGACAGAGGGGAGGGAGACTCCAATTACCCTCTCAGCCCCCTTGACTATCCTCTGCAGGGCTTTTTTGTCTGACATACTGCAGCTGGAGTACCATGTAGCAATGCAGTACGTCAGAACACTCTCCACCACACCTCTGTAGAAGGTCCTGAGGATGCAGATGGGGAGAGAGGCCTGTTTGAGTTTCCTCAAGAAGTGCAGTCTCTGCTGAGCCCGCTTCCTGATCCCCAAGGAATTCTTGCTCCAGGTCAGGTCCTGAGAGATCTGCACTCCGAGGAACTTGATGTTCTCCACTCTCTCCACTAAATGGCCGCCGATGCTGAGGGGGACGTGCTCAGGCTGTGACCACCGGAAGTCGATAATCATCTCCTTCGTTTTGTCCACGTTGAGCACCAGATTGTTCTCCCTGCACCAGCCCTCCAGGTCTCTCACTTCTTCCCTGTACATTGATTCCTCATCCCTCTGAATAAGTCCCACCACCATGGTGTCGTCTGCAAACTTAATAATCTGGTTCCCCTCGTGTCTGGATACACAGTCATGTGTTAGAAGTGTAAACAACAGTGGACTGAGTACACAGCCTTGAGGGGATCCGGTGCTCAGCGTGACAGAGTTGGAGATGTTGTTTCCAACCCGGACAGACTGAGGTCTCTCAGTCAGGAAATCCAGGATCCAGAGACATGTGGCGGTGTTCAGACCGAGGAGTAATTTCTCCATCAGTCTCTGGGGAATAATGGTGTTGACTGCTGAACTGAAATCAATGTACAGGAGTCTGGCGTAGGTGTCTTTCTGGTCCAGGTGGGTGATGACAGAGTGTAGGGTGGTGACTATAGCATCCTCTGTGGAGCGGTTTGAACGATATGCAAACTGGAGCAGGTCGTGTGATGCAGGGAGGCAGGCTGTAATGTGTGGTTTGACAAGCCGTTCAAAACACTTCATCACAATTGGTGTCAGTGCAACAGGACGATAGTCATTCAAACAGGACACAACTGGTTTCTTTGCCACCGGTACAATGATAGAGGTCTTGAAGCATCTGAGAATGATGGCCTGACTCAGGGAGATGTTATAAATGTAAGTCAGGACATCCGCCAACTCGCTCGCGCAGTCTCGGAGCACACATCCCGGAATGTTGTCCGGACCTGCAGCTTTGCGTGGGTTGACTCTGGTTAGGGTCCTCCGTGTGTCCGCTGTGTTGATGGTAAAAGCTGGTCCGACCGATGGTGGGGGTGGGCCAGCCCTTCCTCTGATTGTCGAGTTTGATGCTTCAAAACATGCAAAGAAGTCGTTAAGCCTGTCTGGAAGCGAAGCGTCATCATCATCGACCCCCTGCCTAGACTTATAGCCTGTCAGTGTCCGAACTCCCTGCCACATCTGCTTGGTGTTCCTAGTGTCACAGAGGTGTCCCTGGATTTTCTCCGCATAGGCGCGCTTTGCCGCCTTAATTCCCTTTGTGAGCGCAGACCTGGCTGAGCGGAGGGCGATCCTGTCCTTCGCTCTGAAGGCTGCATCTCTGGCTGTAAGCAGCGAGCGCACCTCTGCAGTCATCCAGGGCTTATGGTTACCCCGCATAGTGATGGTCTTCACTGTAGTGACATCCTCTGTGCACTTCGCGATGTAGCTGGTGACTGTATCAGCATACTCCTCCACATCTGTCTTGTCTTCCTGGGAGGCTGCTATTTTGAAGACCTCCCAATCTGTGTGCAGAAAACAGTCTTTCAGTGCAGAGGTTGCACTCTCTGGCCAAATTCTAATTTGTTTCACTGCTGGCCTGCTGCGCTTCAATAAAGGTTTGTAGGCAGGCAGCAGCATCACGGATATGTGATCAGAAAGGCCGAGATGGGGGCGGGGTATCACCTTATATGCATCTGTGTTTGTGTACACTAAGTCCAACATATTCTCTCCTCTGGTCTTAAAGTCTACACATTGTTTAAACTTGGGGAGCACAGTCTTTAGGCTGGTGTGGTTAAAATCCCCCACAACCACCACAAAACTGTCCGGGTGTGAAGTTTGGATTTCACTAATCGCATTGTGCAGTTCCCCGAGTGCCTTCTTAGCATTAGCTTTAGCATTACCGCTCGGCGCTATGTAAACACCAGCTACAACCACGTTGCTGAATTCTCTCGGCAAATAATATGGCCGACAATTTACAATAAGGAACTCCGCCTGATTTTATACCCTGATTGATGGAGTCTTGACTATTTTTATCATGTTTATAGTTAGCTTCATGTGTGCCTGTGTTTGTGTTTATGTTGAATGTAATTGTGGCTTGTAAATATGGATGTCACCAGACTGCAAAACAAATCTACCTACGGGTACAAATAAAGTAACCTGAACCTGACCTGAACCCATGGAAGTGGGGCAAGAAAGAGAACCGAGTGTGGGGTGGGCATCTTGTTGGAAATGGGGTTTATCTGTATCTTCTCTTGTGCTTTTTCAGCCTCATTTTGTTTCTGCATCATTGACAGTTTTCCATGCAAAATCTCAATTTCTTTGATTAACCTTACTTGTTCCCCATCTGCATTATTTTCTTGGCTGTTACATTCTTCTTCATTGTATTGTTGTGTCTGACTATTTGTTACCTGCAACACAGTTGCTTGCTCTGTGCTGTGAGGTCCATATTCATGAGAAGGGGCTTCACACGCAGTCCTACAAGCTTTTATTTTGTCCATGAGGCGCAAAAGGTCACACATGCCGCCATCCTCCAGTCCCTCTAGCCCTCCTCTGTGGATGTGGGCACTAATCATTGAAATGAGTGAAACTCTGTTTTTCCCACTCACATGCTCAAACTCTGCTCCAGCAATCATCAGAAAGTCACACAACTCCGCCAGATATTCCCTTATCAGTGTGCATAGTCCTTGTATCAACTCCACCTGTAGTTTTTCTAGCTCCGATGACTCCATTTTCCACACGGTGAAAGTGGCATTAGCAGGCCGTGCTAGCGTTAGCGCCAATTAGCAATGTTAGCAATCCTGATATGCACCTCAGACTACAGACAGGCCGCTTATGGATTTCCCGCAGCTCACAACCACAGCCCCGCCACCAAACAGGGCAAGTTGAAGGGCTAAGCGACGACTGGGACTTCTTTTAGCTTTTAAAGTTGGCCTCCGTTGAGCTTATCCCAGCGGTGCCTCCAAAGTGTTATACCCCTGAAAGTGGAAAGAGATAACGCAGGACAAAACGTCGGGTCAGCTCCCAGTTATTACTTTAGTAAAGTACAAGACCAGTGGTAGAATTTTGTCACTTCCTCTTCCCATTTCTCTTAACAGTAGCAAATTAGATAACTGTCAACTAATAAAGCATTTTTAATTAACATAATATACAGAACATTGTTCAATACCTTTTAAAGTATCCACTACACAAGCAATTCTCAGCATAACACCGTTCCCTTCAGCCGAGGTGTTTATCCGCTACAAACTAATAAAATTAAAAAGATCTGCTGTCTGTATAACCCCCCGTGACGCCATCATGTCGGTAAATGTTTTAAAAACATCAGTATTCTTGTGTGCAGCGGCTCCCTGCAGTTACAGTGGTGTGAAAAACTGTTTGCCCCCTTCCTGATTTCTCATTTTTTTTGGATGTTTGTCACACTTAAATGTTTCAGATCATCAAACAAATTTAAATATTATACAAAGATAACACAAGCAAACACAAAATGCAGTTTTTAAATGAAGGTGTTTATTATGAAGGGTAAAAAAAACTACATGGCCCTATGTGAAAAAGTGACCCCCCCCATTAAAACATAAATTAACTGTGGTTTATCACATCTTTAGAAAGCCGAGTTCAATTTCTCTAGCCACACCCAGGCCTGATTACTGCCACACATGTTCTCAATCAAGAAATCACTTAAACAGGACCTGCCTGACAAAGTGAAGTAGACCAAAAGTTCCTCAAAAGCTAGACATCATGCTGCGATCCAAAGAAATTCAGGAACAAATGAGAAAAAGTAATTGAGATCTATCAGTCTGAAAAAGGTTATAAAGCCATTTCTAAAGCTTTGGGACTCCAGCAAACCACAGTGAGAGCCATTATCCACAAATGGCGAAAACATGGAACAGTGGTGAACCTTCCCAGGAGCAACTGGCCGACCAAAATTACCCCAAGAGCACAGTGACAACTCATCCAAGAGGTCACAAAAGACCCCACAACAACATCCAAAGAAATGCAGGCCTCACTTGCCTCAGTTAAGGTCTGTGTTCATGACTCCACCATAAGAAAGAGACCATACCAACAGTAAAATATGGTGGTGGTAGTGTGATGGTCTGGGGCTGTTTTGCTGCTTCAGGACCTGGAAGACTGGCTGTGGTAAATGGAACCATGAATTCTACTGTCTACCAAAAAATCCTGAAGGAGAATGTCTGGCCATTTGTTTGTGACCTCGAGCTGAAGCACACTTGGGTTCTGCTGCAGGACAATGATCCAAAACACACCAGCAAGTCCACCTCTGAATGGCTTAACAAAAACAAAATGAAGACTTTGGAGTGGCCTTATCAAAGTCCTGACCTGAATCTGATTGAGATGCTGTGGCATGACCCTAAAAAGGTGGTTCATGCTCAAACCATCCAATGTGGCTGAATTATAACAATTCTGCAAAGATGAGTGAGCCAAAATTCCTCCACAGCGCTGTAAAAGACTCATTGCCATTTATCGCAAATGCTTGATTGCAGTTGTTGCTGCTAAGGGTGGCCCAACCAGTTATTAGATTTAGGGGGCAATCACTTTTTTACACAGGGCCATGTGGGTTTGGATTTTTTTCCCCTTAATAATAAACACCATCATTTAAAAACTGCATTTTGTGTTTACTTGTGTTATCTTTGTCTAATATTTAAATTTGTTTGATGATCTGAAACATTAAGTGTGACAAACATACAAAAAAAAAAGAGAAATCAGAAAGGGGGCACACACTTTTTCACACTACTGTATAGCTCAAAACACATGGAAATTAATGAAGCTCATTTTAATAATTCTAATTTTTAAATTATTGTTTATTGCAATCGGATACATTTTTCAATAGAAATGCATACTTTTATGAACGTAAAATATATATTTTTAAATTATTTATTTTGTTGTCAACCATGTGTGACTGCCTCACATCTTACGGCGGCTGCACAAAAAGCCACTCAGCTTCTCCTCAGTGCATGTGGGCACAGACAGCAGCAGCTTCCTGCCACTCTTGGTAAGACATGAACAGATCCAGAGAAAGTAAAATCACAGAGGAAAATAGAGAGTCTAACACTGTGTGGACAGATTCATTTGCATTCATATATGGTTGTTGTGGAGAGATATTTTTCCACGAGAACACAAACAACGAAAAACATCCGCCTCATTAGTGTCTACAGGTCCATAAAAAGTCTAAAATGTGATTATCTAAAATCAACACCTTAATTATCCTTAAAAATGAGAAACAATCCTTGAATTCATGCTCATTAACCTTATAAAATTAGTCGCCTGCGCAATAAATGCTGAATTCACTAGACATGACCCAAGTCTGAATTAGTGTAAATTTATGTTCACCGGGCGGGGTACACTGAATCCTTGATATACAATTTATCATGAGAGTCTGTTGGATCGTTCTTCGTCTGGCCCTTCACCCAGGACCAGTTTGTCTTGGGAGACCCTATCAGAGGCAAATTGCCCCGGACAACATAGCTCCTGGGATCACTGGGGCACGCAAACCCCCCCACCACGATAAGGTGACGATCCATGAGGGGGATGGCGCAGCCAGGATCCCTAGGCGCAGCCAGGGAATGGAGGGTGTCATGCTTGGTGACCACAGGATCTCATCTCTGTTGTTTGCAGATGATGTTGTCCTGTTGGCTTCGTCCAGCAATGACCTACAGCTCTTGCTGGGACGGTTTGCCGCTGAGTGTGAAGCGGCTGGGATGAGAATCAGCACCTCCAAGTCCGAGTCCATGGTCCTCAGCCGGAAAAAGGTGGATTGTCCTCTCCGGGTTGGGGACAGGCTCCTGCCCCAAGTGGAGGAGTTTAAGTATCTTGGGGTCTTGTTCACGAGTGAGGGGAAAATGGAGCGAGAGATCGACAGACGGATTGGAGCAGCATCTGCAGTGATGCGGACGTTGTACCGGTCTGTTGTGGTGAAGAGGGAGCTGAGTTCTAAGGCAAAGCTGTCGATTTACCAGTCAATCTACGTTCCTACTCTCACCTATGGTCACGAGCTTTGGGTAATGACCGAAAGAACGAGATCGCGGATACAAGCGGCTGAAATGAGCTTTCTCCGTAGGATTGCTGGACTCACCCTCAGAGATAGGGTGAGGAGCTCAGTCATCCGGGAGAGGCTCAGAGTAGAACCGCTGCTCCTCCACATTGAAAGGAGTCAGTTGAGGTGGTATGGGCATCTGATTAGGATGCCTCCTGGACGCCTCCCACTTGAGGTGTTTCAGGCACGTCCCACTGGGAGGAGACCCCGGGGCAGACCCAGGACTCGGTGGAGAGACTATGTCTCCCAGCTAGTCTGGGAACGCCTTGGTATCCCCTCTGAAGAGCTGGAGCAGGTGGCTGGGGAGAGGGAAGTCTGGGCTTCTCTGCTTGAACTGCTGCCTCCGCGACCCGGACCTCCGGAAAAGCGGTAGAAGATGGATGGATGGATGGATTATGTTCACCGTCACAGCTCAATACTTCCTGAGTTTTGTAAAAAAAAAAAAAAAAAAAAAAGCCCTCTACAACGGTTCAGTTTTCAGAACTCACTTCAATTTAATGTTATTTATATAGCACCATTTCACAACAACAGTTATAGCACTTTCAACTGTAGGGGAAACCCCCACAATTGCAGAAGGACCCCAGCAATCAGGCGATCCCATGTGAGCTAGCGCTTGGCAAAGGTGGAGAGAAAAAACTCTCTTTTAGCAGGAAGAAACCTCCAGCAGAACCAGGCTCAGGGAGGGGCAGTCATCTGCTGCGACTGGGGGCGTGAGGGGAGAGAGGAGAAGAAGAAGAAAAGAACAGACATGTAGACAGCAAACCGCACGATGGGGACTCAATCTATGGGAGAGAACAAACAGATGTAAATGACCAGCAAAAATATTTCATTGAGAGTGAAGAAAGGAGTGAATCCCAGTGCATTGTTGAAGGTCCCCTGGCTGTCTAAACCTATTATCAGCATAACTAAGGGAGGGTTCAGGGGCACCTGATCCCACCCTAACTATAGGCTGTATCAAAAAGGAAGGTTTTAACCCTATTCTTAAAAACAGAGATCGAGCCTGACTCCCAAATCCAGATTGTCAGCTGGTTCCAAAGGAGAGGAGTTTGATAAGTGAAGGCTCTGCCTCCCATTGTACTTTTGAAGATTCTAGATATTACAAGAAATTCTGTATTTTGGGAGCATAGTGTTCTGTTAGGATGATAGGGTAGTATCAGATCTGTTTAAATAAAAAGGGGCCTGATTATTTAGAGCTTTGTAAGTGAGAAGAAGGATTTTAAACTTATTTTAAATTCTATGGGAAGCCAATGAAGGAAGGCCAGAACTGGAGAGATGTGATCTCCTTTTCTAGTACCTGTTAAAACTCTTGCTGCAGCATTTTGGATCAGCTGAAGACTTTTTAAAGATGTTTTAGGACAACCTGATAATAAAGAGTTACAATAATTTAATTTAGGGCTAACAAAAGCGTGGATTAGTTTCTCAGCATCACACTGAGACAAGATGCTCCTAATCTTGGCAATATCACACAAATACTAGAAAGAAGTCTTAGAAACAAGTTTAATATGTGAATTAAACAGATCTTAAAAATAACTCCAAGGTTCCTCACAGAACTATTAAGAGAAAGCGTAACCACATCCAAACTAAGAGTTTGATTTGGAAAGGTATTTCTAAGGTTTTTTGGACCAACTAGAATGACTTCAGTCTTATCTGAATTTAGTAGCAGAAAATTACAAGTCATCCAAGCTTTGATTTCCTTAAGGCAGGCCTCTAATTTGGCTAATTGATTACTGTCATCTGGCTTCGTTGACAAGTGTAATTGTGTGTCATCGGCATAACAATCAAAATGTACAGTATGAAGTGCTTTCTAATAATGTTGCCTAGCAGAAGCATATATAAACTAAAAAGAATAGGGTCAAGCACAGATCCCTGTGGAACTCCGTGACTGAGCTTTGAGTTGGAAGAAAACTCATTACTGACATGAACAAACTGGAACCTATCAGATAAATAAGATCTAAACCACTGCAACAAAGTTCCATTAAGTCCAACATAGTGTTCTAATTTATCAAGTAGAATATTATGATCGATTGTATCAAAAGCTGCACTAAGGTCTAAAAGGACAAGTACAGAAACAAGTCCATTATGAGATGTGATAAGGAGGTCATTAGTGACCTTCACTAAGGCCGTTTCAGTACTATGGTGGATTCTAAACCCAGATTGAAACTCTTCAAATAAACCATTTTCCTGCAAGTGGTCGAATAATTGCGTAGCAACAACT
Source organism: Pholidichthys leucotaenia (assembly GCA_020510985.1). Lineage (NCBI taxonomy): Eukaryota > Metazoa > Chordata > Actinopteri > Cichliformes > Pholidichthyidae > Pholidichthys > Pholidichthys leucotaenia. The sequence continues at coordinate 143,519,582 of CM035837.1, forward strand.
CTTTCTAGGATTTTTGAAATGAAAGGCAGATTAGAGATTGGTCTATAGTTAGCTAAAACTCTTGGATCCAGCATTGGCTTTTTGAGTAAGGGTGTAATTACAGCAGTTTTAAAAGCCTGTGGTACATGGCCTAATTTTAATGAAGAATTGATTATTTGAAGAATAGAACTACCAATATATGGGAAGACTTCTTTAAATAACCTGGTAGGATTAGGGTCTAAAAGACAAGTTGAAGGCTTGGGTGAGGAAATTATTTTATCTAACTCTAAAAGGTCAATTGGAGTAAACTCATCCAAACAGATATCAATTGAAGGAGTTGTAGTAGTTACTGTATTTATGTTAACGGTGGGAAGAATCTGACTGATTTTATTTCTGATAGATGAAATTTTATTATTGAAAAAAATCATAAAGTCCTGACTAGTAAGCTCTAAGTGAATGCTAGGATTGACAGAGTCCTGGCTCTTTGTCAGCCTGGCTACAATGCTGAAAAGAAACCTGGGATTATTCTTGTTCTCTTCTATTAATGCAGAATAATAACTCGTTCTAGCTTTTCTAAGAGATTTTTTATAAATTAAAAGATGATTTCTCCAAGCTAAATCGATTTCATCAAAATTAGTGGAGCGTCATTTTCTTTCTAATTGACGAGTCTTCTGTTTTAAGCTACGAGTTTCTGTGTTGAACCAAGGAGTTAGAAATCTCTGATTAGACTTTTTCTTTTTTAAAGGGGCCGTCATGTCTAGAGTCTGATGCAGAGAAGCTGTAACACTATCTACCATGCTATCAATTACAGAAGGAGCAAGCTGTCTATAGCTTATTTCTGTTGTGTTGACACATCGCATAGAGGAAACAATCTGTATAAAATTGGTAACAACATCATCTGAGAGGCATCTACTGTAGTAATATTTTTCTTTAGGAGCCAAATAGTCAGAAATAGGAAAATCAAAGGTTAACAGACAATGGTCTGACAGTACAGGTTTATGAGGAGACACTACCAGATTTTCTATTTCTATGCCATATGTCAGAACAAGGTCCGATGTATGGTGGAGATAATGGGTAGAATTTCCTACTTTCTGAGAAAAACCCCATCGAGTCTAATATTGAATTAAATACCATATTAAGACAATCACTATCTACATCTACATGTATATTGAAGTCCCCTACTATATTTATCTGATTTCAGCACTAAACCAGCTAAGGATTCGGCAAATTCGGAAAAATTCTCTGAGTAGGCAGAGGCAGGACAATAAACTATGGCAAATAAAATTGGGTTTAACCTGAAATTGCTAACATGCCCAATACTGAGGACCAGGCCCTCAAAGGAATTAAAACGTGTTTTTTGCTTTTGGTAAATTGTTGCTACTCCTCCTCCATGACCAGAACTTGTGGGATTTTGACAGTTTAAATAACCAGAGGGAGTTGATTCATTTAAACCAACATAATCCTCTTGCCCTAACCAAGTCTCTGTAAGGGATATTAAATCAATCTGGTGATCAATTAACAGATCATGGACTAGCAGAGACTTGCAAGTTAGAGACCTAATATTTAACAAACCGCATTTAATTTTTAAATTATGAGGAGGAAGAGAGGCCAAATCATTAAATTTAGAGACTTCATGTTTAATTTGAGCTTTACCAACTTTTTGTTTGGGCTGCACGGTGGCGCAGTGGTTAGCACTGCGGCAGCACAGTTTACCCTTGGCCGGGGGATTGTGGGGATCGTGGGATTGTGGGTTCGATCCCAGCCCCCGACCAACAGTGATCTGTGTGGAGTTTGCATGTTCTCCCCGTGTTGCGTGGGTTTACTCTGGGATTTCTCCGGTTTCCTCCCACATGCCAAAAACATGCATGTTAGGTTAATTGGCTGTTCTAAATTGTCCCTAGATATCTGTTTCCTATAGGCCCTTAGAATAGAGGGTTAGTATTAATGAAAGCGCTTTGAGTGGTCTTTGTGACTAGAAAAGCGCTATATAAGTGCAAGTTAGTTAGTTAGTTAATCACTTTGGGATGCTTATACATTATATTTTTATTTACTTTCGAGGGAGAAGACAATGATTCTCTGATGGGGAAGACAGGGGCTAAGTTGAGGGGTGGCAGATGAAGAGGAGCTGCAGAGAGGCGTGTAAGACAGCGACTCTGCTTCCTGGTCCCAATTCTGAGTTGTCAATGTTCTGGAAATTTGGATAAAAATGATGCCAGATTGTTAGATAAATGAGACGCACCATCCAAAGTGGGATGGATGCCGTCTCGTCTAATAAGACCAGGTTTTCCCTAAAATGAGTTCCAATTGTCTATGTAACCCACATTGTTTGCAGGACACCACACAGACAGCCAGCGGTTGAAGGATGACACGCGGCTAAACATGTCATCACTGGTCAGATTGGGGAGGGGCCCAGAGAATACTACAGAGGCAGACATTTTTTTGGCAAAGTCACACACCGATTCCACATTAAGTTTTGTGACTTCCGACTGCCAGAGTCGGATGTCGTTAATGCCAACATGGATAACAGTTGTGGAGTATTTACAGTTACTTTTAGCCAGCATTATCAAATTTGACTTGATGTCACCTGCTCTGGCCCCAGGAATGCATTTGACTATGGCCGCTGGAGTCTCTAGGTTCACGTTTCTGACCACAGGGTCACAAATGATCAGAGTTTTTCTCTCAGCGGGTGTGTTGCTGAGTGGGGAAAAGCGATTAGAAACATGAACAGGTTGGTAGTGAACCGGGGCCTTGTGGCTATGCTTCCTTTTCACCATCACCCACCCATTCTCCTCGCTGCTGAGGAGGACCAGAGGGCCGCTAGCAGGCCGCCCTATGCTAGGGGGCTCCGCTGCAGCTAAGGGGCGTCCGTCATTATTAAGTGGCGCAGATGGTGTTTTAATGCAGCGGAGCCGGGATTCCAAATCAGACAACCTCGCCTCGAGCACCTCAAAAAGACAACATTTAATACATTTACCGTTATCATTAAAAGAAGCAGAGGTGTAGCTAAACATCTGACACAGAGAGCACACCAGAGGAGAAGGGGAAGGAGAGCTAGTAGCCATAGCTAGTGGCTAACCCAAAGCTAACAAAAACACTGATGAAAGGTGAACAGAAGGCTAAAGAGGGTGATTAGATGACACTGAGTGTGCACACAGGTGCAAGAGGCTTGTTAAACAAAAGTGAGAGCTGACGGTAGATGGAAAAAAGTGGTTAAAATACAATACAGAAAAAATACAGTATTGCCAGATTTAGCAATACTGCTAACACTAATTAGCAATAGTGCTAATTTGCATCTGTAGTCCCCCAGCGAGTCACAAAAACACACAATCAATCAGTCTCTCACTGCCCTCCATGGCGACAGGCACTGCTGGGAAAACGGAGAAAGAGGCGGTTTGCTGCTGAACTGCTGTCAGGAATCCTGCTCATCTGGTGAGTTCAGTGGTGGACGAGACGCATTGAGTGAGGAGCTCGTGAAGAAGAAGCATGACTTCACCAGAGGAGTCGTAGCACCTAACACTGACACGGAGAAGCGACTCTGTCCCCGGTGATTGGGGCTCGCTGGAGGAACTAGCCGAGGTAGCAGTTGGACGGGAGCCGGATCGGAGTTCAAGTGCAGCAGTGGTGGGAGATGGGGACCAGTGGAGGACCACCGGGGCCCCAGCCGGATAAGAGCCGGAGTCGGAGCCCAGTTGCAGCGGCGGGGCTTGGCAGAGGAACTACCAGGACCCCAGCTGGACAGGAGCAGGATCGGAGCTCGGCTACAGTGGCGGTGGGCGGCGGGACTCGGTGGAGGAGCTGCCGGTACCCCGGCTGGACAGGAGCTCAGTTGCAGCGGCGATAAGCAGCGGGACTAGCAGCGAAGGGGGCTAGCCCAGGCCCAGCTGGATTCGAGGTCGGTCGGATTGGATACCATTGACACCAGCAGAGATTGTTTTACTATCCACAGGTCAGTAAAAATGCCACCAAAGAAGGAGGAAATGGAAGAGATCAAAAAATCTCTGAACTCTTTATCAGAAGAACTGACCAAAGTGGCCAGTCAGCAGGCTAAAATATTAGGGCTAATGGAAGAAGTCCGAGAATTAAAATTAACAATTAAGGAAAAAGACAAAAAAATTGCAGACTTGGAGCGATGCGTCGAGGATCTTGAACAATATTCTCGTATGGATGATCTAATTATAAGTGGACTCGACATTAAATATCAATCATATACTCATGCTACAGCAGGAATGAGAGGTGAGGAGACTCCCCTGGGCAAATCAGTCTCCCTGAAAAACCAGGTGCTTCAGTTCCTTGATAGTAGAAATATCTTATAGTTATAAAGGTCAAAGCAAATGCAATTTCAGCCTGTCATGCTTTACCCAGAAAGGATAATAAAACAAAGAAATCAATTGTGATGCGCTTTGTGAACAGAAGGGTAAAGAATGACATACTGAGGCAGGCCAGAAAGCTACGGGGAACAGAAGTTTACCTAAATGAACATCTAACAAAGACTAATGCTGAAATAGCACGGCAAGCACGGATGCTGAAAAGACAAAATAAGATACAGGTAACATGGACAAGAAATTGTAGAGTTTGGATCAAACTAAATGGAACACCTGAGGAAGCAAAGAGTATAATAATAATCAGAGAGATTACTGACTTAAATAAATATAGATGAACACTGTTTAAGAAAATTAAGACTATGATAATCCATATCCACACACATGGCAAGAATAGTTCTTTTGACATACCATGTCAATGTACTTTAAAAAAAAAACTAAATAAAACAAACAAAAAAAAACTTATGACTGACTTGAGTAGACATCAATTATACCCAGTTGGAGGAAGTTATTTGACACAGAGTGAGGAAATTCAAACACTGAAAATATGCCATTATGCTGAACATAAATTACAAGAGATCGAGAATGATATTGATCCTGATAACCACTTTTTCAATAATATTCATAATCATTGTGAATATTACACTGAAAAGCAATTCAAAAGTCAAGTGCAACTAGATGGTAAACTATCAATAATACACTTCAACAGCAGAAGTCTTAACAAAAACTTTCCACAGATTCAGGACTATTTAAAACAGCTAGACAGAAAATTTACAGCTATAGCAGTCTCTGAAACTTGGCTTAATGAAGAGTAGGCTCCCCTGATGGCAATAGAGGGATATCAGATGTTTCATATTAACAGATCTCAAAAAAAGGGTGGTGGTGTTGCACTGTATATTGATGACCTGTATAGGTGTAAACTTGTAAATGGAATGTCCTTTGCACTACCAGGGATTTTAGAATGTGTTACTGTTGAGATTGATCAAGATAAAACAAAAAATCTAATTATAAGTTGTATATATAGAACGCCGGGAACTTGCATTGAGACATTCAGAGATAAATTAGTCGAGCTGTACAATAATATTACCAGTAAGAAAATGGTAGTAATTTGTGGAGATTTCAATGTTGATTTACTAAATCCATATCAACAAAATGTAATTACAGAGTTTATGAATTCTATGTACAGTATGAGTCTATATCCCACAATAACACATCCCAGTAGAATCACAGTTCACACTGCTACACTTATTGACAACCTGTTTAAGATAAGATAAGCCTTTATTAGTCCCACAATGGGGAAATTCCAGGATTGCAACAGCACAGGGATAGCAACACTCAGAGCAACAATCAGAAGACAAGAAAAAACAAGAGCAGCGAGTATACATACAATATGTACATATAAATATATAAATATATAAACACAGTGCAGAGCATTGTAGCTAGATGAAATAAATATATAAACACAGTGCGGACCATAGTCGCTAGATGGAATAAATATATAAATATATAAACACACAGTGCGGAGCATTGTAGCTAGATGGAATGAAACAGCATAACCGTCTACTTAGTTATCCTACATGGTATGATTATGTACCCATACATATTGTCACCCTCCGTAGCGACCGGTATTTTCCTAGTTGTATACCGGAGGCGACCATTGTGTAAGTCTATTGCGGCTTTTGCATTCAATACTATTAGGCTGTCACGTCTTTTTGCTATCTCTGCGAGCAGCCCTGCTTAGGTTGTACAGTCTGACAGCCGTAGGTAGGAAGGACCTGCGAAACCTCTCGGTTGTGCACCTAGGATGATGTAGTCTGCTGCTAAATGAGCTCCTCAGTGCATTCAGTATGTCCTGCATAGGGTGGAACTCGGACTCCAGCAGAGATGACAGTTTAGCCACCATCCTTTTTTTTTTTTTTTTGGACTTATTTTGTACCCGTAGGTAGATTTGTTCTGCAGTCCGGTGACAAGCCACCAGCTGCCGGTCGCTGCGTGCGCAAGCGCCCCTTAACTCCCTAACCTGCATGTTTTTTTTTTCTTCTGATGTTCCATTGATCAGTTTCTTTTCTTGTTGAGAGGTTGATAGAGTATGTGTTCTGACAATAAAGCTGAACCTGAGAAATAAACTCAGTCTCATCCTTGAGCACATCCTCTACATTGGTAGCGGATGATCCTTCTCTCTCCCATCTCCTTCACTGGGTCAAGGCGCTGCCCCAGGACAGAGCTAGCTTTCTTGATCAGTTTGTTCAGTCTCTTCCTATCGGCTGCTGTAACACCACTGCCCCAGCAGACCATTCCAAAAGTGATGGCTGATGCCACCACCGTGTCGTAGAATGTCTTCAGCAGCGCCCCTTGTACACCAAAAGACCTGAGTCTCCTCAGTAGGAACAGCCTGCGCTGTCCCTTCTTGTAGAGTGCGTCACTATTGTGTGACCAGTCTAGTTTATTGTTCAGATGAACACCCAGGTACTTGTAGGATGTCACCATCTTGATGTCAGTTCCCTGTATATTTACTGGTGCTGTGAGGGGTTGTCCTTGCCTGCGGCAGTCCACCACCAGCTCCTTAGTTTTCCTCGCGTTGATCTGGAGGCAGTTCTGATGGCACCAGTCCACAAAGCCCTGGATAAGTCCTCTGTACTCAGCTTCGTCTCCGTTGGAGATGAGGCCAACGATCGCAGAGTCGTCAGAGAACTTCTGTAGATGGCAGTGTGTTGTGTTGTGTGAGAAGTCTGCAGTATAAAGGGTGAACAGGAAGGGAGCCAAAACCGTTCCCTGGGAGGCCCCCGTGCTACCGATGATCGTGTCGGACACACAGTCCCAGGTTCTCACAAACTGTGGCCGGTTCGTGAGGTAGTCCAGGATCCATGATGACAGGTGCTGGTCCACCCCTGTGCACAGCAGCTTGTCCTTCAGGATCATCGGTTGGATGGTGTTGAAAGCACTGGAGAAGTCAAAGAACATGATCCTCACCGCATTCCCGGGCTTCTCCAGGTGGGACAGAGAACAGTGAAGGAGGAAGATCACCGCATCCTCCACCCCAATGCCATGCTGGTAGGTGAACTGGAGTGGATCCATCGCTGGTCCCACCAGGGGGTGGAGGTAAGCAAGGAGCAGTCTCTCCAGGGTCTTCATCATGTGGGACGTCAGGGCCACTGGTCTGTAGCTGTTCAGATCTTTGGGGTGGGAAGTCTTTGGTACAGGTACCACACAAGATGTTTTCCACAGCTGTGGTACCCTCCCCAGCTTCAGGCTCAGGTTGAAGATGTGCTCCACAATCCCACACAGCTGGTCTGCACAGGACTTGAGGAGCTTTGCGCTGATGCCGTCCGGTCCCGACGCCTTCCTCGCCTTGATCTTCCTCAGCTCCGTCCTCACCTGGGTCTTAGTGAGGGTCATGTTGGGGGGCTGTGTGTTGGGAGCGGGGGGTGATGGTGGAGTGGGGTGTGGGCAGCAGGACTCAATGTCTTCAGAGGCAGCAGTGGTTGTTGTGCAATCGGGGGGGAGGGCGGTTGGTCAAACCTATTGAAAAACAGGTTCAGATTGTTCGCCCACTCCCTGCCCCCCGTGGCCTGGGGGGAGGTATTCTGGAGCCCAGAGATAGTTTTAAGGTTTCTCCGGACCCCACCGATGTCACTCTGTTGCAGCTTGTCCTCCATCTTCTTCCTGAAGCTGTTCTTGCCTTCTCTGATCTTCCTCCTCAGCTCCCACTGTACGGACTTTAGCATCTCCCTGTTCCCTGACCTGAAGATCCTCTTCTTCTCTCTCAGAAGTGCTTTTATCTCAGGGTTGATCCAGGGTTTGTTGTTCGAGCAACACCATATGGTCTTGGTGGGTACGGTGTTGTCCACACAGAAGCTGATGTAGTCCATGATGGTGTGAGTGAGGCCATCGATGTCCTCACCATGTGGATGGCAGAGCTGCTCCCAGGCAGTGGTTTCAAAACAGTCCTTTAGAGCATCCATTGCCTCCTCAGACCATAACTTCACTGTGCGCATGACCGGAGGCTGTCTGCGCACTAGGGGTTTGTACACCGGCCGGAGATGAACCAAGTTGTGATCTGATCTCCCGAGTTGGGGGAGTGGTGATGAGGTGTACGCTTCCTTAGTGTTTGCGTAGAATAAGTCCAGTGTTTTATTGTCTCTAGTGTGGCATGTGACATGCCACACTTTGTTAATATTATTGATAAGAAAATAGAAAGTGGATTATTGATAAATGATATAAGTGACCATTTGCCAACCTTTGCACTTATCCATGGCCACACGGAGGCCAATACAGAAAAAGTTTTAAAATCATTCAGATACAAATCACAAAATGCAATCAGTTCTTTTAAAGAAGACTTGCTGAAGCAGGACTGGATAAAAGTCTATGTAACAGATGTAAATGAAGCCTATGACACATTTATGAACATGTAACCACTCTTTATGAAAAAAATTGTCCATTAGTAAAGAAGAAGCTTAAACATAAATTTGTTGATAAGCCATGGTTAACCAAAGGATTACAAAAGGTGTGTAAAAAGAAAAATTTATTATATAAAGTTTTTCTAAAGAAAAGGACAAAAGAAGCAGAGCAGCGGTATAAAACATACAAAAATAAGTTAACATATATAATGAGATGTAGTAAAAGAGACTATTACAGTAAAGAACTGGAGAAAAACAGAGACAATATTAAAAATACATGGACAATACTTAACAATATTCTTGGAAATAAAAACAGAAATACAAGCTACCCTCAGAGTGTGAATGCAGTTTCACCTGCAGATGAATTTTAATAACTTTTTTGTTAACACTGGTCCTAATTTGGCTCGAGAAATACCCATTACGGCACCTACGGGTGATACAATAAGCAAAAACACTGCTATAAAAGACTCCGTTTTCATAAAGAACGCAGTCGAGAGAGAGGTCATTGAAATTGTTAAATCGTTTAAAAGTAAAACGTCTACGGACTGTGATGGTATTGACAAGCTCTTAGTCAAAACTATTATTGAATGCTTAGTGAAACCACTGACGTATATTTGTAACCTGTCTCTCCAAACAGTTATATTTCCCAATGCAATGAAAATAGCTAAAGTAATTCCGATATACAAGACGGGTGACAGAGGGGAACTTTCAAACTATAGACCAATTTCACTATTGCCGCAATTTTCCAAGATACTTGAAAAAATATTCTGTGAGAGAACTGACAACTTCATAATGAAGAATAATTTATTGTGTGAGCAGCAATATGGGTTCAGACACAAGAGGACAACTGCATTTGCTCTAATGGAATTTATAGAAAAAATATCAACTGCCGTTGAAAATAAAGAGTATTCAGTTGGGGTATTCCTGGATCTTAAAAAAGCATTTGATACAGTGGATCATAATTTATTATTAAAGAAACTACAAACTTGTGGTATTGGGGGGTAGCACTGTCCTGGTTAAGTAGTTACTTAAAGAATAGCTATCAGTATGTAAGTGTTGGTAACAAAAACTCACAGTTACTGAAGGTTACTTGTGGAGTCCCACAGGGTTCAGTTTTGGGGCCATTGTTATTCAATATGTATATAAATGATATATGTAAAGTCTCGGAAAAAATGGATTTAATATTGTTTGCCGATGACACTAATCTATTATACATTGGAAGCAATTTGGAACAACTTTTGGATACACTCGGAAAGGAATTAGGAAAGCTTAAACTGTGGTTTGATTCAAACAAATTAACGCTCAATTTAAGTAAGACAAAATTTATAGTTTTTAACAACCATCACAACAACTTAGTATCTAAACTCAGTGTAAATGGTGTAGAGATTGAAAGGGTATCTGACAACTAAATTTCTTGGAGTAATAATCAATAATAAACTGTGTTGGAAGTCACATATTAATTATATTAAAGGTAAAATATCTAAATCAATTGCAATACTACACAGAGTGAAATATTTGCTGAATCAACCCACATTATATACTTTGTATCATTCATTAATACTCCCATACATGACATATTGTACTGAAGTATGGGGAAATACATATAAAACAAATATATATCCAGTCTTTATGCTTCAGAAGAGAGCTATTAGAATAATAAACAAAGCTGCTTACAGGGAACCAACAAACCCACTTTTTCTTAAATTAAAAGCTCTCAGGTTGAAAGATCTGGTTGACTTTAAAACTGCAGTAATAATGTTTAAAGTGAAGAATCTATCACTGCCTGCAGATATCCAAAAGTTGTTCCAAATAAGGGAGAAACAATATCATTTCAGAGGAACATGTATATTTCAAAAACCTTAAGTGAGAACTACCACCAAGCAACACTGTGTTTCAGTGCAAGGAGTAAGATTATGGAACGATTTTGGACCTGAATTAAAATTATGTACAATGCTTGAGCAATTTAAACAAAAACTAAAGGAAGAAATACTCCAAACATATATACAAGATGACATGTAAAATCACATAAGGATTGTCATATCCAGTCTGTGTTGTGTTGTTGCTTAGTTGTTTTTTTTTTGTCACATTTTGTCTTAGCTATGTTCTGAACTGTAATCACTCTTGTTTTGTTTTTCTTTTGAATTCTTGGATGGAATATGGGTGGGCAATATAAGCTGCGGCTTCAGCCATCACCCATTTCGGATAACTTATGGTGAACTGTATAATCAGAGGAGTTATTGTTAATTTGACCTTGTTGGATTTTTTTTCCCCTTGGTGCTACAAAACAAAACATTCAAATGTCACACGAGTGAAGTGCTGTGTATGCATACACATACACATGCACCCAAGCATCTCTCAACAACAACAAACAACAGCAACAAACAAGAGGCAGGGCATAAGTGTGTGACGCACAGGTGCATACATGTACACTCCACAGAGCATCCACTAGTTATGCATACAGTTTTGGTTGTTTAAAAGTCAATTTTTAAAATGAGTCTTAAAAGTGTTTAATGTGGTACATTCTCTGATTGCAGATGGTATATTTCAGGTCTCTTCAATTAGCGGCCCGCGGGCCACATGCGACCCAGAACCAATCTCCAAGTGGCCCACGGGCCCAGGCCACACCAAGGAAATATAAATTTAAGAAGAAAATACGAAGGAATGATGGTTCGCAAGCACGCACACGAACAATGCGTGTGACCATCATCTGTGCGGAGTTCAGAAGCGCCCCACCCACGTGAGTGTTCAGCTGGATTCCAGTCGGCAGGCCAGGCAGAGCGTCTCAGTAGCGTTGCTGTCCGAGAGAAGTATGAGCTTATTAAAAGTATTTTAAACACATAAAAAAGCATAAGAGGTATGTAAGCAGTGGAGGCATTTATTGTGGTTTTAACCTGCTGGTAACGGGAACAGTAAGAGTTGCTGAGCAAACAGGTTAGACTTCATATGTAGGAAAAGAGGCAAGAGCGACTGAATCGCTGAGGATTGACTTCACCAGCCATTACAATAATTTATGCTCATTATTATGTACCTGGCAAGTTAAGATGACTGAAATTCACGAAGTCAATTATTTTAATCTGTCAGCAGCCTTCAGACAAACTAAACGTGCAAACATTTGGACATTTGAACATTTGAAAACTATAAATATATAGAAATATTTTAACAGAAATAATGGAATCTTTGGTAATTTAAGTTAATTTATTAAATTAATTGTAATTTTATAAATATTTTTTCTTTGAAATCAGAGTTAATTTATTGTTCTGTTCTGGCTCTGCAAAATTATGGTCAAAAGTGTAAATTGTATACGGAAAAAAAGTCAGTTTTACCACAATCTGTTTCAAATTTATTAAAAAAAAAACCCAGTAATTTTATTTAAAAAATAGATAAAAATTTGCCATAAAATAATCCACAAATTTATACTCAAGTCTCAAATGTACAAGAAAAGTCAATTTTACTAGAGGAAATTACAAATTTGTGGAAAATGTTTCAAGTTTAGATAAATTTACAGAGAAAAGTAGAAAACTATAAGAAAATTGTTATAAATTTTGGAGAAAAACCTCAAACTTTCAAGACTGAAGTCATTACTCAAGTTTTGAAGTGGGTGCTCTTTGTACCCTTAACTCTGCTAGAAATTTTTGGTTGACTGATATGTGTGTAATGGAATGTGTAGTTATAAAAAGAGGTTCCTACTCACATGTGTGGTGATTTAAAACAAACCAAACCACAGTAGTAGATGCGCAATGTTTGTTAATGTTGTCTATCTTTTCTTGGGGGGTTTGTGCACTCAAGTGTTTGACAGCTCATTTTTTATTCAGCTAAATGCACTTTGTGATACACCAAGGTCAGTTATGACCATGATGTAGTATACTTTATTTCAAAAGGGAAACAAATAATGCTACTAACAGTGCAAATTGAGTTTTTATGTCCTTTGAGATATGCCTGAGTAAGATGTGACCAAAATGGTTATTTACAATTTTAATATTAAAAAATATTTTTATTTTTTCATTCTATTTATTTAATTGTTGTTCAAGTGGAAAAATATTTCTACTACTTCAAGTTCTGCTCAACCACAGCACTGTTTTTGTGTTTTTACACAGTTTTGATGTGCGTTTGTCATGTGCCAAGCACACATTTAAAACCAAGACAGTGAATAAAAAAGTGCATATTTTTCGTCATATTGATCTGTGTTGGTTTGAAATTAGACATAATTAACAGATCGCTGAACATGTGCGGCCCAGTTACATGTCTTGATTTCAAATTGTGGCCCAACTGATTTTGTAATTGAATAGCCCTGGCATTACATCAAGATTATAGATCTTGGTATCCCTCACTGATAGCACAGATTGAGCACATGTGGTGTGTCTGCGGAGGGCTTCACAGTCTCCTCTAGTGATTGCTTTGGTGGTTGTATCAGTGACAGTCTTCAGTTTAACATATTCTGCGGTGGGGGGTGGGGGGGTAGGCATTTAATATTTTATAAATTGAACAGGCAAATTTGAGAGTTTTAGAACTCTACAAATGAGTGAAAAGAGAGGAGAGAAGATTCTGTGACAGTGGTGTAGAGGTGAGCCTTTCATTTTAAGGATGTTTCCAGCTTTTTCTCTGCAGGATAACTGCTAGTTTGTTATCTGTGGGGTTTCGGATAGTGAATTATACAGTCATGTGAAAAAATTTGGACACCCCTTTAAATATCCATCCATCCATGCATCATCTTCCGCTTAATCCTATTCAGTTCTTTAATTAGAAATGTTCACATATCTATGTCTAACCTTGTTTTTGTTTTTATTTGCATTTTTTAAAATTTATTTTAGCTATTGTAAGTGGGAATGAATGTGGGGGTGTCCTAAAAAAGATGGGAGGTGTCCTAATTTATTCCTCACTATCCTCACTATTTGTTTAGAATTACATTTCACAGAAAATGTGACATCTTTAATTCATTTTAATTGTTTAGTTGTATTATGTGAATCTCCCAGTATTTTTTAACATTGATATTAAATATCCATATGTCCAAATATGTAAAAAAAAAATATGAACAGGCTTATACAGGGTGTCCTAATTTTTTCACATGACTGTGCAGCACAGGATATCAAAGGTGCTTTGGCAGTCCAGAAGGAAGTCCTGCTTGAGGAGAGAGCTCGTGCCAGGAGGAAGGAGCCCTGCTTGAGGGAAGGCCCAACTGAAGGAGGGCATGACTGAGGAGGAGCAGTAGTAATGGCCAGGACCACCATGATGCCGGCATTTGGAGGGGAGACACTTCTGTGTGGAGCAGTTGGTGGTGCTGCAGGCAAAGGACAGAAAGAGGCAGAGTGAGGAGCTCTGCCTGGTCTGTAAGTATCTGGTTCCCAAATGGCAAACCCCATGACCATGATGATGATGATACTTGACAATAGAAATCTGGATGTACTGCTGGCAAGTGTCTTCCCCTGTACAGGTTTCCTGAGGGCATCAGCATTGTGGTGGCAGACGGAACCTGGCCTGGATGAGTGGATCCTCCTCCTCATCTTTTAAGGACTTTTATGCCTTTATGGACTTTTTTTTTAGCCCACTTTTAGTTGTGTAGCTTAGGTTTTTAGTTGGCATTTTACTTTGTTTTTAGCTTAATTTATCTTTATTTTAATTCTTAGGCTTTAGTTTAGCCTTTTTATTTAAGTGGGCCTTTATTTGTATACATATATTATTGTAATAAAAATCACTTTAAACCTTTGTGGAACCAAGAGGAAACCAGATTTTATGTTTCGTCTGTAATGCAATGGAAGGCTGAGGGATCTAACAAAATCAGAACACAATTTTATGGGGAAAAATTACATAAGCTGATTATCTGGAAAAGGAACTTTTGAATTACTCTACAAAAATTACCGGAGGTTATAAAAAATTAATAAGAATTTTCCTTCAGTTTATAGCTTTGTCCTAAGGCTGAGGGACTAATTGTAAGATAAGATAAGATAAGATAAGCCTTTATTAGTCCCACAATGGGGAAATTCCAGGATTGCAACAGCACAGGGATAGCAACACTCAGAGCAACAATCAGAAGGCAAGAAAAAAAACAAGAGCAACGAGTATACATATGTACATATAAACATAAATATATAGACACACAGTGTGGAGCATTGTAGCTAGATGGAATAAATATATAAATATATAAACAGTGCAGAGCATTGTAGCTAGATGGAATAAATATATGAATATATAAACACACACAGTGCGGAGCATTGTAGCTAGATGGAATAAATATGTGAATATATAAACACACATACACTGTGGAGCGTTGAAGCTAGATGGAATAAATATATGAATATATAAACACACAGTGCGGAGCATTGTAGCTAGATGGAATAAATATGTAAATATATAAACACACAGTACGGAACATTGTAGCTAGATAGAATAAATATGTAAATATATAAACACACACAGTGCGGAGCATTGTAGCTAGATGGAATAAATATGTAAATATATAAACACACACAGTGCAGAGCATTGTAGCTAGATGGAATAAATATGTAAATATATACAATATATATACAAATGTATTGTACCATGAAATATTGGTTATGTTCAATTATAATTGATATTTAGGACATCTTGTTTAAACCCAGCAGATAGGAAAGTGGTAGTCTCACTTACGAACAGCCGGTTCCAGGTATTCAGCGGTGGTCGACGCCAGTAAGGTGGCATACAGGGGGAAAGCGACTGTTGGTCATCTTTCAGATTGTTCACAACTGTGAGAAGCGTAGAGTCAGCTGGGGCTCCGACGGGGGGTGCGGCGAGGAGCCGGCGACAGAGTGAAGGCTGGCCCCGGAGCAGGCGTGATGTCCTTTGGCAACCAGTCCGAAATTTAGTATGTCGCCAGCCTGCAGGACAACCCTAAAGGCTGAAGGAAAAATGTTTTTAGTCAGTCTCACCCACCAGGTCTGAATTCTTCTCTGGGGGAAAACAGAAAAGTCCAAAATCTCTATTAGTCCACTTTAAAGGCAGGAAAATTAAGAGTCCACTTTAACAGCAGGAAAAGTCAAAAAGTCCAAGAAAAACATTTAAATAGGATAAGAACGGCTTCTGAGGTGAAGAAAAAAAAAGATTTGAGAGTTTAACTCTCTGTAAAGGCAAGCTCATAGAAAAAGGATGGTTTCTCTTCAGTTACCAGAAAACAGGCAAAAGCTTAACAAAGGATGATTTAAGAAAGCTAGCACAGGACTTGACAAGGTTCAGACACACAGAACTCGAGCTTACAGAACACTGACAGGAAAAACTAAAGACAACTGAAAACAACTGAACACAACAGACTGGACTGCTGGGGTGGCTCTGTTAGCATTTAACTGAAGCGTGCTGCTGGGTCATAAACATGTGACTGACAGCAAGACGGACCAATTATCTTCCATAAAGAGGAGTTTGAATGTGCTTTTGTCCAATGAGGGAACAGTTCTTTGTCTGTGAACAGCCAATCAAATGCGGGGGCGTTATCCAACAGAGAGGCAGCCTGAGGATTGGTTAGAAATAGCTGACTCAAGTTTTCAGAAAACATTCATTCAGTTCCTATGAAATTCATTATATACTCAATATAAAATCTAACTAAATGAAATGACTCAAGGCTAATATTCAGTGACCATGCATTTATACTATTACTAATAAGTTTAACATTCATTTGAATAACATTCATGAAAAAAACACTCCTAAGACATGCACTCACATTTAAACCAAGGATTAATGAATTATTGCAAACCATTATTGTCCATCAAAAAGGGTGATTATCTTCACAGTGTCCAGAGTTATTCTGAGGGATGAGAGCTATAAAAAGTGTTAATGTTCAGTCAGAAATAAACAGTTCCAGATTGCCCAAGTAATGAAACATATTCCATAGATGTCCACTAGGAGGTACTGTTGAGCTGTAGATAATTTTTAGGTTTTGGTATGTGAACAGGGGGCAGCCTAGAGGGTTCTGCTATAGGTCCAAAAGAAGGAGGCAACCATATATCTGTCAGCTTAAGGAGTTTATGACTTTTTAAGAGTATCAGTTCCTGGTACAAAGGCTTCTCATCTGCCGAGGGAGGAAGCTTGAGAATTTTATGATGTACTTTTTAATCCTTTAAAAGCAAGTCCTTATCAGGTTTCTCTACAAAAGGGAAATTGTTTACACTGGGGTCCTGATGAAGAAACACAGCAATTCTTGACCAGAGTTGAGTGAGTTTCTTTAAGATGAAGAAGAGTGATTTCCTGAATTAGCCTGGGGAGAAGCTGATGCTACAATTATTAAGAGAAAAAAAAAATCCAAACCATGGCCCTGTGTGAAAAACTGATTACCCCCTAAATGGAATAACTGGTTGGGCCACCCTTAGCAGCAACAACTGCAGTCAAGCATTTGCATTAACTGGCAATAAAATAAGATAAGATAAGCCTTCATTAGTCCCACAATGGGGAAATTCCAGGATTACAGCAGCAAAGGGCAATAGTTAATAAGATAATAAAAACTGGTTAGCCAAAGCAGTAAATGAATATACATATGTACACAGATATATACACAGTGTAGGAGCATTGCAGCTAGATGGAATAAACAGCATTACGGTTTGTTAAGTTACCCTGCAGAATATGAATATGTACCCAGACAGTATATTTCACATTTGAATCACAGTGTTGTTGCCACCCTCAATAATGATTGTTATTGTCCTAGCTGTGTATTGGAGGGGACGATTTCCATTGTGAAATGTTGTTACATTTAGTATATTTAATATGACCTCTATGAGCAGCCCTGGTTAGGTTATAAAGTCTGACATCCGTAGGTGGGAAGGACCTGCGGAACCTCTCTGTTGTGCACCTAGAATGGCACAGCCTACCACTAAATGAGCTCCTCAGTGTGTTCAGCATGTCCTGCATGGGGTGGGACTCGGACTCCAGCAGAGATGACAGCTTAGCCACCATCCTTCTCTCTCCTATCTAATCCACTGGGTCGAGGCGTCGCCCCAGAACAGACCTAGCTTTTTTTATCAATCTGTTCAGTCTCTTCCTGTCGGCTGCTGTGATGCCGCTGCCCCAGCAGATCACTCCAAATGTGATGGCTGATGCCACCACCAAATCATAGAAGGTCTTCAGGAGTGCCCCTTGCACTCCACAAGACCTGAATTTCCTTTGGAGGAACAGCCTGTGCTGCCCCTCCTTGTAGAGACCATTGGTGTTGTGTGACCAGTCTAGTTTATTGTTCAAGTGAACACCCAGGTACTTGTAAGATGTCACCAGCTCAATATCTGTTGCCTGGATGTTTACTGGTGCTGTGTGGGGTTGTCCTTGTCTGTGGCAGTCCACGAGTCTTTTACAGCACTGTGGAGGAATTTTGGCCCTCTCATCTTTGCAGAATTGTTGTAATTCAGCCATATTTATCATGAGCTGAGTCCGATGTTTTGCTGGACTCAGTCTCGTGGCTCTTTTGTTGTATTTTGATACAACAGTGTTTTTTTGCATTTTGTGTTGTCGGCACAGTTATTTTTGGACTTCTGTTCTTTTCTTTAATAAATGTCACAATACCATTCAGCTCTTGGGTTTGTCTCTCTGCCACGTAGGGGCAAACATGACAGAATGTAGCCACCAGTAAAAAAAATCCAGCTGTGGTATCTGTGCATTTTTCCTTTTTTTCCTTTTCTTTTTTCGCACGTGCTTGTTGGAGCTCACAATGTCCCAGGCTCGCCAACTTCACCGAATTAAAGGAGGAATTGCAGCGGGGTCTCTCAGCGTGGAGGAGGAATGGGCGGCAGAGTTCATCCGGGATATCGTGGATGAAGCTCTCGAAGCCCCAGGACCCAAGCAGACATGAGACTGTTTGTATGGAGCAGTGGGTATCCTGGAGGCACACCCCGGCCTATGGAGCTACTCACAATATGCACATCTGCTGTCCACGGTCTGCGCGCTTCAGCGGTCATTTCCTGGGTTGACGTTCTCCACAGAACTGAGGCAGAGGCACTCTCCTTAGCTGAAGCCCATCTCCCATCATGCTTCGCCCGACTCCCCTCCAGCTCCTGCACACACATCGTCAGCTTCACGGCGGCGCCGTCGCCCTGCTCGGGACCATCGGAAAAACACTTCCACCTTTCAGTCAGCAACTCTCCTAACATCGAGTCAGACAACTCCAGCAGCAGACTCATCTTTTTGTTCTTTGTCGCTGGCTGTCACGTCAGTCACCTCCTCCTTCCCTGCTGCTGTTTCTCCTGTTTCCTCGATGTGTCCTCCCGCTGCTGAGGGCTTGGCTGCATCCTTTACAGCTCTGTCCACCTCTGCCTCTATGGAGACAGCTCCTCCACAATCCACAGAGGATCCTAAATCCATCATAGCCATGGAGAAAGGCGGCGATGCACCAGGAGACATCAGATACCAGGATGACAGGCAAGTGCTACTTATTTCTTCCTCAATGAATGATAATTTACCTTGCCTGATTCCCGGAAGACAGACTCAGGACGTGCAGTCCCCTGAGTTCTCTCCACCTGCTGCAATAAACGAATTCTCACCTGCCTTCTCCATGTCTCCTCCTCTTGCCCCTGAGTGTCTGTTGGCCCCGGAACTCAACCGCTGGACGATGGAGGAGCCCACGGTGCTGGAGGACACCATCCCAGTTCTGCAGTCACATCTTGGATCGAGGGAAGATGCTGAACCCAAGCTCACCACACAGAGTCCAGCGCCAATGGTGAGACGGACCCCAGCCTCCACGTTGGATGAGCCTACTGTGTGGGTCATCCCGCCTAGGACCGAAAAGACTGCAACGACCATCATGCCTGCTGCGGAGGCCGTCGCAGCAGAGTGGGAGCCTGAGCTGGACCTCCTGAGGGCCGAGCCTGAAGAGTCATCATCACCTTGATCATCGGAGTCCTTGACGGCAGTGGAGCTCGAGCTCAGGCAAGTGCTCTCTTTTGTTTTTCTCCTCTATCCTTGAACAATCTTGCCTGGCTCTTGGTGAGGAGAGCCAGGTGCAGCCGCCCGCTAGACCTGACTTCGCCTCGCCGAGCTCCGCCGCTGCTGGTGACCCTGACCACCCTTCTCTTTGTGCTGTGTCTGAGCTCTCTCCCAGGGTTGCCAGAGAGGATCCAACACTGCCAGATATCTCCATAGGTCCAGGTTTGCCACTGGAGGTCGCCCAGGGTCCAGCTTCTCCCGTTGAGGTTGTGGTGTCCCCTCCCAGCCCGCGACCTCCGTGGGTGCAGCTTTGGCCTAGGCCGGGCCCTCCATGGGTGCAGCTTGTCCCCTGCCGGAGGCCGTCGTCTGGGTTCCTCCGCCACAATCCAGGTCTCCGTGGGTGCTGCATCCCATTCGGGGACCATCGTGGGTGCTGCGCCCCAGCTTGGAGCCAACATGGGTGCTGCATTCCAGCATGGGTCTGCCATGAGCGCTACGCCTCAGCCCAGGGTCCACCAGGCCAGTGTTACACTTTTTTTGAAGACAGTCATTTATATTACTGGCTGAGGTGTGATGATACACAGCCTATATTACTGCAGTCACTGACATCATGAATGTCTGGTGACGTTCCTGTGTAAGTGCATTTTATGTGACATTACTGTCACAACACATTGTTATCTTTCCAGATTACAGGTTCGTTTCACTTAAACTGGCTCTACAAAATAGTGTACTGGATAGTGTACTTATCATCTTGAAGCTGGAGAGGAAACTAGGCCACCGAAGTGGTGGCCTAGTTGATAGAGCATCCGCCCCATAACCGGGAGGTTGTCAGTTCAAGCCCTGGCTGGGTCATACCAGAGACCATATAAAAATGGTACTTCCTGCCTTCTAGCTTGATGCTCAGCAAAAACAGAATGGGGGACAGAAAAAGTTGTTTGTGGCAGCGCCTTGCATGGCAATGACCCCTCCTGATTCTAGATGTGATTAACATTGTAGATAGGAGAAACGTAATTTTGTTCTACTGTACATGATGTACAAATGTCGCCTTCTGTCCACAAATGCTTATTCCTGCTTTGAGCTGTAGCTATTTGTGGTGGATCTCACAAGTCCTGTGTTATTTGCTGTTGTCTATCGTCCTCCAAAATATAATAAGGACTTCATTAATGAGTTTTCTGAATTTTTGGCAGATGTTGTGCCAAAATATGATAAACTTTTGATCTGTGGGGACTTTAATATTCATGTCTGTTGTCCATCTGATCAGCTGGCATCTGATTTTAAAAGACTGTTGGCGACATTTAATTTAAATATTTTAGCGGACAAACCTACACATCGTCTTGGTCACACTCTGGACCTTGTTATCTCTTTTGGGCTCTCAATCTTTCTCAAAGAAATTTCTGAGTCTGTCATCTCAGATCATTTCCCCATTATTTTTGAATTGTTGACCCCTTCATCACCCAGCAAGCCTGTGGCTCCATCATGCTGGCATCGCATCATCACTTCTTCAACACCAAAGGAGTTTTCTGCTGCTTTTAGGGATTCACAGTTTTTTGCCTTGAATGGACTCGTTTCCCCTTCCCATCCAGATAATATTTTTTCCTCCTTTCATATCACCTGCTCTGGGATTTTGGACTCTATTGCCCCATTTCGGCTTAAATCGGCTAAACCGAAAACAGATCCCTGGCTAAACAACACTACCTGTGCCATTAGACAGCAGGTCAGGCAGGCTGAACGGAGATGGAAAAAGGACAAATTACATGTGTCTCTGGGAATTTTTAGGGATTGTCTTGCCGATTACCAGAGGGCCGTGCAAAAGGCAAAATTTCAGTATCTCTCTGATATTATTTCTAGCAGCAGTCACTGTCCTAGAGTGCTATTTAACACAATTAACTCTTATAAACCCATGCACTCAGATTGTGACAGACGATTCGTTTACATGTGAGACTTTTCTTCACTTTTTTATTGATAAAGTGGACTCTGTCAGACGAGCTATTAATAACAGTTTTAATGGAAGCTTGTCTGTTGTCCCGGGTTACTCTGCTGTGTTTGAACAGTTTGAGTTGGTTTCTTTATCATCACTTACTGATATAGTAAAGTCTCTGAAGCCTACAAATTGCTCACTGGATGTTATTCCAGCTGAAATACTGAAAAGGGTTTTTAATACTGTAGGGCCTGGTCTTTTGGTTTTTATTAATTCCTGTCTTAGTTCAGGATTTGTCCCACCTGCTTTTAAACATGCTGTGGTTAGGCCCCTTCTTAAAAAACCTCACCTTGACCCTTCAGTTTTGTCTAATTTTAGACCCATTTCTCATTTGCCCTTTTTATCTAAAGTTTTAGAAGAAGCTGTTTTTATACAGTTGCAGTCTTTTTTAGAAGATAATTCTATTTTTGAGAAGTTTCAATCTGGGTTTAGATCTCGTCACAGCACTGAGTCTGCCCTGCTTAAGGTGCACAATGATATTATGATGTCCGTTGATGCCAAATGCCCTGTGGTCTTAGTGCTGCTAGATCTTACAGCAGCCTTTGACACTGTGGACCACACTATCCTTTTGTCACGCCTGAATCATCATGTTGGCATCCATGGCACTGCACCTAAGTGGTTTGAATCCTACCTATCTAATAGAACTTTTTCTGTAATGATTGGTGACATGTCCTCTTCTAGTGCCTCTCTCTCCTGTGGGGTCCCACAGGGCTCTATCCTTGGCCCTATTCTGTGTTAATTATATATGCTGCCACTCAGGTCAATAATAGCCAGGCATAACATGTTTTTCCACTGTTATGCAGATGATTTGCAGCTTTATTTACCTTTGAACCCAGAACAAACTAACTCACAAAGTGTTCTACTGGACTGCATCATTGACATTAAGTTGTGGTTGAAAGGGTTAATGTAAAGTTAGTGCCAGAATAATAATTCTGTAGGTAATCTCCCATTATGCTCTACACATATTCCATACAAATTCTGTTTGCATGCTTATGAACAATTATGTTATGGTAAACTGATAAAACAGGAATGAGACAAAGCTATAGAGCTCTCTCTTTTCTCTCTCTCTCTTAAGTCAGGTCTTTCTCATTAGATACACACCCAGACTCAACACCCACGCACACTGTTGATAGCACATTCTAGAATGAATCGGCGCGTTCAGTGGATGGCCTGTTCCCGCCATAGGTAGATTAGCCAATCAGATAGTCGCGTATAAGCCCATCCTATTGTACTGGGTCGCCCCCACCTGAGAAGATAATTGTAACCCACACCCGGAAGTCGGGATCAGTCTGACGACGTTCCCAAGGGGACAGCATCAAACTGGTCCAGCGCTGCTTGCTTTACATGTGACTTCTAAATAAATGTTTCATCTTAAAATTGAAGAAATCTCCGGCTTGTTCTTGGATCTTTCAATCAAAGAATTGGGTATTTTTCTAACAAATTGGTGCCGGTGACCCGGATTGAATTTTTCCGAGACGAGCCTGAACACACCACATCGGAGGGACCCTTTTGCAGACTACTGTGGCGCCTGAATAAAAATAAGGTAAGCAGAGCCTTTTGTCTTCAAAATTCTGCAGTTTGGCCATTCTAAATTTGCAGTTGTCTGATAAAGGGGTATATCCGATCTAAAAATTTATCATTTGGTTGGGAGTCACATGTAAAGTCTAAACAATAGTTTGAAAAGTTAAGAGTGCACGTGTTCTATTTTCAGTCAGAGGTAGAACGGCCGCGGCCATGGATGTACATTACGGGTGTATAGTCCATCAAATAAAACATTTTGGAGTCAGTCTGAACCAAAATGACGAGGCTTAGGAACTAGAGTGACTAATAATCACCCTGGTATGTCTCCTCAAATGAAAAGAGCCAGGTTTTAGGAACCTGATGCCGAGGGGAGCCATTGAAAATGTTCGACTCGATGCCACTCTGGGAGTGAAGCCACGATCGTTTAATTTGCTGGACACAAGACACCTCTTGTACTCGGGCCTGAAAGAAGCCCGCAGTGAAAGTGTCCGCTGTGTATCAGAGTTAATCACTGTACCGCTTGTGCGTGGGGGACCTGCCGAGGTCTCAGAAAAAGTACTCTCTGTTTAACAAAAGATTAAATGGATTTGTGAGGTTCTGGGATGCAGTCTGTACCCAGAACTTAATAAGACTTAGGGGCAACGGTCGTGCCAGTCTTCTCAAATGAAAACAGTCAGGATTAGAACCTGATACCACGTAAGTGAAGTATTCTGGATGCAGTCTGTACCAGAATAAGAGACTTAGGGAAGCAGAATTAACCGTCTTCGTCTCCTCAAATATGGGAACTAGGGTTAGCCTGGTCCCGCAAATTTTGGTTACAGTCTGTGCCGGAATAAGAGACTTAGGGAAGCGTAATTAACCGTCTTTGTCTCCTCAAATATGGGAACAAGGGTTAGCCTGGTCCCGCAAATTTCGGTTACAGTTTGTGCCGGAATAAGAGACTCAGGGAAGCGGAATTAACCGTCTTCGTCTCCTCAAATATGGGAACAAGGGTTAGCCTGGTCCCACAAATTTCGGTTACAGTCTGTGCCGGAATAAGAGACTTAGGGAAGCGGAATTAACAGTCTTCGTCTCCTCAAATATGGGAACTAGGGTTAGCCTGGTCCCGCAAATTTTGGTTACAGTCTGTGCCGGAATAAGAGACTTAGGGAAGCGTAATTAACCGTCTTTGTCTCCTCAAATATGGGAACAAGGGTTAGCCTGGTCCCGCAAATTTCGGTTACAGTTTGTGCCGGAATAAGAGACTTAGGGAAGCGGAATTAACCGTCTTCGTCTCCTCAAATATGGGAACTAGGGTTAGCCTGGTCCCGAATGTCTGTAAAATTTTGTCTTTAAGGGGATAAAAATGTGATTTGAGAAATACCAGGTGTTGGAAATATCTACTAGACCTATCCCATAGTATGATTTAATTCAGTGTCTTTAGGAGATAAGTGTGGTTTGGGAAATACTGGGAGTTGGGAATATTTATTAAAATTTTCCCAAAATGATTTAATGGCGGACTCCAGACCGCATGGTCAGAACAAAGGAAAGTAATGCGCCCCCACCACTGAGTGGAGGTGAGATTGGTAAAACAGGTTACTGAGAGGAGAATAATTTGAGGTAATAGTATTAAAATGAAGCGCTAAATTAAAGTGTAAGGGAGGTAAAGGTTAGGGAGGCAGTGCTCCATTTTCTTAAAAAAAAAAAAAAAGGTCATGGTTTGTGAACAATAGGCTCAGGAGCCATCTTGCGAGTGTCCCATCTACTGCGCATATGAGGGCGCCATCTTGAATCACCTTCAGGCTGTGGCACAGTGCCTCCATCGTGTGGCCAAATATAGGAAGTGCACTATTTCACAAAATTACTGCCAACAAAAACTTAAATCTTAATAATAAATCTGGAACTTTATCTCTCTGGCTGAAAGGAAAGCTTTAAATCCATGCATGGTAAACAAAAAACAAAGACCTCTGGCCCCTGCCAATGCAGGCTTGTCTATAATGAGGCAAAGCACACCCATTCAGCTTGGAGAGAAAAAGGCTCAACTTTAAATTAGGCAGAGGGAGGTATACAATAAAACTGGAGAATAAGGAGATTTATTCCTCAACAAAACTGTAGGAAATCCTAGGTGGACACTATATGAAGGTGAGAGAATTTAAATGAAAAATTGCAGGTTGGTACAGATAAGTAAATATATAAATGAATTAAATTATAAATACAAAATAATTGAATAAATACAATAAACTAAAATGAATGAATGAAATAAATAGAAGTTTTTGTTGTGGAGATGAACCTTGTGGAGGTGAGAGTGGGCAGAAAATGGAAACGGAAATTTGTTTTTGAAGAAAATTGAAAACTGATGAAATGTTAAAGTTTTGTGCAGGACGCAAGACAAAAAATATGGAGAAACGATTGGAGGAAGGAAAGAAAAAATGTAAGAATAAGAGACTTATGCTGCAATGGTGAGAACAAATGCAAAATAATCAATAAACACGATATAACAGAAAAGGACAAAAACACGCTGTTTAATAGCCTGTTTCTCTCCATTAAATTTGAGACAGTGTTGGCTGTGGACCACCCCTCCCCCAGCAGCTGCATCCATCCTCCTCCTTCACGCCATCAGTGACCCCCTCCTCCCTCCACTTCGCTGTCCCACTTCAGCAATCAAAGAAAGCAAAACAATGGATCAAAGCGGAACAGTTAAGAACATCAGCAGAGGTTGATTGAGAACTCCAGTTTGACAATTCCATGCAGCAAGACAGGGGTGAGTCCTCACGCATCTGATATTGTGTAGTATTCCTGTATATGTATCAAGCCGCTGAGGCTGGTAGAAAATTAAGTTTGTTATTCTCTATTTGTGAAATGTGGGGTGGTTCCTCACTCAATTGATATCTTTACTGTACTGTATTCCTGTGTGTGTATCAACCAGTTGAGACTGATTGAGAATTCCACACAGCAAAACAGATCTTGAGTGATAGTGTAAATACAAGGGGTTGGACTAGGATAGCAGGAATACAAGCAGATATGGTACCACTGTTGCCCTGAGTTAAAACGTGTAGATAGGCTGGCGTTAAGTCCCAGCTAACAGGCGCACAGACGGCTAGCGTCTGTGTAGAAGCTTCCTGTTGGGGTCTAAATACACGGACAATACGTCACTCAGCTACAGCAAAGGGTACGGGTAATACCTATATGAAATGTCTCAAGAAACAATGGAACGATGGCAGGCCTGTAAGCCCGGCTCCCTGGGGTCGGCGCTATCCTAGACAATGGCTAGATGGTTGACAAAGGTCCCAGTCACAGATCAAAAGAAAGGAAGGGAGAGATTTGCCAGATGGGTCAAACAAATGCAGGACAGAGGAATGTTTGCAGGATGTGAAAACAGCACCCCCCAACCAGGGGGACCTGGCTATATTTATGAGACAAGCTAGAGGGGGGGATGAGCAGGCAAGCAATAAGCACTGGGAGGCCAGTGTATTTAGGAGGGGGAGAACAGGGAAGGAATTAAAAAGAGCAGGAGGATTTCTCACAGACTGTCAATGCTTTTTGGGGGAAATTAAACTCACCCTGCAGAGGATGTCAGGTAACGCCAATGGCCCCCCACTGACCCCAGAAGCCTCCATCATGCGGCCACAGGCTATTGAACCACCTGCTGTTAAGTCCACAGCTCCTCCTCTAGGTAGAGAATTACTCGCACCCCCACCTCCCTACACAGGGACACAAGCTCCATCAGAGAGGTGCCAGAGTCACACTAATCAACCTACTGTCTCAGCAGAGGTGCCAATTGGGTTTGCCCAATCAACACCCATGATAATGGCCCCCCTGATGGTGATTAAAAACGGGCTGTTACAAACAGCTAAGGGGGAGCCTGAAGGTAGTGAGAAAATTAAGGAATTTCTAGGAAAAACTGTATAAAGTGCTACAATAATAATACAGGGGCAGGGTCAGATTGTACTTTTGTCACCAGGTCATATGCTGAGACAGGTACTGACCAAGACACATCATCTGTCAACGCCCTCACTGTAGCCCTTCAGGATATGGGAACACATCCACATCAAGCTGCCTCCTCTGCAGAACACAGCCCACACATGGCAGCCCACACACCTAGCCATGGTAACGTACACACGGGTATGGAATGAAGCCATGCCCCCCAAGCGAGGAAAATGCCACTGACCACGGCGACGTCAGTTGGAGGCTGTGTGACCACAAACTACACTCCATTTTCACTCCAAGACACAGCCTTGATAAAATCACAGCTGCCAAATGCAACCACCTCAAGACCTCACACTACAGCAATATAGACCTTACCCGGACACCCCACCTAGTCTGACCTATCAGTATCAGCTGCATGACCACAGGAGGTCAGAATAGTCAGAGGCCCCCATGGGACTAATACTTCCTATGTTAAGCAATTTGGCCACTGAGCTCAAACACCCACAAGGGAACCCGGGGGGTCCCCCAATTAGCAACACAATGGGTATCCTTCCCTACAGGATGTTGAAAAAGAACCGCTTTGATATTAAGCCATCCTGTTTCAAGGGGGGAGAGGTCAAGACAGGAACAGATAGAAAAGTTACTAATCCATTAAGGTTTGAAGGCTCCATTAAGGCTTGAAGTCTTATAGCTGAGAGGTCGGTGTGCTCTCTCATCTAAAATGCTACCATGTATGCAAACTATTGAGTAGCTACAGAAAGAACGCATAAATACGAATGAATTTTTATTTTTTTGGAAAAAGATTAAAAGAAAAGAATAGAACAGTAAATCAAGGAAAAATCCAACAGGGTCAAATTAAACAATAACTCCTCTGATTGCACAATTCGACATAAGTCATCCGAAAAGGGTGATGGCTGAGGCCGCAGCTTATATTGCCCACCCATGCTCCATCTAAGAAACATTTAATAAAACAAAGGCTAGCAACTAAGACCAAAATCTGAAAAATTCTTGACGCTTGAAAGGTCATTTTTCCACAGAATATCAGGCAGTGTGAACTTTTGCTACAAGAAAACTAGCCACCTACTGACCAAGAGAAATGAGGTAGTTTTAGGGCTCCTTAATGCTGAAGGGCCAATACATATTTGGAGGTTCCCAGACCCTCCTATTTGTATTTTTCGCACATTTCCCAAAACTTTATGGATATGAACTAAAACTTATTAGCACATTTTCTAGTCTCAAAGACAACCACCAGTGCTAGCCCTCTATTCTGGGGGCCTATAGGAGAGGGATGTCTGGGGACAATTTGGAACAACCAATTAACCAAACATGTGAGAGCATTGCAGCCACGAGTTCAAGAAAAGCTAGAGAAAAGTATTGCATATGCTTTACAAATCTGGTGAAATCTAATAGCATTGTTAAAGATTTGCAGTAGGCATTTTTAACTCGACATAAGGTATGAACATGTGAAGGTAAATCAAGTACAAATTTGAAAGATGGATGTGCAAAATAGGATAAAATGCTGATTTACAATCACAGCTTAAGACAAAGGTTGAAAATTTATGCAAAAAGGGATAAGGGTAAAACTGCAAGGTTTGGAGGAAATTGCACAATTGTGAAAATTTGCCAAATATTAGAAAATGTCACAAATTCCTGAAAAAAAGAACTTGCAAATTTACAAGGAAAAAAATCCAAAATTTGTTAGGAGAAAAATAACTATTAAGCGAAAAGGTTGCAAAGTTACAAGGGAAGTGTTTAAATTTGAGAAAAGCTGTAAGCTTACATGAAAGCCACATTAAGATATGGTAAGCCTTTATTGGTCCCACACCGGGGAAATTCTAGGATTGCAATGGCACAGGGATAACAACACTCAGAGCAATAATTTAGAAGATAAGAAAATAGGAGCAGTGAATATACATAAATATATGAATATATATACACAGTGTGGAGCATTACACATTTCCTTACACTTTGTATGGAGATGGGGGATGGCAGCGTAACAAGGGTTATGGTTTTTGATCATCCAGAGATGAGTAAAAAAATAGAAGACTGAAGCGGCATGATAAAATGAAGGCAGCGATGGAGTTTTAAGTTGGTTTATTGAATCATACCGCCTTCATCGGAACACCTCCCCAGCCCTTGTGCTGCGGGCTGAGGTGATGTCCTCAGGCTCTCAGAGAAGAGGAGACACACAGTGCGTGTGTCCAGCAGCAGTTGAAGAGTGAGTGAATGAGAGGCAGATTTACAGGACAGTGCAGCATATATACCCAGCTCAGACAATACATCAAAGACATTCACAGCAGTCGATCTGGGCATTTGCATATCAGAGGTACAGACAGGATGCATGAGCACATTGCATGGATGACACTTTAACCTCACAGCTGTAAACGCAGTATGCAGCGGAAAAAACCCAGGAGTAACGAGCTGACTGTCTCTGTGTGTTGTGGGGGGGTTGAATCAAACCCGCTACAGTGCTCCCCCCCAGAGGGCACGGCAGGGGGCCGAGACCTCGATGTTGCAGTTTGGGCAGCGAGCAGGGAAAAGCTCTGTGCAGGTGGAGGGGGAGGGGGAGGGGGAAAGGGGGGTAGTAAGTGCGGTGAAATCGTTCGGGCTGCGCCAAAAATTGTTTGCTGCTCCGCGATGTCGAGGGGCTGTCCCGTTGAACTTGCAGAGATCACCAGAAGAAAAATTAGTCTCTGACTCCTCTTGTGGCCATGAAGAAAAACAGGAGCGGCGAGGTTGCGTAAAGAAAAGCAGAGGAACTTGGCGTGTTGGCTTTAGGTGCGTGCACAGCCCTAAAGCCCTCGGGAAAAGCAGACGGCTGAATCCTTTGTGCGCCGTGGCTGAAACCATCAGTGAATCTTGTGGGCGCGCTCCGCGCGTGCTTGCTTCAGGTGAGCGCGCAGCCTTGAAGGTTCTGCGCGCAGCTGCGCAGGACGATGGCGGTCTCTGGAGCCATTCTTGTTCCGTGCGTGTTGCGCCGTCCTCGTCACCCCCGGTGCGTGTGCCGGGGCTCCTTGCGTGGGTGGGCCCGCTGGAGAGGAACCAGGGTCGGAAACTTGGTGGAGATCGGCGCAGTCGGCGCCGAAAAACATCTATGATGCCGTGGCTGCAGATTAGTCATGGTGCGTTGGAGCAATGAGGGGAGATAGGCGATCTTTGTCCCTCAGGCTGTCCCGCATGGACACCCCGATCTCGGCGAGGGTCGCGCCATGACGTTTACTGCCATTTACCCGGTCTTGGGCGATGTCCGGAGAGTAGCTCGCCTGCCGTGAGCTCTGCGTTGAGGCCTCCCTGAAGCTGCAGGGAGGGCAGATCAGTCAGGCTGCTGCGTTCGCTCGTCGGCGGAGCATCACTGCCCGGTGCTGTGTTCGCCGGCAGCTCGTTTTCTTCAGCGTCGGGTCGCCAGCGTGGCTGTCCAGACCAGAAGGTTGCTTTGCACAAAGCGTGTGCATGTTCGGGGTCACCAGTGAAGCGGCATGATAAAATAAAGGCAGCGATGGAGTTTTAAGTTGGTTTATTGAATCATACCGCCTTCATCGGAACACCTCCCCAGCCCTCGTGCTGCGGGCTGAGGTGATGTCCTCAGGCTCTCAGAGAAGAGGAGACACACAGTGCGTGTGTCCAGCAGCAGTTGAAGAGTGAGTGAATGAGAGGCAGATTTACAGGACAGTGCAGCATATATACCCAACTCAGACAATACATCAAAGACATTCACAGCAGTCGATCTGGGCATTTGCATATCAGAGGTACAGATAGGATGCATGAACACAATGCATGGATGACACTTTAACTTCACAGCTGTAAACGCAGCATGCAGCGGAAAAAACCCAGGAGTAACGAGCTGACTGTCTCTGTGTGTTGTGGGGGGGGTTGAATCAAACCCGCTACAAAGACAATGAATTAAAACAAACACAACTAGAGTAGACTAGAGAAACAAGAAGATAATTTGGGGTAAAAACAGCAAACGCTTGGCCAAGTAGACTCAAGAATGAAGCATATGCATACATATAGCTGTATGCACACCAGCCTTATCCAAGGGGTACAAGCATCATAGACGCACACACAGAGTGGAGGTGGAGCATAAACAAGGCTTTAATGACATACGCAAGACAACCAGTGTAGCTTGACAAACAAACCAGCGGTTCACACCCGCATGGTCTGTGTGTCACATGGTTAAGTCTTGATTTAAATATTATTTAGAATTGTTTTGGGGGGCTAATGAAAGTTTTATATTTTTGTATCTAAAATGGTTAGAGTTTTGTAGGCATAGTGTTAGTTTGTCTGGAGGTTTTCTGTTCAGGAGAAAAAGTCAGAAGACTCCACCACACCAAGATACAGATGACTCTGTTAAACTTAAGTTTTCATAATAATCAGCAGACGTCTTAGTTTAATACATTCCTTGAAAGGCAGATGTTCAGACCCAGAGGCATTATTTAATTCCAAAACAAATTCAAAAGGTCAGTAATGGAAAGGCATCCAATGCCAGGGTAGAAATCAAGAGATGAGTTTTGTCACAAAACAGAATTTTGAATTGAGCCATGTTGGTTTATTATAAAGCTGACTTTTCAGAATGAAACTGATCACTTTTATGTGCGGGATCTTGCACGGAGCATTAGCTGTGGACAGTAGTCAGTAGTATGAACGACGGGACAGTGAATCATGAATAAGACAAGCAGGTGGTAACAGAATGTTGATGAAGGCTGAAGAGAACGGACACCAGATGGACGGAAGGAAGTTTTAATACTGAAGGAGATTATAGATGTGAGATGTTTCATCAGCTAGTCCAGGGAAAGGTGAAGTCTTGTACACAGATGGATAGTGGATGGTAAAGAATGAATGAGTGTTCTGATGGAAAAAGTGCGTAGGGGAAGAAGAATGGTGGATTTAGCAAGTGTGGAAAATGGAAAAGAAATGAAAGCAGAGTATGTGTTAGTAGGAAAAATAAAGATCCACGTAAGATTTGCAGCTTTAGGTTTAAAAACCAAACAAACAGAAAACCAACAATAAATAAATTAAATTTTACTTAAGAGTGTCAGGAAGAAGGCACAGACACAGGCAGCAGTCTTAAATGTTTCCAAGTACTTAAAGCAGCAATGAGGCATTAGGTGTCCATTCTTTCAGTGCATTTCTTTTAGTTGTGAATATTAACATTAATAAGCAAACATTCACTGCAACGATTATAGCCTTACTATATACAGTCATTTAAAGTCAATCTAACAACGTAGTTATGTTCCTCCCCAATAGAGGGTATGCATAGGATGTCATTGAACAGAACTCTTGGAAGACAAACACTGAGTGGAAGGAATTGGTGGCAGCATGGAGGTGTATGCCAGTGTAACACAAAGGTCCATGCAGCATTCAATTACAGTAGTGCAGATAATATCTGTTGGCATGGTGGAGAGTTAATCTTATTATCCCATCTTGTATTAATTAGGAAAATTAAATGAAGACTTTGAAGCAGTTCTTTTCTTGACTCAAGGTTGGAAATCTAAATAAGAAGGGAAAATAAAATTTGAAGGAAAAACACGCACTTATTTATGGAATGGCTGACACAAGGGGAGCCTGAGGCTCCCCATGAATCTGTTTCTCTTATAAAAGGAGGCCAAGAGGACAAGGGGGGAGGACGGCAAGGATGAGGAGGAGGGAGCATGCCCCAAAATGGCCGCTGCTGGCAGGAGAGAGGCGCCCACATCCACCACTGAAAACTGGACTGCATACTTAAAGACTAGAACAGATAAGTGGGCTCACTTCTACACGTATGCAGAAAATTAGCAAAAATTAAATTATTGCATGTAAAGTAAGAACTCCGGGTAATCACATACAGGACTTTTCAAGGTCAGAAATGTAACGATCAAATTCTGCAAATGGCAAGCTACCAGTAGAACTCCTATCAACATCTGTAAAGGTAGCATTGTACCCCATGCACTATAGGCAATTGAATGGATCTGATCCAAATTATGAACTACCATTATATGCAAATCCATCCTCCAGATTGGTCATAAAATTGGACTGATAAACAAAGAAATGTGTGGAAGCATCCATTGTCCTAATTGAAGAGGATAAGAGATATTTCAACCAATGAGGGGTTCCACACATCCTGCTGGTTAGACCCAAACACATGGATTGGAAAATGTTGGACATCTTGTCATCTCTAGTGCAGAATAGAGCCATTCATGGAAAACCAGTACCTGACCTTAACATAGAATATTCTCCCAAAATAAAACCATAAGCATTGTCTCTTAACTGGGTAACCACAGCACAAAAGGCGGCACACATTGATGCCCAGAAATCTCCTATATGACCAATCTTAACATTAACAAATGAGGGGATGAGGAAAATTTGAAGCAAATTCCAAATTGGTTATGGTAAAAGGATAACTAGATGTAGATCTAATAAAAGGAGCAGAGTACGACACTATAGGCCATATATTCAGAAGCCCAGAAGGGCGTTAACAAATGCAATTTTCCACAGTGGGAGTCGTCAGCAAGTCTTAGACCAATTGCTGGGTCGAGAGGAAGAGCTGAGGACCTCAAGACAAAGGATGATAACGAGGAAGACCATTCTGCCATCACAGATTATTTGTAAGCAAAGTGTGCTAATGATAATACATAAATCATACATAGCTCACCACACGGATGTAGGGGTGTGAGACTTAAGGGCCTTTTCCACTAGCACGCTTTAGCGCGACACAGGACGGCTCAGCATGCTTTGTACGCTTTTCCACAAGCCCCAACACGGTTTAACAGCCGCGATTCTCAGCCCCGCTCCAGGGCAGGGTACAGCAGTGCTGAGCTGTGCCGTGTTGTGACGTTAACAGACTGGTCGCCGCTGATTGGTCAGGTCGTAACCGGCGCTGATTGGTCAGGTTGTAACCGCCCCTCTCCTCCTCCTCTTCTACCGAATCTTCACGACCTTCTCAATAAAGTTTTTGAAGAAAAAAAAAAAAAGAATCTTCACGACCGCCATTACTCAGCACGCAACCACTGTTGGCGGTTTCTTTTCAGTGTATTGCTGTGCTATTTTCATTTATTCTCTATCAAAAATGGCTTCGCGTAATAAGGGTGTTCCATGGACCAATAAGGAGGTGCAGTGTCTGCTCACTGCATTGTCAGACGAACGTATGCAGCGCGAGTTAGACGGAGCCGCCCGGAATGAAAAAATATACCGGGAGGTCTCGACATCGGAGTCCTTTAACGGTGAGTTTTAATTTTTTTTTATTGTGCATTTTTTCGCAAATATATTCGGTAAGACGCTCAGTTTATTTATGCAATAAAAAAGCTGTTCATTTGTGGATGATGATCGCTGCTTTATTGCAGCACACTGCGGACTAAAGCTTTTATTTTAATTATTCATGTGAACAATACGCTGAAATAAGCTTATGTAATCTTGTTAAAAACTATTGTCTTTTCTGTATATCTTGCACTTTCGTGCTGTATTTTATTGTGTGCATTTTCCTTGTAGAATCATCCCACGCGTCCGCCGCGACATGGCAGAGACGGCTTCATTCAAACGAGCCTTGCTGACCCAGTTTGGGAAGCTGGTGTAGAGGCACTCAGTGGTCGGCGTGTATAAAATGTCGATTAGCCTTCATGTTGTGTTGCAAAGTTTTTTTTTTATTTTAATATTTTGTATATAATAAAATGGAATTGTTTTGGAAAGTGTGGTTTGTCTGTTATAACACTGAATTATAAAACAGTATAATTACATAGAAATTCCATTGCCTAGTCTGATGAAAATCATGCTGATCATCCTGTCAGGGGTCAACCATTGTAAAGGTAATGTAATTTTTAACTAGACCAAAAAACAAATGTTTTTGTAAGCTTTCTGTTCTTTTTATTGAAATATCATAAAAAATTACCACCAAGTCAAAGTAGGTACAAGTATATGTAAATTGAATGTTCTATCGGCATTCCAAATTCAGAGAATTACAATACTTTAGAAGGAGTGTAGCATCATCTAAACGGAAAATAATAATACTGTTGTTCCAAACGTTGACCTGAAGGTGAAAAACATGAATTTTTTTTATTCAGTACATCCAAAATGCCCTAGGATGTAAAAAAAAATAATACAATTTGGTGTTGGCCAGTGTGCCACTGTCTCATTATTTAATACGAATAAAAACAAGTTTCAGCTCATTATTTCTAGGTCATTTGGCAGTTAATTCAAAACAAAAGTGACTTGTGTTGTTGCAGCTTAATTATGAGATAAAATTAATTGTGAGATAAAACCACAGAGCGAGCAAGGCAATAATCCTTGGATCCTCCATTTTTTGTCTCGTGTAAATAAGGACTCAGTCGGGTGCGTAACGTCACGGGAGTGTGGCCCCGCCTCGCTGGGAATCTGCCGCCGCCCCGCTTCTAAAACCTCCTAACACAAACCATCACAGCA
This sequence comes from Pholidichthys leucotaenia, assembly GCA_020510985.1. Lineage (NCBI taxonomy): Eukaryota > Metazoa > Chordata > Actinopteri > Cichliformes > Pholidichthyidae > Pholidichthys > Pholidichthys leucotaenia. The sequence continues at coordinate 143,554,933 of CM035837.1, forward strand.
CAAGCACAACACTGTGCTAATGGAGACAGAAGCATTCCGAGCCGTACTGAAGTGAATCGAGCCGTACCGAGGTGTGCTGGGCTAGTGGAAAACAGGCTTTATAGGGTTCTTGCGTTATTTATCTCCATCATGCTAATTACGGTTAGGTAATCTGAATAAGGGTGAAGGTTAGAAGCTCTGAATGCCTGAATACAACAAAGCATGGATAAGGATGCAACACACTCATCACAACACAACCACCACTTCCAGATTTCATATAGTCAACAATCACACACTCAAGGCTACTGAGAGATAACTTACAACATGACATAGATAACTACAGATGTAGTGAATAAGGATAAAAACTGTACAGGCTCCATACATTATGATGGCAACCCCTCAGACCATTATTGGTCCTGCCCCGGCTGAGCCCTTTGTATTGGCGCTTGATTAAAGGTGTAGGGTACAGGGAAGATGCATGCTGAAGAGCACCAGACCATCACGACGTGTACCTGTGACATAGAAAAGGTGGTAGGGTGAGTGACTGTATGACTTCAGTCCCCAGAAGAAGAATGGACTGGTACCTGAGCGCATCCACCGCACCTCCAGCATCCAGGGTGGAGCCAGGAACTCGAGCCTTACCAACACCAGCCAGCGACAGGGGGGTGGCATCCCTGGGACAGCATCACTGAACTGTTCACTGGCTGGACTAGATGTTACATACCCTCTGCTGCACCTACCAGACTGTCCTGTAGACCTCATGGGATGAGGTGTGCCTCTGAGAGTGGGGACACACAGTTGTTTCGCTTCCGTGTCAACAAGATGGGACTGTGCTCCACAGCTGCAGATACGGAAAGCAGACACAGAGGAAGGTCAAACCTCTGTCGCAACCGTGTGATGAATGTAGCCGAATGATGTGAGCCCTGGCAAGGGTCAACCGGTGGACAAAGGTTTCGTGGACTGACCCTATGACCCCCACACGGTCCACTCCACTGGACAAAGAACTATGATCAGGAGGAGACCTCGATAGGGGTACAGGACCTGGTGACAGTCCATCTCTGAGACATCACTGCACCACGCTAAGGTGTCCACAAGGGGGGAGGAGCCTCTTGGGTTGACACACAATGCAGGGACCTGCCTTATTCACCATCTGTTAATTGCTAGAGTCTCTCACACCATACATGGTTGACATGATAAAATCATGTCAAAGGGGGGAGTGAAAGGGTTAATGTAAAGTTAGTGCCAGAATAATAATTCTGTAGGTAATCTCCCATTATGCTCTACACATATTCCATACAAATTCTGTTTGCATGCTTATGAACAATTATGTTATGGTAAACTGATAAAACAGGAATGAGACAAAGCTATAGAGCTCTCTCTTTTCTCTCTCTCTCTTTTAAGTCAGGTCTTTCTCATTAGATACACACCCAGACTCAACACCCACGCACACTGTTGATAGCACATTCTAGAATGAATCGGCGCTTTCAGTGGATGGCCTGTTCCCGCCATAGGTAGATTAGCCAATCAGATAGTCGCGTATAAGCCCATCCTATTGTACTGGGTCGCCCCCACCTGAGAAGATAATTGTAACCCACACCCGGAAGTCGGGATCAGTCTGACGACGTTCCCAAGGGGACAGCATCAAACTGGTCCAGCGCTGCTTGCTATACATGTGACTTCTAAATAAATGTTTCATCTTAAAATTGAAGAAATCTCCGGCTTGTTCTTGGATCTTTCAATCAAAGAATTGGGTATTTTTCTAACACGGTTAAGCCAAAATTTTCTCCACTTAAATGAAGAAAAAACAGAATGTATTGCATTTGGGGATACTGTAACGGCTGGCTTTGGTACCCTCTCTTTAAGGCTCAGGTCAGCTGTCAGAAACTTGGGGGTGATTTTTGACAGCCATTTAAAATTTGATAAACAGATTGACAATGTAGTCAAGATGAGCTTTTATCAATTACGTTTGTTATCCAAAGCCAAACCTTTCCTGAGCCGTCATGATCTTCAGATAGCCATCCATGCTTTAATCACGTCTCGACTTGATTACTGCAATGCACTTTATGTTGGCATCTCTCAGTTTCTCTCGGCCGCCTTCAACTTGTGCAAAATGCAGCGGCCCGTCTTTTGACCAACACACCTAGGCGAGAGCACATTGCTCCAATCCTTTTTTCACTTCACTGGCTTCCAGTCCATTTTAGAACTAATTTTAAACTTTTGCTTTTTGTTTTTAAAGCTCTTAATGGCCTTGCCCCGGTTTATATGTCTGAGACTTTGACTGTCCGTGACCAAGGCAGGGCTTTGAGGTCATCCAATCAGCTTTTGCTGGATGTGCCTAGGTCAATGTATAAACATTGGGGTGACCGAGCCTTTTCTGTTGTCGCCCCCAGGCTCTGGAATAATCTCTCCCCTGACCTACGTGCTATCTCTGACCTGGCCCTTTTTAAATAAGAACTTAAGACATATTTGTTTAGGATGGCCTTTAATACCCAGTGGTGGTGATATTTGTCTTGGCATTTGTTTGTATTTTATTCTAATTTTTAGGTATTTATTCTTATTTCTTTGTTTATGTTATTTGTTTTTAATGCTGTGTGAGTTTTTAATGCTGTTTATTTTCTGTAAAGCACTTTGGTCACCTACGGGTTGTTTTAAAGGGCTATATGAATAAAGTACATTACATTACATGATTGGCTGTATGGACTGAATGACAATAAAGCTGACTTCTTAAAAATAAGATGAATACATAGTTTTACAGACATGTTTGTGGTGTTTGGACGTGGTGATTTGCCGTAGGTGATGTCATCACGTGGTGAACTGACCGTGGCTCCATACGGCGCCACCCTTCTGTATAGAGTTCAGTGGTGTGTTGAATAAAGGAGAGTGCAGTTCATATCTGCTGTCCGTGTCTCATTCCCAGACATAACAAATGACAGTAAGGATAAACCCTAATAACTCCAACATGAAGGTGTGCTTGGATCCCCTGCAGCCATTCCTCGCTCTACCAGGTGAGCTGCCGATCCCCTGGCCCCGCTGGCTTAAGATGTTTCAGAATTATATCACCGCTACTGGCTTAGACGATGCTAACGACGAGAAGCTAAAGCTAAAGTGGATGCTAACCTGCTATCTCGGTGCTGAAGGACAGTGGATGCTTCACTGTCTGGGCCCTAAGGACACATACAAAGACTGTGTAGCCACGATGAACACACTTTATGCTGACAATAACAATGTAATGGCACGGAGAGAGATTTTCTTCCGGCACTACCAACATGAGGGTGAGTCAATCTGGCATTATGTAACAGACCTGTGGGACCGAGCAAGCACCTGTGATTTTGGAGGGTTGATGGAAGAGATAATACACGATAAGCCAGCAGAAAGTACTAACAACAGGAGGCTGCAGGGTAGGCTATTTTCAACAGCAAACACGCTAACACTGGATGAGACTGTGAAATTGGCATCCCAGATGGAGGCAGAGGATGAGCTATTATCACAGCTAACGCTGACTAGCCAACAAGCACCTTGTCCGACCCCATGAATACAGGTTGTCGCTGCTGCTGCCCAGCACTCCAGCCCCGCACCTCCCCACTACAAAAAAAAGAAGAAGGGTAGGAAATGGGACAACACAGGCGAGTGCCTGCACTGCAGTGGCTGTGGTTTATCTAGACATCAGACTCAAATACCCGCCTGCCGAGCCAGAGGGGTGAAATGCTACCGCTGCAGGAAGCTAAACCATTTTGCCAGGGTCTGTTGCTAAACCTGCACTGACTCAGCGGCCCACTGACTGGGCTCAGCCGCCGTTCATTCAATTGGCACCAAGTACTCGCCGTTCAGGTGGAGCATGGTGGAACTGGACAGCGTTGACGTGCTGCTGCTGCTGCTGAATACGGCAGCCTCAAGGTCCCTTCTGAGTGTGTCTATTGTCAGGAAGCTGTTCCTTGGGAAAACCATCGCAGCTGATGCGGAGGACTTATTTGGTTATGGCCACACCAGAATCGGTATGGTAGGGACGGTCAGTTTTTCTGTGGCTCCAAGGCTGTTCCATCATTCACCTTCCAAGTGACGCACCAGGGGGCTGATCTGCTGGGCATCAACCTGATCAGCGAGCTGGGTTTCTCCATCACCGACCCAATGGGCGCCACCGTTCTGGCAATCACCTCATCCTGGCAACACCGTTGGCCAACGCTTTTCACAGGGCTGGGCTGCCCCACCGCTTTCAACCACCAACTGCTCACTGACACAACGGTGCCCCCGAAAATTCAGCCTCTGCACTGGCAGCCCCTTGCACTACGGGATGATGTTATGACAGAGCTGCACAAGCTGTTGGACGCCAGCATCATTGAGTGGATCAACACATCTCCTTGGATCTCAAACTTGGTGGTAGCAAAAAAGAAGATGGGCAGCCTACAACTGTGTATCGACCTCAGAATGGGAAACAAAGTGGTGATCCCTGACAAATATCCCCTGCCCACAACGGAGGAACTGAAGGCAGCGTTCCATGGTTCTAAGGTTTTTTCCAAATTGAATCTCTGCCAAAGCTACCTACAGATTCCCCTTCACCCAGACAGCCACAACCTGACAGCCTTCATCACCCACATGGGAGTATTTAGGTACACCTGCATGCCCTCTGGCCTTAGTTCCTCTCCAAGCTGCTTTCAAAAGATCATGGCTACCATCTTTGCCAGTCTCCCAGGGGTGGTGATGTACTTGGTCGACATTGTGGTGCATGGTACAACATCGGCCTCCCACAATGCCTGCCTTGATAAAGCTATGGAGGTACTAGCAAAACATGACCTCACACTCAACGGGGAGAAGTGCATCTTTGGAGCAACAACCGTTGAGTCTGTGGGTTTCCGCCTGACTTCCGAGGGCCTGAGGCTTCTGCACTTGAACATTGAGGGGATACTGCAGTTACCTGAACCATCATGCCCCGCACAGCTATCGTCTTTCTTGGGCATGGTGAATTTTTATGGGCATTTTATCCCTCGGTACTCTGAGATAGCGTGGTAGCCTAGTTGGTAGAGCATCCACCCCACAACCAGGAGGCCAGGGTTCAAATCCCGGCCGGGTCATACCAAGGACCATACAAAAATGGTACTTTCCGCCTTCTAGCTTGGCGCTCAGCATAATAGAACAGGGTGTAGTGAACACTAGACACGGCGTGTGAGCGCTCTCTTACACCCAGAAGCAGGAGGAGAGGCAGAATAATGGACTGAAGGGGGAAGCCCCCCGGGGGGTAATCAGACCCCCCAGGGGGTCTGAAGAATCCCCCCCCCGCTGCACCAAGCTGGCACGTGAAGATGCAGGGGGGTGAATGTATTGTAATTTATGTAACAAGTGTTATGATAATTGCACCACACATTCTCTTTGTCCAAGCAATATGAATAATGTCAGAAGCCTCGGTCGTTATGCATGAGATTAAAGCTATAAAGGCCAGATGCACACGACCGAGGGGAGTTCCCCTTTATGGGGGTTTTCAGCCCCAGCGCATTCGCACTGGAGGCTCATGGCTGTATTATATTGTTAGAGGAAAAATAAAGTTTCTGTGTCATCCAGCTCATGTCGCGCCTTCACATCCTTTTTCCTCTACACTGGTGACCCTCGACGTGAGATGGAGCATCTATCCCTTTCACCATGCTGTGGACTCAGAATTGCCATGGATCGCCTCGCATCCTTTTCCTCTACGCTGGTGACTCTCAACGTGCATCCTTTTCATCCACATTGGAGCATGCTCGCCTATTCCTCTCTCCACACTGGCAACCTGAAGGGCCAGAGAGAGCGAGCTGTGCTGGGACCGAGATGTACCATGAAGGGCAAGATGAGCACACCCGCAGAAACAGCCTGGAGGGAGAAGATCAGCGCCATGCCTGATCTTCTCCCACACACCTCTGCGCCCCGCCGTGCAGGGATGCACCCGGGCCGGCCCACACCTCCGGCACACACCCAACCCCGGCTCAGGGAGGGAATGCCCCCCCAGCACCGGGGGCCCAGGGCCAAACCCAATTCCACCCGGGAGGCAAGGCCAGCCGGCCCACCCCCACGGCCCATCCCGCAGCCCCCTCCACCACCAACCCCCCCAGGCCAGACACACAGCCACCCCGGAACAGGCTCCTCAGATACCAGCCCCAGTGGGCCACAGAAAGCCATGGCTTTCTCTGGTAACATTTCTGGGTGGTGGCCCACCACCCCTGAAAAATTTCCACCACTCTACCAGGAAATATAAATTTAAGAAAAATATATGAAGCAATGACAGTCAAGCACGCACACAAACAACACGCGTGACCGTCATCTGCACGGAGTTCAGAAGCACCCCACTCGCATGTTCCAGACAGTCAGCAAGCAGAGTGTCTCGCTACAAGCGTCGCTGTCCGAGAGAAACATGAGCTTATTAAAGTACTTTAAACTCGGAAAAAAATCAGAATAGATATGCATTTATCATGGTTTTAACCCACTGGTAACGGGAGCAATAATGGAAGAGTCACTTAGCTAACACATGTGGTTAGTTTTTTGTTTTTCTTATTTCAGACAAGAATAAAAGAAGATGTTTTTACCTTTACCTTCGTTAATATTAATTAACTAATTTATGTTCATTATTATGTACTTGGCAAGTTAAGATGACCGAAATTCACAAAGACAATGACTTTAATCCGTAAGCAGCCTTCAGACAAACTAAACGTGCCAACATTTGGATTTCAAAATAAGGGAGGTTTTTCCTGCTGTCTGGGCGGTGAGGAGATTTCTAAAAAAAAAAAAACAAGAACAACTATAAATATATGGAAATATTATAACAGAAATAACTGCATCTTTGGTCATTTAAGTTAAGTTATTTAATTAAATACATTTTTATTAATGTTTTCTTCTTTGAAATTAGAGTTAAATTATTGTTCTGTTGGCTCTGCAAAATTATGGTCAAAAATGTAAATTGTTATGAGGAAAAAGTTTTTTAAAAAAAACATACAGTCTGTTTCAAATTTATAAAAAAAAAAACAGTAATTTTATTTTAAAAAACAGAAAAATTAGCCATAAAATAATCCACAAATGTATAATAAACTCTCAAATATACAAGAAAAGTCAATTTTACAAGAGGGAACTGCAAATTTGAGGAAAATGGTTTCAAATTTAGATAAATTTACAGAGAAAAGTAGAAAACTATAAGAAGGACTTCCGGTTATGGCGGTCACGTAGGAAGATGGGTTTCACAGTGCTCTGCTTCTAAAAATAAAAAGTAGGCTAAAACTCTCTTAATTGGAACAAAAACCTATCCCAGCATTTAGGCGCGGATATGGTAAAGACTAAGGCTGGGAAATTAGGCGGAGGAAAAAGAAATTCGACAAAACAATCCAAACTAACAGACTTCCACGCTCGTGATGAAGCAGAAAAATCTCCAGAGACTATGGCAGAGGAGGGAGCCAGCGGCGGAGCGGTAACTGCTGAGGAGGGGACAAATGCGGTGCTTGCTGCCATCAGCTCCATGAGAGCAGACTTTTCGTCTAAATTTGATGGGATTATAGCAGCGGTAGAAGGAATGAGAAAGGAAATAAGTGACTGTATGGAACGAGTGTCACAGGCGGAGCTCCGAATTTCAAGCGCTGAAGATGATGTCACCAGCCTACAATCAAAGGTGCAAACACTGGAATTAAAATGGAAATGACTGGAAGATAACGTCCTGGACTTAGAATCCCGCTCGCGACGGAATAATTTGAGGCTGGTGGGTCTCCCGGAGGGAGCGGAGGGACGGGACCCATGTTCCTTTTTGGAAAAGTGGATTCCAGAAGCGCTGAGCAACGCGGACCTGCAGTCATCGGTCGTCTTAGAGAGAGCTCACCGAATCGGCCCACCAAGAGATAAAAAGACACCACCGAGGACGCTGATTATGAAGTTCCTCAGCTACAGAGACAAGATGACGTCACCAACGCGGCGCGAGCTAAAGGGGAAATTAAATACCAGGATCAACAGGTGCGATTCTACCCAGATTTGGCCACAGGAATTTAACAATTAAGGAGGCAGTTCGACCCCGCCCGTAAAGATGCTGCGCAACCTCGGGATTCGTCACGGAGTGATTCATCCGGCAAGACTGCTGGTCACATATAAGGGCAGAACCCACACCTTCAAGACCCCTCAAGAGGTGCAGGAGCTCATTAAGCAGATCCAAAAGGAAACTGGTGGGAGCTAAGCATGAACATGATAAAGGTTAAAACATTTAAGCATTTGTACAGGCATCTGATTGATCTGAAACATATGTCTACAAAATACGGATTGTATTATAAAAAAAAAAAGCTATGATGTACAAAGTTGCTATAAAACTTTGAAGTTATGTTGAAAAAACTACAGAAGAGAGTTAATGTAATTAAAAATAGTAGTAGAGTCAGGGTGATTGAGAGGAAAAAGAGAGAGTGGTTTGACTGATCCTCGCAGGTGTGGAACAGTCACTAGCTATAACGGAAGACGGAATTTTTTTGATTTTGGGGGGATTACCACGAATATGGGGAAAGGGAATTTGTTTTTGTGTAGTTTGTAGGATGAATGTTCAACCATCCATGTTTTTGCTTCTCTGTATGAGCATGTTCATATTGCAAGGTAATCTTAAACTCCTTATTGATCATAGATCAAAGCGTTAATCTTAATTTAACTTCATGGAATTGCAGAGGTCTACAAAATCTAAAAAAAACTTAAACAAGTTATGAATAAAATAAAAGACATAGATTCAAAAATTGTATTTTTACAAGAAACTCATCTAATAGAGGAGGATGTAAAAAGAATTAGGAGAAGATGGCAAGGAAATGTGTTCACCTCATCATTTTCATCCCGAGCCAGGGGAGTTATGACTCTCATACATAAAACAGTCCCATTTCAAGTGAAAAATGTAATTGGAGACAAATTAGGAAGATATCTAATCATCCAAGGATCTTTGTTATTAGAAAATATAAATCTGGTGAACTTATACGGTCCCAATACTGATGATCAAAACTTCTTCGTTAATTTATTTCTTACTTTATCATCACTTACAGGGCAACATATAATAGCAGTGGATTTTAATTGTACATTGAATCCCAGTATAGATAGATCAACAGGACTGGACTGTACGCACAATGGATGCAGGATGACCATTAATCATTTTATGAAAGAATTGAGATTGCTAGATATATGGAGAGAAATGAAACCACAAGTCAAAGCCTATTCTTGTTATTCTAATACCTATAAGACATTCTCACGTATTGACTACTTTTTGATCTCCACAGAATTAAGGTCCAAGATTCAAAACTGTTTCTATGATAACATCGTGATCTCTTATCATGCACCCTGCTGTCTAATATATGTAGATAAGAAATTGACAAAGGATCCAGGTAGGTGACATTTTCAGCATAAATGGCTTCAGGATGAGGAATTTGTTAAGTACATAGAAAAACAGATAGATGAGTTCTTTGATATTAATACTACACAAACATAAGCAACCGGAGTGGTGGCTCAGTTGGTAGAGCGTCTACCCCACACCCGGGAGGCAGGGGTTCAAATCCCGGCCGGGTCATGCCAAAGACCATTTAAAAGTGGAACTTCCTGCCGTCCAGCTTGGTGCTCAGCAATAACGGAATGGAGGAGGGAAATCTGTGGCGGCGCCTTGCATGGCAGCGGCCCTCTGATTCTGCACTGGGGTGTGTGTGATTTGACACTGTAGATAGGTAAAACACAATCTCGTTCTACTGTACATTATTGGTTGTACAGTTGAATGACAATAAGGGTGATTTAATTAATTTAATTTAATTAATTTAATGTATAAAGTGGGAGGCTTTCAAAGCTTTTATTAGGGGGCATATTATTAGTTATACAGGTTCAAAATCTAAGAAGACTCGAGAGGAGAGAGTCCAATTGGAACGTAAAATAAAAATTCTTCAAGAAAAAGTGTATGCAGGAAGTAACCCACAGTTAGAGAACGAATTACTGATTCTGAGAGCTGAATATGACAAAAAAAATCAGCGAATAGAGCTGCCTCGAGTCTTCTAAGATTGAAGCAAACTTTTTATGAACAAGGTGAAAAATCAGGAAATTTATTGGCATGGCAGATTAAACAATTAGAATTCGGACAGGCAGTTATAGATCCTTTAGAAATTAATAGTGCCTTTAGAGATTATTATGAAAAACTATATGATACAAAAAATGAAACTGACTTAACAAAACTAAATTGGTTTTTGGGTGGATTATCTATACCGTGTATTCCAAATGAAAACAGGGAGATACTGGAGTCTAAAATTAGTCAAGAAGAAGTTGGGCTAGCCATTGATAATATGAAATCATGAAAAAGAGCAGGACCAGATGGTCTTCCAGTTGACCTCTATAAAAAAATTTAAGAATAAATTAATAAAACCACTTTTGGAAATGGTTTTAGAAGCATTTCAAAATAGTAATTTACCACCATACATGAATAATGCCTTAATTATACTGTTGCCAAAACCAGGTAAACCCCCTAATAAATGTGAAAACATGAGACCAATAAGCCTATTAAATGCTGACCTTAAGATAATCTGTAAAATTTTAGCAAGATGACTACAAGAAATATTACCAAATATTATTAACCGAGATCAGAATGGCTTTATAATGGGAAGACAAGGCTTCCATAATGTAAGAAGACTATTTAATATTATTTATTCCAATAAAGAAGCACCGGATACAGCTCTCCTATCATTGGACGCCGAAAAGGCCTTTGATAGGGTCGAATGGCCCTATCTTTTTGAAGTCCTACAAAGGTTTGGACTGACATATTATTCGGCCCAGGAAACACGCACGCAGGCTCAGGCAGATTTGAAAGCTTTATTATTTAACCAGTGTAACGTGTATGGATGCATGTGTGAGGAATAAGAGTGTATTGTGGGTGAAGGATGCAGGCCAGGACAGAGCAGCACACCGTACAGCCAGGCAACCCTATGAGCGAGAAGAGAACAGGGGTTAGCTGGGCAAACCACACGGGAGAGTGATGAGGTTATGTGCTTACTTACAGTAACTGCGGTGGCTGGCATTGACAAGATCCCGAGCCTGGGAGACAGCGTCCTGCTGTGCGTCCGAGGAGGAACGGCGAGGCAAGGAGGAGAGTGTCCGCCACCGGGAGATCCACCTGTGCACAGGGGAAGGCTGACAAGAACAGGTGAGACAATAAATGACAGCTTACGTGTCCAGAAGATGGTCAGCAGGCCTGGAGGAAAGGAATCTGCTGAAGGTTTGAGTACGCAGGGAGACAGACGGCTCCAGTCCGAAGCTCAGGGCGAGGTGGAATAAGTAGCTGCGCGCTAACGAGGTGCAGGTGTGCGCGCAGCTGAGGTGGATGCCCGTGAATGGCGAGTGGTGACAGTACTCCTCCCCCTACCAGCGCCTCCTGGCGCTGGCTTACCTGGGTGCGTCCGGTGAAACTCCGCGATGAGGTCCTGATCCAACACCCACGAAGAGCGCACCCAGGATTTCCACTCCGGTCCATAACCTTCCCAATCCACCAGGTATTGTAGCCCACGACCTCGGCGCCGGGAGTCTAAGATGGAAGTAACACCCCACGCTGGGTCACCATCGATCATCTTAGGAGTGGGAGGTGACCTAGGAGGGGGGCAGAGTGGATTGGAAAGAACAGGTTTGATCTTAGATGCGTGGAAGGTGGGACACACACGTAGGGAGGGGGGGAGGGCCAAACGCACAGCCACCGGGTTGACAATCTTAGAAATCACAAAGGGACCTAGAAATCGCGGCGCCAGTTTCCTCTTCTCGGCCTTGAGGTTAATACCCTGGGAGGAGAGCCAAACCCGTTGACCCACCTGGTAGTCAGGAGCTGGCCTTCTGTGGCGATTGGCGGTGGAACTGTTGCGCGCCACTGTGCGTAAAAGCGCATTCCTAGTCTTGGTCCACACACTCTGGCAGCGCCTCATGTGCACCTGGACCGATGAGACAGCCAACTCAACATCCTGCTCGGGAAACAAGGGGGGGGGGGTCATACCCCAAGGACGCTTCGAAGGGCGACACACCAGTGGCAGAAGATCGTGCAGAGTTGTGGGCATATTCCACCCAGGTCAGGTAGGAGCTCCAGGACAATGGATTGGAGGAGGTCACGCAGCGCAGAGCGGCCTCCAACTCCTGATTCGTGCGCTCGCATTGCCCATTAGACTGGGGATGGTGACCAGAAGAGAGACTAACCGTGGCCCCCAAAGCGTTGCAGAAGCACCTCTAAACCTGGGAGACAAACTGGGGGCCCCGGTCCGATACCACGTCCAGCGGGATCCCATGCAGCCTGACAACATGTTGGACCAGGAGGTCAGCCTTCTCACGTGCCGAAGGGAGACCCTGAAGAGGCACAAAATGGGCGGCCTTAGAAAATCTATCCACAATAGTCAGGATCGTGTCAAAGGTGTTGGAGACAGGGAGACCGGTGACGAAGTCTAGGGCGATGTGTGACCAGGGCCTGCCCGGGACCGGCAGGGGCTGGAGTAGACCCGCAGGCGGAGAGTTTAGGGACTTGCCAGTAGCGCACTGGGGGCAAGCCCGGACATAATTGGTGATGTCTTTTTGGAGACCCATCCATCCATCCATCCATCTTCTACCGCTTTTCCGGAGGTCCGGGTCGCGGAGGCAGCAGTTCAAGCAGAGAAGCCCAGACTTCCCTCTCCCCAGCCACCTGCTCCAGCTCTTCAGAGGGGATACCAAGGCGTTCCCAGACTAGCTGGGAGACATAGTCTTTCCACCGAGTCCTGGGTCTGCCCCGGGGTCTCCTCCCAGTGGGACGTGCCTGAAACACCTCAAGTGGGAGGCGTCCAGGAGGCATCCTAATCAGATGCCCATACCACCTCAACTGACTCCTTTCAATGTGGAGGAGCAGCGGTTCTACTCTGAGCCTCTCCCGGATGACTGAGCTCCTCACCCTATCTCTGAGGGTGAGTCCAGCAATCCTACGGAGAAAGCTCATTTCAGCCGCTTGTATCCGCGATCTCGTTCTTTCGGTCATTACCCAAAGCTCGTGACCATAGGTGAGAGTAGGAACGTAGATTGACTGGTAAATCGACAGCTTTGCCTTAGAACTAAGCTCCCTCTTCACCACAACAGACCGGTACAACGTCCGCATCACTGCAGATGCTGCTCCAATCCGTCTGTCGATCTCTCGCTCCATTTTCCCCTCACTCGTGAACAAGACCCCAAGATACTTAAACTCCTCCACTTGGGGCAGGAGCCTGTCCCCAACCCGGAGAGGACAATCCACCTTTTTCCGGCTGAGGACCATGGACTCGGACTTGGAGGTGCTGATTCTCATCCCAGCCGCTTCACACTCAGCGGCAAACCGTCCCAGCAAGAGCTGTAGGTCATTGCTGGATGAAGCCAACAGGACAACATCATCTGCAAACAACAGAGATGAGATCCTGTGGTCACCAAGCATGACACCCTCCATTCCCTGGCTGCGCCTAGAAATCCTATCCATAAAAATTATGAACAGGACCGGTGACAAAGGGCAGCCCTGGCGGAGTCCAACTCTCACTGGGAATGACTCCGACCGAGTGTTGGCAATACGAACTAAACTCTCACAACGGTCGTACAGAGACCGAATAGCTCGTAACAACAAGCCCGATACCCCATACTCCCGAAGCACCCCCCACAAAAATCCACGAGGGACACGGTCAAATGCCTTCTCCAAGTCCACAAAACACATGTAAACTGGTTGGGCAAACTCCCACGAACCCTCAAGAATTCTCGAGAGGGTAAAGAGCTGGTCCGATGTGCCACGGCCAGGACGAAAACCACATTGCTCCTCCTGAATCCGAGGTTCGACCAACGGCCGGACTCTCCTCTCCAGTACCTTGGCATAGACCTTCCCAGGGAGGCTGAGGAGTGTGATCCCTCTAAAGTTGGAGCACACCCTCCGGTCCCCTTTTTTGAAGAGAGGAACCACCACCCCGGTTTGCCATGCCAAAGGCACTGCCCCCGACCTCCACGCAATGTTGCAGAGGCGTGTCAACCATGACAACCCAACAACATCCAGGGCCTTGAGGTACTCGGGGCGAATCTCGTCCATCCCCGGGGCCCGGCCACCAAGGAGATTTTTAACCACCTTGGCGACCTCAGCCCCTGTGATAGGCGAGTCATCCCCCTCGTCCCCAAACCCTGCTTCCTCTGTGGAAGGCGTATCAGTGGGATTGAGGAGATCCTCGAAGTATTCCTTCCACCGCCCGACGATATCCCCAGTTGAAGTCAACAGTGTCCCATCCGCACCATACACAGTGTGGACGGGGAGCTGCTTTCCCCTCCTGAGCCGCCGAACAGTTTGCCAGAATCTCTTTGAAGCCGACCGAAAGTCTTGTTCCATGGCCTCACCGAACTCCTCCCATACCCGGGTTTTTGCTTCAGCAACCACCCGAGCTGCACTCCGCTTGGCCTGCCGGTACACCTCAGCTGCTTCGGGAGTCCCACAAGCCAACCAAGCTTGATAGGACTCCTTCTTCAGCTTAATGGCCCCCCTCACCACTGGTGTCCACCACTTGGTTCGGGGGTTGCCACCACGAGATGCACCGACCACCTTGCGGCCGCAGCTCTGGGCCGCCGCTTCAACAACAGAGGTGGAGAACATGGCCCATTCAGACTCCATGTCTCCAGACTCCCTCGGAATGTGGTTGAAGTTCTTCCGGAGGTGGGAGTTGAAGACCTCCCGGACAGGGGCCTCAGCCAGACGCTCCCAGCACACCCTCACTATACGTTTGGGTCTACCAGGTCTGAATGGCTTCCTCCCCTGCCATCGGATCCAACTCACCACCAGGTGGTGATCAGTTGACAGCTCTGCACCTCTCTTTACTCGGGTGTCCAAGACATACGGTCGCAGGTCTGATGATATGATAACAAAATCGATCATCGACCTGCGGCCTAGGGTGTCCTGGTGCCAGGTGCACATATGGACACCCTTATGCTTGAACATGGTGTTCGTTATGGACAGACTGTGGTTAGCACAGAAGTCCAATAACTGAACACCACTCGGGTTCAGATCGGGCAGGCCGTTCCTCCCAATCACCCCCCTCCAGGTTTCACTGTCGTTGCCCACGTGCGCATTGAAGTCCCCCAGTAGGACAATGGAGTCTCCAGGAGGAGCACCCTCCAGCACCCCAGTCACAGACTCCAAAAAGGGTGGGTACTCTGAAACATCATTTGGTGCATAGGCACAAATGATGGTCAGGACCCGTTTCCCAACCCGAAGGCGCAGGGAAGCAACCCTTTCGTCCACCGGGGAAAACTCCAATATAGAGACAGCAAGGTGGGGCGATACAAGAATACCCACCCCTGCTCGTCGCCTCTCGCCCGGGGCAACTCCAGAAAAGGCCAAGCTCCAGCCCCTCTCCAGGAGACTGGTTCCGGAACCGGAGCTGTGTGTTGAGGTGAGGCCGACTATATCTAGCCGGTATCGCTCAATCTCGTACACCAGCTCAGGCTCCTTCCCCACCAGAGAGGTGACATTCCACGTACCAAAAGCCAGTTTAGAAAGCTTGGGATCAGTCCGCCAAGGTCTCCGCCTTTGACTGCCACCTAATCCACATAGCACCGGACTTCCATGATCCCTCCTGCAGGTGGTGAACCTACTGGAGGGCGGACCCATGTAACTCCTTCGGGCTGAGCCCGGCCGGGTCCCATGGGTGGAAACCTGGCCACCAGACGCTAGCCTTCGAGCCCCTCCCCCAGGCCTGGCTCCAGGGTGGGGCCCCGGTAACCCCATACCGGGCGGGGTACACTGAATCCTTGATATACAATTTATCATGAGAGTCTGTTGGATCGTTCTTAGTCTGGCCCTTCACCCAGGACCAGTTTGTCTTGGGAGACCCTATCAGAGGCAAATTGCCCCGGACAACATAGCTCCTGGGATCACTGGGGCACGCAAACCCCCCCACCACGATAAGGTGACGATCCATGAGGGGGTTTTTGGAGACCCGGCCACCAAAACGAACGTTGCAGCAGACTCACCAGATGGGTGATGCCAGGGTGGCAGGCGAGCTTGGAGGTATGGGCCCAGTGGATCACTTCTCCTCTAACCACCGAAGGAACGAAGAGCCTCCCCTCTGGCCCCCCGCCAGGATCCGGCTCCGTCTCCTGAGCCCTTAGAATCTTGTCCTTGATGGACCAGGAAACCGCCCCCACGACGCACGAGCTGGGAAGGATGGTGTGTTCAGACTCCTCCGGATCCTCAGGGGCGAACTGCCTGGATAGGGCGTCGGGCAACCCGTTCTTCGAGCCTGGACGGTAAGTGATGGTGAATTGAAAGCAAGCAAAAAATAGAGACCGGCGCACCTGGCGGGCATTCAGGCACCTTGCTGACCTCAAATACTCGGGGTTCTTATGGTCCGTCCAGACCACAAAAGGCTGGGCTGCCCCCTCCAACCAGTGACGCCACTCCTGCAGCGCGAGCTTGACAGCGAGGAGCTCCCTGTCGCCGACGTCGTAGTTGCGCTCCGCCGCCGATAACCGCCAGGAGAAGAAGGCGCAGGGCTGCTTGAGCGAGCGCTGAGAGAGCACCGCCCCCACCCCCGTGTCGGACGCGTCGACCTCCACTAGACACTGCAGCGCGGGGTCGACCTGGGTCAGGACCCGGGAGGACGAGAATTCCGCCTGGAGAGTCTTGAAGGCGGTGGCCACTTCATCGGACCACTGGAAGGGCACCTTCGATGACCTGAGGCGGGTCAGGGGGGTGACAATGGCGCCGAAGTTTGGGATAAAGCGCCGGTAGAAGTTAGCGAATCCAATAAACTGCTGCACCTGAGGTAGGTGTGGGCCACTCGACCACCGCTTTGACCTTAGCGGGGTCGGGGAGAATCTGGTTGTGTGAGATAACGAACCCCAGGAAGGAGGTGGTCCGGGCGTAGAACTCGCACTTCTCCGCTTTGATGTACTAGCGATTCTCCAGCAGCCGTTGCAGAACCCGCCTCACATGGACTCTGGTGCTCCTCCCGTGATTTGGAGAAGATGAGTATGTCATCCAGATACACAAAGATGAAGACTCCCAGGAAGTCCCGCAGAACGTCGTTGATGAGACGCTGGAAAACGGCAGGTGCGTTGGTGAGTCCGAACGGCATTACCAGATACTCGAAATGGCCACTTGGCATCCTAAAGGCCGTCTTCCATTTGTCTCCCATCGAGATGGTAAGCGCTGCGGAGGTCTAGCTTGGTGAACCAGGTCGCCCCCTGGAGGGAGTGGAAGGCGGTGTCCATGAGCGGCAAGGTGTAGCGATCCTTGATGGTGATGCCATTCAGCACTCTGAAGTTGATGCAGGGGTGCAAGGACCCATCCTTCTTTGACACGAAGAAAAATCCCGCGCCGAGTGGGGACGAGGAGGGGCGGATGATCCCAGCGCTGAGCGACTCCTTGATATATGTATCCATCGCCTCCCGTTCCGGTGCTGAGAGACTGTACAGGCGGCCAGATGGCAAGGGAGCCCCTGGGCGAAGGTTTATCGCGCAGTCATATGGCCGGTGAGGGGGAAGGGACAAGGCTCTGGACTTACTGAATGCTATTCCCAGGTCATGGAACTCCTGCGGCACCAGTGTCAGGTCCGGGGGCTCGGAGACTGGCGCCGGCGGAGGGGAGGATGGAGCACAGGCCGCCGACTGGAGGCAGGTGCCTAGGCAGAAGGTGCTCCAGGAAAGGACACTGCCGGTTCTCCAATCCAGGACAGGGTTATGCAGACGCAGCCAAGGGTAACCCAGGATGACACGGTCCGACGAGGAGGGCAAGACATAAAGGGTCAGATCCTCCCGGTGGTTACCCGAGATGATGATGGGGACTGGCTTAGTGCGATGTGTCACTGTTCCCAGAGGAGAGCAAGAGAGAGTGACCAAGTTAAGGGGGGTTGACAGTGGTTGGCACGGTATGCCCAAACGGGTCGCCAGGCTTTTAGAGATGAAACTCTGCTCTGCCCCAGAATCCACGAGTGCGTGTGTGAAATACCCGGTGGGGTTGTGGCAGAAACGTATGGGCAGTGTGCATGATGATAGGGGATTTGGCCAGTTAGAGTCCGCGAGACCCCCTACAGTGACTAGCGGACCCCCTCGTCCGGGTCTAACCGGGCACTGCTCCATGGCATGCTGGTTGCCTCTGCAATACATGCAGAGACCCCGCTTCCGTCGGCATTGTCACTCCGCTAGAAGGAGCCTGGTGCGCCCGATTACCATAGGCTCTGGTTCCTCGGCGGACCCCGAAGCAGGTAACACCAGGGGGCGGAACTGAGGAGCGCGGAAGGAGAATCCACACGAGCGGCGGACAGACTTCCGCCCGGTGGTCCGCTCCCGCGGCCTGTTGTCCAAGCTAATTATCAGAAAGATTAGCTCGGACAGCTGCCCAGGAAGGTCCCGGCTGGCCAATTCGTCCCGCAGACCAGAGCTGAGGCTACGGAGGAAAATGCTGCAGAGAGCTGCCTCTCCCCAGCCAACCTCCTCCGCTGCCACCCGGAAGTCAACAGCGTGGTCCGCCGCCGATCGGCCTCCCTGTTGAAGACTAAGGAACCGGTCGGCGAGGACGCTGTCACAACGCAAGTGGTCAAAAACCTTGAGGAAATTCAGCACGAACTGGCCATAGGAGAGGTTCGAATAGTTGGCCTTGGACATGACGGCGTAAGCCCAAGCTAATGCTCGCCCCTCCAAGAGGTTAGCCATGTAGCCAATTCGGCTGTGGTCTGAGGGAAAATCCCCGGGAACGCGCGAGAACACGACTCACACTGCAGAATAAACTCCCGTGCCCCACCGAGCTTCCCGTTGAAGCGAGCAGGGGTCGGGATAGGTGTGAGCTGGGTCAGCATTCCCGAGCTAGGCTGGCCAGCCATGGAAGGAACCGGAGCCGAGGCGCCTTGAGGGACCGGGGGAAACGCCTGCTGGGGATCCAGGCGGTCTAACTGGTGAGTAATCTTGGTCAATTGATTGAAAATGATTTGTTGTTGGTAAGCAATCATGTCCACCCGAGCCTCGAGGGTGGAAAAACGGCGTGTGAGACCGCTGTCCGCTGGGCTGCTTTGCTGGAGCCGTACTGACATATTATTCGGCCCAGGAAACACGCACGCAGGCCTCAGGCAGATTTGAAAGCTTTATTATTTAACCAGTGTAACGTGTATGGATGCGTGTGTGAGGAATAAGAGTGTATTGTGGGTGAAGGACACGGTGAAGGATGTGGGTGAAGGATGCAGGCCAGGACAGAGCAGCACGCCGTACAGCCAGGCAACCCTACGAGCGAGAAGAGAACAGGGGTTAGCTGGGCAAACCACACGGGAGAGTGATGAGGTTATGTGCTTACTTGCAGTTACTGTGGTGGCTGGCGTTAGCAAGATCCCGAGCCTGGGAGACAGCGTCCTGCTGTGCGTCCGAGGAGGAACAGCGAGGCGAGGAGGAGAGTGTCCGCCACCGGGAGATCCACCTGTGCACAGGGGAAGGCTGACAGGAACAGGTGAGACTAGTGATGGGTCCGACAACACCGATGCGTCGGCGCATGAGTCGAGCTCATAGAGCGAAACCCTGTGTCGGTGCATGTCGGTGCGTATCGCTTTAAGAAAGTCACGTGACCGATACAGATACTGTATCGGTCACGTGATGCTAGCGCTTCGAAACACTGACGCGCCAGCGTTTATAAGGAAGCGCATCTGTCAACGGGATGCATTTGCCCAAAGACTCTCGTATGTGTTGCAGACGGTCCTTGTGCAAATTTATCACAAATTATGGAGCACGAGCAGCCTCAAGGAAAAAGAAAGGTTTCCGCCGTGTGGGACCATTTTGATCTGATGTCGGAAAATAAGGTATTTAAAAATAGTATTTTTAAAATACTATTTTCTTTGTTTTAATTTCCTTGTTGTTTCATCCTGTTCCTCTCAGAGTTTCCACTTGATTTATCTGAATTCAAATTCATTTGAAACTGACTCTTAGTTTACTCTTCATATTTTCTGCAGGCTAAATGTCGCATTTGTTCGACAGAGCTGTCATTTTTAAACAAAAGCACCTCTTCAATGCTGAGGCATTATAGGGCCAGGCATGAAAATGAAGTCCCGGATACACCCAGGACAGACTCAGGTATACAGCCCTTCTACTACTTACTCACAGTTGCTTTATTGATAATTAATTCCTATTAATTTATTTTTTACTTCATTTTTAACCATCAAGCTTCCAGGAAGCAGATGCTGGATGAAGCTGTGCTCAATTTCATCGTGAAGGACTGCCAGCCCCTCAGCATTGTGGAGAGTGAAGGGTTCAGGGAACTGATTCAGGCCCTTCAGCCCTCATATGTTTTGCCAACCAGAAAGGTTTGTGGAAATTATCTAAAGTAGTAGTTGATATATCCAGTTTATTTAATCTTTAATTTAAATATATGGATTTGCTTTTGGTTTGACTTGGTGTAATTTTCAGACCATCAAACAAATGGTGGCCAAAAAGTATGAGGAGGAACGGGAGCGAGTGAAAAAGGAAGTACAGCAAGCTGTGGCAGTGAGTATAACAGCTGACATGTGGACATCTGTGAACATGGAGGCTTACTTGGCTCTTACCTGTCAGTACATTAATGAGAATTTGCAGTTGTGTACGTCTGTGTTGGGAGTGCGATACTTTCCACAAAGTCACGCTGCTGACAATTTGGCCCAAGTCAAAAGGAGCATGATGGAGGACTGGGCCATAACCAATAAAGTGTTTTGTGACCGACGCAGCACCAAACATGATTGCATCCACTAGACCGCTCTAAATTCGGCACTCAATTTATATTGCACATAGTCTCAATTTAGATGGGACCATCTTCACAACAGCTGTCTGCACCCACTTCAGGCATGTTATTCAGCATTATTTGTTTGTTGTTTGGAAATCATGTACTAAAATGCCAATTTGTTGTTTTTTAGATAACCTTTGGCAACATTTCAACATCGAAGTGGGCAGGCAGACCAAAAGTGCCACAGTTGATGCCATCCAGGAGGATACCTGGCAGAGGGCAATATTGCCAGGTCCCAGGATCCTATGAGATACTGGGACAACCAAAAGACCATCTATCCAAACCTCTTTCAGCTTTCCTTACAATTTCTCTGCACTCCAGCCTCATCTGTGCCATGTGAGCGGGTGTTTTCTACAGCTGGAGAAGTTGTATCAAAAAAGCGTAACAGACTCGATTTCAAAACATTGGAAAAGCTTTTTTGTTTTTAATAAAAATTTGTAAAAAAAAAAAAAAAAAAAATCCCAGTCCACAAGCATCCTCATTCACAACACGTTCACTTAGATTTTCACGTTACGATACATGTTCACATTATTTATTGACTGTATCTAAAAATATCAACGATATTTGAAATTAAAATGAAGATATGAAATAATACAATATAAAATACAATGACTTAAATTAAATACTGCTCAAAAAATAAAGGGAACATTAAACATCCTAGATTTGAATGAAATATTCTTATTAAATACTTTGTTCTTTACATAGTTGAATGTGCTGACAACAAAATCACACAACAGCATGTGAAATTGATTGTCAGTCAGTGTTGCTTCCTAAGTGGACAGTTTGAGGGACAGTGTTCCCTTTATTTTTTGGAGCAGTATATTATTGTATATACTAGGTCATCAAATCAGTGTCAGTTGAGTCTGTCAACTAGGTTGCCTGTAGGGATTTTTAAGGTCCAGCAGGTGTCAGTATTCAGTGACACAGTATCAACACAGTATCAATACAGTTTTGCAATGTGTCGAAACGCATCATGACGCCTCATGGACCCATCACTAGGTGAGACAATAAATAACAGCTTACGTATCCAGAAGACGGTCAGCAGGCCTGGAGGAAAGGAATCTGCTGAAGGTTTGAGTATGCAGGGAGACAGACGGCTCCAGGCCGAAGCTCAGGGCGAGGTGGAATAAGTAGCTGCACGCTAACGAGGTGCAGGTGTGCGCGCAGCTGAGGTGGATGCCCGTGAGCAGCGAGTGGTGACATGGACTTGGAAATAATTTCATAAAATGGGTTCAGATAATATACAATAATGCTACAGCAGAAATCCTAACAAACAGCAATATCTCAAAATCAATAAAAATCAATAGAGGATGCCGACAAGGCTGTCCACTTTCACCCTTATTGTTTACCGTGGCAATTGAATCTTTAGCAATGGCAGTACGTTTACATCCACAAATATATGGAATTAAAGTAGGACCAACAGAACATAAAATCTCCCTGTATGCCGATGACATAATTTTGTTTATGTCGAATTTTAAAAAATCAATTCCAACCTTGTTAAATTTAATAAAGAACTTGGGGGAAATATCAGGATATAAAATAAATAAAACTAAATCTTCAATATTAATGCTAAATGAGACCCAGAGAAATCACCCAGCTCCTGAGGTAAACCAATTCAATGTTGTAAATCAGTTTAAATATTTAGGAATTCAAATTGTGCCTAAGCTAGAATTAGTCGCCAGTGCCAACTATGAAGCCTTAATGACAGACATTAATGAGTTACTTCAGAGATGGATGTCACTACCAATGTCGATGATTGGGAGAATCAATATACTTAAAAGTAATATCTTACCCAAAATACTTTATTTATTTCAATACATTCCTTTACCACCACCTTCAGATCTATTCTCAAGAATTAAAAAAAAGTTAGTGGAATTTATATGGAACAATAGGAAGGCTAGATTACGTCTGTCCTTACTATATTTACCATTTGATCGTGGAGGTCTGAAATGTCCAAACTTTATGTTGTATTACTGGTCAGCACAACTGAGGTCTATGACATATTATTTTTCATCAAATGATCCTCCTCACTGGACTGAAATGGAATCATACAATTTACCTTTACCTCTTCCCTTATTCATATACTCAGACTCGGCTAAAAAATTACAGAAACAAGTTAAAAATCCAATTGTAAAGCATATGATCAAAATATGGTGTGAAACCAAAAAATATTAAAAAGAACCACACTTATTGTCACAATTTAGCCCAATATGGGGTAATCAATATTTTACACCAGGGAGAGCGGATGCTGTATTTAAAGTATGGAATTTAAAAGGGATTCAAAAGATTCAAGACTTATATTTGTCACGTTCATATAACATAATGTCTTTTGAAGAACTGAGGATCAAATTCAATCTTAATAGAACACATTTTTTAAATATCTTCAGCTTAGGAATTTTATTCGATCAAATCAAAATAATGCTCTCACCCGACCTGTTTATTCATCCTTGGAAAAAATTTTGACGAAAGATAGTAAGAGAAAGGGTATTATTTCAGAGTTTTATAACTCATTGACACTATTCTCAAGTGAAAACTCACAGAAAAGACTGAATTATTGGAAAGAAGACCTGCAAATTGAAATTTCAGAGGAACAATGGGAAGTGGCTTGTACAGAAGCTCAAACCAAATCAATAAATGTACGTCTTAAATTGATACATTTTAAATGGTTAATGCGGATGTATGTTACAACAGTGGAGTTAAATAGATATAACAAAAACATACCAGATACATGCACAAAATGCATGGAAAGTAAAGGAACCCTATTTCACTGTTTATGGGAATGTAGAAAAATCAGAATGTTTTGGGAAGAGGTGAGGGTAACAATTGAAAAAATAATTTCAAAACAATTCACATTGAACCCTAAACTGTTTTTGTTGGGTCTGTATCCAGAAAAGCAAAACTTTAATAAGAGTGAAAGAGCATTCATAGACCTCAGTTTGCTTAATGCCAAAAAATGTATTGCACTACTGTGGAAAAAGACTCATAGACCAGAGGTGACTCAGTGGTTAAGACAGATGTTAACAAAGCTTCCACTAGAAAGAATAACATACATACTGAAATCAAAGGAAAATGTGTTTGAGAATATATGGAGACCTTTCATTGATTATGTAAAGAAATTAGACATAACTTCTGAAGAAGAAGGTGAATGATGTGTGTGGACCTTGCAAATTCCAAATTGGTGAATGTATAATATGTATACTTATGTAATAGATTACCTAGACTAAACAGAGGAGCATTGTTGATGACTTGCCTTTGTTAGTGGTTGTTGGTGTTTTTAGTACATTTTTTTTGTAGTTTTTGTTTTGTTTTTTTAATTACTTTAGTGTTAGTGTTTGATTGTTTGTGCCATGTTTGTAAAAAAAAAGTTCAATAAAAAATATTGTGGAAAACTATAAGAAAATTGTTATAAATTTTGAAGAAAAACCTCACACCTTCAAGACTAAAGTCATTACTCAAGTTTTTAAGTGGGTGCTCTTTGTACCCATAACTAGAAATTTTTGGTTGTCTACTTTTAATTTACATGACACTTGATATTTTCTAACCAGTTTGTATACCACCATAGACAGAGAACCTGAATTAGACAGGGATCAGAGAGGGCAAGATTAGACAGAAGAGAGGAGCCAAGGAGAGGAAAGTGTTCAGGCAGAGGGTCCAGGAGAGGTGAGAGCAGAGGAAGGAGAGAAGGATGACACCAGTAAAAAGTCCAAACACAGGACGTCTGGGTGGGACCCCAACTGGCTCAATATTCCAACATTCAAGCCTCGGTTGTACAATACTTCAAATGGTAAGTTCCATATGCAAAGGTACTGTGCCAAATTTTTTAAAAAAGAAAAGAAATAAATAGTATTGTAGAGAAAGGATGCAGGCAAGGCAACAAGCTAGATGACACAGGACTTTATTCTTTCTCTAACAATATTAACAGCATTAAGCCTTCCGCACTGTGGCGCAGAGGCTGGAAAGCCTCTGATAAGATAAGATAAGATAAGATAAGATAAGATAAGATAAGATAAGCCTTTATTAGTCCCACAATGGGGAAATTCCAGGATTGCAACAGCACAGGAATAGCAACACTCAGTGCAATAATTAAGAAGACACGGAAGATATAAATAAGAGCAGTGGATATACATACATACACATAAATATACACTACCGTTCAAAAGTTTGGGGTCACCCAGACAATTATTTTGTGTTTTCCATAAAAAGTCACACTTATTTACCACCATGAGTTGTAAAATGAATAGAAAATATAGTCAAGACATTGACAAGGTTAGAAATAATGATTTGTATTTGAAATAATAATTTTTTCCAGATACTCAACCTGCTCAAAGGAAGGTCAGTTTTATAGCTTCTCTAACCAGCTAAACTGTTTTCAGCTGTGCTAACATGATTGCACAAGGGTTTTCTAATCATCCATTAGCCTTCTGACGCAATGAGCAAACACATTGTACCATTAGAACACTGGAGTGATAGTTGCTGGAAATGGGCCTCTACACACCTATGTAGATATTGCACCAAAAACCAGACATTTGCAGCTAGAATAGTCATTTACCACATTAGCAATGTATATTAGATATTAGAGTGTATTTCTGATTAGTTTAAAGTTATCTTCATTGAAAAAAACTGTGCTTTTCTTTCAAAAATAAGGAAATTTCTAAGTGACCCCTGTAGAGGAGCTTGGAAATGAAGAGGCGATTTGGTTTATAAGCAAAGTTTAATATTCAGCTCTTCTAACAAGTCTCATCTGGTGCAGAGAGTGGCAGAAGGGAAAAGAGGCAGAATGTCTCCAGCTCACTGACTTTATACTGGCACACAACAAAAGACATGCATAACAAAGGCTGACATCCCTCATTATCTTAATCCCCCCATTGTCTTGGTATTTCCTCTCCTCGCCTTAGGGGGTGAGGGTGGCTCCTCCGGTCTCCTCCGGTCTCCTCCGCCGCGTCCGGGAACGTCTTTGTTCTTCACTCGGCGGGTGAGAGCCCTTTGTCCTTTAAGAGGTGTGAAGTCCTTTACATATGTAATTACCAAACATTTCCACATGCTTCAACATATGTAAGTTATGGAATATATGGTTAATATAGACCACAAGCCCCCCAAACAACTAAGAAAGGACAACAGAAAGGTTCACAGTCTGATAGTTATTATGACATACTAAGTGTTACATCTGTTGCCACGGAAGAAACTTCCCAGCAGCCATGCTCCTAAGAGAGTTCAGTGGTAATTATAACAGCATAGTAAAATCATAAGTCAGTCCTAAACTGTTGCAGCACAATTAGTGAACAATTGTGGAGTGGTTTGTATCAGTCCCTGTGCTGTCTGGGTTTTAATCTTCTCCCAAAACTGCTGTAGGTTGGTTTAGGCGCCCTGCTGGGACCTTCTTAAGAGGAATCTGCAGTGTGGGAAGGAGAGAGGTTATTTGTTCCCTGCCTGGGGGCTGAGTCTTTTCTCTTGGGGGGTCTACCCCGCCGAGGTGCTCTCGCCAACTGTGCAGGCTCGTCTTTCAACAAGAAGGCAGGTTTAAGTCTGTCAATGCTGACTGTTTCTTTTCTGTCCCCAAAATCAAGCACAAAGTGTTTATCACCATGTTCCAGCACTCTGTATGGCTCATTGTATGCTGGGCGAAAGGTAGGTTTTAAAGCTTCATGCTTAACAAAAACGAACTCAGCGTTTTTTAAAGCCTGAGGGACAAAAACCCATGGGAAGGAGTGATGAGCTGGACCGGGGAGAGAGTTCGGTCCGTTGTTGCCTAAAAACCTTGGGACTGGAAGGCGCCCTGGCTCTGGGTTCTCTGGTAAAAATTCACCTGGGAGCCTGAGAGGTTGTGCAAAGACTAATTCTGCGGGAGAGGCGTCTAGATCCTCTTTAGGTGCAGCACGCAACCCCAATAAAACCCAGGGAAGTTTATTTACCCAATTTGTGTCCGTTAGTGAGGCTCTGAGGGCAGCCTTTAAAGACCTGTGAAAACGCTCGCATAACCCATTAGCCTGAGGGTGATAAGCGGTGGTGCGATGAATTGTTGACCCTAAGCTGTTGGACATGGCTGACCAGAGCTCTGAGACAAATTGAGGCCCCCTATCGGACGTGATGTCCGATGGGACGCCGAAACGTGCCACCCAGTTTGTCAAAAAAACGCGAGCGACTTCCTCCGCTGTGGTTGCCGCTAGAGGGACTGCCTCTGGCCAGTGTGTGGTGCGGTCTATCATTGTTAACAGGTGTGTGAAACCTTGGGAGGAAGGTAGTGGCCCCACGAGGTCGACATGAACGTGGTCGAACCTTCTAGCAGGGATTGGAAAAGGCTCCAGAGGGGCTTTTGTGTGTCTGTGTATTTTGGCGCGTTGACAAGAAATGCAAGTTTTTGCCCATTCTTTTACGTTTTTGCGCAGGCCTGGCCACACAAACTTTTCGGCGACCATTAGAAGTCCCAGACGTTGGCCCTCTTGTGGCCACTTGATGGTCCCCCTATGGGTTTTCTAGCCAAAAAGGCCAAATGGCCCCTCTCTGGGACTTCTAGTGTTAACCGAGGCGTGCACACCTGGGTGCGCGAGGGAGTGAATTGCGTCGAAAATACGGCGGCGCCATGTAGCTGGTACTAACGGGCGAGGTCGGCCGGTTGAAACATCGCATATTAGGGGGGGCACGCCGTCGCGTAAACCCTTTTTCTCCAGCCTTAACCCTGTTGGTCCAGACAGGAGTGCGCGCACGTCCGCGTCACTGCTTTGTTCCTCCACCATGGCTGCATAATCTATCCCTGCATGGATAGGTGCTGCGTATGTGTCAGCGTTAGTGAAGAGTTCTGCTGCTGAGGCAGTATAATCTGTCTCCCCGCGCTCTGGTGGTGTCACAGCGCGAGAGAGACAGTCCGCTACTACATTAAGTTTGCCTGCCACGTGTCGAATGTCTGTGGTGAACTCTGAAATCGCAGCTAGCTGTCTTTGTTGCCTGCCTGACCATGGTTCTGAAATTTTAGCCATAGCAAAGGTGAGTGGTTTATGGTCTACAAAAGCCGTGAAACTCCGCCCTTCTAACCAGAACTGGAAGTGGCGGATGGATAAATGAAGCGCCAGCAGCTCTCTGTCAAAAGTGCTGTATTTACGTTCAGTTTGGTTTAGCGATTTGCTAAAGAATGCTAAAGGTTGCCAGACCCCGCTGACAAGTTGTTCTACAACTGCCCCTATAGCTAGGTCTGAAGCATCTGTGGTTAGTGCGATGCGGGCCAAGGGATCTGGGTGAACTAACAATGTGGCGTTAGCTAGGGCGCTTTTTACTTCCGCGAAAGCGCGTTTGCGCTCCGGGGTCCATTCGACCGCATTGGAAGCTTTCTTTTTTTTGAGCGCGTCATATAGGGGCTGCATGAGCTGAGCTGCGTGGGGGAGGAAGCGGTTGTAAAAATTGACCATCCCTAAAAATTCCTGTAGCGATTTGACCGTTTGTGGCCGTGGAAAACTTTCTATCGCGTGAACTTTGTCTGGAAGTGGAACTGCCCCCTTCGGAGAGACTTTGTGTCCTAAAAAATCAATTTGTGACACGCCGAATTTGCATTTGGCTGGATTGATTATTAGCCCGTGCTCTTCCAGCCTCTGAAAAACCGTAGTGAGGTGCTGCTCGTGTTCTTCCTCAGACGAGCTGGCTACCAGCATGTCGTCGAGGTAGACGAAGACAAAAGGAAGGTCGCGTAGGACCGCGTCCATCATTCGTTGAAAAGTTTGAGCAGCGCCTTTGAGGCCGAAAGGCATTCGCAGGAATTCAAAAAGGCCGAAAGGGGTTATTACCGCTGTTTTAGGAACGTCTTCTGCTTGGACTGGGACTTGGTGATAACCGCGGACTAAGTCTATTTTTGAAAAAATGCGCGCACCCGCTAGATGTAGTGAAAAATCTTGAATGTGAGGAATTGGGTAACAGTCATGCGCTGTAGCGTTGTTTAATCTGCGGTAATCTCCGCACGGTCTCCAAGAACTGTCGGATTTCGGAACCATGTGAAGTGGTGAGGCCCAGGGGCTCTTCGAGCGTCTAACAATGCCCAATTTTTCAAGAGTTGTAAACTCGTCCCGTGCTATGTTGAGCTTGGCCGCGTCTAAGCGGCGCGCTTTGGCAAAAACGGGAGGTCCCGTTGTGGGAATGAAGTGTTCAACCCCGTGTTTAGCCACAGTAGCTGAGAATTTGGGAATTGTGAGTGCTGGAAATTGGGTGAGGAGTTGCTCAAACTTACCTCCTGCCGTGGTGACGTTGGCCTGCACAGGTGGTGGAGAAACTCGGGCTGAGCATGGGATAGAAGCAAAGGACAGTGCATTAACCAGGCGCCTATTTGCTAGATCCACTAATAACCCATGT
Source organism: Pholidichthys leucotaenia (assembly GCA_020510985.1). NCBI lineage: Eukaryota > Metazoa > Chordata > Actinopteri > Cichliformes > Pholidichthyidae > Pholidichthys > Pholidichthys leucotaenia. Next base: position 143,583,953 of record CM035837.1, read on the forward strand.
GCACACAAAAAATCTGCGCCTAATAAGTTAAAATTCACCGCCGCTACAACAAATGTCCATCTGTAGCTGCGGCCATGGATGAGGAGGTGCAGGCTCTTTTCGCCGAACGTGTTGATGCTAGAGCCGTTGGCTGCCACGGCTCCGTTGCCCCGGGTGCCCGTGGCTCGATCTGCATGGGAGGGCATGACGAAACTCAGCTGGGCTCCTGTGTCGATGAGGAACTGCTTGCCTGTGTGTCCATCCGTCACGTACAACAGCTTGTTTTTCTCGCCGAGAACCGTTGCTGTTAACGGCTCTCGGCTTTGGCGTTTCGCAAATTTGCAGGGGGGAACGCATTTGCGGGCCTTCTCAGCGAAGCGGTGGTGATAATAACAGACGTCGCTCTGTCTGTTACGTCTTGGCCGTGTCGCTGTCACCGTGGGCTGGGTCTGCTCCGTGGGTTGTGGCTCCTCGTGGCTCGGGGCGTCAGCTTTGAGGTCTGCGGATGCTGCTGTGGGTGTCAGCTCCTTGCAGGCGTTGACGAGCCGATGAGCTTCATTGGCCAGCACGCGGAAGTCTTGGTGGTTGTTGCACTTCATGCCGGCGAGTGTCCCTCTCATGTGTGGCGGCAGCGTGCTGAGGAAAATAAACTGGAAGAGGAAGTTATCATTGTCCTCTTCTTTGAGCTGTAGCAAATCCTCCATGAGGGCCTTCGGTTTGCACCCATAGACCGCCAGGATCTTCTCGGCTCTCTCTTCCGCTGATGGGATGTAGTTCTCCACGATGGTTGCTTTGAGCGTCTCGTATTTGTCCCGGGCCGGTGGTCGCCGGATCATGCTCCGCACACACTTCGAAGTGGCGGCGTCGAGTTTGGAGACGATATGATAAAATTTGGTGTCATCAGCCGTGATGCCCGCCAGTGCAAACTGGGCTTCAGCCTGCTGGAACCAAGAGGCAGTAGTAGATTAGTTTATTTGACAGGGACAGTGCAATAAACATAGACAATTAATCAAAGACAATCAATCTGATGTGTTGCACATAGAGTGTATAGCTATTAGCTAATTTGCAACTCTTGTCCCTGGATGGGCTTTAGAAAAAAGAATCAAGATAAAAAATATACACAATAACCACATACATCAATGCAGAAAAATTATAAATACACAATTATAAATATTATAAATATTATAAATACACAAATATAACAGCCTGACTCACATTTAACATAAATATTATAAATATTATAAATACACAAATATAACAGCCTGACTCACATTTAACACATATAACATAACTCACATTTGCCTATTTCAGGCCTTCCTCCCTCCGTCACTTACTATAAACAAACACATTTATTCCTTCCCTTCATTCACTCTCACTTTGCAGAAAGGCAAAGTGGCAGGGTCTTCTTGCCAGAAGTCTGGCAGCTTGACAGCGACGGCATTCGTGCACACCATCACTGCTGTGCCCGCCGGGTGAGAGTGCCCTGCCTCGGCTCTCACGGCGGTGCTGGTGCTCGGCTGAGCTCTCTCAATCTCTTCTGCCGGGGGGAACAGTTGTCCATCTGTTCCCTCGTCTGCGTGGCCGCTGGCGTCTGCCTGGGTCGCCACGGATGAGTCAATTGCGGGGGAACGCCTCCAGTCCATACTCGCGTCAAGGTCACCAGTGTAGAGGAGCTTGGAAATGAAGAGGCGATTTGGTTTATAAGCAAAGTTTAATATTCAGCTCTTCTAACAAGTCTCATCTGGTGCAGAGAGTGGCAGAAGGGAAAAGAGGCAGAATGTCTCCAGCTCACTGACTTTATACTGGCACACAACAAAAGACATGCATAACAAAGGCTGACATCCCTCATTATCTTAATCCCCCCATTGTCTTGGTATTTCCTCTCCTCGCCTTAGGGGGTGAGGGTGGCTCCTCCGGTCTCCTCCGCCGCGTCCGGGAACGTCTTTGTTCTTCACTCGGCGGGTGAGAGCCCTTTGTCCTTTCAGAGGTGTGAAGTCCTTTACATATGTAATTACCAAACATTTCCACATGCTTCAACATATGTAAGTTATGGAATATATGGTTAATATAGACCACACCCCAAACTTTTGAACGGTAGTGTATATACAAAGTGCGGAGCATTGTAGCAAGATGGAATAAACAGCATAACCGTCTACTTAGTTACCCTACATAGTATGAATATGTACCCATACATATTGTCACCCTCTGTAGCGACCAATATTGTCCTAGTTGTATATACTGGAGGGGACCACGTTTTTTTGCTATCTCTGCGAGCAGCCCTGCTTAGGTTATACAGTCTGACAGCCGTAGGTAGGAAGGACCTGCGAAACCTCTCGGTTGTGCACCTAGGATGATGTAGTCTCCTGCTAAATGAGCTCCTCAGTGCATTCAGTATGTCCTGCATAGGGTGGGACTCGGACTCCAGCAGAGATGACAGTTTAGCCACCATCCTTCTCTCTCCTATCTCCTCCACTGGGTCAGGTCGCTGCCCCAGGACAGAGCTAGCTTTCTTGATCAGTTTGTTCAGTTTCTTCCTATCGGCTGCTGTAATGCCACTGCCCCAGCAGACCACTCCAAAAGTGATGGCTGATGCCACCACCGTGTCGTGGAATGTCTTCAGCAGCGCCCCTTGTACACCAAAAGACCTGAGTCTCCTCAGTAGGAACAGCCTGCGCTGTCCCTTCTTGTAGAGTGCGTCGGTATTGTGTGACCAGTCTAGTTTATTATTCAAATGAACACCCAGGTACTTGTAGGATGTCACCATCTCAATGTCTGTTCCCTGTATGTTTACTGGTGCTGTGAGGGGTTGTCCTTGCCTGCGGCAGTCCACCACCAGCTCCTTAGTTTTCCTCGCATTGATCTGGAGGCAGTTCCGATGGCACCAGTCCACGAAGTACTGGATAAGTCCTCTGTACTCAGCTGATTTCTGTACATTCCTCTTTTATATCTTTATCGCTATGCATAAAGAGCGAGGGTTCTGACCATAACACCTTGTTGTATGAACAAAGAGAATGTATGGCACATTATCATAACATAACCTGAAACACACGTCACGGAGCATGTCTTGTTACAAAACATTCACACCTCTGCGTCTTCAGGTGCCAGCCTGGCGCAGCAGGGGGCAAAAGGCACATCTTTGTCTGGTTGGCTCCATTCAGCTTTCCCCATTAGCATCTCTATATATTCTCCCCCACCAACCTTCTTTCTGCTCCCCCCCGCCATATCCCCGGGAAAAATATGTTGCCACCACACCAAGGTCTTTAAGCCAGAGGAAACACTGGAAACCCCTCATGGTCAGGGCGCAGCCAGCCGCCAGAGACGCCAAGGAGAGCGAGCCACCACCTGCCACCCCTCAGGTTATAGAATTAATGAGCGGGGACCAGAGAGAATTGAATTCAGCTTATTGGTTTTAGAGGAGGCAAACATTCTCTCCAGGCTAATGTAATCTAATAGGTTATTATAGTGAGTTGTACATAAATTATTTCTTGATTTCCAATTCATGAGGATAGTTTTCTTTGCAATGCATAAGGCAGTGAGAACCATGTGCGATAGCCTTACCTCTATACTCATTTCACTTAAATCACCTAGTATGCAAAGTGTGGGAGAGGATGGGATACGATACCCAAGCCATGCTGATAAGTTTTCACATGTCTTCTGCCAGAACTTTTGGACCAATGCACAGGACCAAATAGCATGCATATAACTATCTGGGACGTTGTTGGTGCAATGGGAACAGATATTTGTGTGACTCAGGCCCATTTTGGAACATCCTTTGTCCTGTGTAATGAGTTCTATGTAGAACTTTGTACTGTATGAGTTGTAAGCTAGAGTTTATAGTCATCTTAAAAGTGTTTAAACATATTTGTGTCCAGAAGCTTTCATCTATCTATACTAGTACATACCCGTGCATACCCATCCATGCCCGTAGAAACCAAGTATAAGCAAGTATTTCTGCATGCCCGTTGCTGAAGGGTCTCCTCCTGTGTGAGACAGCTGTGTTGTTCACAGTCATGCCGCAGGCATCGCTGACAGAGATTTCTTGAATTTATAGAGTGCCTTCTGCCTTACTGAGTGAGATTTCCCGATGTCCTGGTTCGAATGGGTGTGGTTTAAAGTAGTGTGTTGTATTCAGTCTCAGCTTCTCTGTGCCTTGCCAGGCAAGGCACAGGCGTGCAGCGTTGGCAGCCAGCCAGCTATTCCGCATCTCCTGGGTCTCAGCTTGTCTGTGCCGGGTCTCCTCCTGTGTGAGACAGCTGTGTTGTTCACAGTCATGCCACAGGCATAAGTGACAGAGATTTCTTGAATTTGTAGTGCCTTCTGCCTTACTGAGTGAGATTTCCCGACGTCGTGGTTCAGATGGGTGTGGTTTAAAGTAGTGTGTTGTATTTGGTCTCAGCTTCTCTGTGCCTTGCCTGGCGTGCAGCGTTGGCTGCCAGCCAAATATTCCACATCTCCTGGGTTTCATCTTGTCTGTGCCTTGCGTGGTGTGCAGCGTTGCTAGCTTTGCGGACATTTCAGGCTTCAAGTGACTCAGCATGTGCATGACGCACTGCCACACGTTTCCTGTCTGTCTGTGCATCTCTTGTCTGTTGTACCCTATGCTGGTGAAGGGTCTCCTCCTGTGGCAGGCATCATAGGACACTACATCATAGGTAGGCAGGCATCATGAGTGATGGTCTATATGACATCATAAAGACATCCAGGCTGGCATCATAGGACATTACATCACAGGTAGCCAGTCCTACATCGCGGGTCCTATGAACCCTGAGATCATAGCATCATCATAGGACATCCTGCAGACATCATAGGCCGTCCTATGATCGTGATAGACTGTAATATAAATGTATTTTTAATGTGTGCCCTGATTTGTTTCTCAGTTGCTTTTAATATGTTTTGACAATCCAGTTCTCTTCTCATGGTGGATTTATCTTAAGGCACACCATGACCTGGGCAGTATGACCTAAGAAACTGTTACTCCTTAGCACAGCTGTTACTCCTTCCAACTATGCTTATGAAACAAAGGCATTCCTTTATTCCTCATATGTGTGTGTGTGCAATGAAATGAAGCAGATGTTCGTGTATGTTTTGGGAGCCGGGCAAAGAGTTGTTTTGCAACTCTGAGAATGTGAGAGGGGGGCTCCCTCAGAGCAGAGATGGCCACTCTGTTCTGTACATAGCCGTCCCTTTAAAAACAGGGGTTTTCCCTCAATACGGCAGAGTCTGCTGTGGATTTTTTTGCGCGAATGCCCAGCTGAGAGATCAATACGCTCTTCCTAAGACTGCTCGGCTCTCCGGTCTGCTGTATCATGGGTAAGAGCTGGTGAAATGACATGAAATGCATTAATCCTTTGTGTGTGAAGGAGATGTGTGACATGAAATGCATTGATCTCTGTGTGTGTGAAGGAGATGTGATCTGTGGGGAATAAAAGATACAGTTTATTCTAGCAGTCTGTCTCAGTGTGAACTTTCTTTCCTGTGTGCCGACTCCTCACGAACCTGTCTAAATATTTTCATAAAACATTTTGGCGTCACGAACAGGATTTGGAATTTAAAAAAAAAAGGTGAAGAGGAGCTGTACATAGGAAAGTCATGTTTAAGAAAAGAAATAAACAAGGTGTAGCCGGGGGCTCTCCCGGCGATTGTGTGATCCCAGGCTGGGATGGTTCATGGGAACAGGTGGGTGTGTGTTTAGCTGATGGTGGTGGAAGATCAGAGCCATGGGGAGACCTGGTGGGGGACGAGTCACCCTCGGTGGTGTTTGAGAGGCTTCAGGGGATTGAGGTTGCCCCGAAAGCTCCGCTGAGTGGAATTCAGCGGCGAATGTGGTGTTGTGTTGCGGCGTGGCGCCGATGTTATGATACAGAACGGGAACAGGAAAAACAAATAGCTGATTTAGTTCAGCGATTAGAAGGATGCCAGAAAAAAGAGGAGGATTTGACAGGGCAAATCCTAAAGTTGCAACAAAAATTGGAAAAGGAAAAACTCTGTTCATCTCGGTTGACAGTGATGGCAGAACAGGGTGTAGCACGGGTTGCACAGCTAAACAGGGAGAGAAGAAAAAAGAGACCCCATGCTACCTCCGCTGTTAAAGTGCGGTCGTATGTGGCTGGGATGGTGGATGGAGATGGGGATTGGGACCCCGACAACTGGGATGAATGGGGTGAAGAGGAGGAACCTCCTCCACTGATCCCTCCATTGTACCCCAAACTACCGGGGAATTGTCAGGCTGCCCCTGTCCGGAGACGGCGGGAGGAGCAGCAGTTTGTTCCACCAGTCCGAGAGGCGGTGGTGGATGATGCCGGACAGGCGGTATATGATGAGCAGGGACAGAGGCTGTATAACATTGTGCCTCAGGTCCAACCGGCCCCCTTGGCAGTGACTATCCTTGAAGATTACACTGCCGAGGAAGTAGCTAATTTGACAACCCGGCATCGTCAACGGGACGGTGAACCGTTGGACCTGTGGGTCGCCAGGTTGCTAGAGGAGGGGGCAGCACGGACTATGGTGGATCCACAGGATGCAATGCGGTTCTCAGGATTATCTAAAATGTCTAGGGTAAATTCAGCATATCGGGCACGGGCCCCAGATATTAACAACCCAGAGGGGAAGAGCCTATTTGAATTATATGCTGAGGCAGTAAGCCATGTTTACCGCCAACCTACTGATTGGCCTGTGTTGGATAAACAATGGAACACTCTAAAAGAGGGAATACAGCGGCTGACTCAGTTGTGTATGAGAGATGCGCTCTACATCGGTGCCGCTGATGAATACACTGACATGCCTATTCCTAAGACTGTTAGGGATACGGTTATAAGAACGGCTCCGCCCCAATATAAAGCATTGGTGCTATCCATGTTTTTGGGTGACACTCAACGGTCTATGTCAGAAACTAAGTCACTAATGGCGGAGCTAAGAAATTTGGGTGACTGGGGAACCCAGGCGGCTAAGCCCCAGGCGCCCCCACGACCTCCCAGGAGGGATCCGCCCCTGGATTCCAAGGGATCCAGTGGGCCCTCTAGGAAAGATTTATGGAACGCGCTGATTGCAGCTGGGGTGCCTGCTAACAGCATTGATGGTCAGCCCACCAGTGTCCTGAGGGACATGTGTGCCAAAAAAGGGTTAAAGGTGAGGGCTGGACGAATTGATGAATTGTCATCGCTGCTGTCAGCTCTTAAGGATCATGTATTAGGAGCGACGGTTTTGCCTAGCGCTCCTCCAGCAGAGGATTCGGATGATTCAGAGTCCCAAGAAGAGGGGGAGGAAGTGCATGTGAGGGCGGTGAAAAAGGGGAGAGGGAAAAAGAAAAAGGGGAGAAACAAGTATAAGCATCATGATCACCTCCTGGATTTATAGGATGGAGGCCGAGCCCCACAGATTGGTAATTTAAATTGGTCAATGACAGACATACGGCCCCATGTAAAAGTAGAAATTTATTGGAAAAAGTCTGTCCAAAATGTGGTGGCTCTAGTAGACACAGGGGCGGAGGCCACTTTGATTCATGGTAATCCGGCCAAATTTGTTGGTCCTACGGTCTCTCTCACAGGTTTGGGAGGAAATGTTGTGATTGGAAAAAGCGTGCAGCTCCCATTAAAAGTTGGGAGTATGCCCGTAAAATGTTACCCCGTAATTATCACACCCATTAAAGAGTGGATAATTGGCATGGACATTTTGGCAGGTTTAACCCTGCATTTGAAACAGGGACGGTTCGAATTCGGAGTAACTCCTCCACCGACGGCAGACTGTAAAGCAGTCACGGTGGGGAAGGTACATATGGAACCCTTTCCCATCCCATTGGCAGATAAGGTGGTGAGCATGAAGCAGTATCGAATCCCTGGAGGACATGATGAGATCACTGCTACCATAAAAGACTATGTGGAGGCTGGAGTGTTGAGAACATGTACCACCGCGTGGAACAACCCCATTTGGCCAGTCCGAAAGTCTGACGGCTCCTGGCGAATGACGGTTGATTATCGGGAACTAAACAAACACACTCCTCCATTGACAGCAGCAGTACCTGATTCTCCTACCATAATTGACCGGGTGCAGCACCATCCGGGAATATGGTATGGGGTGATTGACCTGGCTAACACCTTCTTTACGATTCCAATTCCAGAAGATAGACAGGAGCAGTTTGCGTTTACTTGGGAGGGACGACAGTATACGTTTACTAGACTCCCGCAGGGCTATCTACATAGTCCTACCATCTGTCACCGGACGGTGGCAGAAAATTTGGACGGGCTAACAACGCCCCCTGGGGTATTGATATCCCACTATATTGATGACATCATGGTACAAGGGACCTCTGAAAAAGAAGTCTAGCAGGTACTGGATCGGCTGATCCAGCACATGAAAAGTCACGGTTGGGAGATTAATCCAGCAAAGGTGCAGGGACCCTCCCAGAGGGTGAAATTTCTGGGAATCTGCTGGAATAAGGGAGAAAGAGAAATCACGGACAAAGCCCGAGAAAAGATAATGGCCTTTGCCACCCCGCACACCAAAAAGGATGTGCAGCGGTTTATTGGGTTGTTTGGATATTGGAGGAGTCACATTCCTCATTTGGGGCAAATTTTGCAACCTTTACATCAAGTGACAAGGAAAAAAGAGCAATTTGAATGGACAGAAAAACAGCAAGTGGCTTTTGACATGGCCAAAGAGGCCATACAGCAAGCCCTATCACTAGGAAAATTGCAGTCTGGTCCGGTCGAGTTGCAGGTGTCGGCTCGGAATGATTATGCAAATTGGAGCTTATGGCAAAAACAAGGCAAGCAACGGAAACCTTTAGGTTTCTGGTCAAGGAAGTTGCCAAGTGCAGGAATTCGTTACACGCCTTTTGAAAAACAACTATTGGCGTGTTATTGGAGTTTGGTGGAGACGGAGGCATTGACTGCAGGGCATGAGGTGATTATGAGGCCATTGATACCTATTCTGACGTGGGTAATGAGTAACCCCACCACACATCGGGTAGGTACCGCCCAGGAGAGTAGCATCATTAAGTGGAAATGGTACGTGTCTGAAAGAGTGAAATCTGGACAAAAAGGAGTTTCGGTCTTGCATGAACAAGTTGCTGATGTCCCAGAGACAGATGAGTCTTGTTTTGAAGTTGAGCAGCTGCAAGAATCTCCTGTGTTAACAGGGCCCCGCTATGATGAACTCACAGACGAGCAGAAGAGCAGGGCGTGGTTTGTAGATGGCTCTTCTCAGTGGGTAGCGGGAAAACGAAGGTGGAAAGCCGGGGCTTTCAACCCTCATCTGGGGCAAATTTTGGAAGAAATGGGCGAGGGAAAAAGCAGCCAATGGGCCGAGTTGAAGGCCGTGCACATGGTGATACAACACGCGGGTGTGTCAGGAGCATATATCTACTCTGACTCCTGGTCAGTGGTTAATGGGTTAACCACATGGATGCCTACATGGCAGTCCAATCAATGGCGGATTCAAAAGAAAGAGGTGTGGGGTAAAGAGTTGTGGGAGGAAATCTGGCAAAAGGTTCAAGGGGTCACTATCCATGTCACCCATGTCGATGCCCATACCCAAAATATGGACTCAGAAGCCCTCCACAATCGTTATATTGATGGAGTGGTTAGAGCAATGTCAGTGGAGAGGCAATCCACTGCGGATTTGGCCCGGTGGGCCCATGAAAAGAGTGGACATTGGGGAATACAAGCTACCACTCAATGGGCCAGGGATAGGGGCATCGACTTAAAAACTGATGATGTAAAGACAGCCATTGAACAGTGTGAGGCCTGTCAGCATCACAGAAGAGGTGTCCCACAACATCTCACTGGACATATACAAAGGGGAAAGAGTCCAGGACAAATCTGGCAAATGGATTTTATTGGTCCTCTTCCAGAGTCACAACGATGTAAATATGTATGCACGGCTGTGGATACATTTTCGGGTGTGGTAGTGGCACACCCAGCCAAAGTGGCTAATCAGAAGGCCACGCTGGCCTGTGTGGAACTAATTGAAAGGTTCTATGGGCTACCTGTACAGATTCAAACTGACAACGGGACCCATTTCACCGGAAACCTGGTGAAAGATTGGGCAAAACACAATCATGTGGAATGGATCTATCACGTTCCATATCATCCCCAAGCGGCGGGTTTAATTGAAAGAATGAATGGGTTGTTGAAAGCCACCTTGAAGAAAGGAGGGATAAACAATAGTTTGGAAGGGTGGAAAAAACGCTTACCACAAGCGCTGAAACAGCTAAACAATAGACCCATTGCACCTGGTACAACACCACTGAACCGAATGATCACTGTCAATCTTGAACATTCTGAAGGACAAATTATTAAAATGTGGAAGATTAACCCAGAAGCAACACTACCAGTGCGAGCGACGAAAGGCTCGGCTGGATTAGATCTAAGAACTATGGAAACCCTTACCTTGGTACCAGGAACACCTACTGTGGTAAAAACAGGGCTAGGGTTGCAATGTCCGAATGGAATGTATGGTCACATATTGCCAAAGTCTGGATTATCCCTAAAAGGTTTAACGACTCTGGCAGGTGTGATTGACAGTGATTATCAAGGGGAATTGGGAGTGGTGTGCTACGTACTGGGATCAGAGCCCATAACCCTGAATAAGGGGGATAAAGTGGCCCAATTGGTCATTAAACCATGTCTAATGACTAACCCTGAAGAATTTGCTAAGCCGGCTGTGATGACGCAAAGGGGCGAAAAAGGCTTTGGTTCCACAGATAAATCTGGGGCCAAAGTATGGGTGAGGCAAGAAAATGGTCCTCCCCGCCCGGCTGAGATCATAGCTCAAGGGACGGATCAGGTGGTGACCATTTTGTATCCAGGAGAGGAAACCTGGATAAATGTACCAGTATCAAAATGTTATCTAAGGGAGAACTAATTCTGTGCTTTCTCTTCTCCTAAGTATGTGCTTGCTTTGCAGGAATGTTCGGGTAGAGACTGGTGATTGGACACCCGCCACGTCATGGGTCTTCTTCAACACCTCCACAAGCACCGCGGACATGGCTATGTCATCTGCTGGGACATGTGCCGCCCTGCCCTCGTTGTGATCCTGTGGATGAGTATCGCCGGTTGCTGGATCCGGATCCACGCCACACCAGGCCAAGAAATGTTTGAGGTGGACCAATCTGTCTCGTTGGAATGGAGGGAAAGTCGAATCGGTGCCAATCGGAGTCAAGACGGTTTCTATTGTTTATCAAACCAAAAGTGCAAGATACTGAACTTAACCAGCCACTGTCCTATTTACATATGCCCCAAATGTGTCAAATATCAATATAATGTGCCTGCGGTGGAGAAGGGGTGCATGGTGAACTTAACTGCCAATGTAACCATATGCGTGGCCAAAACGACTAATGATTCACTGAAATGTGATACTACCTTAAATGGTACAAAGCTATCCATCAATATAACAGGAGATAAGGAAGTGTATTTGATGAATGGAACAGTCATAAACGGTCGACAAATCCCCTTTGTGTACCCTATTATAGTGGTCGACAAAAACCCGAAGCATATATCCCCAACGAACCTGGCACCCATACTGTCGACCTGTACAACGGTGGCCACACAAACCAGCCATATCACCGTCAATTGGATGGTAAGGATACCACCCATTCCCAAATGTTCAACCAAGAAGAAGAGAGCATGGTATGACACATTGCTGGGAGGATTTGGCACAGTTTTGGGAATCTCCAACACCATTAACAACGAGGTAACCAGATCAATGTTGGCAGATACTGGACATCAAATGTCTTTAGGCATTCAGCAAGTTGGGTTTTGGATGCCTACGGTGGTGGGGCCTCAAATGGAGGCCGCCAATCTGTTTCAAAAACGTCTGAATTGGGATTTGACCATGTGGAATGCTACGAGTGAATTGATGACGAACATCACTCGAGCTTTCAATTGGACTGTGTGCAACATTCAAGTTTTGGATATTCGCACGCAGTTGGAACGTTTCACTCGCATTGTCACTACCAATCACGCTCGACAATGGCGAGAAGTGTGGAACATTACTGAAGAATGGTGGATAATTCCACATCCTGAAAAAACCATCTGCAATAGCACGATGTGTAGCAGGCAATGGACTCAATTAAATGTCACAAGAGCTGTTGACGTGTGCAAATATCATGTGTTACCAGTAATTACTGCTACGGCATTTTGGTTTATTCAATTAAAAGGGGGATGGTTTGATCCAGGGCAAAATAATACATATGATTTATCAGAATGTGATTTGACTGACCAAGGATATGCATGCCTAAGTCGAGAAATATATACTGAACCATGCTTAACCATGACAGAGGCACTATGTGAATGGAGAATAGAAAACCCCGTGACATGATGTGGCAAATAGGGCCCCATACTCAATGTGTAGCCACCTTAAACTCCCATCCAATGTTGCCTAGGGTACCTTTCACTGGGTGTCTGCATGGTGTTCACATGTGGCAATGGCATAATCGGACATATCGTCTTACCAACTTTTCCAGTGAGGTTCACCTGACCGCCCTGCAATGGCGGGTGCTGGAAGTTCCATGGCAGGTGTCCCTGGATCGATTCAGAGGCGCACTGAATGGATCCACGGAAATACAAAAGCTCATTGGTGATCATATGTCGGATGTGCGTGCTGCGGTGATATCCACTGTGGTGGCCCAAGGAAAGGTATTGCATGCAGCCCATCAGATAGAGCAAGCTTCTGCTCATCACTGGTGGGACATATTCTCAGGCATGTCAGTTACTGCTCGTACAACACTGGTGCCTCCCCTAGCTATATTAGTTGCTGTTCTATCTGTCTTAACACTATGCAATTTCAGTGCTTTCTGCTATATTAGAAGAGTAAAAAAGGTTTTAAGTAAAAGAATATATAATTCTCTGGCAATATGAAAATCAAAGTTATCTTTCGAGATGGAGGATATGGTACCACATCTTGCAAAGTAGAGGTGAGTGCTGACCCTCCTGGTCACTGGATATGTTATGATTATGCTGTAGGTACGACTAATGAGTGGAATTACTACAATAGACATTTCAATACAAGAAGTGAGCTATTGTGGCATGTTGTAACATGCATTTGGGACATCAGTTGGGTGGAATTATCTCACCATAATCATGTCGGCATACCTTACGAGGATGAGAGTATTCCCCAAGAAGACAGTAATTACCCAATGTTCTTCACCAACTGATAGAACAAATAAGGTCAAAGGGTGGAAAATGTGATATAAATATTTTTAATGTGTGCCCTGATTTGTTTTTCAGTTGGGGAAGAAAGCACTTAGTTGGGGAAGAAAGCAATTATCTTTACCAACTGATCACAAATAAGGTCAAAGGGTGGAATGTAATATAAATGTATTTTTAATGTGTGCCCCGATTTGTTTCTCAGTTGCTTTTAATATGTTTTGACAATCCAGTTCTCTTCTCATGGTGGATTTATCTTAAGGCACACCATGACCTGGGCAGTATGACCTAAGAAACTGTTACTCCTTAGCACAGCTGTTACTCCTTCCAACTATGCTTATGAAACAAAGGCATTCCTTTATTCCTCATATGTGTGTGTGTGCAATGAAATGAAGCAGATGTTCGTGTATGTTTTGGGAGCCGGGCAAAGAGTTGTTTTGGGAGCGGGTACTGGCCCTCCCCGCTCCTCATGCAACTCTGAGAATGTGAGAGGGGGGCTCCCTCAGAGCAGAGATGGCCACTCTGTTCTGTACATAGCTGTCCCTTTAAAAACAGGGGTTTTCCCTCAATACGGCAGAGTCTGCTGTGGATTTTTTGCGCGAATGCCCAGCTGAGAGATCAGTACGCTCTTCCTAAGACTGCTCGGCTCTCCGGTCTGCTGTATCATGGGTAAGAGCTGGTGAAATGACATGAAATGCATTAATCCTTTGTGTGTGAAGGAGATGTGTGACATGAAATGCATTGATCTCTGTGTGTGTGAAGGAGATGTGATCTGTGGGGAATAAAAGATACAGTTTATTCTAGCAGTCTGTCTCAGTGTGAACTTTCTTTCCTGTGTGCCGACTCCTCACGAACCTGTCTAAATATTTTCATAAAACATAGACGTACAGAGATTTCTTGAATTTATAGAGTGAAATTCAAGGAATCTTTGTGTGTCTGTCTGTAACGATCATAGGCCATCCTATGATGTTCTATGATGTTCCTATGATGTTCCTATGATGTCAGCAGCATAGGACATCATGTCTGCCTTGATGTATTTATGATGTCATATACAGTGTTAAGTAAAAGCATCGCTTTTGACACAGTAAAAATGTGTAACCTTGAAGAATGGCAGTCTACACTACAAATCGGTACAGTGCCAAGCAAAGCACTAATTTTAGCCGGTTGCTCCAGTTTCTTGCTTTCGACGCCCATGCATGGGTCTTGCAGAAGAGGGTCCAAAGCCACTTTTTGCTCAGATCAATTTTCATTATCCTCTACATGAACTGGAATTACGACGCACCCATCCCTCAACCAGTGGTTTCAACAAAGAAGAACAAGAAGAAGAACAAGACCCACCAGATGGACAGCAATACAGCGAGGAGAACTGCTGCACATCACAAAAGATGCTGTGAAGATGAAACACCTCAGGTTCGAGCAGTACGCCGCAGCCATGACTGTGAACAACACAGCCGTCTGAGACAGGAGGACACCCTTCAGCACCGGGCATGCAGAAATACTTCCTTAGACTTGGTTTCTACGGGCATGGACAGGTATGCACGGGTATTTACTAGTCTTTATTGTCATGGTGGCCCTCGCGAGCCACCATAAGACACCAGCAGTCACCGGTGAGTTGCAGTGATGTTTTATTGAAGGGGTAAAGGAACAGAGGAAAATACACACGACAATGGGGGTAGGATAATCACAGGGTAACTTACAAAGGCAGATGATGAATAAACAGCGTCTGAGCCGGGGAACGCCCGATGCATCAGACGATGTGACGTTCTGTCGGGAGATTAACGGTAGCGTAACAGAGACTGCTGCATCGGGGTGCATTCAGCGTCCGCTTTTAACACCGATCACTAATGACCCCGAATGCAGCACAGCTGTTGACTTTGACAGCAGGGAGCTCCACCGGGCGCTGTCACAATAAGAGCCCGGGGAGCTAGAAGGAACCCACTGCTGTCAAAGCCTGGAAAAGATAATGTATGACCCGAGCGTGAATGAGACCGGCACTCGGGTCATGACAGTACCTCCCCCTCAAGGCTGTGCTCCTGAACGGCCAAATAACACCCAAGCCCCCACCCCCCCACCCCCCCACCAGGGTGGGGGCAGGGGGTGGGGGCAGGAGGAGAGAGTCAAAAAGAGGAGAAGCAACAAGCAAAATGATACCAGGGGACCAACAAATCAATTACAGAGTATGGTGGGGAAAAAAAACACAATACTCCATAACGTGTGGATAACACAAGGACAGAATACATATAACAGTTTCAAACAGTTTCAAATGGACATTAGACAGAGGGGAGGAAAAAAAAAACACAATTACAGATACCAGCCCCCCCCCCCCCCCCCGCACATCCCAAACATGACAATGATGGAAAAAACCCAGGATGACGGTAGTCATGGCTCTGAAGCATGGAGGCTGATAGTTCGGGCAGCCTACCCCAGTCCCATGCCCAGAAACAATGAATTTCAGGCGGCTGGACCAGGTCGCCAAACAGGTAGTCCAGTGGGTCGGGTGGCCGGCCCCAGTCCCATGCCCGGAAACAATGAATTTCAGGCGGCCGGACCGGGTCGGCAAATAGGTAGTCCAGTGGGTCAGGTGGCCGGCCCAGAGAGCCAAATGGGCACGGCAGTCCTTCGGGCGGCCGACCCGCATCGCTTGACCACCAGGACCGTAGGGGGGAAGTTGAAGGTGGCCTCCCTGGAGAAGGGGAAGACGAGGGGGAACCGGGCGGAGCATTCGGAACCCCAACGGCCCCAGGTGGAAGTGGGTTGTGTGCCTCAGTAGGACGAGGAGGGTGATGGTGACGATGAGGATGAAGAAGGAGATGAGCCCGTCCAGTATCCGGCGGCAGGGGATCTGCAGCTCTCTCACCGAACCTGGAAACTGCTGGTGCTGCACCCTCGTCGGACCACGATTGGGTCACGGTTGCTCCTGTGACGGACCCCGATTGGGTCTCGGTTGCACCCGCGTTGGACTCCGATTGGGTCGGCGCCGCACCAGAACCGACCTCCAACCCCGAACCTGGAACCTCTGGTACAGCGGGCGAAAGCAGCTCCTCACCGGCGACCCTGGGAGAAGGCTCGGGAGAGAGAGAAGAACCGGGATCAGGGTCACCAGCAGCGCCAGAACCCGGCGAGATAAGCTCAGACGCAGCGGGCGGCTGCACCCGGCTCATCTCCCCAAGAGACAGGCTAAAATGTTCTAAGACAGAAAGGAGAAAGACAAAACAGAGCACTTGCCTGATCTCGGGTTCTGACGCCGTCCAGGACTGCAAAGATCCGGGCTCAGACGGCAGGAGATCGTCGTCAGGCTCCCACTCAGCTACGGCGGGCTCCGCAGCTGGCATGATGGTATCTGCAGCCTCTGGATCCTCCGGCACCGAAGCCCACGCCGATGGCCCGCACGGCATGGTGGCAGGGGATCCTCGACCCGCTGGACCGGACCACTCGTCCGTGGAGACCTGGGGACGCTTCCTCGTCGGCACAGGTTCCACGCTGCAGTCCGCCCTCCTCCTCTGCCCACGACGTGGCTGCGGGACTGGAACCAGGCTCTCCAGAACCACAGGCCCCCTCCTCATCCAGCGACGTTGGCCTGGCGTCGAGGACTGCTCAGCGGAGGGAGACACAGAGGACGCGGGATTAATAATTAAAGCCACAACAGGTGGTGGGAGCTCGGGGGGCTGCGAACCCCAAACTCCACCCCCAGGAGTCTGACAAGGCAAATCACAATCATGAGAATAAGGGTAAACTTGGACTTGCCTGTCTCCTGGAGGCCGGATGGTGCCTGCTGCGGCAGACGTTGCTCCTCCCTTTCCCCGCCAGACGGCGACAGCGGGGCCCCTGGGAGGACGAGGGGGAACCGCTGGAGATGGCTCCGGAACGGAGCTCGCCAGGACAGGACTCTGAGTACACACAGCGGCCGGGGAATGCGTCGAGGAGGAGGGGGCGACAGCCGAAACAAGCCCGGCACGGAGCGCTGATGGGACAGCGGGAGAAGATGGCCCGGGGGAAGAGGCTGCGGGAATTTCCCTCTGACGAGGCGCAGGAGTGGCAGCTGTGTGGGGGATTGAGCCCTTGCAGCGACCCGGAACTGGATCCGGATGGGATTCAAACTGAAGTTGGCAGCTGGTGTGGCGACGGTTTCTTGCAGGGGGCGAGGCGAAGGTGAGATCCGGGAATCGCCGTTCCTGTGCAGAGACAGAGGCAAGCAGGTCGGCAAACTCAGGGAACTCACGCAACTCTGGATTCCTCTCCACCAGTCTAACTGCTGCCGCCACATGCTTCATGATTGATGATGGATGTATAGTGGAGCGAGAAGCAGCCACTCGGTACCAGATCTTGATTGCTGTCAGTTGCAGCTCCTCTGGGGGAATCCCGAGTGACGACATGCCTGATAGGGAAAGACCTCTGGATGGTGCGAACTCCCGGGCCGGAACAGAGGCAGGAGCGGGATCCCGAAGTGAGGGGCGACATCTCCTCCTCTTCGGCTTCCTGCCAGGATTTCCCTCCAGCCCACGGAGTATCTCGCACTGTGCAGCGATGTCATCTCTCCTCACGCTTACCTCAGGGTGGTCGGCAAAGCGGGAGAGATGATTGAGGACATCCTCAGCTTGGTCCAGGTACCGGTGCACGTCGCTGCTGAAGTCGAGGAGGGAGGCGGTGATGAGGATTTCGTCCATGCACTCGAGAGCATCTGCAAGGACATTGCTTGGACTCTGAGTGCGGGACCTCCGCGACGGCATGCTTCAGCACGGTACCCAGACAGGTAGGAACAACAGTCCAATACTGCAAAAACTCACGGTGAATGGCGTCTCGGTGCGGCGCCTCTCTCTAGACGTTCTGGCAGCAGTCTACTGTCACGGTGGCCCTCGCGAGCCACCATAAGACGCCAGCAGTCACCGGTGAGTTGCAGTGATGTTTTATTGAAGGGGTAAAGGAACAGAGGAAAATACACATGACAATGAGGGTAGGATAATCACAGGGTAACTTACAAAGGCAGATGACGAATAAATAGCATCTGAGCCGGGGAACGCCCGATGCATCAGATGATGTGACGTTCTGTCGGGAGATTAACGGTAGCGTAACAGAGACTGCTGCATCGGGGTGCATTCAGCGTCCACTTTTAACTCCGATCACTAATGACCCCGAATGCAGCACAGCTGTGGACTTTGACAGCAGGGAGCTCCACCGGGCGCTGTCACAATAAGAGCCCGGGGAGCTAGAAGGAACCCACTGCTGTCAAAGCCTGGAAAAGATAATGTATGACCCGAGCGCAAATAAGACCGGCACTCGGGTCATGACATTTATTAATTGATGGGTCTGTGGGGGACCCATGCTGTGGTATTCATCTCAGACTGAAAGGCATGGAAATGCAGTAGTTTCTTCTGGCTGAAGAGCATGGAGATCAAAGGGCTGGGGGACAAAAGGAATTGTCATGGGGGAGTGAATTGTAATGCAAGACCTCAGGTAGCAGAGACATGTGAGTGTTGTGACATAAAAGAGAGTCCCTACTACATGAGGTTAATGTTTCTGATTCTGGAAGATGTGAGAGAGAGCAATAAAGTTCATCTGCTTGGAAAGCTCGGTCTGGTTATTGTCTTTCTCCACAGATCTCCCATTTTGATTTTGGAAGAGATACTTACTCATCCAGTTTTGATAACACTGGTCAACACCAAATGTATTGTCTAGGGGTTTTTTTTAGCTGATTTAGGACAATTTTGATGTGCTGAATCCAAAAATCACATTGGTTTTGCTCAGTCAGGTCAACTTTTTGAATTATGGCCACATGTTGTTTTATATGTTTTTGTTTACATGTAAGGGTATTTTCGCTTTATTTGATGCAAAATTCTTTTTTATGTCTTGAAATTCTCTGAATTTTGAACAATGATGATGTAACATTCAATTTGCATGTACTTACCTTTATGTAAAGGTAAGTACATGCACTGTACTAAGTACTAAGCAAGTACAGGTTTTTACTTAGCACCTGATTGAGAGAAATGGATGTCATTTTCGGATTCAGCGGTGCAAAATTGTCTTAAATCAGTTGAAAAAACACAGACAACTTACAAAAAAAATATTTTTGTAACCCTGTGTAATAGTCTGTGTATTTTCAATATCAGTTTAGGGGAATGAAGATTTAGACACTCTGTCACCTTAACTGGTACCTCTAAATCTGTCTGACTGAGACTGAATCTTGCTTTTATTATAAATTTAAGTTGTTGGTATTCAAGAAACTTTTTATCACTGATGTCATACTGTGACACCAGTTCCTGGAATAGGATAAAGTTTGCACCTCGAATAGGATGCTCTAAATTTTTTATTCCTTTCTCATACCATCGTGGAAAATTTAACATCCTCTTTTGTTGCAGGATATCAGGATTATTCCAAATGGGCATGAGTTTGCAAGTGACAAGTGAAGACTCCGTTATTTTTAAAAATATTTTTAAAAATTTCCACCGGGCTGTCAGAAAGGAGCGAATGTTAATGCTTTGAAAACAGTCATGGAGTTTGATACAGGGACTCATAAAAGGCAGGTCAGAGATATTTAGCAACCCACAGAGAACCTGTTCAGTATCTAACCATGCGTTTCATAGTGGGGTTGATTTTGTCCATTTAGAAACAAACTGCAGTCTATTGGCTAAGAAGTAATTTAAAAATTTGGTGAATCTAAACCTCCGCACTCTTGCTTTTTGAAAAGTTTTAAAACTGATCTGTGATGGTTTATCCTTCCATAAAAATTTACTTATGTTTAAGTCTAGAGACTTAAACCAGGCCATAGATGGTTGGGTAGGAATTATTGAAAATAGATTGTTGATTTTAGGAAGGACCATCATTGTAATGGTTGCGACTCTTCCCATTAGTGATATAGATAATGTCCTCCAATGCGTAAAGTCATCTTGTATCGTTTTTAGAAGGGGAATGTGATTTAGTCACAGTAACTCTGAGAGGCTGGGGAAAATACTTATTCCTAAATATTTAATATTACCTGATTGTATTGGAATAGTGGATATATTTGAAAATTAACATTTTATAGGTAAGACTGTTGATTTACCCCAGTTAATAGAGTAGTTTGATAGTGATGAAAATTTATCAATGAGTGCCACTGTCTGAAGAAGAGATCTTTGTGAGTTTTCAAGGAAAATTAATACATCATCAGCATAAAGACTTATCTTGTGTTCTTTTTCTCCAGTTTGGATACCTCTAATATCAACATTTTGTCGTATGGCTGCTGCTAATGGTTTGATAAAGATTGTAAAAAGTGAGGGAGAGAGTGGACAACCCTGCCTGGTGCCTCTCTGAAGATTAAAGCTTCAAGAAGTTTGATCATTTGTTTGGACAGATGCAGTTGGACAGCTATACAGTGTTTTAATCCAGTTTATAAAAGATGAACCAAACCCAAACTTATGTAACACCATAAAAAGGAATTTCCAAT
Source organism: Pholidichthys leucotaenia (assembly GCA_020510985.1). Classification (NCBI taxonomy): domain Eukaryota; kingdom Metazoa; phylum Chordata; class Actinopteri; order Cichliformes; family Pholidichthyidae; genus Pholidichthys; species Pholidichthys leucotaenia. Next base: position 143,604,491 of record CM035837.1, read on the forward strand.
TAACAAGGTTGAAGGCTTTCTCTGCATCCAGAGATAATATTGTAGTTTCTAAGTTATTATCTTATAGTAGTCTAATAAATTAAATAGCCTGTGTGTATTATTAGTTGAGTGCCTACCCTTGATGAAACCTGTTTGATCCGGGTGTATAATAAATGGAATTATCCTTTCCAGTCTTTTGGCGAGAGCTTTGCAAATTATTTTGAGATTAACATTCATAAGTGAGATGGGACGGTAGCTTGATGGAAGCGTAGGTTCTTTCTCGGGTTTAAGGAGCAGGATAATGCTAGCTAAGTTCATATTTGGAGAGATTACATTGTCTTCTTTAATTTGATTCACCATTTTAAAGAAGATAGGTGCCATCACAGGCTAGAATTCTTTATAAAATTCTACTGGAAAACCATCTGGTCCTGGAGCTTTGTTGTTTGGGATGTGCTTAAGTGCCTCCCGGAGTTCGGGCGTTAGAAGAGGTGCATCCAGAGCTGTAATCTGTTTATTATTTAATCGTGGTAAATTAATATTGTCCAGAAGTTAATTTATTTCTGAGTCAGACGGCTTAATCTGAGATAACTAGAGGTCTTCATAAAACTTTCTGAAGGAGTTATTTATTTCTTCAGGGTCATAGGTGTCATATCCTTAATAGAATGGATATGTAGCGGGTTTGAGTCAACCCCCCCACAACACACAGAGACAGTCAGCTCGTTACTCCTGGGTTTTTTTCGCTGCATGCTGCGTTTACAGCTGTGAGGTTAAAGTGTCATCCATGCATTGTGTTCATGCATCCTGTCTGTACCTCTGATATGCAAATGCCCAGATCGACTGCTGTGAAGGTCTTTGATGTATTGTCTGAGTTGGGTATATATGCTGCACTGTCCTGTAAATCTGCCTCTCATTCACTCACTCTTCAACTGCTGCTGGACACACGCACTGTGTGTCTCCTCTTCTCTGAGAGCCTGAGGACATCACCTCAGCCCGCAGCACGAGGGCTGGGGAGGTGTTCCGATGAAGGCGGTATGATTCAATAAACCAACTTAAAACTCCATTGCTGCCTTTATTTTATCATGCCGCTTTAGATAGTTGTTTTTTCTTTATTTAATTCAAGCTGGTTAGAATGATATCTCCCCGATTTATTACTATGTTCAAACTTCTTCAGACACAGTCTTTGTATTAAAAACGGTGTCCTTTTGTTTGTAATTTCTTTTAGTTCCTGCTTTAATTTTCTCAGATATTTGAGTGCCTGTTCCTGTGGAGAAACAGCACAAGTAATCACCAGTGATTTAATTTTCTATTCTAATTCCAGTACCAGTACTTTTTCAGTCCACCACCAGTTCCTTAGTTTTCCTCACATTGATCTGGAGGCAGTTCTGTAGGCACCGGTCCATGAAGTCCTGGATAAGTCCTCTGTACTCCACATTATCCCCATCAGAGATGAGGTTGATGATCATAGAGTCATCAGAGAACTTCTGTAGATGGCAGTGTGGTGTGTTGTGTGAAAAGTCAGCAGTGTAGAGGGTGAAAAGGGAAGGGAGCCAGAACTGTTCCCTGGGGGGGGGGGGGCCGTGCTGCAGATGATGGTATCAGACACACAGTCCTGGGTTCTCACAAACTGTGATCGGTTTGTGAGGTAGTCCAGGATCCACAATGACAGGTGCTGGCCCACCCCTGCGCACAGCAGCTTGTCCCTTACGATCACTGGTTGGATGGTGTTGAAAGCACAGGAGAAATCAAAGAACATGATCCTCACAGTGCTCCCAGGTTTCTCCAGGTGGGACAGGGAACGATGTAGGAGGAACTCCAATACCAGTGCTTTTTCTTTTTTATTCTTAAATGAACAGTAAGACATTATTTTACCTCGCATGACCACTTTTGCTGCTTCCCAGAGAACACATGGCGATATTCCTGGCACGTCGTTATATTCCAGATATGATTTCCACTCCTTATTAAAATAATTAATAAAGTCTTTGTCTTTGAGTAGTGGTGTATTAAATTTCCAGCTCCTAATATTCCTTATAGCTTTTTTATTCACCAGTGTAAGAGATACTGGATGGTGATCGCTGATAGCTTGATTTGAGCAAATTTCAGTGTCTGTGATATCCCTCACAATGGAGTTACTGACTAAAAAAAGTCTAAATGAGAATATGAATGATGCAATGGTGAGAAGAAAGTGTATTCCCTAAGAGTTGGGTGAAGAGAATGCCGTTCATCACAAAGACCAAAATCATTCATGCATTGTTATAGAGTGTCAGTAGCCTGCCAAATCCAATAACTGCCTGCTGTACTGAGCTTGTCAGTTGCAGGATTTAATATCAGGTTGAAGTCTCCTCCTATTATGAGTCTGGTGTCCAAGTGCTCAGACAGCAAAGTGAATGAAGTGGGAAAATAGGATGGGTCATCAACATTTCACCCATAAACACTGCAATACATAGATCCAGATTTTGAACTGAGACTTTTAATATTATAAATCTACCTTCTGGATCTACTATGGTGTTATTCACAACAAACCGTTGTTCTAATAAATAAATAGTGAAGATTAGTTAGTTAGATATGTGCTGTCACACACAAGCTGCACACATACACATGTACACACACACCACACATACACATGCACACACCGCACACATATACATGCACACACACAAGCTGCACACACGTTCTAGTCTCTGTTTCCTGCTTCCATATAGGGGCATGGGTTGCGTATGTGGAGGCCGTAAAGCCATAAAATAGAGGAGACATTTGCTGAGAGGAGTCATAAAAGTCATAAAGAGCTGAGATACATCTGGAGCCATTTGGACACTGAAATGACCGGTTCTAACTAGTTTGGACAGTGGCCAGCGTATTGTTGGAAAGTTACTGGGAAACGCCCAGTAACTTGAAGCCTTTTTGTAGCTGTGCTTTTCTTTGTTCTGGGTCTTTCACCAGGGGAGGGGGTGAAGGACCCACGGCTGTGTTCTCTGACTCCCTACATGTTTCAATAAAAAGACAAACTGAGGAATAGTATTTCTTCTGTGATTATTGATTGGTTAAGTGAAACGATTCGGTTAACTGTCCAAGATTAATTTTTACAGTTTCAATGATGGAGAATGCAGGCAGTTAGCCAAATTCATTGATGATAGACGTCAGGACACAAAGCCTTTGTCTGGGTGTCGCGGACAAACCAGGGCCCACTGATCAGAAGGTGAGAACCTCTTCCAAAAATATCTGTAGGATTGTCTGCAACATTCAGTCAAAGTAAGCCTTTTGTCTTGCTTTTTAAATTCTATTGGAAAAACTTAATATAAAGATAGTGTTATATTTTGTGACTGTCTTCTATGATTGTAAGAACATGCAGGGAGTCATGAGCATGCATGCATTGTATATGTTAGGGACAGATCAAAGAGCTGCTTTTAATAATACTAATACTAATATGATCGATATTGTGGGCTATCAGTGTTTTAGAAAAGACAGGCAGGTAGGGAGGGGAGGAGGTGTTTTAATTTACATCAAAGAGAAATATAAATGTCAACTGGTTGATTTGAATACTTCACTCGAATGTTTAGCTGTTAATGTATGTCTCTCTCCGGTAATGAATTTCAACATTGCAGTAGTGTACAACCCACCGTCACACAATTCTTCCTTTTATAATGAATTAAGTGATCTGGTTAAACAACTTGAGAAGAACAGAGAAACAATAATTCATGGTGACTTTAATATTAACTGGTCTGATAAAAAGGACAAACAGAAACTGAAAAGCCTCATGACTAAATTTAATTATCAACAAATGATCAAAGGACCCACCAGGATAACCAAACAATCCAGAACACTTATTGACATGGTATTTACTAATAAACCAGAACGAATAACCAGAACCTATAATCTTGTAACTGGTCTCTCAGATCATAACATGGTTCTTGCTGTCAGAAAACTTACTAAAAAGCGACTACAGTATTTTGGGGGAGTCGATATTTACAAATCAAATTTTATTATTCCCAAATCAAAAAATGAGGAGTTTGAACATTACTTAGAGAATCAAAATTGGGAGCAGCTCATGTCAATATATGAAGTAGATGATTGTTGTAATTTTATAACTGCAACAATCACAAAGTCTATAGAAAAATTTACAAAGCAAATTAAAAGTAGACAACAGAAGATTAGCCTACCATGGTTAAAAAATGAAATAAGAAAACTTATGAAGAGGCGAGACTATGCATTGAAAACATCATTAACCTCTAAACTACAAAATGATCACCTTGTGTACAAAAGTTTAAGAAATAAAGTGGTACATGAGCTGCGAAAATCAAAAGTTTCTTATTACAATAAACTGATAGATCATGCAAAGGGTAACAACAGTTCCCTATGGAGGCATTTAAATAACTTAACTAATAAAAAAAACGATCAGAAGGGGGTAAAGGAACTTAGAATCAATGGCAAGACCGTCAGTGACAAGGCTACTTTGGCAAATGAATTTAATTCATACTTTGTGGGCTCTGTGGAAGACTTTACAAAAATTTTTGTGCTGCCAAATGTGCTCAACAACACAAATTCCATACTTCCAACAGATTCTTTTCACATCGATGAGGTAAATGAGGAGTTAATTGCTGGTATTGTTAAAACACTGTCAAACTCAAAAACTAATCCAATATGAGCACCTCCTTTCTCAAAATGCACAGCAAAATATTAATCAAACCACTGACTCATCTCATTAATCTCTCCATTAGGTCTAGTACATTTCCATCTGGCTGGAAAAAAGCTGTCGTCATACCAGTTCATAAATCAGGCAGTAAAGACGATATATGCAATTACCGCCCAATCTCTATTTTACCAGTCCTGTCTAAGGTTCTTGAAAAAGTTGTAGCTACACAGCTGATAGACTACTTACAAGACAGTCAACTTCTTCATCCACATCAATTTGGTTTTAGACCAGGATACTCAACAGAAACAGCAAATTGTTGCCTTATTGAAAACGTCAAACAGTCCTTGGACAGGGGTAATGTGGTAGGAGCTGTTTTTCTAGATCTCAAAAAGGTTTTCGATACTGTAAACCACAGTTTGCTTTTATCCAAAATGGTATCTTTTAACTTCTCCCCAGATACATTAGAATGGTTTGCATCTTATCTCCAGAATAGAGAACAGTGTGTAAAAGTTCACCAGGATAAATCCTCATTTTTAAACAACCGCATGGGTATCCCACAAGGGTCCATTCTTGGTCCTTTACTTTTCAGCATTTTTATTAATGACTTGCCGTTACACTGCTCAGCTGCAACATGCCAACTTTATGCAGATGATGCAGTTATTTACACAGCTGCCAAGACTCCAGCACAGGCTGCAGATGTACTGTCTACAAGTATGGTTGATGTCCAAGAGTGGCTCCTCCAGAACCATCTATTGCTGAACCTTCAGAAAACAGTCTCAATGTGCTTTTCAATCAAAAAATGTAACCTGCAACGTTTTAAAGTTAATATACATGATCATGACATCAGTTTAGCTACAGAATTCAAATACCTTGGCATTGTACTAGATCCTCAACTCAAATTTAATCTTCATATAAAGAAAATTTCAAAAACAGTAAAAAAAAATCTGAACTGCTTTAAATTAATCAGATATTACATACCTTACGAAGCAGCTGTACTGTATATGCATTCTATGGTTTTTTCTCATATATCATACTGTTTGACAGTCTGGGCTCAAGCAGCCCCTTCCACAATAAGACATATACAGTAGGTTCATTATATAATCAAACCCTAAAAATCTTGGACCAAAAGCCCATTAGGTGGCATCACTGTAATGTTTTAAAAAAATACAACCTATTGAGTTTTGAGAGTTTCATTGACCTCTGTCTTCTGAAATTAACGTTCAAATGTTTCCATAAATCAGCACCCGAGCCACTTGCTGGTTTCGTCCAAAGACAGGACAGCAGCAGAGCCACCAGGAGTTCTGTTAACAATAACTGTAAAATATTCCACCGCAGAACCACATTTGGACAAACAGCTTTCTCTATAAAGGGCAGTCACATCTGGAACACAATGCCAAATGTAATTAAAATAATAACGGACTTTAAAACATTCACTAAAAAGGTTAAAAACTGGCTGAAAAATAAACAAGAATGTACTCATGTATGAATTGATTGTCTGCAAAGTGAGAGTGAATGAAGGGAAGGAATGAATGTGTTTGTTTATAATGAGTGACGAAGGGAGGGAGGCCTGAAATAGGCAAATGTGAATCAGGTTGTTATATTTGTGTATTTATAATATTTATAATATTTATAATTGTGTATTTATAATCTTTTTGCATTGATGTATGTGGTTATTGTGTATTTTCTTTTTCTTTTTTTTACTTGATTCTCTTTTCTAAAGCCCATCCAGGGGCAAGAGTTGCAAATTAGCTAATAGCTATACACTCTATGTGCAACACATCAGATTGATTGTCATTGATTAATTGTCTATGTTTATTGCACTGTCCCTGTCAAATAAACTAATCTATCTATCTATAAATAAGGAAGATTTGCAATGCAAGAACTTTTTATATCAACTAGTGAGCATGAATAAGGTACTCTAATACTGTATATTACAAGAATCTCAAATTTAATCAGTGAGTGAGTAATATAGGATTTACAAGACTCAAACTAAATCAATGAGTGAGTAATGTAGAAATAATTACAAGACTCTCAAATTTAATCAACGAGTGAGTAAAAGGATTAATTCTAACACAAGACCTTAAATAACATCACTGAGTAAAAATATCAATGATTGTAATAATTCATGGTACAGCATGCCATCTTAACCCTTTGAGTGTGAGAATTTGCGTGCCCCTAGTGGCAGAGTGCAGCACTGCGCCTGCCTTCTCACTCTGACTTTGTCAAAAGTAAGTGAGAAATTTCTGTTTTTTTTAATGTACTGATTTCTTGTTCATGTACTTTGAAGATAAGATGATGAAGTACCTCTGTACAAAAAACGATGTCAAAAGACGGAACCATTTTTTGTGTAAATGCGTCCAAAGTCCAGTTTTGACTGAGTTATGAAATTTAAAGAGCTGCCGTGACATTACACAAATTAAATGTGTAAATGTATTCCTATCTGAAACTTTGGATCATATTTTACATCTTTCTAATTGACAGTAAGCCATTATCTCTTACCACTTTCAAGTTATAGCCTTGGAAATCTGAACTATTTTATTGACAAAAAATATTTACCACTCTTGACCACTAGGGGTTATGTCGCAGTTTGGCAACATACACACTCATAGGGTTAAAATACATCAGTAGTGAACGATGTCATGAATGGAACCCACGCGCTGAATGAAATTTTGTGCATTTTAATAACAAAAAGAACATAAAGAGTCCAAAATAGTGCTGTACATCCAAAAAGCAAACAAGACACACAGATTTAGGCACTCCTAAGTCATCTTGACTCAGGAGGGGATGAGGCACTGATCAGAGTAATGATCAGGAGGAGAATACAACCAGGAGGAAACCAGTCTTGACATAACAATTTAGCTGCACTGACAAGGTGGAACACCAGTGCTTAAATACACAGAAGGTCATGAGCTACAGGTGCGAACCACAGGCAAGCTGGTGACCTAATTACCTGATTGCCCACAGCTGCGCTGGCAGGAAAGCAGGGGGTGGGCAGCTAGTGGGGAGAGTCTGGAGATAGAGGGGAAGGACTCTGTCACAACCCAAATAAATATGCAAAAGCTGACCATAAAATAATGACAACCGACAATAAAACTAAGAAAAAAAGTGAGGATCTGAGCTCAGAGATAACCTGAGCTCAGATACATGACAAACGACTGTCCATAACAATAAAGATAGCTTGTTAAAATCAGCCCGAGACTGAACTTTATGATGCGATATTGTTTGTCTTGATGACCGGACGCGGCTCAATGAAAGTATCCGCTACATGAAGTTAAGCTAAGAGAAAAGAGTATATGCAAATAAAGCAGCAGGGGAAAATACACACAAATAACTGTTGATTTTGTCTGTGTGTTTTTGATCACAAAGGGGAGGGGGTAATTCACCCACTCACCTGAGTTGAACTGAGAAATTGTGTTTAAAGCATGATAAGAGTTACTGGGGGAAATTGTTTGAGGTAGCAGCACTGAATTGTACACGAAGTTAAAATTGGAAGATTATTCTTGCATGAGTAAAATTGAAGTTAACTCTGCAGTTTCTTTGAAAAAAAAAAAACAAGGCGTGGTTTGTGGTCAACAGGCTTCGCGTCCACATTGCGCGTTCACATTCGCGCATGACCGAAATGGCTACGAATCATTCCCATTGCATGAGAACTGCACATGTGCAGACTAAGCAGTGCAAACACCATTTTGTAAATCACCAGGGTGAGTCATCCTCGGCACCATCTTGGAGCTGAGACAGTTAGACCGCCTTCAAGTGACGTCACTGTGTCTCCTCCTCCTTGAGTGCAGAAGAAACTGCCTCCATCTTGTGGACAACTATAAGAATTGCATTCTTCTATAAATTTACCTCCAAATTAAACAAAGTGTGAATCTATTAAGCCAATTTATAAAACAAAATTCAGCTTCCAAGTTAACTTCAATGGAAATTTTTCCAGCAATGTTGGGAACCTTAGTATGTCTCTGGCTGAAAGGGAGTCACTCTAAGTCTGTGCACAGCAAAGAAAGCCTCTCCCACTTGCTCAACAGTAGGTTTGGAGCAGTGAGGCAACAGAGAGGCTACCCAATCAGCAGGAGAATGAAGAGGTTCAACTTTAATCTGGGCAGAGGAAAGAGTAAATAGATTTATTTCTAATTTTAAAAGGGAATATGTTGTGAAAATCCTAGGTTGAGAATATATAAAAATAGGGGTAATTCAAACAGTACTGAAGAAAAAGGGAAAAAATAAGAAGATAAATAAATGTTGTGGAGATTGTTGTTGTTGTGAATGTATGGTGAAGTTTGTATGCTGAGAGTGGACAGAAATGGAGAAGGAAGTTTGGTTTTAGAGGAAAATTGAAGGTTGATGAATAAGTTTTGTGCAGGGTATAAGGGGGAGAGAGTTAAGTATGAATTGACCGAGGCACAGAAGTGGTTGGAAGAAGGGAAGAAAAACGTAAGACTGAGACTGAGACTGAGACGCTCCAACAGTGAGATGAAAAAATAATAAGCATGACAAAAGTGAAAAAGAACCGGGGGAAAAGACGCTGTATAATGGTTTGTCTGTTTCTCCATTAATCCGAGACGATGACGGTGGCTGTGGTCCTGGGCTGGATCTGCCTCCCTACCCCAGCGACCACGTGTGTTCCTCATCGGACCCACTGAAATCAGCTCTTCCCCCCATCACTGACGACCCCCTCCTCCCTCCGTTACTACAGTAAAAGAAAAAAAAAAAGAAAGGGACATCGAGAGACGAGACAAACAGATGATCAAAACAACCACACATAAGTAAAATACATTATCAGAATCAGAATCAGAATCAGGTTTATTGCCATTGTTCATGTAGTACACAAACTAGGAATTTGTCTCGGTACAATGCTGCAACATTAAACATGATAAGATAAAAGAAATAAACTATACATGTATAATAAAGTGTAGAATAAGATTAAGTGATACTGGTCAACAGTTAAAATATATTAGCGAGCAGCAGATACTGTGGAGAACTATATAGTGCAGTCGGTAATGCAGGAAGAAAACAGTGATGATTGACATGAGTCTGGTTGAGCTGCTGTACATGGTGCACGAGAGTCAATAAGTCACTTAGTGTTTAGCAGTCTGATGGCAGAGGGGAAGAAGCTGTTCATGTGACGGGAGGTTTTAGTCTGGATGGACCGAAGTCTTCTACCAGAGGGGAGGGGGGCAAACAGTACGTGACCAGGGTGTGAGGGATCGGCTATGATCCGGCCAGCACGCCTCCGGGTCCTGGAGATGTACAGATCCAGGAGAGATGGGAGCTTGCAGCCGATCACCTTCTCAGCAGTGCGCACGACGCGCTGCAGCCTTAGTCTGTCCCTGGCAGTGGCTCCTGCGTACCACACGGTTATGGAGGTGGTGAGGATGGACTCGATGATGGCTGTGTAGAACTGCACTAACATCTTGGTGGGTAGCTTGAGCTTCCTCAGCTGCCGCAGGAAGAACATCCTCTGCTGGGCTTTTTTGATGAGTGAGCTGATGGTCGGCTCTCATTTGAGGTCCCTGGTGATGGTAGTGCCTAGGAAGCGGAAGGAATCAGCAGTGGTGATGGGAGAGCCTGAGAGGGTGAGGGGGGGCAGAGGGGTAGTGACTTTCCTGAAGTCTACAATCATCTCCACTGTCTTCAGAGCGTTCAGCTGCAGGTTGTTATTGTTGCACCAGGACGCCAGCTGAGCCACCTCTCTCCTGTAGGCGGACTCGTCGCCGTTGGAGATGAGCCCGATGAGGGTGGTGTCGTCCGCAAACTTGATCAACTTGACAGACTGGTGGCTGGAGGTGCAGGAGTTGGTGTAAAGGGAGAAGAGTAGGGGGGAAAGTACACAGCCCTGGGGTGATCCAGTGCTGATGCTAGTATAGTCTGAGACAGTCTTTCCCAGCCGCACATGCTGCCTCCGGTCCGTCAGGAAGTCGGTGATCCACCTGCAGAGGGAGTCAGGCACGTTGAGCAGGGACAGCTTGTCCCGGAGCAGAGCGGGGCGGATGGTGTTGAATGCGGAGCTGAAGTCCATAAACAGGATCCTGGCGTAGGTTCCCGGGGAGTCCAGGTGCTGCAGGATGGAGTGGAGGGCCAGGTTGACTGCGTCGTCTACAGACCTGTTGGCTCGGTAGGCAAACTGCAGCGGGTCCAGGAGAGGGGTGGTGATGGACTTGAGGTGGGACAGGACCAGGCGCTCAAAGGACTTCATGACTACAGAGGTGAGCGCTACAGGTCTGTAGTCATTAAGTCCAGTGATCCGTGGCTTCTTGGGGACAGGGATGATGGTGGAGGATTTGAGGCAGGACGGCACGTGGCATAACTTAAGGGAGGTGTTAAAAATGTCTGTGAAGACAGGAGCCAGCTGTTTCGCACAGTGTCTCAGGGTGGAGGGAGACACGCCGTCTGGGCCGGGGGCCTTGCGCGGGTTCAGTCTGGAGAACTGTTTGAGCACATCCTGCTCACTGATGATAAGGGGAGGGGGGGAGGAGGGGGGGGTGCCTTTAATGAAGTAGGGAATGTGGAGGCTGTGGAGCTGGAGGGAGGGGGGGAGTTGGACACAGATGACGAGGTGTCAAAACGGGCATAGTGTTGGGACAGTCTTTGACAAAGGGCTTTGTCATCCTGACCTTTAGGAGCCTGAGGTCGATAGTTGGTGATTTGCCTCAGTCCTCTCCACACGGAAGCCGAATCATTAGCAGTGAACTGCTGCTGGAGTCTCTCTGAATACACAGATTTAGCCCTCTTCAACTCTCTGTTAAACCGGTATTTAACCTCCCTGTAGCAGTCCCTGACTCCACTTTTCAGCGCTGCTTCCTTCTCCTTCCTGATCTGTCTGAGCTTAGCTGTGAACCAGGGTTTGTCATTAGAGTAACTCACCCTGGTGCGTGATGGAAGAATGTTCTCTTCACAAAAGTGGATATATGAGTTCACAGTGTCCGTGTACTCATCCAGATCATGCGTGGCTCCTTTAAACATGCCCCAGTCAGATATTTCCATGCACGTTTCCAGCTTCTCCTCAGCATCACTGGTCCGTATCTTCGTAGTGCTCACAACAGGTTTAGTGAGCTTCAATCTCTGTCTGTATGTGGGGATGAGGTGAACCATTACATGATCAGATAATCCCAGCGCAGCTCGAGGGACAGCGCGATATGCGTCTTTCACTGTGGTGTAACAGTGATCCAGTGTGTTTAATCCTCTGGTGGGGCATTTAATAAACTGTTTGTAGCGGGGGAGATCGTGGCTCAGATTACACCGATTAAAGTCGCCAGCCACAATAATCAGCGAGTGTGGGAAACTCCGCTCTGTGTGTGTTGAATGTGATCCACGAGCACGCGCTGAGCTTCGCGCGTGTCCGCGTCGGGTGGGGCGTACACAGCGATCAGTATAAAAGAAGCAAACCCCCGCGGGGAATAAAAAGGCTTGCAATTGATAACAAGAAATTCCAGGGCGGGAGAACAGTGTTTGGAAATTACCGTTACATCAGAGCACCAGCTGCAGTTGATGTAGAAGCAGACTCCGCCTCCTGTGGTCTTGCCGGAAAGCTCTGTGTCACGATCAGCACGGAAGAGCTGGAAGCCGTCGAGGCGCAGCGCGCTGTCCGGTATATTTTCCCGGAGCCAGGTCTCAGTAAAGCAGAGGGCAGCTGAGGAGGCGAGGTCCTTAAAACGCATCAGCAGTCTCAGTTCATCTACCTTGTTAGAGAGAGAGTTGGTATTGGACAGAAATATGCCAGGCAGCGCTGTTCGCGAGCCTCTCCTGCAAAGCCGCACGAGAGCGCCCGCTCGTCTACCTCTCTTTCGCCGTCTCACTTTCCGAGCCAAGCAATAAACCAGATCGGCGGCAGGGGCTAGAAAAACTGGGAGGAGGTCCGTAGGGGTGAAAGTCCTGATATTTAGAAGTTCTTCACGGGTATAAGTGCAAGCAGACACACAATTGACAAACAAAAACAAACAAAGAGCGCAGCGAAGCACCATGTCGACCGCTGTGGGCGCCATCTTGGTGTTTTTATATTATTGTGGCCCAGCTGGTGTCCTGGTGCAGCCATAACAACCTGCAGCTGAACGCTCTGAAGACAGCGGAGATGATTGTGGACTTCAGGAAAGTCACAACCCCCCTGCCCCCCCTCACCATCACAGGCTCTCCCATCACCATTGCAGATTCCTTCCGCTTCTTGGGCACCACCATCACCCGGGACCTCAAATGGGAGCCGACCATCAGCATCCTCATCAAAAAGGCCCAGCAGAGGATGTTTTTTCTGCGGCAGCTGAGGAAGCTCAAGCTACCCACCAAGATGTTAGTGCAGTTCTACACGGCCATCATCGAGTCCATCCTCACCTCCTCCATAACTGTGTGGTATGCAGGAGCCACTGCCAGGGACAGACTAAGGCTGCAGCGCGTCGTGCGCACTGCTGAGAAGGTGATCGGCTGCAAGCTCCCATCTCTCCAGGACCTGTACATCTCCAGGACCCAGAGGCGTGCTGGCCAGATCATAGCCGATCCTTCACACCCTGGTCATGTACTGTTTGCCCCCCTCCCCTCAGGTAGAAGACTTCGGTCCATTCGGACTAAAACCTCCCGGCACATGAACAGCTTTTTCCCCTCTGCCATCAGACTGCTGAACATTAAGTGACTGATTGACTCTCGTGCACTATGTACAGCAGCTCAACCAGACTCATGTCATTCATCACTGTTTTTTCTGTTGCATTATCAACTGCACTGTGGTACCCCATATTATCTGCTACTTGCTAATTTTTTTTAAAAAACTGCCTTGACTAGTATTACTCATTATTACTATTATTATTATTATTATTATTACTTATTTTTCTACACTTATTGCACGTTTTTAGTCCTTTAGTTTTTTAGTTTATCTCTTTATCTCATCATGTTTTTAATGTTGCAGCATGGCACCAAGACAAATTCCTAGTTTGTGTACTACATGAACAATGGCAATAAATCTGATTCTGATTCTGATTCTGATTCTGAAAGGGTCATGAAAAGCTAGACTGACAAAATAATAACTCTGTAGGTAATCTCCCATTATGCTCTGTACATATTGTGTCTATGTTCTTATGAAAAAATATGCTGAAAGTGTTAAACCATAATCTGAAGTATTAAACAAACATAATCTGATAAACAGGGACCAGGGGTAGCCGTAGAGCTCTATCCATTCTATCAGTCAGGTGTGTTGCATTAGATACACACCCAAAACAACACTCACACACATTTCATAATGCATTCTAGTGAATAGTATACGTGAGCAGAGGATGGCCCTTTCATGTTGAATTTAAACTGATCAATCTGGTGATTGCGAGCAAGTCCATCCCATTGTACGGGGCTGGCCCAACCCAAGAAGATAAATGTAGGTTGCACCCGGAAGTCGGGCCTCACTTTGACTATGTTCCAGCAAGAGCCATGTCTCACTGAGCTTAGCACTGCTTACCTTACATGTGACCTGAATAAATGTTGTACCTATGAACTGAAGAATTCTCCGGCTTGTTCTTGGAGCTTCCAAACAAAGAAATCTGGGCTAACAATCGTGATGCCGTGACCCAGATTGGCTGACTCTGAGATTGATGTCCGGATTGCGGATCGCCAGAGTAGAAGGGAGTGACCACTTTGTCAGACAACTGCGGGCGCCCCGAAACAAAAGGTAAGCAGAAAACCTTTTAATATGAGAATTTCTGCAATTTGGGCCCACTAAAATGACAGTTGTCTTATTAAGAGGTATCGCTGATCTCCAAATTTTATAACACGGGGAATTAAAATTTAAACTCCAGAGAAATTGTTTTTAATGGAAATCAGCGGTCACATGTAAGGTATGAATCACATAGTCTCACATGAGGGAAAGTGAATACATATCCGAACATCAGTCTGAATTAGGGCAATAAAGGACGTAAAATTCACGGAAGTGAATCACCACTGAGGGTTGTCCTCCAAATTTTAAAGATTATTTTGGAATCAGTCTGATCCGAAATACATAAAAGACTTAGGAAACATCGGTGAGTGATACTCATTCATGTTTGTCTTCCAAATTAAGGGAACCAGGATTAGCCTGGTGCCGGGGGGTTAGGTGAAGTCCCATTGAGCGGTACTGATTAAAAAAAAACAAAAAACTTTGCTGTGAGGACACAGAGATAAGTTTGTTATTTTTCATGAAATGTGGGGTGGTTCGTCACTTAATTGATATTTCACTGTACTCCTGTGTGTGTATCAAGCAGCTGAGACTGATTTGAGAATTCCGCACAGTATTACAGATCTTAAGTGATTCTGTGGGGACCGGGGTGGATTAGATTAGTGGGTGTGAAGCAGATACGATACCACTGTTGTTCTGAATTAAAACGTGTGTCACAGCTGGCGTTAAGTCCCAGCGAACAGGCGCACAGAAAGCTTCTGTGCAGAATCTTCCTGTTGGGGTCAAGACACACGGACAATACGTCACTCAGTAACGACAGAGGGGTGCAACTAAATTCAAATTCAAATTCAAACGTTTATTTCGAACTCAAGGTTCATAGAATATACAAAACGTGTAAAAAATAAAACGTGTATAAAACGTGTAAAACTAAAAGTGTATAAAATTCAGCAATCACACGGCACTCATATAACAACAATAAAATACAATAATGAACTCAGTATAAAATAGAACGCCACCACTTCCAAATGCTGGAATGAAGTGTGAGTGACGAGTTAACAATTGCGGCTATAAAATGGTTGTTACATGCCAGCAACCTTCTCATAAAACTATAGACATTCTTTCGTAACAACTCGCCAAAAGACAGAATATTCAAGGACACAAACATCTCGCTTGCACTCGACCTACGAGGTATAGCTAACAACCTTCTTAGGGAATTATTATATGCAATGCGGATTTTGTTCCTAACAGCAACATTGCTATTAAACCATAGAGACGAGCAATACAATGAGGTACAGAAAGTCTTGAACAACATACATTTAACATCAGGAGAACACCTATGGAAATTTCGCAACAGTAAATTTGTTTGAGCATAGAGTTTCCTCAGTTGCCTATTACAGTCAACATTGGTCTTATCACATTCAATCCACACACCTAGGTATTTGGCTTTTTCAACAAAGTTCAAACTATTACCACAAAGTGGCATAACAGGATCCGAAGTTTTGACACCCTTCGGTTTGAATGCCATACACATAGATTTAGTACAGTTGAACAAGATGTCATTTTTTTCACCAAATTTCTCACATACCGAGAGGAGATGTTGCATAGCTGCAGTAGACAAACTTAACAAACAAAGATCATCAGCATAGAAAATGTGATTTAACAGTGCACCATCAATGGAGCCACCAACATTAGTATTGTTCAACAGTACACTGAGATCATCAACATAGACATTAAACAACAAGGGTGACAGTATACCACCTTGTTTAACACCACTGGTCACACAAAATTTAGATGAGGTAACATTGCCCCACCTAACAACCATAGACTGCCTTCTGTACCAGTATAACAGGATGCTAACAATATAAATAGGAATACCTCGATCGATCATTTTTCTATACAAACACCAGTGGTTAATCCTATCAAAAGCTTTGCTAGCATCTAAAAACGTAGCATAAACACTAGTGGATTGACTTCTGAAGTAGTCAACAAATTCATGGAGTAGATAAACAGCCTTATCAGTTGAATGAGCTGACTTGAAACCAAACTGATTGTCATTTGTCCACAGATAATCCTCAATTCTGTTCAGAATTAAACCCTCTAACAATTTAGATATAACATTTGCAACAGCTATAGGTCTGTAATTGTTCATATCAGACAGACTGGCACACTTGTTTTTCACCAAGGGAATAATAACAGAATCCATCAACATATCTGGCATGTAACCATGAACAAACATACAGTTAAAACACAATGACAACAGAATACACAAATTGAAATCAGCATTGATAAGGCATTCACTAGTGAGACAATCAGGGTCAGCTGATTTGCCTTTCTTGAGATCTTTGATCAGTGAAACAACTTCAACAGGAGTAACAACAGAAATATCAGAGGTATCAAACATGTCATTATACAGGTGAACATCACGCATAACAGAATCCTTCATAGAAACTGTTGTGTATGCAGTTACTCCTTTGTTACTTTACACACACACATTCAACCTTGGATGTGCCACAATAAGCACAGACACCGTAAGTGCGTTTTTAGGAGCCGAGGCTCAGCTTCCATTTTATTGAACTAAACTTGGACTCATTACATCCTAGTGCGCATGCGCGTATTACTTTATACAAGAACTATCAATGCGCCACAATGAAATAAAATAGACCCCAATATCCCATACCTAACACTCCTCCCTTCCAGCATTGATATCCCCACTAACTAAAGGTTGTTTACCTGAGTAAGTATTAATCATAACTAAATACATCTAACCTATCTACTCTCATTCTACCATAACCCATTTCAGTCCTGGAATCGCTCTGGAGGTCTCCGAATTCTCTCTGGATAGCGCCTCTCTGGTGGAGCGTCGGCAGCAGGATTTTGAGGAACAGCAGGGACTGGTGCAGTATCACCTGCATCGGCTTCAGGCCCGCCTGTGGCTTGATCTTCGTCACTGAACTGAAAGTCACCCTGGAATGGTGTAGCGTTGGCATCCATGTTGGTTGCTCCAGATGCATCCAACAGCTGATCCACGTGTCTATGCCACAGTAGGTCTGGTCCGATTTTCACCTCGTAGGTTAACGGTCCTGTCTGTGACACAATGGTACCAGGCTGCCACTTTTGTCCTTTGCTGCGGTAGTCTTTGGCTATCACCTGTTGTCCCACTTGGAAGGTACGCAGTGAGCGCGTCTGGGATCGGAGAGCAGATTCCGTCTGTTTTCTCTGTACACGTTGCTGTAGACTGGGTTTCAATAAGTCTAAGCGTGAGCGCAGGGGACGCCCTAGGAAGAGCATGGCAGGTGTCTGTCCTGTTATTGCATGTGTACTGTTGCGATAGGCCAGCAGAAAGTTTGCAATCTTCTGCTGTAGCGATGCACAGTCCTTATCCATGGCCTTCATAGACTGTTTGAAAGTCTGAATGAAACGTTCCGCTTGGCCGTTAGAAGCTGGATGATATGGCACAATGGTGGTGTATGCCATTCCTTTTAACAAAGCGCTGAAACTCTTCAGAAGTGAAAGGTGTTCCGTTATCACTCACAATCTGATGCGGAAGGCCTGTGCGTGAGAACAGGGCCCGTAAGAGTTCAACTGTCTTTGCAGAGGTTGCTGTTTTTGTGCAGAAAACCTCAGGCCACTTTGAATGCGCATCAACTACGACCAGGTACATGCGGTCCATGAAAGGGCCCGCATAGTCGATGTGAACCCGTTGCCATGGTTTTGTAGGCCATTCCCACACATGCAGTGGGGCTGTTGGTGGAGTCTTTTGGGTCTGCTGACACCCGTAGCATGTCTTTGCAATGTCCTCGATCTGTCCATCAATTCCAGGCCACCATACGAAGCTTCTTGCGAGGTGTTTCATTTTCACCACACCTAAGTGTCCCTCGTGTAGCACTGAGAGAACCCTCTGGCGCAGCTTCTGTGGTATCACTACCCTCGCCCCCCACAAAATGCATCCTTGACGCACTGTGAGCTGTTCACGGCGACTGGAATAGCCCGGTAAGGATGAGTCACCCTTGCGTGGCCAGCCTTTCAGTGTCAGCTCGTAGACTCTAGACAAGACAGGGTCACGGCCTGTCTCTCGTGCAATCTCCTCACTTGTGACTGGTAGGGGATCCACTTGTGTCATCTGGAACATGTCCACCGCTTCCTTGGTCTTAATTGGCGGTGCGACTTGTAGTGGCAACCGGGACAACCCGTCAGCGTTCCCATGGTGAAGTGTGCCTTTGTACTCAATGCTGTAGGTGTGAGCACTCAAAAACAAGGCCCACCGTTGCAGTCGAGCAGCGGCCATGGCTGGTACTCCCTTAGCTGGATTAAAGATTGAAACTAAAGGCTTATGATCTGTGAGGAGGGTAAAGTGCTTTCCGTATAGATACTGATTGAACTTTTTCACTCCCCAGACCAAACTAAGAGCTTCTCTGTCAATTTGCGCATAGTTACGCTCAGCTGCATTCAGCAATCGGGAGGCAAATGCTATTGGTCGCTCTGTTCCGTCAGTGAACCGGTGTGATAGCACGGCTCCAATTCCGGAAGGGGAAGCATCACATGCAAGCTTGAGCGGCACTTCGGGGTCATAGTGTGTCAACACGTTGTCTGAGGTCACCAACTGCTTTGCTTGCTTGAAGGCCTTTTCACAGTCCTGGGACCAGTGCCACTTAGTGCCCTGTTGGAGTAGGGAATTCAATGGGTGTAGCACTGAGGACAGGTTGGGCAAGAATTTCCTGTAATAGTTAACCAGGCCCAAGAAAGATCTCAATTGAGAGACATCTTGTGGTGGTGGGGCCTTCAAAACAGCGTCAATTTTGTCTTTGCATTTGTGTAGCCCGTTTTTGTCAATTTTGTGGCCACAGTATTCAATGTCATCCTGGAAGAATTCACATTTTGCTTTGTTGGCATGTAATCCAAATTCATTCAGTCTTTGGAGCACTTTTTCAAGATTTTCCAGATGTTCGTTGTCGTTAGCTCCCGTGATCACTATGTCATCCAAATAGCACTGTGTATTCGGTATGCCTTGTAGGACTTGATCCATTGCCTTCTGCCAGATTGCTGGCGCTGAAGCGATGCCGAAGACCAGGCGGTTGTACTGATAGAGACCTTTGGAGGTGTTGATGGTCAAGTACTTTTTAGACGACTCCTCCATCTCCATCTGTAAGTACGCTTGTGCAAGGTCAATCTTGGAAAATCGCTTACCCTGGCCCAGCGCTGCGAAGATGTCGTCAATTCGCGGTAGAGGGTACTGTTCCGCCTTCAAGACCGGATTGACTGTCACCTTAAAATCACCGCAGATGCGTACTGAGCCATTACCCTTTACCACTGGCACTATTGGCGTTGCCCATTCAGACCAGTCCACTTTTGATAGGATGCCCTCATTTTCCAACCTTTGAAGTTCATTTTCCACCTTGGGCCGGAGAGCGTATGGAACTGTACACGCCTAGTGGAATTTGGGTACAGCGTCGTCATTCAGAACAATCTGGGCTTTCAGATGTTTTAGTTTGCCTATGCCATCTTGAAAAACTTCTCCTGCATTTTGAAGTATTTTGTTCAATTTTTCATTTGTAGAGCCATTGCTCTGCTTTTTGGTCACTGTGGCTTGCATTTCTTTAATTGACTGCCAATCCAATTGTACTTCACAAAGCCATTCACGGCCAAACAGGGGCGCACCCCCTCTCTCAATAACATACAGGGGCAGTGCACACTGTTGATCGCCATAGTGCACATTCACATTGATCACGCCCATTGGGGCTACGCGCTCCCCTGTGTAAGTTTTGAGCATTACATCTGTAGATTGCAATTGCAGATGTGAGAAGTGTGCCTGGTAATCCTTCTTAGACATGACTGACAATGCAGATCCAGTATCCAATTCCATAGTCAGTGTTTTTCCTTCCACTTTGGGTGAAACCCATATGATTCCCCTGTTGGGTCTTTTCAATGAGCAGACATCAAAGCAAGCTAAATCTTGTGCACTGTCTGAATCAGATGAGCAAGTTTCAATGTTATGCATGTCTTTTTGTTTATTTTTAAATTTGTGGAACTTTTTCTCCTTCACTGTATCTTTCACTTTCGTTTTGCACACTTTCTGTATGTGACCTGTTTAATGGCACTTGTTGCACTCCTTATCTTTAAACCAACATTCAGGTGGAGCGTGTGATTTCTTTCCACAGCGATAGCATGCATCCTTTTTCTGTTGTCTTTTGTCTATGCTGTGCATGTTGCACTCGTGAACATGGCATTCTTGCGCCATCTGCTGCTGCAGCTCGGTAGCGCCTTTAGCAGCTGCTTCCATTGACGTGGCGACTTCAATGGCACGTTTCAATGTCAGATCTTTTTCTGTTAACAGTCTCTTTTGTATGCTTTCGCTGTGCAGTCCGCACACGAATCTATCTCGCAATGCGTCTGACAGATTTCTTCCAAATGAACAATGTTCAGACAGTCTTCTCAATTCTGCCACGAATTCAACAATAGACTCTGTTTTTAACTGATTCTGTTTATGGAATTTAAAACGTTCGGCAATGACGAGAGGCTTCGGATTCAAATGCGCCTCTAAAACAGTGACAATGTCTTTGAACGTCTTATCTGCCGGTTTGTCTGGGGTCAACAAACTGCGTAGCAAGTTGTATGTCTTAGCTCCCATTACACTAAGCAGTACTGCTACCTTTTTGTTGTTTGGAATGTCGTTTGCCACAAAGTACTGATCCAACCTTTCCACGTATGTTGTCCAGTCCTCCGATGCGCTATCAAAACTGTCCATTCTCCCAATTATCCCCGCCATGGTTGGTGCCGTATTAACCGTCGGGTTTGTACTCTCTGTGTACACTTCGAGTTGCAATGAGTTAGCTTTTATCACAGTCAACAGTCACACTCACGACAACTCGTGTCCTCTCCGTGTCGGAATATCCATTCACAGATCCCGTCCTCGTCGCCAATTGTTGTGTATGCAGTTACTCCTTTGTTACTTTACACACACACATTCAACCTTGGATGTGCCACAATAAGCACAGACACCGTAAGTGCGTTTTTAGGAGCCGAGGCTCAGCTTCCATTTTATTGAACTAAACTTGGACTCATTACATCCTAGTGCGCATGCGCGTATTACTTTATACAAGAACTATCAATGCGCCACAATGAAATAAAATAGATCCCAATATCCCATACCTAACAGAAACATTCATGACTGAGTTGAAAATAGCTTCATATTGACATTTCCACTTTTCAGCAATATAAACATCACCAGTCACACCATCAATAGTGTTTGATCTAACAGACTGGTAAGAACTCATAACCTTCATTTGTTTCCAGAATTCTACCATGTTCAGTTCACTCATATGACTAGCTAACTGGTCACATTTGATACTTTCTTCATTGCGCCTACATGCACGCAGAGCATATTTGAACCTAGCCCTACAACTTTTCATGTTATCAAATATTGGACCGTAACGTGGTTTGCTATTACTCCTCCACCACAAGAAAGCATCCCGAGCAGCTGTGTGAGCCTCGCTAACAACATCATTCCAGCCTGGGACGTTATATTGGGTGGATACACTGTGGCTAGGAATGCATTCACTCACACAAAAATTTAAAACATTGTGGCGGTTCGTTTTAACCCCACAACAGACTAAGGACACTCAGCCCTCTTTTCTGTTTTTCTGCTGCATTACTGAGAAGCAATGTGCCATTCATGTATTTGTGATGCAAACATGCATGTGTTGTGATGTAATGCGCCATTCTGTATAGTGTGCATATGGCTTGTCCTTACTATGCTTTTTCTGAGCATCTTAGATGTGCTTTGGTGTATTAATGTCTACAGGTAGACGAGTTTCTTCTGTCTCACCTATGTGATGTTAATCGATGCCTTTCATCCTTTGTACTCATGCATCCTGTCCTTACTGTGACCTAGAGACTCAGATCAATATGTAGATGTGCTTGTTAGCCTCTTTGTCTTGCACTTAGAGCGAGGTCTAGCTAATCTGCCCATTGTGATGTATGGCTTACAAATGCAAATACCTCCTGCCTGTTCTGTTGTCCCTTTGATCATTCTAGACTGTGGGGTATGTCTTTTTGATGTATTGTTATGATCAAGTATTTAAGGTGCAACTCTGTAACGCAATCTCTCTCTTCTTCTCTCACTCTGATCCTGCAACTGGTAGACACACGCGTGTCCGCCTCTCCTTCTCTGAGAGCTTAGGGATCCCGCTCCGGGCTGCTCCACTATGCACCGGAGAGGGGATCCCGTGAAGGCGACATGATATAATAAAACCTGCTTAAAACCACAGCACCGCTGCTTATTTTTTCATGCCGCCTCAACATCAATAATATCACTATAAAACCTATCGATATCATCTTTGTGGGCCACACAATCATGGTCCTGACACCTAATGGCATCCGTAGGAGCACGGATATTACAGAGTTTCCTACGAGTAAGTTCCTTATACCTGGACAAGTCTGACGCTGTGGCATCATGCCATTTGTATGTCCTACTACCTGCTGTGTAAAACCTGAATGAAATGTCACAAAGAACAATGGACAGATGGAAAGAATGTTAATCCGATTCCCTGGGGTCGGTACTATCAGAGACAATGACCAGATGGTTTACAAAGGTGCCAGCAGGTGATCAAAAGAAAGGAAGGGATAGTTTTGTCAGATCGGTGAGAGGAATGCAGCAAAGAGGAATGTTTGAAGGGTGTGAAAGTAATCCCTCAAAACAAGGGGACCTCATTATGTTTATGAAACAGGCAAGAGGAAGTCATGACCAGGCAGACAGTAAGTGCCAGAGAGCCAGTATATTTCATAGAGGGAAAACAGAAAGGGAGGTAAAAAGGACAGGAGAATTTTTGGCAGATTGTCAATGTTTTTTGGGAGAAATTAAGTTCACCTTACAGAGGATGCTCCCTGTGCAGAGTACACCTGTCAGTTCAAGCCAATGCTTCTCCAGTGACATCAATAACCACCATTACAGAGAAAGAGACAGAACCTAAGTCTATTGGACCACCTGCTGACAAACCAACAGCTCCCCCGTTTAGTGGAGAACTAACAGCTCCCCTTCCTCCTTATGCGGGGACACGAGCCCTATTAGAGATGTGCCAAACCAAATGCCACAAAATACTGCCATGGCACAGGAGCCAATTAAATCTACTCAACCAACACCCACGATAATGGCCCCATTAGTGGTGATTTAAAATGGAGTGTTACAAACAGCCCCATTTCAGGAAGGGCCAGAACATACTGAGCAGACTAAGGTATTTTTAGAAAAAACAGTGGAGCGTGCTGTGGACACCTCGGATAATACAGGGACAATATCAGATTGTACTTTTGATACCAGGTCATATGTAGAGGCAACCACTGATCAAGGCACACTCTTAGTACATGCCCTCACTTCAGCCTTTGAAGATATAGGACTAAACCTACATGATGCCGTCTCTAATAGACACGGTCCACACATAACAGCCCGTAGGCCTGACCATGATAATGTACATACATGTATGGACAGAATCACACTCCCCGAGCGAGGCAAATGCCATTGACCATGGCAATGTTAACCAGTGGCCGTGTGACCACAAACTACACTCCATTTTCACTGCAAAACGCAGCTTTGATAAAATCGCAGTTACCAGATATACATAATAGCGGCGCTCCATGGATCAAGGCTCTCCTTGAGACCTGCACTGGGGTTGTACCGGCTCTGGGAGACTCTAGACGGTTGTTCGCCTCTTGCACATCCTTGGGGATGTTAAAGGAGGTGGAACAGTTAGGAGGTACACATTTGGACAGGGTTGTCAGCAGTGGTGTATTTACTGTGGCCCATAATCCGTGAAAAGTTCCCCATTCAAATGAAATCAGCCGAACTGTGTAACATCCCACCTAATGACCATGAGAAGGGTGCCACATACTTGCTTTGAGTAAGAGAATTATGGCAAGACAGGACAGGTGAAGACCCAGCCACGAATGATACAGTTGAAATACTCTTTAGGGGAGCAGTAGAAGCCTCACTACCCGCCACCATACAAACAATGTTGAAGCAAGTGGTTGGGCTCCCCAGTCTACCGTTCACTATTTGGTCAGCTTATGTTACCCAATACATTGATAATGGAAGTGAGAAACATGAACAGAAAAAGAAGGAATTAGCTTCTCTGCAGTCACAAGTAGCAAAGTCACAGTTGAAAGAGATGAGAGACAATGTAAACCAGAATAAAGCCTCTGCTAAGCAGATGTCACAACAACCCACGTCCCATCAAACTCTATCAGTGCAACCAACCCAGAACCTACCATCACAACACCCACATGACCAATATGGACCCTACCCAGATCCTCCACCTTATCCGCCCTATCAGTATCAGCCGCAGGGCCTCAGGGGGTGGCAGAGGTTTAATAGCAGAGTCAGGGGCCGTGTCAACAGTAAACTTCGGATGGGTCCCAGCCCATGAGACCAATGCTTCCAATGTCGACAATATGGTCACTGGGCTCAACAATGCCCACAACAATACTCACAAAGGCAACCTGGAGGGTCCCCTCATTAGCAACACAGTGTGTATCCTCCCCCACAAGGTCCTCCTCCTCTTTCTCCCCAGGCCCAGGGTAATTGGCATCAAGCCCCTGAAGCTAATCAGTTACCACAATAGGGCTGCCCAGGACTGACAGCAGGTGACTCTCTTTGTTCCACAGATCTGTTTCTCAAACCCCTGGTAAAATTGACAGTGGATGGTCGAGATTACATGTGCATGATTGACACAGAAGCCAGGTATTCCACGCTAAATACACCACTCCCCATTTCAATGAATACTGTACCTGTTGTTGGCTTCTCTGGTAACAGAAGAGTGGACGCTGTCTAGACCTGTTCCCTGTTTGTGGAATTTACTAAAATTGGAACATTCTTTCTTACTATCATCAACATGCCCTGTGAACTTGTCAGCAAGAGACATAATGTGTTCACAAAATATTTCATTATTGTTGGCATCCACCCACATTGACATAACTTTCCCTGACCGTTCAGTGCAACGCTGTGTAATGCCCAAACGTGCACTTAGACAAATGATACAATGTCCCGCAAATCTAACTGGCCCACTCATTGAAGTGGGTGCGGAAATTTGGTGGGGGCTACTTTTTGACTTTGAGCAAAGTCCCTTGGAGGATATTTTTTCACAGTGGCTTCCTTGGATATCCACTGTATACCCCTATGAAAATCCCCATGACCCACCTCATTGCACCTTTAATTATGAGCTTTTCGGTGATGAGAACTATGATGCATTGTGGGAAGGGTATACACAACATTTTCAAGAAACCGTAGAACAACCAACGATTAAGATTGATGACATTTATGTGGGAAAGGAAGGTGTGGCTGCGGCAGTTACTATACCAGACTCATTACAACCCTTATATGCACTGACTGCCACATCTGCACCTCATGTGACTGAAGGTAATGGATGGAGGGGAAGCAAAGAATTTGCGCCCGATGATAAAGACTTGCATAACAGCAACTGATTGGATACCCACGCAGAACACAACTCTACGATACTCTCCTTCTTTGCAAGTGTATTGGATTGCACATTGCTCTACTGTGGCTATGAAGCTTGAAAAAAGATTTCTCTCGCGCACACATGGTAGAGAAAATACAGACCACCCTGACACACAGTCACTGCTAGACTGTCATATCCCGAGCGCTTTTGTCCGCGCTCGGGTTATTCCTCATCCTTGTCAGGTTTTGACAGCAGGTGTCGTCACTCGGGCTTCCCGGGCTCTGATTGGCCAGACGCTCGGGGGCTCTCAGCTGTCAGAACCTGAGCAGCTGCGCCGCGTTTCCAATCATGAGCAGCTGGCTTTAAATGTCAGTGCGAGTGAATTGGACTCTGCGGCTGTCTCGTCAGAAGTCTTATGACTTTCCCCTGTCCCCTTACCGCATGCTCCCTGGGTTCCCCGACGTTTCCCGCTGCATGTAAGTTGTCTACTATTTGGAATGGTACTTCTCCCTCGCTGACATTCCTTCCTAATTGCGGCGGACGAGAGCTCCTCGTCTCTGCCATAACTCTCTCCCTGTTCCTCGTTTAATATTCCTTGCCTTTGCAGCGTACGAGTGCCCCTCGTCCTAGCCGCTAACCTTTATTGTGAATTCATATTGTGTGGTGTAACGAAGCCTGCGTGGCAAGTTGTGTTGTACACTCAAGCCCTGTGCAATATAAATAAAAGGATTGAATTGCAACTTACTGAACTGTGGCGTCTTATGCTGGCTCGTGAGGGCCAGCCGTGACAGTAGACAGCCGCCAGAAGGAGACGCCGTTCTCAGTAAGTTGCGTTCTGGGAACTTTGCCCCTTCTGTCCAGGTACGTGGCGTTGGAAACATGCCATCTCAGCGGAGTCGTTCTCGGGGTTCCCACGGCCTGCTGACCAAGGCGCTGGAGGAGGTAGATGAAATCCTCATCATCGCCTCCGACCTCGATGGGCATCCAGACACCTCCCTCGCCTCTCCTCTCCTCGGTTATCAGCCCGATGAACAGTGGTATTTAGACCGGGCTGAGTAGGTGCTTGACCGTCTGCCTTCCCGCTACAACGGTCACCCCGAGGTCGATGCGAGGAGACTCGACATCGCTGCCCAACGCCAGATTATTCAGATGTACGAAGAGGAGGAGGCCGCAAGGTGGAGTGATCTCTGGCTCCAGCTGCCTGAGGCGCTGGAGGAGGTGGATGACTTCATCAGCGCTTCCGCCAGCCTTGACGACTCATCCGAAGCGCACTACTACCTGGACTGCGCTGAGAGAACGCTCGACCGATTGTCTCCCCGCTACACCGACCACTTGGACGTCCAAGTGAAGAGACAAGAGATCGCCGCCCACCGCAAGGCGCTCCAGGAGATCGAGGAGGAACGAGGCCAAAGGTGGAGTAATCGGAGCTCCCGCTGCCCGCTCTGGAATCCGGATCCTTTCCTCGATCCAGTCCTGGAGTTCGCACCACCCGGGGCCCGTCGTAGACGTTGGCGCCGTGGCCAGAGACGTTCTCAGCGCGACTCCCTTCTGGAACCCGCTCCGGTTCACTGGACTGACCCCATTCATCCCACTGCTGTCTCCCCAGCGTCTCACCAGGAGGAGATCCCTGCAGCCTTTCCCCCCGGGCCTGCTTCCCCCGCTGAGCTGTCAGCGTGTCACGCCTGGCCCGACTTGGCTGTTGCCCCCTCCGCCTCGACGCCTTCTCCAGCAGCTGGGAGTTTGAGAAGTTTTGCTCCAGTGGACAGCGCGGCTACACCATCCCGAGTGGCCCCCTCTCCTCCTTCAAGAGAGTCTCCGGCCACCACCCGGTGGGAGGAGGATGGAATGACGTTCCCTACGGCAGGTTCCACCGCCCCTCCGGGAGGCAGGCAAGTACAAGTTCACTTTTTTCCATCTAATAGTGATTTGTTCTGTCTGACTCCTGGGGGTGAGGCTCGGGGTTTGCAGCCCCCCGAGCCTCAACTCCCTGCTGGTATGTTAATTAAACCCGCTGCCTCTGTGTCTCCCCCTGCTGAGCACGCTTCAACTTCTGAGGAGCGTCACCAGACGAGGAGTGAGCCTGCGGCCCTCGGGCAGAAGATCCCAGCCCCGCAGCCTTTTTCTGGGCAGAGGAGATCGGACGACTGGTTGGAGCCTGTGCCGATGACGGAGCGTCCCCGGGACTCCGCAGATGAACAGTCCGGTCCAGCGGGCCGAGAGCCCCCCACTTCCACGCCACATGAACCGCCTGCGTGGACGATGACGTCGGGGGGTCCTCGAGCTGCAGGAGCCCCTCTTCCAGGGGCGGATGACGTCACGACGGAGTGGGAACCGGACGATGACCTCCTCCCGTTTGAACCCGGAGCATCGAAGTCCTGGATGGCGGCAGAACCCGAGATCAGGCGAGTGCTCTATTTTCTATCCCTCATCTTCTTTCTGGAGCATTATTGCCTGTCTCTCGGGGGGGCGAGCCAGGTGCAGCCATCTGCTGCGCTCGAGCCTGTCTCGCCGGGCCCTGCCGCTGCCGGTGATCCTGATCCCGGTTCCTTTTGTCCCTCTGAGCCTCTCCCCAGGGTCACTGGAGGTGAACCTGCTCTAGGTGCCACCTTGGAGGTTCCGGCTCTCGGCATGGGGTCCACCGGGAGTGCTCTGCCAGTTCAAGCGGAGCTCAACGTCATGAAGGTTCCGGCCCAATCGGGGTCCGACACGGGTGCTGCCCTCGCTCGATCGGAGCTCGACGTCATGGAGGTTCCGGCCCAATCGGGGTCCGACGCGGGTGCTGCTCTCGCTCGATTGGAGCTCGACGTCAGGGAGGTTCCGGCCCAATCGGGGTCCGACGCGGGTGCTGCTCTCGCTCGATCGGAGCTCGACGTCAGGGAGGTTCCGGCCCAATCGGGGTCCGACGCGGGTGCTACTCTCGCTCGATCGGAGCTTGACGTCATGGAGGTTCCGGCCCAATCAGGGTCCGACGCGGGTGCTGCTCTCACTCAGTTGGAGCTCGGCGCCTTGGTCGTTCTGACCCAGGCGGGTCCCGGAGATTGTGCAGCTGACCCACCGCTGAGCACTTTCCAGGCCATGCCCCGTCCTCGCCATGGCCGCTTCTTCCCCGCTTTTGAGACTGTGGGAGTTAATTTCAGCTGGCCCGGTTCGCCAACCTCCCCCCAGCCATTCTGTTGGCAGGCCAATACTGCCCGACCACCCGGTGACCGGCTCTGTCCTTTTGGCATCCGGGCCCGGATTCCTGACAAGCAGGATGATTCTTTCGGCACCCTGGTCCGCCCGCCGGAGACATGGTTTCCCTCGGCCCGGGGTTTGGCTGGGCCGTTAGGGCACGTTCCGCTGCTTTTGCTGGCGGCCTGGATGCTGGGTGCTGGGAGACCTCCTGAGCGGAATTATTTAACTCTATTCCCCAATGGGTTTTTTTCCTCCCCTTCTCTTGCCCCACCACTGGCTTGTGACTGGTTTTTCTTTTTCTCTCCTCCCTGCTCAGACTGAAATACCCCACTGGGGATTGATCTTCGTGTTTAAAGTGACTGTTTTTCGTTAATGGACATATGTTCTCTTGCCGTAGCTATTTTTCATGTTATTTTCTGGGAGGACTGTTTGGGGTTGTTCCTTGCACTCCCGATTTGAGACTCTTTTGGGCAGAATTTCCTTTTCCTTTTGACAGAATGTTATCATGAGTATTGTTTGTTTCTTTTAGGGTGTGATTGTATATTTTCGATGTTACTCCCTTACTCGGGTTTAGTTCCTTTTTGGCACCTGTGTTGTCTTTTGGTTTTGAAGATTTTCTGTACACATTAGCCTGGAGATGAAGGTATTATTTGTCCTTTTATTTCTTTGACCCTGCCTTGTAGTATTGACTGGTATTCTATGTATCCTCATCTTGGTTTTCTTTTTTGTGGCGATATGTGTGTCAAGTTACATGGGTTGGTAGTTCGTGTCTTTTGTTATATGTGAGAGATGTCCATTTAGCGTTGGTTTTTCTTTTTTATTCGTCTTTTTGTCCCCGTTTATGTACGGTTTTTGCCTTTTTTTTCTCTCCCTCCCTTCCCCGATGTTTTTGTCCCCTTGTTGTTGTGAGTTGACCCTGCTCCCCCTCCACCTGCTTCCCCCTCCACCCTCCCTGGGGTGGGGTGGGGGGGGTCTGGATGTTACGCGCGACCAGGAGTTCGCGTAGGGGGAGGGGTTCTGTCATATCCCGAGCACTTTTGTCCGCGCTCGGGTTATTCCTCATCCTTGTCAGGTTTTGACAGCAGGTGTCGTCACTCGGGCTTCCCGGGCTCTGATTGGCCAGACGCTCGGGGGCTCTCAGCTGTCAGAACCTGAGCAGCTGCGCCGCGTTTCCAATCAAGAGCAGCTGGCTTTAAATGTCAGTGCGAGTGAATTGGACTCTGCGGCTGTCTCGTCAGAAGTCTTATGACTTTCCCCTGTCTCCTTACCGCATGCTCCCTGGGTTCCCCGACGTTTCCCGCTGCATGTAAGTTGTCTACTATTTGGAATGGTACTTCTCCCTCGCTGACATTCCTTCCTAATTGCGGCGGACGAGAGCTCCTCGTCTCTGCCATAACTCTCTCCCTGTTCCTCGTTTAATATTCCTTGCCTTTGCGGCGTACGAGTGCCCCTCGTCCTAGCCGCTAACCTTTATTGTGAATTCATATTGTGTGGTGTAACGAAGCCTGCGTGGCAAGTTGTGTTGTACACTCAAGCCCTGTGCAATATAAATAAAAGGATTGAATTGCAACTTACTGAACTGTGGCGTCTTATGCTGGCTCGTGAGGGCCAGCCGTGACATAGACAGCCTCCCTGAAACATTGTGGTCTCAAGGCTCCACGGACGTAGGTCTACTCAATGTTCCCCCTGTCTCAATCCCTCTGAAAGCTAATACTGTTCCTATCTACCGTGCCCAATATCCCCTTCGTATGGATCAAATAGAAGGTATTAAAGGCACCATTTCTGGATTGATTCAATCGGAGGTTCTTGTCCACACCAAGTCCCCATGGAATACCCCGATTAACCCGGTTCCTAAGCCAGCAAAATCAGATTACCGCATGATTCAGGATCTTAGACCTATCAACCAGGTGGTAGTACCCACTCTTTACGACACGCCTAACCCATACACCATGCTGAATGCAGTTTCACCGAGTCATGTTTTTCTCTTGCATTGACCTGGCAAACGCCTTTTTCTGTGTACCACTCCATCCCGATTCACAACAACTGTTTGCTTTCTCCTATGGGGGCACACAATACACCTACAGTCAGTTGCCCCAGGGGTTTGTTGACTGTCCATCCATTTTTAATCATGCCTTAAAACAGCAACACGAGTCTCTTGCACTGCCAGAAGTGGTCAAAGTCTTGCAATATGTAGATGACATTATGTTAGCAGCCCCTGACTCTGAATCAATCATGACTGCAACTACTACTGTACTAAATCATTTGGCTGCATGTGGGTTCAAGGTATCCAAATCCTTCAGTGACCGAAGGTTACCTTTTTGGGTCAGGTGATCAGTACTTCCGGGCGTAGCATGACAGAAACTGACATTCTTAGCCACTCTAAGCCCATGACTGAGAAGGCAATGATGCAGTTTCTGGGGTTGGTGACATACAGCAAGAACTTTGTGCCAGATTTTTCTGGATTAGTGGCACCCCTACGGGCCTTAATCACTCAAGCAGGACACAAAAACTACAGCTTCTCCTTAGAATGGACATTGCAAGCAGATCACACCTTCATTGAACTAAAAACCGCACTCTTCTCAGCATGTTCTCTACATGCACCCGATTACTCAAAACCCTTTCATTTGGATGTTGATGAAAAGAACGGCTTTGTTAATGCCGTTCTGTTTCAAAAGGGGGACAGTGGGACAAGCACGGATAGAAAAGTACTAATGTACTATAGTAGCAAACTTGACAATGTAGAAATAGGTCATTCGACTTGTGTAAAACATGTGGTCGCTATAGGAAAGGCTGTAGAAAAGACATCGCACCTGACAATGAGCAATCAAACCATTATCCACACAACACATGGAGTTAAAGCCTTCCTTGACTCAAATGCATTCACTCTATCGGCACAGAGGGCTCAAGGCTTACAGCAGCTACTTAATAAACCACACATACAATTTACTAGCTCAGGGGTAAACATGGCCTCACAAATAGACACCAAACAAGACCATGATTGTGCTGCTGAAACAAAAAGAGAAATGAAACTACATGATAACTTACAGGCGGAACCACTGGAGAGTGCTGAGATGATTTTATTCTGTGACAGCCATAGTCATCACACACAGATGAGTACACTGATAGCCTCTTATGCAGTAGTACAAGAAACCCCAGAGGGCCTGGAAGCGAAGCAAGCACAGATCATCCCACAATCAACATTGGCACAAATGGCAGAACTGGTGGCATTGATAGAAGCATGTAAATTAGCAAGAGGAAAAACGGCAACAATGTACACAGACTCAGCGTATGCAGTACAAGCTGTACACGTAGACATGTGTCACTGGAGAAGAAAAGGGTTTGTGACCTCAGCTGCCACATCAGTAAAACATTTGGATCGATTATTGAGATTATATTATGCACTATTAGAACCAAAACAAGTCGCGATTGTCAAGTGCAGAGGACACCAAAAGGGAAATGGCAGAATAGTGAGAGGAAATAATGCAGCAGATATGGCAGCTAAGGCAGCTATAGGATATGATGCAAATAAGCAAATGAATCAGAGGGCAGCAGATAGACCACACAGGGAGCTGTGTATACGAAATATCAAGGTAATACAAGAAGCTGCAGCCCCTACAGAAAAACAAGCTTGGAGAGGTAAGGGAGCCATGAAGGATTCTACAGGGCTCTGGAGGAATCATGAGGGTAAAATAGTAGCACCGGCTGGGCTACTAAATATGCTGTGTCAGGAAGCCCTCAGTAGAGGTCACTGTGCAAGCTCCAAGGTGAATACCCTCATTTCACAGCACTGGTGGCATCCCTTTTTAAGGGACATTTGTAAATATTTTGTACAGTTGTGTGAAATGTGAATGTTACAATCCAAAGATCTCAATGAAAGCAGGATTGGAAGGTTTCCCAGTCTCGGGGGCTCCATGGAAGGAGATAGTTATTGATTTTACAGACATGGGGGCAGATCATAGTGCAGAGGGTAAAAGATATTTGCTCGTTTGTGTCGACCCCTTCTTAAGGTGGGTAGAAGCCACCCCCACCAAAACAGAGAAGGGGAAGGAAGTAATCAAGTGGCTCACAAGAAAAATCATTCTGAGATTTGGTATACCTGAAGTGGTAAGATCAGGCAATGGAACCCATTTCTCTAATGAGGACCTACAACAGGTCGAAAGAATGTTTCGGATCAAACATAGGTTTGGAGCTGTTTACCACCCTGCTTCACAGGGATTGGTAGAAAGGGTAAATAGGACAATTAAGGAAGGACTGGCCAAAGTCTGCACAGACACAAAACTCACTTGGGTTGAAGCGCTACCTATTGTATTGTTCAACCTTAGGTCCACCTCAAATGCCACACTGAATGTTAGCCCGCATAAGATCTTGACAGGAAGGAAGATGCCTTGCCCATTTACTACTGCGCCTACTGACTCACCACCTGTGCTATTGCAACATGAAAATATGAGTGAGTACGTCAACCAACTGAATAACACTGCCATGAGTGTCTCTCAACAGGTCGCAGAGATCCTCACCAAGGAACAGGACCATGACACATCACCTGTAGAGGTGGGCGACTGGGTTTTGAGGAAGGTAACCAAGCTCAACTGGTCTTCCTCTAGGTGGAAGGGACCATATTGTCATGCGGTGGCCCTCGCGAGCCACCACAAGATGCCACACAGTCACCAGAGAGTTGTGTTAAAGTCTTTATTACGGTGAAAATCACAATAATACAGGCCGCTGAGGCTATGACACCAACAAGTCTACACACAGGGAGGCGCAAGGCTAATAAGCTCACTCACGGGTCCACAGGATGAGACGGTCACACCACAGACGGGCAATGTAGTAATAATCCATAACGTACGATCGCTCCGACGATCAGTGATGGACACTGCTGCAAGGATGCAGCCGCTAGCGTCGGTTTAAGAAGCCGGCCGCTAACGACCGCAAATGCAGAACAGCTGTTCAGGTCTTGACAGCTGAGAGGAAGCCTCCCCGAGCGTTGTCACAATAAGAGCTCGGAGAGCCGGAATAACAACGCCGCTGTCAAGACCTGACAGGAATAGCCCGAGCACAAATAACATTATCGCTCGGGTCATAACAGATATAAAGTGGCCGAGGTAACATCACATTGTGTAAAGGTGTGGTTGACGAAAGACAGGTTGAGTAACTGGATCCATAAGACTCATTGTACACCATCCAGGGATCCAACAAACAGGACACTGACAACCATAAGGACAGACTTAGGCAGGACACGAGGTGAAGATGATGAAACTTCACCCGAACTCAGAGGACTTGATACAGGAACGGGGGGGGGGGGGAAGATGAATGACCACCTTTGTATAAAATGACTTACCTGTTGGAAAGGATGGAAACATAGTTGGACGTATGGATTAATAGTGTTGACAATCATTACCATTTTGGCCACAATTTCCTCTATATGGTTACAACATCGACAAATAGGAGGATGCCAACTTGAAAAAAGGACCACAGCACCAAGTGTATCAATGTTAACTTTCCAACAAGGTAACCCATCAACCACCCAAATTGACTTTTGCGACATAGCTGATTGTGAAGGATGGGCAGATCAGATCATAATTAAAAAATAATTAAGGATGATTCAAACATCATCATTATTTATTATAGATTCAGATGGATATAATTCTGATTTTTATTGCTTTGACATGAAGTGTGCACCTTGCTTCTGGGTTAGGGTGCAGAGATGGAGAAAAGGAAAAAGGAATAAGGGAAAGAGTAGCCTTTGTTTTCACACTATACTGTGAAATTTAGCTAGAGTAATTTTTATTGCTTTTTACACATACATTTTAAACTCAAGTTGTTGAAATGTGTCATAATGCTCTGCAAAGTGGAAGAGTCTCAGCACAGCGCAACATGGATATGTAATATCATAAATAAAAATCAGAATTATTTCCATCTGATCCTATAATAAATAATGATGATAATGTTTGAATCATCTTTAATTATTTTTAATTATAACCTGAAGAAAAGTATGAAATCTAGTTTATAGGGATTTAACTCTTTGACTTGATTCAGACAAATAAAATGTAGTTATTTAGGGAAAACTAAGCTTAGAATAACAGTGAACTACACAAAACTCTTAGCTGGTCTGGATCACTTGTAAATTTTGTTTGACATTATACTAAGTTTTAAGATATTAACAGATTGGTGTACTGTGTCTGAAGATTTGGAATCTAGTTATGAAAGGAAAATAAAAATTTTAAAGAAAAACCTGCACCTATTTATGTGATTGCTGACCCACGGGGGCCTGCGGCTCCCCATTAATCTGTCTTTTATCAAGAAAGCCGAGGAGGAGGAGGGGAGGACATCAAATGAGCAGTGGAGGAGGAGGGGCCATGGCCGAGGAGGGAACACACCCCCACAGTTGAAACTGAGAGATGGTGAGACCAGACACTGGGAAGGGGAGGAGCCTATGAGCCGCATCCAACAATAAATACAATACAACAAAACTGGACTGCATGATAAAGACTAAAACAGATAAGTGGACTCACCCCATACATATACAGAAAATTGACATAGCAGACATCTTCCATTTACCTGACTTTGATCTAATGTTAACAATACAGTGTTTACCAGAAGGAATGTTGGAAGTTCAAGGTACTCTGATTAAATAAGTGTGATACAGGTGCATGTAGATGGTAATACAGTAATTTCAGGTGATGATGTTCTGGGCTTGGCAAAGTCAGAAGAAAAGGCAACAGTTAAATTTGCAAATGGCAAACTATATCTATTAAATCTGTGAAAGTAAAGGATCCTACTACCGGTAACATTGTTGAAAGGTGGTTCATTTTGTCAAAGGCTGCCCATATGTTGAGGAAGTAAACATAATTTATGGGCTGCACGGTGGCGCAGTGGTTAGCACTGCGGCAGCACAGTTTACCCTTGGCCGGGGGATTGTGGGGATCGTGGGATCGTGGGTTCGATCCCAGCCCCCGACCAACAGTGATCTGTGTGGAGTTTGCATGTTCTCCCCGTGTTGCGTGGGTTTACTCCGGGATTTCTCCGGTTTCCTCCCACATGCCAAAAACATGCATGTTAGGTTAATTGGCTGTTCTAAATTGTCCCTAGATATTTGTTTCCTATAGGCCCTTAGAATAGAGGGTTAGTATTAATGAAAGCGCTTTGAGTGGTCTTTGCGACTAGAAAAGCGCTATATAAGTGCAGGTTAGTTAGTTAGTTAGTTAGACTTCCAAACTAAAATACTGATACTCACTCGACCTGGTCACGGTCAGACCATGTTCAGTGATATCAGACCTGTGTAGAAGACATACACAGCATTTTACATCCACAGTTCCTACTGATTGGCAATCTCCAGATAAATATCGTTGGACAATGTATTACAAGCATTTGAGTGAACCTGATCCAAATTATGGACAAACATTTTTCGCAAATCCATCCTCCAGATTGGTCATAGAAAACTTGTAATGGTCACCAAGAGAATATGTGGGAGCATCCATTGTCCTAGCTGATGAGGATAAGAGGCATTTTAAACAATGGAGGGCTCCACACGTCTCACTGGTCAAACCCAAATACATGGATTGGAAAAATGTTGGACATTTTGTCACCTCTGCTGAGGAATATAGCCATCCATGGGAAGCCAATATCTCACCTTAAGATAGAATATTCTCTTAAATTAGAAACATACAGTATGCATTGTCATTTAACTGGGTAACCACAGCACAAAAGGCTGTGCATATTGACACCCAGAAATCTCCAACATGACCAATCTTAAAATTAACAAAAGAGGATGAGCAAATTAAAAGTTCAAATTCTAAATTCATTGTAGTAAAAAGATAAAACAGATGTTGGTCTAATAAAAGGGGGCAAAATATATCACTATAACATCAAAGTCACACTATAGACCATATAAAAAAACAGTATCCTCTCCACCTAAACGCTCAAAAAGGTGTTACACAGGAACAGCAGTGTCACAAATTCCCCGTGCGCTTTTCCACAGCACACGGAGGAGGAGAAGGATGGATGGACTTAAGCGCAGGGTTTCACCAAACACATTTATTGACATAACACAGTTCAAAAATAAAGACTTACAGGTAGGAAATGATATACGCAGGAGCGAACAGCGGGCAGACCACTGTGTACCATGGCCACAGGAAAATAATACAAATAGCATACATGCTTGGGAGAGCGAGGAAGACACTAGGAGGCTTGACTGACTCAGGGGGGAGCAAACTGGGCAACAGCCTAAGCGTGGCAGTAGAACTGCGGGGGGAAACACTACCAGATATGCATAGCAGACAAACTGCACAAAGAAACGCAACTGGTCCAGCGTAGCAGTGATATTGCACAAAGAAATGCAAAACAATTTACTCACGAGCAGGAACAGTCCAAGAAGTCCAATTTTCCCATACAGCACAAATCATAAATCCTTCGGGACATGACAGTCACACGACGGGAAACAACCGTGTGACTCGTATAATGGTCCAGCTGTGTTTGACCAGCAAAGAGCTGCTTAAGTACAAACACCGCTGGCCAAACAAATTTGGAACACCTGGGCGAAGCGCGGGAAAGATAATTACCGGGGCAAACAGCTGACTGTCAGAGAAAGGGGAGCGTGGTCGGACCGGCGAATCTTAGACAGCGCCCACCAGAAAGTGGGTCAAACGGCTGCCTAACGATTCCCTGCCAGAGCAGCAGCCACAAGCATAGAAATAAACACACAGGTGAGAAAACAAAACACAACATATGACCAAGAACGATCAGAACTGAGCCCACAGGAGAACACAGGCTTGGTTCATGACAAGCAGATGTCAAAGTGTCATGCTCAGCCTCCTCATTCCTGTGGGAAACATCCTGATGATGCAGGACCTACAAGAATTAACAGAGCTATAATTCTTTGTGCTTATTGTGTACCAGACTCACACACATTGTTGAATGAACTAAAACCCCAAATGCAATTTTTCACAGTGGTAGTCATTAGCAATGCATTTTAAGCATACCAGTGCACCCAGATCATTAATTCTGGTTTGCATTCACATCTGAGAACAAAAAGTACACATTCACCAGACTACCACAGGGTTACTATGACTCTCCTACAATTTTTTCTCAGGCAATGTTAGCAAATCTTGCATATTTTATACCTCCTAATAGGAACCAATTGCTCCTTTATGACGTATTACTGACATCTCCTGATGAAAAAATATGCGAACAAAATGCATGTCCGTAGGCTAGAATATATAGGTGGTTAAATAAAGGCGTTTTTAATCAAGGTTCCAAAATTTATACCTGACCAAAGGGAAAACCCATCCTCCCACAAAAATCATTTCACTATGCTGCTATTTGCACACATGGACTCTGTCATGTGTCCAAGGAAGGGATGGTGATATTGGTGATATTGGTTATTAGTTACCACAGCCTATGGGTTTGAAAATGTGCTACAAAATTTTGCCAATAATGTGTAATTTGTGCACAAAATAATGCCCAGGGCAGTGTCAAGACCAGAGATGG
This sequence comes from Pholidichthys leucotaenia, assembly GCA_020510985.1. Lineage (NCBI taxonomy): Eukaryota > Metazoa > Chordata > Actinopteri > Cichliformes > Pholidichthyidae > Pholidichthys > Pholidichthys leucotaenia. Next base: position 143,642,811 of record CM035837.1, read on the forward strand.
GTAGTTCTAAATCATCAACATACCCATTTCAGAACATTTGCATGGATTTCATTGAACTAAACAAATGTGAAGGGAAGAGATATTGTTTAGTTTTCCTTGTAAAAATCCAGATGCAATTGCAGTAGCTAAAAAACTACTAATGTGGTGACCCAGCACACTGCAGACTGATACTATTCACACTCAGCAGGGCTGGAGGAAACAGGAGGACAATTTACATACAGACAGAGAGCCCCAGAGGGCAATCAGAACAAAGGACTGTTGTGTATACATCCCGGAATTAAGGAGAGGACATCCGGGCGCCAGTTGGTCACGCTAATAATATGTATTGACTGATATGTATATCACTATGCTAATGTGCCATGCATTCTCTTTGTCTGTATAACATGTATAAAAGAACTTGTGATACATGCCTCAGCAGCACAGTAGCTCACTTAGCTACAATGTGTGTCTCATTATGTTGGAGGAAATAAAACTTTGCACCCTTCTAGCTTGTCGCATCTCACCTGATCTTTTACATCCACACTAACAGACATTATTCCAAGGTATGGGATCCGAGAGAAAAATTTATTCAGATAATGGTAGTCATTTTGTGGCCAGATTATTTCACATTTAGGGAAAGTGTTGAATATTATTTGAAACACCATGCAACATATCACCCACAGTCTGCAGGATTGGTGGAACACCATAACCAGACCATTAAAGAAAGATTAAGAAAACAATGGCAGAAACAGGACAGAATTGGATTTATCGTTTACCATTGATACTATTTTATATAAGAATAATGTCTACAAAAGAAGGTTTATCTCCATTTGAAGTGTACAAGAAAAGCCTTAATTAGTATCCCCTCTTAAAAGGAGCCCCAATTATATTGGCATGTTAGCTCTATATGCTTTATTTTTATGTTAGTAACATAACTATAATATATTTTTTTTTGAAAATAATTCCCAGTTTTATATATTTTTAAAAAACTTTATTACGATGTAAATTGCCATTTTTGTTTACGTCGCAATGCATTCTGGTTGCAGCCGTTTTTTCTGTCTTATACAAGCCAAGAAGCGAAGCTACTAACTACTGCCATTTGTCAGTGAAAATGCCACATTGCACGGCTTTTGGATGTAATTTCCAATCAAAGGGAAATAAAGAGAGCGAGGTAAGCCTCCATAGCTTTCCTAAAGAGGGAAAGTTGAGGAAAAAGTGGGGGCGGCAACGGCTCAGGAGGTAGAGCAGGTCGTCTAATAACCCGATGGTTGGCGGTACGCATCACGCTCTCCCCAGATATCCTGCCGTTGTGTCCCTGGGCAAGACACTTCACCCGCATTGCCTCCAGTGCCCATAACACTGGGTATGAATGTGTAAAAATGTTTAAATGCTCGGTGGTGGCCGGAGAGGCCGTTGACGTGGACTGGCAGCCACATTTCCATCACTCTGAGTGTCTGTGATCACGCGCTATAGCGCACGCTTGATAAAGCTGACATATATATTAATCACGCTATGATAAAGCACGATATCGCTCAAAGCACACGCATGAGACATGTCTGTGATCACGCGCTATAGCGCACGCCTGATAAAGCTGACATATGTATTAATCACGCTATGATAAAGCACGATATCGCTCAAAGCGCACAAGCGTGCGCTTTGTGCACGCTCAAGCGAATCACGGTTCGAAATTTGTCACGCATACCTGTCAAGTGATATGGTTTCGCCGTATTTTAATACGGGGAAAATGCAATTTTAGCAAATACGGGCGTATTGCCATTTCTGTACGCCAAAAAGAAAAATATACGGGAAAAAAAATTATTGAGAGTGTAGAGGAACACCTCGTGTGTGACCACCACAGTGTACGGGGCTGGCAGAGCGCTCAGCGTGAGCAATTATCAGAACAGTGAGAGGTAAGGACTGATCATTATGCAGATGCGCCTCGCATCCTCTTCTGTCCTGCAGCTCCGGAACAGAGAGGAATCCCGGTGCCAGTAATCCTGCGGCTGATATGTGTGACTCTAATGCAAATGTCCATGCTTTCCTGCTGTATACTGTGATGCTAATGTGCCATGCATGCATTGTCTGAGCTGGGTATATAAGTTGACTGCATATCTCTTGCTCTCTCTCTTTTTGATCACCCGCATTGTTTGTTGCTGACTTTGAAACACAGGGCTCACTCCAGCACGCTGCCACAGCGAGCGAGCCTCGTGATGGAGGATGAATAAAGCGCCCTTTTAAACTTCAGTTCGCCGTGTCCGCCTGCACTTATTTTGTTCCTCCACAAGAGAACCTAAAATCAACTGAACAGTAATTCGATGCCTGGCAAAATTGAGCGCACCTAACCAAGTTCATTCAAGTGCATTAGTGTAACAAAGCTGACAATTAAAAACTCTTTAATTCCAAGTGTATATATCTAGCTGACAATTAAGAACTACACTACTGTTCAAAAGTTTGGGGTCACCTCAGACAATTTTGTGTTTTCCATGAAAAGTCACACTTATTTACCACCATGAGTTGTAAAATGAATAGAAAATATAGTCAAGACATTGACAAGGTTAGAAATAATGATTTGTATTTGGAAATAGCAATTTTTTCCTTCAAACTTTGATTTCGTCAAAGAATCCTCCATTTGCAGCAATTACAGCATTGCAGACCTAACATGATTGCACAAGGGTTTTCTAATCATCCATTAGCCTTCTGACGCAATGAGCAAACACATTGTACCATTAGAACACTGGAGTGATCGTTGCTGGAAATGGGCCTCTATACACCTATGTAGATACTACACCAAAAACCAGACATTTGCAGCTAGAATAGTCATTTACCACATTAGCAATTTATAGAGTGTATTTCTGATTAATTTAAAGTTATCTTCATTGAAAAAAGTGCTTTTCTTTCAAAAATAAGGAAATTTCTAAGTGACCCCAAACTTTTGAACGGTAGTGTATATTCAGAATTATTCTTATTGTGTACTTTCAAATTAAGCACTCTATCTTGTGCTAATGTAAATTTGAAAAATATTGTTTTTTTATTTAGCACGATATCGCTCAAAGCGCGCGCATGAGACATGTCTACGATCACGCGCTATAGCGCACGCCTGATAAAGCTGACATATGTATTAATCACGCTATAATAAAGCACGATATCGCTCCATGAGCAAGCCCTGCGTCTCAAAGTCAGCAACAAACAATGCGAGTGATCAAAAAGAGAGAGAGCGAGAGATATGCAGTCAACTTATATACCCAGCTCAGACAATGCATGCATGGCACATTAGCATCACAGTATACAACAGGAAAGCATGGACATTTGCATTAGAGTCACACATATCAGCCGCAGGATTACTGGCGCTGGGATTCCTCTCTGTTCCGGAGCTGCAGGACAGAAGAGGATGCGAGGCACATCTGCATAATGATCAGTCCATACCTCTCACTGTTCTGATAATTGCTCACAGTGAGCACTCTGCCAGCCCCGTACACTGTGGGGGTCACACATGAGGTGTTCCTCTACACTCTCAATATTTTTTTTTCCCGTATATTTTTCTTTTTGGCATACAGAAATGGCAATACGCCCGTATTTGCTAAAACTGCATTTTCCCTGTATTAAAATACGGCGAAACCGTATCACTTGACAGGTATGCGTGACAAAATTCGAACCGTGATTCGCTTGAGCGTGCGCTTTGCGCGATATCGTGCTTTATCATAGCGTGATTAATACATATGTCAGCTTTATCAGGCGTGCGCTATAGCGCGTGATCACAGACATGTCTCATGCGCGCGCTTTGAGCGATATCGTGCTTTATCATAGCGTGATTAATATATATGTCAGCTTTATCAAGCGTGCGCTATAGCGCGTGATCACAGACACTCAGAGTGACGGAAATGTGGCTGCCAGTCCGCGCCAACGGCCTCTCCGGCCACCACCAAGCATTTAAACATTTTTACACATTCATACCCAGTGTTATGGGCACTGGAGGCAATGCGGGTGAAGTGTCTTGCCCAGGGACACAGCGGCAGGATATCTGGGGAGAGCGTGATGCGAACCGCCAACCATCGGGTTATTAGACGACCTGCTCTACCTCCTGAGCCGCTGCCGCCCCCACTTTTTCCTCAACTTTCCCTCTTTAGGAAAGCTATGGAGGCTTTCCCCGCTCTCTTTATTTCCCTTTGATTGGAAATTACATCCAAAAGCCGCGCAATGTGGCATTTTCACTGACAAATGGCAGTAGTTAGTAGCTTCGCTTCTTGGCTTGTATAAGACAGAAAAAATGGCTGCAACCATTCTACGTCACTATCCAGAATGCATTGCGATGTAAACAAAAATGTTGATTTACATCGTAATAAAGTTTTTTAAAAATATATAAAACTGGGAATTATTTTCAAAAAAATTATATTATAGTTATGTTACTAACATAAAAATAAAGCATTTAGAGCTAACATGCCAATATAATCGGGGTTCCTTTTAAGACTATTCAACCCAGAAGATAAGATAAGATAAGATAAGATAAGCCTTTATTAGTCCCACAACGGGGAAATTCCAGGATTGCAACAGCACAGGGATAGCAACACTCAGAGCAACAATCAGAAGGCAAGAAAAAAAAAACAAGCAAGCAAGAGCAGCTAATATACATATGTACATATTACTATAAAATATATATATACACACACACAGACACAGTGCAGAGCATTGTAGCTGGATGGAATAAATATATGAATATATAAACACACAGTGTAGAGCATTGTAGCTAGATGGAAAAAATATGTAAATATATAAACACCCACAGTACGGAGCATTGCAGCTAGGTGGAATAAATATGTAAGTATATAAACACACACAGTGCGGAGCATTGTAGCTAGATGGAATAAATATATAGATATATAAAAACACAGTGTGGAGCATTGTAGCTAGATGGAATAAATATATAGATATATAAATATGAACACACCCAGTGCTGAGCATTGTAGCTAGATGGAATAAATATGTAAATATATAAACACACACAGTGCAGAGCATTGTTGCTAGATGGGATGAAACAGCATAACCCTCTACTTAGTTATCCTACATGGTATGATTATGTGCCCATACATATTCTCACCCTCCATAGCGACCGGTATTTTCCTAGTTGTATGCCGGAGGGGACCATTGTGTAAGTCTATTGCATCTTTTGCATTTAAAAACTATTAGTTTGTTACGTCTTTTTGCTATCTCTGCGAGCAGCCCTGCTTAGGTTGTACAGTCTGACAGCCGTTGGTAGGAAAGACCTACGAAACCTCTCGGTTGTGCACCTGGGATGATGTAGTCTGCGGCTAAATGAGCTCCTCAGTGCATTCAGTACGTCCTGCATAGGGTGGAACTCGGACTCCAGCAGAGATGACAGTTTAGCCACCGTCCTTCTCTCTCCTATCTCCTCCACCGGATCAAGGCGCTGCCCCAGGACAGAGCTAGCTTTCTTAATCAGTTTGTTCAGTCTCTTCCTATCGGCTGCTGTAATGCCACTGCCCCAGCAGACCACTCCAAAAGTGATGGCTGATGCCACCACCGTGTCATAGAATGTCTTCAGCAGCGCCCCTTGTACACCAAAAGACCTGAGTCTCCTCAGAAGGAACAGCCTGCGCTGTCCCTTCTTGTAGAGTGCGTCAGTATTGTGTGACCAGTCTAGTTTATTGTTCAGATGAACACCCAGGTACTTATAGGATGTCACCATCTCGATGTCTGTTCCCTGTATATTTACTGGTGCTGTGAGGGGCTGCCCATGCCTGCGGCAGTCCACCACCAGCTCCTTAGTTTTCCTTGCGTTGATCTGGAGGCAGTTCCGATGGCACCAGTCTACGAAGTCCTGGATAAGCCCTCTGTACTCAGCTTCATCTCCATTGGAGATGAGGCCAACGATCGCAGAGTCATCAGAGAACTTCTGTAGATGGCAGTGTGTTGTGTTGTGTGAGAAGTCCGCAGTATAAAGAGTGAACAGGAAGGGAGCCAGCACCGTTCCCTGGGGGGCCCCCGTGCTACTGATGATCGTGTCGGACACACAGTCCGGGGTTCTCACAAACTGAGGCCGGTTCGTGAGGTAGTCCAGGATCCATGATGACAGGTGCTGGTCCACCCCTGCGCGCAGCAGCTTGTCCTTCAGGATCATCGGTTGGATGGTGTTGAAAGCACTGGAGAAGTCAAAGAACATGATCCTCACCATATTCCCGGGCTTCTCCAGGTGGGACAGAGAACGGTGAAGGAGGAAGATCACCGCATCCTCCACCCCAATGCCATGCTGGTAGGCGAACTGGAGTGGATCTATCGCTGATTCCACCAGGGGGCGGAGGTGAGCAAGGAGCAGTCTCTCCAGGGTCTTCATCAAGTGGGACGTCAAGGCCACCGGTCTGTAGCTGTTCAGGTCTTTGGGGTGAAGATGAAGTGATTTGTTTCGCAGGTTACATGTTAAAAATGTTGACTCAAAAAGATTCTGTTCATGCAGTTCCTCCCTAGGAAGGAATACATAGAAGGAAGCATCACAGTGAAATCAGGAGACCAAGTCCTCACAAAGACTGTTAAAAAGAAGACCTGGTCAGAAGCCCCTAGCAGGGGCCACATAAGGTAATACTGTCAATTCCAACAGCTGTAAAAGCACAAGGCAGAGACACTTGGGTACACCTTACACACTGTAAATTATTATCAAAACAAACCATAGAAACTATAGGGGAAAACCATAGAGAGTGTTGCTGTTGTGGAGGAACTCTGGGGCTACAAAGAGAGTCAGGTATTTTAGTTGACCTGATTGTCTCAAACCTTGGTGAAGAAATTAGGAGTCCACAGCAGGTACAGTACACTCAAAATGGCCGACGATGAAAGACCCCTCAGAGAATACTGACGTAGATTCCAGGTTTTATGAATGGCTCACATGTGTGTTCCTCGTGCTTGTCCTTGTCGTAGTCTTCCTGATACAGTTATTGTGCAGCTCAGTAGCTATTTTAAAGGTAACTGTCAGATCAATAAACATCAACATTAAGGATAAAGGGACACCACCCACCATAACGTGCACTGAAGATAAAGCTTGTGTAGTCCAGTTTGACTATTGTGATATATATAATTGGGACCACTGCATACACTATGGATCTGAGTCTATGATGTATGAAAAGAGTCATAAGTACACATGCACTCCTCCATGTAACTGGGCTGATGTGTTCAGTCACACAGGACCCAATGATTCTTAATACTTTAACACCCATTATAAATGAAGAAAACACATATACATTATACAGTCACCCTACCATGGGGCATGTGCTGCAAACATGAGCTTCACATACACCCGTAAGGAATGCACAATTTGTAACCTTATCAGAACAACTACACACGTGGTCAAAATTGTTGGTACCCCTCTGTTAATGAAAGAAAAACCCACAATGGTCACAGAAATAACTTGAATCTGACAAAAGTGGTAATAAATAAAAATTCTATGAAAATTAACCAATGAAAAATCAGACAATGCTTTTGAATTGTGGTTCAACAGAATTACTTTAAAAAACAAACTCATGAAACAGGCCTGGACAAAAATGATGGTACCCCTAGAAAAGATTGAAAATAATGTGACCATAGGAACATGTTCAACCAAGATGTGTCCTCTAATTAACATCACAGGTGTCGACAGCCAGTCGGCCTATTTAAAGAGTGACAAGTAGTCACTGTGCTGTTTGGTGACATGGTGTGTACCACACTAAACATGGACCAGAGGAAGCAAAGGAGAGAGTTGTCTCAGGAGATTAAAAAGAAAATTATAGACAAGCATGTTAAAGATAAAGGCTATAAGACCATCTCCAAGCAGCCTGATGTTCCTGTGACTACAGTTGCACATATTATTCAGAAATTTAAGATCCACGGGACTGTAGCCAACCTCCCTGGACATGGCCGCTGGAGGAGACGGATAATACGAATGGTAACAAAAGAGCCCAGAACAACCTGTAAACACATTCATGGTGAACTCCAAGGTCAAGGTACATCAGTGTCAGATTGCACCATCCGTCATTGTTTGAGCCTAAGTGGACTTCATGGGAGACGACCAAGGAGGACACCGCTGTTGAAAACAAATCATAAAAATGCCAGACTGGAATTTGCCAAACTGCATGTTGACAAGCCACAAAGCTTCTGGGAGAATGTCCTATGGATAGACGAGACAAAACTGGAACTTTTTGGCAAGGCACATCAGCTCTATGTTCACAGATGCAAAAATGAAGCATACCAAGAAAAGAACACTGTCCCTACTGTAAAACATGGAGGAGGTTGTGTTATGTTCTGGGGCTGCTTTGCTGCATCTGGCACAGGGTGTCTTGAATCTGTGCAGGGTACAATGAAATCTCAAGACTATCAAGGTATTCTAGAGAGAAATGTGCTGCCCAGTGTCAGACAGCTTGGTCTCAGTCGCAGCTCATGGGTCTTGCAACAGGATAATGACCCAAAACACAGCTAAAAACACCAAAGAATGGCTAAGAGCGAAACATTGGACTATTCTAAAGTGGCCTTCTATGAACCCTGAGCCCCAGCTAAAAACACCCAAGAATTTTTTTTTTTTTTAGATTTAGTATACTTTATTGATCCCCAGAGGGGAAATTGAGGGCATCCACCACCTGGATGGATGAAGCAGCCACGATACGGCGCTATCCCTTAACCATTTACACACACACTCACACCTAGGGCCACTTTGGAGTCTCCAATTAACCTAACCTGCATGTTTTTGGCATGTGGGAGGAAACCGGAGAAATCCCGGAGTAAACCCACGCAAACACGGGGAGAACATGCAAACTCCACACAGATCACTGTTGGTCGGGGGCTGGGATCGAACCCACGATCCCATGATCCCCACAATCCCCCAGCCAAGGGTAAACTGTGCTGCTGCAGTGCTAACCACTGTGCCACCGTGCAGCCCAAGAATGGCTAAGAGCGAAACATTGGACTATTCTAAAGTGGCCTTCTATGAGCCCTGATCTAAATCCTATTGAACATCTGTGGAAGGAGCTGAAACATGCCGTCTGGAGAAGGCACCCTTCAAACCTGAGACAACTGGAGCAGTTTGCTCATGAGGAGTGGGCCAAAATGCCTGCTGAGAGGTGCAGAAGTTTCATTGACAGTTACAGAAATCGTTTGACTGCAGTGATTGCCTCAAAAAGTTGTGCAACAAAATATCAAGTTAAGGGTACCATCATTTTTGTCCAGGCCTGTTTCGTGGGTTTGTTTTTTAAAATAATTCTGTTGAACCACAATTCAAAAGCATTGTCTGATTTTCATTTGTTAATTTTCATAGAATTTTTTATTTATTACCACTTTTGTCAGATTCAAGTTATTTCTGTGACTATTGTGGGTTTTTCTTTCATTAACAGAGGGGTACCAACAATTTTGTCCACAGCTGTATAACATCTCTGAAGTTGTCTGATGCTGGACAACATTATGTTGGAGTAAATGTACCTGGAAAAGACCCCTTAGAGAGCATAGGCATGGTCTACTATTCATCCTAATCCTAATTGTGAAGCAATAACACTATATTCAAACACACACCAAGATATGTAGAACATTTGGAACCTGACCGGTTACCTGATCCACATCACCACAGTCATGTATTCACAACTAACTATTGGTGGGGATATGCAGAGTTCCTTGCTAGTAGGACAAATAAAACAAATTTCTCCTGCTCAGGACTAAGGAACATTTCAAACAGTTCCTCCAAGCCATCCTCTGCAGTCGTAGTCCCAGCATCAATGGTGCCAGGGCAGAACAGCACCTTTGAAATAAATGGAGGATGGTAGCTCTGTGGGCATAGGGTCTACTCACACCTGCCCTCAAACTGGGAGGTGTCTGCGCCCCTGTATGACTGACTGACCACGCTATCATTGATGTATCTGGATTAAGTCAAACAGTCAGGGCATTGAAAGAGGAACCTGGAGTACAGACCACATGATGTAGTCTGAGCAACGGATATACCAGTTGAATTTAAACATTGGAACATTGGCCAAAAGGTCACACTCACACTATTTCTTTGGACAGGCGTTGGAAAGAATATTCTTAGGACTGAGTTTGGCCAAAATACTGGGTATGAACCCAATGTCTTCACTGTCTTGTTACAATCCTTCTTTGGACAGTGGGCAGGAGTGATAAAAAACATAATATTATCCCTTATGATTAGAATTGTCATCCTGATGTGTGTAGGATGGTGCTGCATACCCTGTTGTAGAGGCCTTATTGAAAACCAGTACATGCCGTTGTTGCACACCAGTATCTCATATTAGCTCAGCAAGAGGAGAGCGACAAGGATTCAAGTGATGAGGACAGTCAGGTTTAATATCATGTCTACTAGTGTCTCTGCAAGAAAAATGTTGGTATTGACAATATGCCTACACTACCGTTCAAAAGTTTGGGGTCACTTAGAAATTTCCTTATTTTTGAAAGAAAAGCACTTTTTTCAATGAGGATATCTTTAAACTAATCAGAAATACACTCTATACCAGGGGTCACCAACCTTTTTGAAACCAAGAGCTACTTCATGGGTATCAAGTCATGTGAAGGGCACCAGCTTGACACACTCCTCTAAAATAACAAATTGTGTGTGTGTGTGTGTGTGTGTGTGTGTGTGTGTGTGTGTGTGTGTGTATATATATATATATATATATATATATATATATATATATACAGTATATATATATATATATATATATATAGACGCACACACATAAATAAATAATTATCAATAACTTAGAGCGGGTAACAGACAAGATCAATATTCAACACTTTATTTTTATTAATCTCAGCAATTGTTCAGATGATCCCTTCTACATTTCATAAAAAAATGTCCAGTTTTCACCAGTCCCTTTTAACCATAAAAAACTAAACCCTTTTAATTCATGAACTATGTTGAACCATGTTTGAAAAAGTTATGCAACATTTAAGAAAAATCAACTTTCATATTAAATAAATCTTATCACATTTTTAACTGAACAAATCTGCTGCAATTTTGCTCAAAATCTGTTACATTTAATAAACACACTTTTGTGTGTTCTTCTTCACTGGAATTATATCCATACAGTTCTTGCCAAGAATCATGCTTGAGCAACCAGCACTGTCCTTTCATGAGAAGAAACTAAACAAGCACTGAGAGTGCTTATATGCACGGTGGCGCAGTGGTTAGCACCGCGACAGCAGTTTACCCTCGGCAGGGGGATCGTGGGTTCGATCCCTGCCCCTGGCCAACAGTGATCTGTGTGGAGTTTGCATGTTCTCATTTTTCATGCAAAAACATGCAGGTTAGGGAGTTAAGGGGCGCTTGCGCACTCAGCGGCTGGTGGCTTGTTACCGGACTGCAGAACAAATCTACCTACGGGTACAAGATAAGTCCAAAAAAAAAAAAAAAAGAGTGGGTAGTGAAGTGGCGCTTCGCCATCGCCCCACAAATGAAATACACGCAGCTTCCTTTCACGGTAGTAAAAAAGAACTCTTCCTCCCGCTCACTTTGAAAATGATAAATTTTCTGTCTTTTTTTTTGCCATGTTTTTGGGCTTGGAAACCGCACTGCGCCCACCATCTTAACTGCCCGCTAGCTAAGCTTACACTCCACAAGCGCGAAGGTTTTGTCATGCGCACAATACTGACCTTTGAACTAGGTCAAAGTTCACCTTAACTTTACGTATAATAAACATATTTTCATTTTTTTTATTTTTAAGACATTGTCATTTTAAAATCTATATAAGTGCAAGTGTGATTTTAAAAAATATAAAAAATATAAAATAAAAAATAGCGGCAGAAAAAATTACATCTGCAGCTCACTTGCGAGTTGTGCTATTTTTAGAACAGGCCTGCGGGTGACACATGTGGTCCCTGCGGGCGACATGGTGCCCGCGGGCACCGCGTTGGTGACCCCTGCTCTATACATTGCTAATGTGGTAAATGACTATTCTAGCTGCAAATGTCTGGTTTTTGGTGCAGTATCTACATAGGTGTATAGAGGCCCATTTCCAGCAACTATCACTCCAGTGTTCTAATGGTACAATGTGTTTGCTCATTGCGTCAGAAGGCTAATGGATGATTAGAAAACCCTTGTGCAATCATGTTAGGTCTGCAATGCTGTAATTGCTGCAAATGGAGGATTCTTTGACGAAAGCAAAGTTTGAAGGAAAAAATTATTTCAAATACAAATCATTATTTCTAACCTTGTCAATGTCTTGACTATATTTTCTATTCATTTTACAACTCATGGTGGTAAATAAAAGTGTGACTTTTCATGGAAAACACAAAATTGTCTGAGGTGACCCCAAACTTTTGAACGGTAGTGTATAATGACTAAAGCAGAATTATAGCTTTATGGAAAATTGAAAGAAGACATAAATGCATGATGTAACAGCTGAAAATTGTGTAAATACATTTATTGGAAGCTTTTTTAAGTTTTTATTTTTGATATTGAAATTGTAATACTGAATGTTTATTATAACCAGCAGCAAATGTTGAATTTCACAATGGATGCCCTAAAAGGGGTTCATGAACAACTGAAGGCAACATCTCTCATAACATATCAAAATCGCATTGCTCTAGACATGCTCGTGGCAGAGTCTGGGGGAAATTTTTGGCTCTGTGAGTTGTACCTTTATCCCTAACCGCACAAGCCCAGATGGGAGCATTACACATGCTTATAGAAGCCTTAGAAGGCCTTAGGATAGAATTTGGGCAAAACACAGGCTATGAGGAAGATACTTTTACTGCATGGCTGCAGTCAATATTTGGACATTGGGCAGGTGTGATATGCTTAATAATCCTGATAATAGTTGTCTCCCTAATAGTGATTCTTGTGGTGGGCTGTTGTTTATAACCTAAGCAGGGCTGCTCGCAGAGATAGCAAAAAAACATGATGACCTAATAGTATTGAATGCAAAAGACGCAACAGACTTACACAAAATGGTCCCCTCCAGTATACAACTAGGGCAATATCAGTCGCTACGGAGGGTGACAATATGTATGGGTACATATTCATACTATGTAGAGGTAACTAAATAGACGGTTATGCTGTTTATTCCATCTAGCTACAATGCTCTGCATTGTGTATACAGTATATTTATATATTTGTGTACATATGTATATTCGCTGCTCTTATTTTCTTATCTTCTAAATTATTGCTCTGAGTGTTGCTATCCCTGTGCTGTTGCAATCCTGGAATTTCCCCATTGTAGGACTAATAAAGGCTTATCTTGTTGCATCCCATCCCTGAGAATGCTGTTAGAGAGATGCATAGTTGCCGCCCTGTCAAAAGAGCCAGCCCAGAGGATGAGGGCTCAGGTCCACTCTCAAGAAGAGTCTAGGTCTCCCCTCCACAACAAGGACCACTGTGAATTTGAAACAGACAGTGATGAAGGAGAGGCCATTGTTTGAAATGTATATATTGTGTCTTTCTGCTATCCACTGTTCTATTTACTGTCCACACATCCAACACTGCCCATATACATACAGACATGGACAAAATTGTTGGTACCCCTCTGTTAATGAAAGAAAAACCCACAATGGTCACAGAAATAACTTGAATCTGACAAAAGTGGTAATAAATAAAAATTCTATGAAAATTAACAAATGAAAATCAGACAATGCTTTTGAATTGTGGTTCAACAGAATTATTTTAAAAAACAAACCCACAAAACAGGCCTGGACAAAAATGATGGTACCCTTAACTTAATATTTTGTTGCACAACCTTTTGAGGCAATCACTGCAATCAAACAATTTCTGTAACTGTCAATGAGACTTCTGCACCTCTCAGCAGGTATTTTAGCCCACTCCTCATGAGCAAACTGCTCCAGTTGTCTCAGGTTTGAAGGGTGCCTTCTCCAGACGGCATGTTTCAGCTCCTTCCACAGATGTTCAATAGGATTTAGATCAGGGTTCATAGAAGGCCACTTTAGAATAGTCCAATGTTTTGCTCTTAGCCATTCTTTGGTGTTTTTAGCTGTGTTTTGGGTCATTATCCTGTTGCAAGACCCATGAGCTGCGACTGAGACCAAGCTGTCTGACACTGGGCAGCACATTTCTCTCTAGAATACCTTGAAAGTCTTGAGATTTCATTGTACCCTGCACAGATTCAATACACCCTGTGCCAGATGCAGCAAAGCAGCCCCAGAACATAACACAACCTCCTCCATATTTTACAGTAGGGACAGTGTTCTTTTCTTGGTATGCTTCATTTTTGCATCTGTGAACATAGAGCTGATGTGCCTTGCCAAAAAGTTCCAGTTTTGTCTCGTCTATCCATAGGACATTCTCCCAGAAGCTTTGTGGCTTGTCAACATGCAGTTTGGCAAATTCCAGTCTGGCATTTTTATGATTTGTTTTCAACAGCGGTGTCCTCCTTGGTCGTCTCCCATGAAATCCACTTAGGCTCAAACAACGACGGATGGTGCGATCTGACACTGATGTACCTTGACCTTGGAGTTCACCATGAATGTGTTTACAGGTTGTTCTGGGCTCTTTTGTTACCATTCGTATTATCCGTCTCCTCCTGTGGCCACGTCCAGGGAGGTTGGCTACAGTCCTATGGATCTTAAATTTCTGAATAATATGTGCAACTGTAGTCACAGGAACATCAGGCTGCTTGGAGATGGTCTTATAGCCTTTACCTTTAACATGCTTGTCTATAATTTTTTTTCTAATCTCCTCAGACAACTCTCTCCTTTGCTTCCTCTGGTCCATGTTTAGTGTGGTACACATCATGTCACCAAACAGCACAGTGACTAGTCACCCTTTAAATAGGCTGACTGACTGATTACAAGTTTGTCGACACCTGTGATGTTAATTAGAGGACACATCTTGGTTGAACATGTCCCTATGGTCACATTATTTTCAATCTTTTCTAGGGGTACCATCATTTTTGTTCAGGCCTGTTTCATGAGTTTGTTTTTTAAAGTAATTCTGTTGAACCACAATTGAAAAGCATTGTCTGATTTTCATTGGTTAATTTTCATAGAATTTTTATTTATTACCACTTTTGTCAGATTCAAGTTATTTCTGTGATCATTGTGGGTTTTTCTTTCATTAGCAGAGGGGTACCAGCAATTCTGTCCACATCTGTATAATCTTACATGAAAAGGGGGTGCGCTGAAGGCACCCTCCTGTGGTGGGTCATGTGCTAGTAACCTCTAGCCCCTTCCTTTTCCTTTGTTTTCTTGCAGGTATCTTCAAAATATTGTGCCATTTGCAGTCATGTAGTTAGAATAGAATTAGAAGGTTTGAAGCTCTGTTATGTGGTAGGTCTTAAGACTCAGACACAACACACAGATAAGAAATGTTTTAACTGAAATGTTTTGTTTTGCATACGGTATGTTTATTTTCCTCATATAACATGTGTGTTAATAGTTTAAAAAGCCGCCAAAGACAGTGGGGTCTGAGATGAGAATTTTCACCTGTGAATATGTATGGCTGTCCTTTGTTGCCGAAGATGACTGTTATGTGTTCCAAAGCCAGTTGGTGTAGTGCCTCCACCAGACTGCCTCACTGGGCCTCAACACCTGATGCAATGTGATGCACAAGAGTGCAACGTACATTGTTGATGAGGTCATCACCCCGCAGTAGCAGCTCACTTGCTAGTTGATGCCATCCGTTTGTCTCGGTTGAGGTTAATCCGCATGCCATCTGGTGTTCACGCCATTGGCTCTGTGATGAGCTCTTCTGTCGCTTGCACCACCAGACATCCTGCTGCCGATTTCTGGACCTGTGTCCCTAAGTAGGGAGGCAAGAGGGCACTATCACTTGCCCAAGGTGAACCCTCAGACTAGTGGAGGGAAGGAGTTATCTTACTTCTCCATTCTAGACCGGCTCTAAGCCAAGGTCTAGCCACTGCCCCGCTGTGAATATGTACTGAATGAATAAAGAAATTGCATTATAATGATTACTCATGAAATATATACTGCCTACAAGTTTTTCACTCATCTCACATGAAAATAACATCAGGTGTCTGATGCCTGTTGATTATTGAGCCTGCCATAGTTATTGACTCCATGAAAATGGGAGTTGAGAGGAAATTTTTGTAATAAATATTGAAGATTAGTTAGATATTACAAAGTGCTCTCACACAAAAGCTGCACACATACGCACGCACACACACATCACACATACACATGCACACACACACACAAGCTGCACACATGCACACACACAAGTTGCACACACGCTCTAGTCTGTTTCCTGCTTCCATATAGGGGCATGGGTTGTGTTTGTGGAGGCCATAAAAGAGAGGCGACATCTGCTGAGAGGAGCCATAAAAGTCATAAAGAGCTGAAATGACATCTGGAGCCATTTGGACACTGAAAGGACTGGTTCTAACTAGTTTGGACAATGGCCAGCATATTGTTGGAAAGTTACTGGGAAATCTCCAGTAACTTGAAGCCTTTTTGTAGCTGTTTTTTTCTTTGTTCTGGGTCTTTTCACCAGAGGAGTGGATGAAGGACCCACGGCCGTTTTCTCTAAAAAGACAAACTGAGGAATAGTATTTCAAATTTTCAAATTAATTTTTACACCGTATTCTTCTGTTTACCAATATAGCTACCCCCCCCCCCCTTGTTTGGAATTAAAGCAGGCTGAGTACATGTGGGGAAATTCAGGGGAGGTGAATGCAGCTACAGACGACTTAGAAACATGCGTTTCCTGTAATAGGAAAGTCTGCCTGTAGATCCTTCAGTCGATTAAAAACTTTTAGCCTCTTCTCCCTGGTACCGATTCCACATATGTTCCACGTGACAAACTTTAATGTGGGCATGTTTTCACTAACTGGTTTTGTGCTAAAGGCTAGCTAAGTGTGCCTATGTGTTTGTATATACAGTCCATAGTGTATATGTGTGTGTATGTACATGCATGTTCTGTGTACGTTGTATGGCTGCGTGTACATGTGTGCATAGGCATGTGTGTTGTGCGTAAAATATATATATGTGTGTGCTTGGGTGCGCATGCATGATGTTGCATTCGCTTGCATTTGCATGAGTGAGTGGGGTGCATGTACTTAAAGCTATTTCCTATAAACCAAATGTGTGAGAGAACAGATATAAAGGGTAGTAATTTATGAGAAGATACAGATAACATACAACAGCCACCTAGCATGTAAAAAACTTTTTCCTTCTCTCTGCAAGAATGTGTTCAAGAATTGAACAGTTAGCACAAAACCATATAAAATGCATCAGCGATTTAAGAATCACATGAGAGATGCTATTTCACACTTATCTTTTTATTTTCGAAGCATGCAGAGAATAATCACAGCTGTGGGTCTTGGTCTCAGCACAATCCGTCACAGACTAGACCCCGAAAAACGGTAAAATCGAGTACATATTTCTTCTGGTCTGGGGCATTTCTCAGGCCTCCGACAATAGCACCCTCCTTCAGGAATGCTGGCTCCATCAGCTGTCTTCTCCCCCAAGGTCGCCTGGCCAGGTGCATTTTGCTTAACAATGGCTCTCTTCTTCAGGAACGCTGACTTCATTATTTCTAATCACAACCCTGAACAAGTTCACCTCCCTACTGCTTTGTGTGAACAAAAGCAGCCCATTGTTTGCTAAGTGATAAGGGGTGTGTGTGCTCATAACTAACCCATGTCTTTTATGTTCAGCGTGGAGCAGTGTGAGAGACTTCATATAGCAAAAGCACATGTGTAAAAAATAAATGTTTAATATCTTAATCCTATCTAAACATTTTTACCACAGAATCCTTCTTTCATCTTAAAGCAGGCACATTATCACACAGGCCCTGGATATGCTTGATTCATTGATTATGGCACGAGCGAAAAACCTGTTGGCAGATATATATCATTAAGCAATCCTATTTATGCATTTCTTGTATTCATTGATGCATATTTACAGGCAAAAATTCTTATGCCGGCCCCTCTGCCTGGTGACCTTTAACATAGCTTTTATCAATGATTTAAGACACAGCAAAATGGATAAATGATAAATGAGCAAGCAAAACATTTCAAGTCAGAAGACATTACTGTCCATGTATGCTGTATCTGGGCCTCAAGACCTGCTGTACAACAGAGCTTTAAACCTTCACATCTATTCTGACTACATGACCACAAATACATTTTGATGACACCTGTAAAAAAGTACAAGAAATAAGAAGGGGCCAAAGAATACTAGCACATAGCCCACAGTAGGGGGTACCTTCAGCGCAGCCCCTTTTCATGTAGATTCATATGCATGAGTGTGGTGTTGGATGTGTGTAAATAAGACAGAACAGTGGATAGCAGAAAGACATAATATATACATTTCAAACAATAGCCTCTCCTTCTTCACTGTCATTCCCAGATTCACAATGGTCATTGTCATGGAGGAGAGACTTAAGACTCCACTTGGGAGTGGACTTGAGCCATCATCCTTTGGGCTGGCTCTTTGGACAGGGTAGTGGTTGTGCATCTTTCCAGCAATGTTCTAAGACATGGGATGCAGCAACAGCCCACTACCAGAATCACTGTGATGGAGATGACAATTGTCAGTATTACTTATCGAATCACTCCTGCCCAACGTCCAAAGATAGACTGCAGCCATGCAGTAAATGCATCTTCCTCATAACCAGCATTTTGACCAAACTCTGTTCTCAGGCCTTCTAAAGCCTGTATAGCATGTGTAATACTGCCAACTGGTGACGTGTTGTTAGGGATAAAGGTGTAGCAGATGGATCCAAGAATTTGACACACTCCCTCTGACTCCGCCAAGAGCATGTCAAGGGCAATGCGATTCTGGTAAGTCATTAGGGAGGATGCTTAAAATTGTTCATGTACACCTTTTAAGGCATCAATGGTATAGTTTAACATCTGTTGTTCGTTATAATGCAAATATTCCACCCATGGTTGTGTTTTAGCGGCCTCTATCATACCTCCTATCCAAGGGATAAGATGGGTGAAAACTGCAGCTTTGTAATTTCGACCCTTGAACTCAGCTGGAACACCTCGTACTGGTCCTGTGGCATCCACATATGGTTTTACTCCTAAAGTGTCTTCATTTAACCTCATAGCATCCCTCTTATGTCTGTGTGTGTGGTGTTCAAGTGGCCTCAATGGAAATATTGAGAGAGGCATAACCAACTGTACTGGTGCGCCTTTCCAATTTGTTGGCAAGATTGGCCATAACCTCATTTGCCCACACCAAAACCAAATATTTGATCTGGGCTGGGTCATTTTTAATGACTGAGTTTCGGTCCTGTCTTACTGATTGAATGGTTTGGCAGGAGGTCAAGTGGCCTTCTGAGAATGAGCCTGTCATCCTTTGAAAACAGGTATAATTTCCTTTGCATGGTTGGAATGGTGGAGGTGTCATTTTATTTGTTGGTGGAAATAGACGATGCAATGATCTGCACCTTTCAGCAACGTTAGTTGTGGTAAATAAGTGAAGTAGGCATTCAAAACCGTGATAATCACTTACAGGAACAAGGGGAAATGGAACGGTGGCCAAACTTGGTCGTGCTGTAGCACAGGCGTAACAGTCAGCCTAGTCTTGGACCACTGTCTTCACAGAGTACTGTACCCATGCCAGCCACTCATTTTGGTCTGTATAACCTGTTTCCAATGCAACTCTGTCCCTCATGGTTTCAACATGCAAGTAAGTGACAACCTCTTTTCCCGAATGGGACTTTGGTGGTACATCTGGTATAGTCATGGCATTATCAGAGGTTATATCTTTCAATAGGTCTGTAAACCTTACTTTGGTATACCCCGCTTCAATGTAATTACTTCCACGTGCTCCTAAGGGTTAGATAAAATGAGTCACTATCTTCAAGGCAGCTAGGTTTCTTAGCAAAGCTTTCCACAACCAACACCAACAGGTTCGGGGTCCACCATCATATCATGGTGCTCTAATCAAAGATATTTTATTTTTATAGTCATCCCACGCCTGTGGGTAGATGCCATGGGAATACCCCCCTTTCCCAGTAGACCAACAGAGCCCTTTGTGTTTTTGACATATGCTGTATACATACAAAAATAACTATCTGTCCAGTAAGTTTGTGGGCCTGATCCACAATTAATCACGTCACACAAATCAATATTCACCACAGTACGTTTCCCAATCTGAGTACATATTTCAAGTTTTGAACCTCTTTTGCCACCAAATGCTGTGTATACCCCACGATTAACTACATAAGTCTCATCATGGTGGAGAATTTTCCACCAGGTAACTGGGTAACTGGGAAAGATGTGATCAATGCTGGGAGCAACGAGAGGCAGAAAGTTGCCCTCGTGGAACAATTAGACAATGTGGGAAACACCATTTTAGCCCACATTTGCTGTGTCTTTGGCAATTTGCAATAAAGGTTGGCTTGGCTCAGCTGCTCTGGCACAATGAATCACGTGAACCCAATTACTGAGGTTTCCTTTTTTCCAGACCTATACTGCATGTGATGTGGCTTTTATCACGTTAAAAGGTCCTTGCCACTTAGGTGAGTCCCAATGTGATCACTACTTTTTGCCACACCCAGTCACCAGGTTCCAATGGAGCAGTGCCTCCTTGTCTGTCCTTGCTGACGATATATGGAACCTGTTGAGAGAGCGCTTCAGATATTTTTCTGAAACTCTTAATGTACTGTGACAACTCTACAACTTGACTGGTTCTAGGAGACAAAGGTGAACCAACAAATGGTCCTGGTGTAGAAGATGTGCTCGAATGATGAGGCTGAGTTTAGTTCGTAAACCAGCTTTATTGACAGAACACATCGTCTAGCATTCTCAAAGCAGGAAAAGAGGAAGAATCATATCTCATCACCCTTTTATATGTTTCCAGCATCAGAATTCAAGTCACATGGTGTTTTCAGTAAACATACAGTCACAAAGCATGCCTTTGAATCTTCACCATTGTCTCTCATTTCTTGATGAACCGGAAATCTCTGCAAGGACAAAGGACTCGAATCTGCCCCGCAGACGTGACACCCTCAATACACATGCAGTCATGTCTCTGTGGAAATGTGAGCCCACAATGTGTGTCGCCCACACTACCCCCCCCCCCCAAACGTCTAGTAAGGGCAAAACCTGCATGGCATAAAAAAAGAAAAACACAAAACACTCCATATATCGCTAATCAATCCACCAACTGCCTAGGTTTTAACTTTCTGCTGAATCTGCTGCAACCTGGCTTTGCTGCACCTGCAACATCTCTCTGCATCTGTGGATTAAAGCTGTTAGCACCTTTCTGTGAAGATCCTGGAGAATGTCCTCTCAGCGGCCTGCCACGGCGGGGGGGCCTCGCGAGCTGCACTTCCTCATCAGCCAAAACAAAAGCGGGTTTGAGCCTGTTTATGCAAATCAACTCCCTTCTGCCCCCTAAATCTAGCAGAAAATGCTTCTGCCCAGTCTCCAGCACTCTGAACGGTCCGTCATAAAACGGCTGCAAACTTGGACGCTGAGCATCATGTTTAACAAAAACAAACTCTGCATTTTTTAAAGCCTTTGGCACAAAAACGTGTGGTAAACTGTGATGGACCGGGCCAGGGAGCGTGTTTGCTCCCGAGTCGCTCTGCCACGGCTGAGCAGGGGGGCCATTTGGTGCGGGATTATCAGGAAGAAATTCCCCCGGCAAACGAAGAGGTTGTGCAAAAACTAATTCAGCCGGGGAAGCATGTAAATCTTCCTTAGGTGCAGAACGCAACCCCAATAAAACCCATGGAAGTTTGTCCACCCAATTTGTATCCGTCAGCGACGCTCTGAGGGCTGCTTTCAATGACCTGTGAAAGCGTTCACATAAACCATTAGCCTGGGGGTTATACGCGGTAGTGCGATGAATCTTCACCCCCAAGCTGCGGGCCATCAATGACCATAGTTCGGAAATAAATTGGGGACCCCTGTCGGACGTTATGTCCGACGGTACACCGAAACGCGCAACCCACGCTGCTAAAAATGCTCGCACAACTTCTTCCGCTGTGGTTGATGTCAGAGGAATCGCCTCTGGCCAACGCGTGGTGCAATCCACCATCGTCAAAAGATGTGTGTGCCCGTGTGATAATGGGAGCGGGCCCACCAAGTCAACATACATGCACGTGATCAAAACGCTTAGCAGGGATGTGAAAAGGTTCCAACGGGGCCTTAGTGTGTCTGTGTATTTTGGCTCGCTGACACGCTACGCAGGCTGCCGCCCATTCCTTAACCTGTTTGCGCAACCCGGGCCAAACAAATTTCTCCCCCACCAACTTAATCGATGCACGCACCCCCGGGTGCGCGAGAGAATGGACCGAGTCAAAAACGCGGCGACGCCACGCGGCTGGCACCACGGGGCGGGCCCGTCCTGTGGAGACATCGCAGATTAGTGGGGGCATACCACTTTGTTGCTCCCTGTGCTCCAGCCTTAACCCTGTTGGTCCAGACTGGAGCGCGCGCACGTCCGCGTCGTTAACCTGCTCTGCAGCCATGGCTGCATAATCTAACCCAACACAGACCGGGCCCGCGGCCACGGCTACAGAGTCTGCCCCTATGGGGCTTGGTGGTGCTACCGCACGCGAGAGGCAGTCTGCCACAACATTGTGTTTACCCGCGACATGCTGAATATCAGTAGTGAACTCCGATATTGCGGCTAGTTGCCTTTGTTGTCGGCCTGACCAGGGTTCTGAAATTTTGGCCATCGCAAACGTTAGCGGTTTATGATCCACAAATGCGGTGAAACGTCGCCCCTCTAACCAGAACTGAAAATGACGGATGGCCAAGTGTAGGGCCAAAAGCTCCCTGTCAAACGCACTGTATTTACACTCACTATCGCGCAAAGTCCTGCTGAAAAACGCGAGGGGTTGCCAGGTACCTGCCACAAACTGTTCAACTACCGCCCCCACCACTACATCGGAAGCGTCAGTGGTGAGCGCCATGAGGGCCATTGGAACTGGGTGCGCTAACAAAACTGCGTTTGCCAGGGCTGATTTGACCTGGGCAAAAGCACGCTCCCGCTCCGGAGACCATTCAACTTTATTTGCGGGCTTTTGTTTTTTTAACGCGGTGTACAATGGCTGCATGAGCCGTGCTGCGCTTGGGAGGAACCGGTTGTAAAAATTAACCATCCCTAGAAACTCCTGAAGTGCCTTGACCGTTTGAGGTTGCGGAAAATCTGTTATGGTACGCACTTTATTTGGAAGAGGAACCGCTCCTTCTGCCGAAACGCGATGTCCCAAAAAATCAATCTGCGCCACCCCAAACTGGCACTTTGCTGGGTTAACTATTAACCCGTGCTCTGCCAGCCTCCGAAAAACTGCTGTGAGGTGTTTTTCATGCTCGCCCTCGGACGCGCTGGCTACCAAAATATCGTCCAAATAAACGAACACGAAAGGGAGGTCGCGTAAAACTGCACCCATCATGCGTTGGAAAGTCTGCGCGGCCCCCTTGAGGCCAAAAGGCATGCGCAAAAACTCAAAAAGGCCGAAAGGAGTTATGACCGCTGTTTTGGATACATCTTGCGCGCGCACTGGAACCTGGTGGTAACCGCGCACCAAGTCTATTTTAGAAAAATGCGCGCCCCCGCCAAATGAACAGAAAAATCCTGAATGTGCGGAATCGGGTAGCGGTCATGAGCTGAAACGTTGTTCAACCTGCGGAAATCGCCGCAAGGTCACCACGAGCCGTCAGCCTTTGGGACCATGTGTAACGGCGAAGCCCAAGAGCTCTTGGAGCGTCTAACAATGCCCAGTTTTTCCAGATTAGTGAACTCCTCACGCGCGATGGCCAGTTTACCTGGGTCCAAGCGCCGAGCTTTTGCAAAAACGGGAGGGCCGGTGGTGGTTATGAAATGCTCCACCCCATGTTTAGCCACCGTTGCCGAAAACGTGGGGACTGTGAGTGCTGGGAACTGAGCAAGCAATGTGTGAAACTTACCACCCGCAGCTGAGACGCTGGCATGTGCAGTCGGCGGGGTCACCCGAGCTGTGCATGGAATAGAATGAAAGGACAGTGCATTAATCAGACGTCTATTAGCAAGGTCAACCAATAAACCATGTGAGCACAAAAAATCAGCCTCTAACATGTTGAAACTGACTGCTGCTACAATAAATGTCCACTCAAATGAACGGCCCTGTAAGGACAGAAGCATGGTCCTCTCACCGAACGTTTTAAACGCAGAGCCATTCGCTGCTGACACTGACACCCAGGGAGCTTTAGACGGCATCAGCCGTTCCGCGTAGGTGGGTGTGATGAAACTCAGCTGAGAGCCCGCGTCCACGAGGAACTGTTTCCCCGAGCGTGCATCCGTCAGGTAAAGCAGCTTGTTCTCGTTGCCGAGGGTCGCAGCTGCTACCGGCCCTCGGTCTTGGCGTTTCCCTGGCGCTTGAAGTTGCACGGTGGGACGCACCTGTGCGCTCTCTCTGCAAAACGGCGGTGGTAGAAACACGGGCCGTCCTCCGCTCCGCGTCGTCTGGCCCCCATCGCCGCCGTCGTTGGTGCGTCTGGCGCCGCGGCCGCTGGACCTGCGCTGTCTCCGGACGCTGTTCCTGGGCTAGCAGCCACGGCTGAAACCGCGTTCCGCTTGTGGGCGTCGACCAGCCGCTGCGCCTCTTTGCTCAACCCATGGTAGTCTCGCCTGGCCAATCGGGGCGTCTCTGCCAGGGCCACTCTCACTGCTGGCGGCAGGGTCCGAAGGAAAAGGTGGGCGAAAATGAATTCGCCATCCTCAGTGTCTTTGAGCCTCAGCATCTTCACCATCAGGTCCGCAGGTCTATCGTTTTCTGACTCCGTCAACATCAGGAGCCCCTCTGCTCGTTGTTGGACTGAAGGGGTGAAATGGCTGATCAGCGCATCCTTCAATGCGCTGTACTTGTCACTGTCTGGTGGATGATTAACCAAATCCTCCACTCTCTGGACCGTGGTGTTGCTGTCCAGCTTCGCTACCACATGGTAGAATTTTGTGTCGTCGTTGGAGATTCTCCGGAGGTTGAACTGCGCCTCGACTGCGCTAAACCATGAGCGCGGGCTGTGCTGCCAGAAATCGGGCAGCTGGATCGTGGAGGCGGCCATCAGGCTGGCTTCCGCCGAGCCCCGCTCGGGAGAATTCTGTCTGCTCATTTCTTGTCGTAGGTCACCAGTGTAGAAGATGTGCTCGAATGATAAGGCTGAGTTTAGTTCGTAAACCAGCTTTATTGACAGAACACATCGTCTAGCATTCTCAAAGCAGGAAAAGAGGAAGAATCATATCTCATCACCCTTTCATATGTTTCCAGCATCAGAATTCAAGTCACATGGTGTTTTCAGTAAACATACAGTCACAAAGCATCCCTTTGAATCTTCACCATTGTCTCTCATTTCTTGATGAACCGGAAATCTCTCCGGGGCATGTTCTGTGGGACAAAGAGACAAATCTCACACCTCCTCGTTATCTTCTGCAGATTCGAGTCCTTTGTCCTTGCAGACGTGACACCCTCAATACACATGCAGTCATGTCTCTGTGAAAATGTGAGCCCACAATGTGTGTCGCCCACACTGGCATCTTTCTCCCTGTCAGCAGCTCATGAGGAGTCAGGCAGAGTGTCGTGGCGGGAGTAGATCACAGTGCCATCAGTGCTAATAGCAATGCATCAACCCATATCATACCTGTCCCCATGCATTGTTTGGCTAGCATTCTTTTCAGTGTACTATTTGCTCTTTCAACTAGCCCTTGAGAGGATGGATGCACCACAGAACCAAACTTATGCCTTAAGCCTGAGGCACATACTTCCTTCAAATGTTTATTTGCAAAATGTCTGCCATTGTCTGATCTGATCACTCTTGGAAACCCATGCCTATGAATCACTTCCTCAGTCAGCCATTTAATCACTTCCTTTGCACTTTCTGTTCTTCATGCTTTAGCCTCAACCCATCTTGAAAATGTGTCCACACACAAAAACAGATATCTGTTGCCTCTGCATCTGTTTTCTGGGCCCATGTCTGTAAAATCAATCACAATGTCTTTCCATGGCCTTTCAGGGGGGTGGAAAAGCTCCCATAGAGGCCTTTAACATCCGTTTGGGATTGAACTTCTGGCATGCTTCACATTCAGAAACAACTAGTTCTGCTACTTCAGTCAAATGTGGATGCCACCAATGTGCTTCAGTCAAACCAGAGATTTTTGTTTTTGAGACATGGCCTTTCAAGTGTGCTTCTTTACACAACAACAACACCTTAGCTGGGGCTACTAGCCTTCCATCAACTGATCTCCACAGACCTTCATCCTTCTTTGCTCCGCTCTCTATCCACCTACTTTTTTCTTCAGGACTTGCCTTCTCTTGTAGCTGTTTGATTTCCTCCTCACCCAATTCCATGTACTTCTGATCTTCTTTCTGTACCATCATACTTGCCTGGGTAGCATAACCACCTGCTTACTTAGTCAAATCAGCAGCTTCATTTCCTTTGGCTACAACAGCATTTCCTTTTTGATGTCCTTTGCACTTCAAAATTGCTACCCTCTTTGGTTGACCCATGGCCTGCAACAGCTCAACCATTTCAGTTAGGTGTCTAATCGGTGTGTTAGTTGAAGTGAGGAATCCTTTTCTTTTCCAATGTGGCAAATCAACATGTGCAGCCTGGTGAGCGTAAGCTGAATCAGTGTATGTTTGCCTCTTGTTGTTTTGCATATTGACATGCTTTAGTGATGGCTACAATTTCAGCTTTTTGAGCAGAGGCAGGCTGGTCTACCATTCCTGCCTCTACAGTTTGAAAAGCACCTGTCTCCATCATATTTTACAACTGCAAATGAAGCACTCAATGATCCACGTTTTCCTGTAGCAACAGCCATCACAAAAAAGATTCAAATTTGGATGTTCAAGTTCATTTGCTTGAAGATTTGGAACAGCTTTTATGTCTGTTTCCACAATTGCACAACAGTCATGAGATTCACCTGTGAGCACGTCCTCTGCCATGTTTGTGCCTTCACTTGTGTAAATGACATTTGGTGCTTGTAGTATTCTGTTCAACCTTTGTGTTCTTTTGGCTGAGTGTGAACAACACACTTTGTAGATATGAAGCTACTCCATGCATTGTGTGCACAATCACAGTGTGTTGCATGGTAATACAAGAAGTTCTCCAATGCTTTGGCTATCTCGGCACGGTGAATGTCCTCTTTCTATGTTATCTAATGTTGAACTGTAGTACATTAGAACTGGCCTTGACCCTGTACCTTCCCCCTTCTGTTAACAGCATGGCATTTACAATTCTGTGCTGTTCAGAAATGTCCAAATGAAATGAGGAAGTATAATCAGGTGGTTTGAGTGAATACGCATGTGACATCAGTTGTTTTAGTTCAATGAATGCACCCTTGGCTGAGGTAGTCCATTGCAATGGTGATGTGAGATTTTTGTGTCCTGCTTCTTTAAGAAGATCACGCAGAGGTTGAATGAGCGCAGTGTAATTTGGGACAAAATTTCTGCTGTATCCAGTAAGACCCCAAAATGACATTTCCCTCACAGTGCGTAGTTTGGGGTGTGAGAAAATTGATGACCTTTGTGATGGAGACACCGCAGAGTTGCCAGATGTGATTAGCCTGTCCAAATAGTGAACTCTGGGGCGACTAGGTGAATAATGTAGGTCCCTACATTGTGTGACAACCCAGTCAGTCAACCTAAGACAGTTTTTCACCATTGGTCCCAGTGCCCTTGCCTCCTCCCCTGTGGACACCCCCAGCGTGACATGGGGTGCAGCAGTGTCCGAGAGAGCATACAGAGGCAATAAGTCTTTGTCCAGATAAACTGCAGCAGCAACTCCTTGTGGACCCACATAAATGTCTTTACACACCAGGTCCTGTAACCCCCCCCCCAAAGTCTCTCACTGACCATCATACAGTTCCTGATCATCATGTGAATAGTTCATTGTACAATGGAGTGGACCATGCGATGGGGTCATAAGGTCGAACAGAGTCAATCCATGGAGCCCATGAAATATTTGTCCACCAGTTGATTTTTGTCAGGGCTCACATCATTCAGCTGCAAACACCACACAGTTGCAAAAGAGGTTTGATCTTCCTCTGTATCTGCTTCCTGTATTTGCAACTGTGGAGCATTTAGGGAAGCAGACAAATCTGATGTGCACCGGAGCATAGTCCCATCTGGTAGACACACAACAGTCCCAGTGGAAGCAAAATAGATGTGCTCTCACTTTCAAAAAGCACATCTTTTCCCAGAAGATTTACCGGACAGTCTGGAGAATACAGAAAAGAGTGGACAAAATCCAGTCCAGCCAGTGAACAGTTCAGTGGTACTGAGAAAGGGAGATGTTTCGGGGTCCCAGAGATGCCAACCACCAATGTATAATTAGTGGACAGGGGTAGAGAAGTTGATATTGATGAAAAGCGAGCCCCTGTGTCCACCATAACTTCATAAGTCTTGTCTCCCACCGTGAGGGATAGCATTAGATCAGAAAGTGTTATCTCTTCTGTGCGGCTCTCTAGTCATTGTTGACTAGGCATCATGCTGTGATTGGGAGCCATTGACATGATTTAGGACCCAGGAGACAGACACTGACACGGGCAGATAGTGACAATAATCTTTATTTGAGAGTGAGAGAGTGTAGTGCGAGTGTGAGTGCGTGGATAGTGTTCTGGTCACTGGAGCTGAGCGCCCTGGACGGAGACCCGGCAACCCTGGAACATACAAGCAGAAACAATTACTTTTGTCCCACACTTGTGACAAGCTACCAGTAGAGAGGCTTACTTGGGTGCAGCACAGGTTTCGTCCTGCTGAGATCCAGCAGCCGTGCAACGTGGAGGTGAAGGTGTCCGTGAACGTGCTGGGGATTCCACCCGTGGCTGTGACAAGGGCAGTCCTTCTGAAGACACCGGCTGCGACTCCACAGACCGGGACGATGATAATCCTGACGATGACGAGGTGAGTGATTCCACAGAACGTGGTGACGATGATATAGCTGATGCTGATGACAGTGACTCCACTGATAGCGGTGGCCAATACTCCTGCAACTGATACAATAGCAGTTCTGGAATCTGAGGAGCAAGACGTACCGGTAGACGTGGTGGTAGCGAAGTGCTACGTGTGCGTGATGGCGTTACCCCGTCAGCTGGGGACGCAGGTCCGCCGCCAAGGAGGTCCACCTGTGCACAGGGGTATAGACAAGGGGTTGAGTAGCAGATTGTTCTCTTACTTGGCTGACTCTGATGAGAGGTCCTTGAAGAAGCAAGAGAAGTTCTCGACGAGACAAGAGAAGTTCCAGACGAGACGAGAGAGAATCCTGACGAGGCCAGAGAGCGGAGTTCAGGCTCATTCTCCGACGAGGAGGACAGACGACTCCGTGCCGGGCTGTCAGCGACGCTGGCTTTTAACAGCCGTTGATTACCACCTGTTGGTCTGTGCGCAGCTGGGGTTGATGATGCCAATGACGGCCCAGAGGCCGCCATGACAGTACTCCCCCCTCTAGCAGTGCCTCCAGGCACCTGCCCAATCCTACCTGGATTCGCCCGATGGAAATCGCGAATCAGCTGTTTATCCAGGATCAACGCTGGGCGAATCCAAGAACGATCCTCCGGTCCAAAGCCCTCCCAGTCCACCAAATACTGAAGACCACGACCCCGCCTGCGGACATCCAGGATGGCAGTCACCCCCCAAGCCGGATGGCCATCGATCATCCTTGGGGGTGCGGGAGCCGCGGGAGCAGGGCACAGGGGATCAGAGACGTACGGTTTGACCTGGGAGACATGAAAGGTGGGGCAGATACGCATCGAAGAGGGGAGAGACAAGCGCACAGACACAGGATTAATAACACGATTAATGGTGTAGGGGCCAATGAAGCGCTTAGTGAGCTTACGTTTTTTGGCCGGTACACCAATATTCCGGGTTGACAACCAGACCTTCTGACCCACCTTATAGTCCGGGGCGGGTCTCCTATGCCGGTTAGCCACCTGGATATTGCGTTTAGTAGTTTTCAGCAAGGCTTGACGGGCAAGGAGCCAAACTCGCCGGCAGCGCTTGATATGTGCCTGGACTGAAGGAACCGCTACCTCCTTTTCCTCCTCCGGGAACAGCGGAGGATCAAACCTGCATGATGCCTTGAACGGGGAGACGCCCGTAGCCGTGGAGATCGTGGCATTGTGAGCGTACTCAATCCAAGGCAGGAACTTGCTCCAGGAGGATGAGCAGGAGGAGATGACACAGTGAAGGGCGGCCTCCAGCTCCTGATTAGCCCGCTCGCACTGGCCATTGCTCTGAGGGTGATAACCAGAGGAGAGGCTGGCTGTGGCTCCCAGTGCTGCACAGAAAGCCTTCCAAACTTGTGATACAAACTGAGGTCCTCGATCTGACACAATATCAGCAGGGATGCCATGAAGACGGACCACATGTTGCACAAGGAGATCCGCAGTTTCCTGGGCCGAAGGCAAACCCCGAAGTGGCACAAAATGGGCTGCCTTCGAGAACCGGTCCATGATGGTTAAAACCGTGGTGTAGTCATCTGAAGTGGGTACACCAGTCACAAAGTCCATCGCTACGTGAGACCAGGCGCGTGAAGGAACCAGCAACGGATGTAGCAGGCCCGCCGGGGGGGATGATGTCGTCTTCCCGATGGTGCACTGAGCGCAGGCCCGGATGTAACCTACAACGTCCTTCCATAACCCTGGCCACCAGAAGGTTCTTTGGAGGAGATCCACGGTCCGACCCACTCCAGGATGACAAGCCAACTTGGAAGCGTGACCCCACTCAATCACCTTGCCTCGGATAGCGCGTGGAACAAACAAGCGGCCCGGGCCCCCCCCCCCCCTCCGGGATCCGGCTCGGTCTTCTGAGCCTGGCGAACCGTCTTGCAGATTCCCCAGGACAGGGCGCCCACGACGCAAGAAGGCGGCAGGATAGGGGTCTCCTGGTCCTCAGAGGATGGTGTGTCAAACTGCCGTGAGAGGGCATCCGGCTTACCGTTCTTGCTTCCCAGCCGGTACATGATGGTAAAGTTAAAACGGCCGAAGAAGAGGGACCAGCGAGCCTGGCGTGCATTCAGGCGCTTAGCCGTCCTGAGGTACTCCAGGTTACGGTGATCAGTCCAAACCACGAACGGCTGAGCAGCCCCCTCCAGCCAATGTCTCCATTCCTCCAAGGCGAGTTTCACTGCCAGTAACTCCCCGTCTCCGATGCTGTAGTTCCTCTCTGCAGGGGTGAGACGGTGAGAGAAAAAAGCACAAGGGCGAATCTTACCGTCCTCCGGAGATCGTTGGGAGAGTACTGCTCCAACTCCCGAATCAGAAGCGTCCACCTCCACCAAGCACTGCAGCTTTGGGTCCACCTGAGTAAGGACTCGGGCCGAGGCGAACTCCCTCTTGAGCTTCTCAAATGCTCCGGCTGCCTCCTTACTCCAGCAAAACGGGGTCTTAGGGGAGGTGAGAGCAGTCAAAGGACGGGCAATATTACCAAAATTTGGCACGAACCTCCTATAAAAGTTAGCAAACCCCAGGAAACCTTGAAGCTGCTTTCTGGAGGTGGGTGCAGGCCAATCCACAACCGCCTTGACCTTGGCGGGATCAGGGAGCACCTGGTTCTGAGCAATAATAAATCCAAGGAAGGAGGTTTGATCAGTGTGGAACTCACATTTCTCAGCCTTGACGAACAGCTGGTTCTCCAGGAGGCGCTGTAATACCCTGCGGACATGCACCCGATGTTCCTCTAGTGTGCGGGAGAAGATGAGAATATCATCAAGATAAACAAAGACAAACGAGTTCAGAAAATCCCGTAGCACATCATTTATCAAACGCTGGAAGACGGCTGGAGCGTTAGTTAACCCAAACGGCATTACCAGATACTCAAAATGTCCGCTGGGGGTCCGGAAGGCCGTCTTCCACTCATCTCCTTCCCTTATGCGCACTAGATGGTAGGCATTCCTAAGGTCCAGTTTAGTA
Source organism: Pholidichthys leucotaenia (assembly GCA_020510985.1). Taxonomy (NCBI): domain Eukaryota; kingdom Metazoa; phylum Chordata; class Actinopteri; order Cichliformes; family Pholidichthyidae; genus Pholidichthys; species Pholidichthys leucotaenia. Next base: position 143,674,581 of record CM035837.1, read on the forward strand.
AACCAGGATGCCCCCTGGACGGAGTCAAAAGCAGTGTTCATCAAGGGCAGAGTATATTTGTCTTTAACTGTTATTTCATTCAGTCCCCGGAAGTCGATGCAGGGGCGTAGTGAACCGTCCTTTTTTCCAACAAAAAAAAATCCAGCTCCCACTGCCGAAGACGACGGGCGGATGATACCAGAGGCCAAGGACTCCTTGATGTACGTGTCCATGGCCTCGCGCTCCGGGGCTGATAGGCTGTAAAGGCGGCTAGCAGGAAGAGGGGCCCCAGCCTTCAGGTTGATCGCGCAGTCATACGGACGATGGGGGGGTAAGGACAACGCCCGAGACTTGCTAAATACTTGCCCCAAATCGTGATAGACCTCTGGCACCTTGGACAAATCCGGTGGGGATGAATCAGGCAGAGGCACCTTAACGGATGGGGCGCACGCCGCTGATTGGAGGCAGGCGCTAAGACAAAACGTACTCCATGCCGTTACTCTCCCAGCTTGCCAGTCAATGGTGGGGTTATGTAGGCGCAGCCAGGGGTACCCCAGAATAACGGGCGAAGAAGAAACGGGCAGCACTAGAAACTGAATTTCCTCCCTGTGATTTCCCGATATAATAATTGACACGGGGGCCGTCTGATGGTCTATGGTGGTCAAAGATGCCTTAGACAGTGTGATCAGTTTGACAGGGGGGTCTAGAGTCTGACAGCTAAGGCCCATTCGGGTTGCCAGGTCTCTAGAAATGAAATTTTGCTCAGCTCCAGAATCTACTAATGCTAGTGTGGAGTGTTCTGTGTGTGTGTGGATAAGTCTAAGAGGTAATCGACAACAAGTAAGGGGTTCTTCTGAGTTCTTGCCCATGAATCCCCCTACTGCAATCCACGGGCCTTCCCTTTTAACTTATTGGGACATTCGAACACCCCATGTGACTCTTTCCCACAATAGAAACAAAGGCCCTGATCCCTGCGGCGTTGTTTCTCAGCTGCTGACACTTTAGACCGGCCAATGATCATGGCTTCCTGATCCGGGGATTCCTCTGACGTGGGTAAAGCGAGAAGAGGAGAGTTAGGGACGCGAGGGTGGGGTTTAACCGAACGGGAAGTAGTACGCCGTTCAGCCGCCCGCTCCCTTAATCTGCTATCAAGACTAACCGCTAGGGCAATTAAATCCCGCAAATTGTCTGGTTTGTCCCGTGCCGCTAACTCATCCTTTAGCTCGTTATTCAGACTACGTAGGAAAATACCACATAATGATGGCTCCCCCCACCCAATTTCTGCAGCCAGGACCCGGAAGTCAATAGCGTAATCAGCAGCTGATCTCTTTCCCTGCTGTAAGCTCAGCAGCCGTTCTGTCAACACCTCACCCCTATCAGTATGATCAAACACAGACATAAACTCTGACACAAACTCCTGGTAAGAAAGCAGGGGATAGCTTGGTTTAGCCATGATTGAATACGCCCAGTCTAAAGCTCTTCCTGCCAGCAAATTTATGACATAACCAATCTGACTAGAATCATGAGTGAAGTCCCCCGGAACGTGCAGAAAAACTGACTCACATTGTAACAGAAATCCTCGGGCTTCTCCGAGTTTTCCGCTGAACCGGGCAGGTGTGGGAATAGGGGTGAGGCGAGAGGGCGAGGAGGTGTTAGCTTGTCCAGACACTAAGCCTGCAGGGGCTGGGATATTTGCGGTGGGGGGAAGCGTCTGGTGTCCTTCCAGACGATCCAGACGACCGTTAATTAAAGTTAGTTGATTTAAGATTACTGTCTACTGGTGAGCTAATAAATCTACCCGGGTGCTAAGAGTGTTGATTAGGCGCGACAGTGAGCTGTCCGCTGGGTCAACGTGACGGAGTCGTACTGACATGATTTAGGACCCAGGAGACAGACACTGACACGGGCAGATAGTGACAATAATCTTTATTTGAGAGTGAGAGAGTGTAGTGCGAGTGTGAGTGCGTGGATAGTGTTCTGGTCACTGGAGCTGAGCGCCCTGGACGGAGACCCGGCAACCCTGGAACATACAAGCAGAAACAATTACTTTTGTCCCACACTTGTGACAAGCTACCAGTAGAGAGGCTTACTTGGGTGCAGCACAGGTTTCGTCCTGCTGAGATCCAGCAGCCGTGCAACGTGGAGGTGAAGGTGTCCGTGAACGTGCTGGGGATTCCACCCGTGGCTGTGACAAGGGCAGTCCTTCTGAAGACACCGGCTGCGACTCCACAGACCGGGACGATGATAATCCTGACGATGACGAGGTGAGTGATTCCACAGAACATGGTGACGATGATATAGCTGATGCTGATGACAGTGACTCCACTGATAGCGGTGGCCAATACTCCTGCAACTGATACAATAGCAGTTCTGGAATCTGAGGAGCAAGACGTACCGGTAGACGTGGTGGTAGCGAAGCGCTACGTGTGCGTGATGGTGTTACCCCGTCAGCTGGGGACGCAGGTCCGCCGCCAAGGAGGTCCACCTGTGCACAGGGGTATAGACAAAGGGTTGAGTAGCAGATTGTTCTCTTACTTGGCTGACTCTGATGAGAGGTCCTTGAAGAAGCAAGAGAAGTTCTCGACGAGACAAGAGAAGTTCCAGACGAGACGAGAGAGAATCCTGACGAGGCCAGAGAGCGGAGTTCAGGCTCATTCTCCGACGAGGAGGACAGACGACTCCGTGCCGGGCTGTCAGCGACGCTGGCTTTTAACAGCCGTTGATTACCACCTGTTGGTCTGTGCTCAGCTGGGGTTGATGACGCCAATGACAGCCCAGAGGCCGCCATGACAGCCATGTGTGATTGCTGAGGCAGCTGTGTCTGCTGTGGCTGATCTGGCCACACCCTGGGTGCTGGAGGTGGGGTGGGTGCATAGTTTGTCCAGACAGTTCCTCTGCCAGTAGATGGAGCTCTACAACCACGAGCCCAATGGCCTCTTTTGCCACACTGCAGGCATATATCACTGGGTGGACCTGATGGTCTCATGCCTCCCCTGTATGCACCTCTTCCATGCCCTCTTTGTGGTGAGCATGGATACCATTGTTGGGGTGCCAACACAAAGGGTTCAGCAGGGATGGGACCTATAATGGTCTGAGGGGGTTGTCAATAATGGCTGGAGCCTGTACAGCATTGCTTTTTATCTTTATTCACTACATCCCTAGTTGCCTTTAATTGGGCTATCAATTATATCAGCTGATTAGATAGATCTGCTGTGTCTGTCTCGTTTTCATCTTGTTTTTATTGTACTGTCTCACATAGTGATGCACATGAGACAGCCATTCTGCCCAGGGGTAGGTGTTTAAACCCACCACTTCTTCCAGAGCGGCTCTAACAGGTTGTGGGACTGATGTCTGAACAACATTGTGGAATACCGCCTGTGTAGTCAAGTTGTTTTGTGGATTTTCTCCAGTCATGTCAGTCCAAAGCGCCAAACACCTGTCAGCATAGGCTTCTGCTTCCTCACCTTTTTTCATAGGAATGTCTGCTTGTTCAGCACTAGTGAGATCAACAGGGAACATTCCTCTCATTACAGCAAAGATGTTATCACTGTGTTGTCTAAATGGAGCCTCATCAGACTCATTTGTTGTGCCAGCCTCTTCCTCTATATGTTTGAGCATAGAGGCTAAGGTGTGTGTGGCTACTATTCTCCCGATATCTGCTAAACACAAACGGCAACCAACGGTAGCCTTCTGCATGGCTCTGATCCATGGGGATGCTCCCGAGGTCAGTGGAGACAATGTGTCTCAAATGCCTTTAAGGTCCTTAAAGGACCATTCTGAATATTGCGCTTCCCAGTTTCAGTAGCGAACATGGGCATGTTCCTATAATCTACCTTAGGTATGGCACCTACTTGTAAAGGTGTGGGCTGTGGTGCCTTTTCGGTCATATTGGCAATTGTCGAACCATAATCATCATATGTCCACTGTTTTGATGTGCCTGTAGGTGCTTTTTTATCTGTGTAATCAAGTTATTTTCCTAGGGGTGGCTCCTTCACCGGTGCTTGACATGTTTCCTAACCTAGTTTAAAGTCTGGCTCAAGTGTTCATTAAACTCACGTGAATAGGCATCAACAGTGCCTCCATCTGCTTTTTGGTTTGTTGTAGGGGTGGAGGTGGTAACTACTCCTGATTTGTTTGGGGTCTCCACCTCCTCTACCTCCTGCCTGTCATAAAGGTGATTATGTGTGACCAGTCTAGTTTATTGTTCAGATGAACACCAAGGTACTTGTAGGATGTCACCATCTCAATGTCTGTTCCCTCGATGTTTACTGGTACTGTGAGGGGTTGTCCTTGCCTGCGGCAGTCCACCACCAGCTCCTTAGTTTTCCTCGTGTTGATCTGGAGGTAGTTCCGATGGCACCAGTCCACGAAGTCCTGGATAAGTCCTCTGTACTCAGCTTCATCTCCGTTGGAGATGAGGCCGACGATCGCAGAGTCGTCAGAGAACTTCTGTAGATGGCAGTGTGTTGTGTTGTGTGAGAAGTCCACAGTATAAAGGGTGAACAGGAAGGGAGCCAAAACCATTCCCTGGGGGGGCCTCCGTGCTACCAATGATCATGTCAGACACACAATCCCGGGTTCTCACAAACTGTGGCTAGTTAGTGAGGTAGTCCAGGATCCATGATGACAGGTGCTGGTCCACCCTTGCGCACAGCAGCTTGTCCTTCAGGATCATCGGTTGGATGGTGTTGAAAGCACTGGAGAAGTCAAAGAACATGATCCTCACCGCATTCCCAGGCTTCTCCAGGTGGGACAGAGAACAGTGAAGGAGGAAGACACTGCATCCTCCACCCCAATGCTATGCTGGTAGGCAAACTGGAGTGGATCCATCGCTGGTCCCACCAGGGGGCGGAGGTGAGCAAGGAGAAGTCTCTCCAGGGTCTTCATCATGTGAGACGTCAGGGCTACTGGTCTGTAGCTGTTCAGGTCTTTGGGATGGGAAGTCTTTGGTATAGGTACCACACAAGATGTTTTCCACAACTGTGGTACCCTCCCCAGCTTCAGGCTCAGGTTGAAGATGTACTCCACAATCCCACACAGCTGGTCTGCACAGGACTTGAGGAGCTTCGCGCTGATGCCGTCCGGTCCCAAGGCCTTCCTTGCCTTCATCTTCCTCAGCTCCATCCTCACCGGGGTCTTAGTGAGGGTCAGGTTGGGGGGCTGTGTGCTGGGAGTGGGGGGGGGTGTTGGTGGAGTGGGGTGTGGACAGCAGGTCTCGATGACTTTAGAGGCAGCAGTGGTTGTTGTGCAGTCGGGGTGGAGGGCGGTTTGTCAAACCTATTAAAAAACAGGTTCAGATTGTTCCCCCACTCCCTGCCCCCCCCCCCTCCCGTGGCCTGGGAGGAGGTATTCTGGAGCCCAGAGATGGTTTTAAGGTTTCTCCAGACCCCGCCGATGTCGCTCTGTTCCAGCTTGTCCTCCATCTTCTTCCTGAAGCTGTCCTTGCCTTCTCTGATCTTCCTCCTCAGCTCCCTCTGTACGGACTTCAGCATCTCCCTGTTTCCTGACCTGAAGATCCTCTTCTTCTCTCTCAGAAGTTTTTTTATCTCTGATCCAGGGTTTGTTATTCGAGCAACACCGTATGGTTTTGGTGGGTACGGTGTTGTCCACACAGAAGCTGATGTAGTCCGTGATGGTGTGAGTGAGGCCATCAATGTCCTCACCATGTGGATCGCAGAGCTGCTCCCAGGCAGTGGTTTCAAAACAGTCCTTTAGAGCGTCCATTGCCTCCTCAGACCATAACTTCACTGTGCGCATGACCGGAGGTTGTCTGTGTACTAGGGGTTTGTACACTGGCAGGAGATGAACCAAGTTGTGATCCCATCTCCCGAGTGGGGGAAGTGGTGATGAGGTGTACGCCTCCTTAGTATTTGCATAGAATAAGTCCAGTGTTTTATTGTCTCTAGTGTGGCATGTGACATACTGGATGAACGTGGGTAGAATGGGGGACAATGAAATATGGTTGAAATCACCTGAGATGAGAAGAGCATCTGGGTGTTCTGTCAGCAGCCTGCCAGTTACTGAGTGAATGACGTCACGTGCTGTCCCAGCGTTCACCGTCGGATTTGCATAAATAACAATGCAGATCACGTGTGAGTATTCCCTCGGGAGATAGGTAGGCCGCATGCTAACAGCTAGCAACTCAATGTCTTTGTTGCAGTGTTGTTGTTTAACCGTGATATGTCCCGGTCTGCACCAGCTGTTATTGACATACATTATCACTCCTCCGCCCTTTGCCTCCCCACTATCTGGTGTCCGGTCTGCCCGTATTGCGTGGAAACCCTCCAGTTCGATGTTAGCATCTGTTGCTAGTTCTGTTTGCCACGTCTCAGTAAACAACATCAAGCTAGTCTCTCTGAACACGCTCTCGTAGCGAGAGATAACTGCTAGCTTGTCAGTCTTATTGAGTAGCGATCGTACATTCCCCATAATAACGGATGGAAGGACCGGTCTGTACCTTATATTCCTCGCCCGCCGTCTTACTCCAGCTCGACATCCACACCGTTTCCGTCTTATTTCTCCCAGTATGTCGAGTTTTTGCGTTAGCATCATGGGCCGGTTAAGTGCTAACAGCTGGTCTCTATTGTACTGCCTCCTGCAAGAAACAGTGGCTCCGTCCGCTGGCTCAGGAGACATTTGGGCGATCTACGTGTCTGTGATGGAATAAAGGTGTCACCGGATCAGAAAGATTAGCAAGAGAGCCAGATAGTAAATAGAAGTAGGAAGAAATTGATCCACTGTTGCAAAAAGGCAGCCTACTCATGTGGCGCCGGAAGTAGAAGCCAATGGCGATGAATAACCTGATGTACTGTGTCTGCAGCCTTTTCACTATCCGCTACAGTCAGCATTGGCCTCATGTGAAGCACTCCTGTTACTGCATTTACCAAATCATGGTTTTCTTAAACATATGCAATGAGAGGCATCTACTTTGACAGCAGGCTCATGCATTGTGTGTATGGACTTGACTGTGACACACAAGAAGCTGGAGGGGCAGTCGGAGGAGATGAGGCAACTTCCTCATAATGAGGTGGTTTCTCACTGTCCTCCTTTTGCCTAAATAGCTGTAAGATCACCTTCCCGAAATCAGTGATCAGTACCTGACCTTCCTTCAATGCAGCTACTATTTTAGGAATTAAACACATAGCCGTAGTCTTTTTCTTCTCTGTTTCCTACAATCTGTTTTTAATTTTTCCAAATTTAGGATTTCCTGCCTTAACATAATTTTCCTCTGCAGTGAGATGACTTTGTATGATTATCTACAGAATTTCTACCAGTTTGGTTGACTGATGCATGGTTTTTTCTGACCCTGGAAAAATCCATGACTCTGCATGTCCTCCACCCACTGGTGAAACTTGCTCACCTCCCTTTTTCTGTCAGGCACATCTGTCTGCCTCTCAATCGCCTTCTGTTTTCTCACATATCTCCTTCACATTAAAAAATGTTTTTGACAATGCCAGATCTAAACTCCGAATTTTCAACTCCTTACTGGGAATTGCAGCCTCTACAAGTTTCTACCTGTTGTTCTAATGACACAGGCAGTACAGCACATGGCCTGCAATGCCAGTAGGTTTCAAATTCTTTGTTTCTGATAGACCAGGGAAAAAAATACATTCCCCGGGGGCTTTTTTTTAGCCTTCATTTCCCAAACCTCACAATTACACTGCCTCTTATTCCAGACAACCAAAAATGGGAATTTGGGATCAGGGCTAACCCCTTCACCCTACACCACTCTTCGTGTCTTAAAATGGGATAATCACCCACAAATTTTATCCCCACAATATTCACAGAGATGAGACAATGTCAGCATGCATGGAATACACAATATCTACAGAAACAATTGTGTGATTGTGTGTCTTTCCCTTTGCCGCTCGTTACTATGGGCGTTTTTCACCAGTTTAACTCCATAACAGAGGCTATTTACCTTGACCTCGTGTCCAAAATCAATACCATTGATAACTTTTTTATGGAGATCAGCCCAGCTGATTTTATCAAACTGAACGAACAGAATAGCTCACCATTTGATGGTACTTAGGTTCTCGTCTCATATTGTGCCATATTCCTTATGATGAAATAATTCACTCACAATTTGTTCTTACTTAAGATTCTTGTTATGTCATAAATTCCTTAAATCCCCATTATTTCCATTCACCTTATTCTCTATAAAAGGCGGCTTATAAATCTGACCCTTAAAAAAATGTATTAACCAAATAATTCATTCATATTATCTTAACATGTAAATGATTAAAATATTCTCTGCATGTTCTTGATTTTTCAAAAAATGACATTAAAATCTCAACATTTCTGTTAAAAATTATAATTATCAAATTCTTAATTTCTGTAAAATTGTAATTATGTCAAGAAGACAATTCCACTGAATATTGCAGACAAACCTACAGAGATTTGTTTAAAAAGGTTCCCTGCTCACCTTGTTAATATTATGGGCCGGCCCAGAGTTGTCTGCAATAGACAGATGAAAAGCTTTTCGTCCGGTCACCTCCAATGCCTGCCAACTGGCTAATCACATCAGGGTCACCAGGTTGTAGAAACTCTTTTTCCTTCTCTCTGTAAAAATGTGTTCAAGAATTGAACAGTTAGCACAAAACCATATAAAATGCATCAGCGATTTAAGAATCACATGAGAGATGCTATTTCACACTTATCTTTTTATTTTCGAAGCATGCAGAGAATAATCACAGCTTGGGTCTTTGTCCCGGCACAATCCATCAGACTAGACCCCAAAAAACAGTAAAATCGAGTACACATCTCTTCTGGTCTGGGGCGTTCCCCAGGCCTCCGACAATAGCTCCCTCCTCCAGGAATGTTGACTCCATCAGCTGTCTTCTCCCCCAAGGTCGCCTGGCCAGGTGCATCTTGCTGAACAATGGCTCTCTTCTTCAGGAACGCTGACTTCCATTATTTCTAATCACAACCCTGAACAAGTTCACCTCGCCCCATGCTATGTGTGAGCAAAAGCAGCCCATTGTTTGCTAAGCAATAAGGGGTGTGTGTGTGTGTGCGTAACTAACCCACATCTTTTATGTTCAGCGTGGAGCAGTGTGAGAGACTTCATATAGCAAACGCACATTTGTGTAAAAAATAAATATTTAATTTCCTAATCCTATCTAAACACTTTTACCACAAACATCAAGATTAGCTACATCAGACGAACAAACAAACAGCAACCTCAACAAAAAAGAAAAAAACATTAACAAATTAAACATGGATCAAATAAGACCTGTGTGCAATTACTCTTTTTTTCACACGTGCATAGCTAAGGAAACAAACTAGAACCTAGAATAGCCAAGGGGTTACAGTTTCCTCCATAAACAGCTAGCCATCTATAAGCAATCTATCCACAGAGATAATAGCTCATTCACCTTCTTGGATTTTTTGTTTCCTAATTGGGAAAATGCTTTCTTCTTCTTTCCATAATTTCCTGTGGAAATTGTTCACTTTTCTGTTCACAATCTCGCTCATTCAACCAGCTTTATTTTGATAACTATGTTTTTTCTCTCTGCCTAATGTGTCATCCCCTCCTCTCTTCCCCTCTTTACCCCCCCCCCCCCCCCAGTTTTGATGAGGCGCCTTGTTATGGCTACCGTGTCATTGTGATGCGCTTACATGAGCGCGCCAATGTCAAGTCCAATTCCTCGTATGTTTTTAACATGCTTGGCAATAAAGCTTTTCTGATTCTGATTCTGATTCTGATTCACTTAGACCTTAATTTGTGTTTTTAAGCTGCTTGCCCTGCCTCTGTACCTGAATTTTTTGCTTGAAATGTTCAAATTTGGCAACAATGGGGTTTGGGACGTTTATTTTGAGGATTTTTCTGTCCATTGTGGTGGACTCTGTGAAAGGTAATTGATTTCACAAGGTTGGAATGCATTTTCAGCTGCATAGACATGAATTCAAAGATCAGCTGTTCTGGATTTTCATTTTTTTTTTTCAGCAATTCCAAAGAAAACTAGGTTATCTCTGATGCTGCAAGATTTCAGGTCGAGAATGGTTTCCTTCATTTTCCAGTTTTCTTTTACTACTATGTCATGTAGCATGGTTAGTGTGTTTACTGACTTTTTCAAGCTATTATTTTCTTCTAAGAGAGCCAAGCTGCACCTGGCTGAATTCCAACTCTCTCAAAAGCTCTGGAATTCTTTTATGGAACAACTCGACCAACGCAAGTCTAGCATCCATGCTGAAAAGTTTATTTTCAGTGGAGGAAAGAATGTCACTAACCTCTGGGCCACTCTATGATTTCTTGGGTTGTGGTGACCCACCACACTCTACATGGACAATCCTCACACTGGTGACCCTAGATGTGTCATGGTGCACCCCTCTCGCCTTGGTGACCTGATGAGGGAGAATGACCGTCTGCTCCCTCTCACCGTGCTGTGGACTCCAGAGGACCAGAGAACACCTGCAACCTCTTCATCCACACCGGAGCGCGCCCTCCAGAGCGGGCAGCGCTGGGACCGACACGCACCATGAACGGCGACACGAGCGAGCCGAAGGAAGCAGCCTGAATGGGGAAGAACATCGGCGCCGACTGCGTTGGATTTCCACCAAGCTCCCCGAATTTGACTCAACTCCCAACAGCGGACCTCCCACGCACAGAAGACCCGCACACACACCGCAGGATTACGAGGACAGTGCAGCTGCTAGCTATGTGGTCACTGCGCCAAGCGCGTGCCACGCACAGGGACAAACAGGCTCCACAGACTGATACAGCATCCTCCACCACTGCACATGCCCGAGAAACACGGCCGATCATCATCCTCGGAACCTTCAGGGCTGCTCACACACCTGAAGCATACATGTAGCCCGCAGACAGGACTTTGTATTGGTTTCTCAGCCACGGCGCAACAGGAGTCTAGCCGATTGCTGTCCCCGAGGGCTTTAGGGCTGCATCCGCCCCTAAAGCCACACCACCAAGTCCCTCACACAGCTGCAGTTGTTTCACAGCCGCTACGCGTCCTCCGGGAATTTGGTCATCGCTTTCCCCACATCCTTGCTGGACCAAGCCGCGAGAGGACTCAGACACTTGATTTTTTTTTCACAGCCGCTGCGGATCACTGCCCCTGGTTTACCGGGAAAGTCCCTCACCATCACGGATCCACACGCAATTTTTGCGTGACCCAGACACCTTTGACGTCCCGGGCCGGCACTCACTTACTCCCACCCCCCTCCCCCTCCTCCTCCACAACGCTCTTCCCACACCTCACTCCCTATAAAGCCAGCCGATCGCCATCTTGTTCCATTACGCACGACCTGCACCGGCCCCGTGCACCCACGATCCACTGCCGTTCAACGTGCTGGAACTCGGAGCGGAGCATACTGTCCTTTTCACCCCTTCCCCGTTCCCCCCCCACGGACTGACATGCCCTCCGACACTCCTCTGCAGCAGGACAGTTCTACCGGAGCTGGAGCCCAAACGACCGGGGGGGTGGGGGGTCACAGCCCCTTCTGAGTGTTCTGGGGGGTGCCCTGTGGTGACCCACCACACTCTACATGGACAATCCTCACACTCAGCAGGTCTGGAGGAAGCAGAGGACCATTCACATACGGACAGAGAGCCCCTGGGGGACAAGCAGAACAATGGACTGTTGTTCATACATCCCTGGATTAGGGAGAGGACGTCCGGGCACCAGTTGGTCATACTAATCATTTGTATTGACTGATATGCTAATGTGCCATGCATTCTCTCTTCCTGTATCACTGTATAAAAGAGCTTGTGTGACATGTCTCAACAGCACAGTAGAGCACAGTAGCGCACAGAGCTACAAAGTGGTTTCATCATGTTGGAGGAAAATAAAACTGCAACCTTCCAGTTCATCGCATCTCACCTGATCTTATTCCTCCACAGGGTGTTGTTTTCGGTGAATCCGCAGGTCTAGGTCTTTTAGACGAGGAGGGAGGAACGTGAGGTTTATTGGGAGATACACTCGCTTTCTCCATGTCACAGCAGCGGTGATAAAACTTGTCAATATAGTCCTCAAGTTCCTCCAGCTCCATCGTGTAAATGGCGAAATGATATATATGAAAAAAGAAAGATAAGAACAGACAGTCAGTTAGTGGATTAATTACAAAAAAAAAGCTATCTATGGAAAAGTTTGTTTATGCTCGGTTGACGCGAGTCGCCATTTTGGATTATTGCGCAAGACTGCTGTTGTTTTTCATCCTTATTCCTTTCTTCTTATACAGTGGGGCAAAAAAGTATTTAGTCAGCCACCAATTGTGCAAGTTCTCCCACTTAAATGATGAGGTCTCCAATTTTCATCATAGTTATACCTCAACTATGAGAGACAAAATGAGAAAAAAAAATCCAGAAAATCACATTGAAGGATTTTTAATTAATTAATTGGTAAATTCCTTGGTAAAATAAATATTTGGTCACCTACAAACAAGCAAGATTTCTGGCTCTCACAGACCTGTAACTTTTTCTTTGAGAGGCTCCTCTGTCCTCCACTCGTTACCTGTATTAATGGCACCTGTTTGAACTCATTATCAGTATAAAAGACACCTGTCCACAACCTCAAACAGTCAGACTCCAAACTCCACTATGGCCAAGACCAAAGAGCTGTCAAAGGACACCAGAAACAAAATTGTAGACCTGCACCAGGCTGGGAAGACTAAATCTGCAATAGGTAAGCACCTTGGTGTGAAGAAATCAACTGTGGGAGCAATTATTAGAAAATGGAAGACATACAAGACCACTGATAATCTCCCTTGATCTGGGGCTCCACGCAAGATCTCACCCCGTGAGGTCAAAATGATCACAAGAACGGTGAGCAAAAATCCCAGAACCACACGGGGGGGACCTAGTGAATGACCTGCTGAGAGCTGGGACCAAAGTAGCAAAGGCTACATCAGTAACACACTATGCCGCCAGGGACTCAAATCCTGCAGTGCCAGATGTGTCCCCCTGCTTAAGCCAGTACATGTCCAGGCCCGTCTGAAGTTTGCTAGAGAGCATTTGGATGATCCAGAAGAGGATTGGGAGAATGTCATATGGTCAGATGAAACCAAAATAGAACTTTTTGGTAAAAACTCAACTTGTCGTGTTTGGAGGAGAAAGAACACCATACCTACTGTGAAACATGGGGGTGAAAACATCATACTTTGGGGCTGTTTTTCTGCAAAGGGACCAGGACAACTGATCCATGTAAAGGAAAGAATGAATGGGGCCATGTATCGTGAGATTTTGAGTGAAAACCTTCTTCCATCAGCAAGGGCTTTGAAGATGAAACGTGGCTGGTCTTTCAGCATGACTATGATCCCAAACACACTGCCCGGGCAATGAAGGAATGGCTTCGTAAGAAGCATTTCAAGGTCCTGGAGTGGCCTAGCCAGTCTCAGATCTCAACCCCATAGAAAATCTTTGGAGGGAGTTGAAAGTCCGTGTTGCCCAGCGACAGCCCCAAAACATCACTGCTCTAGAGGAGATCTGCATGGAAGAATGGGCCAAAATACCAGCAACAGTATGTGAAAACCTTGTGAAGACTTACAGAAAACGTTTGAGCTCTGTCATTGCCAACAAAGGGTATATAACAAAGTACTGAGATGAACTTTTGTTATTGACCAAATACTTATATTACCGAGGAATTTACCAATTAATTCATTAAAAATCCTTCAATGTGATTTTCTGGATTTTTTTTTTCTCATTTTGTATCTCATAGTTGAGGTATACCTATGATGAAAATTGGAGACCGCTCATCTTTTAAGTGGGAGAACTTGCACAATTGGTGGCTGACTAAATACTTTTTTCCCCCACTGTATATTGCACACACCACTAAGAGAGAAACAGCATTTCAATTCTCCTGTATGTCCTGTACGTATTGAAGTATTGACAAATAAAAATCTGAACCTTTATTTCCACTTCTAAATCCGGCTCTAAAAACTTTCAGTCTTATTTTGGCTTCTGCCAACTCTGTCTTTTAAGTGGATTGTAAAGAGATGTCCAGTGATACCTCAAGCCTTCTTGAGTCCATCAGCAGTTTTCATCTGCAGGCAGTGATGTTATGCTCGACACTGCCCACTCGAGACTGACTCGAGCAATATAGCACGGAAGTGTCGCAAGCAAGAGTGTTGAGCACTGTGTCAACATGCCCCCAGTCATGTGACCGGAGCAAGCAAGGCCTCATTATGTCGTCACATCACGTGACTTGAGGCCTCGCAGGATGTTTGAGAGAGAATTAGTTTTGTTTGCTTTGTATTGTTTGTTCCAGCCATCCAATTTTGAATAGACCTCGGATGGCCAAATGCTCAAAAAAGCATTGAGATTTTTTTCAGGTTTTTCAACTCTGATGCAGTTCTGACAATCAGTCACCGGATGGCAGTCTTTATTAGATGTTTCATAACACTGTCGCTCATGATGCTATTGTCTCAAAGTTGCTCATTGTTTCATGAGGCCTCGGTTTTAACATCACTATCTGCAGATGTGCACTTGACTCTGGCAGATATGCCTTCTCCCACCCTATTCAATATAACTTGTATTAACAGTTCTGACAGGACATCCTATGATTATGATTTTAATTCGAGAACTCACAGCATTGTTCCCATCTAGTAGCTCACGAAGTCTAACTGCTATCAAACATTGCAGATGAGCAAAAGTCAGTCAAGACATATTGCTTTGTCCATAACCAGTATTCCAATAACGAGGCTGGAGGTGCAATAGAACGTGACTTTATTAAGTGACTCACAGTATTACAAGGTGCTCCCGTACAGGCAGAGGCGAAGGTCAAAAGAGACCATGCCTCTTCCACATCAGCCCTTTATACTCAGGGTGGCGGTGGGAACCGTAAAGGTGGAGCCGCCACCCACATCACGCAATAATACTTATTAATACGTAACATCCCCCCTTTTAAAGTTCAAAACACATGCACACTAATTAAGACCCTCCCAAATTCAGCACCCGAGTCCCACTCTAATGATAAACAGATAAAGCAGGCCTACTGTATCCATGCACACAAACAACTAAAACTAGAGGGGGACAGGTAGACTACTGTCCCACCTCCACACAGCTAGATGGATTATTCTGTCGTCTTTGATAATATAGAGTCCATAAAATAAAACACTGCCATGTTCCTATTATAACACAAAATAACCTCCATAAACATATATACATATCAGCAAAACCTTAATCTAACAATCAGTTAACATGCACCACCATGTACCACTATTCCCACTAATACCACCCCAACCTGGGCAAACCCCACAGTAACACACCCTCCAAACATGGTGACACACACATTACTGGTTTTGTTTTGTTTTTTGTTGTTTTGTTTTTTTTACGTGGACACTTGATGTAGCAGTTCTGCATGAGAAACATTTAACTACGTAGCCTGGGCAATCACATTTAACCCCACTCATCGCCCCTTGCTACCGTACCGTCTAGATGGAGAGGCCACCCCCCTGGGGACTCGTCTGGTGGGTCCCTCCCAGAGCTCCTTCGTCTCTTCGCCCCTGGAGATGAGCAATGTCGGAGCCCGGACACCTCCTCCTCCTCAATGGTGCACCACAGTTCATTAGGGTGTCTCCATGAGTCATCTGACAGCCAAAGGTACCCGTCCTCCCAAACAGCTACTACCTTCAGCCGCCCCTGGTCCTCCCATCGTTTCCTTTTCCCATGGATCCCTCTCAGCCGAGCCTCCTCTCTGGGTCAAACCACATCACCGACTCCCAAAGGAACTCGACTTGGCTTCCAATGTCCATGATGTCACAACCGGGCCTCCTCACTGGGTTGCGCCCCACACCGGCGACCCTCCGTGAAGCCCGACTCGGCCTCCAGTGTTTCTGTGTGGTACTTCTGTTCCCTGTGCCAGCCGGTCCTGCCCCTCTCTTTCATTTTGAATTCCGGCAAAGCCGTTGCAGCCCCTTGCTTCTCAGTATCACCAAGCCAAACTCCGGAAGCAGAGGGAGCCGTCCTCACAGATCCATCCGCCGTCACGGGTTTCCACCGTGCCGCCCAGTTCCCTCACCTAGGGTAACTTGGGCCCTGGCACCAGAACCCTCCCGCGATGGCCCTGGGTGGTATTGGTGCTGTCCATCTCCCAGAATACTAGGCCATGTATCGTCCACCACTTGCGGAATCGGCCGGTCCCACAAACCACAGCCCAACCACTCCTCTTCGCTGCTGCTGGTAATTGAGAAGCCCAGTCCATAAAAAAGGTCACAGCCCATCACGTTCAACCCACTTGCGGTCACCACGAACTGCAGGCTGGACACCACTGTTGATTTGTACCTCGCCGTCAGCTCCAGCAAAGCCACGATGGACAGCCCATTACCGCCATACCCACACAATGGTGTTGACAGACCTCTCACCCGATGGTAGGGAAAAAAACTCACAGTAGGCCAGCTCAACACAGACCTCACCGCGCCCACGTCCACCAATAACAGCACTTCCCTGCCGTCCAACGTAACAGTTAAATACGTACGGCCTTCTGTATTCGGGGAGACGGTGTGGATAACCGTAAGTCGTGGCGGGGCGATCCACTTCACATCACTGTTCCCCTCGCTCAAATTTTTTACAGACCCTGGCAAAATGATGTAGGAGTCCACATGTCAAGAATCTGAAACCTCAAAAGACTGTATATTAGGTCCGTACCTCAATAAACATTCAAGACACAAAGAATTCTTTAATGAGTTTTACTTGCCGCAGGGAGTTGCACAGAGTACAGGCGATGATAACATTCAGCACTGCACTGAGGAAGTCTCAGTGTCTTACAGCTTTTATACAAGCAGTGTACATGAGTCATACAGGCAGTTTCTGAGTCATACAGGCATTTTCTAAGTCATACAGCAATTTCTGAGTCATACAGGCAGTTTCTGAGTCATACAGGCAGTTGTCCAATCAATCAAGTTCACAGTATTTTTCCACTACTTATATATCAATGGTCATATAAAATGATAAATGCAAAGCAAGTATGTACATTTTCTGACATTTCCCTCCTGTTATCATTTTATAACAACTTTGGGCAGATGCCTTTATTTATCAGTAACATGTAACTTCAGCTTTACTGATTTTCTACATGTACATCATTTGCATCAAAAGTCAATTACACGGGAGATTGATCACAGGCATCACAATCAGAACCAAAATTATCCTCAGTCTTAGGAAGGAGAAAATACTGGCCCCTGGCATCGTTTGCTAACATCATAGTCTGTAACATGAAAGTGTGTTGAGTAAGAGCTCTATTTATCATAGATCTAATGCAGGGAATGACACACATAAACAGCACACAAAATATGATCAACACAACTAGCACTGGGGTTAACCATTTTAAAGTAACTTGCCACCATTGACCAGAAAGGAACCAAGAAGACAGGTTCCAGTTTTGGGGTACATCCTTTAGGCTATCTAGATGTTGGCGCAGACCACGCAATCTGCTAATTATTGCGGTAATATTGTCAGAGGAGTCAGGGATGAAAGTGCAACAATGTTCTCCAATGATAGCACATACACCTCCTTTCTCAGCAAGCAATAGTTCGAGCGATACCGTGCTGAGTTATCATAGCTTTCATGGCTGCCTTTTCTGGATCCTTTTTAATGAAAAGAGCAAGGTCAGTAACAACATCAGTAAGATTTTCCAATGCCCAATACATGTCATTCATTCTGTGGCTCAAGTAAGCAACTCCATACATAGGGAACGCAGTCATAAAAACACCGTGAAGTTTGTTGATAAAAGGAGGTGATTTGGTGGACTCTGCAGATCTTTTAGTTCTAGAATGGGACGCAGTATTTAAAGCAGTAATGTTCGTGGTAAATATATATGAAGCTGGGATCATTTTTGCCAGGTAACAAGTACCACACCATCGTTTGGGGAGCCACAAATAATCCTTATGGCCAAACACCCAAATGTAATTTCTCGGGCAGGGATACCGGGTTTCACCTGGAACCCTAATATTAAGGCCTGGTGAGCCAAACCACCAGCCTGGGGTTTCCTTTGCAATAGCTGTCATGTTCCAGGTGGGGACACCTTTAGCATCACATGATTGACCAGTACCATTACAATACTTATGTTTGGCCACGTCCTCACTGAAAGTGGCAATAGGGAAATTTTCGATACACTGGCTATTGCCTAAAAAATTAGCTGCATCCTGGCAATATGTACCGCTCTTACTAGTGCAATTTCTCTTTAAAAAAAAAGGAACCTGTGGTGGATCCCGTGCTAAGGAAAATGACTTCATATTAGTCCTGTTAACAAAACTGGTGAAGTCCTTTGGCAATCTCCAATTAGTGGAGGTTGGATCAGGATTATAATAAGTGCAGTTTGGCATGGTTTTTCTAAAGAATGTCTCATTAGTATATGAGTAAAACGAATAAGCAGCAAAATGCAAATGGAATCTGTTAAATTAGCTGGTTTGGCTGTCAAAACAGGACTGTGATGTGCATGATGAGGAACAATAGAGCACACAAAACAATTTGAAGCGTTGTATGTCGTTGCAGTCAACTTAGCTAACTTATACCACTCGTTATGTAGGTGGGTGCTGTGGTCAACAAGTCCTCTCTTTAGTCGCCCATGTGGGTTGTTTCCACTTGTGTCCTGAGGGTTTCTTAGAGCTGGGAATGACCACCATCCCACAGTCATAAGCAGTACAAAACACAAAGTTAGCAACACCCTTGGTGCCATGCTTCTACCTGAGAGAGTACCCCTCCGGGCCTCTTTCTTCACCAGGTTTGAGACGATCTCCCTAAATGGAGGGGGCCACTATTACCCCACACACCAAGGTGTGTATCCCCTTTGTAGCTGGACTTACTCAGGGAGGCAGGTCAGTTCACTTACAGGCACCCGTAGTCTCTTAACATGTGAAAGGTGAATCCAAGATGGTTGTTCAGCAATACGTACTGCAGTGGGGGTGGTCAACAGCACCTGGTGTGGTCCAAGCCACCTTACTGAATTCCAATGCTGGCGGTGGTGGTTTTTGATGAAGATGTAATCACCAGGTTGCAGAGGGTTATCTTGTCCCTCCTGTGGAGCAGAGAGAGATCTGACAGAATCAATATAGTCTTTGTTCTCACATGCCTTCCTCAAAATGGGTTACCAAATCACTGTATTTATTTGAGGATGTCAAGGGCTTTATTTCTGGCAGCAAATATGGTCTATGAAATGCACATTCAAAAGGTGACAATCTTGTTTTGGCATCAGGTATGGTATTTATTGTCATTTTTACTATTTTTAAGGCTTCTGGCCATGCTTTGCCTGTGTCCTTCATGACCTTTGCAAGCATTTGTTTCACAGTGGCATTTTTTCTTTCTACAAGGCCTGCACTTTGTGGGTGGTAAGCAGTATGAAATTTGATCTGGCTTCCTACAGCTTGAATTAAATGTTGGACTGTTTGTGCTGTGAAATGAGTGCCATTGTCTGGATAAATCAGTTCTGGAATCCCAAAAGTAGTTAAAACATGGTCCAGTAAGGTCCTGCACACAAATGCTGCATTTGCTGAGGATGTTGGCTGTATTTCTGTCTATTTTGTAAAGGTGTCAATCAACACCAGGCAATACTGTAGTTTTCCATATTTACCTAATTCAATAAAATCCATACACCATTGACTGAAAGGTTCTTTTGGTGCAGGGAATGATCCTTGCCTTGTTCTCATTGCTCCTTGAGCGTTATTTTGAAGACAAATTATGCATTTTTGGCATGTTTTCTTTGCTTCTTTCAAAATATTAGGACAGAAAAAGTGTTTTTTCAACATCTTCATCATCCCTCCTGTTGACACATGGCCTGGGCCATGTGACACCAAGGCATCCCATTTGTATAATGTGGGTGGCAGAACAATTTTTCCATCAGGCATGCAAAATATACCTGAATCATTTTGACATGCATCAGGAGGAAGTTCCATATTGCTTTGACAGTCTTTTAAAACATCAACATCAACATCATCAATGAAGCAGACGGTTCCCAAAAGGCCCAGAGCAGCACAATGAGCAGCATTATCAGCCAAGCGATTACCACAGCTAAGCAAATCAGTGTTGTTAGTGTGGGCAGGGCAGTGAACAACGGACACAGAGCGTGGTAACATTAAGGCCTCCCGTAATTGTATCAACTGTTGTTGATGTTTGACTGGGTTTCCGGTGGAGGTAACAAAACCACGCAAGTTCCAAGTAGCAGTATGCAGGTGACATGCATTGTAGGCATACTTGCTATCTGTACAAATAGTAACATCAAGATTCTTTGCCCATGTGAGTGCAGAGATCAAAGCAAGCAATTCAGCCATTTGAGCTGATGCAGGCTGTGGAACATTTTCCACAATCAGGATTTCAGTCAATGCTGTCACAGCATAAGCAGTGGATGTTGACCCATCAGGCCTTTTTAAAGATGAGCCATCAGTAAAGAGCCACAAAGAATTTGGTAGGGGTGTGCTATGCAAATCGGGGTGTGGCAAATATTGACGCAGGGACTGCTGAACACAGTCATGGTCAAAAACGCTGACATCATTGGGCTGCACGGTGGCGCAGTGGTTTAGCACTGTGGCAGCACAGTTTTACCCTCGGCCGGGGGATCGCGGGGATCATGAGATCGTGGGTTCGATCCCAGCCCCCGACCAACAGTGAGCTGTGTGGAGTTTGCATGTTCTCCCCATGTTGCGTGGGTTTACTCCGGGATTTCTCCGGTTTCCTCCCGCATACCAAAAACATGTAGGTTTAGGGCGCTCGCGCATGCAGTGACCGGCAGCCGGTGGCTTGTCACCAGACTGCAAACCAAATCTACCTACGGGTACAAATAAGTAACAAAAAAAAAAAAAATCATTAGTCACTGGTAGAACAGTAGCAGGATTGAGGGAAGCACACCTAACAAGTTTAACATGTGGCTGGGACAACAGGGTTATTGTATATGACAACAGTTGTGCTGGTGACAACACTGAATGTTTGTCCTGCTGCAACAACCCTTCTACAGCGTGGGGAACATGTACAATTAAAGGATGGCAAAGAACCACATCCAACACAGAGGAGCCTGCCATCGCCGCTGCAGCTACTGCCTGCACACAGACAGGAAATCCTGCAGCAACAGAGTCAAGTCTCTTGGAATAATAAGACAGTGGTCTATATTGTCCAGCATGTATTTGAGTTAGGACCGCAGTCATGTGTTTATCCTGAACATCACAGAATAAATGAAAATCCATATCATAATTTGGCAAGGCCAATGCACACACTGTGGTTAATATGTGCTTAAGCTCATCAATTAGTTGTATTTGTTCTACTGTCAGTTGTATAGTAGAATTCGTGGTACCATTTGAAATCTTCAAAATGTCATACAGAGGAGCAGTTTTTTGTGAATAATTCGGAATCCATGCTCTGCAGTAATTGAAAGTCCCCAGTACTGACATTAATTGTTTTTTCGTCTGTGGGTATGGGAGTTTTTGAATAGCTGCTATCCTATTTGGTTCCAATGTTTTCCCATTTGCACTCAAAAGATGTCCTAAAAATTTAACTTCAGGCTGACAAAATTACAATTTATTTCTACTGCATTTGTGTCCTTGTGAGTGCAAAAATTTCAAAAGAGCCAACGTGTCTTGCTGACATTGTTCTTCATTGTTGGATGCCACAAGAATATCATCAACATACAAGAGAATTTTAGAACCATGTGATGGGACAAATTTAGCCAAATTGGGTGTCATCGCTTGTGAGAATATTGTGGGACTTTCACAATATCCTTGTGGCAACCTTGTAAAGGTGTATCGTTTGCCATCAAAGGTAAATGCAAACCAGAACTGAGAGTCTTTATGCACAGGAATGGAAAAGAAAGCGTTGCTAATATCTACTACAGAAAAACACACACTATCAGGTGGAACATTATTCAACAGTGTATGTGGGTCAGGCACCTGGGGCGCTCTCGGGATTACTGCAGCATTCACAGCCTGTAAATCCTGCACTAATCTCTACCCAACACTAGGTGGTGCCTTCTTAACAGGGAATAGGGTAGTATTTACTGGAGAGTCAGGGCATGGAATGATAATGCCCTTTGTTATCATTTCTTCAATCAAAGGTCTTATACCGTCAACAGCTTCTTGTTTTAATGGATATTGGCCTTTATAGGGTAACACTCCTCCTTTAGAGGAGATTTGAACTTGTGGGGCTCCCTGCATTAGGCTCACATCGGCTGGACCGTTGGACCACAATGCAGGTGGCAGGTTATCCAGCTGTCATTTTTGCTCATGGCCAAAACATTGTGGGAATTTCTCGTCGCCACAGTAAAAATGGGTTTGATATTGCAGCTTCATGCTAACTCTTAGCTCAGATTTATAAGTTTTCGTTGCAGGAGAGTATTGGACTGTCCTGCAATCAGAGTTTTGCCAATCTGTGGCATTCAATCCGTTTCTTACCAGGTAACCACACAGCTCCCACAGTGTGTTCTGCGGTGCCCACAAGGACATGTGTGGTGGCACCGAACCTTCATACAAAGCCATGGCTGCAGGGTCAAGGACCACTGAAACTGCAGCTTTTCCTTCATCATCAAAATAAAGGTGATCAGTCTTTACATTGATGATATTGAGGTCTTGGCACGCATCGGCGTACACTGCATCGAAAGGAGCTGTGGGACCATCATACCGCATGGTAACATGTAATGTCTCAGGCCTTTCCAATTTAGAAACTTGATTTTCTGCCAATGAGATGCTCATAATTTGGGTACTTTTAGTACATAAGGCAGCAACAGCGTTATTTGAATGTAGGTCAAAACTATATAATGTACCACACCCATTGTCATCAAAATCATCATTGTCAAACAGACAAATTGCTGCAGGTGTTGACCTTATCACATTATAATCATCTTGATCCTCAATTGGTCCAATAGTTAAGTTTAGACTGTGCAATGCCTCTCGTCCCAACAAATTTATTGGACAAGAGGGCACAACCACCACGTCGAGTGTATAGGAAACACCAGTCATGCCGTCATGCAGGGTAACAGGTCCATATAATTTTTCTCGAGTTAAATTTCCTCCTGCATTTTGGACAGTAATGGTCCTTCCTGTAAACCATGCTTTAGGTGGCTGTGCTTTCATGGTTGTTCTTGTTGCCCCAGTATCACACAAGAATTGTGTTTGTCTTCCATTTACTAAAAGTACAATGGTGGGGCTTGAGGCAATGCTGTTATACATAGTCGAATCCAATCTTTTAGTTTCAATTGCAAGGCCTCTTGTAATTTTAATTTTTGTTCTTCCACTACCTTTTTGTCCTCCTCAGTCAGTCTGCAATTGTCACTTAGGTCGGTTAGTCATGCATCCCTGTTACTTGGTCCTGGACCCCCTGAGGGTCCATCCTGAAAATTCCTTCTATCTCCACCTCCAAAATCTCTTCTCCCTCTTCCTCTTCTATTTATTCCACCCCTCCTGGGAGACCTACAATCACGGGCCCAGTGACCTGGTCTCCCACAATCGAAACATACATCCTCTCCTCCACCATACTCATCTCTCTCTCTATACCCAGCCCTCGTCTTGGGGCAGGCCCCTGTCTACCGCTGTAAAAACACACAACTTTCTTCATCTCCATCCTGGGCTAGTAGCACAGTTGCACACTTTCTACTTCCTCCCTTCCTCTTTGCCTCTGCAACATGAAATACATGTTGCTTAAACTCATCCAAAGCACAAGTTTTCATCGTTACACAACTCATTTTAATGGCAGAAGCCAAGTCCGGTGGTAATGTGTCTAAGAAAGTGTATTTCAGCAACGTGGATGTGGTATTTTCATGGACACGATCCAAGCCCAAAGTCTTTTTAAACGTTCCAAAAAAGCTGTGCCAGTAATCAATCATGTCTTCCCCACTTTTCATACGCATTGCTGCTATGTCCCCCAAGGAACCAGTTGGACCATAATGTTCTCTTATTTTATCAAACACTTTTTCCATCTTCTTATGATATTGGCCTGAAGTCTCATCCTTTTCTAACCCATCAGTGGCATAATTTTCCGGGACAATTTCCTTAAAGAATTCTTCAGCCTTTGGTCCACAAACAAGTTGTATTATTTTCACCATCTCTGGTGGTGCCAAACGATGTACTTTTAGAAAAGATTGTAGTTCTCTTATACAGCCTTCTACATCATCTGTGGGCTTCGGAATCAATTTTGCAGCTTGTTGCATTTCATAAGGTGACCACGGCTTGTACATTAGGGTTACAGCGGGATAGGCATTCCCGTCCTGGTCCTTTTCTCCTGCATTCGGGTGTGGCTTTTCCACAAACGGAAGGCAGGATTCTGGATTTTGAAACTGCTTTTCTACCTTTTTTACTTCATCCAATAGTTTTTTGTAAGGACCCTTGGACTCGGCAGGGTAAGGCGGTGGTGCCTCCGCCGTATCCTCCCGATCCAGTTTGGAAAGGAGAGGTTTTTTACTCATTTGGGTTTTAACGCATCCTGACTCATTTCTTTTTCCCTGTTGGCTTTTCTTATTTTTGTTTTGTATGTCTGTTGCCGCGTTAAGCCATAGCATCGCACATTGAACTTCTGGATTACTTTTACCTGTCTTTTTACTGTTCTTATGTTTCTGTTCGACGGTAGCCACTAAAACGGAGCACTCGTCGACATTCAGTGTAGGTTCAAATCCATATTGATTTCTCCAATTTTTAAGATATTTTTCAGGATTTTTTACATTGCATTTTTGTCTCTCATTGTAATTTTTCATGGTGTGAGTCGCCGTTTCTTTTCGTCTTTTTTGTTTTCCCGTCTCCCGGGAATTTTTGCCACAACAACCTCCCATTTTTAACCCTTGTTAATTCCACAGGAATTAAAATGTTTTACCAGTTAAAGCATGTTATTTTCACTTCAGCACAATTTCAACACACTACCATTACGTCCTAGATGACCTGATATACTTTTTCGGTCCCAGACCAGGTGTCACAACCTAAATAAACCTTTTTATCTTGTTACCAGGAAAAGCATGGACGCCGCCACACTACCATTACATGTATTCAAGACCTGGCAACTTACTTGTGGTCCCCGACCACTTTTTCTACCATTACACTCTTTTCAGACTTATGAGCGACACTCACTTATTGATTTTGGAAAAGATTCTTGTGGCTCTTTGTTACATTACTCACTCAGGGTGGATTAGGAGATTCTTATAACGTATTGAGAGTGTATCCTGTTCTTTTATTAACTTTACGGTCCCCGATTGGGATACAGGAAACACACTATATCCTTTCCTTAATACTGCGCGCTTCGTTTTACGGTCCCCGACCGGGATATAGGAAACTCACTATATCCTTTTCTCTTAATAATAAAAAGACGTCACTTTCTTTCTTTTTATCAAGGATGGACTTCACCAGGCGACACCAGAGGGTTCCGCAGTCCCCGGAGTTCCCTCAAAGAGGGGTTCCAATGCTAACAGTGGTCAGACCGCGCGCGGATTTCAACCCAGAGGATGCGTCGCCTCTAGCGTCCCGTAGATGTCATCGTCCGGCTCGAAGGACCACATATGTCAAGAATCTGAAACCTCAAAAGACTGTATATTAGGTCTGTACCTCAATAAAGATTCAAGACACAAAGAATTCTTTTATGAGTTTTAATTGCCGCAAGGTTGCCACATGGAGTACAGGTGATGATGACATTCAGCACTGCACTGAGGAAGTCTCAGTGTCTTACAGCTTTCATACAAGCAGTGTACATGAGTCATACAGGCAGTTTCTGAGTCATAAGGCAGTTTCTAAGTCATACAGGCAATTTCTGAGTCATACAGACAGTTTCTGAGTCATACAGGCAGTTGTCCAATCAATCAAGTTCACAGTATTTTTCCACTACTTATATATCAATGGTCATATAAATGCAAAGCAAGTATGTACATTTTCTGATACCACACTTGCCACAGCATTTTCCTTTTGCCGGACATTCTCTTGCCTTGTACCGGTGCTTGGTAGACCTGCAGCCAAAACATTTTGGCAACCCCAGGGGGATCTTATTTTTATAGCAGTAGCGTATTTTTCTCTGTCTTCCACGTTGTCATTGCTATTCGGGTCTACAGCCTGCACCGCTGACTGTGAGTTGGGTTGCCCCAACGTTGTTTTGTCACCGAGGTCCCGTAACAGTTTATCCGCTGCTTCAAACTGTTGGGCTATCTTCCACAGCCTTGGCCAACGCCAGTTCACCAGAATGTGTAAGGAGTCTTGACCGTTCCTCCGCACACAGCGTGTGCTCCACCAATTGATCACAGACCATCTTTTCTTCTAAGGTCCCAAGCTGGCAACACCCAGCCAACTGGCGCATGTCTGCAACATATCGCTGCACCGACTCTCCAGTCCACTGGCGGCACTGTCGGAACTGAATTCTCTGGACGATGACATTCTCAGGAGTGCGAAAGTAGCGTGTCATTCGCCCAACCACGTCCTCAAAACTGTCACTCACACCCAATGCGCTGAGAAAGCATTCTCCCTCCATGCCAAGATTATGGACCAGAATCGCTCAAGCACACAATTTCTCTAGTTCACTGAGGTTCAATGCCACCAGATAATTCTCAAATGCAGCAAACCACCTCTTCCACAGTACCGACAGCTTGCCGGGAAGCTCCAGAAATGGCCAAATGCTTGAAATACCTTTATCCATGTTTTTATCCTCATCACCACATGTTACGTCCATAACCAGTATTCCAATAATGACGCCAGAGGTGCAATAGAATGTGACTTTATTAAGTGACTCACAGTATTACAAGGCACTCCCGTACAGGCAGAGGTAAAGGTCAAAAGAGACTGTGCCTCTTCCACATCAGCCCTTTATACTCAGGGTGGTGGCGGAACCAGAAAGGTGGAGCCACCACCCACATCACACAATAATATGTCTTATTAATACATAACACATACTGTATACCACATCCTTTTTTGTGGAGGTTTGTTCTTTATGAAGGACAGATTAAAAAAATACAACTTTTATAGAGAGGATGAAGCAGGCTAGATGACGAGCTGGATCAGCACAGACTTTATTTTCTCTCTATCAGTCGAGTTGACAAGAATAACCCCCAGGCCGCAGGACATCTCCCTTCTATACTTTTAATGTCTTGCCTAGTGGCCTGGGGGCTCACACCACAATACACATCATATACAAAGTCTGCACAGCGCATTAGCATAACAGGATACATTAACATAACAGTCACTGGTGCCATGCTTCTTCCTTCCCCCGGCAACCAGCGTCTGCACCTCCACTGTCTCGTCTAGACCCCCCGTCAGCCTCTCATCTCCTGGGCCATTCTCTGAGTGGAGGATGTCACACTTATGTCCCCCACACACCCCCTCCCGAACACCCAGAATGGGCCTTAACCCCCCTGTCCTGTGGGCTTCAGCCGACGTCCATAGCGGCTGTAATGGGAGGTCGCTGGCTGTGAGGCGCTGCTCTGCCAATGGGGCACTGCAGGAGGCATGTCCATCTGTGGGAGGATGGGGGGGGGGCACATCCTCATAAAGAATTTTTGTTCCTGCTGATGAGTCATTTACCTGAGGAGCCCCCAACGGGGGGCATCCATGCTGGGGAGCCCGGGCCAACACCACCTCTTCGTTTTGCCAACACAAATGCGGGCTTGAGCCTGTCAATGCAGACAGTTTCTCTGCGTCCTCCCAAGTCTAACATGAAATATTTTGCCCCAGGTTCCAGCACTCTGAACAGCCCATCGTACGGTGGGCGCAATGGGGTCCGGTGTACATCATGCCTGACGAACACAAATGATGCACTCCGCAAGCTTTTTGGGACAAATGCGCAGGGAAAACAGTGGTGGACCAGGCCCAGTACCCTCCCCGGTTCTGCGCCATGTAGGGAATTCAGGGATGGGTCGGCCTCAGGCGCTGGGTTGTTGGGCAAAAATTCCCCAGGGAGCCGCAGCAGTTGTGAAAACACGAGTTTTGCCAGGGAGGCTGCTAAATCCTCCATCGGTGCGGGACGCAACCCTAACAAAACCCACAGCAGCCGGTCCACCCAACTGGCCCTGAGCGCTGCTTTAAGTGACCTGTGGAAACGCTCACATAACCCGTTGGCCTGAGGGTTGTATGTGGTAGTGCGGTGAATGCTGACTCCCAGGCTCCGGGCCATCACAGACTAGAGGTTGGAAATGAACTGATGGCCCCTGTCAGACGTGATGTCTGACGGAGTGCTGAAACGTGCCACCCAAGTTGTCAAAAAAGCACATGCGACGTCCGCAGACGTGGTGGACGCCAGCGGCACTGCGTCAGGCCAGCGTGTGGTGCAGTCCACTACAGTCAGGAGGTGCATAAACCCCTATGACGGCAAGAAGGGCCCCACCAGGTCCAAATGGACATGGTCGAACCTCTTAGCCAGGATGTGGAACTGTTCAAGGGAGGCCTTCATGTGCCTGTGCACCTTGGCCCGCTGGTAGACAACGCAAGCTGCTGCCCACTCTTTCACCTGTTTACGTAGACACGGCCAGACAAGCTTCACCCCCACCAGCTTCACTGATGTGCGCACTCCCGGGTGCACCAGGGAGTGAACCAACTCAAAAACCCGACGGCACGAAGCACACGGGACAACCAGGTGCAGGCGGCCTGTGGAGACGTCACAGAGTAGGGGAGGGCCCCCGTCTTGCAGTACTCTGCTCTCCAGCCTTAACCCTGTTGGTTCAGACTGGAGCGCGCAAACGTCCGCATCACCAACTTGCTCTGCTGCCATGGCAGTGTAATCTATTCCTACATAGACTGGGGCCACCAATACGTGCGAGAGGCAGTCTGCCACCACGTTTAGTTTACCGGCCACATGCTGAATGTCGGTTATAAACTCCAAGATTGCAGCCAGCTGTCTTTGCTGCCGGGCCGACCACGGTTCCGAAACCTTGGCCATGGTGTATGTTAGCGGCTTGTGGTCCACAAATGCTGTGAAGCTGCACCTTTCCAGCCAGAACTGGAAATGGCATATGGCCAGGTGGAGAGCCAGCAGCTCTCTGTCGAACGCGTTGTATTTACACTCATTGTCGCGCAAAGACCTGCTGAAAAAGGCGAGCGGCTGCCAAGAACCTGCAATGCACTGCTCCACGACGGCCCCTATGGCTACGTCCGATGCGTTGGTAGTGAACGCTATCCGTGCCAACGGGTCTGGGTGTGCCAGTAATGCGGCCTTCGCCAGCGCTGCTTTGGCATCCGAAAATGCCTGTTCCTGCTCGGGGGTCCAGTCAATGCTGTCCACTGGTTTCCATTTTTTAAGTGTGGTGTACAACGGCTGTATGAGCTGGGCTGTGTGGGGGAGGAAACAGTTGTAAAAGTTAACCATTCCTAAAAACTCTTGGAACGCCCTTACCGTCTGAGGACGTGGAAAATCTGCCACCACGCACACCTTATCTAGTAACGGGATCGCGCCCTCCAGTGAGATGCAGTGGCCCAAAAAGTCAATCACTGTAGCCCCGAACTGACACTTTGCTGGGTTGATTATTAACCTGTGCTCTTCCAACCTCTGGAAAACCGTCCTGAGGTGGGCGACGTGTTTGTCCTCGGACGCGCTGGCCACCAGGATGTCGTCCAGGTAGACGAAGACAAACGGCAGATTGTGCAGCACCGCGTCCATCATGCGTTGGAAGGTCTGTGCCGCGCCTTTTAACCCGAACGGCATGCGCAGAAACTCGAAAAGACCAAACGGGGTAATCACTGCCATTTTGGGTATGTCTTCTGTGTGCACTGGGACCTGGTGATACCTGCGGACCAGGTCCACTTTGGAAAAAATGTGTGCCCCGGTCAGGTGGATGGAAAAATCTTGAATATGGGGAATGGGGTAGCGATCGCGTGCTGTAGCATTGTTTAATCTGTGGAAATCGCCACATGGTCACCACGACCCCTCAGCTTTAGGCACCATGTGTAGTAGGGATGCCCACGGGCTGTTTGAGCGCCTGATGATGCCTAACCTCTCCAAATTGGCAAACTCCTCACGTGCACTGGCCAGTTTAGCTGCATCCAGGTGCCAAGGTTGTGCGAAAATGGGTGGCCCCGTGGTGGTAATGAAGTGCTCGACCCCATGCTTAGTGACGGCCGCCGAAAACATCAGAACCGTGAGTGCTGGGAAGTGGGTGAGTAGTTGTTGGAGCTTAGCCCCTGGAACTGTGACGTTGGCAAGTGCTGTGTATCCGGCTCCTCGAGCTGTACAGGGTAGAGAATCAAGAAAAGAGCATTAATCAGACGTCTATTAGCAATGTTGACTAATAGACCGTGTGCACACAGAAAATTTGCACCCAAAATGGGGGAGTTACATGCCGCTATGACGAAAGACCACTGGAAGTTACGGCCGTGCAAACATATGGTCATTGTCCTCTCACCAAATGTCTTAATGTCTGAGCTGTTGGCGGCTGCCAGCTCGGGACCGCTACTTCCAGCCAACCGGACCGCGTTGGACGGCAGGATGAGGCTCTTTTGGGAGCCGGAGTCCACCAGAAACCATCTCCCCAAACATGAGTCCGTCACGTAGAGCAGCTTGTCTGTGTCACCGGCGGTCGCAGCTGCTACTGACTGCCAGTCCTGGCGTTTCCTGACCGCTTAAATTGGCACAGTGGCACACATCGCTGTGCGTCCTCTCCGAAGCGGCGGTGGTAAATGCAGAGAGTGCCCTTCCGGTGCTTCTTGGTATCCGCGCCAGCGACCATCAATGGCTCCTCGCCCTCGCTAGTCGTCTGACTCGGCTCCGGCGTCGCTGCATTCACTGCGAAGATTCTGGTCGCCAGGATGATCCAGTCCGCTTCTTGCACCAGTGCACGGTAGTTTCGCATGGCCAGTAGGGGTGAGTTGGTGAGGATCACTCTTGCCACTGTCGGGAGGCTCCTGAGGAAAAGCTGGGCAAACAGGAACAGCTTGCCATCTATGCTCATCAACGCCAACATATTCTCCATTAAGTCGACCACCAACCTGTCACCCAAAATCGAAGCACGTCAGGAGTCTTTCCACTCTCTTGCAGTCTGAGAGCGTGTAGCGTTGAGTCAGCATGGTCTTGAGTGCGTCATATTTGCCGTGGGCTGGGGGCTGTTGGAGCAGGCTTGCCACCTGCTGTGTTGTGCATGCATCCAGTGTGGCAATCACATAGTAATATTTGGTGTCGTCCGCCGTCACCCCACGGAGGGCGAACTGGGCCTCTGTGTGGAGGAACCAAGCCATTGGGTCATGTAGCCAAAAGTCCGGGAGCTTGACCGAAACAGCACACGTGGTGCTGGCGTTTCCAGATCGGACCGTCTCTGGGGTGTTCGCCTCGTATTCCATTGTACGTCTCGGGGTCACCAGTGTAGAGAGAAAGCAGCAGGCGAGACAACGAACTGGATCAGCACAGACTTTATTTTCTCTCTATCAGTCGAGTTGACAAGAATAACCCCCAGGCCACAGGACATCTCCCTTTTTATACTTTTAATGCCTTCCCCAGTGGCCTGGGGGCTCACACCACAATACACATCATATATAAAGTCTGCACAGCGCATTAGCATAACAGGGTACATTAACATAACAGTCGCTGCTGCCATGCTTCTTCCTTCCCCCAGCAGCCAGCGTCTGCACCTCCTCTGTCTCATCTAGACCCCCCCCATCAGCCTCTCATCTCCTGGGCCATTCTCTGGGTGGAGGATGTCACACCTATGTCCCCCACACTTTAATACTAAAAACATTGGAGGAAAGTGCAACTAATCTAAATGGATTCTGAGTAACATGCACTTCCACTGGTCACATTTAAGTCAAAATCTGCAACTGTTAATTATAAGACAGGATGCGTAACTAACTAGTGACTAGCCCTTAACACAAAGTTCAACTGTCTATATGTCATGTCCGCTGCATAAATGCACAGCGAACAAATGAATTGGTATGAGCCCAATATGCAGGTGAAGTGAACGCGTTTATTAATAGAAAGGGGAAAACACAAAATACACAATATGTTCAATGGAAAAACAGTCTAATACACAAGGTGACGGATGACCAAGCACAGTTGGCAGGAGGAGGAGCCCCCACGCGCTCCCAGATGGGACTGGCCAGCGGATAGGAAGGGCAAAAATGAGAAAGACTTACAAGGGCGTCGGAGCACAGCTGGCTCTGGAAAACAACACCTGAGCAGTCCAAAGAAAAAGGGAAACCAATGGCTCCAGGACATGAATGTAAACCCAGTGTAGAGTAGACTTGTATAAACTCCTGACTAAAGACTAGTCAGGATTGACTGACATCGCCACACTGAGTGCACCACCCGACAAGCATAAGTACCCAGAGAGCTAATGATGTCAAGTGGATGCAGGAGTGTGGCAGAGCAGGTGCATGAGTGACTGTGAGTCAGAATGGTTGTGTGTGTGTGTGTGTGTGTGTGTGTGTGTGTGTGTGTGTGTGTGTGTGTGTGTGTGTGTGCGTGCTTGAGTGCGTGCAGGTGTGTAAATGAGAATGTAGAAAACAAGGAGGAGGACAAATAATAATATACAACAAGTGACAGCGTTAACTGATGGATGCCTGGCAGAGTAGAGGAGGCATGGCTATAGGCTGACAGGGAGCTAGGCTCAGGCTCCAATAACTGCCAGCTGGAATAATTATCAAAAAATCAGGAACTACAGCCACAATCACTGAACAGGGCTGATGTCTGTGACACCATAATGACTAAAACAGCATCCATCTTAATCTAACTTTATTTCCTCTTTTCTGTAGTGCAACAAAGAGAAGGGGGTTCTCCCCACAACAGCACTCACACTTATGGTGGTGACATAGAAACTGCAACAACAAAAAACATCATAACCAAGAAACTTTAGCTCAGTAACTGGCCATGTAACTTGTTATTACAATTTGCTTAAGAAAACATGCTCACTTTTAGACATTAAATATTTCTCATCAGTCTTTGCAGTTGCATTCCCCCAGAATGCTACGATATTTCTCTCTTTATTTATTTACAGCAACCATTTTTCCTTTTTTTATATTATTTGCTTCACCTCCTCATAGGCTTCCATGAGAAATAGTTCTTCATCTTCTTTTAGATTTGATTGGCGGTTGGCAACCAGCGTACAGGTGCATTACTTCTGCTGATGAGAAATATGCTGCTTGTGTTTATCTACTGTCTTATCTGCAGTAGGATCAGTGATTCTGTGATCAAGCGTGTGGCCAATTTAAGTTTGCCATGAATGTGCACTTATCTCAACTATCTGGCTTGACAGAGCTACCTCTTCTCATCCTGACTTGACTATGGTGTGGTGTAGTAAGATGGCGCCCGAGTACACCCTGGGTGTAGTGGGGGTGACGTCTCCACCTTTCCAGTTCTGCCGTCACCCTGGGGTATAAAGGGCTGATGCGGAAGAGGCACGTCCTCTTTTGCCGTCGACCCCTTGGCCTGTACGGAGCACCTGCATTGCTGTTGTTGGTTATTAATAAGGCTATGTTCACTGTACCTCCAGCCTGGTTATTCTACATAAGAGTTATGGGCATAACATATGGTGCAACTGAATAAACCAGGATAAACAGGTCCAACTATGTCAAGCCACGATTTTTCACTTATCCTGGCTTTCTTAATTCTACTTGTATGCAATACCCCTCTGGTGTTTTGGTTTTTGAAAGAACATGAACACAAAGCTATGTTACCACTGTAGGAACAGTAATATACGGTCCACGCACAAAAAAATCCAGCAGCGACAAGGAAAAACTTGTGAGGAAAAGTGGTAAAGGGAAGTGGTTGACCAGATGACGCAATGCAGCATTTTGGTCAACCCAAACTGACCAATGGCAGGCCGGTCTTGGCAGAGCAGAAAATGCCAATTCTCCAGCGGAAAATGTCGATTCTCCACCGGCTGGCCAAAATTCCAACGATTGGACACCACTCCTCTGCTACTACAGAGCAACAATGTGTTTTTTGTTGTTTTTGTGTGTGTGTGAGTGTGGATGTGGGTGAGGGGGCCCACGATTGAATTATAGTTAGTGTACATATATTACAGATTCTTACGTAATAGTTTGTACTGTTTATTGTGCTGGTATAATTTTTATACTTTTGAAATTATTGCTTTTTTTAATGATATAGTATTCCACTGAGAGTGTTTAATTTGTGCATTGTTTTTATTAATTTATTTATTCATTTGCTAAACCGAGAGTTTTGAGTTAAATAATATTTCAAAGTGTATTGCTTTTTTGTTTCAGAGATTATTTTTGTTGTGTGAAGTATTTGAGTGGGGAAAAAACAAGTCTAAACATAACTGTAGTTAATACAGTAACATTCGTTAATTTTCTACCTCCAAAGTTCTTTATTAAATATTTGTTCTTGTTTGTTAAAAGGTTACCTGGGTCACTTATATAAGATACATAATTCAAGCATTCTGGTAAAGAAGAGGAGAAAAAATCCACATGGAGGGAAAATTGCACCACTGTGGAAAGCAAATCAGGGAAAAGACTAATAGAATAGCAGCACTAATATATGCTTGCATGTAGAGTCACAACTGCTATGACTCCATAATTCTGGCAATACAGTAAATGGATCACCTTGGGCTGTACTGAGCATAGTGTAATCGCTATGGTGATGTGATTTTCACTTTTATTGAGCAAATTAATGTACAGTATCTGAGTCAAGATGAGGCACAGATGAGCTTATGCTTTCGCCCTTATGTCATTGGTGTCATTGGAACTGTGGGAAATGTTAAGGTCCAGACAGGTTAAAGTCTTTATAGACCAAGATCAGCCTGTAGAGGGAAAAGGATGCGAAAGCAAGGCACGAGCTGGGACAATACAGAATCTATTCTTCCTCTAACAACATAGCACATACAGCATAAAGCCTTCCGCACCACAGCACGGAGGCTGGAAGCCTCCTGGTCGCTGTACATTCCTCTTTTTGTACCTTTATTGCTATGCGTAAAGACCAAGGGTTCTGCCCATTAACACCTTGCTGTATGAACAAAGAAAGTGTGTGGCACATTATCATGACATAACCCGAAACACGTTACAGAGCATGCCTTGTTACAATACATTCACCCCCCTGCGTCTTCAGGTGCCAGCTTGGCGTGGCAGGGGGCAAAAGGCACATCTTTGTCTGGTTGGCTCCAGGTTAATCTTCCTCTCCCCGGGGGGTGCATAGAACTAACTGCCCCGATTGATACCTCGTGGTGTTGCTTCCTCCGTCAGTCTATTATTCTCCTCACCACCCTGCGTTCTGTGTGTGAGGAATCCACAGCTCTAAAACGGCCTGCAGTAGAAGGCAAGCACTAATCATTCAGACAATTTCTTGATATGCAAAATGTTTCAGATTCAGATAACTTTATTTGTCCCTTGCTGGGCAATTCAGTTTACAGTCCCAGCCATAAAAACACAACAGTAACAATAACATCTGCATTCATGCTCATAATCAACATTCAGTATTCAGTGAGAAGCTGCTCAGCATAGGGTCCCAAGCAAGTCAGAAGGTGGGGGAACACACAACCTCCTTAACACTGGGCATTCAACAGCTTAATAGCTGAAGGAATAAAAGAATTGGAGTAACAGCTAGACCTCCACCGGGGTGCAAGGTAGTGTTGGCCTGAGGGCATTAAAATGTAAATTATGATCCAAAGTGACCTGCTGAAATGTTTTGTCAGGGGCATGGAGGAGTTTAAATTTCTGCCATGGTGTAATCCATATATTAGCTGGATTCAGTAAATTTACGAAAACAATTGCACAACACCTGGTTAAACCATTTTACTTTTCACAAAGAGTGACACAAATGTCTCACTCCAAATTAAAGTCCTGGTTAATTGCATGAAAATGATCCGCAGACCTCAATATTTTCTCAGTAAAATTATCAACAAAGTTATATGCAAAGAGTGCCAGACAGAAAATGTTCGAGCCGACCCCTACCTGCGATCATGGAGGTATAGGTGCAGTCTTCACTCTTTGCCACTAGGAGTCGTGAATTCATCGTCTAATAAAAAGAGTTATGATTTTGTGGTTGCCAGTAGTGTTTGTACTGTGGTCAAAGTGTTATAGACATGTTCATCCAACCCAATTGCTTGGGCAGCAGCCGTGGTTATAAGTGAAAATGCTTTGTAGTGGTGAACCTGGCTGAAGTTTACTTTGAACTCAAACCACGAGATCTTATTAAAATATTGTAACGTCGGGGCCATGTTAAGGGGGGCAGGGATTTCCCAGCATGCTTTGCCAGTTGAAAACGTTACTGTGTGTGTATTAAATGTGTTATTACTGAGTTATACTACTGTGTCATTATAATGACCCAGCAGTGTTTAGCAGGATTAGGGCAAGATGTATCATGTGTGTGTAACCATGATTCAAACAGGGGTCTGGGAGAATGACCTCCCCTCCTGTCTGTGCTCAGGACCAGGTTGGGGGTCGGTGGTGTGTAAAATAAAGCCCGTTGATCACAACCATCTTGCTCCATTTTCTTTGTGTGAACCTTGCAAACGTCACAATATATTTGCTCAATATTTTTACTTTTACATGGTATAACAAGTGCAAATGCAGATTTGCATTGGGTATTATTTACAGTATGAGGTGAAGCAGAATAGGGAAATTTAAATCAATCTTGTTTACAGAATGAAACTAAAGCTGTAGCAGGTTTTTATTTTCTTGACTCACACATTTTAATAAAATGTCTAGGAGAAGTTGGAAACGAGGTCCAGTTGATTTGATTTTGAGTGTGATCTGAATCACTATCAGTCTCCAGGAATGTCTTCAATGTTCCCAAGATGGGAATGGATGTGGTGCCTTGTCAGATGGTTTGATAGTTTCCAGCAGAGCATGCCATCTGAAATTAAGCAGATTGTTAGGAGACATTAAAATACGATGGAGATAATTAACTGCCTTGGTGGAGGTTTGTGCTCTGGATGTTTTCTTGTTTAGACTTACAGGTATCTCTCAGATGTCTCGAGGCAAAGTCAGTTCTCATTTGCGCAGTTTAGAAAAAAAATATTTTGTATTACCTTCATCCCCTTGAAGAAAAAAGAAAAATATTGATATATCGCGGAATAATACCCCTGATCATTTGCTTCTTTATTATTATTGTTATTATTATTATGTTAATATTAACGTTCTATACCGCTAATCCATATTTAAAACACAAACAGTTGGACTACCGCCACGTGACTCCTCTTCGCCAATCAGCGAGCTTCTTTGGACCATTTAAAAACGAAGCGCCGGTCAGCGCGGAAAGATCTGCTGGGTGTGTTTGGATATTTTATACCAGGAGCTGCCTGATATGATTATTCTTTTAGCGCAGCCGGGAGGGGTTAGAAGTAATCCAGTCAAGAAAAAGCATAGTGTTGCAGACCGTGTACTGTTGCGCTAGAGGGTACACGAATTCAACGTACCCATCAGGCAATCAACCAATAAGCGATATAATCTAGACTACGTGGTGTTCAATGTTTAAATACACTGAGCCTTTTTGCTTGAC
The DNA here is from genome assembly GCA_020510985.1 of Pholidichthys leucotaenia. Classification (NCBI taxonomy): domain Eukaryota; kingdom Metazoa; phylum Chordata; class Actinopteri; order Cichliformes; family Pholidichthyidae; genus Pholidichthys; species Pholidichthys leucotaenia. The sequence goes on from CM035837.1 coordinate 143,711,815, forward strand.
ACTTGTCTGACACTAAATAGAAAGAATTACTTTGAGTCAGTGCACCACTGCTGATGCTAAATCAAACACGTTATTTTTCATTCAAATAAACCACTTTATTTATTTCATTTTAGTCACAACCAAAAAAAAAACAAAAAAAACGGAATACTAAAGAACATTTTTAAAAGTGAAGAACATTCAGTATTTGATATAAATAAATGAGCTGAAACTGAAAAATGTGAAACGAGCCTTTGTGTTCTTTTTGGTCAGCAGTGGTCAAGTGGTCAAGGCCAAAGCCTTGGAATTGTCTCATGGATGCCATTTTTGTCAAGTCTCTTTCTTATTGTTGAATCATGGACCAGTGTTCAAACTGAAGCAAGCAAGGCCTGCAGTACTTTAGATATTGTTTCGGTTTTTGTTTCTCACATTCATTCATTCATTCATTCATCTTCTTCCGCTTTAATCCTTTTCGGGTCGCGGGGGGGCTGGAGCCTATCCAAGCATCTTTGGGCGAGAGGCAGGGTACACCCTGGACAGATCGCCAGTCCATCGCAGGGCCAACACAGAGAGACAGACAACCATTCACTCTCACAGTCATACCTAAGGGCTTGTTCTTGAATTTCTATAGATCATGACATGATGTGTTGTTTTTGAGCTCTTTTAGCTTATCTGTCAGACAGGTTCTATTTAAGTGATTTTTTGATTCAACAGGTCTGGTCTGTTGTGTATAGTTTGGACTCGTATTTGTGTGGTACGGGTGGTGGCTCCATCTTCCGGTTCCGCCACCACCCGGGGCTATAAGAGGGCAGGAGGGGCGGTCTCTTGGCCACCTCTTCTGCCTGACAGTTGTACTATACTATAGAGTGCCTCTTTAGTAAACCTGTGTTCAGTTCGACACCTGGTCTCATCCTTGGCTCCATATTCATAACATTTGGCAAGGAGGATAAAAGTGGATTACAACAAGATATGGAAGCGTGTGGGTTTGAAATTCAGCCGGTTTTGGAGCTCCCCGGGGTGCCACCAGTCCTATGGCCGGGGTGGTGTGCCGTTATCCGGACATGCAGGGTGGCGCTGGACCTTTGGAAATTGGGAAAGTGGAAGGCACGTGAGTCATTGGTGTGCAATTTTACAGTGAAGGAACAGTGTGTTCTAAGCACATTGGATGACTGTGATAGTTTTGATGAAGGGATTGAGCTAATGGTGCGTTATTTTCGCGCCCTGGAAAACGTCATGGTTGGCACGTTTCGGTTTCGACAGCGCCACCAATGGGTAGGCGGGTCTATTCAGCGGTTCGTGACAGATTTGGAGCTGTTGGTCAGTGGGTGCCAGCTTGGACTATTGGAGAAAGGGATGATTCGCGACCAGTTGGCAGATTATAACAACGGTGCTACGATCAAATCGAAGCTGCTTACGTTCTCGGGCGAATTGGTGCTGCCCACTACCATCGAGTTAGCTCAGCAGCTGGAAGCTGCAGACAAACTGTCATGGGAGCTGATTGAGAGCTTGTCACACCAACATCTGGGATCACCGTCGATCACATATGCAGTGGACCCGATCAGTGTGGGAAGCATGGAGGACGACGCCAGCTCTGTGAATGTGAGGTCCGCCCCGGAAAAGCCCAAAAGTGAGGGCTGTGGGTCTACGAAGCACTGTTTCAGGGCTAAGAGTTGTTTGGCAAGAGCGAAGCACTGTGGCACGTGTGGCTACTTGCTTCATGTCACCAGGGCATGCCACAGATCCGAGCGAGGAGGTCCATGGCACAAAGTGGACTCTCGCGCACTCACGGTTGTTCATGCTGTGTCAACCAGCACCGACAGTCACGCAGACTATATGATGGGAGTTGGACGGGATGGAAGTGTTGTTGTGGATTGATGCAGGAGCGCTGGCCTCCGTGCCAGATTGGCGACTGTGAGATGTTTTTCCCTGCACATCAGAATTGAGAAGGACCCAGCGCGGCTTTGTGGTTGTGGAGGAGGACGGCTGGCCATGGTAGAAACGTTGGAACTGATGGCTCGGCACGAATCGGCCGAGACGTGGGACCGTGTGATCCTGAGCGTGGTGGATGGCGCAGTGTGGGATGAGGAACTGCCTGGCACCCTGGAGAGTGAGCAAGACCAATACCATCCAGGGCCACCACAGGAGGGTTCCTGTGCCAGAGCCCAAGTAACCCTAGATGAGGGAACTGGGCGGCACGTTGGAACACCTGTGATGGCGGGTGGCACTGAGTGGCTGCCTCCATTTGTTTCCAGATTTCGGCTGGAAGGTACCGGTGAACAGGGGGTCACAACGGCGATGGCGGCAGCGAAATTGAAAGAGGTCGGGGCAGGACTGATTGGCACTGAGAGAGCAAGTGCCAAGCAGAGACACTGCAAGCCGAACAAAACCTCTCTGGGAGCCACAGATTGGATTCGGGCTCAGGAGGTGGTGAACCCAAGGCAGGTGGACGAGACCATGAGTGGTGGGCCTGGACGAGTGAGACATCTGAGGGTGAAGAAGAGGAGGCACACCGGTGCCAAGGTGACCTGCTGCGGACCGGGAGGCGGTCCGCTTCCAGGGGCGGGCTAATGACAAGATGGTCCAGGGGGCCCATGGGGTCATCTTCTTGTGCTGTGTGTATATAGTTTAATTGTTTTGTTGTTTAATGTATTTATTTCTGGGGATTATTTTGTGTATTTTCTTTTAATTTTGGAACACGACAGTTTTTTTCTGTTAGTTGGACTGTTTTCTTTAGTACAGACAGCAGAATAATCCATCTTGCCGTGTGTGTGGGGGGGGGGGGGGGTGGCAGTCCACCTGTCCTCCCCTAGTTTTTAGTTGTTTTGTGTGACTGTGATAGGCCCCTTTTAGGAACTTCAGTTTAATTTTCTTAGTGCGTGAGATTTGGGTTCTAAATTGGGGAGGGTCTCAATTGTGTGTGTGTTTTGAACTTTTGTGAAGGGGGGGGAATGTTGTGTATAGTTTGGACTCTTATTTGTGTGGTATGGGTGGTGCCTCCATCTTCCGGTTCCGCCACCACCCGGGGCTATAAGAGGGCAGTGGGCAGGAGGGGCGGTCTCTTGGCCATCTCTTCTGCCTGACAGCTGTACTATGCTGTAGAGTGCCTCTTTAATAAACCTGGGTTCAGTTTGACACCTAGCCTCATCCTTGGCTCCATATTCATACATAACATGATCCTGCTATGGACTGGCGATCTGTCCAGGGTGTACCCTGTCTCTCGCCCAAAGATTCTGGGGTAGGCTCCAGCAGCCCTGCCCCCCGTGACCCAAAAAGGATTAAGCAGTACATGATGGATGAATGAATGAATGAATGAATGAACGAATGAATGAATGAAAAGGGGCTGGCAGTAATCAGGCCTGGGTGTGGCTAGTGAAACTGAACTCAGCTTTCCAAAAAATGTGGTTAATCACAGTTAATTCATGTTGTAACAAGGAGGTCAATTAGTTTTTCATACATTTTTCAGGTAGGTTTGGATGTTGTCTTTTCCTTAAAAGGGTCACTGACTGCACTTTTTTTCCCACATTTTAGCAGGTCACATGTTTTAATGAAGTGTTTGTAACATATTTTGTTCATATGTTCTTTAATTTTTTTAATTACTGAAGCAAATTTGTCTTGTACTTTTCCTGGCTTTTTTTAAACACTGATTTATAGCCTGTCACTTTAAGAAACATCCTTCACCTATTCAACTCTGCCCTCCCTCTTGTGTCAGTTAGCCATTAGCTGACTAGCTTCTGACCTTTAGCTTTTAGCCTCCTTCTAGCTCGGATGAGCGGCATTGGTTCACTGATCCACAGTCAATGGTGTATCTCACGTCACTCCAGCCCATCTCCCAACAATTTTGCCGTGATTCCACAACAAATCTCTAGCACTGTGCGCCAGGCGGCGCCCCGATCACCACAGCCAACCTGGCCTGTGACCTGAGGCTCCTGGCTGAGCTGATGAGCCACGGGATCTCAAAGGGTGGTGTCTCAGTCTACGGGACTCCGCTCTGCTCCCCCCGCCAGCTGAGAGACACCCCGTCATGAGGCGGCCCCCCTACGCTGCCCGCGAGAGTGGAACAGAGTCATGCAGAGCCCTGGAGGATGGTGAGGGAGCTGGCCGTGAGAGCCAGCAGCCTCCAGTCAGCAGTCTTGGGTCAATCAGTTGCCACGACCAGCACGCTGGTTGTTATGTCTGGGTAATGAGACCAGCGGACACATTCTCAGTGCTGAGGGTTAGCTTTATTGAACAGGCTAACAACACATGGAACAAGCTAATGGAGGTGTGGTACAGGTTGTGACAAGTTGAAGGCAGAGCGCCAAAGAGGACAACTCCCGCCGTTAGACCCTCTTTATACCCTGTAATTTCCCAGTTTGGGATCAATAAAGTTCATCTATCTATCTATACCCACGGCATGGTGACATCATCCATGCCTGCATCTCCACGTCCGTAGAGTACATTGTGGTATTTCCCATAAGCCACATTTACACCCCCCCCCCACCTCCCCCCGTGGGAAAAAACAGAACCTTCCTGGTGATGGTTAACCTTAGCTGGGTGTGGCATACAGCTAACACAACACAGTACAGTCAGCACCATATGATGTAGAATAGCAATGAGATGACGACCGGGTACAGTGCTGCGGGAGTCACTACACACTTGCTAAAATACATTCATATGGCCTGGCTATCGGTAGATGTTAAAACCTGTGCAGCATACACATGTATATTTACTAGGCTACACAACCGACCTGGAACTCGTCTCATGTCAGGGCTGTAGCAAAGCAGGGTACACGTGAAATACAAGTGTATTGTTACCAGTGCTGTGGCTAACATAACGCATGATGGTAAACACGATGCTCCATGATGTTAAAGCACACTAGGTTGCCAGTGTTACAGTACATATATTTGCTTGATGTTAGGGCACAATATGGTAGTATTAGCAGCTAGACCCATAACCATGAATTACCTAAGGTTCAATACACCAAAACCATTATGTGAACCTGAGCAACTGGGTAGACTGCCAGTAAGACCCTGCATGATTGAGTGGATTATTCTTCCACTTGTTTCAACCATGCTCTGTTTAAACATTTTCACAAAACAGAGTCATTTAACAGCACAACCTCAGCGGGCCTCTGGTGAGCTCGCAGCAGGTGTGGCCCTGGAGGTGCTGGCCGCGGCGGACCTGGGTGCCATCTTGCTGGAATCATGGCTCGCTCATCAGCAAAATCCCAGTCTGGGTCCCACACTGGCTGGGTCGGTTCTAGTGTTGCGTCTTGATATGGGGCAGCTGGTGGTCTTACCTTCTGTAAATGGCTGATGTGCCATCACGAACCATCGGCCATCTGGAAGATGGCTGGCCCCAATTGCGTAATGATCTGCATCAGCTATGACAAGAGCATCTGCAGGTCATCTGGGTGCTCAGATCGGCGGACCCAAACCCAATCAAGCACCGTGAACGCAGACCTGGTCGGCTTCAGGTGGCGGTGCTGGTCATCTCTGGTGCCTGATGCTGGTTGCAGTGGTGGCAGCATGACATTCTCACCGGCAGCAGGACAAGCTCTAGGTTGGCATTGTTCACCAGGGTCCTGCTTGGCCACAGACTCTATCTCATGTGGCTGAATGGCAGCTCCATGAGGCTTGTGCCGGGCTCCGTGCGGTGTGAAGCTTGGAGCAGCTGCACCCACGTCTGGGTGAAACATGCTCCAGCCATCAGCGGTCAAACAAAGTCCTTTGTGGTCGTTAATGGTGAAACCCAATTTGTGAAAAAGGTCACACCCCAGGATGTTGTCGCCATGCGTCGCTACCTGGAAGGTGAATGCTGGGAGGACTTTGGACTCATAGTGAACCATTAACATGATGGTTCGTACAAGGCTGATTTTGGTGTGCCCATATCCGTAGAGCTAATAATAATAATAATAATAATACATCATTCTTATATAGCGCTTTTCTAAATACTCAAAGACGCTTTACAAAGCAGCATAGGGACAAACATACAGAGAACGGGTAAACAGACAAGGTAGGTACACATAGGTAGAAGAGGCAGTCAGTTTTTATAGGTAGATTTGAAAAGATGGGTTTTGAGTTGACTCTTGAAAGAAGCAAGTGTGTTGGCAGACCGGATGTGAAGGGGCAAGGAATTCCAGAGGGTTGGTGCGGCGATGGCGAATGATCTATCACCCAGGGTGCGGAATTTTGTCTTGGTGATGGGGGTAAGAAGGTGAGCGTCAGCAGAGCGGAGGAGACGAGTGGGAGAATGACGAGACAGAAGGTCCGTTAGGTATGAGGGGGCGAGGTTATGAAGAGCTTTATAGGTGATGAGGAGGATCTTGAAGTTGATGCGCTGTTGAATGGGGAGCCAGTGGAGCTGACGGAGGAGAGGAGTGATGTGGTCTCTGGAGCGGGAGTGAGTAAGTAGGCGGGCGGCTGAGTTTTGGACATACTGTAGTTTTTGGAGGATGGTGGAAGAAAGTCCATACAGAATGCTGTTACAGTAATCAAGTCTGGAGGTGATGAAGGCGTGGATGAGTATTTCAGCAGCAGAGGGTGAGAGGGTGGGACGGAGGCATGCAATATTACAAAGATGAAAAAATGATGTTTTGGTGATATGGTTGATGTGAGATTTGAAGGAGAGGGTGGGGTCCACGATAATGCCGAGGTTTCTGGCCAGGGGGGAGGGGGTGACTGAGTGACCATCGATTTGGAATGAAAAGTTCTGGGAAGAGGGTAAAAGAGATTTTGGTCCAAAAATGATGATTTCTGTTTTATTGCTGTTTAGCTTGAGAAAGTTGTTAGTCATCCAGGTTTTTAAGTCTGTAAGGCAGTTGGTGATGGTGGAGAGAATGGCGTGGGTGATGGATTTAGAGGAGATGTACAGCTGGGTGTCGGCGGCGTAGCAGTGAAAGTGAAGACCATGTTGACGGATGATATGACCAAGCGGAAGCATGTAGAGAGTGAAAAGGGTTGGACCGAGCACAGAGCCTTGAGGGACACCGTGCGAGACGGGGGTGGTGCGTGATTTATGATTGTTGATGGAGATGTACTGGAATCTCTCAGATAGGTAGGAGGTGAACCAAGAGAGGGCGGAGTCAGTGATGCCAATAGAAAGCAGACGACGGAGCAGGATGGAATGATTGATGGTATCGAAAGCAGCGCTGAGATCGAGGAGGAGAAGAATGGTGAGGGAGCCAGAGTCAGAGGCGAGCAGGAGGTCATTGGTGACCCTGAGGAGGGTGGTTTCAGTGCTGTGGTGAGAACGGAATCCAGATTGAAATGTTTTGTAGAATTTGTTGGAGAGGAGGTGTTTCTTGAGTTGGGTGGCGACAGCTTTTTCCAGCTCCACTGCGTCCGGCTTGATTGGATGCTGAGGGAAGAATCTATTGACTGTGACCCAGTTTATCAGTGACCTCGTAGGGGCAGTGTCTAGTAGTAACGGTAGAGTGATATAATTGATTCTCACTGTGCACAACTTGTACACTGAATTGCTAGAGTCCACTGAATGAATGGTTGTTGGTGAAGGCAGTTCAGTTGAGCTGGGTGGCGAGCTCGTCATTGACCATGTTCAACGGCACACTCTGGCAAAATGGTTAAGCTTACCGCAGTGCTGGCATCTCTGCCCCCTGGCCAGGCAGGAGCTTGAGCACGTTCAGTGTGCAGGGGAACCACAGTTATCACATGTTTGGCATCCCATGATGTCCTGTTGTCCCGTGGTGTTCACCTTAGTGTTCTCCAAAAAGGCTGCAGTGTCACCGGGGTCTTGGCAGTTATTCCCATGCCAGTGGTATAGGGTGGTGCCTATCTCCGTTTCATGGTGGTGGTGGTGGGTTCCATCCATCCATCTTCTTCCGCTTAATCCTTTTTGGGTCACAGGGGGCTGGAGCCTATGCCAGCATCTTTTTGGGTGAGAGGCAGGGTACACCCTGGACAGATCGCCAGTCCATCACAGGGCCAACACAGACAGACAACCATTCACTCTCACATTCATACCTAAAGACCATTTAGAATCCCCAGTTTGTTGCCAATTGACCTAACTTGCATGCTTTTGGCATGTGGGAGGAAACCGGAGAAATCCCGGAGTAAATCCACGCAGACATGGGGAGAACATGCAAACTCCACACAGATCACTGTTGGTCGGGGGCTGGGATCAAATTCAGGATCCCCCGGCCAAGGGTGAGTTGCTGTGCTGCCACAATGCTAAACACTCCACCACCGTGCTGGGTTAGCTTTGTCAAATCATTATATACTAGTGCTTACCTGTGCATGCCCGCAGAAACCAAATATAAGCAAGTATTTCTGCATGCCCGTAGAAAGCAGGTGTAAGCAAGCATTTCTGCATGCCCATAGAAAGTTACTGGTACCATGGCAACAGTAACCATAGTGATGCCTGCCTTTGATCTTTGACATGGTTAAGCAAGTATTTCTGCATGCCTGTAGAAAGCAAGTGTAGGCAAGCAGTTCTGTATGCCCATAGAAAGTGTTCTGACCTCACAATGTGCCTATGATGTCTCATAGGAGTTGTTCAGAACTCTTTGTATGGTCATGTGAAATCATAGAAACATAGTGTGCGCATGTGACACAGACACACAGACAGACAGAGATTTCTTGAATTTTATATATTTCTGCATGCCTGTTGCTGAAGGGTCTCCTCCTGTCTCAGATGGCTGTGTTGTTGTTCACAGTCATGCCTGCGACGTACTGCTCGAACCTCAGGTGTTTCATCTTCACGGCATCTTTTCTGACGTGCAGCAGTTCTCCTCACTCTATTGCTCTCCGTCTCATGGATCTTCTTCTTCTTCTTCGTTCAGACCACTGGTTGAGGGACAGGTGCACTGTAATTCCAGTTCATGGACAGGATCATGAAAATAGATCTGAGCAAAAAGTGGCTTTCGACCCTGTTCAGGAAGACCCGTACATGCCCATCGAAACCCAGAAACTGGAGCACCCAGAGAAAATCAGCACTTTGCTTGGCATTTTACACATTTGTAGTGTAGACTGCCATTCCTCATGGGTACTGCTTTGAATGGGTGTGGTTTAAAGTAGTGTGTCCTATTCTTAATCGGGTGACAGACTGACACACTGACAGAAATTTCTTGAATTTATAGAATGCCTTCTGCCTTACTGAGTGAGATTTCCAGAATTACTGCTTCAAATGGGTGTGGTTTACAGTTGTGTTGTAGAAGCTGGGTTAATCATCTCAGACTGGATGCAGAGTGTAAACAGAGAAGGACAATAGGCATTATTGATTGACTCTCATTGACTCTCATTGAGATGAGAGAGATTATGGTGAGGTAGCAGGAAGAAGTAGTGGGGGGAGAAGGGTTGAATGTATTGTGATGCGAGATGTCATGCAGATGTGAGATGGGCGGTTAATATAAAAGGAGAGACCCTGGTGTATTGAGAGAGGCTTTCTCTGTGTATGACTGATGTGAGAGTGAATAAAGTCATCTGCTGCATAAGTCTGCCTCCGTTATTTGCACTCTCCACAGTGTGTCGTATTGTTAATCCGATGATGAGTATCCCTTCTTCTTCTTCTTCTTCTTCTTCTTCTCTCGGTTACTGGCGGATAGCAAACAACTGAAAGTGCATATCGCCACCTACTGTACAAGAGTTTGTGAGTGATGGTCTACAGTATATGACATGATGTACTGCTTCGAATGGGTGTGGTTTAAAGTAGTGTGTCCTATTTTTCTTCTTCATTCATCTTCTTCCGCTTAATCCTTTTCGGGTCGCGGGGGGGCTGGAGCCTATCCCAGCATCTTTGGGCGAGAGGCAGGGTACACCCTGGACAGATTGCCAGTCCATCGCAGGGCCAACACAGAGAGACAGACAACCATTCACTCTCACAGTCATACCTAAGGGCAATTTAGAATCCCCAGTTTGATGCCAATTAACCTAACTTGCATGTTTTTGGCATGTGGGAGGAAACCGGAGAAATCCCGGAGTAAACCCACGCAGACACGGGGAGAACACGCAAACTCCACACAGATCACTGTTGGTCGGGGGCTGGGATCGAACCCAGGATCCCCCGGCCAAGGGTGAGTTGCTGTGCTGCCACAGTGTGAACCACTCCGCCACCCCCATTCTTCTTCTTCTTCTTCTGTTAGATTTGATTGGCGGTTGGCAACCAGCTCAAAGGTGCATTACCGCCACTGACTTGATTACGCTTTCCTCATAGCTTTGTGATGTTTTCTTCATACCTTTGTGACTTCTTACTCATAGCTTTGTCGCTCTGTGACGTTTTCCTCATAGCTTTGTGATGTTTTCCTCATAGCTTTGCAACGATTTCCTCATAGCTTTGTGATGTCTTCCTCATAGCTTTCTGATGTAATCCTCATAGCTTTGTAGCTTTGTGACATCTTCCTCATAGCTTTGTGACGTTTTGACCAAGATTCGGGATTCATCCAGGTTTTGTTGTCGTCACCCGCATCACTGCTTATATCACTCTTCTTCTTCTAGATCTGATTGCCGGCCGGCAACCAGCCCACAGGTGCACCATCGCCATCCACTGGGTTGGAGCGTGGACAAGAGAATGGCAGGGAAAAAAAAACTAAATTCTTTTGATTAATCCAGTTGCACTTAAATATCTAAGTAGAGCTACATATATTTCTTTGACTGAGGTTCCTAACACGTTTTCCAAACCAAAACTTAAATTAGCCCTTTCCATTATTGCAATCAGATGTTTCCTTTTTTCCTGGTATCCCTGACATTCCAACAAAATGTGCTGAACTGTTTGCAGAGAACCACAATGTGCACAGCTGCCAGTTGGATGTTTACCTATTCTATGTAGCGTCTGGTTCAAAGTAGTATGTCTTATTCTCAATCAGGTGATGAGTATCTCCTCTTTCCTGTTTCTGCCAAGTCCCATTCCAGAGACCACCTGCTTTTGAATGTCATAAAGAGATCTTCCTGTATCTATTGAGTCCCAATATTCTTGCCACTTTTGCACTATATACTTGTTAATTATTGATTTGCCTTCTGCCTTACTGAGTGAGATCTCCAGATCCACTGCCTCAAATTTCAGTGATTGTTTTGCTAATAACTCCACATCCTCATTACCCTCTATTCCAACATGGGCTGGAACCCAAAGAGTGTGTCCTTCTTCTTCTTCTTCTTCTAGATTTGATTGGCGGTTGGCAACCAGCTCACAGGTGCATTACCGCCACGTCCTATTCTTAATCGGGTGATGAGTATCTCTTCTTTCGTGAGTGATGGTCTATATGACATCATAAAGACATCAAGGCAGGCATCGTGAATGATGGTCTATATGACATCAGAAAGACATCAAGGCGGAACATCGTAGGCAATCCTATGGTGACGTCATTGTCTATATGACAGCATTGCGATGATGTAGTGCTTCGAATGGGTGTGGTTTAAAGTAGCGTGTCCTCTTCTTAATTGGGTGATGAGTATCTCTTCTTTCGTGAGTGATGGTTTATATGACATCATACAGACATCAAGGCAGGCATAGTGAGTGATGGTCTATATGGCATGAAGTGCTTTGAATTGGTGTGGTTTGAAGTAGTGTGTCCTAGTCTTAATCGGGTGATGAGTATCTCTTCTTTCGTGAGTGATGTTCTACATGACATCATAAAGACATCAAGGCAGGCATAGTGAGTGATGGTCTATATGACATGTAGTGCTTTGAATGGGTGTGGTTTAAAGTAGTGTGTCCTCTTCTTAATCGGGTGATGAGTATCTCTTCTTTCGTGAGTGATGGTTTGTATGACATCATACAGACATCAAGGCAGGCGTAGTGAGTGATGATCTCTATGGCATGAAGTGCTTCGAAATTGGTGTGGTTTAAAGTAGTGTGTCCTAGTCTTAATTGGGTGACGAGTATCTCTTCTTTCGTGAGTGATGGTCTATGTGACATCATACAGACATCAAGGCAGGCATCGTGAGTGACGGTCTATATGACATCAGAAAGACATCAAGGCGGAACATCGTAGGCAATCCTATGGTGATGTCATTGTCTATAGGACAGCATTGCGATGATGTAGTGCTTTGAATGGGTGTGGTTTAAAGTAGTGTGTCCTCTTCTTAATCGGGTGATGAGTATCTCTTCTTTCGTTGAGTGATGGTTTGTATGACATCATACAGACATCAAGGCAGGGGTAGTGAGTGATGGTCTATATGGCATGAAGTGCTTCGAATTGGTGTGATTTAAAGTAGTGTGTCCTAGTCTTAATCGGGTGACGAGTATCTCTTCTTTCGTGAGTGATGGTCTATGTGACATCACACAGACATTCAAGGCAGGCATCGTGAGTGATGGTCTATATGACATCATAAAGACATCAAGGCAGAACATCGTAGGCAATCCTATGGTGACGTCATTGTCTATATGACGGCTTCGTGAGTCCTATGTTGTCTGATATCATAGGATCATCATAGGACATCATGCAAGCGTCACAAGCCGTCCTATGATGTCCTATGATTGTGACACACAGACACACTGACAAACCGACAGATTTCTTGAATTTATAGAGTGATGATGATAGAACGTATAACAACAAACATTCTGAAACATAAATAACGTTTTTATACTAACCTGTAATAAAACACAGTGACTTTACACGTTTACCCCATTCAACGCACACTGATGAGGGGTGTCTACTTTCTGAAGCGGAGGGACACCGCCTGTGAGAGTCACCAGGTCGTCTCGCAGTGGATAATTCGTCTCCGAGTTGAATGAGTGAAGAGTGGTTATGAACTGAGAGATCGAAATTAATAGCAACTACGCACGGCTCAAGGAAGCCCCTTCATTTTTTTTTTTTTTAAATCCTACTGGCGTCATAACGAAAATGCTACGATGACTCAGCCGCAAGTGAATGAGTTCATTCCCCCTCCTGAGTGCCCTGTTTTTGAGCCCAGCTGGGAGGAATTCTCCGACCCTTTTGCGTACATCAACAAAATACGACCAATTGCAGAGAAAACCGGCATCTGCAAGATTCGGCCACCGCACGTAAGTATTTCTGTAATTTCGACTGCTGTTGGTTGTGTTTGCTCGGTGTGCCTGCCCCGGCTGCTGTGCACAATTTAGCAGGGAAAGTTGTGTTTTCAGACAGGTTTCAACATGGCGGATTGCGGCTCAGAGTAGAACAGTGAGCTAGCCTCAGCCACCGGACTGTGTTGTGTTTGTATCCTCGACAGCAGGCTGTCACTCTGTCACCCAGCAGTTTCAACCTCCAACTACTCAGCCATAGATTTATTCCAAACGTCCAGTTTCTATTGCGCCGCATTTTCTAAAAAAAAGATGATTCAAATATTAAAGTTTGCGTGTGCGCAAACGTAAACGACAATTGTTTACGTTAGTGCAGATTTGAAGTGCTTCCTGGAGTCAAGAGCACGGAAATGCCATGATTTCATGTCAACTAATATTCTGATTATTGTTCGTGTTCGACCGTTTCAAAAATGTTGAGTGCGAGTTGGGCACCGATTCGGTGAATTTAGCCAGTCTGAACGAACTTGGCGAACGTCATCCAGGGCCCGTTGAAAAAGCCGCAGTTGTGCGCTGCGAACGCAGGCTAACGTACGTGCACCGTGACCAACTGTTTATGGAGAAAAGAGGTCGCCAAACACGGAGGCCAATGGACACACTCAGGCTGCCTTTATCTTTGTTTCTTTGTTAGTATAATCTTTGCTCACATGGACCAATAATGTTTTAACATTGTTTGCCGTTTACCGACTGTATTATACTTTTTATTGTTATTTTAAAAAAATATTCCGCAAAGGTTGTCTCTTTATTTTCCTTTTTTTTTTTCCTCATTTGTGTTTGTTTCTAATATAATGTTCACGCAAATAATTCCACAGAATTAAATATTATCTAAGCAAACAAAATAAGAAACGTTAATGAAAATCTAAACAAAAAGAAAAAGTATAGTCTATTTATATACTGTGTCTCATTGGCCTCATTTGTGGGTGCTGTAATGGGATTGGGCACATGCCTTTTTCAAGGGTGTGTCCAAGCATAAAAGCAAATTGAGCGGAAATATTTTTTTCTGACTGAATTTTAGTTATCATCTAAAATAAATAAATTTTTTTAAATATTAATAGAAATTGCCTAGATTGACTGTTAACATTTAAAGCAGTAAAATACTTATTTTGTACTGTGTAAGCTCTGTGTATGAGGTACAAGCGGCTGAACTGCTATCAAAAGCTAGTGGGTGGGGTGACTGCTTTAGCTGCTGGTTAGCTGGGCAAATGGCTGAAATACACAGCTCATGTAAACAAAAGAAGGCACCAGGAAAGGTTTTGAGCAGACTGGGTGATGGTGGGTTTTCATTTGCCCTGAAGTGGAATAAATTAAATGGGTTTGACTGTGTTGAAACCTACAATTGCACTCAAGGTTATACACCCCCTCAGCAAAATTTTAATTATTTTAAAAATGTATAAACTTTCAGCTGATTGCCAAAACAACATTAAACAAAGAGCATTTAAACAGTTCCTGTAAATGTTGAAATGGGTTTGAAGAGTAATGGTAATTTGCAGTGGGATTGAGTCAGTTCAAGTTCAACTGTATTTACTTGTCCACTAGTGTACTGTACTATTCACGATATATCAGCATTACTTTCTAAAATTTAAATCCAGAGTTTGCCTTGCACAGTATATATGCCTGCATCACCACTTTGATATGAACATTAGGACTGTACAGTGGTGTGTGTGCCAGACAAACCAATAAATAATTATAATTCATTCAGCAGATTTTTACGTGTGTGTGTGGAAGGATCCTAGAGGCCTTTGTCATTTTACATGTAAGGTCCTTTGAATGTAGGTAGAATCTCTCCAGTCTTAAGATCTCATGTTCTTTGTTTCACTTGTCTCCGTTTCACTTTGCCCCAGCAGTTCAAAAAGGAGTTTTCAAAACGGAAGTAAACATTGCACCACAACCTGTTTTTATCAGTGATTTTCTGGGTGCATGGTATGTGGTTTAGTTTCCTCCTGGGTTTGACAGTGTCACAGTTTAGCTGCAGATGTTCAGTAGCTCAGATGCAGGTGGCTTTTAGTGATTTGCTTCTGCTGTTTGGGATTGAATTCTCACCACTCATATTTGCCTTTTTTGCACCTGGGGTAAACACTAGTCTTGTAGATGCCAAAATTGCATTTGTGCCTGGAGGTTGGTTTGTAAAGCCCAGTACAGTTCCACATGTTTCCAAATGATTGTGTTTCTTTTGTGCGCGTTCATTTGTGGGCCTAATCCAATGATAAGGTTGTGTTAATTCAGCCATTGTTATCCCTCCTTTGACCACCATTGTCCAGGCCCTGCCAAGCTCTGTATGACATTTTATAAAGGATGCAATAACTGAATGCAGTAGACGGCTACCCTAGCAGAATAAGATAATTGTTTTCAAACAAGTTGTTTCTATAAGTTTTAAGATTTGAGTGACGTGAACCAGACAAAGTGCCATAAGATATTTTTTTCTTGTTTTGGTTTATAAAAATTTGACTTCATTCACGGAAACAATATGTTTAAATTATCCATGTAGCATTAAGAGCTCTGATTCAACGCAAATGACTAAAATCTTACTTGTGCATTTCAGCAAGCATCTTAAATCATTATGTTCTGAAACTGGGCTTACTGATGTATGGGGGGGCTGAAAAGTTCATAGGCTGGAAAGGTCATAGTGGTCAAATTTGACCGAATGTGGTTTATTTTTCAGCTGCAGGGATCCAAGCACTGCAACACCGATGGAAGAAGTGTGTGGACTGAAGGGGAGACTATGTTAAAAAATAAACCACATTGGGTCAAATTTGACCACTATGAACTTTTCAGCCCCCCCCCCCCCCAAGTAATTGCTCCTTTTGGGCACAGTAATCCAATGTTTTGAACATTGTGAGCAAAGTTGTCATTAGTGTGTTGTTGTAATTGGTGTTTAAATGGTTCTTCTGAAAGCCTTTTCACACATTTGGGCAGGAAGTGTTCAGTTACTTCTGTGATAATTTTTCAAAGTAACCACATGTGACATTTAAAAATGTAGCTTGGGGGAATTGGAAATCTGAGTGGGCCATGTTTACTGTTTTGAAAGCAGACCAGATATGTAATCTCACTGCCATTTAAAGATTTTTCATCTGTAGATAACGGTTTAACTCAGTCAAAGCAGTATGTCAAATAATCATAATCAGCTCACATGTTGCACTGTGAGTTGAGCGCAGATATGAGACATTAAGATTTTACCCCCATGATAAACACTTCTACCTCTTCTTCTCTAATGACCAGGAGTAATTGGAGCTTTACACATTACAGTTTTGTTCATATTAAAGTGAGTTTTTAGCTCACAAACACTCCAGCCATGTCAGTTTGACCCACTCTTTTTCATTACCAAGAATGGCTTTGTTTGTCTGACACTCAGGGACGTCTCCCCACGTAGTCCGGTGGCTATAAATCCCCTATAAAAACAAATCTAGATTGTCTAAAATGGTGTTTTATGCCCTTTTTTCTACAAAAAAACTTTCATTGTCTTTAAGTTTCATGTCTTTTCACTTTCCACCCCCCATGCCAGATTCGGTGTATACTAGGCTCAACCACATACAGGTGCATCTCAGTAAATTAGAATGTCATCGAAAAGTTGATTTATTTCAATAATTCATTTCAAAAAGTGAAACTCTTATATAGATTCATTACATAGTGATATATTTCAAGGGTTTATTTCTTTTAATTTTGATGGTTATGGCTTATAGCTCATGAAAACCCCAATTTCAGTTTCTCAAAAAATTAGAATATTACATAAAATTAATTAAAAAAAAAAAAAAAGATTTTCAATAGAAATGTTGGCCAACTGAAAAGTATGTCCATGTACACGCTCAGTACTTGGTCGGGGCTCCTTTTGCATAATTACTGCATCAGTGCAGCATGTCATGGAGGCGATCAGCCTGTGTTACTGCTGAGGTGTTATGGAAGCACAGGTTGCTTTGATAGCAGCCTTCAGCTTGTCTGCATTGTTGGATCTGGTGTATTTCATCTTCCTCTTGACAATACACCATAGATTCTGTATGGGATTTAGGTCAGGAGAGTTTGCTGGCTAATCAAGCACAGTGATACCATGGTCATTAAACCAGATATTTGTGCTTTTGGCAGTGTGGACAGGTGCCATGTCCTGCTGGAAAATGAAATCAGTATCTCCATAAAGCTTGTCAGCAGAGGGAAGCATGAAGTGCTCTAAAATTTCCTGTTAGATGGCTGCACTGACATTGGACTTGATTAAACACAGTGGAGAAACACCAGCAGATGGCATGGCTCCACATATCATCATTGACTGTGGAAACTTCACACTGGACCTCAAGCAACTTAGATTCTGTGCCTGTTCACACTTCCTCCAGACTCTGGGACCTTGATTTCCAAGTGACAGGACTTGGCACCTGATTTGGGGAGCGATGTCATCTGCTGGTGTTAGTCCTCTGTGTTTTATCAAGTCCAAAGTCAGTACAGCTGTGTACTAGGACATTTTAGAGCACTTCATGCTTCCCTCTGCTGACAAAGTTTATGAAGATGCTGATTCCATTTTCCAGCAGGACTTGGCACCTGCCCACACTGCTGCCAAAAGTACCAAAGCCTGGTTTAATGACCTTGCTATCACCACATTTTACTGGCCAGCAAATTCTCCTGACCTAAACCCCATACAGAATCTATGAAGTATCGTCAACAGGGAGATGAGAGACACCAGACCCAACAATGCAGATGAGCTGAAGGTCACTATCAAAGCAACCTGGGCTTCCATAACACCTCAGCAGTAACACAGGCTGATCATCTTCATGCCACGCCACAGTGATTTAGTATTAATTCATGCAAAAGGAGCCCTGACCAAGTACTGAGTGTGTGCATGGAAATACTTTCAGCCAACATTTCTATTAAAAAAAAAAAAAAAAAAAAAAAAAAAAAATTTAATTTGATCTTATGTAATATTCTAATTTTTTGAGAAAATGATTTTTGGGTTTTCATGAGCTGCAAGCCATAACTATCAAAATTAAAAGAAGAAAAAAACACTTGAAATATATCACTCTGCTTGTCATGAATCTGAGTTTCATTTTATGAATTGAATTCCTGAAATAAATCAACTTTTTGATGATACTCTAATTTAGTGAGATGCACCTGTAGTGGCTAGCACTACATTTTCAGCATAAATGGTGTGATAAAAGGGCTTACCAGTTGAAGGACATGCCCAGTTGTATGCACGGTGGCCCAGGATAATGACTGAAACTGCATTGGTCCTTAAAAGCAGTTTAGTGGTAAAACCCATCTTAATTTGGGTCAACCTTTCAAAGTAGCTTGTTAAAATACTAACTACCCTGGAGGATAACTTCAGTTAGGCCTGAGTGTCCTGATTGGCTCAACACTACCCATGTGCCAGCACAACAATGTTGCCAGATGGGAAATGTTGAAGTATCGTACCAGTGGCTTAAAATTATCATATTGTTGAGGAAAATTATCGTACACATCCAGTTTTCATTCTGACGTGGCTCAGGACAATCTGCTTCAGTAACACATTATCACAGATCATGCATATTACAGCCTATAACACAGTTTTACCTTTAAATAGTCTTAACAGATTGGTTGTTAAAAAGCACCTCTGCCTGTGTGGAGTACAGGATGTGCCTGTACTGAATGGCCCAAAATATCAGTCGTACTTGACTATCTTCTGTACGCCTTCTGTGGAATCATGATATATCAAGATCTTGCCTCATAAATATTTTGAGAAGTACTCTGTTTATACATTAGGAATAAACAATCAATTCACCTAAACTACTACTAAAATGCCTCTGATAATTGAAGCAGAAAACCTGTTTGTTTTATTGAGAACTACAATTCAGTGACATTTTTGCAGATATTTGCACATTGCAGCACTGACAAAGCTTTAGTACTAATGCCAACAACAGGTTTGAACCACCCAGTAAAACTGGGGTCTGCCCCCCCCCATTTGTTTCTCAACCTGCTCATGATGTTGCTTACTTGTTGAGTCTGCTGTGCCTGCATTAGTGCTGTAATGTACACAAACGATTCAATCAAGTATACTAGTTTTTATGGGTGAACGTACTGTACTGAATCACTCACCGGAGCTGTACTGGAAGCTAGGGATCACCAGCTGAATCCCCGCCTGAGCAGCAAGTGAGCCCCACCCGCTCAGTTCAGCTGACTCTCAGTTCGATGAGTGGTAGGCAGTTGGAGCTCCAGTACAGCACAGTGATTCGGTGTACAGCTATTTATAGCAGATCTTTTTAGCTTGACTTGACACATTTCAGTGAACTGTGGATCCCATCACTAACCTCCATCCGAGTCTGCCTCTCTCCTACTGCAACACAGGTCTTCTGTCTTCTTTTCTACACAGCCTGTGCATGTGAGATGACGCATAAAAACAAACGTATGTATGGGCAGGATCCCTATTCTAATTGTGTTTGCTAATGTATTAACATAGCCATGTAATGAAGGGGTTAAATTATCATACATTAGGGGATTTTTGAAATTATTGATCTTACATCATACAGAGGGCAAAACTATTGTACAAATACTATGATTATCATACGTCTGGCAACACTGCAGCACCACAAGTAGTTACATCTTCCCTCTCATTTCGCCTTTTTGCAGGGGCCAGGGCTTAAGTAAAACTTTACATCAAAAATGAGACATTTGAGCAACTTTGCTCTTGATATGTCTTGAAAGTCATAAAAACCATGTTACAGACATGTTAAGGGGGGAAAAACCCTTGATGTTTGGCGGAGTGTCACTTTAAATAGTCTCACTTTTAAAAAGGTTTTGCTGACTTCTGAGCCCTAGCTGGCAACCTGTTTTCAGTTCTCGCAGGATTTTTTGTGGTTTGATGTGTGTTTTAAACATTTAAATGCATTCATATCAGAAATGGGTGCTTATTTTTTTAATAAACCTCTTTTTCAGTATTCAGTTCCAATACAGAGGTCTTTGTGTTTATGGACAGAAACAAACTGATGACTTAGATTATGATGAGACATTTTTTTTAACAGATGTTTTTGGAAGTTTTAGCTTTATTTTAATGTCACACTAACAATATATTGCTTTCTGTGCCTCATGATTCTTATTTCCGAAGAGCTGTTCT
The DNA here is from genome assembly GCA_020510985.1 of Pholidichthys leucotaenia. Taxonomy (NCBI): domain Eukaryota; kingdom Metazoa; phylum Chordata; class Actinopteri; order Cichliformes; family Pholidichthyidae; genus Pholidichthys; species Pholidichthys leucotaenia. The sequence continues at coordinate 143,731,823 of CM035837.1, forward strand.
GTTTAGTTTTGCATTAGCATACCTGCCAACTACTCCGGTTTTGCCGTAATGGTTCCGGTTTTCAAGACCCCATTCCGGGTTACGGCTTTATTAATGAAAATTACGGTTTTTCACTAAAAATTCAGTCAAAAATTTTCAATCGTAAAAAAAACACGAAAGCAATTCCAAACACGAGATCGCTAGGAATCGTATCTAAATTTAGAACAAACGCAATCGGCACTGCTTCCTGTAGGTGTATTGCGCATGTGCGAGAGGTCTGAGCTTAAGGTGCGCCCTTTCAGCCAGAACTGGAAGTGGCGTCTCTGTCGAACACGCTGTATTTACGCTCACTGTCGTGCAAAAACCTGCTAAAAAGGTGAGCGGCTGCCAAGAACCGGTGACGCATTGCTCCACGACGGCCGCTATGCTCATGTCCGAGGCGTCGGTAGTGAGCGCTGTCCGAGCCGCTGGGTCTGGGTGCGCCAGTAGTGCAGCGTTCGCCAGAGTTGTTTTAACCTCAGAACGCCTGCTCCCGCTCAGGAGTCCAGTCGACTCTGTCCGCCGGTTTCCGTTTCCGAGTGTGGCGTACAACGGCTGTATGAACTGGGCTGCGCGGGGGAGGGAACGGTTATAAAAAGTTAATCATCCCCAAAAATCATACCCACCTACCTGATGGGTCTCTTCTTCGCTAAGAGGGTCACCATCATGCCCAAAGACTTCCAGCTGGCCAGCCGCATCCACGGAGAGAGAACTTAGACTTTCTGCTGCACATTCACCAACCATAATGCTCCGCACTGTGTGTCTATATATATATTTATAGTAATATGTACATATGTTTACTAGATGTTCTTGTTTTTTTTCTTGCCTTCTGATTATTGCTCTGAGTGTTGCTATCCCTGTGCTGTTGCAATCCTGGAATTTCCCCATTGTGGGACTAATAAAGGCTTATCTTATCTTATCTTAAAACTCCTGCAGCGCCCTGACATTGATGTTGAGGAGAAAAAAAAATAGCAAAACAATGTAGTTAGATTACTTTTATGATTCGAAACAGTTTGAAATTGACAGTGCACAGTGGACATTGACTCATAACTTTTGAATATTTCTAAGACTTAGCTACATCAGTTATTGTGCAAAATGAACTGCTCAAGACTCAGTGGAGATTGAAACTGGTGATCTGAAATGAATGCTGGAATTATAAAAAGTAATGGTATGTTGGAATTTTATTTCTATTATGGAATAGATAAAATTAATTGATTTTGATTTGATCAGGTGTTAAAGCATGTGATGGAAAATGCTTGTTGGAATATTTTAGGAATGCTATCTTCTTGGAACATAAGTCAATATTATACAGTAATAAAGTGGCGTTCAGCTGTTTGTTTTATGTCATTTAAGCACAGTTCTGGTACTTAAAAATCATAAAAACCCAGGAGCTTCGGGGGGGCTTTGCCCCCCTTGCCCCCCCCACCCCACCGGGGCCCTGCTCCGGACCCCGCTGGGGGACTACGTCCACCAGACCCCCTACTAAATTTTCAGCTAATTTCTTCAACCCCAAATCACATCCCTGGAGCCATTGTTTCCATTTGGAATTGCGAAGGAATTAGGTCAGCATTGTATACGTTTTCATCATGGAATCTGCTGGAGAAAAATCACAAATGAGTGTGAAAAACAAACGATAATTACAGTCTTTTCACGAGGAATACCCCAAAGCATTTCCAGGAATTGTTATTCGCTCAAGAAAGGGTGAAAATTACCCCAACTGCACTTTGTGTAGACAAGATTTTTCGATCAGACATGGAGGAATCAGCGATGTGAAAGACCACGTGGGAACGAAAAAACACAAGTCGAATGCCAATGCCAGTGACACCAGCAGCAAACTTTCTACGTTCTTCGTAAGAAAAATAGAAACATGATTACTGAGGAAATATGAGGTTGTTAGCCACATTTTAACTTGATTTAATGCTAATATTTGTTTGCCGTCCCTGAACCCCCCACCAGGACTTTGTCCTGGACCTACCGGGGCCTGCGGCCCCTGGACCCCGGCTAGCTACTAGGCTTTTCAGGTTTTAAAAGTTGGCAGGTATGCATTAGTATGTCATCCTTTTTTTTTGTTTTGTTTTTTGTTAGTGAAGCAAAAAAGGATCCTCACTGCAATAGATAGTATGGTACATCGTAGGCTTGAACTGGCAATAAGGGGAATATCTCACTGGGCTGTGACGGTTCACAAACTAGTTGGAGATAATAAAAGTGACAAGTACACAAATTTGTGACAATTTTCACTTGGACTTACACTAAATTGGCATTTATGACAAATTGGCAAATTTGCAGATATCAGTATATTAAATGATGCAATGATAATAATGTATGTATAGCATATGAAAAAAATAAATGGGGGGGAGGAAATCACTTCTTCCCCACACATTCAGGAAGAAAATTACTTGCCTACGGATTTAACTTCTTGCCAGATTGAATTTCAAATTAAAATTTTAAGTGTGTGCAATTTCTACTCACCAGTTGACATGGGGCTATTGATTTTCTTCACTATTCTGAGTCAGCTCCTGCAAAGTTGTATTTTAATTTCTGTGTCTGGGCTGCAACCGACACAGTAGCTTAATGCTGGTTTGCCTTGTCAGAAACTAAAAAGCTAAATTGAGAAGGGTTCGAAACACCTGTGATGACTCTTGACTATTTTGAGAGAAGAGTTGCTGCACAAATTTTTTGAACGTATTCAAATTTCCTTCAATACAAAAGCAAAGCCCTGCAACTCACGAGAGGAAATTGAGGATCCCTCGAATATTTAGAGATTTTGGAAATTTCTTGCAAATGCTGTTCTCCAACTAGTCATGAGCCATCGCATCCCAGTGAGGTACTACCCTAATAGTTTGAGAGGAACAGACATGGTGGAAAGCTGGATCTAGCAAATGGAGCAAACATTTAGACACGTTGGGATTTAAGGGAGTGGGGGAAAAACTATTGTAACATCTGCCTCATCTCACAATAATTGTCTTTTACCTAAGAAATTAAAGAAATGTTATTAAAATCATAAAATGCCTTTTTTTTCTCTTCAGGACTGGCAGCCCCCATTTGCCTGTGATGTTGACAGATTGAAATTCACACCTCGGATACAAAGGCTTAATGAGCTGGAGGTACATGTATTTGTTTACATAAAATATGTGATCTAAATATGGTATTTTACATTATAAAATTATGTTGTGCTAGTTGCTAATGTCAGTAAATTGATACTTGCGTGTGTGTATAATTATGTGTGTGTGTGTGTGTGTGTGTGTATATATATACACACACATATGCAGCGAGGAAAATAAGCATTGAACATGTCAACATTTTTCTCATTGAACATATTTCTGATGGAGCCATTGACCTGAGATTTTCACCAGATATCAGGAACAACCCAAGTAACCCATATATACAGTGGGGAAAAAAAAGTATTTAGTCAGCCACCAATTGTGCGAGGTCTCCCACTTAAAAGATGAGAGAGGTCTCCAATTTTCATCATAGGTATACCTCAACTATGAGAGACAAAATGAGAAAAAAAAAAAAAATCCAGAAAATCACATTGAAGGATTTTTAATAAATTAATTGGTAAATTCCTCGGTAAAATAAGTATTTGGTCAATAACAAAAGTTCATCTCAGTACTTTGTTATATACCCTTTGTTGGCAATGACAGAGGTCAAACGTTTTCTGTAAGTTTTCACAGGGTTTTCACACACTGTTGCTGGTATTTTGGCCCATTCCTCCATGCAGATCTCCTCTAGAGCAGTGATGTTTTGGGGCTGTCGCTGGGCAACACGGACTTTCAACTCCCTCCAAAGATTTTCTCTGGGGTTGAGATCTGGAGACTGGCTAGGCCACTCCAGGACCTTGAAATGCTTCTTACGAAGCCACTCCTTCGTTGCCCGGGCAGTGTGTTTGGGATCATTGTCATGCTGAAAGACCCAGCCACGTTTCATCTTCAATGCCCTTGCTGATGGAAGGAGGTTTTCACTCAAAATCTCACGATACATGACCCCATTCACTTCCGCCCTCCCAAGAGAGCAGACGCTTTTTTCTTCTCTCCTGCTGATTTTTTCCTCCCCTCCTACTGGATCCCAGCTTGCTGTTGTTTGTCTGCGTCTGACTGCGACCGCCGAAAAGAAATTATGGAGTTAATAAGCTGGGCTTTGAACACAATTGACACTATTTTTTCAACAAGGAAAAGTGCTCCGGGGGAAGCTGTTTGCCCCGCTGGAACGGCTCCAGTGGGCTATCTATGTGACACAGGTATTTGGAAAATGCTGTGTCTCTCTAATCTCTCTATCGAAGATATTGAAGATTTGTTTATCTTCGTAATCTTGGTGATTGGGATAATTCTGATTGGGACGGGAATTGTCTTGGTTTACCGCAAATTGCTGAAGATGGATTCAACCTATCAAAATGCTGGCCAGGCGAGGTGCATCCAACAAATTGAGAAACTGGAGAAGACCCTGATAGCGACTACTGGAGAACTGTCTCGTAAGGTGGATTACATCATGGGTTCGCTCAGGTCTTTCCACGACGAGTTCAAAGCTGCGCAATGAAGGATTAATGTACTGAATCTACAGAAGAAATACAAGTCTTCTCTGTGATCAGTCCTATTTGGCATTATTATTCCCCATGAAAATTCCTCCTGGCTGTCTGCAGACTGTTTTTTTTCAAAATCATGAGCACAAGGCCTTGGACAGCCAGCTGCAGCGCCAGATAAGACTGGGCGCCAGACAGACAAAACATCTTCTGCCAAGGGTCCTTGGGTCTCTCTTATTATCATCAACACTGCTCAACACCGCACACACATTGATTCATGAACTGATTAAAGATATACTGTACACTGCTCTCTTGTGTCTCGTGAATTCTGAGTTGTTGCTCTGTGCTATTGAGAGATTTTTTTTTCATTGTAATCACAATCTGCTTAAAAATAAGCTGTATTTTGATAACGAAGTTTTTTTTCTCCTCCCCCCTTGTGTCGTTCCCTCCCTTCCCCTCCCTTTCTTATCTATCTCTGTTTGATGAGGCGCCTTTATGGCTGCCGTGTCGTTGTGTCGCGCGCATGCGCACCAATGTCAAGTCAAGTTCCTCGTGTGTTTTTTTACATGCTTGGCAATAAAGTTTATTCTGATTCTGATTCTTTCTTTCCTTTACACGGATCAGTCGTTCTGGTCCCTTTGCAGAAAAACAGCCCCAAAGTATGATGTTTTCACCCCCATGCTTCACAGTAGGTATGGTGTTCTTTCTTCTCCAAACACGACAAGTTGAGTTTTTACCAAAAAGTTCTATTTTGGTTTCATCTGACCATATGACATTCTCCCAATCCTCTTCTGGATCATCCAAATGCTCTCTAGCAAACTTCAGACGGGCCTGGACATATACTGGCTTAAGCAGGGGGACACGTCTGGCACTGCAGGATTTGAGTCCCTGGCGGCGTAGTGTGTTACTGATGTAGCCTTTGTTACTTTGGTCCCAGCTCTCTGCATGTCATTCACTAGGTCCCCCCATGTGATTCTGGCATTTTTGCTCACCGTTCTCGTGATCATTTTGACCTCACGGGGTGAGATCTTGCGTGGAGCCCCAGATCGAGGGAGATTATCAGTGGTCTTGTATGCCTTCTCTTTGCTCCCACAGTTGATTGCTCCCACAGTTGATTTCTTCACACCAAGCTGCTTACCTATTGCAGATTCAGTCTTCCCAGCCTGGTGCAGGTCTACAATTTTGTTTCTGGTGTCCTTTGACAGCTCTTTGGTCTTGGCCATAGTGGAGTTTGGAGTCTGACTGTTTGAGGTTGTGGACAGGTGTCTTTTATACTGATGAGTTCAAACAGGTGCCATTAATACAGGTAACGAGTGGAGGACAGAGGAGCCTCTTAAAGAAGAAGTTACAGGTCTGTGAGAGCCAGAAATCTTGCTTGTTTGTAGGTGACCAAATACTTACTTTACCAAGGAATTTACCAATTAATTCATTAAAAATCCTTCAATGTGATTTTCTGGGGTTTTTTTCCCCTCATTTTGTCTGTCATAGTTGAGGTATACCTATGATGAAAATTGGAGACCTCTCTCATCTTTTAAGTGGGAGAACTTGCACAATTGGCGGCTGACTAAATACTTTTTTGCCCCATTGTACAAAGAAATCATGGCAACTGTGTTTACAAAACAAGTTATATTTATTGAAGTAAAATGACACAGAGAATAAGTGTTGAACAGGCTTGGTGAAATTCATTTAATATTTAGTAGACAAACCTTTGTTGGTAATAACAGCTTCCAGACGTCTCCTGTATGGAGAAACTAGGTGCAGGCATTGCTCAGGAGTGATTTTACCCCGTTCTTCCACACAAACTGTCTTCAAATCTTGAAGGTTCCATGGGTGTCTTCGGTGAACTCTGATCTTCAGTTCGTTCGGTAGATTTTCAATTGGATTCAGGTCAGGTGACTGACTGGGCCATTTTAGCAGCTTTATTTTCCTTCTTTGGAGCCAGTTGTGTTTGGGATCATTGTTTTGCTGAAATGTCCACCCTTGTTTCATCTTCAGCATCTTGGAAGATGGCAACAGGTTGTTGTTAAGGATGTCTCTGTACATTTGTCCATTCATCTTTCCTTCAATTATATGAAGTCTGCCTGTACCATGTGCTGAAAAACACCCCCACACGATGATGCTCCCACCTCCAAACTTCATTGTTGGTATGGTGTTTTGGGGCTGATGTGCATTGCCATTTCTCCTCCAATCATGCTGTGTGTTGTGGCATCCAAAAAGTTCAGTTTTGGTCTCATCTGACCAGACTACAGTATATTCTTCCAGTATTTTATTGGTTTGCCCAAATGTTGTGCAGCAAACTTTAAACAAGCTTCAACATGCTTTTTCTTCAGCAGTGGAGTCTTTCGAGGTGAGCAGGCACAGAGCCCATGTCAGTTGAGTGAATTACTTGTCGTTTTCTTTTAAACAGCAGTACCTGCTAACTCTTCTGGAGCTCTCTACAAGTGTTCTTTGACTCTTGGATAACTCTTCTGATAATTCTTTTGACTCCTCTGTCAGAAATCTTGCGAGAAGCTCCTGGTCGTGGCCGGTTTATGATGTTCTTTCCACTTCTGAATGATGGCTCCAACAGTGTTCGCTGGAACATTCAGCAGTTTAGAAAGTGCCTGCAACCAGTGCCATCATTCTGTTTTGTAACAATAAGGTTGTAAAGGTCTAGAGAGAACTCTTTGCTTCTACCCATCATGAGTTCTTTGTGGTGTGACAGTCTCATTTACAGACCTTTTTAAAGGCTATCAGTCAGGACTTAACTAGCTGAAATTAATTTGCACTAATGGGGGATGGGATGGCTTCCTAAATTCTGATGGATTTCAGCTGGTTTCTTGGCTTTCTATGCCTTTTTGCACCTTTTTTTCTTCATGTGTTCAATACTTGTTCCCTGTGTCATTCCACTTTATTAAATGTTGTTTTGTGAACACAGTTGGCTTGATTTCTTTATGTATGTATTATTTGGGTTGTTACTGAAATCTTAGGTCAGTGGCTCTATCAGAAATATGTTTGAGAAAAATGATGTGTTCAATACTTATTTTCCCTGATAATATATAATATATACACACGTGTATATCGCATTTGTGTGCAAGCAAGAAAAACACTTCCCCATTTTGCAGTATTGGATATTTTACTCTGGATAAATGTTTGTTAGGGTGAATATATGTAATTCATAGAAACAATTTATGAACATAACTAATCAGTAATTGTAGTAGGTTTCCCTATATAATCCTGCATGAAATAATTCAATATTTATTACACAGCTAACAGATCATTGTTTCATCCTGTTTTTAGGCTCAGACTAGAGTTAAACTTAACTTCTTGGATCAAATAGCCAAATTTTGGGAACTCCAAGGATGCACTTTGAAAATTCCTCATGTGGAAAGAAAGATTTTGGACCTGTACCAACTGAATAAGGTACATAAATGTCTTCTGGTAATTAATTGTTTGTGTATAACAAACTTTCACAAAACGATCTGTATTAAAACCATGATTTCTCTCATTTGAAGTTGGTGAATGAAGAGGGAGGCTTTGATGTAGCCTGCAGAGAGCGGCGCTGGACTAAGATTTCCATTAAAATGGGCTTTGCTCCAGGAAAAGCTATTGGCTCTCATCTACGGGCGCACTATGAGCGGATCTTGTACCCGTATAATCTGTTTCAGACTGGAGCCAATCTGCCCGTACGTTCTGTTGATTTTACTTTCTCCTTATTAGTGGTCAGTTATTTTGTTTGTGGTGTTTGCTACAACATGTAGCCATTTGGATATTTTAGAAACGTTACTCTGGTACATACTAGTAGGAAGTAATTTAAACTAGGGCTGCACCTAACGACTATTTTAGGGCTCGGGTAATGGCCCACTCTAATCAAAGACTACAAGAGTAATTGCATACTTTTTTTTTTTTTTTTTTAAGAAACTTGAATTGACCAACATTTGTGGAACTTTTCTTTCCTAAAGAGCAGTAGTAATTGAATCGGTGAATTCAAAAAGGGCCCAAAGTCCACACTTTTTCAAAGGGGACTTGGGCCCTTTTTTTGAATTCACCGATTCAATTGTACCAAACACTCAGTAACACAGGTACACATTTATTGCAATGTTTATTGCATAGAACATAACTTTAAATGTTTCGTTACTCCACAAAGTTACGTTCGCTAGCCGCTAGCAGCAGTGGCAGTATGTTCTTTGATCATATAAGCATAATTAGCATAGCTGACTAGATTCTATTCATCTTAATTTAAAATCTCAATCATGTATCTTGTCTCAGGTGTGCTAGCTGTGCATGATGTGGAATGCTTTCTGCCAAGACACTGTAACATCGACGTAGGATGCTAGCTCACTGCTCAGCTTTACCATGTACACATTGCACAATGTGTTCCTTCAGTTTGAGCTTGAAATGATCCCAGACTTGAGATACTTTTGTCATTTTTTTTCTGACTTTCTTCCTCTTTGCCAGCCCATCACTTATGTCCCTCTGATATGGCGCCATCAAACAAAGTTGAGTCTAAGGGTGCTTTCACACCTAAATTTGTTTACTTTGGTTCGAATCAGTTGACAAGTTTGTTACTTTGTATCATTTTCTCCTTGGTTCAGTCCCCTTTCACACAGGCAAAAATTCAAGCAGACCAGACTGCGTCACGTTAAATCCTGTGAGACTTGCATCAGAATGTTCTTTGTGTCTTATTGGTCAGATTTTTTTTTTGCCGCGTGAACAGGAAAGGTAAATACAGGAAGTAGGATGACTACTGTGTCTTTATGCATTTCTGGGGAGAAAATAATACAAATTGTAGCATAATCTACAGGGGGTTATCATTTATTACATACGTGCATATACCACTTTCGACAAATCATACAGTTTGAAAATGAAACTCCGCTACGGATTGAAAATAACCTGTTAACGTTCATTAATCCTCCAGAACCATGGCATGCTCAGCCACAGATATTTTCAGAGATCCATCAGGTATGTACAGTGGCATAAAGTGTTTGACCATTTGCCACTGGTCCTGTTTTAGTGTGGTCCCTTTCTCACCTGCAGGACCGCACCAGAGTTCACCAGTTGATTCGAATCGAGACCACCTCTTTCAGGAGATCTCTGTACGGTTCCTTGGGTGTGCACCTGAGTGCGATTACCGTGTTCTCACCAGACAAAACGAACCCCACTAACAGAGAAAACGAACTTGAGTTCGACTGAAACAAACTAAAGCCTGTAGGGGTGAAAGCACCCTTGGTTACATAGCGGGACCGGAAGAACGTAGAAGTTCATATAGACTGGAAGTGCTATATTAAACGACATGTCCAAGCATAGATTTTGAATCGAGGAATTTTTGTAATTGAATTATTCGAGTAATGGTTGCAGCCCTAATTAAAACCTATTATTTGTCAAAACTCATATGGAACTAGACAACTTGGTCGCCTACTGTTTTTGCATTTTAAAGATTCAAATTTTCAGTAATTTTGCTATAGTTGTTTCCTGTATTTTAAATGTTTTCTAAAGCAGCAAGTTTCACATTTTGTAAGTTTTGATATTTCAAGCTCACCTGACATGAAGAAAAAAGCCCAAACAGAAACGTCATAAATGGCTTCCTTTCAGGGTCACCTGAGATTGTAGAAAATGGCATAAACAGAAAAATGAGTGCCTTCCTGTGTGTTTAGTAGTGATTGTGCCATTCCAGTGGTGGACTGAATCCATATCTAACAGGAACACCAACTAAGATTTAATTTTGAGAATCTGACTTTTCAAGTTCACCTAAACATACTAAAAATAGCACACACAGAGATCACATATGGCTTCCTGTATGTGTTGAATAGTTCCAACAGCCCAAGCAACCATCATGGCTGAGCTATAAAGCTGCCAAATCTTTAAAAATACAAAATGGCTTCAAGGGCAGCCATTTTGTTGCCTTTTTTTTTTTAATTAAAAAATGTGGTGTCCCTGTTTGGACTGAACATTCCCACAGAATATCAGAAGAATCTAAATAACATCGCCTGTCTTTTGCTCACAAGAAAGCTTTATGAAACCAGCAACTGTGGACAGACTGTGATGAATTTGTAGTGTCTCATGGGGATCTAACTATTACAGTTGCATACCTGCCAACTACTCCGGTTTTGCCGTAATGGTTACGGTTTTCAAGACCCCATTCCGGGTTACGGCTTTATTAATCAAAATTACGGTTTTTCACTAAAAATTCAGTCAAAAATTTTAAATCGTAAAAAAAACACAAAAGCAATTCCAAACACGAGATCGCTAGGAATCGTATCTAAATTTAGAACATAGCAACACGTGATGGCGGCCGGGATGGTCACTTTTTCAGTGCTGAGACAAAGTTGCTGATTTTGCCACTAAAATAACTAACCAACAGCGAATATCGGATCAACATTTGTGACGCACACACACAGGCTGAATTTCCACCTTGGTTGAACCAGCTTTTGAAGTAGAAATACCCCTTTATTCGCCTTTCACCGGGCTCTGTGAGTAAACTGAGTAGCGTTTCTTTTCGTGGTTCACTGCTACGCTTTACCTGAAGCGTTTGCTAAGCTAACGCTATCGCTATTGAGGGTATTGAGGTTTCTATTCTCGCGCGAAATCCCGGAGAGGCGTGCGTACATGGCGAGATGTAAACACGATGTAAACTGCTGCAGACGTTCGCACGACTGCACTTCAACCCTGGCAAGTGGACCACGGATTCGACATCTAAAGGGAGATTACATTTTATATAATGCCTAAGATTCTGAAGAACATGTGCTGTGTAATTGCAAGCCTTGTCATGCTTGTTGTATCATGTAAACACATAAAATATCAGAGCGATTTTGCCGTCTTTTACGCACGTGTCTGTTTAACAGTGCTAGTATACCCTGCTGATATTTCTAGTCTTCTAGTTACCTCCGCCAAGGAGGTTATGTGATTATCAGCGTTGGTTTGTCTGTTTGTTTGTTAGCAAGATAACTCAAGTTATGGACGGATTTTCATGAAATTTTCAGTTGTCAGAAATGAGGTATCCTACAGATGATTAGATTTTGGTGGTGATCCGGATCACCGTCTGGATCCAGGAATTTTTTAAAGGATTCTTTTTTTTTTTTTTTTTATTTAACATTGCGAGATAGGGCCATTTTCAATATTTTATTTATGATGTTAAACACTGTATGGGGGGAACTGTGGCACTTGGCGGAGGTCTGCGCTCTCCGAGTGCTTTTCTAGTATTCATAATACATCACATCCGGCCTATTCGAAGTTCTATGCAGTGTTAAGATAGTCTTTTGAATGCAAATTTAATGAATGAATGAGTCTTTATTTCGGATAGATTAAAAGTAAAGATTAAAAAGAAACAGAATAATATAACAAAGGCGAAAAAATCCAACAAGGATTAAACAACAACTCCTCTGATTATACAGTTCAACATAAGTTATCTGAAATGGGTGATGGCTGAAGCCGCAGCTTATATTGCCCACCCATATTCCATCCAAGAATTCAAAAGAAAAACAAAACAAGAGCGATTACAATTCAGAACAAAGCTAAGACAAAATGTGACAAAAAAAACTAACAACACAACACAGACTGGATATGACAATCCTTATGTGATTTTACATGTCATCTTGTATATATGTTTGGAGTATTTCTTCCTTTAGTTTTTGTTTAAATTGTCCAAGCTTTGTACATGATTTTAATTCAGGTCCAAAATCGTTCCATAATCTGACTCCTTGCACTGAAACACAGTGTTGCTTGGTGGTAGTTCTCACTGAAGGTTTTTGAAATATACATGTTCCTCTGAAATGATATTGTTTCTCCCTTATTTGGAACAGCTTTTGGATATTTGCGGGCAGTGATAGATTCTTAGCTTTAAACATTATTACTGCAGTTTTAAAGTCAACCAGATCTTTCAACTTGAGAGCTTTTAATTTAAGAAAAAGTGGGTTTGTTGGTTCCCTGTAAGCAGCTTTGTTTATTATTCTAATAGCTCTCTTCTGAAGCATAAAGACTGGATATATGTTTGTTTTATATGTATTTCCCCATACTTCAGTACAATATGTCATGTATGGGAGTATTAATGAATGATACAAAGTATATAATGTGGGTTGATTCAGCAAATATTTCGCTCTGTGTAGTATTGCAGTTGATTTAGATATTTTACCTTTAATATAATGTAATATGTGACTTCTATGTCAAATGCTAATATTTGTTTGACACTGCGGCCCCTGGACCCCGGCTAGCTACTAGGCTTTTCAGGTTTGAAAGTTGAAGAAATATGAGGTTGTTAGCTACATTCTAACTTGATTTAATGCTAATATTTGTTTGGCAAATATTAGCATTAGCATTAGCATCGACCCCTGGACCCCGGCTAGCTACTAGGCTTTTCAGGTTTGAAAAGTTGGCAGGTATGCAGTTGCAAGAATTCCATTGTATTTAAAAAATAAATTATAATCAGTTTGTTTTCTTATTGAAACTTTTCAGCCAGTTAGGTGAATAATTCATGTAAGCATCATAGTAAAATGCATCTAGTCTTTAATTCTGATAAAATGGCCTTGATTGTAGAAAATATTTTGTAGCATTGATGGCATCGATCAGTTTTTACCAGGGCAGTAATTTGTGAATTAAACTGTTTTTACTCCTTTAATTATTTAGATATTTCAATGTGCGTCTTTGTCACAAAAATATCTTTGGCTTATAATTACCTACAAAAATGAAAATTATGAAGAAATTTAAAGAGCCCATATTCTACTTTTTGGGGGTTTTCACTTGTATTAGTGCATTATGAAAGATTTTTGTGACTTTGTATGGATTGCAAAGCCAGACAGTCCAAAGTTCACATTCACAGGAGTTTTACTGTCCCACAGAGGCTTAAGTTTCTGTCTGAAATGCCTTGTTTGAATATGCCGTTCTCTACTGTGACATTATCATATCATTACTTATCAGACCTGATACAGACCTGCCCTGTGGCTAGTCTAGCCCTCTTCTCAGAGAAGTTGTTTCCCACTGAGCCTTGGTGATCACATAGCTATGGTGCCCCTTGCTTAGCTAGCAGTGCGACTGCAGTTTTCAGAGCTCTTCTCTGTATATTCTACTCACTCCACTAGACGTCTGTGGTTCCAACTCATTCATTATTAATCCACGGTTGATAATACATTCAGGCCTGTTATATAGCTCTTTTTAGCTTATTCCGGAAAACCTGAAAGGAGCCAAAGCGATGACGTGGTGTCCGTCCACCCACATTTCATGGGAATTGCTACCCCTCCTAGGCATTTGCCCCGATGGTTACCAAACTCACAATGATCCTCAGGTGGGTCTGTGTCCCAAGTTGTGGTCAAGGTCAAAGGTCAGGAGATCTGGGCACTCGCATGATTTTAGAAAATTACTTTGTCATGAAACTCACTCACAGTGACCCTCAGCTAGGTCTGCATCCAGGTTGAGGTCAAGGTCATTGTCAAATGTCAGGAGATCTGGAGCCTCATGTACAAAGATTTGCGTGGATTTCCTACTGAAAGATGACGTACGTTTAAATCAAGAAAACGCCATAAGCAAAAAAAAAATCCAGATGTATGAAACGGTGCTTATGCAGGAATCCAAGCACATTTCCTTCCCTTGACACACCTCCATTTGAATATGCAATTAGATGCAAATGGATATGCAAATAGATATACACAAGCCCTGAACATTTGATTCTCCTGTATCCACAATCAAAAATAATGGATTTAATGGAATTTCACAGACTGTGAGTTGGAGGCGCTTCTGAATGAGGTAGAGGCACGTTAAAAACATTTTGTTTGGCACGCTTTCCTCCAGCATTAGCGCCAGATACAGGTAATTCAATAGCCTGCTGACAGCCCTATAAGATTAGTTTACGGTTTTCCTTTATTCAGACAAGGATGAGAAGGAGATGTTTATTTTAACCTTGACATGGAACCTTGAAATTCCCGGTTGGTTTGCCAGCTCCCTCAGGAACGCCCCTCTTGCCAGGAACCCCGGTGTTGTCAGCCCCTGCACTGAGAAGGGCAGCGCACTGCTTCTCACTGTGTCACATTCCAAGAGCGGTTGTAGCTCTGAGCACAGTTCCACAAGGAATGCCCGTGGAAACCTAAACCGGCTGACAAGCCAGTCATCCTGTTCCAGAAAATCTGTCTCTAAGTACCCTTTCTCTTCTCACTGTGCGATTTTCAGTATCCTTTAATAATGCTAACGTCATTGTTGTTAGAGGCATTTTCTGCACTTCTTTGTGCTTGCTTTTATATCTGCTCATCTAATTGTGCACACACACTTCTGGCAGATAAACACACCTGTTGCAAGGTCTGTGGTGGACTGTGCCAGTCAGTGCATTATGACATGCACTATACAAAGAGCAGAGATAAACAAACCTATCATCTGGTCAGTCACTGCAACAGATACTGGAGTCAGTTTGTCTTGGCTTGTCCTTGCCACTGATAATACCTTTATCTGCCAAGAAAGTGCTGCTAGTCCAGCAAAAGCTAGGAGTACTCAAAATACTTTGCAAGCAGTTTCATGAAATGGTCAATCAGAAAGCAACTCATACCGGCTCGGACGTCGCCCGGGCTTACAAGGTCCGCGCTGATCTGTTCACACTCCCGACAGGCAGTGAAAAGTAAGCTAGGACCAGGAAGACAAAAGAAGAGGAAAACAGCAGCCTTGTGTGTAGCAGAATGGAATGTACGCACTCTGTTGGACAGAACAACATTACAGCACCCAGAAAGACAGACCGCGCTTGTGGCCCTGGAAATTGACAGGTACAATGTAGACATAGCTGCACTTAGTGAAACAAGATTGCCTGGATATGACAGCTTGGAAGACCATGGGTACATCTTCTTTTGGAGTGGGAGATCAACTCAAGAAAGGAGAGAAGTAGGAGTGGGCTTTGCAGTTAGAAAGGAGATAGCAGCAATGCTTGATGAGGAACCGGTGCCAATCAACAACGGGATAATGACTGTGAGACTCCCACTACAGTGGAAGATGTATGCCACACTCATCAGTGTATATGCCCCAACAATGACCAACACAGAGGAGGTGAAGGAAGAGTTCTACAGTGATTTACGTGAGACTATCAGGCGTGTACCGACTGATGACAGGCTGATACTTGTTGGAGATTTTAATGCCAGAGTTGGTTTGGACACTGAAGAATGGAAAGGAGTGCTGGGCAGTCATGGAGTAGGCAAGTGCAATGCTAATGGAGAACTTCTACTTGCACCATGTTCAGAGTACAACCTTGTGATAACCAACACTCTATTTAAGCACAAGGACACACACAAGAAGACATGGATGCACCCAAGATCCAAGCACTGGCACTTATTAGACTACATCATAGTCAGGCAGAGAGACATAAGGGATGTATTGGACACCAGAGCAATGAGAGGCGCGGACTGTGGTACGGATCATGTTATGCTGAGATCTAGATTAAGCATTTGCAGACGAAAACAGCACTGCAGGACGGGTGCAAAGCCACCACGGAAGCTAAACACTAGTGCACTGAAAGGCCAAAAGAAGCAGGAAGAACTTACACAGGAAATGGATGAAAACTTGAAAGACTGGGACAGCAACAGCTCAGAGAATGACATAGAAGAGAAATGGGCAACACTGAAGGATACGGTGTATCAGACTGCGAGTGATGTATTAGGCTACCCTGAGAAGAAACATCAAGATTGGTTTGATGAGCATGATGAATACCTGAAGAAACTACTAGAAGCGAGGAATACAGCTAGACAGGAAAACCTAGTGTAACACAAGGTTGAAGAAGATGAAATACTCAAAGGCTCAGAGTGAGCTACAGAAGTACACCAGAGAGATGAAGTCCAACTGGTGGGATGAAAAGGCGGAGAAACTTCAAACTGCAGCAGACAGGAAGGACATGAAAACATTTTTCACAGGTTTGAGAGAAATCTACGGCCCTAAACCAAGAGGATTGATCCAGCTAAAGGCTATGGATGGTGAGACGGTTTTGCAGGAGAAAGACAAGATTCTGGACAGATTTGCAGACCACTTTGACCAACTACTAAACAACCCTGGAGATCTCACTGAAGAGGCTAAAGAAGCTCTAGTGCAGCGATCCGGCTGTATCAAGTCTGGATGAACCACCAAATTTTGATGAACTAATGGCAGCTATCAGGACTACACAGGATGGTAAAGCTCCAGGAAGGGATGGAATTACAGCAGAAGTGTGGAAATTTGGTGGTGTTCAGCTGACCAACTGCCTGCTCAAGCTCATCCAAGAGATATGGGATGCCCAGAAAGTACCTCAAGACTGGAAGGATGCAAGTATTGTGCCTTTGTTCAAGAAAGGTGACAGGAAAGACTGTGGAACTTACCGAGGTATATCACTGCTTACTGTTGGTAAGATTCTCTCACATGGACTACTTAACAGAGTCAGTGAACACATCTCGCAGAATGTACTACCGGAAACCCAGTGCGGCTTTAGAAGTGGAAGAAGCACAATGGACATGATTTTCTGCTTGAAACAGGTTCAAGAAAAGTGTATCAGACAGAACATGCTGCTTTATGTAGTCTTCATAGACTTCAGTAAAGCCTTCAATACTGTTTCACGACAAGGACTTTGGCGGGTGCTCAAGAAATATGGTTGTACAGAGAAGTTTGTCAGCCTGATCAAGGCATGCAAGCAAACATAGCAATGAGTGGTTCAGTATCTAAAGACTTTTCAGTAAGCAACGGGGCGAAACAAGGGTGTGTGCTGGCACCTACACTCTTCTCGCTATATTTGGCAGTCGTGCTTGAGGTGGCCTTCAAAGACACTTCAGAAGGAGTATACATTCAAACAAGGAAAGAAGCAGACTTGTTCAATGTGGCACAGTTTAAAGCAAAAAGAGTAAGACATCGATAAAGGTAGTAAGAGAAATGCTCTTTGCCGACGACAGTGCTCTAGTTGCACACAGCGTGGAAGATATGCAGTCTTTAGTGGAGAAATTTGCAAGAGCAGCTAGCCAATTCAGCCTCCAAATCAACATCAAGAAGACAGAGTGCCTTTATCAACCACCAGAGTTGTCAATTATCAACATCACTACCAGAAGAGATCAGCATTGGTACAGAGCCACTAGTCAAGTGCAAGACTTTCAAGTACCTAGGGAGTACGGTTTCAGAGAATGCTAGGCTGGGGGAAGAACTGTCTCTCAGAATGGGAAGAGCAAGCGCTGTGTTTGGAAACTTGAAGGAGAGACTGTGGAACAATCGACATCTGTCTATCCGTGTGAAATGCAAAGTGTACAGAGCAACAGTACTGGCTACTCTATTAAACGGTGCTGAAACTTGGACTCTCTACAGAGTGCAGGTGAAGAAACTCCACGCGTATATGATGAGACGCCTTCGAGCCATAATGAACATCTCATGGAAAGACAAGATAACCAACATAGAAGTGTTGAAACGAGCTGGTCTACCATCAATGGAGGACATGCTAATACAGATGAACCTGAGATGGCTCGGACATGTTGAGAGGATGGACCACCAGCGTCTCCCTCAGCAGTTACTCTACTCACAGTTATGCGAGGGCAAATGCAATCAGGGTAGACCAAGGCTCAGATTTAGAGACACTGTAAAAAGAAACTTGAAGAAGTTGGTCATAGACAGGAGTTTCTGGCAGCGGAAGGCTAGGGACAGAGCTGTGTGGAGCAATCTGATCAGACCAAAATGAAACAGTCATTGTCAGCCACGACCGACTGCTATGATGATGATGAATTGTGCACACTTGGATGTTTGTTCATCATGTGTCTCTGGTGTGTACAATAATTTTCACGTCATTATCAGTCTCCCAACATCACCTCCAAGTGTTGTCAATGGACCAATAACAGTAGAAACGTACGTACACCAGCCATGAAGTTGCTGTGGGGCTGCGCATATTTCCACGGCCATTTCTTTCTTGATACATCTGAAATTTTCCGTTGAAAAGGGTGTATGCCATGCTTTGTGCGCAAGTACCCTTTGTACATGAGGCCCCTGGGTATTTGAGTTCACAAAAAATGTTGCTTCTCCTAGGCCATTGACCTTGACTTTTAAGCGGATTCTAGATAGGTTTTCATCTTGGCTGTGCTTAAGGTCAAGGTCAGTGATCTCGAGATCTGAGCACTCCCGGGGTGGTTTTGTTAGTGAGCTACTCCGTTATTGACGGTCTGGTTTTGTAAATTGCTGTCACTGTAATTCTCCAGCTCCGTCATTAACCTAGTCAAGAGATATATATATATATATATAAAATAAAATTCATAAAGGCCATTTTGACTGCTAATGATTACTGATCTAAGCCAAAGTCAGGATTTCTGACCAACTTCGAGGTTGACCTGGTGGGTACAAAAATTAAACCCTGAGTGGTTTTGACCAAAGAATGTCACAGACATTTCATTAACACCTCTGGGAACCGTGTCAGCATGTTGTGAGAAAAAGTATGTAAGGGCTCTATAAAATATATATATTTCTAAGATCATGTCCACTGTTGGACTTGATCTTATAAAATTGTATTGGCAAACATTTTGACAAGGAGTGAATTATTTATAGAGCGCCAAAGGTTGACTGCTCCATTTTATTTTATTTATTTATTTTTTTTAAGTGTTTCGTTTATTTATTTTGATTGGCATCTTTTCAGGACTGTAACTGGAGATATTTAAACCCTGATTGTTCTAAAGTCTAGCAACCCGATTTGGGTGCACATTGAACAGACACTTATTTGATGGTTCTATTTTAGAAACATCTTGGGTATTCTCATTGAGCTTACAAATTTCTGGAGATTGTTTTTCCAATCCTTGGACAATATATCTTTTGTTTTCAAACAGGTGGATACATAAAGCAGTTTTAGGGTCAAGCTCCACTTATCACATTTACTCATTCCCTCACACAGAATGCCACCTTAACCAATGACACTAAAGACAAGGAGTACACCCCTCATGACTTGCCACAGCGCCAGTCTGTTCAGCCCCAGGAGACCTGCAGCGTCGCACGGCGAGCTAAACGAATGAGATCTGAAGTGAGTGTGTTTTCTTTTTTTCCTCTCATTACTACTCTTCAGATACTTAGGATACCTTTTTTTTGTCTCATGACCTAGTAATGCAAAAAATTGAAATGTGTAGTTCATCAGCATATACATCACACATTTCACAGGAATCGCTACTCCTTCTTAGGCAGTAGTCCCGATGCTTGCCAAACTCACTCACAATGATCCTCAGGTGGGTCTTTATCTGGGTTGTGCTCAAGGTCTAAGGTCAGGCTTTCTGGGCAATTACAAGGTTTCAGAACAATCACTACTCCTTTTAGGCGATTATTTTGATTCTCACAAAACTCACTCAGTGACCCTCAGATAGGTCTGCATCCAGGTTGAGGTCAAGGTCATTGTCAAAGGTCAGAAGAACTGAGCGTTTATGATTTCATAAAAAACATTACTCCTCCTAGGCCATTGACCTTGACTTTAACCATATCCTAGATGGGTCTGTATTAGGGGTGGGAATCCTTAAGCACCCAACGATTCGTGCTGAATATGATTTTTTTTTTTTTTTTCTTCAAATTCAGCATGTTTTTTTTTTCCCCCTCCCACTGTGTGACAACTTCTTACTTTTAAAACATTTGCAGTGGCCCATAAAATTTACTTCCAGTATCTTTTGTTTCAAAAACCCAACATGAAAAGTGCAACTGTAGCAGCACATTTGGTGCTATAACACAGACTTCAGAGTATCCTGAATTTTAACAAATAAGACTCGTAACATTGTTATATGCAACAAGTAACTGAGTCCCTCAGTCAAAATTACTCAGAATTTCTAACAAATGTTAAACTTCTAATGAAAGTTCTCCTGTTACATGCAACAAGTAACTGATCCTTCAAAAATACTCAAGTTTCTAACAAAAATGTTAACACTTCTAATGAAAGGTTTCCCGTTATGTGCATTAAGTAACTGAGTCCTTCAGTCCAAAAACCCAGAACATTTTGCTGTATCAAAATCACATTTATCTTTTATACAAAAATGTGCAGTGACCATTACAAATGATTCGGTGGCAATGGATGTCCACGCATCACACGTGATGGCAATCCTACCCGCTGTCTTCAGTGATTGCATGACTTCAGCTTTGGTCTCATTGTAGAGAGTGGGATGGCTATGTCGGGAACAGGTCAAGTGGACCCCTGACCAAGTGAGCACCCCAGGTGGACCCCAGGATCCAATCTGTACATGTACATTTTCAATCCAGTGATTTGCAGACTGATTCATAATTTTCAAAAGCCTCATTCAGAACATTATAGTCCCACATACCTATTCTGTGGATTTTCATCTTGGGGTAGCCAGTGGTGATGAGCAGCAGTGGTGGAGAAGAAAAGTCTTTTGAAAGCAGAAACGGAGCCAAAACATTCTCCAGGTCAGCTTAGTTGTCATCTTGCATATATACACAACTCACAAAAAGTTAGGGATATTCGGCTTTTGGGTGAAATTTCAGGATGCACCTGAAATGCACTATAACCTTTATAGGTGAACTTAATTTGACTTTCTATAACTTTTTGAATGCACATGTCCAATTGTTCAGTGTTTCAGTACTTTTTGCATAACTTGCTGTTCTCTAACAAGGTGCTTAATGGCAAAATTCACAACAGCTTACTGCATAAATTAATTTCCTCTAAAAAGAATATAATTAAATAATTGCAGCTAAGAGAACTATTAAAATAACAACTTGCACAACTAAGAAAGCTTTGAAATTTAACTGACTGGGTCCTGATTTTGATATTTTTGATGGAGCTGGTACAGAAGGCATTGCAAACCATTCCTGTTTGACCATGTTTAGCCATGGTTTCCTGCAAGAGCAGACATTTAAAACTCATTCAGAAATTTTTTTTTTTCTTTAATTTACCTGAATTTTTCCATACTTTTGTAGATTGACTGCAGGTAGATTTTTTTCCTTGATTTGAACCTGTTTGAACAGTTATCATTCATTATTTAGATTTCAGTGATCAAACCACATTATCCCACATCACTTTTTAAAGCATCAGTCTTCAAACCTACATCAGTGTAAAAATTTCATATTGAGGACTTTTAATGATGCTGTTGTTAAAATCTTCCTTACTCCAGAGAGGCTGTGTCAAAAGTGAACCCAGAGAATTTTGTGAGAATCGACGTAATCTGAGGAGAAGAATGGGATCATATTCTGCCAAACCACAGCTAGGTAAGAAACAAGACTAACAATGCAGATGCATTTACAAGTAAAAAAAAAAATGTCTTTTAGTCATAGTTGTAGGTCATCTATGCATCTTCAAATGACTGCATCTATATTCATGTTGTTGCAGTGAGAATGGCAGTCACTCAGGTGAAAAAGGAATACGAAGATCCAGCTGACTATAAAGAAACTGTATTAAGTGAAATAAACAACGCTCCAGTGAATAAAGTATTTTTTTTTCCATTAGTATATTTGTTTTGCACTAACTTTGAGAATACTGTGAAACTGTGCATTTATCTGTATTGTTGGGTTGACTGTTGTCGCTCAGGTGGATCAGTACATGTGCCTGGTGTGTGGCAGTGGGAGTGCTGAGGACCGCCTGCTGTTGTGCGATGGCTGTGATGACAGCTATCACATCTTCTGTCTGATTCCGCCCCTCCATGATGTTCCCAAGGGTGACTGGAGATGCCCCAAGTGCCTGGCTCAGGTGAGCTGCCATATGTCCACCCTCGGGAAGCTACATTTGGGGAACTAGAGTATAATCTCCTGTCTGCCATGCACAATTATAGTGCAATCCCAGCGGATGTGTTTGAGCCTTATAATCCTTGTTTTTTTCCCTTCCAGGAATGTGGCAAACCCCCTGTTGCATTTGGCTTTGAGCAGGCCAGCAGGAGCTACACCCTCCAAGCTTTTGGAGATATGGCTGACTCCTTCAAATCAGATTATTTCAACATGCCAGTTCATGTGAGTTTGTGTCACAAAAACAATTTACTGTCTACATATTTAGTCAGCATTTTTTTTTTATATTAGGTTAACCCCCCCCCCCCCCCCCAAAAGCTATCTGCCAGTTCATTCAACATGTTGTCTTCCCTCAAGCTTCGAATTGACTTCAAATTTATACAGAAACTTTTAACTCATCTGTACCTGGGAGTCATTCAACTTTCATTATGTAGATGTAAACACAGCCTACGTATGAATAAGTGGAAAATGGGACTGTAGTACTAAAAGCCTTGTGGATTCTGATAGGTTTTGCAAGGATATATGCCAGTATGCAGGTTTATTACCAGCTTTAACATTTAGTCAATATTTTTCTGTTCTAAGCACTACACTTCCTTTTGACTCAGTTTAAAAAAAAAAAATACCCAGCTTGGTTGCAATACTGATTCATGGCCAAAATTTTCTGGCGTGTTCTACATTGATGGTAGGATTTCACTTGATCATTGTTCAACAGACCAATGTGTTTTTATTTCTCTATTTTTGTTTCATTACTTGTGTGGCTGTGGTGGTGTTTGTTTATTTTAGATGGTTCCCACTGAGCTGGTAGAGAAGGAGTTCTGGCGTCTAGTCAGTACCATTGAGGAGGATGTCACTGTGGAGTACGGAGCAGACATCGCCTCCAAGGAGTTTGGGAGTGGCTTCCCCGTGAAAAACAGCCATTTTGATGTCTCTCCTGAGGATGAGGTAGTCTTTCTTTTTTGTTGTTTAGTTTTTATTATCCTTTACTCTCCATTTTGGCTGCTATAATTCAGCAAATTTAAGATTTCTAATCAAGTGTTCCACCACTTATTTCTGTTTAAACAGGGTGTCCCATAAATTTCCATACGTAGGAAAAATAAACCTTTTTATATGAAAAACCATTTTTATTTATATAATATGCTCTACATGACTACCATTCTGTTGAAAACACTCTTCAATGCGTGTCCTCCACTGCTGAAGAACACGTTCAAGCACAGCTGGAGTTATGCTTGTAATGGTGTCGGTGATACGATGCTTGAGATGATTTATGTTTTGTATCTTTTCCTGATACACCATGGCCTTCAAATGCCCCCAAAGGTAAAAATCAAGTGGGGTAAGGTCTAGGGATCTGGGAGGTCACTCCACAGGAAAAAAAAAAAATCCATAAATTAAAAACCATATGTATGGAAACTTATGGGACACCCTGTATATTTTCAAAACTCATGTTATATATTTTAATCTTTAAACCAGTTTACAAATAGTATTTTCTCTTTTCTTTGAAACATGGAAAAAAAAATGTCAACCAATAGGCGGTGAGCAAGTCCACCATCACGACAAATATTATTTCTATTACTTTTAGATGCAGTCATATTTATTTTATGGACTATATCTGATTGAGAGCTGATTCTAACCCACAGCATTACCTGACAAGCGGCTGGAACCTGAACAACATGCCGGTCCTGGATGCCTCGGTGCTGACTCACATTACAGCCGACATCTGTGGGATGAAGGTGCCCTGGCTGTATGTGGGGATGTGCTTCTCTTCCTTCTGCTGGCACATCGAGGACCACTGGAGCTATTCCATCAACTATCTTCACTGGTAGAATGCACTGTTTACACTCTGTTGTACAGCTGTAGGAGAGATTTTATTGAAGGGTGTAGGTTTGGTTGTGATATTATGTTTTTGTGTCTCCATTTAGGCCAGTAAACTCAAAAATAATATGCTATTGTTCATCCATATAATATTAATTATTATAATAATGTTCTTGTGTGTATTGCTGTTGTGAATATTGCTCCACTAAGGTCTTTGTCCTTGTGTACAGGGGGGAGCCAAAAACTTGGTATGGGGCTCCTGGTTATGCAGCAGAGCACCTCGAGTCGGTCATGAAGAAACTGGCTCCTGAGCTCTTTGAATCCCAGCCAGACCTCCTTCATCAGCTGGTCACCATCATGAATCCCAACACATTGATGAACAACGGTGTCCCGGTAACCTACTCTGTTCACCCTCATTTTGTCATTGAATAAAAAAAAAAAAAAGCATAACGCATGATAAAATCTTCTTGCATGTGTCAGTCTGTCTCCATCTTCCCGCTAAAGAAACTATAAAAAGCTGAAATATCCCTCCCCCCCCCCAATGTCTTTGTGATTGTAGATCTACCGCACAAACCAGTGTGCCGGTGAATTTGTCATCACTTTCCCCCGAGCTTATCACAGTGGATTCAACCAGGGTTTCAACTTTGCTGAAGCAGTCAACTTCTGCACCATGAACTGGGTAAGAATGAACTATTGCCAAAATGTGATTTTATTGAAAGGGTTAAAATGTACTTCCTCTTCTATATTCTGAAAAAACACCCATGAAGCTTCTTTTTTCTTCTTCTTCGGGACTGTGTTACTGTGATTGTTCACCCACTGTCTGAGCCAAGCCTTTTTTTAGCATTTCATTTTTTTCAAATCATCGATTTAAGAGGACAGTGAATCAGAATAACAAATAAATGGGGCATTTCAGAAATGGCACATGGAGTTTTCTGATGTAAAACCTTCTCTCTTTAACAGGAGAAACATTTGGAGACGTCCTGAGCTTGTGACTCATAGGAACTTGTATTTGCACGGTCCTCATGAGTTGAAACCTTTGCCATGCTTGATAAGAAATGCTTCTCTTAATTGTGTAATTTCTTATCTAATCATGGCTAAATACAACTTTGCAAACCTTTAACATTGAGCCCTGCACAACAGAAGTAAATTGTGTTGGGTATGTCAGTAATCTTGGCCTTCTCATCTCAGTCATCCTCATCTTCTTTTTGACAGATGCCTATTGGCCGTAACTGTGTGAGTCACTATCGTCAGCTGAGCAGGTACTGCGTCTTCTCACATGATGAGATGGTTTGCAACATGGCCGTCAAAGCAGACACAATCGATGTCGAGCTGGCTTCAGCAGTACATGAGGACATGACCACCATGATCCAAGAGGAGAAGATGTTACGAGAAAAGATTGACATCATGGTGAGCACCTCTTGACGTGTCTCCCCCACAACCTGCAGGATCAGTGAAGTGGGTTACAGGCACGGCAGTTTGGACACATTAGATGTCTAAAATGCTATGGGCAAATTAGATTACATTTTTTAAATTAAATTTATCCAGTGTATTCTATCATTACTAACACTAGGTTATGGTAGTAGCAGCAGTGCAGTAATTGCCAGGGATAAACTACATTCAGACTTAAAAAAAAACAACATCTAATTATTAGGCTTAAATTTGAGAAAACATCAAGACCAAAAATCCAAATCTAGAGACTTTTTTTGTTTGGGTGTTTTGTATGTGTCAGTCTTGGCTTCTTTGGCCCCTGTGTTGCACTAAGGACTTCCAATCTGTATCTCTAGGGTGTGGTGCAGTCTCAGCAAGTTGAATATGAGGAACTCCCAGATGAGCAGCGCCAGTGCTGCAAGTGTCGCACCACCTGCTACCTGTCTGGCATCACCTGTGGCTGCAGTCCCAGCAAGATGGCTTGTCTGTACCACGCCCAGGACCTCTGCTCCTGTCCTCATGGCAACCTCACACTTCAGTGAGTCTTCAAGCAACTCAACATGTCCATCTCTCATATTTGCTACTGTCATGAATGGTCTTAAATCAGGCAACTTAGTAAACGGTGCTTGACAGGACTGAACGATTTAACTGCATGTGCCTTTTAATTGCAGTGTAGTTAAAAATGTGATTTGCTAATCAAAAAGGCAGCAATTTGGCATGACCTGCAAGCAATAGCCATCTTGCTACGAGAGCTTATTGCGAACACTGACAGATTTCTGACAGAACACTGACAGAAGTCTGCTCCTGACCCTGCCTGCACCCTCTGTGTGTGAACAGCAGCACACCCACCGCTCTGTTTGATTAGTTAGAAGTTGCAGCATTTTGGCACTGTGGAAAGTAGGAAGAGCTGCTCAAATACTGCTAAAAAGCCAATGTAGCAACTTTCAGGTAATATGCATTTTATTTGTATTATGAATTCAGATTGCCAAAATCACAATACTACAATCTTATGACCTATTTTGAAAATAAGAAACCTCTGCAGTTTTTCTAATGTGACAATACCTGGTGAAGTAACGCTAATTGCTAACAGGCAAGTTAACTGGCCAGCATAGGGATGAGAATCACCAGAGGCGGCACAATACAATATTATCAAGATACTTGGGGTGCAGTACAATATTATCATGAACTTGCAATATGCTGAGTATTGCAATTGACTGCCCCCCTCAAAAAAAATAAATAAATATTCCCAAACTTTTTGTTCAACTCCTGGCTAGACCTCAGGACTTACTCATTTGCTGTGCTGAACTAATCAGTGAGCATTTAGCACTATTTAATGGACTGAAAAGTGAGTGTGTTTTTTATTATCCCCCACCGGCCGAAGCCCAAAAGGGGATTATGTTATGGGTTAGTCCATCTGTCCCGCTTTTGTGAAATCAGCTCCTCCTACAGTTTTGTTCCAATTGTTTTGAAACTTGGTACCATGGTTTGATATACATTGAGGATGCTCGTATCATAATTTGATTATGATCGGATCATTTTTGCAGGAGTTGTACAGTGCATCAGGAAAGTATTCACAGCGCTTCACTTTTTCCACATTTTGTTACAGCCTTGTTCCAAAATGGATTAAATTGGGGGGGTTTTCCCACAAAATTCTACACACAATACCCCATAATGACGACGTGAATTTTTTTTTGAGATTTTGTGCAAATTTATTCAAAATAAAAAAGTAAGAAATCACATGTACACAAGTATTCATAGCCTTTACATGAAGCTCAGAATTGAGCTCAGGTGGATCCTGTTTCCACTGATCATCCTTGAGATGTTTCTACAGCTGAATTGAAGTGCAACTGTGGTGAATTCAGTTAATTAGACATGATTTGGAAAGGCAAACACCTGTCTATATAAGGTCCCACAGTTGACAGTGCATGTCAGAGCACAAACCAAGCATGAAGTCAAAGGGATTGTCTCGAGGCACAAATCTGAGAAGGATACAGAAAAATTTCTGCTGCTTTGAAGGTCCCAATGAGCACAGTGGCCTCCATCATCCATACTTTCCATCATCCGGACTCTTCCTAGAGCTGGGTGGCTGCTTAAACTGAATGATCAGGGGAGAAGGGCCTCAGTCAGGGAGGTGACCAAGAACCCGACGTGTCAGAGCGCTAGCGTTCTTCTGTGGAGAGAGGAGAACCTTCCAGAAGGACAACGATCTCTGCAGCAATCCACCAATCAGGCCTGTATGGTAGAGTGGCCAGATGTAAGCCACTCCTTAGTAAAAGGCACATGGCAGCTTGCCTGGAGTTTGCCAAAAGGCACCTGAAGGACTCTCAGACCATGAGAAACAAAATTCTCTGGTCTGATGAGACAAATATTGAACTCTTTGGCATGAATGCCAGGCGTCATGTTTGGAGGAAACCAGGCACTGCTCATCACCAGGCCAATACCATCCCTACAGTGAAGCATGGTGGTGGCAGCATCATGCTGTGGGGATGTTTTTCAGCGGCAGGAACTGGGAGACTAGTCAGGATAGAGGGAAAGATGAATGCAGCAATGTACACAGACATCCTGGATGAAAACCTGCTCCAGAGCGCTCTTGACCTCAGACTGGGGCGACTGTTCATCTTTCAGCAGGACAACGACCCTAAGCACACAGCCAAGATGTCAAAGGAGTGGCTTCAGAACAATTCTGTGAATGTCCATGAGTGGCCCAGCCAGAGCCCAGACTTGAATCCAATTAAACATCTCTGGCGAGATCTGAAAATAGCTGTGCACCGACACTTCCATCCAACTTGATGGAGCTTGAGAGGTGCTGCAAAGAGGAATGGGTGCAACTGCCCAAAGATAAGTGTGCCAAGAGGCTGCAATTGCTGCCAAAGGTGCATCAACAAAATATTGAGCCAAGGCTGTGAATACTTATGTACATGTGATTTCTTAGTTTATGTTTAATAAATTTGCAAAAATCTCAGAATTTTTTTCATGTTGTCATTATGGGGCGTTATGTGTAGAATTTTGAGGAAAAGAATGAATAATCTACTTTGGAATAAGGCTGTGACATCACGAAATGTGGAAAAGGTGAAGTGCTGTGAATACTTTGCAGATGCACTGTATATATCTCAATGTTGTAGGCCACCAGTCTTGTCACCCAGCTGCTCAGATGTAAATATTCTGATTATTTCAGACCAATAAAATTTTTTATAGTATTTTTATCAGTCTTATACTTTGCAAGCAGTTTCATGAAATGGTCCATCAGAGAGCAACTCATACCGGCTCAGATGTCGCCTGGGTTAACAAGGTCAGGAGTTCTGGCAACGGAAGGCGAAGGACAGAGCTGTGTGGAGGAATCTGATCAGACCTAAATGAAATGGACATTGTCACCCCAGACAGACTGCTATGATGATGGTGATTTTTTTTTGAAGAATATAAAGACTTTTAATTCTGCACGTTTCTAACGTTTTGTTGATGTATTTTTTAAAATATTTGTTTTCATGAAAATACTGTCTTCTTCTTTCGGCTGCTCCCTTTAAGGGTCGCCACAGTGGATCATCTGCCTCCATCTCACCCTATCCCTTATGTCTTCCTCTGTAATACCAACCCTCCATGTCCTCCTTCACTACATCTGTGAATCTTCTCTATAGTCTTCCTCTTTTCCTCCTGCCTGGCAGCTCCATCTTCAACATCCTTTGTCCAATATCTCCACGATCCCTCCTCTGCACATGTCCAAACCATCTCAGCCTTGCCTCTTACTTCATCTCCAAACCGCTCAACCTTAGCTGTCCCTCTGATATACTCATTTCTAATGTTGTCCCTCCTTGTCACTCCCAATGAAAATCTTAGTATCTTCAACTCTGCCACCTCCAACTCCATTTTCTATCATTTTGTCAGTGCCACCATCTCCAAACCATCCATCATCGCGGGTCTCACTACAGTCTTGGAAATCTTCCCTTTCACTCTTGCTGCTATGCTTCTATCACAAATCACCCCGACACTCGTCTCCATCCACTCTACCCTGCCTGCACTCTTCTTCACCTCTCTTGTGCATTTTCCATTGCTTTGGATGGTTGACTCCAGGTGTTTAAACTCATCTACCTTCACTACCTCTACTCCTTCCATCTTCACCATTACACCTGCTTTCCTCTCATTCACACTCCTGTATTCTGTCTTGCTTCTACTGACTTTCATTCCTCTTCTCTTCAGCGCATACCTCCACCTCTCCAGGTTCTCTTCCACCTGCTCCCTACTCTCATTACAGATCACAATGTCATCTGCAAACATCATGGTCCACGGAGACACCTGCCTGACCTCGTCTGTCAGCCTGTCCGTCACCATGGCAAACAAGAAGGGGCTCAGAGCTAATCCTGATGTAGTCCCACCCCCACCTTGAATCCATCTGTTACTCCTACAGCACACCTCACTACCGTCTTGCGGTCCTCATATATGTCCTGCACCACCCACATATACTTCTCTGCCACTCCTGACTTCCTCATGCAGTACCACACTTCATCTCTTGGCCTGCTATCATATGCGTTCTCTAGATCCATAGTCTAGTAACCTTTAAGTGTCACCACAATAAAAAAAAAAAAAAATAATTGGCCATTTAAATCACAATTAATTTATTTTTCCTCCAAACTCATTCAGCCTTACTACTTGAAAAGATTTAATTTTTTCCTCAAGGACAGAGCATTACTATAAGTAAACTGCAGTTCTTTTTTTTTTAAGTATTACCTCTACTTGGTTTGCAGGAAAAACTGTCCTTTGTCAACTGCAAATGCCCTTATGTTATTTACATGGCCCTTGTTTTTATTATGCAGTTACAAGTATACACTGGTTGAGTTGTACTCTATGGCGGCCTCAGTGAAGTTCCGTGCAGAGTCATATAAAGACTGGATTTCTGTTGTCGAGGACATTGTGGAGAATAAAGGAGCCAAGAAAAGAGGTTCACAAAATGTGTTTTCAACAGAATTTTTAAATACATCTTTTCACTTGCTATTTTATTGATTTATTGTTGTTTTTGTCTTTTCTGGTCAGGTTTGGATGAGCTTCACAGCCTAGTTGAGCAGGCAGAAACAAAGGCGTTCCCTCACACCAGCCTCCTGGATCAGCTGCGTGCAGTCACCGCAGAGGCAGA
This sequence comes from Pholidichthys leucotaenia, assembly GCA_020510985.1. NCBI lineage: Eukaryota > Metazoa > Chordata > Actinopteri > Cichliformes > Pholidichthyidae > Pholidichthys > Pholidichthys leucotaenia. Next base: position 143,762,338 of record CM035837.1, read on the forward strand.
TAAAGTTGCTGTTACAGCACAGCAGCTTCTCAATGGGAAGAGGCAGACAAGGTATCAAAAAGACATTTGAAATATTATCCCATGGCTTATGCCTCCATCTTTATTGCTCTAAATAAAAATCAAATGTATGAGAGAAGTATCTGGTCTATATACTCAGCCTTATTAATTTGTAGGGATGCCTGTCTTGATGAATTGATGACATGATAGTTCATGTTTTCTAGAGACAGTTTTCCTGTTTCTATTTATGGAAGATTACTTGTGTTGAAGTGAAATTATTAACTAAAGACTGTTACACCAGGCATGTGCATCCTCAACCATTATGTGCTTATGAGCTTAATGGTTGGGAGAAAAATGATGGGTAAAAATGCATCTCGACATTATTAGTCTTATTTTATTTTTTGCAACTTGTATTGATTTGTGATGCTTATGAATTTGGAGATTTGTTTTGTCATTTGTGACTTATTGTAAATTTAAAATTCAGTACTTTTTTCTTGTAGGTTATTTAAAGAAGTCTTCCCACTTATTGGTAGCTTTATTCTTCATATAATCAATTCTTCATTAACTTTAGGCCATGTACCGCAGGCTTTTAAAATGGCTGTAATTAAACCCTTACTCAAAAAGCCAACGCTAGATCCAGGAGCTTTAGCTAACTATAGACCAATCTCTAATCTCCCTTTCATTTCAAAAATCTTAGAAAGAGTTGTTGCTACGCAATTATTTGACCACCTGCAGGGAAATGGTTTACTTGAGGAGTTTCAATCTGGGTTTAGAATCCATCATAGTACTGAAACAGCCTTAGCGAAGGTCACTAACGACCTCCTCATTGCATCTGATAATGGACTAGTTTCTGTACTTGTCCTTTTAGATCTTAGTGCAGCTTTTGATACTATTGATCATAATATTCTACTTGATAGATTAGAACACTATGTTGGACTTAATGGAACTTCGTTGCAGTGGTTTAGATCTTATTTATCTGATAGGTTCCAGTTTGTTCATGTAAATGATGAGTTTTCTCTCAGCTCAAAGCTTAGTCATGGAGTTCCACAGGGATCTGTGCTAGGCCCTACTCTTTTTAGTTTATATATGCTTCCGTTAGGCAACATTATTAGAAAGCACTGTATACATTTTCATTGTTATGCAGATGACACACAATTATACCTGTCAATGAAGCCAGATGATACTAATCAATTAGCCAAGTTAGAAGCTTGTCTTAAGGAAATCAAAGCTTGGATGACTTGTAATTTTCTGCTATTAAATTCAGATAAGACTGAAGTCATTCTTGTTGGTCCAAAAAACCTTAGAAATTCCTTTCTAAATCAAACTTTCAGTTTGGATGCAGCTACTCTTTCTCTTAACAGCTCTGTGAGGAACCTTGGAGTTATTTTTGATCAGGATTTGTCCTTCAATTCACATATTAAATTTGTTTCTAAGACTGCCTTCTATCATTTGCGTAATATTGCCAAGATTAGGAGCATCTTGTCTCAGAGTGATGCTGAGAAGCTGATCCACGCTTTTGTTAGCTCGAGATTAGATTATTGTAATTCTTTATTATCAGGCTGTCCTAAAACATCTTTAAAAAGTCTTCAGCTGATCCAAAATGCTGCAGCAAGAGTTTTAACAGGTACTAGAAAGAGAGATCATATCTCTCCGGTTCTGGCCTCCCTTCATTGGCTTCCCATAGAGTTTAGAATTAAGTTTAAAATCCTTCTTCTTACTTACAAAGCTCTAAACAATCAAGCTCCTTTTTATTTAAAAGATCTGATACTGTAGGAGCATGCTCAAATAACGAGGCTGAGTTTCAGTCATAAACCAGCTTTATTTGACAGAACACAAGCTCCTAGCATTCTCAAAGCAGGAAAGAGAAAGAATCATACTTCAACCCCCTTTTATACATTTCCAGCATCAGAATTCAAGTCACATGGTGTCTTCAGTCAACATACAGTTACAAAGCATCCCTTTGAAGCTTCACCATTGTCTCTCATTTCTTGATGAACCGGAATACCCTCCGGGGCGTCTTCTGTGGGACAAAGAGACAAATCTCACACTTCCTTGTTACCTCCTGTAGATTTGAGTCCTCAGTCCTTGCAGACGTGACACTCCACAATACACATTCAGTTCTGTCTCTGTGGCAGCGTGAGCCCACAATGTGTGTCGGCCACACTACCCCCCCCAAACGTCGAGAAAGGCAAAATCTGCATGGCATAACAAAAAGAGAACACAAAGCACTCCATACATCGCTAATCAATCCACCAACTGCCTAGGTTTTAATCTTCTGCCGAATCTGCTGCAACTTGGCTTGGCTGCCTCTGCAACATCTCTCTGCACCTGTGGATTAAAGCTGTTAGCACCTCTCTGTGAAGACTTGGGAGAATGTCTTCTCGGTGGCCTGCCCCGGCGGGGGGGGCCTCGCGAGCTGCACCTCCTCCTCAGCCAGAACAAAAGCGGGTTTGAGCCTGTTAATGCAAATCAGCTCCCTTCTGCCCCCTAAATCTAGCAGAAAATGCTTCTGCCCGGTCTCCAGCACTCGAAACGGTCCGTCGTAAAACGGCCGCAAACTTGGACGCTGGGCGTCATGTTTAACAAAAACAAACTCTGCATTTTTTAAAGCCTTGGGCACAAAAACGTGTGGGAAACTGTGATGGACCGGGCCCGGAAGCGTGTTTGTTCCTGAGCCGCTCTGCCACGGCTGAGCGGGGGGGCCATTAGGTGCGGGATTATCAGGAAGAAATTCCCCGGGCAAACGGAGCGGCTGAGCGAAAACTAATTCGGCCGGGGAAGCGTGCAAATCTTCCTTAGGTGCAGAACGCAACCCTAATAACACCCATGGAAGTTTGTCTACCCAATTTGTATCCGTTAGCGACGCTCTGAGGGCTGCTTTCAATGACCTGTGAAAGCGTTCGCATAAACCATTGGCCTGGGGGTTATACGCGGTGGTGCGATGAATCTTCACCCCCAAGCTGCGGGCCATCGATGACCATAGCTCGGAAATAAATTGGGGACCCCTGTCGGACGTTATGTCCGACGGTACACCAAAACGCGCAACCCATGCTGCTAAAAATGCTCGCGCAACTTCTTCCGCTGTGGTTGATGTCAGAGGAATCGCCTCTGGCCAGCGCGTGGTGCGGTCTACCATTGTCAAAAGATGTGTGTGCCCGTGTGATAACGGAAGCGGGCCGACCAGGTCAACATGCACGTGATCAAAACGCTTAGCGGGGATGTGGAAAGGTTCTAACGGGGCCTTAGTGTGTCTGTGTATTTTAGCTCGCTGACACGCTACGCAGGCTGCTGCCCATTCCTTGACCTGTTTGCGCAACCCGGGCCAAACAAATTTCTCCCCCACCAATTTGATCGATGCGCGCACCCCCGGGTGCGCGAGAGAATGGACCAAGTCAAAAACACGGCGACGCCACGCGGTTGGCACCACAGGGCGGGGCCGTCCCGTGGAGACATCGCAGATTAGCGGGGGCATACCGTTTTGTTGCACCCTGTGCTCCAGCCTTAACCCTGTTGGTCCAGACTGGAGCGCGCGCACGTCCGCGTCGTTAACCTGCTCCGCAGCCATGGCTGCATAATCTAACCCAACACAGACCGGGGCTGCGCGCGCTCCCGCGTCGCTGCCCGGGCCCGCGGCCATGGCTACAGAGTCTGCCCCTATAGGGCTTGGTGGTGCTATTGCACGCGAGAGGCAGTCTGCTACAACATTGTGTTTACCCGCGACATGCTGAATATCAGTAGTAAACTCCGATATTACGGCTAGTTGCCTTTGTTGCCGGCCTGACCAGGGTTCTGAAATTTTGGCCATCGCAAACGTTAGCGGTTTATGATCCACAAAAGCGGTGAAACGTCGCCCCTCTAACCAGAACTGAAAATGACGGATGGCCAAGTGTAGGGCCAAAAGCTCCCTGTCAAATGCGCTGTATTTCCGTTCACTATCGCGCAAGGTCCTGCTGAAAAACGCGAGGGGTTGCCAGGTACCTGCCACAAACTGTTCAACTACCGCCCCCACCGCTACATCGGAAGTGTCAGTGGTGAGCGCCATGCGGGCCGTTGGAACTGGGTGCGCTAACAAAACTGCATTTGCCAGGGCTGATTTGACCTGGGCAAAAGCGCGCTCCCGCTCCGGAGACCATTCGACTTTATTTGCGGGCTTTTGTTTTTTTAACGCGGTGTACAATGGCTGCATGAGTCGTGCTGCGCTTGGGAGGAAACGGTTGTAAAAATTAACCATCCCTAGAAACTCCTGAAGCGCCTTAACCGTTTGAGGTTGCGGAAAATCTGTTATGGCACGCACTTTATTTGGAAGGGGAACTGCTCCCTCTGCCGAAACGCGATGTCCCAAAAAATCAATCTGCGCCACCCCAAACTGGCATTTCGCTGGGTTCACTATTAACCCGTGCTCTGCCAACCTCTGGAAAACTGCTGTGAGGTGTTTTTCATGTTCGCCTTCGGACGTGCTGGCTACCAAAATATCGTCCAAATAAACGAACACGAAAGGCAGGTCGCGTAAAACTGCATCCATCATGCGTTGGAAAGTCTGCGCGGCCCCCTTGAGGCCAAAAGGCATGCGCAAGAACTCAAAAAGGCCGAAAGGAGTTATGACCGCTGTTTTGGGTACATCGTGCGCGCGCACTGGAACCTGGTGATAGCCGCGCACCAAGTCTATTTTAGAAAAAATGCGCGCCCCCGCCAAATGAACAGAAAAATCCTGAATGTGCGGAATCGGGTAGCGGTCATGAGCTGAAACGTTGTTCAACCTGCGGAAATCGCCGCAAGGCCGCCACGAGCCGTCAGCCTTTGGGACCATGTGTAACGGCGAAGCCCAAGCGCTCTTGGAGCGTCTAACGATGCCTAGTTTTTCCAGATTAGTGAACTCCTCGCGCGCGATGGCCAGTTTAGCTGGGTCCAAACGCCGAGCCTTTGCAAAAACGGGGGGGCCTGTGGTTGTTATGAAATGTTCTACCCCATGTTTGGCCACCGTTGCTGAAAAAGTGGGGACTGTGAGTGCTGGAAACTGAGCAAGCAGAGTGTGAAACTTACCACCCGCGGCTGAGACGCTGGCATGTGCAGTTGGCGGGGCCACCCGAGCTGTGCAGGGAATAGAATGAAAAGACAGTGCATTAATCAGACGTCTATTAGCAAGATCAACCAATAAACCATGTGAGCACAAAAAATCAGCCCCTAACATGTTGAAACTGACTGCTGCTACAATAAATGTCCACTCAAATGAACGACCCTGTAAGGACAGAAGCATGGTCCTCTCACCAAACGTTTTAATTGTGGAGCCGTTCGCTGCTGACACTGACACCCAGGGGGCTTTAGAAGGCGACAGCCGTTCCGCGTAGGTGGGCGTGACGAAGCTCAGCTGCGAGCCCGTGTCCACGAGGAACTGTTTCCCCGAGCGTGCATCCGTCAGGTAAAGCAGCCTGTTCTCATTGCCGAGAGTCGCAGCTGCTACCAGCCCTCGGTCCTGGCGTTTAAAATTGCACGGTGGGACGCACCTGTGCGCTCTCTCTGCAAAACGGCGGTGGTAGAAGCACGAGCCGTTCTCCGCTCCGCGTCGTCTGGCTCCGGTCGCCGCCGTTGTTGGTGCGTCTGGTGCCGCTGGACCCAAGCTGTCTCCGGACGCCGTTCCCGAACTAGCCGCCGCGGCCGAAACCGCGTTCTGCTTGTGGGCGTCGACCAACTTCTGCGCCTCCTTGCTCAACCCATGGTAGTCTCGCTTGGCCAATCGGGGTGACTCTGCCAGGGCCACTCTCACTGCTGGTGGCAGGGTTCGAAGGAATAGGTGGGCGAAAATGAATTCGCCATCCTCGGAGGCTTTGAGCTGCAGCATCTTCACCATCAGGTCCGCAGGTCTATCGTTTTCTGCCTCCGTCAGCGCCAGGAGCCCCTCTGCTCTTTGTTGGACTGAGGGGGTGAAATGGCTGATCAGCGCGTCTTTCAATGCGCTGTACTTGTCGCTGTCTGGTGGATGATTAACCAAATCCTCCACTCTCTGGACCGTGTCGCTGTCCAGTTTCGCTACCACGTGGTAGAATCTTGTGTCATCGTTGGAGATTCTCCGGAGGTTGAACTGCGCCTCGATTGCGCTAAACCATGAGCGCGGGCTGTGCTGCCAGAAATCGGGCAGCCGGAGCGTGGAGGCGGCCATCAGGCTGGCTTCCACCGAGCCCGGTTCGGAAGAATTCTCATTGCTCATTCTCCGTCGTAGGTCACCAGTGTAGGAGCATGCTCAAATAACGAGGCTGAGTTTCAGTCATAAACCAGCTTTATTTGACAGAACACAAGCTCCTAGCATTCTCAAAGCAGGAAAGAGAAAGAATCATACTTCAACCCCCTTTTATACATTTCCAGCATCAGAATTCAAGTCACATGGTGTCTTCAGTCAACATACAGTTACAAAGCATCCCTTTGAAGCTTCACCATTGTCTCTCATTTCTTGATGAACCGGAATACCCTCCGGGGCGTCTTCTGTGGGACAAAGAGACAAATCTCACACTTCCTTGTTACCTCCTGTAGATTTGAGTCCTCAGTCCTTGCAGACGTGACACTCCACAATACACATTCAGTTCTGTCTCTGTGGCAGCGTGAGCCCACAATGTGTGTCGGCCACACTACTACCGTATCATCCTAACAGAGCACTACGCTCCCAAAATGCAGGATTACTTGTAATACCTAGAATCTCCAAAAGTACAATGGGAGGCAGAGCCTTCAGTTATCAAGCTCCTCTCCTGTGGAATCAGCTGCCAATCTGGATTCGGGAGTCAGACTCGATCTCTGTTTTTAAGAATAGGGCTAAAACCTACCTTTTTGATATAGCCTACAATTAGGGAGGGATCATGTGTTTCTGAACCCTCCCTTAGTTATGCTGCTAATAGGTTTAGTCAGCCGGGGGACCTCCAGTAATGCACTGGGCCTCACTCCTTTCCTCACTCTCTATGAAATATTTTTTTTTTTTTTTTTTTGCTGGTCATTAACATTTGTTTGTTCTCTCCCATAGATTGAGTCCCCATTGTGCTGTTTGCTCTCTACATGTCTGTTCTTTTCTTCTTCTCTATCCCCTCACCCCCCAGCCAGTCGCAGCAGATGACTGCCCCTCCCTGAGCCTGGTTCTGCTGGAGGTTTCTTCCTGTTAAAAGGGAGTTTTTCCTCTCCACCGTCGCCAAGTGCTTGCTCACAGGGGATCGCCTGATTGCTGGGGTCTTTCTGCAACTGTGGGGGTCCCCCCTACAGTTGATAGTGCTATGAGATGACTGTTGTTGTGAAATGGCGCTATATAAATAAAGTTGAATTGAATTGTAATTTGCTGTTTTTTTGTTTTTTTTGTTTTTTTTTCATCATACATTTGTAACTTCTACTGCAAGTGTTTGTCAAACCTACAAGGAGACATTGCTTATGGCCTCAAGGGTCCCCTATAGTTCTAGAGCCACAGGTTGCAGACCCCTCTAAGGGAAGAAGTAGCTTAGTTCGTGTGCTGAGTTTTTTGGTTTTTTTTTTATCCCACGCCAGTCGAAGAGCCCTTTGGGCAAAGACCGAAGGAGGATTATGTTATGGGTCAAGTTTATCCGTCGTCTGTCTGTCCCACTTTTGTGAAATGAACTCCTCCTACAGTTTTGGTCCGATTGTTTTGAAACTTGGTACCATGGTTTGATATACTCTGATGATGCGCATATTGCAATTTCACTCTCATCGGATGACCTTGAGGTCAGAGGTCAGATTTTTCCCTTATTTTTCTAAACACAACTACTACTGAAAGAAATGATGTAGGCTTTTCAAATCGATACAGTAGTTGTATCTAATACACATTTTGGACGACTTACACCCTCACTTAACTATGGGTTTGGGGTCAAAGTTAACATTGCAGTTGCACTATGATAAATGCTACATTTACTATAAAACAAGTAAAGCTAGAGCCACCAAACCTAGTACATAGGTTCATCTTAGGATCCTGACCTCTGACTATGGGTTTGGAGTCAAAAGGTCAAAGTTAACATTCCTTATGCCTTATTACTGTACAAGTGAAGTTAGGGTCACCAAACTTGGTACACAGGTTCACCCTGTGACCCTGAAGTGTGACTGTGGTTTTGGGATTGCAAGGTCAAAGGTCAACATCAGGATGCCTTTATAAACTGTATTTCAACAACAAGGAAAGGTAGGGTCACCAAATCTGGTACACAGGTTCACTCGGAGATCATAACCGCTGACTACAGGTTTGGCGTCAAAAGGTCAAAGTTGGCACTCCCTATGATCTCTTAATATAGAATGTGTAAAACTCTCTAGGGTCACCACACTTGCTACATGGGTCCACCTTGGGAATCTGTCCTACAGCTATGGGTTGTATACCATCCATCCATCCATCCATCTTCTACCGCTTTTCCGGAGGTCCGGGTCGCGGAGGCAGCAGTTCAAGCAGAGAAGCCCAGACTTCCCTCTCCCCAGCCACCTGCTCCAGCTCTTCAGAGGGGATACCAAGGCGTTCCCAGACTAGCTGGGAGACATAGTCTCTCCACCGAGTCCTGGGTCTGCCCCGGGGTCTCCTCCCAGTGGGACGTGCCTGAAACACCTCAAGTGGGAGGCGTCCAGGAGGCATCCTAATCAGATGCCCATACCACCTCAACTGACTCCTTTCAATGTGGAGGAGCAGCGGTTCTACTCTGAGCCTCTCCCGGATGACTGAGCTCCTCAGGGTTGTATACTTTGTTGTATATTTGTGGATGATGGGCTTATCATAATTTGGTTCTGTCACAATACTTATATTGGAAAGTTGAAAACTACTGTCAGTAAGTATTGTGATTGTCAGAGAAGACAGAGGCGGGGGGATATTGCGCTCGCCTCAGAGTGCTCTTTTTTTTATGGCAAATTTGACTGTCACTATTATTTATTTTAATTCTGTTAAGATTGAAGTTTGGAGGAAATGTATGTTTTGGCTGTTAAGGTACCTTAATATTGGAAACCTTGCCTGTAAAGCAGTTTGAACCTTTGTCTTAGGTACCGCTCTGGAGGAGGAAAATCTCAAAGCCCAAACGAATTAACAGTGGAGGAGCTGAGGTCTTTTGTCCTCCAGTTGGATAACCTGCCATGCAACATTAGACAGGCTCCTTTGCTGAAGGTTGGTGTCTTTTTTTTAGTCTGTTAAAGAATGTAAGTCACTTGGTTTTCAAAGAAACTCCTTCAAATTTTTAGTAGCATCTCTGCTGCCTCCAAACATGAAATTAAACTGAATGCTTTTGTGTGTAAATTTTGAATTTTATAAAGCACACTTGATTAAACTGAATGTCTGATTACGTGCTCGTTGTGACCTCCAGGACCTGTTGACACGGGTGGACGACTTCCAGCAGTGCAGTGAGCGCCTCCTCTCTGATGAGTCTCCAAGTCCGCTGGAGCTGCAAGACCTACTGGATGTGAGTCTGGGACTGGATGTGGACCTTCCACAGTTGCCCCTGCTGAGGGAGAGACTGGAGCAGGCTCGGTGGCTGGAGGCTGTGCAGCAGGCCAGCAGCCATCCTGACAGCCTTTGTCTGGACACCATGAGGAGGCTGATAGACCAGGGTGTTGGACTGGCTCCTCACAGCTCTGTGGAGAAAGCTATGGCTCGCCTGCAGGAGCTGCTGACGGTGTCTGAACAGTGGGAGGAGCGGGTGCTCAGCCTCTTAGAGACCAGGTGAGGACATATTGGGTGTATATTTAAAAAAAAAAAAAAAAAAAAAGTAATAAATTCTGTATTATGGCAGCTATTGTGGTTTGTTTGACTATCAAATTCTTGCCTGAGTTGGATTGCTACAGCTTCCACATAAGTTTCTGAAGCATTTTTATCATTTGTGGTGTTCATTTTCTCCCCATGTCTGCGTGGGTTTACTCCGGGATTTCTCCGGTTTCCTCCCACATGCCAAAAACATGCAAGTTAGGTTAATTGGCATCAAACTGGGAATTCTAAATTGTCCTTGGGTATGACTGTGAGAGTGAATGGTTGTCTGTCTCTCTGTGTTGGCCCTGCGATGGACTGGCGATCTGTCCAGGGTGTACCCTGCCTCTCGCCCAAAGATGCTGGGATAGGCTCCAGCCCACCCGCGACCCGAAAAGGATTAAGCGGAAGATGGATGGATGGATGGATGGTGTTCATTTCTTTGGTTAATGGAGGAAAAGAGCCACCACTACCGGAGTGGTGACTCAGTTGGTAGAGCATCTGCCCCACACCCGGGAGGCAGGGGTTCAAATCCCGGCCGGGTCATGCCTAAGACCATATAAAAGTGGAACTTCCTGCCGTCCAGCTTGGTGCTCAGCAAAAAATGGAATGGAGGAGGGAAATTTGTGGCGGCGCCTTGCATGGCAGCGGCCCTCTGATTCTACACTTGGGGTGTGTGTGATTAACACAGTAGATAGGTAAAACACAATCTCGTTCTACTGTACATGATTGGTTGTACAGTTGAATGACAATAAAGGGTGATTTAATTTATTTAATTTGAAAAGAAAACATTGATAAAAATACCTTTCAAGCCAATTACTTCATTTTAGTTTCAGTTGTTTATATAAATCATAATATATACTGTGTGTAGTGTTACTTTATGTAACAGTTTCATGACAAAGTCCCGACAAGGATATGACTCAAAGTTGCCTTTTGTATACCACAATCAGGGATTCAAAATAACTTTTGTGTTCACCAGTCTCTGTGGCTAGTATGTGACCATCCTTTTGCACCTCCAAGTCAGATTTGGGGGCACTTCAAGGCAAGTTTATTTGTATAGCACATTTCCTGTATGAGACAATTCAAAGTGCAGTTTAAAAAAAAAAAAAAAAAAAAACAACAACATTAAAGCATTACAACAAGTTGCAAAAGGAATACATAAGAATTTCAAAGCAAACTAAAAAGTAAAGAGAAACAAAAAACAAGCTAAAATAGAAGAAGATAGAAAACGTGCAAGAAATAAAAGTTACAGTACATTGTAGGAACAATTGTTCTACTGGAAGGCCACGGCAAATAGGAAAGTTTTTAACCTCGATTTAAAGCAGCTAAGAGTTTCAGCAAACCTGATCCTTTCTGGGTGTTTGTTTCATATGTGAGGAGCATAAAAACTGAACGCTGCCTCACCATGTTTGGTTCCAACTCTGGGCACAGATAGTAGGCCTGACCCTGACGACCTGAGGGCTCTGGGTGGTTCATAATGGACCGGCAGATCTGAATTGTATTTTGGCCCTAAATCATTCAGAGCTTTATAAACCAGCAGGAGTATTTTGAAATCTGTTCTTTGACAGACAGGAAGTCAGTGTAAAGATCTGAGGACTGGAGTTATATGATCCTCTTTCTTGGTCTTAGTGAGGACTCAAGCAGCAACGTTCTGAACCAACTGCAGCTGTCTAATGGACTTTTTAGGGAGACCTGTGAGGACAGCATTCCAGTAGTCCAGTTTACTGAAGATAAATGCACGGACAAGTTTTTCTAGATCCTCACTATGTTCTTTAAGTGATAATAGCCGGACTTCACTACTGTCTTAATGTGGTTGTTAAAATTCAGGTCTGAGTCCAGAACCACACCCAGATTTCTGGCTTGGCTGTTGATTTTTAGCATCATTGATTGAAGCTGTGTACTAACTTTTAGTCTTTCTCCTCTGGCTCTGAAAACTATTTCAGTTTTGTCTTTAACTGAAGAAAATTCTGGCACATCCACTCTTTAATTTGACCAGTGCATTTGATCAGGGTTGTAATTGGGACCATAGTCTCCTGGTGAGACGGTTATGTAGATTTGTGCATCATCTGCATAATTACGGTAATATATTTTGTTGTTTTTCATGATTTGCGCTAGTGTGAGCATATAGATATTGAAAAGCAAAGGTCCCAAAATGGAACCTTGAGGAACTCTACAGGTTAGTTTTGTTTGCTCAGATTTGTAGTTACCTATAGACTGAGCTCAGTGATGCAGTGGTTAGCACTGTGGCAGCACAGTAAGAAGGTTGTGGGTTTGATCCCAACCCCTGACCATCAGTGACCCTTCTGTGTGGAGTTCGCATGTTCTCCTCATGTCTGCGTGGGTTTACCGCAGGTACTCTGGTTTCCTCCCACAGGCCAAAAACATGCAAGTTAGGTTAATTGGAGACTTTAAAGTGGCCCTAGGTGTGAATGGTGAAGGGATTGGCGCCGCGCCATGGCTGCCTCATCCATCCAGGTGGATGCCCTGAATTTCCCTCTGGGATTAATAAAGTATACAAAAAGAAAAAAATAGTCCCTGTCTTTTAAATGGGACTCAAACCAACTAAGTGCTGTATCAGGAAGTCCCACCCATCCCTTCAGTGTCTCTTGTACACAGTTATGCACACGGTACTGCCCCAAGTTCTATCTGTGAACATGCTGCTATAGTGTTGGGGTTTTTTTAGTACATTTTTGAGTCAGCATTGCTAATAAGACTGTTTACATGCACACCATAGTCATAACCCCAAAACAAGCATCTTTTAAATAAAACATTGAAAAGACCCATTCTGCTAGATGGTTCAGACATGGAAGACAAAGAAATTGAGGGGAAAATGAGAGCATTTGAAGGAAGATACCTAAGAAAAATCTTAAATATGGTGGCCAAAACATTATCAGCAAGAAAGACCTGGAAGAAACCAAAAGTGAATATATCATCCAAATTAAAGAGGAGATGAAACTGTTTGGGGCATGTTTTAAGGATGAAAAAGAATAGACCTCTCCATACATTGGATACCAACTGGGGAAGTGTGTGTGTGGGGGGGGGGGGGGGGGTGCAGGAGGGACAAGAGGAAGACCAAGAGGAACATTTAGAAGATCTGTAGAGGAAGAGATGCAAAGAGCCAAAAAGACCTGGGCAGAACTGACATGGATGGCACAAGATGGGGAAAGAATTTTCATTTGGTTGTCACCCTCTGTCACATCAGTGATGAATAGGATTAAGTAAAGCTGAGCATTGGAATGCAGTCACCGTAGATGTGATGTTATTTTGACCTCCAGATGTAGAAGGAACACATCATTAGTTTTTATTACTCCCACCGGTCAAAGACCAAAGGGGGATTGTGTTATGGGGCGGTCTGTCTGTCCCTCTTTTGTGAAATTAACTCCTACAGTTTTTTTTTTCCCCCAGTTGTTTTGAAACTTGGTACCAGGGTTTGATATACACTGATGTGCATATTGCAATTTGGCTCATGGGATGATATTTGCAGGAGTTACATACAGCCCTTGACTTAAAATCTCCAGTTTCACCTGAGTTAATAGATAGTAACTGTCTTGTGAAATCAACTCCTCCTACAGTTTTGTTTGAAATGTTTTGAAACTTGGTACCAGGGTTTGATACACACTGATGCACATATTGCAACTGGACTCTGATCAGATGATCTTTGCAGGAATTATAGACCTTAAGGTCAAGGTCAGAAGTCAAGTTTTTCTCGCTAAATCTTGCAAACATGATAACTAAAAGAAATGATGTAGGCTTTTTAAATTGATACCACAGTTGTCTCTAAGACAAATCTTGGATGGCTTGCACCCTGACCCAACTATGGGTTTGGGGTCAAAAGGGCAAAGGTCATGGTTAGCATTCCCTATGTGTTATTACTATAGAGTGAGTAAAGTTCTCCAAGGCCGCCAAACTTGGTACATGGGTTCACCTTGGGATCCTGACCTACAACTATGAGTTGTATATTCATGGATGATAGGCTTTTCATAATTTTGTTCTGCTCCAATAATAATATGGAAAAGTTAAACTGCTCTTCAGTGACATATTGGGATCTTCAAGGAAAACTGAGGTGGTGGATATTGCACTCGCCTTAGAGTGCTCTTGTGTAGTTTTCTAGTTGGGAAGTTTTTATTTTACCGAAGTTGACCATAGGTTTTGTAGTTGTATATGCCTGTAACCTGCTAACAGGTTTCACACAGTTCTCTTCTGTCTCCTCCTCTCCTTCCTCTTTTCATACTTCACTGAACTCTTCTTATTCAACTTGTTGCAAATGACACCTATTAGCTTGTGCCACTCTTGCCTGTTGTTACTTGTGTGGAAAAACGGATGGAGTAAACTGTATGTGCGGGTCCTCCTAACAGTTGTAGTATCATAGTGTCATGGTTGCTGTGGGTTTATTTTATAACGGCTGTCTTTTTAGAGAACTGTTTTGCCATCTGCCAAAGTAGCTTGTGCAGGAACAATTGGTATCAGTGCTACTGTCAAGCTAACACACATCTATAATTCCACCTGATTTCTTGTACTTTCTGGTACAATTCATTGTGATACAATGGCTATACTGAGTTGCAGTTAATGTCTAATTGGACTATATTTTTAATTAAAGATTGCAGTAAATGTGTGGCTTGTGAGAGAATCTTCTGTCTCAAAAGTTGGGAACTTGATAAGTTACATATTTGCCTTAAAAATTTTAATTGAATACAAATAAAATAATGACCTACATTTAATTAATCATGAAAAAATGCACTGCTCCACTTGGTTTACTCATTAAAATACAGTAAAATCTGTATTGTTACAGTGAGTTGACATTCTCTTGTAAATTTCTGAATTCAGTTTAAACCTCAGATGGTGCACAGTAAAATGTGCACACACTGTAGAGTTGGATCACAGTGGCTAAAGGGGATCATGGTGTTTTGACAGTCATTGGGGTGGCAGTGGCTCAGGAGGTAGAGCAGGTCGTCCAATAACCACAGGGTTGGCGGTTCGAATCCCGCTCTCCCCGGATATCCTGCCATTGTGTCCCTGGGCAAGACACTTCACCCTCAATTGCTCCTGGTGGGTCTGGAAGCGCCATGTTAGGTAGCATGCCGCCATCAGTGTGTGAATGGGTGGATAGCAGGATCTGTAAAGCGCTTTGGTCATCAAGAGATGAGAGTAAAAGCGCTATATAAGTGAATGCCATTTACCATTTTACCATTAACCCCCGATAGCTCTGGACTTCATACAATCTTTTTTTCCTTTATATAAAATGCCATCAGTTAAACCTGTATGTTTTATGGACATCTTGTCTCCTTATAGGCCGTATCACAGCATAGAGACACTTGACACTGCGCTACAGGAAGTAGAAAACATACCTGCTTATCTGCCCAACTGTTTGCAGCTGAAGGATGTCGTCACCGAGGCCAAAAAATGGCTTCACGAGGCTGAAACAGTCCAGGTGAGCGATGCCAAAACCGCCATACTCGGTGGGTTCAGCACTTCACTCTTGGTCAGACATTGTTGAGCTTAAAATATTTGTCTTGTGTGTGATTGCAGCTTGGGGGGCGTATCCCAGTGCTAGACAGCCTCTCTGAGCTGGTTCTCAGAGCAGAGAGCATCCCAGTAAGGCTTGACCCACTTAGTCGGCTGGAGGCTCTCATCACCGATGTTCAGAACTGGAAGGAGACGGCTGCAAAGACATTCCTGCTGAAAAACTCCCCTCTGTCGCTTCTGGAGGTAAAAACGGGAGATGATTGGGTGTCAGTAGTTAATCACAAATATGGCTCGAATATGAGCAAGTGTTGCCATTGTTCTGAAAGTGCAAAGTATACTCACTGCCAATGAAAACGTAACAGTTTTTGTGTAAATATTTTTGGGTCCATCCTTTGAGCTTCAACAATAGTGTTTGTATGACTCAAAATATGTCAAGAACTCATTTTCAGTGGTTGTGGTTGTACTCGCTGTCACTAGTCACTGCCGTTGAGCTCTGGCTCTATAGTCTTTTTGAGCTCGTTGTTTTTGGGTACTCAGAAGTCAAAAATGTGTGATTTTTAAGGAGTGGTCATCTTTCCTATATAAAGACAAAAATGCATAGCACTGTGTTGTGAAATCTCCACGATGTGGCTGCGTTCCAGCAGGACAGTGCTCGTTCACATGCTGCTCAAGTCACCAGAGACCTGCAGCAACAGAACTTTGATGTCCTTCCTTGGCCTTCTTATTCTCTGGATTTATCCCCCATTGAGCACTTGAGGGATCAACTTGGGCAACATGTTTCAGCCAGAGTACCGGCATTGCAGGAAGAGTGGCTAAATATTCCCCAGAACAACATTAGATGGCTCGTGCATTAACGCAAATGGAGGCCATATTTCATGTTGAACTTTATTTTTAAGATGGACATTTTGTTGTGATTTCGGAAAGTCAGGGTGCTTCTGTTCAATTTTGAGAATATTTGACACAGATTTTCACTTGTCAATCTTTGATATTGTTTTGAAGATGTCTAAAAATAATTTGCATCCTTTAATTTACCATTTCCATAAAGATTAAAAAATATCAAACTTTTCTCGAGTGTTGATTTGTCATTGGCAGTGAGTATATTTGAATACAGTATCTCTGAAGTTTTTGCAATTTTCTGCATTACCACAAAAAATCTAATCTCGTAAGTCCAGAAATGCTAATGAGACTTGTAACTGGGAGTAAATATTGGGCCTGCTTGTTCGGAGTGGTGGCTTAGTTGGTAGAGCATCCGCCCCACAACCGGGAGGTTGTAGGATCAAATCCTGGCTGGGTCATACCAAAGACCATATAAAAATGGTACTTAGCACCTTCTAGCTTGGTGCTCAGCATAATAGAATGGGGAAAGTTAATGCACAGAACTACCAGAAGACTGACACCACCACACCACCCCCCACCCCCCGTAGCTTTCGGTACTTAAAGTAGCTGTGTGGCCTAGGGTCAGTGAAACAGAGCTAGCGACACCACATGATGTCCCACAAGCTGTGGAAGGGATTAACTTAACTTTGTTTGAATAACTGTGTAAAACAACCTTCTAGAAAATAAAAAATATCTATACATTTCTAGATCTACAGTGAGTCTAACCAAATGTTTAATCCATTTTTTTATCATTCTGTTTTCAGGTCCTGTGCCCAAGATGTGATCTGGGGTTGGGTCATCCAAAATCAAAATCAAAAAAACCTAAAGAATCGCCACAGAACTGTAAAAAATCTCTGACAAAACTGGACTCTGTGTGTGACGTAGAGAAGGTGCTCTCTGAGAGTCGGGATTCTGCCTCGGCTGTGAGTACAGTTGTTGTGACTACTCATTGGGCTGCTATTGAGCAAATGTAGTCCAGTTCTGAGTGCCTTGTCAGTGGCACCAGAAAATGTATCCTATTTTCATGCAAATAAATTTAGGTTTGTTTTTTTTTTTTGTTTTTTTTTTTGAAAGCTGTATTTTGAGCAACTTTTCAGGACAGAAAAATTTATTTTAAAACGGTATTATTTAGTGTGAGATTTCAGGTTTAACTTCAACACCTTTTCTGTCCTCACAGATGACTACTCTTTCTGAGGTCCGTCAAAGGGAGATGGAGGCGTTGTTGGCTCTGAGAGCTTCAAACGAATCGAAACTTCTACCTGCTGAAAACTGTAGTACCCCTAGTGTGTGTGTTTGCCATAAGGCCCCTTCAGGAGCCATGGTGCAGTGTGAGCTGTGTCGGGACTTTTTCCACTGCGGTTGCGTTACAACAACTGCAGACCTCGAGTATGGCCAAGTTTGGCTTTGCCCACTTTGCCAGCAGTCGAGGAAACCACCTCTGGATAAAGTGCTGCCCCTGTTGGCGTCGCTGCAGAGGATTCGGGTTCGGCTCCCTGAAGGAGACGCCCTGCGCTTCCTCATTGAGCGGACGGTGCGGTGGCAACATAGAGTTCAGCAGGCGTGCACAGAGGGAGTGTTGGAGAGTGTGTCAAAGATGGTCAGTGATTATTCTATTTTTCTATTTATACAGGTCAAAATTATTAATGTAATTCACCAACAAAGGACTTGTTTCTGGAGTGATTTTTTTTTTTTTTTTTTAATGCTGGACTCACTATTTACAGCTGTTGAATTCCTTCTGTTTTTGTTTCAGAGGAGAGTTGGAACCAAAACATCTTCACATCTGACTCAGGAAATAAATGGTTCATATTTTTATAAAGAGCATCAGTCTATCCCCCTCCATGGTCTGTGTTAAATATTTTGCTGTTGGCATTCATTCTAGTTTTCTCCGTGTTTAAGTCCACATTCAAACTCTCAGGTGCTCCTCTTATTTAAACAGGACTTGACCCTGATGTGGAGGAGCTGATGTTGGAGGGATTCCTGCTCCAAGTCACTTTGCCTGAATCTGAGCAGCTGTACAGATATCTGCTGTACAAACTGGCACCTCCGCCTTCACTCAGTCCCAGCACAGACCAGGACCAAAGGTCTCAGAGGAGGAGCCCCCACCATCACAAGGTAATGACAAGTAGAGCTGTGTGTGCACCTTGACATGAGGTATTTAAGTGCAGTTTTGAAATGTTTAATTCTACACAGAATGGTGGGTCAGGTGCGAAAAAAGATTCAGTGAGCAGTCAGAGCAAAAGGACCAAGCGACGCAAGGAGAGCTCCGACTCTCAGCACAGTGAGAAGGCCAAGAAGAGTCGTAAGAAGAAGCCCAAGAAAAGCAAAGAAAGGAGTGAAGAGTCAAAGAGGACTTGTTCACCCACCCATACAGTATCTGACCCGGCTCCTTCAGACTCTGACGAGGACTTTTCACTGTGTGCTGCACCTTGGTGCCGAGAGCCTGAAGGAGATGAGGTTGGCCCTTTATCTGCCGGAACTGGTGTTGTTCTGTCTAGTCAAAGTACAAAGTGAAAATTACATGCATGTATTCTGTTTATTTCAGGTTAACTGGGTCCAGTGTGATGGGAACTGCAATCAGTGGTTCCACCAGATCTGTGTTGGACTGTCGGCAGAGCGAGCAGAGAGGGAGGACTATATTTGCATAAGCTGCACACAACCAGACTATGACAGAGGAGATTGAAGACCAAAAAGGGTCATTGAAGGATGAGCAGTTTTCCTTAAAGCTGCAGCACCCATGCGCACACCTGAACTGTGTCCTGCAGCTTCTCCCCTTCCACCTTCTCGCTTGCCCTCAGTGGACATGGTGCTATTTCGTCTTCTCTCCCCAGAGTTACTAAAGACTTGTTTCACTTCTTTTGTCACATGGCTGCTTTTTTCAGCCAACTAACTAATCCTTTCTGAAACTTTCCAAGACTTGATGCAGATGTGGTAATGCGTTTCAAGAACCATCAGCGCAGGGATTTTCCACCAAAAAATGTCAGTTTGACATTTTAGAACTGTTTTTCCTTTTATGTGCATCTGAACAATGTGAAGCTTATGTTTTTCTTGTAGAGTAAATATTATTTATCTAAGCAATAGGTGAACAGATTAATTGAGGTTCAGTTTTCACCTCAGCTATATTTGTGCGTAGAAACACTTTGATAAGATGCCTAAACCCTGAACAGCTCACTTTATGAATCCAATGATATTACACGGTTCAGTTAAATTTTGTGTGCACATCAAACCAGAAATGGATCAATGATCCAAAAACGTGTAAATGTTTGCACATAATTTGCCCATAACCTTTAAGGAATCTCTGACTTTTAATATAAAGTCAGATTTGCCTTTTTTGCTGTCTTCAAAGGAAAATATAAATCCTGAACCCTTCATTCTGTTGGGTGTGAATTGTGTTCACACAGTAAGAATGAACTGTCCGACATCACAGGAATGTACATGTTCTGTTTGGGTGAGTTTTGCTCTTTGTGGGTGAGGATAAAATATTGTGATGGGCTTAGATTTAACACAGACTGTGTGGTTTTTATTTTGCCACGGGTATATGCTCCTTTGGGTATATAATATGTTGCAGTTTGCATTATAAAATAAAATGTTTGTTCACATGTGTCTGGCGTTAATCCTTTGCTACGTTGGTATTGATTCCACCTTAAAAAATAAAGGGATGATACTGCACAGCAGGCAAGTAAATACTACATTCAAAGCCCTGATGGGATCCTGTGAAGAACAAAAAATTTGAGGAAATTAAAACAAAATCCATCTGAATATGCAGCAGGTGGAGCAGAGCATCAGCCAAGTGGTTCAGAACTCCTTCAGTTCTAAAATGTTTTCAATGCTGAAAATTATCAGCTTGGTTTTAAAAACTATATATAGTACTGTGAAAAAGTATTTGCCCCTTACCGATTTCTCACATTTTTGCATATTTGTCACACTTCATTGTTTCAGTTCATCAAACAAACTTAAAAAATACAAAATGCAATTTTTATCCCCTGCCAGTCAAAGAGTCCTTTGGGCCCGAAGGGGGATTATGCTATGGGTCAGGCCATCTGTCCCACTTTTGTGAAATCAACTCCTACTACAGTTTTCTTCCGATTGTTAAGCAGAAGACGATGGATGGATGTTTTGAAACTTGGTACCAGGCTTTGATATACACTGATTATCCACATATTGCAATTTGGTTCTGATAGATGATTTTTGCTGGAGTTGTAGCCCCTGACCTATGACCTCCCACTTCACTTTACTTGATAGTAACTCTTGTGAAATCAATTCCTACGGTTTTGTTCCAAATTTTTTGAAAGTTGGTACCATGGTTTGATATACTCTGAAGCACATATTGCAATTTTGACTTTCATTGGATGACATTCCCTAAATCTTCTAAACATAATAACTACTGAAAGAAATGATGTAGGCTTTTCAAATCAATACAGTAGTGGTATCACATCCCTGACCTGACCATAGGTTTGGGGTCAAAAGGTCAAAGTTAACATTCCATTTGCACTGTGGTAAATGCTAAATTCTTTTATTACTTCAAAATTAGTAAAGCAAGGGTCACCAAACCCGGTACATAAGTTCACCTTGGAATCCTGACCTCTGACTGTTGGTTTGGAGTCAAAAGGTCAACATTAAGAAGTAGAAGCCATCTCTGTTGTCATTCAGTCCATACAGCCAATCATGTACTGTAGAACGAAATTACGTTTCTTGTATCTACAATATTAATCACATATAGAATCAGGGGGGTCGCTGCCATGCAAGGTGCCGCCACATACAACTTATGCTTCCCCCATTTTATTACGCTGAGCACCAAACTAGAAAGTGGGAAGTACCATTTTTATATGGTCATTGTTATGACCTGGCCAGGACTTGAATACCCAAACTCCCTGCTGTGGACAGATGCTCTATCAACTAGACCACCACTCCAGTGGGCCCTATGCCTTATTACTGTATGAGTAAAGCTAATAATAATGGATTAGATTTATATTGCGGTTTACATGTCAAGTGACATCTCAGCGCTTACAGTGAGTCCATTATTAATTCACAGACAATGGTAGTGGTAAGCTACCATTGTAGCCACAGCTGCCCTGGGGCAGACTGACAGAAACGTGGCTGCCAATCCATGCCACCGGCCTCTCTGACCACTATTTGAACATTTATACACCTTCATACCCAGTGTTACGGACACTGGAGGCAAGGTGGTTAAAAAGTGTCTTGCCCAGGGACACAACCACAGGATGGCTGGAGAGAGTGGGATTCAACTCACCAACCCTCTGGTTATTGGACAACCCGCTCTACCTCCTGAGCCGGCAGGGGCTCAGGTGAACTTGTGTCATGAAACTTGGTACACAAGTTCACCCCGTGACCCTGAAGTGGTGTTATGGTTTGGGGATTGCAAGGTCAGAGGTCAACATCAAAATGGCTTAAAACACTTGCTGTGTCTCAATTCAGGTTCTGCGTCCTCCAAGTGCACATTTTTAGACCAGATACATCACTGCGCAGCGACGAAGGCTGTCCCATTCTGTGGGCTCCTTCAAATGCGGCTGACAAATGCAGCCTTCAAAACCCCTAAAACGAAGGACACGTGAAGAGTATCCTTGTGGCCTTAACCAATCCCAGTGCTCAGCCTGGCTTTTTTTTTTCTCAGCTCGGGCAGCAGTGGAACGAGGTCAGAAACAGTAGAAACAGTTCAAAGTAAGTTTTTTGTTTAAATTATGCTGTGATTTGAATGTAAGAATGCTAGCCACATCTGATTATTAAGCTCATGTTACGTGACATTATTTTTTTCTGATGTGCTGTATGTTTCACTTAATGTATTAAACATGTTGAACTGTTATTTTTTCTGAAGTCAAACCTTTTCCATTAATGCCAGTTTATTAACTAATGTCAGTAATATAAAAATACAGTATGATGTGGGTAAAATAACTTGCTTTAAGATAGCTTCTAAAGCCCTGTAGAGATATTGGGAAGTTAATGTTATTTGCTTATGTGGCGCTGTAAAAAAAAAAAAAGCACGCTTAAGGTTATTATTAGAGAAAAAGGAACAGTTAATGGGGCAGCATGGTGGTGGAGTGGTTAGCACCGCGGCAGCACAGCAACCCACCCTTGGCTGGGATACCCTGGGCTCGATCCCAGCCCCCGACCAACAGTGATCTGTGTGGAGTTTGCATGTTCTCCTCGTGTCTGTGTGGGTTTTACTCCGGGATTTCTCCAGTTTCCTCCCTCAGGCCAAAAACATGCAAGCTAGGTCAATTGGCATCAAACTGGGGATTCTAAATTGTCCTTAGGTATGGATGTGAGAGTGAATGGCTGTCTGTGTCTCTCTGTTGGCCCTGCGATGGACTGGCGATCTGTCCAGGGTGTACCCTGCCTCTCGCCCAAAGATGCTGGGATAGGCTCCAGCCCCCCGCGACCCGTAAAGGATTAAGAAGAAGATGGATGGATGGATGGAGTAGTTAATGAAGCTGAGGACAGTACATCTGTAATCATTTTATAATGCTGATCTTAAAAATGTCCATCACATCTGGAGTGATAATCAGATTTCTGATTTTTTTTTTTTTTTTCGTTTTTTCTCATTTATTTCTGAGGTCCACAGTGGAGATCCTATAGAAACAGGGTCAGCTGTGGAGAGAACAGGCTGGACTCAAGATTTATAAAACTGATATTTGACTGAAGTAACCACAATAAAAGAGATTTGATGAATTGTTTTATTAATTGTGATTTTTTAGCAGTTTACTTCGCAAACTGAGACAAGTTAAATAAAAATATTACATGTTTACTGTTAATAGTTAGAAAAACTGTATTTCAATGAAGTAGTGTAGCATCATCTCACTTTGGCTCATCAATAGAATTATTCTTCAGCTTAAAGACATTGTTTCACCCAGGAAAAAGACAGTCAAGGACTGCTCTTTCATCCCCAGGCCACAATTGAACTCACATTCCTTTGTTAAAACCAGTCTAAGGAATTCATCCTAATGCACTTCCTGTTTTGACTTTATGGCCCAATAAATGGTGGACAAGAGACAGGCCCCTGGAGGCCCCCCCCCCATATGGCCCACAAAGATCCACAGCTCAACATTGCCCCCTTACTGGCAACTCTAGGACATGCCGGATTTAACCATTGAATCTTTTCATCACATCTGTGTTAACTCAATTCTAAACATTTCTCTTCTTTTCCAGGACACCAGGAAAAGTAAATGGACCCTTGTGGAGAATGTGGAAGGACGAGGCTGAGTTTACTTCACAAGTCAGATTTATTCACATTCTCCAACATCATCCAAGAACAGAAAGAGAGTGAATCCCCCAACATCTGTCCCTTTAATACCCAGGACATCAAAACACACAGTCACATGGTACTTAGTCCCAGTAACAATGTAACTTCCTCCCGATCTTAACACCCCCCACCACCAGTCTCTGGCCACTGGGCGAAATCCCCCACGGCTGTCTCTCTGCATGCCAAAGACTAAACTTTCACATCCTCATGTTATCTCCAGAGCGGCTCAGTCCTTTGTTCCGTCTCAGATGTGAAGCCTAAGGTGGTATACGTATGAATCATGCAGTGATATACATATGTGCATATATGTGTCCCACATGACCCCCCCCCCAAAACGTCTAAGATGGAACAACGTAATAACAGTCTGCAAGTCACGGTAAAATTATTACACATCAGTCCACGTGTCGCTTGGGCCTCAGTCGCCTCCCATATCTGCTGTAAGCGGGCTTAACCACTTTCGCCGCACCCTCCTGCTGGGGAGCTGCTGTCTGGGGATGAGAACTGTTAGTCAATCCCTGTGGGTGTTCTGATGAATGCTCCTTAGGGGGTCTGCCGCGCCGAGGAGCCGTAGCCAACAGTACATCCTCGTCGGCCAACACAAAGGCGGGTTTGAGTCTGTTTATGCCAATCTTTTCTTTCCTGCCCCCCAAATGGCTACATTCCTTCTTGCCTTGAGAGAGAGCAGTCGCATTTTTCTTCCCTCCTCCCCTGCCTTCCTGATCTATTCCCAGCTTTTGCAATGTTGCGTTTTTGTCTGTGTTTAGTCGCTCTTCTTCTGCTGAATCTTAATCTAAACGGAAATTATGGATTTGGAAGTGGCTTAAATGTGCTATTGTCACTATTTTTCAACAAGAATTGGGCCAAGGGGGAGCCCAAGAATTGGAACCTACGAGAGACTCATGGACATTGGAATCCATGCGTCTATGGAAACATTATTGGTTATGATCTCAGGACTTCTATTTTTGGCTGTGGAGTTCCCTGATGCATCAGAAATTGAAGGAAAGTGAGAGAGCTGTTCAAAGCGGGCCCGGCCAGCTCCTTCATTAAATTCGACCAGTTGGGGAGGGCACAAGTAGCGGCAAACGGTGAACTGAATGACAGTGATTCAGTGAAGGAATACATTTGAAGCCCTGTGCTCTCTATGGAAAAACAGTTTAAGCCTGCATATATAATGGAAGCACAGAATTACACGGGTGAGGACAAATTCTACTCTCTGAGTGCACTGTGCTGATTTGATTTGATTTGACCTTGTTTGCCCCGTGTTTACATTCCTCCTGACTGAGATTAGCGGAAGAACCGGCTCTTATGTCTACCCATACAATCAACAATCAGTTGTTTGTCGTCAGCGGATTGGACTCTCAAGGACAATGCCCATGTGCCTTCTGCAAGCAAGAGAGAGAGAGAGATAGACTCTGGACTCTGGACTTGTTTATAAGTCACATGATTATAACATCTATTCACTGCCAGGAGGCGCCCTCTGCTGCTCACTAACAACTGTTACATTTACACTACACAATGCATACAACACTACATGCATATATACACACACTGCTCTCCCTCTGCTGTGTGATTTGTCCACTAAATGTCTGCTAAATGTGCATTGAGGGTTTTTTTTGCCTGCAATCAAAATTTCGCTTACTCATTAAGCGTCAATTTGATAAAACATGTTTTTTTCTCTCGCCTATTGTGTCATATCATTTCTTTTCTTTTTTTTTCCTTTCTTCTTTATGACTGGCGCCTAGCGGCTGCCCCGGCCTTGGATGCGCTCTGCAGAGCGTGCCCAAATGCCAAGTCACATTTCGTTACCTTGTATTCATACATGTGTAATGACAATAAAGTTGAATCTCAATCTCTGAATCTCAATCTCAAATCTAGCAAAAAATGCTTATCCCCTGTTTCCAGCACTCTAAATGGTCCATCATAAGGTGGTCGCAATGGGGGGCGATGCGCATCGTGTCTGACAAAAACAAACTCCGCATTTTTTAGAGCCTTAGGCACAAAAACGCGCGGAAAATTGTGGTGAACGGGGCCGGGAAGCATGCCCGCCTCCGCGCCACTCTACAACCACTGAGCCGGGAAGCATTCTGGCGCAGCATTATCTGGGAGAAATTCCCCGGGTAGCCGGAGTGGCTGCGCAAAAACTAACTTGGCAGGGGAGGCTTCTAAATCCTCTTTAGGTGCAGAACGCAACCCCAATAAAACCCATGGTAGCCTGTCCACCCAATTTGCATCCGTAAGCGACGCTCTGAGGGCCGCTTTCAATGACCTATGGAAACGTTCGCATAACCCGTTAGCCTGCGGGTTGTACGCGGTAGTGCGGTGGGTCGTTACCCCCAGGCTGCGGGCCATCGCTGACCAAAGCTCAGAAACAAATTGAGGACCTCTGTCGGACGTAATGTCCGATGGAACTCCAAAGCGCGCTACTCATGCCGTTAAAAACGCGCGCGCCACCTCTTCGGCTGTGGTTGATGACAGTGGGACCACTTCCGGCCAGCGCGTGGTGCGGTCTACCATTGTCAGAAGATGTGTGCACCCCTGCGACGGCGGGAGGGGGCCTACGAGGTCCACAAGGAATTGCCTCCCCGAACGCGCGTCCGTCAAGTAGAGCAGCTTGTTCTCTTCCCCGAGGGCCGCGGCTGCTACCGACCCCCGGCTTTGGCGTTTCCCGAGCTCTTGAACTGGCACGGTGGGATACATTTGCGTGCCCTCTCTGCAAAGCGGCGATGGTAAAAACAGAGGTCGTCTCCTCCGCGATCCCTGGCCCTCACCGCCGCCGTTGTCGGTGGGTCTGCTACCTCCGCCTCTGGCCTCCTGCCGTCTCAGGCCGTCGCGCAGAGCTCCGTCACTGCTGCGGTGGCCACGCGCTGTCTGCTGGCATTGAGAATCCATTGTGCCTCCTGTGCCAGCGCGCGGAAGTCCCGCTGGGCCAACAACAGTGAACCGGCCAGGGTCGCTCTCGTGGCCGACGGGAGGGTTCTCAGGAAAATATGGGTGAAGAGGAAGTCGTCGCCGTCTGAGCCCCTCAGCCTCAGCATGTCCTCCATCAGGTCGACGGGCGTGCTCTCTCCCAAGTCGTTCAGAGCCAGGAGCCTCTCCGCTCTCTCCTGGACTGAGGGAGTGAAACGCCGGATGAGCGCAGCCTTCAACCCGCCGTATTTGTCGTCGGCCAGTGGGCGCTCCAAAAGGCTCTACACATGTTGAGCCGTGCTGTTGTCGAGCTTGGCAATAACGTGGTAGAATTTTGTGTCATCTACCATTATCCCCCGGAGGGCGAACTGTGCTTCGACCAAGTGGAACCAGGAGCACGGGTTGTCTTGCCAGAAGTCTGGTAGCTTGACTGTGGCTGCGTTCGCCTGGCTGGCTCCTGACGAGTCCGGCTCGGGGGAATTACTTCTGCTCATGATATGTGTTAGGGTCACCAGTGTGGAGAATGTGGAAGGGCGAGGCTGAGTTTATTTCACAAGTCAGATTTATTCACATTCTCCAACATCATCCAAAAACAGAAAGAGAGTGAATCCCCCAACATTTGTCCCTTTAATACCCAGGACATCAAAACACACAGTCACATGGTACTTAATCCCAGTAACAATGTAACTTCCTCCCGATCTTAACACCCCCCGCCTCCAGTCTCTGGCCGCTGGGCGAAATCCCCCATGGCTGTCTCTCTGCATGCCAAAGACTAAACTTTTACATCCTCGTGTTATCTCCAGAGCGGCTCAGTCCTTTGTTCCGTCTCAGATGTGAAGACTAAGGTGGTATACATATGAATCAAGAAGTGATACACATATGTGCATATACGTGTCCCACACCCTTATGTTTTAATGTGAAAATCAATCAGTGGGTTTGAAATATATTAATCCGTGATTTTAGATATGTGCATGTTAAAATGTTTAGATGAATGTTTATTCCTGCATGCTGAATTATAAGCACTGATTATAAGTTGCATGAACACTGAAATAGGTTAGAGTTATATATAGATGTATAGAGGAATATTGCAGTATTGAAACTTGTGTATTAGAATTTGTGAAGGCAGCTCAAATCATGTGACCGCCAGTCGCCAATCTTTGCTTGACAACAGCTCTCTCTAGGTTCAGACAAAAGACTGTTTGCTCATTGGACAAAAGTTCATAAAACCCGCCCACAAAGGAAGCCTATTGGCTGGGGGCTCCTGTCAATCACAGAGACCCGCGAAAGTTTCCCCCAGATAAAAAGGAAACAACGCCCTTTTTTATTCTCTTTTCGCCATCACTCTCTTTCAGCTTTTTACTTCTATTGTCTTCACGTCTGTCCACAGCAGAGAACTTTTTCAGGAGAACAAAGGGACCTCACTGCCTGAGCCAAGAAGCCTTTCCCCCGTGTTTCTTTTCTACGATCACAGAGGCTGAAGTATCATGTTTTGTTTGTAACCTCTTTGTAATTTTAATGTTTTTCTTTTCTCTTAAACGTCTGGGAATTAATTCTTTCTCTTGAGCTCAATTCTAATTAGGAGTTAAAACTCCAATCCTAGACGTTTATTCTTGTAACTTTTCCCTGTTAAACTTTCTGTAAAGCCACCGTTTTAATTTTAATGTAAGCTTTAATCTTGACTTTATTTTTATAATATTTTTATTGACCAATTCCACACTAGAAGCTCTTTTATCTAAAGTCCGAAGATCTGTTAATTTTGCTATCAGATCACATTTTTAATTATCCTTGAATTCCTCATGGGAAGCCGCAGATTCTTGACACAGCCCACCATCACGCACAGCTGAAGAAATCAGCACGCCACGAAGAGTAGACGTCTTGGGCTGGACCACAGCCCAGGTGATCAACACATCAAAATCTCATCTGGTGACAACTGAATATTTGCTGGACAAATATTCTGGGTTTTGGCACTTTTCCACACCGAAAGCTTCCAGATGGTGACACAGGAGGATCTTCATTTTTAACTGCCACGGCAGGAATCACGTGAGCGATATTCTTGTTCATCTGCTGAATGGAAAGTCTGAGATTTGGGTATAATTTAATATCTGATCAGATGCAAAATTAAAGAGCAAGTAATATAACCTTTCTTTTCATTAAAATCCCATTTTCATTTTCTTAAAGGGTAATCCAGAATTTTTCATATAATTAGTTTAATTTTCCACATAAATTTGCATTGCTTTCCATAATCTGTTAACTTCAAACTGATCTAAATTCATTTCACAGTAAACCCTGGTTCTGCAAATGTTGACATTGTTAATCTATCATTTACAAGTTTAATTTCATGGTTAATGAAATCATTGCAATGTCTTTTAATCATAATTTCATTTAATAAATATGTGAAAATGAGAGAAGTTGTTGAGAATTTATTTCATTCTGAGTCTGGTTTAAGTCCCCAGTATTGAAATCGCTAAAATTTTGAGACTGATTATTGATTAATTTATTGAGTGATTAAACAGGTATAAAGTGAAATTAAAAATTAAATTGCTTCTTAGAGATAGAAGCTGGTGCCCCACGAGTGTTATATTAATTTTTCCTGTGTTTATGAACTGACAATTCATCTCAGGTTCCAATATATTAATACAAATTAAATAATTCTTTATACCTGATCATAATTATTAACTCAAATATTGTTACAGTTTATTGTGCCCCATGTGAGGCTGGTTTAACTTGAAACACACTCAGAATGAAAAATTAAGGCATAAGCTGTGTGGTTTCACCATCAATGCCAAAAGGGGGGACTGTAGCATCATCTCACTTTGGCTCAACAATAGAATTATTCTTCAGCTTAAAGACATTGTTTCACCCAGGAAAAAGACAGTCAAGGACTGCTCTTTCATCTCCCAGGCTGCAGTTGAATTCACATTCCTTTGTTAAAACTTGTCTAAGAATTCATCCTAATGCACTTCCTGTTTTGACTTTATGGCCCAATAAACATTGGACAAAAGACAGGCCCCTGGAGCCCCCCCCCCCCATATGGCCCACAAAGATCCACAGCTCAACATTGCCCCCTTACTGGCAACTGTAGGACATGTCGGATTTAACCATTGAATCTTTTCATTCCATCTGTGTTAACTCAATTCTAAACATTTCTCTTCTTTTCCAGGACGCCAGGAAAAGTAAATGGACCCTTATGTTTTAATGTGAAAATCAATCAATGGGTTTGAAATATATTAATCCGTAATTTTAGATATGTGCATGTTAAAATGTTTAGATGAATGTTTATTCCTGCATGTTGATTTATAAGCACTGATTATAAGTTGCATAAACACTGAAATAGGTTAGTTATACATAGATGTATAGAGGAATATTGCAGTATTGAAACTTGTGTATTAGAATTTGTGAAGGCTTCTCAAATCATGTGACCGCCAGCCGCCAATCTTTGCTTGACAACAGCTCTCTCTAGGTTCAGACAAAAGACTGTTTGCTCATTGGACAAAAGTTCATAAAACCCGCCCACGAAGGAAGCCTATTGGCTGGGGGCTCCTGTCAATCACGGAGGCCCGCAAAAGTTTCCCCCAGATAAAAAGGAAATCCATCCATCCATCCATCCATCTTCTACCGCTTTCCCGGAGGTCCGGGTCGCGGAGGCAGCAGTTCAAGCAGAGAAGCCCAGACTTCCCTCTCCCCAGCCACCTGCTCCAGCTCTTCAGAGAGGATACCAAGGCGTTCCCAGACCAGCTGAGAGACATAGTCTCTCCACCGAGTCCTGGGTCTGCCCTGGGGTCTCCTCCCAGTGGGACGTGCCTGAAACACCTCAAGTGGGAGGTGTCCAGGAGGCATCCTAATCAGATGCCCATACTACCGCAACTGACTCCTTTCAATGTGGAGGAGCAGCGGTTCTACTCTGAGCCTCTCCCGGATGACTGAGCTCCTCAACCTATCTCTGAGGGTGAGTCCAGCAATCCTACGGAGAAAGCTCATTTCAGCCGCTTGTATCGTGATCTTGTTCTTTCGTTCATTACCCAAAGCTCGTGACCATAGGTGAGAGTAGGAACGTAGATTGACTGGTAAATCAACAGCTTTGCCTAAGAACTAAGCTCCCTCTTCACCACAACAGACCGGTACAACGTCCGCATTGCTGCAGATGCTGCTCCAATCCGTCTGTCGATCTCTCGCTCCATTTTCCCCTCACTCGTTAACAAGACCCCAAGATACTTAAATTCCTCCACTTGGGGCAGGAGCCTGTCCCCAACCCGGAGAGGACAATCCACCTTTTTCCGGCTGAGGACCATGGACTCGGACTTGGAGGTGCTGATTCTGGAAAAAGGAGATGACGCCCTTTTTTATGCACTGATTATAAGTTGCATGAACACTGAAATAGGTTAGAGTTATACATAGATGTATAGAGGAATATTGCAGTATTGAAACTTGTGTATTAGAATTTGTGAAGGCATCTCAAATCATGTGACCGCCAGCCGCCAATCTTTGCTTGACAACAGCTCTCTCTAGGTTCAGACAAAAGACTGTTTGCTCATTGGACAAAAGTTCATAAAACCCGCCCACAAAGGAAGCCTATTGGCTGGGGGCTCCTGTCAATCATGGAGGCCCGCGAAAGTTTCTCCCAGATGAAAAGGAAATGACGCCCTTTTTTATTCTCTTTTCGCCATCGCTCTCTTTCAGCTTTTTACTTCTATTGTCTTCACGTCTGTCCACAGCAGAGAACTTTTTCGGGAGAACAAAGGGACTTCACTGCCTGAACCAAGAAGCCTTTCCCCCGTGTTTCTTTACTATGATCACAGAGCCTAAAGTATCATGTTTTGTTTGTAACCTCTTTGTAATTTTAATGTTTTTCTTTTCTCTTATATGTCTGGGAATTAATTCTTTCTCTTGAGCTCAATTCTAATTAGAAGTTAAAACTCCAATCCTAGATGTTTATTCTTATAACTTTTCCCTGTTAAACTTTCTGTAAAGCCACCGTTTTAATTTTAATGTAAGCTTTAATCTTGACTTTATTTTTATAATATTTTTATTGACCAATCCCACACCAGAAGCTCTTTTATTTAAAGTCCGAAGATCTGTTAATTTTGCTATCAGATCACATTTTTAATTATCCTTGAATTCCTCATGGGAAGCCGCAGATTCTCGACACAGCCCGCCATCACGCGCAGCTGAAGAAATCAGCACGCCACGAAGAGTAGACGTCTTGGGCTGGACCACAGCCCAGGTGATCAACACATCAAAATCTCATCTGGTGACAACCAAATACTTGCTGGGCAAATATTCTGGGTTTTGGCACTTTTCCACATCGAAAGCTTCCAGATGGTGACACAGGAGGATCTTCATTTTTAACTAACTACTAATTTGCGTTGCTTTCCATAATCTGTTAACTTCAAACTGATCTAAATTCATTTCACAGTAAACCCTGGTTCTGCAAATGTTGACATTGTTAATCTATCATTTACAAGTTTAATTTCATGGTTAATGAAATCATTGCAATGTCTTTTAATCATCATTTCATTTAATAAATATGTGAAAATGAGAGAAGTTGTTGAGAATTTATTTCATTCTGAGTCTGGTTTAAGTCCCCAGTATTGAAATCGCTAAAATTTTGAGACTGATTATAGATTAATTTATTGAGTGATTAAACAGGTATAAAGTGAAATTAAAAATTAAATTGCTTCTTAGAGATAGAAGCTGGTGCCCCACGAGTGTTATATTAATTCTTCCTGTGTGTATGAACCGAGAATTCATCTCAGGTTCCAATACATTAATACAAATTAAATAATTTTTATACCTGATCATAATTATTAACTCATATATTGTTTACAGTTGTTTTTTGAAAAAGATGAATTTTTGCAAGATAATTCCAAAAGAGACTTTCATATATTTACTACGCACACAATTTAAACCTGATTTAATATTTATGATAATGATTATAGTTTTTTGTTTTTTTTAATTAAATGACAAATCGTGATTTTCTAATTTACTGAGCTGTACCAGTACAACTTAGATGAAGTTGAAGATGGAATCTGTTCTACTACTGCTGAAAATCATTGAGGGTCATCATCCTACAGTACAGGACTGTGGTCTGCATTAGAACATTAAAACTAAATGTCAGAACTGATACGAGGCAGAACATCTAATTATTTAGCTACATATTGTTAATAAATGATAACAGTAAACTTTCATATTTTCCACTGCTCATGTAATTATAAATATATTTAGAACTGATATACATATATAAAATAACAATTTATCTATTTTGTGGTTTTAATTTACCTTAATTTTACCTGCTGACTTTAACATGAGTTAAAGTCTTATTTTATCTGGTCATGGTCCTCTCTGGTGAAGATTCTCCAGTAAAAGGTAAAGAAAATGCAATAATAAAAAAAAAAAGATAAAAATGAAGTTCTATGTTTGTCAAAGATGTCAACAAAAAATAAAACCTCAACTGATGCTGTCATGGTTGCTATTCAATGGGGTAGTGCATGGTCACACGAACATACGTCCTCCAAAGATTAGACCGTCTCATTTAACAGCCATATATCAGCCTTTAGATGTAGCCTACCCGACCTTTGAGTGCTCTGGCCTCCAGGGCCGTGGTCTATGAGGCTGCAACACCTAAAATGAGAGACAGCCTATGTCTCAACAACAAAGAAAGCTAAGGCCACCAAACTTGCTGCACAGATTCACCTTGGGATCCTGACCTCTGACTATGGGTTTGGGGTCAAAAGGTCAAAGATCAAGGTTAATATTCTTGATGCCTTATTATTGTACAGTGAGTAAAGCTAGGGCCATCAAACCTGGAACACAGGTGTACCTTGGGATGCTGACCTCTGACTATGGGTTTGGGGTCAAAAGAGCAAGGTTAACATTCCTGATGCCTTATTTCTGTACAACGAAGAAAGCTAGGGTCACCAAACCTGGTACACAGGTTCTCACTGTGACCCTGAAGTGTGACTATGGTTTTGGGATCACAAGGTCAAAGGTCAACATCAAAATGGCTTATAAACTATATCAACAACAAAGAAAGCTAGAGTCGCCAAACTTGCTACACAGGTTAAACTTGGGACCATGACCTCTGAATATGGGTTTGGGGTCAAAACGTCAAAGGTCAAGGTTAGCATTCCATTTGCACTACTACTATAAAATGAGTAAAGCTAGGGACACCAAACCTGGTACACATGTTCACCTTGGGATCCTGACCTCAGACTATGAGTTTGGGGTCAGAGGTCAAGGTTAACATTCACTATACCTTGTTACTGTACAAAGAGTAAAGCTAGGGTCACCAAACTTGGTAAGCAGGTTTATCCTGTGACCTTGAAGTGTGACTATGGTTTTGGGATTGCAAGGTCAAAGGTCAACATCAATATGGCTTATAAACTACACTATATCTCAACAACAAAGAAAGCTATCGTGACCAAACCTGGTACACAGGTTCACTCTGAGACCATGACCTCTGACTATGGGTTTGGGGTCAAACTGTCAAAGGTCAAGGTTGGCACTCCCTATGCTCTCTTACAATAGAACATGTAAAGCGCTCTATTGTCACCAAACTTGCTACACAGGTTCACCTTGGGGTCCTGCCCTACAACTATGGGTTCTATACTTTGTTGTATATTCATGGATGATGAGGTTTATCATAACCCCTCGATGGATCACCACCTTATCGTGGTGGAGGGGTTTGAGTGCCTGTATGATCCTAGGACCTATGTTGTCGGGGGCAACTTGCCCCTGGTAGGGTCTCCCAAGGCAAACTGGTCCTGGGTGAAGGGCCAGACTAAGAGCAGTCCAATTAATCTCCATAAAAAAACATTAGATCAAGGACCCAGTGTACATGGGTCCACCCTCCAGTGGGCTCAACACCTGTAGGAGGGATCATGGTGCTATGTGAAACGGGCAGAGGTCTGGGCTGCTCTGCCTGGTCTGATGCCCCCGTGACCCGGATCCCCGGATGGATGGATGGATTTATCATAATTTGGTTCTGCCACAGTAATTATATTGAAAATTTGAAAACTGCTCTCCATCAGTACGTATTGGGATCTTCAAAGAAAACGGAGGTGGGGGATATTGCACTCGCCTTAGAGTGATCTTGTCAAACAATTTAAGGAGAAAAAACTATCCAAACCTACCTGGCCCTATGTGAAAAAGTTGTTGCCCCCTAAATCCAATAAATGGTTGTGCTACCCTTGGCAGCAAAAACTGCAGTCAGGCCTTTGCAGTAACTGGCAAAGAGTCTTTTACATCACTGTTGAGGAATTTTGGTCCACTCTTATTTGCAGAATTGTTTTAATTCAGCCACATTGGAGGGCTTTGAGCTTGAAGTCACAAACTGATGTCTGGACATTCTCTTTCAGGATTTTCTGGTAGAGAGCAGAATTCATGGTGGTTTAGGAGAGATGGCAGTGGACTTTTTAACAAGATTGTTTAACACAATCTTGGAGCATGAGAGGATGCCTCAGGAGTGGAGAAGAAGTGTTCCAACAGTGCTCATTGGAACATTCAGCAGTTTAGAAATGCACCTGTAACCAATGTCATCATTATGTTTTGCAACAAAAAGGTTGCAAAGGTCTAGAGAGCTCTTTGCTTCTACCCATCATGAGTTCTTTGTGGTGTGACAACCTGATATTCACAGACCTTTTTAAAGGCTATCAGTCAGGACGTAACCAGCTGAAATTAATTTGTACTGATGGGGGACAGGATGGCTTCCTAAATTCTGATGGATTTCAGCTGGTTTCTTGGCTTTCTATGCCTTTTTTGCATTTTTTTTTTCTTCATGTGTTCAATACTTATTTCCTGTGTAATTCCACTTTATTAAATCTAACTTGTTTTGTGAACACAGTTGCCTTGGTTTCTTTGTATGTATGGATTACTTGGGTTGATACTGATATCTGGTGAAAATCTCAGCTCAGTGGCTCAATCAGAAATATCTTTAATGAGAAAAATGTTGACGTGTTCAATACTTATTTTCCCCGCTGTATATTGCATGTGTACAATTTCCATTTAATTTGACATCTGCTTGACAGTAAAAACACACAAAAAAATTTAAATAATTGTAAATATATTTAAGGAAAACAATGCTTTTTTCTCTCTCCTATTGTGTTCACCCCCCCTCTTCCCCATTGCTTCCTGTTCCCTCTCTGCTGACAGGCGCCTCATGGCTGCCGCGTCATTGAAAATGTCACCTATGACGTTCTCAGTGTCAAGTCAAATCCCTCGTATATTTACCGGTTATTTACTTGTGAATGTACTTGGCAATAAATCTTTTTCTGATTTCTGATTTCTGATGATCTTCTGGGCGGTGTCAATGACCCTCTGGAGTGCTTTCCTCTGAGCTACTGTACAACTACTGTACCAGATGCATATACAGTATATTAATATGCTTTCAATAGAAGCTCGATAAAAGGACACCAGCAGTCTCTGTGTGATGTTCTCCTTCCTGAGAATCCTCAGGAAGTACAGTCTCTGCTGGGCCTTTTTCACCAGCTCAGAGGTGTTCACACTCCAGGACAGGTTCTCGTCTATGTGGACTCCTAGAAAACGGAAGTCAGCTACCCTCTCTACACAGTCCCCGTTGATGATGAGAGGGGAAATCTCTGTCTTCTTCCTCCTGTAGTCTATTATCAATTCTTTAGTCTTAGAGGTGTTCAGGAGAAGGTTATTCTCTTTACACCATGACGACAGCCGCACTACCTCATCTCTATAGGCAGACTCGTCCCCCCCCAAAATGAGACCCACCACTGTAGTGTCGACTGCAAACTTCATGATGGTGTTATTGTGATGGGCGGGGGTGCAGTCGTATGTATACAGACAGTAGAGCAGGGGACTCAGCACACAGCCCTGGGGGGATCCGGTATTGAGGCTTAGGGCCGTAGATGTATGATGGCCCACCCTGACTCTCTGTCTGCGACCAGAGAGGAAGCTGCTAATACACATACAAATAGCCTGAGGAAGCCCCAAGTCCCCCAGCTTGACCACCAGTTTGTGTGGAAGAATGGTGTTAAATGCAGAGCTATAATCCCCGAAGAGCATCCGCACATAGCTCCCCTGCCGCTCCAGGTGGGCTAGAGTGGCATGGAGTGCTGTGGCCACTGCATCCTCTGTGGATCGATTCGCTCTGTAGGCAAACTGGTGGGAGTCCATACTGTGGGGCAGGGCTGCTATGATATGACTACGGACCAGCCTTTCAAAGCACTTCATCACCACCGGGGTGAGTGCGACTGGTCTGTAGTCGTTGAGGCTAGAAATGTGAGGTTTCTTGGGTAAGGGGTCTATGGTGGAGGACTTCAGGCAGGATGGGACAGTGGACTGTGCCAGGGATTGGTTGAAAATCTTAGTAAAGACTCCAGCCAGCTGATCTGCACAGTCCCTCAGCGCACGTCCCGGGACACCGTCCGGACCCGCTGCTTTTCTTGGGTCGATGGACTGCAGGGTGCGCCTCACCTCATGTTCCTCCAAAGTGAGGAACGTACTGCTGTGGGCCTGGTGTAGGTTGGCCAAGACAGATGCAGCGACCTCAAAGCGGGCAAAGAAGATATTCAGCTCCTCCGCCCGTGTGAGATCACCTACCGCTGTTCCCGGATTCGTTCGATAGTTAGCCAGGTGCTGGATGACCCGCCACACCTGCTGGCTATTATTGCTGTCCAGATGGTCCTCAATCCTCCTCCTATAGTCTGCCTTAGCCTCTCTGATGCCCCTCTTCAGGTTGGCCCGAGCTGTGCTGTAAAGTTTGCTGTTACCAGACCTGAAGGCGATGTTTCTCTCCCTCAGCAGTTGCTGGACCTCCCGGTTCATCCAGGGCTTCTGGTTAGGGAAGATGCGGATCCGTTTGTTCACTGTGATAGTGTCTATGCAATTTTTGATATAGCACAGCACACTATCTGTGAACAGCTCCAGGTCCTGATGTTCGAAGACCTCCCAGTTGATCCTATCGAAGCAATCCTGCAGCTGCTGGGAAGCATCCTCCGGCCATATGGCAACAGTCCTAGAGATGATGGGAGCAGTTTTTCTGAGGGGGGCGTATGCAGGAATAGCATGGACAAATGGTCAGACTGGCCCAGATGTGGTAATGGTCTAGTCCTATAGCCCAGTTTGATGTTTGAATAGACCTTGTCCAGAGTGTTCACTCCCCTAGTAGCACACTTGACATGCTGATGGAATTTAGGGAGTGCTGCCTTTAAGTCTGCATGATTAAAATCCCCCGCTATAACTTGCACGGCGTCAGGGTAAATACTCTGTGTATGGCTAATGCTAGCATGTAGCAATCTGATAGTTAAGTTAGCATTAGCATCCGGTGGAATGTAAACAGCCGTTGCCAAAACTACAGTAAACTCCCTAGGGAGGTAAATAGGTCTGCACTTAACAGTCAGATACTCTATGTCCGGTGAGCTGTGACTTTCCATGATCACTGACTTAGTACACCAGCTGTTATTAACGTACACAGAGAGCCCTCCTCCTCTGCTCTTACCGGAATCCGCTGTTCGGTCATAGCGCTGTGTAGAGTACCCCGCTGGCTCGATAGCTGAGTCCGGGATAGATGGTTGAAGCCAGGTCTCGGTGATAAGAAGAATGCATGCATCCCTGGCACAGCTGTTTACCTTAATCTGTAACCTTAGCTCCTCCATCTTGTTCACGAGAGATCTGGCGTTTGAGAGGAAAAGGCTGGGAAGCGGAGGTTTGAATGGCTGCTTCCGTAGCCTTACTAGCGCGCCGGCCCGACAGCCCCGCTTCTGCTTCCTCTCCCTCTGCCGCCTGTGCCTCCTCCCCGCTGGGATGGTAATCCACGGAGAGCCGGGACTCCTCGCTACTTCCACCGGGATCTTGTGTAAGCGGAGAAACTCACTTGTTACTTTCCCCTCGTAACATATTCCGATCTTCAGAATATCATGCCAGCTATAGGTGAAATTCGCTCGGCAAAATGTGCACAAAACAAACACGTAAAACAAAAAAACCCCACATCCAAATACCGCTCTGACTGGCGAACCATTGAGCCACTGCAACTATGTGCGCCGCCATCTGTAGAAACTAGCTATCTGATGGGTCGTGGAGGCATCCTAATGAGCTGCGCCGGGGAGAAGAGGAGGTGTTTGGACCTAAATGTGGGTCGTCCCCGGGAGTGAAGAAAAGGAGGCGCACCGGAGTGGAATCATCTGACGGTTATCCGGGACGTGGTTCCTCTCCTGGGACAAGCTGACGGTTGGAAAGTATGTGAAATGCATGAGTATGGAAAGGGGACAACCATTATGTTATTTAGTTCTGTTCATGGGGGATTATTTTGTGTTTTCTATTATTTTAGGAACACAGCAGTTATTTTCTTTTAGTTGGACTGTTTATTTAGTATAGACGGCAGAATAATCCATCTTGCCGTGTGGGGGTGTGACGGTAGTCCACCTGTCCTCCCCTAGTTTTAGTTGTTTTGAGTGACTGTGATAGGCCCCTTTTAGGTATTTCTGTTTATTTTTGTTAGTGCGTGATTTGGGTTCCAAATTGGGGAGGGTCTCAATTATATGTGTGTGTTTTGAACCTTTTTGAAGGGGGGAGGGGTCGTGTTGGGGTTTGGGGGACCTGTTATTGTGTGACACAGGTGGTGGCTCCACCTTTCCAGTTCCGCCGCTACCAGGGGTATAAGAAGGCTGTGAGGGAGAGGGGCAGTCTCCTGGCCTCCTCTCCACCTGACGGATGCACCTGTATAGTGAGAGTGTCACTAATAAACCTGTGTCCAGTTCAACACTCGGTCTCGTCCTTGGCTCCTATTACCAACATAACACCTACCCCGTGGCCCTTGAAGGCGGAAAATTACCCCTATGAATTGGGGCTCCCCTTCAGGCTGCACTGTGTCATTAGTAGCAGTGTTGCCAACCCTCACTCTTTTGGAGCAAGTCTCTCTCACTCCACAAACTCTATTTCTCACTCCAAAAAGAGGAAATTACTGTCAATATTATGTTGACTTTGTTTAGATTTTTCTACAATAAGAACTTTCAAGGCAGCATAAAGAAGACTGAACATGTTCTAAAACTTATTTTTAAGTAAAGAAGTGTATTTATTGAAAAAATAACTGTTTATGTGTATTGCGCGCCTGCACGCTCACTCCACCCCTTACCCCAGTCTCCCCAATGCACAATTCCTTCTAAATCTCACTCCAAGCTTTTCTGAAAAGTTGGCAACTCTGTTAGTAGTTGCTGATGGATTCAACCTAAACGGACACTGCCTGTTTTCACCAGAAAAAAAAAACGAGAAAGAATAGAAAACTGATGAGGAAAATGTCTCAAATTTACATGAACAATTCTAATCAGTAAAATACGTCAGTGTAGCACCTTGGGAGAGCCAGATTTCTAGCATCTCAGACAGGAGACAGTGGATAAGCATGGGAGATCAAAGAGCAGGAGGCTCCTGGTGAGATAGCAGGAAGGAGTCAAGGATGTAGAGGGTTGAATGCAGTGTGATGCAAATGTCCTGTTGTGTGTGATGTAAGCCATGAAACTTAAGAGGACAGTCTCTGATAAAAAGTTCATTCTGTTCTGTGCTCGTGAGATGTGAGTGTGCAATAAATCATTTGAAATGAATCTGCCTGTGATTTCACACACTCCACATCAGAAATTTACTAAAAAGAAAGCTGTAAATTCACAGAGAAAAAGTTGGATGCCCTGGCGGACAGGTTTTGGTCCGCAGGCCGTATGTTTGACACCCGTGGACCAGCCCATTAAAAACACATATTTAAAGGGTAAATGGCTATCCACGCCAAACACGATAATGATAATTACAAAATTATAGTTTTAAAAATCATTCTAAGTAAGCGTCCACACCAGTGAACGAGATTGCTTTAACAGCAGAGCCATACATGAGCTGCACATTTCACACTGGCTTCACCCTGCCACATATACAGTGGTGTGAAAAAGTGTTTGCCCCTTCCTGATTTCTCATTTTTTTGTATGTTTGTTGCACTTAAATGTTTCAGATCATCAAACAAATTTAAATATTAGACAAAGATAACACAAGTAAACACAAAATGCAGTTTTGTGTTTCTACATGGCTCTGTGTGAAAAAGTGGTTGTCCCCCCATTAAAAAAAAAAG
The DNA here is from genome assembly GCA_020510985.1 of Pholidichthys leucotaenia. NCBI lineage: Eukaryota > Metazoa > Chordata > Actinopteri > Cichliformes > Pholidichthyidae > Pholidichthys > Pholidichthys leucotaenia. The sequence goes on from CM035837.1 coordinate 143,802,589, forward strand.
AACTGTGATTTATCACATCTTTGAAAAGCTGAGTTCAATTTCTCTAGCCACACTCAGGCCTGATTACTGCCATGCCTGATCTCAATCAAGAAATCACTTAAATACAACCTGCCTGACAAAGTGAAGTAGACCAAAAGATCCTCAAAAGCTAGACATCATGCTGCGATCCAAAGAAATTTACTAACAAATGAGAAACAAAGTAATTGAGATCTATCAGTCTGGAAAAGGTTATGAAGCCATTTCTAAAGCTTTGGGACTCCAACAAACCTCAGTGAGAGCCATTATTCACAAATGGTGAAAACATGGAACAGTGGTGAACATTCCCGGGCGTGGCCAACCGACCAAAATTACCCCAAGAGTGCAGCAATGACTCATCCAAGAGGTCACAAAAGACCCCACAACAACATCCAAAGAACTGCAGGCCTTACTTGCGTCAGTTGAGGTCAGTGTTCATGACTCCACCATAAGAAAGAGACTAGGTAAAAGTGGCCTGCATGGCAGAGTTCCAAGACAAAAACCACTGCTGAGCAAAAAGAGCATAAAGGCTCATTTTAGTTTTGCCAGAAAACATCCTGATGATCCCCAAGACTTTTGGGAAAATACTCTGTGGACTGACGAGACAAAAGTTGAACTTTTTGGAAGGTGTGTGTCCCATTACATCCAGCGTAAAAGTAACACAGCATTTTAGAAAAGGAACATCATGCCAACAGTAAAATATGGTGGTGGTAGTGTTATTTATGTAAAAGGCTGGTATTAGTAAGATGGCGGCTGGGTTGGACGGGGAATGGACTAGGGTGGTCAACTGCCGGTTTCTGGTGGTGACGCCACTCTTAGTATAAAGGAGGTGGGCGGAAGAGGCTAGTCCTCTTTCGTTGTGGAGACACCTGGCCTACAGGAGAGTACCGTAAGCCTATATTGTATTGTATATAGTATTCTAATAAAGCTCCGTAAACTGAGTTCACTATCTACTCGTTATTGCCTAAGTATGGATGCTACATTTGGCAACGAGGTAAAAGCGGTAGTTGAAAGATCTGTTGCCAGTTTTCGGCCATTTTTGGAGACCCCGGGTGAGCCACATGTACCATGGCCCCGGTGGTTTGCCGCATTTACCAATTATTTAGTTGTTTTGAACCTCGGCGAGCAAGAAAAGCTCCACGTGAGGGCTGTTTTGGTCCATAGCTTAGGCATGGAGGGGCAGAGAATACTAGAGAACCTTGGGGGGGGGGGCAATAGTTTTGACGAAGTAGTGGAGTTAATGGCGCGCTATTTTTGCGCGCCATGATCATTCCTCTTCCTCCACCTACTGCACTCAGACCCTGATGAAAGCAGATGGATAAATGTCCCCAGCCTCTGTAATTTATTTCAGCCTCGCTGTCACAACAGGTGACAGTGATGGTTGGATGTTTACTGATTGGTTGAAAGTGTTTCGATCGTTAAAAAAAATCACGAGTTATAGTTTTGTAGTCTTGCATAGTGGTATTTTAACATGAGTTTATTATTTTAGATGCAGTCTGAGAAGACTCCAGCCCGCCAAAGTGGCTAGTGGGAGTGGCTGCCTTCCTGGCCCCTGGTGAAATCTACTTGCCATTGGCGAGTTGGCAGGTGTTAATAATGTCAAGCCCTGCATACAACATTTGTATTTTAAGGCATTTCTATTCCATATAGTCTTGGGGATATTTAAAAAAAAACAAAAAAAAACAAAACAAATGTGGTGCAGAACATGTATGACGATGGTGAGAAGGTAGTGAGGTGCACCGTAAGAGTGATAGATTTAAGGTGGGGTAGGATTACACTGGGGATCAGCTCTGAGACATTTTTATGTGCAATGATGATGGACACACTGTCAGACAAGGTCAGGCAGGAGTCTTCGTGAACTAGGGTTTTCACAGACAACACTGTGAGCTGTAGTGAGAGTAGGGGGCAGGTGGAAGAGAACCTGGAGAGGTGGAGGTATACGTTGTGTCTGTGAATGAGGGACAGCAGAGAGGGTGGCTGTGTTGAAAGGTGGGTTTATTAATGAACAGCTGGAACGCGTGTTACACACAAGCAAGCTAGTAAGCTAACTATAAGGAGGTACAGGTTTGTGTGTTGGCTTAGAAGTGGAGTGCCAAAGAGGACGAGCTGCCGCCGTCAGCCTCCTATTATAGGCATGGCGTGATGACATCACCTGTGCCTGCACCATTATGTCCATGCCGTGTATTGGTGTTATGGCAGCACATTTTCCACTAGAGAGAGAAGCAGAATGAAAGTCAGTCAAAGCAAGACAGAATACATGTGTGAATGAGGGAGGTAGCTGTAATGGTAACGATACAAGTAGTGAAGTTGATGAGTTTAAATACCTGGGGTCAACCATTCAAATGTACAGTGCACAAGAGAGATGAAGAGAGTACACAGGCAGGGAGAAGTGGGTGGAGGCGAGTGTCAGGGAAGGTTTACAAGATGACAGTGAGACTTGCTATCTTATATGGTTTGGAGATGGTGGTACTGACAAAAAAGACTGGAGGCAGAATGGAAGATGCTATGATTCTCACTGGGAATGACTAGGAGGGACAGGATTAGAAATGAGTGTATCAGGGGGACAGCTCAGGTTGAGAGGTTTGGAGACAAAGCAAGAGGGGCAAGGCTGAGATGGAAGACCACAGGGAAAAATTCATGGATGTAGTGACGGAGGAGGACATGGAGAGGGCTGGAGTTGCAGAAGAGGATGCAAGGGATAGAATGAAATGGAGGGAGATGATCTGCTGTGGCGACATCTAAAGGCAGAGTTGCCAACTTTTCAGCAAAGCTGTGAGTGAGATTTAGAGGGACTGGGGGGTAGGGGTGGAGTGAGCGCGCAGATACACAATATCCATAAAGTTGTGGAAGATGAAAGCAAGCGAGGCAGCGAGCTAGACGACACACAAACTTTATTCCTCTTCCAACATAAGACACAGAAAAAACTCTCCTCTGAGTGCCTGAGCAAACCCTTTTATACACTTCTATTCCCGCCTCCGGCACACAGGGTAAACACATTAACATACAGACATGAAAGACATGTGGGCAGTGCGGTGGCGGAGTGGTTAGCACTGCAGCAGCACAGCAACTCACCCTTGGCCGGGGGATTCTGGGTTCGATCCCAGCCCCTGACCAACAGCGATCTGTGTGGAGTTTCCATGTTCTCCCCGTGTCTGTGTGGGTTTACTCCGGGATTTCTCCGGTTTCCTCCCACATGCCAAAAACATGCAAGTTAGGTTAACTGGCATCAACTGGGGATTCTAAATTGTCCTTAGGTATGACTGTGAGAGTGAATGGTTGTCTGTCTCTCTGTGTTGGCCCTGCGATGGACTGGCGATCTGTCCAGGGTGTACCCTGCCTCTCGCCCAAAGATGCTGGGATAGGCTCCAGCCCCCCGCGACCTGAAAAGGATTAAACAGAAAAAGATGGATGGATGGATGAAAGACATGTACACACATTAACATGGCATTGACACACACGTCACAGAGCAGGTCTTGCTACCATACATTTGCACCCCTGCATCCTCAGGTGTGAGCCTGGCACGGTTGGGGGAGGGGCACATCTTTGTTTAGCTCCTCTCACCTTTCTCCATTAGCATCCCTAACTACCCCCCCCCCCACCAACCCCGCTGTCCTGGGTGGAGTGCCATGTGTATTGTGTCCACCACAAAGTTATTTTTTTCAACACATACACTTCTATGCCTCAGAATATGTTTTTGAGCATGTTCATTCTGCTCTATGCTGCCTTGACAGCTCTTATTGTGTAAAAAATATGAAGAAAGTCAACATGATATTGGTAGTAATGTCCTCATTTTGAAGTGAGAAGTAAGGTTTGTGTGAGAGAAAGAGAAGCAGAGAGAGAGCGCAAAAGAGAGAGTTGGCAACACTGCTAGTGGAACAGCTGAAAGGAAAAGAACACTGAAAATTTTAACAATGGCATGGTACTGAAGACTATGCCTGAGTGTACAGTTATAGTAAACTTAAAAAAAAAAGTTTCCATGACTGCTTTAAACGGAAATTCACAAAGTTCCGTGTTAATTTTTCCTGTTCGTGAAAGGTTTATCCTGACAGTCTTAACCCAGGGTTTATAGATGTAAGGTTTAAGAAAGGGGGCGTGACCTAACGTCACCATTGCGTTTTCTGTCTGCTGTTTTTGTTGTTAGCTGTCCAACTAGCTCGGTTAAATAAGACACTGACATATTTAAACTTTACGGCTGTGTCTGTGCAAACAGCTCAGCACCAATTTATTTCCCCTCCATCATGGATGAGGAGTATTACAGCGGTGGAGGAGACTGGGAAGGCGCGGACGGTAACATGGTAGGACTTGTTGCTGTTAGTTAGCTTGAGTATCATTAGCATAGAGGTGACCGGTTTCTTTTAGGAAACAGCGACCTGATGCGATGAGACATATGAAGCATGGAAGCATCTACACTGCAGAGATGTCCTGCATAACTGAAATGGCTTTGTCTCGTCAGCCAGCTAATACCTAATTAACGACATTGCTGACGGGCATGTAGGTAAAGTTGAAGGTGCTCATACATGGAGATTATTAAAACATGGAACGAACGGTACGGAGCGGTGCTACAGAGGATATACGTATGATGTCACCGAACAGAACAACTTCTTCTGCTTTCGGCTGCTCCCTTTAGGTGTTGCCACAGCGGATCATCTGCCTCCATCTCACCCTATCCCTTGCATCTTCCTTTGTAACACCAACCCTCTCCATGTCCTCCTTCACTACATCCATGAATCTTCTCTGTGGTCTTCCTTTTTTCCTCCTGCCTGGCAGCTCCATCTTCAACATCCTTTATCCAATATATCCACTAGCCCTCCTCTGCACATGTCCAAACCATCTCAGCCTTGTCTCTCTTACTCCATCTCCAAACCGATCAACCTGAGCTTTCCCTCTGATATACTCATTTCTAATCCCGTCCCTCTTAGTCACTCCCAATGAGAATCTTAGCATCTTCAGCTCTGCCACCTCCAGCTCTGCCTCCTGACTTTTTGTCAGTGCCACCGTCTCCAAACCATTCATCATAGCAGGTCTCACGACCGTCTTGTAAATCTTGCCTTTCACTCTAGCTGCTATGTCAATAAACAGCAGGCCCTGAAGACAGTGACGAGGAAAGAAGACTTCATGCAAATGTTGGAGATTCGATTTCCATGCTCCAAGCAGCCACACCCCAAGGCCAATCACGTGCCATGTGGGAAAACATGATGATGATGATCCTTCTGTCACAAATCACCCCTGATACTCATCTCTACCCACTCCACCCTCCCTGCACTCTCTTCTTCACCTCTCTTGTGCATTTTCCATTGCTTTGGATGGTTGACCCCAGGTATTTAAACTCATCTACCTTCACTACCTCTACTTCTTCCAACTTCAGCGTTACACCTGCCTCCCTTTCATTCACACACATGTATCTGTCACTGCTACAGCACACCTCCCCACCATCTTGCTGTCCTCATACATGTCATGCACCACCCTCACATACTTCTCTGCCACTCCTGACTTTCTCATACAGTACCACACTTCCTCTCTTGACACACTATCATATGCTTTCTCTAGATCGGGGGTCTCCAATCTGGGGCTCCTGGAACATTCAGGTTTCTGTGGAAAATTTTCTAATTTCACTTCTTAATTGGTCCAAAGATTTGCAAATAATTTGTCATTGTTGTGCATGTGTTCTGTAGGCACCCATGCACAATAACAGCAAATTACGGTGGTGTGAAAAAGTGTTTGCTCCTTCCTGATTTCTCCTTTTTTTTGTATGTTTGTCACACTTAAATGTTTCAGATGATCAAACAACTTTAAATATTAGACAAAGATAACACAAACACAAAATACAGTTTTTAAATGAAGTTGTTTATTGTTAAGGGTAAAATAAAAAAAAATCCAAACCTACATGGTCCTGTGTGGAAAAAGTGATTGCTACCCCCCCCCCCCCATTAAAACATAAATTAACTGTGGTTTATCGCATCTTTGGAAAGCTGAATTCAGTTTCTCTAGCCACACCCAGGCCTGATTACTGCCACACCTGTTCTCAATCAAGAAATCACTTAAATAGGCCCTGCCTGACAAAGTGAAGTAGACCAAAAGATCCTCAAAAGTTAGATATCGTGCTGCGAGCCAAAGAAATTCAGGAACAAATGAGAAACAAAGTAATTGAGATCTATCAGTCTGGACAAGGTTATGAAGTCATTTCTAAAGCTTTGGGACTCCAGCGAACCACAGTGAGAGCCATTATCTACAAATGGCGAAAACATGGAACAGTGGTGAACCTTTCCAGGAGTGGCCGGCCGACCAAAATTACCCCAAGAGCGCAGCGACCACTCGCCAAGAGGTCACAAAAGACCCCACAACAACATCCAAAGAACTGCAGGCCTCACTTGCCTCAGTTAAGATCAGTGTTCATGATTCCACCATAAGAAAGAGACTGGGCAAAAATGTCCTGCATGGCAGAGTTGCAAGACAAAAACCACTGCTGAGCAAAAAGAACATAAAGGCTTGTCTCAGCTTTGCCAGAAAACATCTCTATGTTCCTCAAGACTTTTGGGAAAATACTCTGTGGACTGAACTTTTTGGAAGGTGTGTGTCCCATTACATCCGGCATAAAAGTAACAGCATTTCAGAAAAGGAACATCATGCCAGCAGTAAAATATGGTGGTGATAGTGTGATGGTCTGGGGCTGTTTTGCTGCTTCAGGACCTGGAAGACTTGCTGTGGTAAATGGAACCATGAATTCTGCTGTCTACCAAAAAATCCTGAAGGAGAATGTCCGGCCATCTGTTTGTGACTTCAAGCTGAAGCGCGCTTGGATTCTGCAGCAGGACAATGATCCAAAACACACCAGCAAGTCCTCCTCTGAATGGCTTAAAAAAACAAAAACAAAATGAAGACTTTGGAGTGGTCTAGTCAAAGTCCTGACCTGAATCCGATTGAGATGCTGTGGAATGACCTTAAAAAAGGCAGTTCATGCTTGAAAGCCCTCCAATGTGACTGAACAATTCTGCAAAGATGAGTGGGCCAAAATTCCTCCACAGCGTTGTAAAAGATTCATTGCCATTTATTGCAAATGCTTGATTGCAGTTGTTGCTGCTAAGGGTGGCCCAACCAGAGGGCCAGAGACACCAACAGACTTGACAAGTTTATCAAGCGGGCTGGCTCTGTAATTGGTGTCAGACCGGAAACTTTTGAGACAGTGGTGGAGAGGAGAACACTAAATAAACCATGATCTATCATGGGCAATCCTGATCACCCCCTCCACCACACACTGGACAGACAGTGAAGCACTTTCTCCAGTAGACTACTACAGCTTCGCTGTCAAATGGCCAGGTACAGGAAATCTTTCCTGCCGCATGCCATTTCACTGTACAGTAACTCACTATGATGTTGTGTTCTGGTCATAACAATGCTGCCACACTGCACCTTACAGTCTAACTGGTACCTTACATTTCACTCTGCTCCTGATAGTCCTTCATTGTGCAACGGGATGATTCATGTGTTTATACGGGTCATCATATATTAAGCTATGATGTATATAGGTTTTATAGTCATGTTAGTTTTAATTTCCATGGGTAATCCCTTTGTCATGCGTGTGTTTCTGTCGTTTGGTTCTCTACTGTCATGCTGCTGTTACACTGTAATTTCCCAGTTTGGGATCAATAAAGTACATCTATCTATTCTGTCAGGTTTAGGGGGCAATCACTTTTTCACACAGGGCCATGTAGGTTTGGATTTTTTTTTCCCCTTAATAATAAACACCTTCATTTAAAAACTGCATTTTGTGTTTACTTGTGTTATCTTTGTCTAATATTTAAATTTGTTTGATGATCTGAAACATTAAAGTGTGACATACAAAAAAAAAAGAGAAATCAGGATGGGGGTAAACACTTTTTCACACCACTGCATTTGCAAATCTTTGGATCAGTTAAGAAGTGAAAGTGGAAAATCTCCCACAGAAATCTGAACGTTCCAGGAGCCCCAGGTTGGAGACCTCCGCTTTAGATTCACAAAAACACAGTGCAGCTCCTTCTGACCTTCTCTATACTTCTGCATCAACACTCTTAGAGCAAACATTGCATCTGCAGTACTTTCTTGGCATGAAACCATACTGCTGATCACTGATTGTCACCTCTCTTCTTAACCCCTTGAACTCTGTGAATTCCGCGGGCGGTCACGTCTCTGCATCTTGGTGCGTCTCAGTGCGCACTGAAAAAAAAAGCTGTATTTCCGGTCTTCCAGTACAGACACAGCCTTGTTACAATCTGAGGAAAAAAGCTGTGTAATATATTAATTTTTTGTGGTATTTTTACAAAATTTTGACCTGAGTTTTTAAACACTTGGTTCTACTTTTCTGTTGTGTTTTCCAGCCAGTATCTGACAGCTGTATGTTATTTGCAAGCATTTGTATCTAAAAAAAAACACCCAGGCGAATTTTCTTGTTACTCAGTGGCAGGAGCACTTAGAGAGATTATGACTGTTTTGCCAAAAAATTCAGAGTGTTTTCTTTTAAATGAGACTAACCCCATGAAGATGCTGCAAAGGGTTGAAGAACAGCTTTTGATTTACTTTGGGCATGTTATTTTTAGGCGTTTTTAGGGAAGTTGAACAGAGTTCAGCAGGTTAAAGGGTACCTGTGGTGGTCGTCTAAACACATTCAACTTGAAAACATTAGGCAAAGTATTCGTTATTTGGTTAAATAATTATTGCCAGCCATATACCACCAGAGAAATATGCAAATACGACCGCAGGCATGGCCAGCCAATGAAAACTCTGTGCGCAGCCATGACACATGCGGATGTGACATCATTTCGTTGATACTGAAAAGTCAATACTCCGTCTGTATGAGCGACTAGGGTGCTGTTGTGAGTGTTTTTATTCTATTATGGCTGAATTGTCGGACTCTGAGGAAGAATTCGTCCAACATGGCTACAGGTTTGAGCCAGAAAGGTCTTCTGAGGGTGAAAGTGACGAAGTGGTCCTCACACACAACGCAATTTCGTCTGAAAGGAAACGTCTGTGCCCTGTTCCGAGATTGCGCAATCACTTTTCCGCTACGATCTTCTGACAAGGTGAGCTGGGTTTGGGTACACAAAAGAAGTGTTTATCTTTGTTTTTTCGCTTATTATTGAGACATCCAAAGGCTTTACATTCCGCCATGTTGCGATATCCATATCGCATTGTATGTTTTTGTTGTTACAAGAGCGCCGAGTGTCTGCTGCTCTGTAGAATCATCGGCCGTCTGGCGGCCGTTACGACCTCAGATCAGATGAGACGACCCGCTGAATTTAAGCATTTATTTATTTATTTTCTACTCGTTTTAGTTCTGCATTTAATATGAACCCTGAGTTTGAAATAAACGTTTGAATTTGAATTTGAATATCCCGAAAGCCACTGCTCATCCAGGCACTCCAGGCTCAGCCAATATTGATCCAGATCGCGGTATCCACGCTACTACGTCACAGGAAGCATCCTGGCAGGCCATGTAGCCGCTAGTATGGCTGCACCCATGTTTTGCTGACATAGCTGAACCAGCACATCAGCAATGGATTTATATCACATTGCTTTGAACTTGAACTTGAACTTAAACTTGAACTAGAACGTGAGACAGGGGCTCAATATAATATCTTTTTTTTTTCACGACCACCACAGGTACGCTTTAACCTGGCTTTAACAACTCTTTGCCATATCTTCATAGTCTAAGTCAAAGTCAAATTTATTTATAGAGCACATTATAAACAGTCAAACTGACCAAAGTGCTGTACATCGAGATGAAGTTAAAATCAAAGCACACAACCAAAAATACACAATAAATAGGAATAAAATGCATTAAAAGAAAATTGAGTAAAAACGGCACATTTCAATCTTAACTATATGGATTTTACATGATTTTATTATTTGTCTATGCAGCAGAGAATATAAAGTAAAAATCACAGTAGAAATGAAGATGTGAGTAAATGTGTGTTTCAGGAGGATGGTTATGCTGAAGGAGAAAATGATGGAAAAATACAAGAAGATTGCCTCCAGAAATTCTCCAGTAAGGATTACATCATGGAGCCTGCAATCTTCAACACCCTCAAAACGTAAGCGTTTCATTCAGATACAGTCTTGTGAAAAAATTAGGACAAATACTGGGACAAATACTGGTTAAAAATACTGGGACATTCACATAATACAACGAAACAATTAAAAATAAATTAGTCTTTTTTTCAAATTTTCTGTAAAATGTAATTCTAAACAAATAGTGAGGAATAACTTAGGACACCCCCATCTTTTTAGAACACCCCCGTATTCATTCCCACTTAAAATGGCTAAAATAAATGAAAAAAAATGCAAATTAAAAACAAAAACAAGGTTAGAATGAATGAATGAATGAATCTTTATTTATTTCGGATAGATTAAAAGTAAAAATTAAAAAAGAAACAGAATAATATAACAAAGGGGGAAAGAAAATCCAACAAGGTCAAATTAAACAATAACTCCTCTGATTATACAGTTCAACATAAGTTATCCGAAATGGGTGATGGCTGAAGCCGCAGCTTATATTGCCCACCCATATTCCATCCAAGAATTCAAAAGAAAAACAAAACATAGATATGTGAACATTTCTTAATAAAGAACTGAATATTTAAAGGGGTGTCCAAATTTTTTCACATGACTGTATACCATATCTGCATTCATAAAGCTAACCAGCTCATTATAAAGAATGCTTTTTGCTGCTGTGGTTGTTGCAGGTATTTCTTAGCAGGTGGCTCTCCAGAACATGTCATCCAACTTCTGTCTGAAAACTACTCGGCTGTTGCTCAGACCGTTAATCTCTTGGCTGAGTGGCTCATCCAGATGGGTAACTAAAACCTTCTACATCTCAGCCTTACTGTGTTCGAGAGTCTTTAGCGTTTGTCTTACTAAATGTGTTAATCTGTATTTGATTTTTTTTTTTCTCTTTAGGTGTAGAGCCAGCTCAGGTTCAAGAGCGAGTGGAAAATCACCTCAAAAGTCTCCTGATAAAACACTTTGACCCCCAGAAAGCTGATTCTATCTTCACTGTTGAAGGAGAGGTGAGGTCCCTAAACTCTTACCTTAAAAAAACAAAACAAAAAAAAGCCCCAAATACAACTGAAGAAAGAAAACCTTATTATAAATGATAACAATTCATTATAAGTGAAACCCTTGAGAAATGGAGCCAATTCAGTTACCTGTGCTTTTAGACTCCTGCTTGGCTTGAGCAGATGATCGCACACACAACATGGAGAGATCTTTTCTACAAGCTGGCAGAGGCTCACCCTGACTGCCTGATGCTCAACTTTACTGTGAAGGTATAGTAGTAGTTGTACTATCCAAAGCAGTAGTGTAGCAATTGCTTGGAAGCTTTGGACATGAACTTGAACTGAAGATTGGAAGGAGCCAACACAAGATATACAGTGCATCCGGAAAGTATTCACAGCGCTTCACTTTTTCCACATTTTTTTATGTTACAGCCTTATTCCAAAAGGGATTAAATTCCTTTTTTCCCACAAAATTCTACACACAATACCCCATAATGACAATGTGATTTTGTTTTGTTGAGATTTTTGCAAATTTATTAAAAATAAAAAAACTAAGAAATCACATGAACATAAGTATTCACAGCCTTTGCCATGAAGCTCAAAATTGAGCTCAGGTACATTCTGTTTCCACTGATCATCCTTGAGATGTTTCTACAGCTTAATTGGAGTCCACCTGTGGTAAATTCAGTTGATTGGACTTGATTTGAAAAGGCACACACCTGTCTATATAAGGTCCCACAGTTGACAGTGTATGTCAGAGCACAAACCAAGCATGAAGTCAAAGGAATTGTTTGTAGATCTCTGAGACAGGATTGTCTCGAGGCACAAATCTGGGGAAGGGTACAGAAAAATTTCTGCTGCTTTGACGGTTTCAGTGAGCACAGTGGCCTCCATCATCTGTAAATGGAAGAAGTTTGGAACCACCAGGACTCTTCCTAGAGCTGGCCAGCCATCTAAACTGAGCAATTGGGGGAGAAGGGCCATAGTCGGGGAGGTGACCAAGAACCCGATGGTCACTCTGTCAGAGCTCCAGTGTTCCTTTGTGGAGAGAGGAGATCCTTCCAGAAGGACAACCATCTCTGCAGCAATCCACCAATAAGGCCTGTATGGTAGAGTGACCAGATGGAAGTCACCCCTTAGTAAAAGGCACATGGCAGCCCGCCTGGAGTTTGCCAAAAAGCACTTGAAGGACTCTCAGACCATGAGAAACAAAATTCTCTGGTCTGATGAGGCAAAGATTGAACTCTTTGGTGTGAATGCCAGACGTCACGTTTGGAGGTAATCAGGCACCACTCATATCCATGCCAATGGTGGTGGCAGTATCATGCTGTGGGGATGTTTTTCAGTGGCAGGAACTGGGAGACTAATCAGGATAGAGGGAAAGATGAATACAGCAATGTACAGAGACATCCTGGATGAAAACCTGCTCCGGAGCGCTCTTGACCTCAAACTGGGGCGATGGTTTATCTTTCAGCAGGACAACGACCCTAAGCACACAGCCAAGATATTGAAAGAGTGGCTTCACGACAACTCTGTGAATGTCCTTGAGTGGCCCAGACGGATCCAACTGAACATCTCTGGAGATATCTGAAAATGGCTGTGCACCGATGTGTCCCATCCAACCTGTTGGAGCTTGAGAGGTGCTGCAAAGAGGAATGGGAGAAACTGCCCAAAGATAGGTGTGCCAAGCTTTTGGCATCATATTCAAAAAGCCTTGAGGCTGTAATTGCTGCCAAAGGTGCATCAACAAAGTATTGAGCAAAGGCTGTGAATACTTATGTACATGTGATTTCTTCGTTTTTTATTTTTAATAAATTTGAAAAAATCTCAAAAAAACTTTTTTCACATTGTCATTATGGGGTACTGTATATAGAATTTTGAGAAAAAAGGAATTTAATCCCTTTTGGAATAAGGCTGTAACAACAAAATGTGGAAAAAGTGAAGTGCTGTGAATACTTTCCGGATGCACCGTATATATATCTTATAACCCAAGCTGTATCACCACCACCCCCCCTTCCCCCAACACACACACATTCAGCTCATTTCAGACGCAGGTTACCAGGGAGAGATCACCAGTGTGTCTACAGCATGTCAGCAGCTGGAGGTTTTCTCCAGGGTTTTGAGGACGTCTTTGGCTACACTGCTGGATGGAGGAGAAGAAAACTTGGAGAAGAACTTGCCAGAATTTGCAGTGAGTCTTCCTCTTATTACCTGTTAATCCCAACAATTCTATATGTAATATTTTTTATGATTTGATACATTTCGTCAGTTGGGGGGGGAAAAAAATCCCTCTTTTGTTTTATATCTGCATGACCATTGCTTCCTTGCTCTGAATTCTTTTCTGCAGAAAATGGTGTGTCATGGTGAGCACACGTACCTCTTTGCCCAGGCAATGATATCCATTCTTGCTCAGGAGGAACAAGGCGGTTCAGCTGTGCGTAGGATTGGCCAGGAGGTCCAAAAATCTGCCCATGAAAGGTACCTGTTGTCTTCATTCCCTGTTTCAGCAGGAACTGAGTAGCTGGATGTTGTCCAGGGGTGCTAAACCTGTTTTTGAAACAGAGCTGTGTTTACATACATCAGTCTGCTGAGATCTACCAGTCTAATTATATATTGTGATTCATATTTAAAAGCATACAATAATAACAACAATAATAAATTTCAGTTTTGGCAATATTTTTATTCTTTTTTTATGTATGTCAAACATTTTTAGCTGAACAGTAAATGGACCATTTCCTCAATTTCTGTAGTTTTTCCAGTTTGAGCCTTTAATCTAGAGAAAAAGTTATATTCTCCATCCTAAATATTTCTATTACTATGTTCATCCTTTTTTAAGTGTTGGAAAATCAGATCACATTCCCTTTCAGTAAACTAAAATACATAATCTTAACATCTTTAGGGATTTCATTATGCAGACATACAGAGTGCTACTCATCATTTTGATATTTCTGTGTTTGCTTCTTTTTCCCATTTAATTTTAATATAGGTGGTATTGTGACATTGACATTATTGACATTAACATTATCATTATCTTAACATTAACATTATCTTCTCACTTTTAAAGTTCATCTTATAAGTCCCTGTTTCCTGCAGTGTTGCGGTGACTGATTCAGCAGCATTATTATACCCCACGCAATAAAGTTGTGGAGGGTATAATGTTTTTGACCTGTCCTTTCATTTGTCCGGTTGATATTTTTTCCTGTTGTTGCCAGTATAGCTTCTACATTTCTCATTTGCTTGACTTCAAATTCGTACGGATGCTTTAACTAATCAATACCTTCCTTTCTGACATACAGTTGAAACCAGAAGTTTACATACACCATATAAAAAGACACATAACCTTTTTTCCCCACCGTCTGACATTAAATCAGAATAAACTTCTCCTGTTTTAGGTCAGTTAGGATTACCAATATTATTTCTATTTGCTAAACAGTCCCTCCAGGATTTTGCGATGTTGGAATTGCACATATTCACACGAAATCATGCCATCATCACATCTTTTGCACGACCTTGCAACTTTGTCCAGTCACTGCAACTTTACCGCAATTTTTGCCAGTCCTCATCAACTTTCGCGAGTTTCGCCAATCAAATTTGTCCCTGAGTAGCGCTCAAATGCTCAGTCTAACCAGTTAAATGTGTCGCTGCACTGCGCTCACTTCCGTGTTTACAGTGAGTATTAATGGAACGCGTCAGCAAAAAATGGAGTGTGTGATTTTAAAAAAAACACTCACCCACAAGTTTTCCCACACCGTCCCTTCCCCCGTCTCCCCTGGCCCACCGGTGAATGTCTCCTTGAGTCTGTGCTGACTGCGTGTATGACGTGCCGGGTTTGTGTTGAAAAACGTTCACCTGCTGAAAGCACCCTGTCGTGGGAGCGTGTGTGAGGAGGGATGCCGTAAAACCACAAACAAACGAACAAATATAACACTACAGCCAGTGTTGTAAGATTTTATACATTTTTAGAGGTAAAATCATTACTACATCTTGTCAGTGAGCTTTAAAGGGGTCACTGACTGAAAAATGGTGTGTTTGTAGTTTTTATCTCTGAAATGAGTCTACTGTTCACCTAATTATCCCAAAATTTTCATAACAGTCTATTCGCTTAAAAAAACAGACTTCATCTCGTTTTTCTCTCCCAGAAATGCCAGAAATGTTTTTGACTTTTCTGTGGAACTGTTATAAGTCACGTCTAGAAAAAGCCAACCCACCATCGTCCTTGAGACCAGCCCACTGCTCTATTATTCGCCCGCCTAGCTGACTGTGATGTAGATGGAAGGGGTACTAAAGGTAGCCTATTAGCCCCCAGGCTAACACTGGTAACAAGAAGTTTGAACCGAGCGCAACTTATATTGTTATTTTCTTCAGATCTTAGTCACCCTAATAACCACCCCTGTTACCACCTGGTTCACTGGTCCGCGGTCCACAATGTGCCTCACGTCGCTCTGGCCCGTCTCCCAGTGGTTTCGCCATGGTTCCGCAGCGGGTCGCTGTGGCTAGCATGCCGGTCACAGGGAACTGGCTGTGAGAGCCAGCAGCTCCAAGCCCTGCCGTGACCCAGGGCTGCTGCCTGGAGCTGCTGGCTCTCACGGCCAGCTCCCTCACCATCCTCCAGGTGTACTGTCGTGGGTAGCATGGGGGAGCTGCTTGGTGACGGGGCATCCCCCGGCTGGCTGTGGGAGGGGAGCAGAGTACCGCAGAGTGAGACATTGTCCTTTTGGATCCTGTGGCTTGGCCAGTGACCTTGGGTTGCAGCGATCGGTGGGTCACCTGGCGCGTGGTGCTGGCAGTTTGTTGTGGCGTCTCAGCGGGGTCATTGGGGGGGGTAAATCAAGATGCACAAACGACTGTGGATCGGTGAGCCAGCGCTGTTCATCCAAGCTAGAAGGAGGCTAGAAGCTAGTCAGGTAATGGATAACTGACATAAGAGGGAGGGTGGAGTTGAACAGCTGAAGGATGTTTCTTAAAGCAACAGACTTTAAATCAGAGCGTTTCAAGAAAGCCAGGAAAAATTTTTAGAAAATTTGCTTCATAATTGAGAAATTAAAGAAAACGTGAACAAAATATGTCACAAACACTTCATTAAGACAAGAGTGAGGTGTTAAAATGTGGAAAAAGTGCAGTCAATGACCCCTTTAAAGCTGTGAATCTCCTGTCTGGACACGGACCAACGCACACCTCCCCCCCCAAAACCCTCAAGGAGAGCCCCTCCTCCCAGTACGACTGTGTGTCAAGATGCACAGCAAATACACAGGTCGGAGTCAGGCACGGAAAGAGAGAGAATATTCATAGGGATGTGATTTTTCCGCTAATTTGCGGAATTCCGCTTTTTTTTTTTTTTTTTTTATCTTCCTAAAGTACGTTAAGTATGTTAGCAGCTTGTGGTGCACGAACGCAGTGAAGGTGCGCCCTTTCAGGCAGAACTGGAAGTGGCGTATGGCCAGGTGGAGAGCCATTAACTCTCTGTCAAACACGCTGTATTTTCGCTCACTGTCGTGCAAAGACCTGCTAAAAAAGGTGAGCGGCTGCCAAGAACCGGCAACGCATTGCTCCACTACGGCCGCTATGCCCATGTCCGAGGCGTCGGTAGTGAGCGCTATCCGAGCCGCCGGATCTGGGTGCGCCAGTAGTGCAGCGTTCGCCAGAGCTGCTTTAACCTCAAAACGCCTGCTCCCGCTCAGGAGTCCAGTTGACTCTGTCCGCCGGTTTCCGTTTCTTGAGTGCAGCGTACAACGGCTGTATGAGCTGGGCTGCGCGGGGGAGGAAATGGTTATAAAAGTTAACCATCCCCCAAAACTCCTGCAGCGCCCTGACATTGATGTTGAGGAGAAAAAATAGCAAAACAATTTAGTTACATTACTTTTATGATTCCAAACAGTTTGAAATTGACAGTGCACAGTGGACATTTTGACTCATAACTTTTGAATATTCCTACGACTTGGCTACATCAGTGATTATGCAAAATGAACAGCTCAAGACTCAATGGAGATTGAAACTGGTGATCTGAAATGAATGCTGAAATTATAAAAAGTAATGGTATGAATGAATTTTATTTCTATTATGGAATAGATAAAATTAACTGATTTTGATTTGATCAAGTGTTAAAGCATGTGATGGATAATGCTTGTTGGAATATTTTAGGAATGCTATCTTCTTGGAACATAAGTCAATATTATACAGTAATAAGTGGCATTCAGCTGTTTGTTTTTTGTCATTTAAGCACAGTTCTGGTACTTAAAAATCATAAAAACCCAGGAGCTTCGGGGGACTTCGCATGTAAGCTATGGAAAAAGCATCTGCTTTAAAAGCTTTTAAAACATCTGCTTTAAAAGTTGTAATTCTTCTCACAACTTTTAGTGCAAAAAAAAACCCTCTCAAAACATTGCAAATTGTATTGCAACTTTTTTATAAAGCTCCTATAAATTCAGGCTTTTTGGGCCACAGCAATCAAAAATATCCCGCGAAATCCTGGAGGGACTGACTCAATGCCAGAATAATGAGTGAGGTTTTTTTTTATTACTTTCTTTAAAGTCAGAAGTTTACATACATTTCCTTAGTATTTGGTAGCATTGCATAAACCCTATGACTTGGCTCAAATATTTGCGGTATCCTCCCACAAGCTTCTCACAGTAGTTTACTGGAATTTTGGCCCATTCCTCTTGACAAAACTGGTTTAACTGAGTCAGGTTTGTAGGCCGCCTTGCTTGCACATGTCTTTTCAGCTCTGCCCACAAAATTTCTATGGGATAGAGATAAGGGATTCAGTGTTTCCTCTGGCTTAAAGACCTTGGCATGGTGGCACCATATTTTGCCGGGGAAGGGGGGGGGATGGTGGCAGAAAACACATGACACTCTTGTAACAAGAATATGTTAATTTTATACCATTTATTTCTTTTCTTTTTTTAAAAAAAATTGCACAGTAACTTTGCATATGGAACTTACCATTTGAAGTATTGTACAAACAAGGCTTGAATGTTAGAATATTTGGCCAGTTGGGGTCCCTCCCAGACGTCCTGTGTTTGAACTTTTTACTGGTGTCATTCTTCTCTCCTTCCTCTGCTCTCACCACTCCTGGACCCTCTGCCTGAACACTTTCCTCTGCTTGGCTTATCTTGTCTGTCTCATCTTTCAGTTCAATTCAGTTTGGCTTTATTGGCATGGGAAACATAGGTTTACATTCCCATAGCAAGTGTGACATAAAACAAAAGCACATACAGTTAAATACCTTCTATGGTAAGGAGATGGTTAAACAGAAAATACAGGCGTTACTGTAAATAAGAGAATGTTTCTTTTCCATATACATATCTCATCTTTCCCTCTCTGAGCACCGTCTTATTCAGGTTCTCTGTCTATGGTGGTATACAAACAGGTTAAAAAATGCCAAGTGTCATGTTTTATCCTGCAGGATTTTTTTGTCATGGTTTACATACAGTGGTGTGAAAAAGTGTTTGCCCCCTTCCTGATTTCTATTTTTTTTGTATGTTTGTCACACTTAAATGTTTCAGATCCTCTAACAAATTTCAATATTAGACAAAGATAACACAAGTAAACACACAATGCAGTTTTTAAATGAAGGTGTTTTTTTAAGGGAAAAAAATCCAAACCTACAGTGGGGCAAAAAAGTATTTAGTCAGCCACCAATTGTGCAAGTTCTCCCACTTAAAAGATGAGAGAGGTCTCCAATTTTCATCCTAGGTATACCTCAACTATGAGAGACAAAATGAGAAAAAAAAAATCCAGAAAATCACATTGTCTGATGTTTAAATAATTTATTTGCAAATTATAGTGGAAAATAAGTATTTGGTCAATAACAAAAGTTCATCTCAATAATTTGTTATATACCCTTTGTTGGCAATGACAGAGGTCAAACGTTTTCTGCAAGTCTTCACAAGGTTTTCACACACTGTTGCTGGTATTTTGGCCCATTCCTCTAGAGCAGTGATGTTTTGGGGCTGTTGCTGGGCAACACGGACTTTCAACTCCCTCCAAAGATTTTCTATGGGGTTGAGATCTGGAGACTGGCTAGGCCACTCCAGGACCTTGAAATGCTTCTTACGAAGCCACTCCTTCGTTACCCGGGCAGTGTGTTTGGGATCATTGTCATGCTGAAAGACCCAGCCGCGTTTCATCTTCAATGCCCTTGCTGATGGAAGGAGGTTTTCACTCAAAATCTCACGATACATGGCCCCATTCATTCTTTCCTTTACACGGATCAGTTGTCCTGGTCCCTTTGCAGAAAAACAGCCCCAAAGCATGATGTTTCCACCCCCATGCTTCACAGTTGGTATGGTGTTCTTTGGATGCAACTCAGCATTCTTTCTCCTCCAAACACGACAAGTTGAGTTTTTACCAGAAAATTCTATTTTGGTTTCATCTGACCATATGACATTCTCACAATCCTCTTCTGGATCATCCATATGCTCTCTAGCAAACTTCAGATGGGCCTGGACATGTACTGGCTTAAGCAGGGGGACACGTCTGGCACTGCAGGATTTGAGTCCCTGGCAGCGTAGTGTATTACTGATGGTAGCCTTTGTTACTTTGGTCCCAGCTCTCTGCAGGTCATTCACTAGGTCCCCCCGTGTGGTTCTGGGATTTTTGCTCACCATTCTCGTGATCATTTTGACCCCACGGGGTGAGATCTTGCGTGGAGCTCCAGATCGAGGGAGATTATCAGTGGTCTTGTATGTCTTCCATTTTCTAATAATTGCTCCCACAGTTGATTTCTTCACACCAAGCTGCTTACCTATTGCAGATTGTCTTCCCAGCCTGGTGCAGGTCTACAATTTTGTTTCTGGTGTCCTTTGACAGCTCTTTGGTCTTGGCCCTAGTGGAGTTTGGAGTCTGTTTGAGGTTGTGGACAGGTGTCTTTTATACTGATAATGAGTTCAAACAGGTGCCATTAACACAGGTAACAAGTGGAGGACAGAGGAGCCTCTTAAAGAAGTTGTTACAGGTCTGTGAGAGCCAGAAATCTTGCTTGTTTGTTGGTGACCAAATACTTATTTTCCACCATAATTTGCAAATAAATTCTTTAAACATCAGACAATGTGATTTTCTGGATTTTTTTTTTTCTTCTCATTTTGTCTCTCATAGTTGAGGTATACCTATGATGAAAATTGGGAGACCCCTCATCTTTTAAGTGGGAGAACTTGCACAATTGGTGGCTGACTAAATATTTTTTTGCCCCACTGTAATACATGTGCTGGACCTAAGATACCGCTTGCCTACAAGAAAATATTTTTCCAAGACCTCACTTCCAGACATGTACGAAAAACACCATGACGAGCTAGTCTGTCTCTTACTGAATACTACTCATCCACCACGGATTTATGGTCAAGTAGAACTACAGAGCAAAGTCTTGACTGTACACTACATTAACAATGAATGGAAGCTGTGCAAAGCCTGTCTGTTGGAAAAATTCTTTTCAACCTTCAGTCAAAGAATCAGGCAGGGTCAAAGTTTCAGCAAATTTAATTACACTGGCCAGTGGAGAACAATACAATAACAGTCTCAGAGCCTATTCGCACATCATTCTGACTCAAACACACATCGCTCAGTCCTTTAAGCTCTCCGTTATAGATGATTGGTTCAGTACATCTGGTCAAAACTTGGGTGTACATATTATCTCTTTCTCAGCAACAGACTTTCTCAGCACCAGTCACACCAATACAGTATGTGCATACTAAAACAAGGCGTTAACATGTACAGCTACATCAGCGTCTTAAGCCCTTTCACACAGACTCTGAAACAAAGCAAATTACAAATATTAAATTTTTCATCATCATTTCCCCCCCTTTGATGCCATGCAAGGCATCATAAAAGAACAATTTATGGCATCTAAATCCCCATCTGGCAGCTATGCTAAGCTCCAGTGCACTTGTGTGCAACAGACCCTAACGAGCTAGTGACGGGGAAAGTCTGCCATTGACCCTGCTGCCCCAGGTGCCCCCGACATTTTAGTCCTTTAGGAGGAAAAATGGAACAGTAAAACTGATAAGAGAAATTAATGATAAAAAACATTGAAATCAAAATGATAATAAAGTAAGAGTATGATAGTAAGGATACAATAAGATATGTCATTGCAGCTTGTATAAAAACATAAAAGATGAAAACAAAAATAGTAATATAAAAACAAAAAGTAAAAATAATGTTTCAAACTTCATAAATGTATTCACAGGTAGTACATTTCAACTTCACATCATGATCATACAACTCCTTTTGGTTTTCTGCATGTCAGTCATACTTTACTCTGTACTTGGGTCATGGAGAGATACCTTGAGCTCACACTGTTCATCCCCGGCAACTGCTCCATGGTTCATCACTAAGTTAACCCTTTGAGTGTGAGCATTGTTGTGCCCTTAGTGGCGGAGCGCGGCACTGCACCTGCCTTCTCACTCTGTCATGATCGCCTGCATTGGGAATTTGTATTTATTGTACTGATTTGCCAGTTTCAAAAGGTGGCAGACGGTCAAGAATCTGAAACCTCAAAAAGACTGTATATTAGGTCCATACCTCATTAGAGATTCAAGACACAAAGAATTCTTTTATAAGCTTTACTTGCCGTGCAAGGAGTACAGGCGATGATGACATTCAGCACTGCACTGAGGAAGTCTGCGTCTTACAGCTTTTATACCAGCAGTGTACATGAGTCATACAGGCAGTTTCTGAGTCATAAAGGCAGTTTGAGTCATACAGTTTCGAGTCATACAGGTAGTTTGAGTCATACAGTTTCTGAGTCATACAGGCAGTTTGTCCAATCAATCAAGTTCACAGTATTTTTCCACTACTTATATATCAATGGTCATATAAAATGATAAATGAAAAACAAGTATGTACATTTTCTGACATTTCCGTCCTGTTATCATTTTATAACTACTTTGGGCAGATGCCTTTATCAGTAACATGTAACTTCAGCTTTACTGATTTTTTTACATGTACATCATTTGCATCAAAAGTCAGTTACACAGGAGATTGACCACAGGCATCACAATCAGAACCAAAATTATCCTTAGTCTTAGGAAGGGGAAAATACTGTCCCCTGGCATTGTTTGCTAACATCATAGTCTGTAACATTAAAGTGTGTGCTCTATCATAGATCTAATGCAGGGAAAGACACACAAACAGCACACAAAATATGATCAACACAACTAGCACTGGGGTTAACCATTTTAAAGCAACTTGCCACCATTGACCAGAAAGGAACCAAGAAGACAGGTTCCAGTTTTGAGGTACATCCTTTAGGCTATCTAGATGTTGGCGCAAACCACGCAATCTGCTAATTATTGCGGTAATATTGTCAAGAGGAGTCAGAGATGAAAGTGCAACAGTGTTCTCCAATGACAGCACATACACCTCCTTTCTCTGCAAGCAGTAAATCAAGAGCAATACGATGCTGGGTTATCATAGCCTTCATGGCTGCCTTTTCTGGGTCATTCTTAATGAAAAGAGCAAGGTCAGTAACAACATCAGTAAGATTTTCCAAGGCCCAATACATGTCATTCATTCTGTGGCCCAAGTAAGCAACTCCATACATAGGGATCGCAGTCATGAAAATACCTCGAAGATCACTTATTAAAGGAGGTGATTTGATAGACACTGCAGATCTTTTGGTTCGGGAATGGGGCACAACACTTATAGCAGTAATGTTTGTGGTAAATATATATGAAGCAGGAGTCATTTTTACCAGGTAACAAGTACCACACCATCGTTTGGGGAGCCACAAATAAACGTTATGGCCACACACCCATATGTAATCTCTCGGGCAGGGATACCCGGTTGCGCCTGGAACCAAAATATTAAGACCTGGTGAGCCAAACCACCAACCTGGGGCTTCTTTTGCAATAGCTGTCATGTTCCAGGCGACGACATTCTTACCATCACATGATTGATTAGTACCATTACAATATTTATGTTTGGCCACATCCTCACTGTAAGTGGCAATAGGAAAATTTTCAATACACTGACTATTGCCTAAAAGATTAGCTGCATCCTGCCAATATGTACCGCTCTTACTAGTGCAATTTCTCTTAAAACAAAAAGGAATCTGTAATGGATCTCTTGCCAGAGAAAATGACTTCATATTAGTCTTGTTTACAAAACTGGTAAAGTTAGTTGGTAATCTCCAATCAACGGAGGCTGGGTCAGGATTGTAATAAGTGCAGTTTGGCATGAATTCTGTAAAGGATGTCTCCTTACTATATGGGTAAAATGAATAGGCAGCTAGAATACAAATAGAATCTGTTAAATTAGCTGGTTTGGCTGTCAGAACAGGACTGTGACGTGCATGATGAGGAACAATAGAACAAAACAATTCGAAACGTTGTATGCTGTTGCAGTCAGCTTAGCTAATTTATACCACTCGTCTAGATGGGTGCTGTGGTCAACAAGTCCTCTCTTTGATCGCTCCCCTGAGTTGTTTCCGCCTGTGTCCTGAGGGTTCCTTTGAGCCGGGAATGACCACCATCCCACAGTCATGAACAGTATGAAACACAAAGTTAGCAACACCTTCGGTGCCATGCTTCTACCTGAGAGAATACCCCTCCGGGCCTCTACACCGGGTTTGAGACGATCTCCCTAAATGGAGGGGGCCACTGTTACCCACACACCGAGGTGTGTATCCCCTTTGTAGCTGGACTTACTCAGGGAAGCAGGTCAATTCACTTACAGGCACCCGTAGTCTCTTAACGTGTGAAAGGTGGATCCAAGATGGTCGTTCAGCAATACGTACTGCAGTGGGGGTGGTCAACAGCACCTGGTGTGGTCCAAGCCACCTTCCTGAGTTCCAATGCTGGCGGTGGTGGTTTTTGTTGAAGAAATAATCACCAGGTTGCAGAGGGTTATCTTGTCCCTCCTGTGGAGCAGAGAGATATCTGGCAGAATCAATATAGTCTTTGTTCTCACATGCCTTCCTCAAATGGGTTACCAAATCACTGTATTTATTTGAGGATGTCAAGGGCTTTATTTCTGGCAGCAAATACGGTCTATGAAATGCACATTCAAAAGGTGACAGTCCTGTTTTGGCATCAGGTATGGTATTTATAATCATTTTTACTATTTTTAAGGCTTCTGGCCATGCTTTGCCTGTGTCCTTCATGACCTTTGCAAGCATTTGTTTCACAGTGGCATTTTTTCTTTCTACAAGGCCTGCACTTTGTGGGTGGTAAGCAGTATGAAATTTGATTCAAGATTCCTACAGCTTGAATTAAATGTTGGACTGTTTGTGCTGTGAAATGAGTGCCATTGTCTGCATAAATCAGTTCTGGAATCCCAAAAGTGGGAAAAACATGGTCCAGCAAGGTCCTGCACACAAATGCTGCATTTGCTGAGGATGTTGGATGTATTTCTGTCCATTTTGTAAAGGTGTCAATCAACACCAGGCAATACTGTAGTTTCCCATGTTTACCTAATTCAATAAAATCCATACACCATTGACTGAAAGGTTCTTTTGGTGCAGGGAATGATCCTTGCCTTGTTCTCATTGCTCCTTGAGCGTTATTTTGAAGACAATTTATGCATTTTTGGCATGTTTTCTTTGCTTCCTTCAAACTATTAGGACAGAAAAAGGGTTTTTCCAACAACCTCATCATCCCTCCTGTTGACACATGGCTTGGGCCATGTGACACCAAGGCAGCCAATTTGTATAATGTGGGTGGCAGAACAATTTTTCCAACAGGCATGCAAAATATACCTGAATCATTTTGACATGCATCAGGAGGAAGTTCCATATTGCTTTGACAGTCTTTTAAAACATCAGCATCAACATCATCAATGAAGCAGACGGTTTCCAAAAGGCCCAGAGCAGCACAATGAGCAGCATTATCAGCCAAGCGTTTACCACAGCTAAGCAAATCAGTGTTGTTAGTGTGGGCAGGGCAGTGAACAACGGACACAGAGCGTGGTAACATTAAGGCCTCCCGTAATTGTATCAACTGTTGTTGATGTTTGACTGGTTTTCCGGTGGAGGTAACAAAACCACGCAAGTTCCAAGTAGCAGTATGCAGGTGACATGCATTGTAGGCATACTTGCTATCTGTACAAATAGTAACATCAAAATTCTTTGCCCATGTGAGTGCAGAGATCAAAGCAAGCAATTCAGCTATCTGAGCTGATGCAGGCTGTGGAACATTTTCCACAATCAGGATTTCAGTCAACGTTGTCACAGCATAAGCAGTGGATGTTGACCCATCAGGCCTTTTTAAAGATGAGCCATCAGTAAAGAGCCACATTCAACACAGAGGAGACTGCCATCGCCGCTGCAGCTACTTCCTGCACACAGACAGGAAATCCTGCAGCAACAGAGTCGAGGCTTCGTGAATAATAAATAAAGTGGTCTGTATTGTCCAGCATGTATTTGAGTCAGAACTGCAGTCATATGCTTATTCTGGACATCACAGAACAGATGAGAATCCATATCATAATTTGGCAAGGCTAACGCACATACTGTAGTCAGTATGTGTTTCAACTCAATGACTTCTTTATGTTCTGCCGTCAACTCTTATGTTGGAGGCTGGTGTAACGTTTGAAATCTTCAAAATGTCATATAGTGGAGCAGTTTTTTGTGAATAATTTGGAATCCATGCTCTGCAGTAGTTGAAAGTCCCCAGTACTGACATTGTTTTTTGTCTGTGGGTATGGGAGTTTTTGAATAGCTGCTATCCTATTTGGTTCCAATGTTTTCCCATTTGCTCTCAAAAGATGTCCTAAAAATTTAACTTCAGGCTGACAAAATTGCAATTTATTTCTACTGCATTTGTGTCCTTGTGAGTGCAAAAATTTCAAGAGAGCCAACGTGTCTTGCTGGCATTGTTCTTCATTGTTGGATGCCACAAGAATATCATCAACATACAAGAAAATTTTAGAACCATGTGATGGGACAAATTTAGCCAAATTGGCTGTCATCGCTTGTGAGAATATTGTGGGACTTTCACAATATCCTTGTGGCAACTTTGTAAAGGTGTATCGTTTGCCATCAAAGGTAATGCAAACCAGAACTGAGAGTCTTTATGCACAGGAATGGAAAAGAAAGCGTTGCTAATATCTACTACAGAAAAACACACACTATCAGGTGGAACATTATTCAACAGTGTATGTGGGTCAGGCACCTGGGGCGCTCTCGGAATTACTGCAGCATTCACGGCCTGTAAATCCTGCACTAATCTCCACCCAACACTAGGTGGTGCCTTCTTAACAGGGAATAGGGAAGTATTTACAGGAGTCAGGGCATTGAATGATAATGCCCTTCGTTATCATTTCTTCAAAGGTCTTATACCGTCAATGGCTTCTTGTTTTAATGGATATTGGCTTTTATAGGGTAACACTCCTTTAGAGGAGATTTGAACTTGTGGGGCCCCCTGCATTAGGCCCATATCGGCTGGACCGTTGGACCACAATGCAGGTGGGCAGGTCATCCAGCTGTCATTTTTGATCATGGCCAAAACATTGTGGGAATTTCTCGTCATCACAGTAAAAATGGGTTTGATATTGCAGCTTCATGCTAACTCTTAGCTCAGATTTATAAGTTTTTGTTGCAGGAGAGTATTGGACTGTCCTGCAATCAGAGTTTTGCCAATCTGTGGCATTCAATCCGTTTCTTATCAGGAGACCGCACAGCTCCCACGGTGTGTTCTGCGGTGCCCACAAGGACATGTGTGGTGGCACCGAACCTTCATACAAAGCCATGGCTGCAGGGTGAAGGACCACTGAAACTGCAGCTTTTCAAACCTCATCAAAATAAAGGTGATCAGTCTTTACATTGATGATATTGAGGTCTTGGCACGCATCGGCATACATTGCATTGAAAGGAGCTGTGGGACCATCATACCGCATGGTAGCATGTAATGTCTCAGGCCTTGCCAATTTAGAAACTTGATTTTCTGCCATTGAGGTGCTCATAATTTGGGTACTTTTAGTATATAAGGCAGCAACAGCATTATTTGAATGTAGGTCAAAACTAATGTACCACATCCATTATCAAAATCATCATTGTCAAACAGAAATTGCTGCAGGTGTTGACCTTCATCACGTTATAATCAACTTGATCCTCAATTGGTCCAATAGTTAAGTTTAGACTGTGCAATGCATCTTGTCCCAACAAATTTATTGGACAAGAGGGCGCAACCACCACGTCAAGTGTACAGGAAATACCAGTCATGCCATCATACAGGGTAACAGGTCCATATAATTTTTCTCAAGTTAAATTTCCTCCTGCATTTTGGACAGTAATGGTCCTTCCTGTGGTTGTCATTGAATCCTTATTTAAATCCTTCACCTGAACAACGAGAGCAAGTTTTTAGCCAAAGTCAAATTCCTTGTATGTGTTGTGCATACTTGGCCAATAAAGCTGATTCTGATTCTGATTCTGATTCTGATTCTTCCTGTAAACCGTGCTTTAGGTGGTTGTGCTTTCATGGTTGTTCTTGTTGCCCCAGTATCACACAAGAATTGTGTTTGTCTTCCATTTACTAAAAGTACAATGGTGGGGCTTGAGGCAGTGCTGTTATACATAGTCAAATCCAAAACATTTTCATCTTTTAGTTTCAATTGCAAGGCCTCTTGTAATTTTTGTTCTTTCACTACCTTTTTGTCCTCAGTCAGTCTGCAATTGTCACTTAGGTTGGTTAGTCATGCGTCCCTGTTACTTGGTCCTGGACCCCCTGAGGGTCCATCCTGAAAATTCCTTCTATCTCCACCTCCAAAATCTCTTCTCCCTCTTCCTCGTCCTCTTCTATTTATTCCACCCCTCCTCAGGATTTAATAACGGTTCCTTACTGCTGATTTTTGCAATTTGGTTTTTTCTGTTTTTGTTTTTATTGTTTTCCACGTCCTCGGTCGGCTTTTGCTTTGGCGTCTGCAGCCGCCACCGCCCAAAGATCGGCACATTGGAGCTCCACGTTTGGTTTTTACCTTTGTTTTTTTTTCTACTTGTAATATCTACTGTTGAGATGAGTGCCGCACATTCGTCTATATCCAGTGTAGGTTTAAACGAGTAATCTTTTTCCCATTTAGTCAAAAATTTTTCGGGATCTTTTACCTGGTCTTTTTCTTTTAGTTTGTCATTGTAATTTTTTACCGTTCGGCGCGCAGTTTCCTCTTTTTTCTTTTGCTTATTTTTTGCTTCATTTGTTTTTCCTGTACAGTTACCCATTGTTCTTGTTAGTCAGGGACGTTGCAGTACGCCCCCCACAACACTATTACTGCCCAATATGTGCGCTCACCTTTTGATGGAACTAGATGCTCACGCAACCTTTAAAATGCGCTCACCTGTCGATGGAACTAGATGCTCACGCGTTAGGACTTCTGTAGTTTCCTACAGAATCATTACCTGGTATGATCAGATAGGAAAAATATAGGACGCCACCCCATATTACCATTACCAGCTAAAGCTTGAAAAATATAGGACGCCCCCCTGTATTACCATTACTAGCTAAAGCTTGACCTATCAGTCGATACGCAGCACCTTTACTTTTTGAAACCTGACTCCTCGGCCGGAAAACAACACAATCCTTATTTCTTTGTTATTTCAGAAAATATTTCACTTACTTTATGACTCTACTAGCGAGGATGACCGTCACTAGACAGAGCCAGGATGTCAGCTTCCTCCCCGGCATTCCCTGAAGGCGGGTTTCCAAAACTGACCGTTGGTCAGACCATGCACGGATTTTCAACCCGGGGAAGACGTCTCTCCTGGCCCGTCTAGGTGTTGGTCATCCGGGTCACGGCACCACGTATGTCGAGAATCTGAAACCTCAGAAAGACTGTATATTAGGTCCGTACCTCATTAAAGATTCAAGACACAAAAGAATTCTTTTATAAGCTTTACTTGCCGTGCAAGGACTACAGGCGATGATGACATTCAGCACTGCACTGAGGAAGTCTGTGTCTTACAGCTTTTATACCAGCAGTGTACATGAGTCATACAGGCAGTTTGAGTCATACAGACAGTTTCCGAGTCATACAGGTAGTTTGAGTCATACAGTTTCTGAGTCATACAGGCAGTTTGTCCAGTCAATCAAGTTCACAGTATTTTTCCACTACTTATACAGTATATCAATGGTCATATAAAATGGTAAATGAAAAACAAGTATGCACATTTTCTGACACAGACATCGGTTGGAGGACTCAGTGGATGACACGTAATATGGTTATATGGTTTAGAATCCATCATAGTACTGAAACAGCCTTAGCGAAGGTCACTAACGACCTCCTCATTGCATCTGATAATGGACTAGTTTCTGTACTTGACCTTTTAGACCTTAGTGCAGCTTTTGATACTATCGATCATAATATTCTACTTGATAGATTAGAACACTATGTTGGACTTAATGGAACTTCGTTGCAGTGGTTTAGATCTTATTTATCTGATAGGTTCCAGTTTGTTCATGTAAATAATGAGTTTTCTTTCAACTCAAAGCTCAGTCATGGAGTTCCACAGGGATCTGTGCTAGGCCCTACTCTTTTTAGTTTATATATGCTTCCGTTAGGCAACATTATTAGAAAGCACTGTATACATTTTCATTGTTATGCTGATGCCACACAATTATACCTGTCAATGAAGCCAGATGATAGTAATCAATTAGCCAAGTTAGAAGCCTGTCTTAAGGAAATCAAAGCTTGGATGACTTGTAATTTCCTGCTATTAAATTCAGATAAGACTGAAGTCATTCTTGTTGGTCCAAAAAACCTTAGAAATTCCTTTCCAAATCAAATTTTCAGTTTGGATGCGGTTACTCTTTCTCTTAATAGCTCTGTGAGGAACCTTGGAGTTATTTTTGATCAGGATTTGTCCTTCAGTTCACATATTAAATTTGTTTCTAAGACTGCCTTCTATCATTTGCGTAATATTGCCAAGACTAGGAGCACCGTGCAGCATCTAGGGGCTGCACGGTGGCGCAGTGGTTTAGCACTGTGGCAGCACAGTTTACCCTCGGCCGGGGGATCGCGGGGATCATGAGATCGTGGGTTCGATCCCAGCCCCCGACCAACAGTGAGCTGTGTGGAGTTTGCATGTTCTCCCCGTGTTGCGTGGGTTTACTCCGGGATTTCTCCGGTTTCCTCCCACATACCAAAAAACATGTAGGTTTAGGGCGCTCGCGCACGCAGCGACCGGCAGCCGGTGGCTTGTCACCAGACTGCAAACCAAATCTACCTACGGGTACAAATAAGTAACTAAAAAAAAAAAATCTTGTCTCAGAGTGATGCTGAGAAACTGATCCACGCTTTTGTTAGCTCGAGATTAGATTATTGTAATTCTTTATTATCAGGCTGTCCTAAAACATCTTTAAAAAGTCTTCAGCTGGTCCAAAATGCTGCAGCAAGAGTTTTAACAGGTACTAGAAAGAGAGATCATATCTCTCCAGTTCTGGCCTCCCTTCATTGGCTTCTCATAGAGTTTAGAATTAAGTTTAAAATCCTTCTTCTTACTTACAAAGCTCCAAACAATCAGGCTCCTTTTTATTTAAAAGATCTGATACTACCGTATTATCCTAACAGAGCACTACGCTCCCAAAATGCAGGATTACTTGTAATACCTAGAATCTCCAAAAGTACAATGGGAGGCAGAGCCTTCAGTTATCAAGCTCCTCTCCTGTGGAATCAGCTGCCAATCTGGATTCAGGAGTCAGACTCGATCACTGTTTTTAAGAATAGGGCTAAAACCTACCTTTTTGATATAGCTACAATTAGGGAGGGATCATGTGTTTCTGAACCCTCCCTTAGTTATGCTGCTAATAGGTTTAGTCAGCCGGGGGGCCTCCAGTAATGCACTGGGCCTCACTGCTTTCCTCACTCTCTATGAAATATTTTTTTTGCTGGTCATTAACATTTGTTTGTTCTCTCCCATAGATTGAGTCCCCATCGTGCTGTTTGCTCTCTACATGTCTGTTCTTTTCTTCTTCTCTATCCCCTCACCCCCCAGCCAGTCGCAGCAGATGACTGCCCCTCCCTGAGCCTGGTTCTGCTGGAGGTTTCTTCCTGTTAAAAGGGAGTTTTTCCTCTCCACCGTCGCCAAGTGCTTGCTCACAGGGGATCGCCTGATTGCTGGGGTCTTTCTGCAACTGTAGAGGTTCCCCCTACAGTTGATAGTGCTATGAGATGACTGTTGTTGTGAAATGGCGCTATATAAATAAAGTTGAATTGAATTGAATTAATACACCAAAGAACAAGAACTCCTCTTTTCCTTTTCCTGTTTTTAGCAGTTAGCACAGAAAGCTAATATGTCCGCGATCAGTCAACGCCACGTTTTGTCGGCTTTGTATGCTGAAAATAGCCGCGGGACACAAGCAGAATTTATGTGGGATAATCATAAGACTTTGTAGATGTGATAGAGATTTTATATTACCAACAGAATGCAAAATAAAGACCATAATGGGTGAAAACACAACAACCATGCCAGCCCCCCTTTGTCAACAGACTGTACAACAGTAAGTGACTTATTTCTATTTTTTTTTTTTTAAAATGTACCGATTTCTTGTTCATATACTTTAAAGATAAGGCGATGAGGTACCTCTGTACAAAAAATGGTGTCAAAAGACTGAACCATTTTTTGTGTAAATACGTCCAAAGTCCAGTTTTGACTGAGTCATGGAATTTAAAGAGGTGCCGCGACATTATGCAAATTAGATTGACACAATTCTGGACCCAGGGGACAAAACACAGACTCAAGTGAAGTACAATTATCCTTTTATTGTTAACCGTGTCTGTGTGTGAGTGCATGCATGTACAATGTGTGTTGTGTGCAGTGCGGGACTCGTGCTGGGGACAGAGCAGGACGCCGTTCAGCCTGGCAACGCTATAACGACAAAACAGAGATGTTAGCTCAGCCCTCGGGCAAAGAGCAGGATAATAATGACAGCTTACTTTGCAGGTGGTCGTGGTTGAGCTCAGGTTGGCCTTGAGGGCTGCAGCCAGGGAGACAGCGACTGCCTCTGTGCGGGGAAGTGAGCGAGAAGCCCTGTGGAGATGGTGGAAGCTGAACCGCCACCAGGGAGAGAGGAATCCGCCGCCAGGGAGATCCACCTGTGCACAGGGGAGAATGACTGACAAAGGTGAGTCAATTGTTGCTTTATGTGAAGCGAGGAGATGGTCTGGGAATCAGACGATGAGCCGACGCGAGACGTGTCTTGTGGAGTTTGACAGACGGCTCCGTGCTGAGTCACAGGCAGGTCTGGCTTTTAAAGCCCGCTGGTGATTGGCAGCAGGTGTGCGTGCAGCTGAAGTTAATGATGGCCCTGAGGGAGCCATGACAGCACTCCCCCCTCTAGAGGTGCCTCCTGGCACCTGACCCAGCCTACCTGGGTGCGTCCGGTGAAAGTCCCTGATGAGTTGCTTATCGAGCACGAATGACGGACGCACCCAGGACCTCCACTCGGGGCCATACCCCTCCCAATGCACCAAGTACTGCAGGCCGCGACCCCAGCGGCGAACGTCCAAGGTGGTATTGACTCTCCACGCCGGATCGCCATCTATCACTACCGGTGGAGGTGGAGTCTTGGGAGGAGGGCAGAGAGAGCTGGAGCAGACGGGCTTCACCTGCGAGACATGAAATGTCGCACAGATGCGGGGGGGGGGGGGGCTAGGCATACAGCCACAGGGTTAACAATGCGAGTAATGAGGAAGGGGCCAATGAAGCACTGGGCCAACTTCCGCTTTTCAGCCTTCAAATTAATATTCTCTGTTGAAAGCCATACCTGTTGACCCACCTCGTACTGGGGAGCCGGTCTCCTGCGGCGGTTAGCCGTCTTGGTGTTGCGTTCTGCGGTGCGAAGAAGAGCTCTGCAGGTGGCAATCCAGAGCCAGCAGCAACGCCTCACGTGAGCGTGGACAGAAGGCACCGCCACCTCCTTCTCCTCCTCTGGGAACAGTGGGGGGTCGTACCCTAAGGAGGCCCTGAAGGGGGACATGCCGATCGCCGAGGAAACTGTTGAGTTATGGGCATACTCGATCCAGGGGAGGTGGCCACTCCATGATGACAGACTGGAGGCCAGGGGTGTCCAACCAGGTGCCATGGAGAGCCAAGACCCTGCAGGTTTCCTCTTCTACCCAGTCTCTTCAGCAGGTGTTTTCACTTATCAGCAATCAGTGGGAAGAAGTTCACAGAAATCTGCTGTTGAAGACACTGGTTGGAGGTAAAACCTGCAGGGTCTTGGCTCTCCATGGCACATGGTTGGACACCCCTGCTGGAGGCGATTACACAGCGCAGAGCAGCCTCCAGCTCCTGATTGGCCCGCTCGCACTGTCCGTTGCTCTGCGGGTGGTATCCAGACAACAGGCTCACTGTTGACCCCAGTGCGTTGCAAAACGCCCTCCAGACCTGGGACATGAATTGGGGCCCACGATCAGAGACGACGTTGGTGGGGATCCCGTGGAGGCGTATGACATGCTGCACTTGCAGATCCGCAGTCTCCCGTACCGTAGGCAGCCCCCGGAGAGGGATGAAGTGGGCAGCCTTAGAAAACTGGTCCGCGATGGTGAGGACCATGGTGAAGGGGTTGGACGGTGGGAGGCCCGTCACAAAATCCAGAGCAATATGGGACCTGGGACGGCTGGGAACCGGCAGCGGGTGGAGGAGCCCGGCCGGCGGAGAAGAGGACGACTTCCCGGTGGCGTACTGAGCACAGGCACGGACGTAGGCGGTGACATCCTTCTGCAGCCCCAGCCACCAAAACGATCTCTGGAGAAGCTCCACCGTGCGGGACACCCCTGGATGGCAAGAAAACTTTGAGGCATGAGCCCACTGAATCACCTCACCCCGAGTCGATGTGGGAACGAACAGCCGCCCCGCGGGTCCACCTCCAGGGTCTTGCTCCGCCTCCTGCGCCTTCACGACCCTCTCCCTGATGCCCCATGAGAGGGCGCCGACGACACAGGATGCTGGAAGGATGGTCTGTTCATGATCCTCAGTCACCTCCGTTGCGAACTGCCTGGAGAGGGCATCTGGCTTGGCGTTCTTACTTCCGGGGCGGTAGGTGATTGTGAAATCAAAACGCCCAAAAAACAGAGACCAACGGGCCTGCCGGGAGTTAAGTCGCTTGGCGGTCCTCAGGTATTCCAGGTTCTTGTGGTCGGTCCATACCACAAAGGGTTGGGCAGCCCCCTCCAACCAATGGCGCCATTCCTCCAGGGCAAGTTTCACCGCCAAGAGCTCCCTGTCGCCGATACTGTAATTTCTCTCAGCTGGGGATAGGCGGTGTGAGAAGAAAGCGCGGGGGCGAACCACCCTGTCTACTGGAGAGCACTGGTAGAGCACTGCCCCCACTCCAGCATCCGACGCGTCCACCTCGACCAAGCACTGGAGGGACGGGTCCACTTGTGTGAGCATGCGGGACAATGAGAACTCCCCTTTGAGGGTGCCGAATGCTGCTGCAGCCTCCTCCGTCCAACGGAAAGCCACCTTGGGGACGTGAGACAGGTCAAGGGGCGAGCAATCATGCTGTACTTGGGCACAAAGCAGCGGTAAAAATTGGCGAATCCCAGGAACTGCTGGAGTTGCTTCCTCGATGGGGGGGGGGGGCATTCCACCACCGCCTTGACCTTCACGGGGTCAGGGAGAACCTGGTTATGGGAAATGACGAAACCGAGAAATGAAGTCTTGTTGGTGTGGAACTCACATTTCTCGGCTTTAACGAACAGCTTGTTCTCCAGGAGTCGTTGGAGGACCCGTCTCAAGTGTACCCGATGCTCCTCTAGTGACCGAGAGAAGATGAGCATGTCATCCAAGTAGACGAAGACGAAGGCACCCAGGAAGTCCCGGAGAATGTCGTTTATGAGGCGTTGAAAGACGGCCGGTGCGGTGGTCAACCCAAACGGCATCACGAGATATTCAAAGTGGCCGCCTGGGGTCCGGAATCCCATCTTCCATTCGTCTCCCTCCTTGATCCGCACGAGATGGCAAGCGTTGCGAAGCTCGAGCTTGGTGAACCAAGAGGCCCCCTGGAGGGAGTCAAAGACTGTGTCCATGAGAGGCAGGGTGTATTTGTCCTTCACCGTGATGTCGTTAAGCCCCCTGAAGTCGATACATGGCCACAGGGAGCCATCCTTCTTGCCTATGAAGAAGAACCCCGCCCCCACCGCCGAAGAAGACGGACGAATAATGCCCGAGCTGAACGACTCCTTAATATAGGCATCCATTGCCTCCCGCTCTGGAGCTGACAGGCTGTAGAGGCGGCTCGACGGCAGTGGGGCACCAGCCTGGAGATTGATGGCACAGTCATAGGGGCGGTGGGGGGGGGGGTGGCAGCGCCCGCGACTTACTGAATACTGCCCCCAGGTCATGGTATTCAGGCGGCACCTTGGACAAATCCGGGGGAGGAGGGGCGTGGGGGGCTAAGGACACAGATGGGGCACAGGCTGCAGACTGCAGACATGCGCTAAGGCAAAACGAGCTCCATGACGTTATACTCCCAGTCCGCCAATCAAATGATGGATTATGAAGTCGAAGCCAGGGGTAGCCCAGGATGACGGGGGACGTTGAGGAGGGCAGCACCAACAGGCGTAGGTCCTCTCGATGGTTCCCTGAGACGATCACTGAAACTGGGGTGGTCTGCTGAGAGACGTCGCCAGGGGGGTCTTAGACAGGGCGATGAGCCTAAGGGGTGACGGGAGAGTATGGCAGGGAAGCCCTAACCGGGTTGCCAGGTTCCCTGATATGAAACTCTGCTCTGCCCCTGAGTCAATCAGTGCATGTGTGGCGTATTCTGTGTGTTTGTAAATGAATTGAATGGGCACAAGGCACTTGGTGAGGGGATTAGGCTGAGACGCGTCCGTGAGTCCCCCTACTGCGACGCACGGACCCCCTGTTTTGGCCGAACGGGACAACTCTCTACCTCATGCTCACTGCTACCACAGTACATGCACAGCCCTAACTCCCTACGGCGCTGCTTCTCAGCTAAGGAAGTTTTGGAGCGCCCGACCACCATATCTTCATGCTCGTCTAGAGCTTCAGGTGGAGGCAGGGCCAATCGAGATGACTGGGAGGAGCAGAAAAACTGCACGCCCGAGCGACTGGAAGCTCTTCGCTCGGCTGCCCGCTCCCTCAGCCTATTATCCAAATTAATGGTTAGGGAGATCAGCTCAGTGAGCCTCTCCGGTTTGTCTAACCTAGCTAGCTCATCCCGTAGGCTGGGGCTCAAGCTCTGGATGAAAATACTACAGAGTGAGGCATCCTCCCATCCGACCTCAGCGGCCACCACCCGGAAATCAACAGCGTAGTCCGCCACGGACCTATCCCCCTGTCGGAGATTTAACAACCAGGTGGTGAGCACGCTATCCCGATCGGAATGGTCAAATACCTCATGAAAATCGACAATGAACTGCTGGTAAGTAAGGCTAGCATAGCTAGGTTTAGCCATAACGGCGTAAGCCCAAACTAGCACTCTACCCTCTAGTAAATTAGCCACGTAGCCTATCCTACTACGGTCAGTGGGAAAATCCCCCGGCACTCGCTGGAAAACTGTCTCACACTGTAAGATAAACCCATGGGCCTCACCGAGCTTGCCGCTAAAGCGAGTGGGTGTGGGGACCGGTGTGAGCCAGGCCGAGGGGACCTGACTAGCCTGGCTAGGAGGGGAGCTAGCGGGAGCCGATGGGCTCCCGGAGGCCAGAGGGAACGTCCGCTGTCCATCCAGACGATCCAACCGGCTGTTAATTTGAGTTAACTGACTAAGGATAATGCTTTGTTGGTAAGCTAGCTGCTCCACTCGAGCCTCTAGGTTGTTAAACCGGTGTGCTAGCACGCAGTCGGCTGGGTCGCTCTGACGGAGCCGTACTGACATACTAATTCTGGACCCAGGGGACAAAACACAGACTCGAGTGAAGTACAATTATCCTTTTATTGTTACCTGTGTCTGTGTGTGAGTGCGTGTATGTACAATGCGTGTTGTGTGCAGTGTGGGACTTGTGCTGGGGACAGAGCAGGACGCCGTTCAGCCTGGCAACCCTATAATGACAAAGCAGAGATGTTAGCTCAGCCCTCGGGCAAAGAGCGTGATAATAATGACAGCTTACTTTGCAGGTGGTCGTGGTTGAGCTCAGGTTGGCCTTGAGGGCTGCAGCCAGGGAGACAGCATCTGCCTCTGTGTGGGGAAGTGAGCGAGAAGCCCTGTGGAGATGGTGGAAGCTGAACCGCCGCCGGGGAGAGAGGAATCCGCCGCCGGGGAGAGAGGAATCCGCCACCAGGGAGATCCACCTGTGCACAGGGGAGAATGACTGACAAAGGTGAGTCAATTGTTGCTTACGTGAAGCGAGGAGATGGTCTGGGAATCAGACGATGAGCCAGAACGTGGCTGCCGACACAAGACGTGTCTTGTGGAGTTTGACAGACGGCTCCGTGCTGAGTCACAGGCAGGTCTGGCTTTTAAAGCCCGCTGGTGATTGGTAGCAGGTGTGTGCAGCTGAAGTTAATGATGGCCCTGAGGGAGCCATGACATAGATGTGTAAATTTATATCCTGTCTGAAACTGTGGATCATCTTTTACATCTTTCTAATTGGCAGTAAGCCATTATCTCTTACCACTTTCAAGTTATAGCCTTGGAAATCTGAACTATTTTATTGACAAAAAATATTTACCACTCTTGACCACTAGGGGTTATGTCACAGTTCAGCAACATACACACTCACTCATAGGGTTAACATGCACAAGTCTCATCATCATATTACGGATGCAGGGAATGACACAAGAAAAGACCAGAAATATTACCACAAAAATCACTAACAGGTTCATGATGAGGCTTCTCCATGAAGAGAATAACCAACTTAACTAGGTATGTTCATCAGTAGCCACGGTTACATGTGCAAAATTTCTTCAATCTGATTACAGTTCAGATCAGAACTTTACTGTTTACATGGACCCTGAAAAAGTTGATCCGATTAGGACGTGCATTTCCATGTGTCACACGTTTGAACAGACTAAACCATTTTGACATGCACACAATTATCCGACATTCCAGAAACAGTAGAAGAAGAAGCAACTTCTGATGTAAACAAACCCTGCTTCGTGTCTTTCTTTTTGAAATTGACCTGTATTGTGTTATTCAGACTATACTTTTGCTTCTGCTGGTCTCCGTAATGAAGCTACAAGTACATACTTATGCATATGACAAACAGAGGGAGACAGCAGGATGATACAGACCAGTTTTATTTTACTCCCGCCATGTCTTCCACTAGCTGCTGTAAAGGCAGAACTACGTCACGTCGATGTGTGGCTGACGTACAGACATGCGCAGTAAACATATTTTCTACCCAAACTTCGGAATAAGTGTTTATATGTGCACCAATCAGATTAACAATCGGCATAACCCACCCGTCTCAATCGGAAGGAAATTTTGATCCGAGTGAGTGTGATCAGGTCAGAATATTCAGATTGGCGTGTTTACATGAAGCATTTTTATTCGGATCAGGCTTTTAATTCAGTTACTTGTGTCCATGTAAACATGGGTAGTGATATTGTCCTTGGCTATGGCAGCCTGCAAAGCAGTCAAGTTCTGTATGGCTGAGGCAATCACGTGACCATCTGCATAATTTTCAGGGATAAAAGTACAACAATAATCCCCCACAACTGCACCCCCCTCCTCCCTCGGGCAGCAGTTATTTGATCAAGAACCATTCTGTTTTGGGTCAACAGAGGTCTAAAGGTGTGTTCACACCAAACACAAACTGGCGGTGCGAATCCATACAAAGTGAATGGGAAGATGGGAGTACGCGTGAATTTGCGCAGTCACACATTCACGTCTGCTAGGTTTGAGATTCTGCTGTCACTGGAGTAAAAGTATCACCATTGCAGAGTAAACTAGTTTGAAAATGAAACTCACTCACCGGGAGACAGGAGGACCGGGAACTCTTCAGCTGAATTGGGATTTTGGAGTTATTTACCCACGGTTTCTAGCCACGAACGTCCTAGCAAGCTAGCGACGTAAACACCCATCATCTGTGAAGTTTGGGAGGCTTGAAACAACATTTTCAGGTGAGTCCCCAGTCGGATAATGTAAACCTAAGCATGACGTTATTTGGGGAATTTCCACAGCAGGTTGAACACAGCTGCAGAAGTTTTTTTTGTTTTTTTAAATTTTATTTAAGTTTTTGTAAAGGGTATACATGTCGTTACAGCATTGCATTGTTTACATTTTCATCACATATTCCCTTTTTTTGATTTTTGACAAGATTGAAAAAAAAATTATTACAACACCCTTTTTTGAAGTGAAAGGAAAGAAAAATTAAAAAGAAGAAAAATAAAAGAACATCTGAGTAGCACTGAAACAAATAGAGGAGCCATTATTGAAATGGTGTTTGTCAAAGGTTAGATCTGATGGAAGACACATATGCGTTCCAGGGTTGCCAAAAGTTCAAGAACTCATCCATGTCCTGTCTCAGTGCAAATG
Organism: Pholidichthys leucotaenia; assembly: GCA_020510985.1. NCBI lineage: Eukaryota > Metazoa > Chordata > Actinopteri > Cichliformes > Pholidichthyidae > Pholidichthys > Pholidichthys leucotaenia. Next base: position 143,841,998 of record CM035837.1, read on the forward strand.
TCAACTTTTCCATCGAATAAATGTCCTGAGTCACGTTCATCCAATCTTCAGGTGTACGACAGTCTCTCAACATCCATTTTTTTTGTTAGTGCTTTTTTACTTGCCAATATTAAAACATTGAATAAGTATTTTTCTCCTCGTCTTTCCAGTGATTCCGGTAGTAAACCCAAATACAAAGTTACAAAAGAAAAGGGAACTGTTACTTTGAATATTTTCCCCAATATTGTCTGTACATTAGTCTAATATTGGTGGATAACTGGGCATGACCAAAACACATGAAAAATGATTTGCAGTCTTTTCACCACACAAGCGCCAGCAATTCAACCCTTTACGAGTAAATTTGTTTTGTGCAGGTGTTCTGAAAAATCTTACCAAATTTTTCCATCCAAATTCTCTCCACAGCAGGGATGAGGTACTTTTCCACTGTTGTTTGTTTAGCTTTTTCTCTATTTCCAGTTGTAAAGTGAAATTCCCCCTTTTTCCCATTTGTCTTTTATATATGATGTGTTGTCTCCTTTTAAATCTTGAAGACCATGGTATATTTTAGAAATGTATCTGATCCCTGGGACCCCTTTATATGCCATTAAGAAGACCTTCAGAACACCTGACTGGGCCCTTTCCAAATCCTCCTTTTTAAGTATTTTGTTTATGTGGTGTCTAAGCTGAAAGAACCTGTAAAGGTCTTGATTTATTAGACCTTGTTTTTTCAAATCATCAAAACTTTTTAAAGTTTGCCCTTTAAAAAAGTCGTAATATTTTATCAGTCCGTTCTCTTTCCACTTTTTAAATCTAGTGTCTGTTTTATTAGGAGTAAAATCCTGATCATAGGAAATCCATTGCAATAATCGATAGGGTTCTTTAGTTTGATTCTCTCTGACTATCTTAAACCAAATTTTTAGCGGGTCTCTATCCACGGGTTAGTGTTATTCAAATGTTTAGGTAAGGCATTATTCCCTATTATCGCCTGTAGGGGAATGTCACTTGTTATTTGGCATTCTGTCTCCTTCCATTGTGCAGTGTAGAATGGGTTACATATCTCTACTAAAGTTTTAATTTGCACGGCTTTAAAATAGTCCCTGATATTTGGCAGCGCAAGCCCACCTTTGTCTTTGTTTAGCTGTAGGGTTCTATACCTGATTCTTGGTCTCTTGCCCTGCCATATGAATCTTGAGATCCTTCTGTCCAGTTCTTGCCATGTTTTTTTGGGAGGTTCTACCGGTATTGTTTGGAAAAGGTATAGAAGACGTGGAAGTATATTCAATTTGACTGCTTCAATTCTTTGTGCAGTTCCCAAGAATGGTATCATATTCCATCTTGCTAGATCAGATTTTATTTTTGCCATCAGTGGATCATAGTTTAGTGTTATAATTTTGTTGAGTTGTTTCGGGATATTGACTCCCAGATATTTTATAGATTCTCTCTCCAGTTAGTTTTGAATTTGCTTAGTAAATATTGATTTGGGTCATAGTTGAATGTTAAAATTTGGGTTTTATGCATGTTCAATTCGTACCCCAATAACTCTCCATACTCTGAAAAAACTGAGATTAGTTCTGGAAAAGAGGTGTCCGGCTTCCCCAGGTATATTAAAATGTCATCAGCAAAGAGTGCTATTTTATGTTCCTTCTGACCAAGTGTAATACCTTGAATTTTTTTGATTCTGTCTTATCCATTGGCTCAGAGGTTCTATGAAGATTGCAAAGAGCAGTGGAGACAAGGGGCAGCCCTGACGACATCCTCTTTCCAGTTCAAAAGATGATGATAATTTACCGTTAATCGTTATTTTAGCTGTTGGTTTTTATATAATGCCTGGATGGTTCTAATGAAGTTGTTATGAAAATTGAAACTGGATAAGATTCTATATAGGAAAGACCAGTCAACCGAATCGAATGCTTTTTCAGCATCTAATCCTAATATGGCTGCATTTAAATTATTTTTTTTTTATATGATGAATTATGTGTAAAGTGTGTCTAGTGTTATCTTGTGTCTGTCTTTGTCTTATAAAACCTGTTTGGTCTAAATGAATTAAGTCTGTCAGTATATTTTCTAACCTTTTGGCAAGGATAGTGTTTAGCAAGCTTATAGTCCTGATTTAACACACTGATTGGTCTGTAGTTGGAGCAGTCTAGTTTATCCTTTTCAGGTTTAGGTATGACTGCAATGACCCCTTCTCTCCAGGAGGGGGGGATTTCCCCTGTGTGGAGGACATAGTTAAATGTTTTCAGGAGGAGAGGAGATAGTTGCTGTTTAAAGGTTTTGTACCACTCTGCTGTATAGCCATCTGCTCCTGGGGATTTGTTAGCTTTAAGTTTCATAATTGCTTTTTCTAATTCTTTAGGTTGTATTTCTGACAATAGTGTTTTATTTTGTGACTCAGTAAGTTGGGGAAGGTTTAATGTATTTAGGAAGGCTTCGGATGCGTTTTTGTGTTTTTTGAGGGAGTACAAGCTCTTGTAGTAGTTCTTGAAGCTTTTAAGAATTTCCTGAATTCTAAATTTTATTTCCTTTGATACTGGGTCTCTGATTTTGTAGATTGCTCTCTCCGCTTGTTGTTTCCTCAATTTATAGGCTAGTAATTTTGCCTATTTGCTACCTGTTTCATAGTATTTTTGTTTCAGAAATGTAAGTTTCTTCTGGATTTCTATTGTGTAAATCTCATTTATTTGTTTTTGAATTTCCTTAATTTTGAGCGAGTCATTAGAATGAGTGTTGTCTTTGTGCTCTTTTTCTAGTTTCTTAAGTTCTGACTCTAATGTGATTAGTTTTTCTTGTCTCAGTTTCTTTTGGATTGCCAGTTTTGCGATAATCTTTCCCCTTATTACAGCTTTGCATGCATCCCACAGTATTAAAGGGGATACTTCTCCATTATCATTTTCTTCCAAATATCTGAGAATATCTGATTCCAATTCATCTTTCAGTGGTCCTTTCAGCACATTTGAATGTAACCTCCAAGAAAATGTATTATTTGTGTATTTTTGGATGCATAAGTCCATATAGATCGGACTGTGGTCAGAGAGATCCATCAGTCCTATTTTACATGTTTTTACTCTTCCAATGGCTCTATTAAACATTAAAAAAAATAGTCAATCCTTGAGTATGATGAATGTGGTGCTGAGTAAAATGTATAATCTTTTACACTGGGGCTGAATTTCCTCCACACGTCACAGATTCCCATTTCTTTTAGTAGCATCCGAGTTTTTCTACTTTGAGTGTTATTCTGATGTGGAGAATTACCTGATGCATCCCAGTATGGATTCAGTCTTACATTGAAGTCTCCACCACATATCACTAAACCTTGGGCTTTAGTTATCATTAGGTCAAATACATTTTTATAAAATTTCCAGTTAGCCCCTGGAGGTGCATATACATTCAGCAGGGTGATATCTTCTCCCTCTAGCCGACCAAGTACCATGCTGAATCTCCCTTCTTTATCTTTGTGTTCTGATTTTTTTTCAAATATAATTTTGGTTGAGATCAATGTCACTACCCCCCTCCTCCTCCCTGACTTATATGAAGATGAAGAGATCATTTTAAACCCTTGTCTATTAAGTTTAGTGTGCTCCACGTCTGTTAGGTGGGTTTCCTGTAAAAATATTATTCCTGCTTTGTCTTTTTTCATTTTGCCTAGAATCTTGGATCTTTTAACTGGATTCAGGATCCCTTTTACATTATATGAGATTATTTTGGTTACACCCTGTTTCTCCATTGTGTTGTCTTATTTAGTATAACCGTGTGGTGGCCCTCTTTTATGCTACTCAGAAACTGAAAGAACATTAAGAACATAAAAAACATTAAGAACATAGTATATAAAACTTTAAAACAAAAAACTGACAAAAGATCTTCCTGAGCTGAGGTCTTTTTAGCGACCTTAGAAGAGCCTTGTTGGTGCGTTGGCTCTGAGGGAAATTCCTCAAACTCTGTTACGTGCTGAGGGCCCTCTCTTACCCCTGTAAGTTGTCCCATGTTTTTAACGTGAATTTCAGATCCCAATCCGAACTTGTAATGATTTTTTTTTTTTTATGCCTATACCCTATGAAATTGTGCGCAACCTCCCACCACCGTCACAGTAAACAATCACGTTAATACAGTATTTGTTAGTGTGGAGAGTTCATGTGGTTCATTGTCACATTTCTATTTTAACAAGTTTTTTTTTTTTTAAAGATTATTTGTTTCTAATATTATGACTGTTCCATGAAATGTTTTACCACTTGATACTTGCTGATTCTGCATCTCCTTTAATGTTTGTTAACTTGTAAGAGGAGGGTTGGATGCGCAGATTGATTAAAAATATCAGTATTCCTTCCTGAAAATGCTCCGTTTTTCCTTATAGCCCTGGCGCTGGGTTTCCCGCTGCTGGCCCGTGGATTTTGAGGGTCTCTGTGTGGACCACGTTTGAGCCTTGATTCTTTCGATCAGGTCTGCTGCGGGTTTATACACCGTTACCGGGAGCCCTCTTATCGCCATATCCGTGGTTTCTTCTTCCGCCGAGTTGTAGAGACACGTCTCATCCCCCTAAAAAACCCTTTTTAGTGTCGTTGTATTCCCAACGCTTTTTAAGGACCTCTGGGGCGTAGTCGTACTCCACAAAAACTTTTCTTTCTTGGTGCATAAATCCTTTTTTCTGCCAAGCCCGTCTCAAAACCTCCTCCTTTGTTTTGAAGTTGGAGAACTTAACCACCACCGAACGCGGGGGCGCTTCCGCCGACGGCCTTGGGGCTAATGAACGGTGCACCCTTTCTATTTTCAAATCGGTGGATTGGGGAATTTCCAACTTCTCTCTCAGTATGGATTCCACGCATGCAGCCATTGTGGTGAAACCGTCCTCGACTCCTTCTTTCAGACCATGAATTCTTATGTTGTCTCTTCTTAGTCTTCCTTCTTGGTCGGTTAGCTTAGCCTCCAGTCTTGACTGTCGTTTGAGTAGATCCAGCACGGTTTCTTCCAGCCCTTTTATTCTTTCCTGTGCTTCCATGATTCGGTCCTCAGCCTGGTCCACTCTGCTGTTTGTCCTTTTTATTTCGTCTTTAATTTCACGAAATTCGGCCCAACACTCTCGGCGAAATTGTCTTAATTCTTGAAGTACCATTTTTAAGCTAACCGTGTTGCTAGCCTCATTCAGTTCCTCTTCTTCCGAGTGGTCATTGTCCTCCAGGTCAGATTCTCCTGCCGATGCGCGTCTTGGCCTGGGAAATGTCGATCTCTTCTGTTTTCCTTTAGGCATAATGACTTTGTCTTTTGATTTTCACGCTTCCAAAAATCTCTTAAATCTGATTTTCAAGGTATTTTCACGGATCGGGTCTGGGAGCTTCAGTGTTAAACTGCTATCACCATGGTGTCCAGACTGGAAGTCCATTTGTAGGCGTTTTTAAGGAAGTTGAACAGAGTGGAAGAGCTCCCCGTTATCCGAGAGGTGGAGGAGAAAATGTCCATGATGATTGGTTCAGTACATCTGGTCAAAACTCGGTGTACAGATTATCTCTTTCTCAGCACCAGTCACACCAATACAATATGTGTACTAAAATAAGGCGATAACACGTACAGCTGCATCAGCGTTTTTAGCCCTTTCACACAGACTCTGAGACAAAGCAAATTACAAATATGAAATTTTTCTCTCACTGTCTTGAAATGAGTTACTTCCCCGAAGACCATACAGGAGAAAATATAGCAAACGGACTCAAAGATTTCCTCCAGCCTTGGCACTTCATTGAAAAGAAGCAGGTGTGTGTAACGACTGATAGTGGGGCAAACTTCGTGAAAGCTATAAAACTAAATGAATGGATGAGACTGTCATGTTTTGGCCATCGTCTTCATATTGCCATTGGTTAGTTTACTGCTTCTATATAAGGTACTGATATACTACTAGTGCATCTCAGTTCATTAGAATACATAAGTTTTAATTTAAAAATAAAAATCAACAAAATTGCATGAAAAAGGCTTGAAATGTTTCATTGTGCATATATTGAATATCAATTAAAGTTTATCTTTTTATATTGCAGTTTTATATTTTTACAATATTTTAATTTACTGAGATGTACTAGAAAATGTTATAAGATTGAGGTAAATTTGAGTTATGATTGCATGATCCTTTTTTTCTATGTTCATGTTATAGAAACATTTGTTTCAATCAGGTGCTCTATATCAAGTATTTAAAATGTTTACAATTTTTTTTAAAGGCAAATATGTGAAATCATCAATAATATCGTTATCGTGAAAATTCTCAGAAATATTGTGATATCTATTTTGGGTCATACCGCCCACCCCTAGTTGAAAATGACCCCATGAATTGGGACACCCGTTCAGGGCTGCACGAGGTCATTAGTAGTTGGTGATGGATTTAATCTACATCGACACTACCTGTTTTCACCAGAAAAAAGAAGAAAAAGAAAACTGATGAGGAAAAAAGTCTCATCTTTAGGAGAAAATGTCTCAAATTTAATCAATAGAAAAAGTCAGAAATTTACTAGAAAGAAAGCTGTGAATTCAGAGAAAAACTTGGCTTCCCTGGCGGGCCATTTTTGTCACCCCTGGACCAGCACATTAAAATGACACAATTAGAGGTTTTACTTCCAAAAAAAAGATCCATATGACAGATATCCGTACAGAGGGAGCTGAGGAGAAAGATCAGAGTAGGCAAGGACAGCTTCAGGAAGAAGATGGAGGACAAGCTGCAACAGAGCGACATCAGCGGGGTCTGGAGAAACCTCAAAACCATCTCTGGGCTCCAGAATACCTCCCCCCAGGCCACGGGGGGCAGGGAGTGGGCGAACAACCTGAATCTGTTTTTCAATAGGTTTGACCAACCGCCCTCCCCCCTGTCTGCACAACAACCACTGCTGCCTCTAAAGAAATCAAGTCCTGCTGCCCACCCCCCACTCCACCAACACCCCCCCACTCCCAACACACAGCCCCCCATCCTGACCCTGACCAGGACCCAGGTGAGGACGGAGCTGAGGAAGATCAAGGCGAGGAAGGCGTCGGGACCGGACGGCATCAGCGCAAAGCTCCTCAAGTCCTGTGCAGACCAGCTGTGTGGGATTGTGACGTATATCTTCAACCTGAGCCTGAAACTGGGGAGGGTACCACAGCTGTGGAAAACATCTTGTGTGGTACCTGTACCAAAAACTTCCCACCCCAAAGACCTGAACAGCTACAGACCGGTGGCCTTGACGTCCCACTTGATGAAGACCCTGGAGAGACTGCTCCTTGCTCACCTCCGCCCCCTGGTGGAACCAGCGATGGATCCACTTCAGTTCGCCTACCAGCATGGCATTGGGGTGGAGGATGCGGTGATCTTCCTCCTTCACCGTTCTCTGTCCCACCTAGAGAAGCCCGGGAATATGGTGAGGATCATGTTCTTTGACTTTTCCAGTGCTTTCAACACCATCCAACCGATGATCCTGAAGGACAAGCTGCTGCGCGCAGGGGTGGACCAGCACCTGTCATCATGGATCCTGGACTACCTCACGAACCGGCCTCAGTTTGTGAGAACCCGGGACTGTGTGTCCGACACGATCATCAGTAGCACGGGGGCCCCCCAGGGAACGGTGCTGGCTCCCTTCCTGTTCACTCTTTATACTGCGGACTTCTCACACAACACAACACACTGCCATCTACAGAAGTCCTCTGATGACTCTGCGATCGTTGGCCTCATCTCCAATGGAGATGAAGCTGAGTACAGAGGGCTTATCCAGGACTTCGTGGACTGGTGCCATCGGAACTGCCTCCAGATCAACGCGAGGAAAACTAAGGAGCTGGTGGTGGACTGTCGCAGGCAAGGACAACCCCTCACAGCACCAGTAAATGTACAGGGAACAGACATCGAGATGGTGACAGCCTATAAGTACCTGGGTGTTCATCTGAACAATAAACTAGACTGGTCACACAATACTGACGCACTCTACAAGAAGGGACAGCGCAGGCTGTTCCTGCTGAGGAGACTCAGGTCTTTTGGTGTACAAGGCGCGCTGCTGAAGACATTCTATGACACGGTGGTGGCATCAGCCATCACTTTTGGAGTGGTCTGCTGGGGCAGTGGCATTACTGCAGCCGATAGGAAGAGACTGAACAAACTGATCAAGAAAGCTAGCTCTGTCCTGGGGCAGCGCCTTGATCCGGTGGAGGAGATAGGAGAGAGAAGGACGGTGGCTAAACTGTCATCTCTGCTGGAGTCCGAGTTCCACCCTATGCAGGACATACTGAATGCACTGAGGAGCTCATTTAGCAGCAGACTACATCATCCCAGGTGCACAACCGAGAGGTTTCGCAGGTCCTTCCTACCAACGGCTGTCAGACTGTACAACCTAAGCAGGGCTGCTCGCAGAGATAGCAAAAAGACGTAACAAACTAATAGTTTTTTTGAATGCAAAGATGCAATAGACTTACACAATGGTCCCCTCCGGCATACAACTAGGAAAACACCGGTCGCTATGGAGAGTGAGAATATGTATGGGCACATAATCATACCATGTATGATAACTAGGTTGTGCTGTTTCATCCCATCTAGCAACAATGCTCTGCACTGTGTGTGTTTATATACTGTATTTACATATTTATTCCATCTAGCTACAATGCTCCGCACTGGGGGTGTTTATATTTATATATCTATATATTTATTCCATCTAGCTACAATGCTCCGCACTGTGTGTTTATATATCTACATATTATTCCATCTAGCTACATTGCTCCGTACTGTGGGTGTTTATATATTCACACATTTATTCCATCTAGCTACAATGCTCCGCACTGTGTGTTTACATATTCATATATTTATTCCATCCAGCTACAATGCTCTGCACTGTGTGTCTGTGTGTGTGTATATATACGTATATTTTATAGTAATATGTACATACAGTATGTATATTAGCTGCTCTTGCTTGCTTGTTTTTTTTCTTGCCTTCTGATTGTTGCTCTGAGTGTTGCTATCCCTGTGCTGTTGCAATCCTGGAATTTCCCCGTTGTGGGACTAATAAAGGCTTATCTTATCTTATATCATAGATAATCACAGATAAACAAAAGTTCACCTCAGAAGAAGCTTCATTTACTGTTTACAGCAACATAAAGTTTAGTCAGTTTTTCTCTGTCGTACAAAAACTTAAATTTGCACAGCTGTGGACAGTAAACAGGGGCTTCTTGCTCTAAAAAGAATCATATTTAACCACAGAGGTAGAAGCTAATGTGGGGGGAGAGCACAGTTTAACTACTCGTGCTGTGACAACGGAGGATCAGGTGGAATTCCCCTGGTGATCTGATCGCTGAGAGTGGGGACAGGTGTGTTCTGCTGACTGGCCTGCTGTCAGTTCGGCACAGTTTCCTGCCACAAAGTGAACTGACCTGTGGAGCACACCATCCGTAGCTTCTTCTGTACCCCAGCTTGGAGCAGTCCTGTGTACCAGGCTGAGAGCTGAACAGACCACCCCCACGGTGACAGTGGATTGATGACAGTGCACTGTGTGTGCAGATAGTGCTCATGGGATAGGCTTATTATTTAGATGTTGCTTGAGAAAACTACAACCTGCCAAAGTGGCTAGTGGGACTGGTTGTTAATGTCAAGCCCTGCCCTGTGTGCATTTGCAAACTGTAATCTGACTTTTTATGTTGCTTTGGAGTAGGGATATTAATAATTATTTGACTTTTGATTAATTGTTAAGAATTTAGTCGACTAAGTTAAATTAGTTGTCAATTAATTGATAACGCTGCAGTCCTTTTCAATGGGAGCTTATTCTATGAAATGTAGTGGCGTAATCGTCCAGGCAGGGGCACACGTGGTCACCCACTGCCGCATTTCAACCAAAAAAGCAGAAGAAGACGCCAAGCCCCTAGAGCGCATGCGCTGAAAAGCTTGCCCATCCGGGTTACGTTGGAGCACCACAAGTTCTAATAGCATGCGAGTTTGAAGGTTCACCTGCTTCAAATTAACATAGCGGAGAAACTGACCGGAACAAAGAAAAAGATTACATGAGCGCAAAAACCTTTCCCCTCACCGCAAGACGGGAAAGCAGACTGGCCTCAAGTTACCACTGAGGTAACAGACGACAGAGGCGACCCATATCATTCTGGGTTTGCCTGGATTGCCGAGGTACTGTGATAATGTTTAACATGTAACAGATGAAGCAGCTCACAGTTTATTTTCCTGTTATAACAGTCTACTAGTGCATCTCGGTAAATTAGAAAGTGAAAGGTTTTTTTTGTAATATAACCAAAAAAAGATAAATTTATATCGATTAATAGTTTTTTAAAATAAAAATCGTGACATTTGTAATTTACTGAGCTGTACCAGCACATAGTATGCAGTACAAAATTTATTAAACTATAAAAAATGCCATTGTACAATAAATCATTGAGGAATATGATGTTCATGTTTTATTCAGTGTATCAAAAACAGTAATTAACTTTTTATATGTTAAAGATAGACTGTATTGTACCGAGGGAAATGAAGATTCTCAGGAAAATTGCCGCTTATCAATTAATTGTTAATCGATTGATAAGGTGAATTAATTATCAGTTAATGAATTTATCAATAATTTGCATCCCTACTTTGGAGTAATGGCTTCTTCCTTGCTGAGTGGCCTTTCAGCCCATGTCAGTACTGCACTTGTTTCACTATGGATAATGACACTGTTTTACCAGCTTCAGCCAGCATCTTCACAAGTTCTTTTGCTTTTGTTCTGGGATTGATACGCACATTTTGCACCAAAGCACGTTCATCTCTGGGACACAGAACCCATCTCCTTTCTGAGTGGTATGATGGCTGGACATTCTTATGCTGCTTATATGTGTGTATAATTGTTTGAACAGATGAATGTGGCACGTTCAGGCATCTGGAAATTGTACCCAAGGATGAACCAGATTTGTGGAGGTCCACAGTTCTCTTCCTTTTTTTTTTTTTTTTTTTTTTTTTTTTTGTTAGTTATTTGTACCCATAGGTAGATTTGTTTTGCAGTCTGGTGACAAGCCACCAGCTGCCAGTCGCTGCGTGCGCAAGCGCCCCGTATCCCTAACCTGCATGTTTTTGGCGTGTGGGAGGAAACCAGAGAAATCCCAGAGTAAACCCACGCAACACAGGGAGAACATGCAAAATCCACACAGATCACTGTTGGTCGGGGGCTGGGATCGAACCCACGATCCCTGCGCTCCCCTGGCCGAGGGTAAAACTGTGCTGCCACAGTGCTAACCACTGCGCCACCGTGCGCAGTTACCTGATATCTTGGCTGATTTCTTTTGATTTTTCCCATGATGTCACACAAGGAGCATGCTTGAGGTTTGCCTTAAAATGCATCCACAGGTGTGCCTCCACTTAAGTCAGATGTTGTCAATTAACCTATCAAAAGCTTCCAAAGCCATGACATAATCATCTGGGTTTTCCAGTTTTTTTTAAAGGCATAGTAATCTTAGTTTATGTAAACTTCTGACTTTGAAGAAAGTAATAAAAAATTCTCTAAAAAAATCTCTCATTTTTCTGGGATTTAGCAAATAGAATTAATTTTGGTAATCCTAACTGACCTAAAATAGTTTAGTCTGATTTAATGTTGGACAATGAGAAAAAAAGTTGTGTGTTGTGTTATACGGTGTATGTAAACTGCTGGTTTCAACTGTACATCTAATGAGGAATTAACCAATAACTAATAGGACTTCAGTATGAACTTTTCTCTATGAAAAAGGCACCAATTTCTTTGGCTGCCTGCCAGGGTAATATTCACTTCAGATAAGGGAATGCATTACTGTGGTCAACGAGAACTCTAATGATGCTTAGGTAGTATGTGAGCAGGCTCACAAAGGTTTTTGTTCAGGTTCATGTTTATGGAACTCGTAGTTTCCAGCTTCATAATAAGAAGCTGACTGTTGCTGACACACAAGTAGCTTGATACTGCCTAGACTTTCTGCTAGCCTAGCATTAGCCAGTTGATTTTGAGCTCACCTGCTAAGTTAACTGACTCATCAAGAGGTGAAAGTAAAGTGAAAATAAAAACATTGTAGTGCACTGGTTGGGTTTGATGCACCAAATTTATTTGATTTAATTGCAACATTGTTTTTTGTGGCAGAGGTCACGATGCCAGTCAGATAACCCTCGCACTGGGTACAGCAGCAGCCTACCCTCGAGCCTGTCAGGCCCTGGGTGCCATGTTGTCTAAAGGAGCCCTGAATCCTGCTGATATAACGGTTCTGTTTAAGATGTTCAGCAGCATGGACCCTCCCCCCGTCGAGCTGGTGAGGTCACAGCTTCTGTCAGCCTGCTTACATATATTCAGTTTAGGATTGGAACTTGCATTGACCGAAATATTTATCGTTCCCATGTTAAGATCAGAGTGCCCGCCTTTCTAGACCTGTTCATGCAGTCGCTTTTTAAGCCTGGATCAAAGATCAACCAGGACCATAAACATAAATACATCCACATTTTGGCCTACGCTGCCAGTGTAGTGGAGACTTGGAAAAAGGTATGGGGGCGAAAAATAGAGCTGCACCTGATGTACAAATATGTTATTAATGTTTACTTTAATTATCTCTCTATTTGCTCATTTGTTTCATTTATATTCCACTCTTTAAATGTTTTCTTCTCATTTACTCAATTGTAGAACAAGCGAGTCAACATAAATAAAGATGAGCTGAAGTCAACTTCAAAGGCCATCGAGACTGTCCACAGCCTTTGCTGTAATGAAAACAAAGGAGCCACAGAGCTGATTGCTGAACTCGGCACTTTATACCAATGCATCCGGTGTGTATATCAACAAGGTCTTCCAAATCTTCTACTTCTTACCATCATTTCTTGAATATATTATGCATTTGAGCAAGGGCATGCACATGTTGGGCTTTTGTTGCCTGGGCAACAGCCCATTTGCTCTCTTTGGCTGAGCTGCCCCTCCGGATGAAAAAAATAATTAAGGTACAGCAATTCTTTTTTTTAAAAATTATTATTATTTATACCCCACACAATGAAGTTGTGTAGGGTATATCGTTTTTGACCAGTCTGTCCATTTGTCTGTCCATCCTCTCGTTTGTTTGTATGAAATGTCGCCACTCTAGCATCTACATTTCCGATCGGATTGACTTCAGATTTATACAGAAACAACTCATCAATACCTGGGAATCATATTTTCAGAAATATGTAATGAGGGGTTCCATGTATTCTGTATAATGTACGGTGTGAGGTACACTAAAATGTGTAGTATGTACCGTGTGTGGTGTCTTTCTGTTAAATCTGTAGGTTTTTATTGTATATAAATTCTTGCAATTTTGTGGCTTTTTTTTCCCTCAAATTTTGGAACTTTGGAAATTTGAGACTTTATTCTGTATATTTACATAAATATTTACTTTTTTTGTTCTGCTACATAAAAATTGTTTATAGTCACCATGAATCCATGTGCAAAGCTTCTAATATTAAAAGATTTATGATTTAGGCTGGTAATTACTCAGGTATAAATAACAGGTGCCAGAGTGGAAGGGTGCCCTTACTTTAGGTTAAATATTGGTGCACATCCCTGCATTTGAGTATACACACTCAGAGAATTAAATCAAAAACCAAAAAATGAAATAACACCACATAGGTGGGTACAATAAACTATAAATGGACAACAAGTAAGTCAATTATACAGGAATGGAGGGATTTTAATAGTTATAATAGTTGTGTATTATGAGTCTCTGAAGGAAATATTTAAAAACTTCTTGGCCTTTACTGATGCTGTTTTGTGCTCAGGTTTCCGGTGGTTGCTATGGGAGTATTGAAGTGGGTGGACTGGACTGTGTCCGAGCCACGCTACTTTCAGCTCCAGACCGACCACACTCCGGTCCACTTAGCTTTACTGGATGAGGTGAGAGATTTCTACCTCATGAAAAATTAGTATTGTGATTTTTATTCTTTGTTAAAAATGAAAATATGAGCTTGTCCCCTGCACAGATCTGCACATGCCACCAGCTGCTGCACCCACAGGTCCTCCAGCTGCTCATCAAGCTCTTTGAGACAGAGCACTCTCAGCTGGACGTCATGGAGCAGGTGGACCATTGTGTTACCGTTATACTTTCACATCTTTGTGGTTTATATGTGCAGCTCTCGCTTAATTTTTTTCCCTTCCAGCTGGAGTTGAAGAAGACTCTCCTGGATCGAATGGTTCATCTGCTGAGCCGTGGCTATGTGTTGCCCGTCGTCAGTTACATTCGCAAATGTCTGGAGAAACTCAACACGGATATCTCCCTCATTAGATATTTTGTTACCGAGGTAATGACTCAATTTGAGCTTAATCCAAATGGGTTCATACTGACTTCTAAATTAACTGTAGAAATAATTTCTTTTCTGTCAGACAGTGAATAAGGTTGTTTTTTCCTTGACATGTTTCGGCTACTTTTTGCAGCCTTCCTCAGAAGGGTCATGTGATGTTGTTGTGACAATCAGCCATTTTTTCCTGGCTTACCAGACAGCAGACAGCAGAGGACAACTACACCCCCTACTGTCTAGTATCCTGTGGACATCATCCTAGGTGTGGGACAGGGTATAGGATCCCTCATCCCTGTTGATGGTTCTTGGGAAACATTTTCTGATCTCGATGGCTTCCGTGATCCAATGGTGGCATTTGTTGCGTTCTGTGCAGATGACATTTTCCTCTTCCCAGTCCATGATATGATTTTCTCATTGGCAGTGGTTGGATATGACAGATTTCAGGTTCTGTTGTTCAACTGTTGCTTTTGTTTGATATTTTATATTGCCACCACTCTAGCTTCTATATTTCTGATCAGAGTGACTTCAAATTTATACAGAAGCTTTAACTCATTAATACCTTGGACGAGTTCAATTTTCGGATGCATCTAATAGGGAGGGACTTGTTCTTTTTCAGTCCATTTTATGTTGATCAGAGTTCTTATTAGCCCCCCCTAAAAATTCTGCCTCCTAGTTCTTTCTTAGTACTTGATATTTTATATTTTGTTTTTCCAAGTGATCAGTAATGTTTGTGTCAGTTTAGTCCTGAACATCAGTCTGAGGTGGTATGTTGTCTGCTGACGTGAAGTTCCTGTTGGCCTTTTCTCTTTTCCATTTTTTTTTTTATTTTACACAGATTAATTATCACTGGCAAACTTCTATTAAATCTTATAATGACCAAAAACTGAGGAGAAATTTTAAAAAGTGCACAAAATTTATCTACATGACATGAAATGCTGACTTTTAACACTACTTTTAATACTGTATTTTTTCCCTCTTGATCATAGAGTAGTTCTTCATTAAACATACGTTTATATTTGTGTTAAAGGTGTTGGATGTGATTGCGCCTCCCTACACATCAGACTTTGTTCAGCTCTTCTTGCCCATACTAGAGAACGACAGCATTGCAGGAACAATCCGCACTGAGGGGGAACATGATCCTGTTGCTGAGTTTATCGGTAAGTGATAGACTGACTTTTCTTCTGTAGCTTCTAAAGAGACTAAAACTGTTTTGAAAATACTGACAATATAAATATGTTTTGTGCTTAAGCAGTAACACCACATAACTAAAATCATGGCTAAATTTGAAAACTTGCCCTCATTCTGAGATGTCTGTTTTTCAGCTCATTGCAAGTCAAACTTCATCATGATCAACTGACATGACATTTCCACAAAAATGCTCTCATGGGGGATCAGAGAAGATCTAAATGAGACAGAGGTTTTGTTCTCGGGCCTAATGCTCTGCTTCACCCTAAAGCTTGTTACGTGGAGATAAGATCGTGTGTCAGACGAAGTAAACAAAGTTTAGCTTCTGCTGAAGAACTGATGAACTGTCACTGAGCTGGTAGGATAACATAGAAAGTCTCTGAAGATGCAGCTGAATTATTTTTTCACCTGTATATTTGATTTTTTTTTTTATATTATATGTTTGAGCTGTTTTAGAATAAAAAGGTTAATATGTTGTGTTGGCATTTTTGACTTTTAAATGTATTGATGCCCTTCAGCTTCCATTTATGCTGGAGATATGCACCCATCAATTAATTCAGCACATATATCCTTATATGATTTATTTCTGAAAGCCAGTTAATAATGATAGCATATGTCCCATCAAACGAACACACTGGTTTATGCTCACAGGAAAGAGGTGCAAAGAACTATCAAAGATTTTGAGACAGAAATTAACCTATCCTTCTGTTATTTAATTGCAGAATGTGTTTCTATAAATCACAAAGTTTGGTCACATAAGTGTCCAGGCCTATGCTTTTTAAAAAAATATTTCATTGCAAACTAAATGTCACTTTTCATCCATAAAGACTCCAGTCTAAAGATCAAATTGATAAATAAGAGGTTTGAGACATTTGGAAATATTTTGAAAATCAGAATTTTCTCTAGCCACCAGGTTGGAGAAATATTATGAAGGTGAAATAGGTTGGTGTTGTCAGTGAAAGCCTGGGGGTATACTTGTGGGGGCTAAAAGCACAAATATCATTAACCTTGTTTTTCAGCTCATTGCAAGTCAAACTTCATCATGATCAACTGACATGACATTTCCACAAAAATGTTCTCATGGGGGATCAAAGAAGACCTAAATGAGACAGAGGTCTACTGTTTGTAAACTGTCACGTTCAGTCACAATGCTGTCAAAGCGTTATCTTGTCTGTTTTTGTTTGTTGTATTAGCTCCATTTTAAATTTTTATCTCTTTTACTGATATTAACTTTTTACTTAGTGTTAGCTTAGTAAATATAACAGCCTGAACAGGCACACAGGTGAATCAGACCTCGATCAGGGCTGTTCACCGGGTTAGGCTAACCTGTTTTAGCTAGCTAGCTAGCTACTTCTGGCCTGGAAAAGCATGGCTCCATCCCCAACTTGTGTCAGCTGTGTTTCCTTCTCTAAGAAGGTTTCTGAGTTTGAATTGAGACTCTCTAAGCTCTATAAGATTCGGGAGGCTGAAAACCGCCTGGACACTATTATTTTTGGACGGACATCGGCCCCAGCGACGGACTCGCAGCTAGCAGAGACAGCTACTTACCTGGGTGAAATTAGCACATTGCCATCCACGTCCACCCCTGCTCCAGTCACCTCAGCTGTCCAGGACTCCAGCATCAAACACTGGCTTCAGCTTGGAGCTAAACCCAAAGCCCCGGGTGGTTCGTCACAGCCTCACTGCGTGTCCTGGACCATGGTTGGGCCAAATAGCAAACGTCAGAGATTGAGCAGACATGGCCGCGCCTCCTCCCTTCCCCTTTTGCTGGAAAATAGATTTGATATCCTTTCCCTGGAAGATTACCCCCACCTGGACGTCGATCTTCCTCCCATGGCCGCCCCTACTCCTTCAGCAGCGGCCCAATCCCGCAAGCCCTGGATCAAAACTACCTTAGATGTGCCAAACTATACACCAGCTCCAAAAAGAAGAACACGCATCCCCCCACATCACCCCCGCCGCCACTGCAGCAACAACGGCAAAATTATCCACCATTTCACAAGCCACCGACAAAGCCCCCCCAGACGATGCTGGTAATTGGTGATTCAATAATGAGGAACATCAGAAGCAGGTACTGTGTGACAAAATTTTTTCCTGGGGTTAAAGTGTCAGACATTGAGGTTCTTACCCCTGACCTATTAAATGAATACCCCCATGCTAAAACTGTCATTGTGCATGTTGGATGCAACAACATCCCAGATGAAACGTCGGAGATCTTAAAGAGAGACTTCAGGAGCCTTCTCTCCACTCTTATGAACTGTGGCAGACGTGTGTTTATTTCTGGGCCACTTGCTCCTTTTAGAAGAGGTTGCAATTATTTTAGCAGAACTCTCAGCTTTAAGACCTGGTTGTGTTCAACATGTCCTACTTTTAACATTGGTTTGATAGACAGTTTCAACCTGTTTTGGAACCGCCCATCATTCAATTCGCACGGGCTGAATTTCCACCTTGGTTGAAATACCCCTTTATTCGCCTTTCACCGGGCTCTGTGAGTAAACTGATTAGTGTTTCTTTTCGTGGTTCGCTGCTACGCTTTACCCGAAGCATTTGCTAAGCTAACGCTATCGCTATAGCTAACGCCATAGCTAGTCGTAGCACCTAACACCAACACGAAGCGACTCTGTCCCCGGTGATTGGGGCTCGCCGGAGGAACTAACCGAGGCAACAGTTGGACAGGAGCCGGATCGGAGTTCGGGTGCAGCGGTGGTGGGAGACAGGGACCAGTGGAGGACCACCGGGGCCCCAGCCAGACAAGAGCCTGAGTCGGAGCCCAGTTACAGCGGCGGGGCTCAGCGGAGGATCTACTGAGGAAGACGGCGGTAGGTGGCGGGGCTCAGCCGAGGAACTACCGGGACCCCAGCTGGACAGGAGCAGGATCGGAGCTCAACTACAGCGGCGGTGGGCGGCGGGACTCGGTGGAGTAGCGGCCGGTACCCCGGCTGGACAGGAGCTCAATTGCAGCGGGACTAGCAGCAGAGGGGGCTAGCTGAGGCCCAGGTGGATTCGAGGTTGGTCGGATCGGATACCGGCGACACCAGCAGAGATTGTTTTACTATCAACAGGTCAGTAAAAATGCCACCAAAGAAGGAGGAAATGGAAGAGATCAAAAAATCTCTGAACTTCTTGTCAGAAGAACTGACCAAAGTGGTTAGTCAGCAGGCTAAAATATTAGGGCTAATGGAAGAAGTCTGAGAATTAAAATTAACAATTAAGGAAAAAGACAAAAAAATTGCGGACTTGGAGTGACGCGTCGAGGATCTTGAACAATGTTCTCGTATGGATGATCTAATTATAAGTGGACTAGACATTAAATACCAATCATATGCTCATGCTACAGCAGGATTGAGAGGTGAGGAGGCTCCCACAAGTGAATCAGTCTCCCTGGAAAACAAGGTGCTTCAGTTCCTTGATAGTAGAAATATAAAGGTCGAAGCAAATGCAATTTCAGCCTGTCATGCTTTACCCAGAAAGGATAATAAAGAAATCAATTGTGATGCACTTTGTGAACAGAAGGGTAAAGAATGACGTACTGAGGCAGGCCAGAAAGCAACGGGGAGCAGAAGTTTACCTAAATGAACATCTAACAAAAACTAATGCTGAAATAGCACGGCAAGCACGGATGCTGAAAAGACAAAATAAGATACAGGCAACATGGACAAGAAATTGTAGAGTTTGGATCAAACTAAATGGAACACCTGAGGAAGCAAAGAGTATAATAATCAGGGAAATTACTGACTTAAATAAATATAGATGAACACTGATTAAGAAAATTAAGAGACTGTGGCGGATTGATTCAACCCCCCCACAACACACAGGACAGTCAGCTCTCTTCTCTTGGTTTTTCCCGCTGCACTACTGAGATGTAATGTGCCATTCATGTATTGTGATGTAATGTGCCATGCATGTATTGTGATGCAATGTGCCATTCATGTATCGTGATGCAATGTGCCATTCATGTATTGTGATGTAATGTGCCATTCATGTATAGTGTTCATGCGTCCTGTCCTTACTGTGACCTAGAGGCTGAGATCAATATGTAGATGTGCCTTGTAACCTCTTTGTCCTACACTTGGAGCAGAGGCTGGCAAATCTGCCTATTGTAATGTAGGTCTTTCAAATGCAAATATCTCATGCCTGTTCTGCAGTCCCTTTGATCGTACCAACTGCTGTGAATCTGCTCTTTGACGTATTGTTGTAGTTGGGTATATATGCTGCAACTCTGTAACGCAAACCCTCTCTTTCTGATTCTGCAACTGCTGCTGCAGGACACAGACATTGTGTCCTCCTTCTCTGAGAGCCGTGGGCTCGCTCCCGGCGCGCATACACGGCTTCGGGAGCGGAGCTCGTGACGGCGGTGTGATATAATAAAGCTCTACTTAAAACCACAGCATCGCTGCTTATTTTTTATCATGCCGCTGCACTGGTGACCCCGAAGACGCACACGCTTTGTGCGACGCAGCCTTCTGGTCTGGACATCCACGCTGAACCGGCCGAGGGACACAAGACGTTTCCTCCCTCTTGCCGCCCCAACGCACCATGACCTGAAGGCAGAAAAGAACACGCTGCCAGTGAACGCTTCACTAGTTACCCCGACCATGCATACGTTTTGTGCAAAGTAACCTTCCGATCTGGACAGCTGCACTGGTGACCCGTTCTTCATGATGAGATCTGCACGTCTGAGATCTGCTCATCCACGCTGGACCGGCCGCGCTCGCAGTTCCTCCACACGAGAGCGCAGGCACCTCGTCCCCTCTCCATGACGGCGTCCTCCATGGCCGGCGGAGAACGCAACGCGTGGACCTGAACGCACCACGGCTGAGCGGTGCCAAAGATCGTCTATTCCCTCCCACCGCTCCAACGCATCTGCACGAGCCTGAGGGACAAAAGATCGTCTATTTCCTCTCACCGCTCCAACGCGCCATGGCCAATCTGCAGCCACAGCTCAATCCGGATTTTATCGGCGCCGTCTGCGCCGATCCCCACCAAGATTCTGCACCCTGGTTCTCCTCTCCAGCTGGCCCACCCACGCACGGAACCCCCGGCACACGCACCGGGGAGTAACAAGGACGGCGCACCACGCACAGGGCAATTACGGCTACAGAGACCGCCATCGTCCTCCGCCGCTGCACATGCCCGAGAAAAACGGCCGATCGCCACCCTCGGAACCTTCAGGGCTGCCGCACACCTGAAGCACGCTCGCAGCTCGCCACTGGATTCATTAATGGTCTCAGCCACGGTACATAAGGGAATTCAGCCGTCAGCTTTTCCCAAGGCTTTAGAGTTGCGCCTGCCCTAAAGTCAACACGCCAGTCCCTCTGCTTTTATTTTTTTTTTCTTACAGCCGCTCCTGCTTTTCTTCATGGCCACGAGAGGAGTCAGAGACAAATTTTTCTTCTTGTGATCTCCGCACGCGCAACGGGACAGCCCCTCGACGTCGCGGAGCAGCAAGCAATTTTTGCGCGGCTCGGACGATTTCACCGCCCCTGCCGGCACTTACTACCCCTCCCCTCCCTCCCCCTCCGCCTGCAGCGAGCTTCTCCCACAGCTCGCTCCCATAGATGGATTATCGAGGTCTTGGCCCCCGGCCGTGCTCTCTGGGGGGGAGCGTGTGGCGGGTTGATTCAACCCCCCCACAACACACAGGACAGTCAGCTCTCTTCTCTTGGTTTTTCCCACTGCACTACTGAGCTGTAATGTGCCATTCATGTATTGTGATGTAATGTGCCATGCATGTATTGTGATGCAATGTGCCATGCATGTATTGTGATGCAATGTGCCATGCATGTATTGTGATGCAATGTGCCATGCATGTATCGTGATGCAATGTGCCATGCATGTATCGTGATGCAATGTGCCATGCATGTATCGTGATGCAATGTGCCATGCATGTATCGTGATGCAATGTGCCATTCATGTATCGTGATGCAATGTGCCATTCATGTATCGTGATGCAATGTGCCATTCATGTATTGTGATGCAATGTGCCATTCATGTATAGTGTTCATGCGTCCTGTCCTTACTGTGACCTAGAGGCTGAGATCAATATGTAGATGTGCCTTGTAACCTCTTTGTCCTACACCTGGAGCAGAGGCTGGCAAATCTGCCTATTGTTATGTAGGTCTTTCAAATGCAAATATCTCATGCCTGTTCTGCAGTCCCTTTGATCGTACCAACTGCTGTGAATCTGCTCTTTGATGTATTGTTGTAGTTGGGTATATATGCTGCAACTCTGTAACGCAAACCCTCTCTTTCTGATTCTGCAACTGCTGCTGCAGGACACAGACATTGTGTCCTCCTTCTCTGAGAGCCGTGGGCTCGCTCCCGGCGCGCATGCACGGCGCCGGGAGCAGAGCTCGTGACGGCGGTATGATATAATAAAGCTCTACTTAAAACCACAGCATCGCTGCATATTTTTTATCATGCCGCTGCAAGACTATGATAATCCATATCCACGCACATGACAAGAATAGTTCTTCTGTGACACCATGTCAGTGTACTTTAAAAAAAAACTAAAAACTAAAAACAAACAAAACGTATGACTGACTTGAGTAGACATCAATTATCCCCAGTTGGAGGAAGTCATTTGACACAGAGTGAGGAAATTCAAACTGAAAATATGCCATTATGCTGAACATAAACTACAAGAGATGGAGAATGATATTGATCCTGATAACAACTTTTTCAATAATATTCATAATCATTGTGAATATTACACTGAAAAGCAATTCAAAAGTCAAGTGCAACTAGATGGTAAACTATCAATAATACACTTCAACAGCAGAAATCTATACAAAAACTTTCCACAGATTCAGGACTATTTAAAACAGCTGGACAGAAAATTTACAGCTATCGCAGTCTCTGAAACTTGGCTTAATGAAGAGCAGGCTCCTCTGATGGCAATAGAGGGATATCAGATGTTTCATATTAACAGATCTCAAAAAAAGGGTGGTGGTGTTGCACTGTATATTGATGACCTGTATAGGTGTAAGCTTGTAAATGGAATGTCCTTTGCACTACCAGGGATTTTGGAATGTGTTACTGTTGAGATTGACCAAGATAAAACAAAAAATCTAATTATAAGTTGTATATATAGAACGCTGGGAACTTGCATTGAGACATTCAGAGATAAATTAGTCGAGCTGTACAATAATATTACTAGTAAGAAAATGGTAGTAATTTGTGGAGATTTCAATATTGAGCTACTAAATCCATATCAACAAAATGTAATTACAGAGTTCATGAATTATATGTACAGCATGAGTCTATATCCCACAATAACACATCCCAGTAGAATCACAGTTCACACTGCTACTCTTATTGTCAACCTGTTTGTTAATATTATTGATAAGAAAATAGAAAGTGGATTATTGATAAATGATATAAGTGACCATTTGCCAACCTTTGCACTTATCCATGGCCACACGGGGGCCAGTACAGAAAATTTTTTAGAATCGTTAAGATACAAATCACAAAATGCAATCAGTTCTTTTAAAGAGGACTTGCTGAAGCAAGACTGGACAAAAGTCTATCTATCAGATGTAAATGAAGCCTATGACACATTTATAAACACTGTAACCACTCTTTATGAAAAAAAATTGTCCATTAGTAAAGAAAAAGCCTAAACATAAATTTGCCAATAAGCCATGGTTAACCAAAGCATTACAAAAGGCGTGTAAAAAGAAAAAAATTATTATATAAAGCTTTCCTAAAGAAAAGGACAAAAGAAGCAGAGCAGCGGTATAAAACAAAAATAAGTTAACATATATAATAAGATGTAGTAAAAGAGACTATTACAGTAAAGAACTGGAGAAAAACAGACAATATTAAAAATACATGGACAGTACTTAACAATATTCTTGGAAATAAAAACAAATACAAGCTACCCAACCGATTTTTCAAAAAATAATAAAAGACTCAGAGTGTGAATGCAGTTTCACCTGCAGATGAATTTAATAACTTTTTTGTTAACATTGGTCCTAATTTGGCTCGAGAAATACCCATTACGGCACCTACAGGCTGTGATACAATAAGCAAAAACACTGCTATAAAAGACTCCATTTTCATAAAGAACACAGACGAGAGCGAGGTCATTGAAATTGTTAAATCGTTTAAAAGTAAAACATCTACGGACTGTGATGGTATTAACATGCTCTTAGTCAAAACTATTATTGAATGCTTAGTGAAACCACTGACGTGTATCTGTAACCTGTCTCTTCAAACAGGTATATTTCCCAATGCAATGAAAATAGCTAAAGTAATTCCGATATACAAGACGGGTGACAGAGGGGAATTCTCAAACTATAGACCAATTTCACTATTGCCGCAATTTTCCAAGATACTTGAAAAAATGTTCTATGAGAGAATTGACAACTTCATACTGAAGAATAATTTATTGTGTGAGCAGCAATATGGGTTCAGACACAAGAGGACAACTGCATTTGCTCTAATGGAATTTATAGAAAAAATATCAACTGCTGTTGAAAATAGAGTATTCAGTTGGGGTATTCCTGGATCTTAAAAAAGCATTTGATACAGTGGATCATAATTTATTATTAAAGAAACTACAAAATTGTGGTATTAGGGGGGTAGCACTGTCCTGGTTATGTAGTTACTTAAAGAATAGGTATCAGTATGTATGTATGTGTTGGTAACAAAAACTCACAGTTACTGAAGGTTACTTGTGGAGTCCCACAGGGTTCAGTTTGGGGGCCATTGTTATTCAATATGTATATAAATGATATATGTAAAGTTTCAGAAAAAATGGATTTAATATTGTTTGCCGATGACACTAATTTATTATGCAGTGGAAGCAATTTGGAACAACTTTTGGATACACTCGGAAAGGAATTGGGAAAGCTTAAACTGTGGTTTGATTCAAACAAATTAATGCTCAATTTAAGTAAGACAAAATTTATAGTTTTTAACAACCATCACAACAACTTAGTGTCTAAACTCGGTGTAAATGGTGTAAGATAAGATAAGATAAGATAAGATAAGCCTTTATTAGTCCCACAACGGGGAAATTCCAGGATTGCAACAGCACAGGGATAGCAACACTCAGAGCAACAATCAGAAGGCAAGAAAAAAAACAAGCAAGCAAGAGCAGCTAATAAACATATGTACATATTACTATAAAATATATATATATACACACACACACAGACACACAGTGCAGAGCATTGTAGCTGGATGGAATAAATATATGAATATATGAACACACAGTGCAGAGCATTGTAGCTAGATGGAATAAATATGTAAATATATAAACACCCACAGTACGGAGCATTGCAGCTAGGTGGAATAAATATGCAAGTATATAAACACACACAGTGCGGAGCAATGTAACTAGATGGAATAATATGTAGATATATAAATATATAAACACCCACAGTACGGAGCATTGTAGCTAGATGGAATAAATATGCAAATATATAAACACACACAGTGCAGAGCATTGTTGCTAGATGGAATGAAACAGCATAACCGTCTACTTAGTTATCCTACATGGTATGATTATGTGCCCATACATATTCTCACCCTCCATAGCGACCGGTATGTTCCTAGTTGTATGCCGGAGAGGACCATTGTGTAAGTCTATTGCATCTTTTGCATTCAAAAAACTATTAGTTTGTTACGTCTTTTTGCTATCTCTGCGAGCAGCCCTGCTTAGGTTGTACAGTCTGACAGCCGTTGGTAGGAAGGACCTACGAAACCTCTCGGTTGTGCACCTGGGATGATGTAGTCTGCTGCTAAATGAGCTCCTCAGTGCATTCAGTATGTCCTGCATAGGGTGGAACTCGGACTCCAGCAGAGATGACAGTTTAGCCACCGTCCTTCTCTCTCCTATCTCCTCCATCGGATCAAGGCGCTGCCCCAGGACAGAGCTAGCTTTCTTAATCAGTTTGTTCAGTCTCTTCCTATCGGCTGCAGTAATGCCACTGCCCCAGCAGACCACTCCAAAAGTGATGGCTGATGCCACCACCGTGTCATAGAATGACTTCAGCAGCGCCCCTTGTACACCAAAAGACCTGAGTCTCCTCAGCAGGAACAGCCTGCGCTGTCCCTTCTTGTAGAGTGCATCAGTATTGTGTGACCAGTCTAGTTTATTGTTCAGATGAATACCCAGGTACTTATAGGATGTCACCATCTCGATGTCTGTTCCCTGTATATTTACTGGTACTGTGAGGGGCTGCCCATGCCTGCGGCAGTCCACCACCAGCTCCTTAGTTTTCCTCGCGTTGATCTGGAGGCAGTTCCGATGGCACCAGTCCACGAAGTCCTGGATAAGCCCTCTGTACTCAGCTTCATCTCCATTGGAGATGAGGCCAACGATCGCAGAGTCATCAGAGAACTTCTGTAGATGGCAGTGTGTTGTGTTGTGTGAGAAGTCCGCAGTATAAAGAGTGAACAGGAAGGGAGCCAGCACCGTTCCCTGGGGGGCCCCCGTGCTACTGATGATCGTGTCGGACACACAGTCCCGGGTTCTCACAAACTGAGGCCGGTTCGTGAGGTAGTCCAGGATCCATGATGACAGGTGCTGGTCCACCCCTGCGCGCAGCAGCTTGTCCTTCAGGATCATCGGTTGGATGGTGTTGAAAGCACTGGAGAAGTCAAAGAACATGATCCTCACCATATTCCCGGGCTTCTCCAGGTGGGACAGAGAACGGTGAAGGAGGAAGATCACCGCATCCTCCACCCCAATGCCATGCTGGTAGGCGAACTGGAGTGGATCCATCGCTGGTTCCACCAGGGGGCGGAGGTGAGCAAGGAGCAGTCTCTCCAGGGTCTTCATCAAGTGGGACGTCAAGGCCACCGGTCTGTAGCTGTTCAGGTCTTTGGGGTGGGAAGTTTTTGGTACAGGTACCACACAAGATGTTTTCCACAGCTGTGGTACCCTCCCCAGTTTCAGGCTCATGTTGAAGATATACGTCACAATCCCACACAGCTGGTCTGCACAGGACTTGAGGAGCTTTGCGCTGATGCCGTCCGGTCCCGGCGCCTTCCTCGCCTTGATCTTCCTCAGCTCCGTCCTCACCTGGGTCCTGGTCAGGGTCAGGATGGGGGGCTGTGTGTTGGGAGTGGGGGGGTGTTGGTAGAGTGGGGAGTGGGCAGCAGGACTTGATTTCTTTAGAGGCAGCAGTGGTTGTTGTGCAGTCAGGGGGGAGGGCGGTTGGTCAAATCTATTGAAAAACAGATTCAGGTTGTTCGCCCACTCCCTGCCCCCTGTGGCCTGGGGGGAGGTATTCTGGAGCCCCGAGATGGTTTTGAGGTTTCTCCAGACCCCGCTGATGTCGCTCTGTTGCAGCTTGTCCTCCATCTTCTTCCTGAAGCTGTCCTTGCCTTCTCTGATCTTTCTCCTCAGCTCCCTCTGTACGGACTTCAGCATCTCCCTGTTCCCCGACCTGAAGATCCTCTTCTTCTCTCTCAGAAGTGTTTTTATCTCAGGGTTGATCCAGGGTTTGTTGTTTGAGTGACGCCGTATGGTCTTGGTGGGAACGGATTTGTCCACACAGAAGCTGAGGTAGCCCGTGAAGGTGTGAATGAGGCCATCGATGTCCTCACCATGTGGATCGCAGAGCTGCTTCCAGGCGGTGGCTTCAAAACAGCCCTTTAGGGTGTCCATTGTCTCCTCAGACCATAACTCCACAGTGTGCATGGCCGGAGGTTGTCTGTGCACTAGGGGTTTGTACACCGGCCGGAGATGAACCAAGTTGTGATCCGATCTCCCGAGTGGGGGTAGTTGTGATGAGGTGTACGCCTCCTTAGTGTTTGCGTAGAATAAATCCAGTGTTTTATTGTCTCTAGTGTGGCATGTGACATACTGGGTGAACGTGGGTAGAATGGGAGACAGTGAAACATGGTTGAAATCGCCTGAGATGAGGAGAAGAGCATCTGGGTGTTCTGTCTGCAGCCTGCTGGTTACTGAATGGATGACGTCACGTGCTGTCCCAGCGTTCGCCGTCGGATTTGCATAAACAACAATGCAGATCACGTGTGAGTGTTCTCTCGGGAGATATGTAGGCCTCATGCTAACAGCTAGCAACTCAATGTCTTTGCTGCAGTGTCGTTGTTTAACAGTAATATGTCCCGGTCTGCACCAGTTGTTGTTAACATACATGATCACTCCACCGCCCCTAGCCTTGCCACTGTCTGGTGTTCGGTCAGCTCGTATCATGTGAAAACCCTCCAGCTCAATGTTAGCATCTGCTGCTAGTTCAGTTAGCCACGTCTCAGTAAACAAAAGGAGAGAGCACTCCCGGTATGTGCTATCATAACGGGAGATAGCCGCTAGCTCATCTAACTTTCCCAGTATCGACCGTACATTTCCCATGACAACAGATGGAAGGGAGGGTCTGTACCTTATATTTTTTGTCCTCCGCCTTACTCCAGCCCGGCAGCCGCGGCGTTTTCGCCTCAGTTCACTCGGTATGTCGAGTTTTTCCAATGGGACCGGGTGGCGGTTGAATGCTAGCAGCTGTTCTCTGCTGTATCGTATCCTGCTATAGACAGTGGCTCCGTCCACCGGCTCAGGAGACATTTAGGACGATCTGTGTGTCCGTGATATAAGTGGGGTGAAAAAAAAAGACGGATCAAAAGAGAGAGGAAGGGAAAAAGACTCGGAATCGAGCCGCTGTTGCAAAAGGCGGCCGACTCGTGTGGCGCCGAGAGAAAAAAAAAAAAAAAAAAAAAAAAAAAAGAGATTGAAATGGTATCCGAAACTAAATTTCTTGGAGTAATAATTGATAATAAACTGTGTTGGAAGTCACATATTAATTATATTAAAGGTAAAATATCCAAATCAGTTGCAATACTACACAGAGTGAAATATTTGCTGAATCAACCCACACTATATACCTTGTATCATTCATTAACACTCCCATACATGACATATTGTACTGAAGTATGGGGAAATACATATAAAACAAACATACATCCAGTCTTTATGCTTCAGAAGAGAGCTATTAGAATAATAAACAAAGCTGCTTACAGGGAACCAACAAACCCACTTTTTCTTAAATTAAAAGCTCTCAAGTTGAAAGATCTGGTTGACTTTAAAACTGCAGTAATAATGTTTAAAGTGAAGAATCTATCACTGCCCGCAAATATCCAAAAGTTGTTCCAAATAAGGGAGAAACAATATCATTTCAGAGGAACATGTATATTTCAAAAACCTTCAGTGAGAACTACCACCAAGCAACACTGTGTTTCAGTGCAAGGAGTCAGATTATGGAACGATTTTGGACCTGAATTAAAATCATGTAAAACACTTGGACAATTTAAACAAAAACTAAAGGAAATACTCCAAACATATATACAAGATGACATGTAAAGTCACATAAGGATTGTCATATCCAGTCTGCGTTGTGTTGTAGCTTAGTTTTTTGTCACATTTTGTCTTAGCTATGTTCTGAATTGTAATCGCTCTTGTTTTGTTTTTCTTTTGAATTCTTGGATGGAACATGGGTGGGCAATATAAGCTGCGGCTTCAGCCATCACCCATTTCGGATAACTTATGTTGAACTGTATAACCAGAGGAGTTATTGTCTAATTTGACCTTGTTGGATTTTCTTCCCCCTGTAGCCACACATGTGACTTACTGAATGCCTTACATAATGCCTCACATCTTAGATAAGAACAAAGGCAGAGTTTCCTTGGCGATAACAGGAAGCTGTGAAAGTGTAATCTTTGGTATGCAAGAGACTGCCTGGAGGATCCTTTGTGGGCCAAAGACTGTGAGGGGGATGCTAAGGGATTAAAGAGGAAATGCATTGTTACTTTTGATTTTAATGCAATGTGACTTGTGAGCTGTGGGGAGACCTGGGTATATAAGGGACGAGTTTTTTCTGAGATGCTCTCTTTCTACCTTGCTCATGTTGGAGACGTGTAATAAACTGCCTTGAGACAAAACATGCCTCGTCAATTACACACTCCACACTGGTGACCCAAGACGTAGCATGCAGCAAGAAGAGAATTCCCCGGGGCCAGCCTCGTTGGGAGCCCCCAGCCAAGCGTACGCCGTTACGGTCCAGCTATCGGACTTTTGGCAGCACAACCCGCGCTCCTGGTTCCACTTGGTTGATGCACAGTTTGCCCTCCGGGGAATATCGGTAGATGACATGAAATTCTACCATGTGATCGCAAAGCTCGATAACCACACAGCGCAGCATGTGGAGAGCCTTCTGGAGCAGCCACCAGCCAGCGACAAATACGGCGCGTTGAAGGCTGCACTCATCCAGCACTACACTCTCTCGGTTGAGGAGAGAGCAGAGAGACTCCTGGCGCTGACCGAGTTGGGAGATTCCACGGCCGTTGACCTGATGGAGAAGATGCTGAGGTTGAAAGGCTCGGACGATGACCACTTCATCTTTACCCACCTCTTCCTCAGGACCCTGCCGTCAGCGACGAGAGCGGCCCTGGCCAGTTCGCCGTTGTTGGCCCAGCGGGACTACCGTGCGCTGGCCTGGGAGGCGCATCGGATCGTAAATGCCAGCAGAGAGCGCGCAGCCACGGCGACAGCGACGGAGCTCGGCGCGACGGCCGGAGATGGCGGGGAGCCAGGGACGGCAGTAGCAGAACCACCGACGACAGCGGAGGCGGGGGCCAAGGAACACGGAGAAGACACCCTTTGTTTCTACCACCGCCGCTTTGCTGAGAGGGCACGCAAATGTATACCACCGTGCCAGTTCAAGCGCTCGGGAAAACGCCAAGACCGGGGGTCGGTAGCAGCTGCGGCCCTCGGGGAGGAGAACAAGCTGCTCTACTTGACGGACGCACGCTCGGGGAGGCATTTTCTTGTGGACACCGGCGGCCAGTTGAGTTTCATCATGCCGTCCTACGCCGACCGGCTGGCAGGATCCAGCAGACCCGAGATGGCAGCAGCAAACGGCTCGGAGATTAAGACCTTTGGTGAGAGGACTCTGCTTCTGTCTCTGCACGGCCGTACATTTGAGTGGACTTTTGTCATAGCAGCAATGAATTTCAATATATTGGGGGCTGATTTTTTGTGCTCACATGGGTTGTTGGTTGATGTCGCTAACAGGCGCCTGGTTAATGTCTTTTGATTCTATCCCCTGTACAGCTCGAGCGTCCCAACCAACAGCACAAGCCAACGTCACAGCTGCAAGCGGTAAGTTCCACACACTGCTCACTCAGTTCCCAGCACTCACGGTCCCTACATTTTCGGCAGCCGTCGCTAAACACGGGGTGGAACATTTTATTACCACCACCGGGCCGCCCGTTTTTGCAAAACCTCGGTGCTTGGACGCAGCTAAACTGGCCATAGCGCGCGAGGAGTTCGCCAACCTGGAGAGGTTGGGCATCATCAGGCGTTCAAACAGCCCATGGGCTTCCCCGCTACACATGGTCCCTAAAGCTGACGGTTCGTGGCGACCTTGCGGGGATTTCCGCAGGTTGAACAACGCCACAGCGCTCGACCGCTACCCAATCCCTCACATTCAAGATTTTTCCATTCATTTGGCAGGAGCGCACGTTTTTTCTAAAATAGACTTGGTCCGCGGTTACCACCAAGTCCCAGTGCACGCTGAGGACATACCCAAAACAGCGGTGATAACTCCGTTTGGTCTATTCGAGTTTTTACGCATGCCATTCGGGCTTAAAGGGGCTGCACAGACGTTCCAACACATGATGGATGCAGTGCTGCGCAATCTCCCTTTCGTATTCGTCTACCTGGACGATATTTTGGTAGCCAGCGCGTCCGAAGACAAACACGAAACCCACCTCATGGCAGTTTTCCGGAGGTTGGGAGAGCACGGTTTAATAATCAACCCAGCGAAGTGTCTGTTCGGGGTGACGCAGATTGATTTTTTGGGGCACCACATCTCTCCCGAAGGAGCGGTTCCGCTGCCTGACAAAGTGCGCGCGGTAGCAGATTTTCCCTGACCACAAATGGTCAGGGCGTTACAGGAGTTTTTGGGAATGGTGAATTTTTATAACCGTTTCCTCCCCCGCGCAACACAGCTCATGCAACCACTGTACGCTGCGCTCAAAAAGCAGAAACCCGCGAATAAGATCGAATGGTCCCCGGAGCGAGAGCGGGCGTTCTCGCAAGTCAAGGCAGCCCTGGCAAACGCTGCGTTGCTGGCACATCCAGACCCAACGGCCCGCATAGTGCTCACTACTGACGCGTCAGATGTGGCCATAGGGGCGGTCGTGGAGCAGCGTGTAGCCGGCGCTTGGCAACCGCTCGCCTTTTTCAGCAGGACTTTGCACGATAGTGAACGTAAATACAGCGCGTTTGACAGGGAGTTGCTGGCTCTCCACTTGGCTATTCGCCACTTCCAGTTCTGGCTGGAAGGGCGCTGTTTCACCGCGTTTGTCGACCACAAGCTACTAACATTCGCGATGGCTAAGGTTTCAGAACCTTGGTTGGGCCGGCAGCAGAGACAGCTGGCCGCGATCTCAGAGTTTACTACCGATATTCAGCATGTCTCGGGTAAACTGAATGTAGTGGCAGACTGCCTCTCATGCGCTGTGGCGGCCCCGGTCCGCGTGGGGATAGATTACGCAGCCATGGCCGCGGAGCAGGTTAGTGACACGGATGTGCGCGCGCTCCAGTCTGGACCAACAGGGTTAAGGCTGGAGAGCAGGGTGCTGCAAGACGGTATGCCCCCCCTAATCTGCGATGTCTCCACGGGGCGACTGTGTCCCGTGGTACCGGCCGCGTGGCGCCGCCGTGTTTTTGACTCGGTTCATTCTTTAGCGCACCCGGGAGTGCGCTCGTCAATCAAGATGGTAGGAGAGAAATTTGTGTGGCCGAGTCTTCGCAAACAGGTGAAAGAGTGGGCAGCAGCCTGCATGGCGTGCCAACGAGCCAAAGTACACAGACACACGAAGGCTCCCTTGGAGCCGTTTCACATCCCGGCTAAGAGGTTCGAACCTTTTCACGTGGATCTCGTGGGCCCCCTCCCGCCCTCACAGGGGTGCACGCACCTTCTGACAATGGTGGACCGCACCACGCGATGGCCGGAGATGGTTCCACTGGCGTCAACCACAGCCGAGGAGGTAGCGCGCGCGTTTTTAACAGCATGGGTGGCGCGTTTTGGAGTCCCGTCGGATATTACGTCTGACAGAGGCCCTCAATTTGTTTCCGAACTTTGGTCAGCAATGGCCCGCAGCCTGGGTGTCACAATTCACCGCACAACCGCGTACAATCTTCAGGCTAATGGGTTATGCAAACGTTTTCATAGGTCATTGAAAGCGGCTCTCAGGGCGTCACTTACGGATGCAAATTGGGTAGACAAGCTACCATGGGTTTTATTAGGGTTGCGTTCTGCGCCTAAAGAAGACTTAGAAGCTTCCCCAGCTGAACTCGTTTTCACACAGCCACTTCGGCTGCCCGGGGAGTTTCTCCCGGATAATCCTGCGCCAGGCAGCTCCCCGTCTCAGCTGTTGTAGCGTAGCATTGATGCAGGCACGCTGCCAGGCCCCATTCATCACAGTTTTCCGCGCGTTTTTGTGCCTAAAACTTTGAAAAACGTGGAGTTTGTTTTTGTCAGACATGACGCGCATCGCCCCCCACTGCAACCACCTTATGATGGGCCGTTCAGAGTGTTGGAAACGGGGGACAAGCATTTTTTGCTAGATTTGTGGGGTAGGAGGGAAAAGGTTGGCATAAACGGACTCAAACCCGCTTTTGTGGTGGCGGACGAGCAAGTGCTGTTGGCAAGGGCCCCTCGGCGCAAAAGACCACCACAGGGTGCTTCCCAGAGAACACCCGCAGGGACTGACAAAAGGTTTTCACCCCCAGACAGCAGCTCCCCAGCTTGACAGCACTGCTGAGGCGGTGAATCCTGGTTACAGCAGATACGGGAGAAGACTGAAGTCCAAGCAGCATGTGGATTGATGTGTAATGATGCTATCACAGCATGCAGACTGTTATTCTTTTGTTCGATCTAAAATGTTTGGGGGGGGGGGGTAGTGTAGCCACACATGTGACTTACTGAATGCCTTACATAATGTCTCACATCTTAGATGAGAACAAAGGCAGAGTTTCCTTGGAGATAACAGGAAGCTGTGAAAGTGTAATCTTTGGTATGCAAGAGACTGCCTGGAGGATCCTTTGTGGGCCAAAGACTGTTGAGAGGGATGCTAAGGGATTAAAGAGGAAATGCATTGTTACTTTTGATTTTAATGCAATGTGACTTGTGAGCTGTGGGGAGACCTGGGTATATAAGGGACGAGTTTTTTCTGAGATGCTCTCTTTCTACTTTGCTCATGTTGGAGACGTGTAATAAACTGCCTTGAGACAAAACATGCCTCGTCAGTTACACACTCCACACCCCTTTGTTATATTATTCTGTTTCTTTTAATCTGTACTTTTAATCTATCCGAAATAAAGATAAAGATTCATTCATTTATGAGGCTAGATGGCATCCATCCAAATAGACTCGGTGCACATGTTGTAAGGGACAATCTGTTTATTCCATTCAGCATTTTTTAGTACAGTGACTGAAAGCTGGTGTGATAACTCACCTGGAAGTACCTGGGTCTGCCAACCAGCCCTTTTTTGCTTCCACTTCTCATATTAATTCTATTTATGATGAATCCAAATAATTCTCACTGTTTAGATCAGTCTTCAATTCATAACCCCATAGAGATTGTGTCTGTTTCCCATTACCCAAAACATTATAACCCAAGACAAATACAACATAACTTGATAAATACACGCCTCTCTGCAGCTCCTCTTCATCCGCCACCCCTCAACTTAGCCCTTGTCTTCCCCATCAGAGAGTCATTGTCTGCGCCCTCCAAAGTTAATAAAAATATAAGGTATAAGCATCCCAAAGTGATTAAACAAAAAGTTGGTAAAACTCGAATTAAACATTAAGTCTCTAAATTTAATGGTTTGGCATCTCTTCCTCCTCATAATTTAAAAATTAAATGTGGTTTGTGTAGGGAGTTAGAAATGAAGAAGCGATGTGACTTTATAAATCAAAGTTTAATATCAGCTTCACCTCCCTAACATGTCTCATCTCAGTGCAGAGGCAGAATAAGAGGTCGATCGCAGTCAGACCTTCATACTTATACCCACACTCAACAAAAGACATTGCATATCAAAGCTGACATCCCGCATCAACATAATCCCCCCTCCATTGTCCTCCGTCTCCTCCACCTGACCCTGGGTGGTCAGGGAGATCGATCGTCTCCACCGCTGCGACTCCGTCTGCTCTTTGATCCTCACTGGCGGTTGAGACCTCTTGTCCTGTTCTGAGGCGTGAGGTCATTCCACATATGTAATCACTAAACATTCTAATATGTCTATACATATGTAGGTATGGAATATATGATTAATATAAGCCACAGTTTGTTAAATATTAGGTCTCTAACTCCCAAGTCTCTGCTAGTCCATGATCTGCTAATTGATCATCAGATTGATTTAATATCCCTTACAGAGACTTGGTTAGGGCAAGAGGATTATGTTGGTTTAAATGAATCAACTCCCTCTGGTTATTTAAACTATCAAAATCCCAGAAGTTCTGGTCGTGGAGGAGGAGGAGTGACAATTTACCATTCTAAATTACTAGTTAATGTAAAGCAAAAAACATGTTTTAATTCCTTTGAGGGCCTGGTCCTCAGTATTCGGCATGTTAGCAATTTTAGGTTAAACCCAATTTTCTTTGCCTTAGTTTATCTTCCTCTGTCAGCCTACTCAGAATTTTTATCCGAATTTGCTGAATTCTTAGCTGATTTAGTGCTGAAATCAGATAATTATAGTAGGGGACTTTAATATACATGTAGATGTAGATAGTGATTGCCTTAATATGGCATTTAATTCAATATTAGACTCGATGGGGTTTTCTTAGAAAGTAGGAAATTCTACCCATTATCTCCACCACACATTGGACCTAGTTCTGACATATGGCATAGAAATAGAAAATCTGGTAGTGTCTCCCCATAACCCTATACTGTCAGACCATTGTCTGTTAACCTTTGATTTTACTATTTCTGACTATTTGATTCCTAAAGAAAAATATTACTACAGCAGATGTCTTTCAGATGATGATGTTACCAAATTTATGCAGATTGTCTCCTCTATGCCATGTGTCAACACTGTGGGGAGCGTGGAATAAAGAGACTGAATTGTGTTTTATTCCAGTTTATTCAAACATTCATTTCCCCAGCCTGCTCTCTCCAATAAGCAGGAAGAAAAGAGCATGAGCCACATCAGAGTTTCACATTTATACCTTTTCTCATACAGACTTCCCACACACAGGGGGGATCACATATCCCAGTCAACATTTCTCCCCCCTCCAGCCTTCCGTCTTCTACCTGCGTCCTGGAGGTCAGGAAGTCCTTCGTTCGCACCCCTGTCCTCTCTCGTTGTCCTCCGCAGGTGGTCCAGACTTACTGTCCTCTTCGTCGTGAGGTCAATCCACATATGTGCTGTCAGCATCTCTCTTATGTTTAACATACGTATGCACAAATACACCCCTTTTATGTCTAAACATATGTATGCACAAATACACAGCTATAAACACAACAGAAATAAGCTATGGAGAGCTTGCTCCTTCTGTAATTGATAGCATGGTTGATAGTATTACAGCTTCTCTGCATCAGACTCTAGACATGGTGGCCCCTTTAAAAAAGTCCAATCAGAGATTTCTAACCCCTTGGTTCAACACAGAAACTTGTAGCTTAAAACAGAAGACTCGTCAATTAGAAAGAAAATGGCGTTCCACCATTCCACCATTCCACCTCACGAACCGGCCTCAGTTTGTGAGAACCCGGGACTGTGTTTCCGACACGATCATCAGTAGCACGGGGGCCCCCCAGGGAACGGTGCTGGCTCCCTTCTTGTTCACTCTTTATACTGCGGACTTCTCACACAACACAACACATTGCCATCTACAGAAGTTCTCTGATGACTCTGCGATCGTTGGTCTCATCTCCAGCGGAGATGAAGCTGAGTACAGAGGGCTTATCCAGGACTTTGTGGACTGGTGCCATCGGAACTGCCTCCAGATCAACGCGAGGAAAACTAAGGAGCTGGTGGTGGACTGCCGCAGGCATGGGCAGCCCCTCACAGCACCAGTAAATATACAGGGAACAGACATCGAGATGGTGACATCCTACAAGTACCTGGGTATTCATCTGAACAATAAACTAGACTGGTCACACAATACTGACGCACTCTACAAGAAGGGACAGCGCAGGCTGTTCCTGCTGAGGAGACTCGGGTCTTTTGGTGTACAAGGGGCGCTGCTGAAGTCATTCTATGACACGGTGGTGGCATCAGCCATCACTTTTGGAGTGGTCTGCTGGGGCAGTGGCATTACTGCAGCCGATAGGAAGAGACTGAACAAACTGATTAAGAAAGCTAGCTCTGTCCTGGGGCAACGCCTTGATCCGATGGAGGAGATAGGAGAGAGAAGGACGGTGGCTAAACTGTCATCTCTGCTGGAGTCCGAGTTCCACCCTATGCAGGACATACTGGATGCACTGAGGAGCTCATTTAGCAGCAGACTACATCATCCCAGGTGCACAACCGAGAGGTTTCGTAGGTCCTTCCTACCAACGGCTGTCAGACTGTACAACCTAAGCAGGGCTGCTCGCAGAGATAGCAAAAAGACGTAACAAACTAATAGTTTTTTTTTTTTTTTTGAATGCAAAAGATGCAATAGACTTACACAATGGTCCTCTCCGGCATACAACTAGGAACATACCGGTCGCTATGGAGGGTGAGAATATGTATGGGCACATAATCATACCATGTAGGATAACTAAATAGACGGTTATGCTGTTTCATCCCACCTAGCAACAATGCTCTGCACTGTGTGTGTTTATATATTTACATATTTATTCCATCTAGCTACAATGCTCTGCACTGGGTGTGTTTATATTTATATATCTATATATTTATTCCATCTAGCTACAATGCTCCGCACTGTGTTTTTATATATCTACATATTATTCCATCTAGCTACATTGCTCCGCACTGTGTGTGTTTATATACTTGCATATTTATTCCACCTAGCTGCAATGCTCCATACTGTGGGTGTTTATATATTTACATATTTATTCCATCTAGCTACAATGCTCTGCACTGTGTTCATATATTCATATATTTATTCCATCCAGCTACAATGCTCTGCACTGTGTGTCTGTGTGTGTGTGTGTGTATATATATATTTTATAGTAATATGTACATATGTATATTAGCTGCTCTTGCTTGCTTGTTTTTTCTTGCCTTCTGATTGTTGCTCTGAGTGTTGCTATCCCTGTGCTGTTGCAATCCTGGAATTTCCCCGTTGTGGGACTAATAAAGGCTTATCTTATCTTATCTTATCTTAGAAAAGCTAGAACAAGTTATTATTCTGCATTAATAGAAGAGAACAAGAATAATCCCAGGTTTCTTTTCAGCACTGTAGCCAGGCTGACAAAGAGTCAGGACTCTATTAATCCTTGCATTCCCTTAGAGTTTACTAGTCAGGACTTTATAAACTTTTTTAATCATAAAATTTCATCTATTAGAGAGAAAATCAGATTCTTCCCACCGTTAAATACAGTAACTACTACAACTTCTTCAATTGATATCTGTTTGGATAAGTTTACTCCAATTGACCTTTTAGAGTTAGATAAAATAATTTCCTCATCCATTCCTCATCTTCTTGCTCTGAGAGAGAGCAGTCACATTTTCTTCCCTCCTCCCGTCTGCCTTCCTGATCTATTCCCAGCTTTGCAATGTTGCGTTTTTGTCTGTGTTTAGTCGCTCTTCTTCTGCTGAATCTTAATCTAAACGGAAATTATGGATTTGGAAGCAGCTTAAATGTGCTATTGTCACTATTTTTCAACAAGAATCGGGCCAAGGGGGAGCCCAAGAATTGGAACCTGCGAGGAGACTCATGGACATTGGAATTCATGCGTCTGTGGAAACATTATTGGTTATGATCTCAGGATTTCTATTTTTGGCTGTGAAGTTCCCTGATGTATCAGAAATTGAAGGAAGGTGAGAGAGCTGATCAAAGCGGACCCGGCAAGCTCCTTCATCAAATTCGACCAGTTGGGGAGGGCACGAGTAGCAGCAAACGGTGAACTGAATGACAGTGATTCAGTGGAGGAATACATCTGGAGCCCTGTGCTCTCCATGGAATAAAGTTTAAGCCTGCACATGGAAATTATGAAAGCACAGAATTGCACGGGTGAGGAAAAATCTATTCTCTGAGTGCACTGTGCAGGTTTGATTTGACCTTGTCTTTGGTGCCCTGTATTTACATTCCTCCTGATGAAGATAAGCGGAAGGAGTGGCTCTGCCTGCTAACCCAAACAATCGACACAGTTGTTATTGTTTCAGCAGATGAACGCTCAAGGACAGTGCACCATGTGACAATTTGCCATCTGCAAGCAAGAGCGAGAGACTCTAGACTGCTTAGATCACATGACTTTAACATCTATCCACTGCCAGGAGGCGCCCTCTGCTGTTCACTAGCAATTGACACACCTACACTTGCATTCAACATTACACTACTGATACAATTACTGATATATATTCATAATACACTGACTCTCTCAACTACTGCTTTGTCATTGTGTGATCTGTTGTCTGCTAATTGTGCATTTGAGAGGTTTTTTTTCTTGTAATCAAAATTTTGGTCATAAAATGAGCTCTATTTTGATCAACAATGCTTTTTTCTCTCTCCTATTGTGTTTTTCCCTATCCTTTCACCCCCCCCCCCCCCCATATGACAGGCGCCTCGTCATGGCTGCCGCGTCATTGGGATGCGCCTTTCGTGCGTGCCCAATGTCAAGTCAAATTCCTCGTATGTTTACTTGTTTACTTGTAAATGTGCTTGGCAATAATTCTGATTCAGATTCTTCCCACCGTTAAATACAGTAACTACTACAACTCCTTCATTTGATATCTGTTTGGATAAGTTTACTCCAATTGACCTTTTAGAGTTGGATAAAATAATTTCCTCATCCAAACCTTCAACTTGTCTTTTAGACCCTATTCCTACTAGGTTATTTGAAAAAGTCTTCCCATTTATTGGTAGCCCTATTCTTCAAATAATCAATTATTCATTAACATTAGGCCATGTACCGCAGGCTTTTAAAACTGCTGTAATTAAACCCTTACTCAAAAAGCCAATGCTGGATCCAGGAGTTTTAGCCAACTATCGACCAATCTCTAATCTGCCTTTCATTTCTAAAATCTTAGAGTTGTTGCTACACAATTATTTGACCACTTGCAGGGAAATGGTTTATTTGAAGAGTTTTAATCTGGGGTTAGAATCATTCATAGTGTGGAGATGTGTGGAAGGACGAGGCTGATTTTATTTCTCAATACCAGTCTTTATTCACCTTCACATTCTCCAACATCCAAAAACAGAAAGAGGAAGAATCCCCCAACATCTGTCCCTTTAATACCCCAGGACATCAAAGCACACAGTACATTGTCTTTTAATCCCAAATCACAATGCATCCCCCTCCAGGTCTTCTCGTCTCCACCTAAAGTCCTGGTGGTCAGGAAATCCTTCAAGGCCATCTCTTTGCATACAAAAGGCCAGACTTCACATCCTCCTGTTACTCCTAGGAGGTTCAGACCTTTTGTTCCTCTGAGACGTGAAGCAAACAATAAGCATACAGTAATACACATGTGAAGCATATGAAACCCCCATATGTGCACCACATGACCCCCCCCCCCAAACGTCTAAGATGGAACAACATAACCGCAGATTGCATGTCATAATAAAATCAGTATATATCAGTCCACGTGCCGCTTGGGTCTCAACCTTCTTCCGTATTTGCTATAAGCAGGCTGTACCACTTCCGCGGCGTCTTCCTGCTGTGGAGCTGCTGCCTGGGGATGAGAACTGTTAGTCAACCTCTGTGGGTGTTCTGGGGAATGCTCTCTAGGGGGTCTGCCGCGCCGAGGAGCCTTAGCCAACTGCACAACTTCGTCAGCTACCACAAAAGCGGGTTTGAGCCTGTTAATGCCAATCATTTCTTTTCTGCCCCCCAAATCTAGCAAAAAATGCTTATCTCCTGTTTCCAGCACTCTATATGGTCCGTCATAAGGTGGGCGTAAAGGCAGACGATGGGCATCATGTCTGACAAAAACAAACTCCGCATTTTTTAAAGCCTTATGCACAAAAACACGCGGAAAACTGTGGTGAACGGGGCCTGGTAGCGTGCTCGGGCCCGTGCTATTCTGTAACCGCTGAGCCGGGGAGCACCCTGGCGCTGGATTATCTGGGAGAATTTCCCCGGGCAGCCGAAGTGGCTGTGTGAAAACTAGCTCAGCTGGGGAGGCTTCTAAATCCTCTTTAGGTGCAAAACGCAACCCCAATAAAACCCATGGTAGCTTGTCCACCCAATTTGCATCCGTAAGCGACGCTCTGAGAGCCGCCTTCAATGACCTGTGAAAACGTTCGCATAACCCGTTAGCCTGCAGGTTGTACGCGGTCGTGCGGTGGATCGTTGCCCTCAGGCTGCGGGCCATCGCTGACCAAAGTTTGGAAACAAATTGTGGGCCTCTGTCTGACGTAATGTCCGACGGGACTCCAAAACGCGCTACCCATGCCGTTAAAAACGCGCGCGCCACCTCCTCGGCTGTGGTTGACGACAGCGGAACCACTTCCGGCCAGCGCGTGGTGCGGTCAACCATTGTCATAAGATGTGTGCACCCTTGTGAGGGCGGGAGGGGGCCTACGAGGTCCACGTGGACATGATCAAACCTTTTAGCTGGGATGTGAAACGGCTCCAAGGCAGCTCTCGTGTGTCTATGAACCTTGGCCCGCTGACAAGCCATGCAGGCTGCCGCCACTCTCTAACTTGTTTGCGCAGGCTCGGCCATACAAATTTCTCTCCTACCATTTTGACCGACGCACGCACTCCCGGGTGTGCCAGAGAATGGATCGAGTCAAAAACGCGGCGGCGCCACGCGGCTGGAACCACCAGACGCGGCCGCCCAGTGGAGACATCGCAGATTAGGCGGGGCATACCGTCTTGCAGCACCCTGTTCTCCAGCCTTAACCCTGTTGGTCCAGACTGGAGCGCGCGCACATCCGCGTCGCTAACCTGCTCCGCGGCCATAGCTGCAGGATCTACCCCCGCGTTGGCTGGAGCCCCCACGGCGCGCGAGAGGCAGTCCGCCACTACATTAAGTTTACCCGCCACATGCTGGATATCGGTAGTAAACTCCGATATCGCGGCCAGCTGTCTCTGCTGCCGGCCCGACCGAGGTTCTGAAATCTTGGCCATCGTGAAAGTCAGCGGCTTGTGGTCAACGAACGCGGTGAAACGGCGTCCTTCCAGCCAGAACTGGAAGTGGCGAATGGCCAAGTGGAGAGCTAACAACTCCCTGTCGAATGCGCTGTATTTTCGTTCGCTGTCACGCAGGGTCTTACTGAAAAAGGCGAGCGGTTGCCAGGCTCCGGCTACATACTGTTCCACGACCGCCCCTATGGCCACATCTGACGCGTCAGTAGTGAGCGCCATGCAGGCCGCTGGGACTGGATGTGCCAACAACGCAGCGTTTGCCAGGGCTGTTTTGACTTCAAAAAATGTGCGCTCCTGCTCCGGAGACCATTCAA
Organism: Pholidichthys leucotaenia; assembly: GCA_020510985.1. Taxonomy (NCBI): domain Eukaryota; kingdom Metazoa; phylum Chordata; class Actinopteri; order Cichliformes; family Pholidichthyidae; genus Pholidichthys; species Pholidichthys leucotaenia. Next base: position 143,883,935 of record CM035837.1, read on the forward strand.
CTTTATTTGTGGGTTTTTGTTTTTTTAGTGCAGCATACAATGGTTGCATGAGCTGCGCTGCGCGGGGGAGGAAACGGTTATAAAAATTCACCATTCCCAAAAACTCCTGTAACGCTTTGACCGTTTGTGGCTGGGGAAAATTTGTTACTGCGCGCACTTTGTCAGGCAGAGGGACCGCTCCCTCTGGGGAGACGTGATGCCCCAAAAAATCAATCTGCGTCACCCCGAACTGACACTTTGCTGGGTTACTTATTAACCTGTGCTCTGCCAACCTCCGGAAAACTGCCATGAGGTGGTTTTCGTGTTCGTCTTCGGACATGCTGGCTACCAATATGTCGTCCAGGTAGACGAACACGAAAGGGAGATCGCGCAAAACCGCGTCCATCATGCGTTGGAACGTCTGCGCCGCGCCTTTAAGCCCAAACGGCATGCGCAAAAACTCGAAAAGCCCGAAAGGAGTTATTACCGCTGTTTTGGGTATGTCCTCAGCGTGCACTGGGACCTGGTGGTAACCGCATACCAAGTCTATTTTAGAAAAAAACGCGCGCCCCCGCCAAATGAACTGAAAAATCTTGGATGTGCGGGATCTGGTAGCGGTCGTGCGCTGTAGCGTTGTTCAGCCTGCGGAAATCACCGCAAGGCCGCCACGAGCCATCAGCTTTCGGGACCATGTGAAGCGGTGAAGCCCATGGGATCTTCGAACGCCTGATGATGCCCAACCTTTCCAGGTTGGCGAACTCCTCGCGCGCTATGGTCAGTTTAGCTGAATCCAAGCGCCGAGCTTTTGCGAAAATGGGCGGTCCGGTGGTAGTAATAAAATGTTCCACCCCGTGTTTAGCCACGGTTGCCAAAAATGTTGGAACCGTGAGTGCTGGGAACTGAGTGAGGAGTGTGTGGAACTTACCACCTGCAGCTGTGACGTTGGCTTGTGCTGTCGGCGGGGCCACTCGAGCTGTACAGGGAATAGACTGAAAAGAGAGTGCATTAACCAGGCATCTGTATGTTAGCTCCTAACATGTTGAAATTGACTGCCGCTATGACGAAAGTCCACTCAAATGTACGGCCGTGTAAAGACAGAAGCAGAGTCCTCTCACCAAAGGTCTTAATCGCCGAGCCGTTCGCTGCTGACACCCGGGGACCACTGGAAGATGCCAGCCGGTCAGCGTAGGAAGGTGTGATGAAACTCAGCTGGGAGCCCGTGTCCACAAGGAAATGCCTCCCCGAGTGCACATCCCGCAAGTAGAGCAGCTTGTTCTCCTCTCCGAGGGCCACAGCTGCTACTGACCCCCGGTCTTGGCGTTTCTCGAGCGCTTAAAATGGCACGGTGGAATGCACTTGCGTGCCCTCTCTGCGAAGCGGCGATGGTAGAAGCAAAGGACGTCGTCTGCTCCGTGTTTCCTGGCCCCTGCCGCCGCTGTCGTCGGTGAGTCTGATGCTGCAGCCTCTGGCCTCCTGCCTTCTCCGGACATTGCACCTGGCTCCGCTGCTGCAGCCGTAGCCGCGCGCCGTTTATTGGCGTCGATGAATCGTTGCGCCTCCTGGCCCAGCTCGTGGTAGTCTCGTCGGGCCAACAGTGGTGAACTGGCCAGGGTCACTCTCACCACTGACGGTAGGGTCCTGAGGAAAAGGTGGGTGAAGATGAAGTTATCATCTTCGGAGTCTCTCAAACTCAACATCTTCCCCATCAGGTCTGCAGGTCTGTCGCTCTCAAATTCAGTCAGCGCCAGGAGCCTCTCTGCTCGCTCCTCCACCGAGGGGGTGAAGTAACGGATGAGTGCAGCCTTCAACGTGCTGTACTTGTCGCTGTCCGGCGGGTGGTTGATCAGGCTCTCCACTCGCTGGGCTGTGTGGTTGTCCAGCTTTGCAACCACATGGTAGAACTTTGTGACGTCTACCGAAATCCTCCGGAGGTGGAACTGTGCCTTGACTGCGTTAAACCAGGAGCGCGGATTGTTCGACCAGAAGTCCGGTAGCTGAACTGTGGCTGCGTTCGTTTGGCTGGCTCCTGACGAGTCTGGCTCGGGAGATTCGTCTCCGCTCATGATACGTCTTAGGGTCACCAGTGTGGGTGATGTGTGGAAGGACGAGGCTGATTTTATTTCTCAATACCAGTCTTTATTCACCTTCACATTCTCCAACATCCAAAAACAGAAAGAGGAAGGAATCCCCCAACATCTGTCCCTTTAATACCCCAGGACATCAAAGCACACAGTACATTGTCTTTTAATCCCAAATCACAATGCATCCCCCTCCAGGTCTTCTCGTCTCCACCTAAGTCCTGGTGGTCAGGAAATCCTTCAAGGCCATCTCTTTGCATACAAAAGGCCAGACTTCACATCCTCCTGTTACTCCTAGGAGGTTCAGACCTTTTGTTCCTCTGAGACGTGAAGCAAACAATAAGCATACAGTAATACACATGTGAAGCATATGAAACCCCCATATGTGCACCACAATAGTACTGAAACAGCCTTAGTGAAGGTCATGAATGACCTCCTTATCGCATCTGATAATGGACTTGTTTCTATACTTGTCCTTTTAGACCTTAGTGCCGCTTTTGATACTATCGACCATAATATTCTACTTGATAGATTAGAACACTATGTTGGACTTAATGGAACTTCGCTGCAGTGGTTTAGATCTTATTTGTCTGATAGGCTCCAGTTTGTTCATGTGAATAATGAGTTTTCTTCCAACTCAAAGCTAAGTCATGGAGTTCCACAAGGATCTGTGCTAGGCCCTACTCTTTTTAGTTTATATATGCTTCCGTTAGGCAACATTATTGGAAAGCACTGTATACATTTTCATTGTTATGCAGATGACACACAATTATACATGTCAATGAAGCCAGATGATAGTAATCAATGAGCCAAGTTAGAAGCTTGTCTTAAGGAAATCAAAGCTTGGATGACTTGTAATTTCCTGCTATTAAATTCAGATAAAGCTGAAGTCATTCATGTTGGTCCAAAAAACCTTAGAAATACCTTTCCAACCAAACTCTTAGTTTGGATGCGGTTACTCTTTCTCTTAATAGTTCTGTGAGGAACCTTGGAGTTATTTTTGATCAAGATCTGTTTTTCAATTCACATATTAAATTTGTTTCTAAGACTGCCTTCTATCATTTGCATAATATTGCCAAGATTAGGAGCATCTTGTCTCAGAGTGATGCTGAGAAACTGATCTATACTTTTGTTAGTTCTAGATTAGATTATTGTAACTCTTTATTATCAGGTTGTCCTAAAAGATCTTTAAAAAGTCTTCAGTTGATCCAAAATACTGCTGCAAGAGTTTTAACAGGTACTAGAAAGAGAGATCATATCTCTCCGGTTCTGGCCTCCCTTCATTGGCTTCCCATAGAGTTCAGAATTAAGTTTAAAATCCTTCTCACTTACAAAGCTCTTAACAAGCAGGCCCCTTTTTATTTAAAAGATCTGATACTACCCTATCATCCTAACAGCATTACGCTCCCAAAATGCTGGATTACTTGTAATACCTAGAATCTCCAAAAGTACAATGGGAGGCAGAGCCTTCAGTTATCAAGCTCCTGTCCTGTGGAACCAGTTACCAATCTGGATTCGGGAGTCAGACTCGATCTCTGTTTTTAAGAATAGGGTTAAAACCTTCCTTTTCGATATAGCCGTCAATTAGGGAGGGATCATGTGTCTCTGAACCCTCCCTTAGTTATGCTGCTAATGGATTTAGACAGCCGGGGGACCTCTGGGCTTCACTCCTTTAATGCTTGCTCTCTACATGTCTGTTCTTTTCATCTTCTCTATCCCCTCACCCCCCAGCCAGTTGCAGCAGATGTCTGCCCCTCCCTGAGCCTGGTTCTGCTAGAGGTTTCTTCCTGTTAAAAGGGAGTTTTTCCTCTCCACCGTTGCCAAGCACCTGCTCACAGGGGATTGTCTGATTGCTGGGGTCTTTCTGCAATTGTGGGGGTTTCCCTTGCATTTGAAAGTGCTATGAGATGACTGTTGTTATGAAATGGTGCTACATACAGTGGGGCAAAAAAGTATTTAGTCAGCCACCAATTGTGCAAGTTCTCCCACTTAAAAGATGACAGAGGTCTCCAATTTTTATCATAAGTATACCTCACCTATGAGAGACAAAATGAGAAAAAAAAATCCAGAAAATCACATTGACGGATTTTTAATGAATTAATTGGTAAATTCCTCAGTAAAATATTTGGTCACCTACAAACAAGTAAGATTTCTGGCTCTCACAGACCTGTAACTTCTTCTTTGAGGCTCCTCTGTCCTCCACTCGTTACCTGTATTAATGGCACCTGTTTGAACTCGTTATCAGAATAAAAGACACCTGTCCACAACCTCAAACAGTCAGACTCCAAACTCCACTATGGCCAAGACCAAAGAGCTGTCAAAGGACACCAGAAACAAAATTGTAGACCTGCACCAGGCTGGGAAGACTGAATCTGCAATAGGTAAGCAGCTTGGTGTGAAGAAATCAACTGTGGGAGCACTTATTAGAAAATGGAAGACATACAAGATCACTGATAATCTCCCTCCATCTGGGGCTCCACGCAAGATCTCACCCCGTGGGGTCAAAATTATCATGAGAATGGTGAGCAAAAATCTCAGAACCACATGGGGGGACCTAGTGAATGACCTGCAGAGAGCTGGGACCAAAGTAACAAAGGCTACATCAGAAACACACTACGCCGCCAGGGACTCAAATCCTGCAGTGCCAGACGTGTCCCCCTGCTTAAGCCAGTACATGTCCAGGTCCGTCTGAAGTTTGCTAGAGAGCATTTGGATGATCCAGAAGAGGAATGGGAGAATGTCATATGGTCAGATGAAACCAAAATAGAATTTTTTGGTAAAAACTCAACTTGTCATGTTTGGAGGAGAAAGAACACCATACCTACTGTGAAGCATGGGGGTGGAAACATCATATTTTGGGGCTGTTTTTCTGCAAAGGGACCAGGACAACTGATCCGTGTAAGGGAAAGAATGAATGGGGCCATGTATCGTGAGATTTTGAGTGAAAACCTTCTATCAGCAAGGGCATTGAAGATGAAACGTGGCTGGGTCTTTCAGCATGACAATGATCCCAAACACACCGCCCGGGCAACGGAGGAGTGGCTTCGTAAGAAGCATTTCAAGGTCCTGGAGTGGCCTTGCCAGTCTCCAGATCTTAACCCCATAGAAAATCTTTGGAGGGAGTTGAAAGTCTGTGTTGCCCAGCGACAGCCCTAAAACATCACTGCTCTAGAGGAGATCTGCATGGAGGAATGGGCCAAAATACCAGCAACAGTGTGTGAAAACCTTGTGAAAACTTACAGAAAACGTTTGACCTCTGTCATTGCCAACAAAGGGTATATAACAAAGTATTGAGATGAACTTTTGTTATTGACCAAATACTTATATTACAGAGGAATTTACCAATTAATTCATTAAAAATCCTTCAATGTGATTTTCTGGATTTTTTTTTTCTTATTTTGTCTCTCATAGTTGAGGTATACCTATGATGAAAATTGGAGACCTCTCATCTTTTAAGTGGGAGAACTTGCACAATTGGTGGCTGACTAAATACTTTTTTACCCCACTGTAAATAAAATTGAATTTAATCTTGAGCAAGGCTATCTGGTTCTGGGTGAGGGGCCAGATGAACAGAGATGAACCAAAGACTCAAAGAACCTCGAGTGGTTGGGGAGTGGGAACTTTGGGCTTTGCTGACTGGACTACTGCCCCTGTGATCTGGATAAGTGGCAGAACATGGAGCATTGCTACAACAGTAAGTACCATAAAACAACCCATTGCCATTTCACACTAACCGTTTGAGACCAAGTTGAGGCCAAGAGCAATTGAGACCAATACCGTATATATCAGTTCCTTCTCTGAGTAAATACATGGGTGTTGCAATCAAAATAACCATCTTTAATCGACTTGGACATCCTCAACTGTCTAATTAATACAAACATTAAATGTCCACATGTTTTCAAAAGTCCCATTAACAGAAAAATGTTTAACAAGAGTTTGGTTGCCACTCCTGCCTCCTCTGTTTTCATCTTCTCACAGTTGTGTAAAGGGTGTGGAGGTTGTGACCGTTAGCGGTGACATGACTTTTATCCTGCAAATGACTTTATTACATTTCAGGGGAATATTTCTTTGCAGTTGTACTAATTATGTGGATAAACAGACAAGTTAAACAGACAAGTCCTGGACTTGTCTATTTATCCACAGACAACAGATGGAAATTAGCCACTGGCTACAATCTGGCAAGTTTACATTGATAGATATCAATGTTCATCAACTTGCACTGTCCTTAAAAACAGCAAAGCAGTCATACTAATTATGTAAATAAATAGACAAGTCCTGGGCTTGATTTAAAATCCCTTGTCCATTTTGTCCAAGACCAACTAAAAATGACTGATTCAGAGATGAGACAGAGACCCTGAAGACCAATCTTGAAGGCTGCACCACTAGTGCAGCCATAGTTAAGTGTCCACACTCATAAAAGGCTTTGAGTTTATTTTGAGATTTAAAGGGACTCTTATTGTTCTTTTAATTGCTTTTATTAAAAAAACTCAGAAAATTAACATGACAATTCAGTTTTGTGCTATTTACCTTTCTAACTAGCTGACTTGTTTAGAGCTGCTGAAATACATTTTTAGCCAAATGAAAAAAATAGTAATGCTACATAATTTACTAACGTACAATATAATGTACCTGTGACCCAAAAGAATTAAGCAGTTAAGAAAATAGATGGACATTATACTGTAGCTGAGTTTTTAAGTTCACAGAAATGAAAGTTGCATGAATGAAAACCCTTTAGGGCTTCCATGAAATGTGGCTCACCATGTGCTTAATAAAAGGCACAGTTTAATGGGTGTCTGTGTGTTTTATTTTCAAATAAATACATTCTTGGAAAAATGCCATATGAAGGAACTAAGAATATGGGGAAACAAGTGGGTAAAAGACAATGTGTACAGAATGACTTTGTTTATTTTTGCAGTTTGAAGAATTCCATTACAGTGCAGATTATTCAGCATTATTGAGATAATTCAGCATAAAACAGGAACAGGCATGTATCTGATTTAATCAAAGTGTACATTAAGGCAAACAATTCTTTTGCTTAGTTTGTGTATCTGTCACTGCATAGTGAGACACTGTCAGTAATTACCACCATACACAGAACATTCATTGTCGGAGTAGTGCAGGAAAAAAAAATTATCCTTCTGTTCTTTGGCTGAGTCAGTATGAAATTACAGCTAAACCTGCTGACGTGTGCATTTTCCAGATGTGCTTACATATATACCACAATAGTGATTCATACTAGTATGCATCACTGATTTTAAAATTAAAAAAAAAAAAAAAAAGTTTGATTTATAAAAATTTTAAAAGCTTCTTTGCAGCAAAAAACCCAACCATTTAAATAAGCAAACCTGATACCAAACAAGTAAACCTTGGCATTGAAAACAAATTTAAAAATAATCATTTAAAAAAGAAACAAAAAGTAAAACCTGAACCTTTTCCCTTTTCAACATTAAAATGTAAATCAAATTTCACTCCAATGGAACCAGGCTTGATTAAAGTGTTCAGGGACAGCCGGACATGGAGCTACATTAGAGGTAGTTTTTAGGGATAATGGCGTCTCCATACATGCAGTCCTCCTCCACCGCCAGGTTGTACGTGCTGCCACTTCCTCCCTTGTAGGCGCTGGTCACAATCCTCAGCCAGCCCTTCTCACCCTGAGGAAGAGTTTTTCTATTTTAGTCTTTAAAATAAATCAGAATCTTATGACAACAATGGAATTTCTTGATGAAACTGGACAGGCCTAAATGAAAAATACATGGCAAGAAAAGTATGTGAACCTTTTGGAATTTCATGGTTTTCTGCATTGATTTGTTATAAAATGTGATCTGATCATCTAAGTCAAGGGTACTGACAAATATAATGTGCCTAAAACAGGGATCTGCAACCTTTGCCTACGGAAGAGCCATTTGCCCCCTCTGACTAAAATAGAAGCAGCTGAGGGCCACAACGGCAATTTGACCTTTAAAATAAAGATTATGCTGCTTATAAAGTTTTATATATTGCATTGCTCTAAATATTATGTGGCATTTATGAATTCATACTACAACAGTGAAAAAACTCATTTTATATATATCTTCATTCATGAAATCGTAGAAGTATTACAGATATATATATTACAAATGGTTTAGTGCTGGAAAATAAAGGTTCTATCTGTATATCTGACTTGGTTTTTTGTGTAGTTTTTAATTATCAGCACATTCATAAATTGGATTTGAAAAATGTCATCCATCTCCTATTTTCAGCAGTGCTCATACAGGTTTAGTTCATGATATTTTAATAAATTTGAGACTACAGTTTTATTTAGAAGAAGCTACTTTTCATCATCCTTGTGTTTCCTCAAAATGTTCCTGATTCAGATCTATTAATATAATATCATTCACCTGTTCTCTGGACTCTCTCAATTTGATAACTAGTGGATTGGTTGTCTGATAACTTTTCCATATATTTATTTTGGAATCAAAACAAAAAGAATACTGAACAACTTCCTGATTAATATAACTTTAAACAATCATTTGGAGCAAATTACGCCAATTAGAAATAATTACAGCAGAGTGAAAAAACGTTTAAAATGCTGCCTTCTGCTAAGCTAAATATTGTACCTTTATGATTAAAAAAATGCACACCATTGAGACAGTCTGCACATATAACTCAGTGTTTACCCAAAATCCCATTAACATAAGGTAACTACCAGTTATCCGTGAAGTTGAAAACATCCTTAAAATAAAAGTCTCACTTCGACATCACTGTCAATCTTCTCTCGTCGCTTCAGTCATTTTAACTCCTTTTACTGTTTTTTTCTTTTTTATTTACAGATTGTGAAGAAAAACTCAACTATACGTTGCTGATTTCAGACAAGTATATCCGGCTGACGGTGTTTCAGTGGTTAGCACTGTGGTAGCACAGAAAGGTCACGGGATCGATTCCACCCCTGACCATCATGGGTTCAATCCCACTCCCTGACCATCAGTGACCCTTCTGTGTGGAGTTTGCATGTTCTCCCCATGTCTGCGTGGGTTTACTCCGGGTACTCCGGTTTCCTCCCACAGGCCAGAAACATGCAAGTTAGGTTAATTGGAGACTCTAAAGTGGCCCTAGATGTCAGTGTGTGTGTGTGTGTGTGTGTGTGTGTGTGTGTGTGAGAATGGTGAAGGATTTGGTGCCGCACCATGGCTGCCTCATCCATCCAGGTGGATGTCTTGTAATTTCCCCACTGTGGGACTAATAAAAAATGATAAAATAAAGTAAATAAACAACCATTCTGAAAATTGAATTACTATAGAGGGCGCTCATTTTTTAAACAACTCGGGAAGTATTGAGCTGTGACGATGAAAATAAATTCACATTAATTCAGACTGCGGTCATGTCTGGTGAATCCAGCATTTATAATGCAGGCTACTAATTTTAAGGTTATTGAGCAGGAATTCAAGGATTGTTTCTCATTTTGAAGGATAATTAAGGCATTGATTTTAGATAATCACATTTAAGACTTTATGGAGCTGTAGACACTAATGAGGCACCAGTTTGGTTTTTTTCCTTGTGCTCTTGTAGAGAAATTCTCACCACATAACCATACATCATACATAACCAGACACTGTGTGTCTATATATATATATTTATAGTAATATGTACATATGTATACTAGCTGTTCTTGTTTTTTCTTGCCTTCTGATTGTTGCTCTGAGTGTTGCTGTCCCTGTGCTGTTGCAATCCTGGAATTTCCCCATTGTGGGACTAATAAAGGCTTATCTTATCTTACATGAACGCATATTAATCTGTCCATACAGACTTAAACTCTCTATTTTTAGTCAGTGATTTTAGTTTTCTGATTTGTCCATGTCTTACTGAGAGTGGAGAGGATACAGTGCATCCAGAAAGTATTCACAGCGCTTCACTTTCTCCACATTTTGTTACAGCCTTATTCCAAAAGGGATTAAATTCATTTTTTTAACCTCAAAATTCTACACACAATACCCCATAATGACAATGTGAAAAAAGTTTTGTCATTTTTGCAAATTTGTTAAAAATAAAAAACTAAGAAATCACATCAGCCTTTGCTCAATACTTTGTTGATGCACCTTTGGCAGCAATTACAGCCTCAAGTCTTTTTGAATATGATGCCACAAGCTTGGCACATCTATCTTTGGGCAGTTACACCCATTCCTCTTTGCACCACCTCTCAAGCTCCATCAGGTTGGATGGGAAGCGTTGGTGCACGGCCATTTTCAGATCTCTCCAGAGATGTTCAATTGGATTCAAGTCTGGGCTCTGGCTGGGCCACTCAAGGACATTCACAGAATTGTCCTGAAGCCACTCCTTTGATATCTTGGCTGTGTGCTTAGGGTCGTTGTCCTGCTGAAAGATGAACCGTCACCCCAGTCTGAGGACAACAGCGCTCTGGAGCAGGTTTTCATCCAGGATGTCTCTGTACATTGCTGCATTCATCTTTCCCTCTATCTTGACTAGTCTCCCAGTTCCTGCCGCTGGAAAAACATCCCCACAGCATGATGCTGCCATCAACATTGGCATGGTTATGAGCGGTGCCTGGTTTCCTCCAAACATGACGCCTGGCATTCATGCCAAAGAGTTCAATCTTTGTCTCATCAGACTAGAGAATTTTGTTTCTCATGGTCTGAGAGTCCTTCAAGGTGCCTTTTGGCAAACTCCAGGTGGGCTGCCATGTGCCTTTTACTAATGAGTGGCTTCCGTCTGGCCACTCTACCATACAGGCCTGATTGGTGGATTGCTGCAGAGATGGTTGTCCTTCTGGAAGGTTCTCATCTCTTCACAGAGCAACACTGGAGCTGTGACAGAGGTACCATCGAGTTCTTGGTCACCTCCCTGACTAAGGCCCTTCTCCCCCGATTGCTCAGTTTAGATGGCTGGCCAGCTCTAGGAAGAGTCCTGGTGGTTCTGAACTTCTTCTATTTATGGATGATGGAGGCCACTGTGCTCATTGGGACCTTAAAAGCAGCAGAAATTTTTCTGTACCCTTCTACAAGTTTGTGCCTCGAGACAATCTTGTCTCAGAGATCTACAGACAATTCCTTTGACTTCATGCTTTGTTTGTGCTCTGACATGCACTGTCAACTGTGGGACCTTATATAGACAGGTGTGCGCCTTTCCAAATCATGTCCAATCAACTGAATTTACCACAGGTGGACACCAATTAAGCTGGAGAAACATCTCAAGGATGATCAGTGGAAACAGGATGTACCTGAGCTCAATTTTGCGTCATGGCAAAGGCTGTGAATACTTATGTACATGTGATTTCTTAGTTTTTTATTTTTAATAAATTTGCAAAAATCTCAAAAAAAAAATCACATTGTCATTATGGGGTATTGTGTGTAGAATTTTGAGGGGAAAAAAATAAATTTAATCCATTTTGGAATAAGGCTGTAACATAAAATGTGGAAAAAGTGAAGCACTGTGAATACTTAGCAGATGCACTGTAAGCAGGAAGCTGCTGGGCTCTTCGTGCTCTCCATATGCACGGAGAAGTTGAGCAGCACCCCGTGCATATAAGCTGCTGTCGGATGTGATGCATAGTTGGCAACATAAATAATTTAGAATATACGTTCATAAAAGTATGCGTTTCAGTTGAAAAATGTATCCAATAAACAATAATTTGAAAAATAAAATAATTAAAATGACCATTAATTTCCATGTGTTTTGAGATAACTGCTGGGAGCCTCTATCAAGTGAATTTTTTGGCACCCATAGCTGGACAGGAGTGAGCAGGTGGGGTAAGAGCAGTTACTGTGTGTTCGGAGAGAGAAGAGGTGATGGCAGAGCGGAGCAGACAGAAAGGACAGAACAGTACTGGGTCATCCTGTGTTGTGGATGAAAATATATTGATACATTTTAAAGTATCGCAATATCGCCCACCCTGCTGTAGTTTAAAAAAGGTTGAAAAACACTACCCTAGGATGCTTTATTTGAGCTATCACATTCACACATTCCCTAAGGGTGCATTCAGATGGCCACTGTTTGGTCCGGATAGTTCAGTTCATTTGGTGCAGTCTGAACACGCGTTGGAACTCTGGTGCGCACCAAATAAGCGAAGTCTGGTCCCCCTGAAAACAGGGGTCTCGGTTCACTTGCAAACGAAGTCTGGTGCACTCCACTTGCAGTGTGAACCCAAACGGACTATCCAGTGGCCAAAGGGCAGAAGTACCCTTCGACGTTTGTGTAACCATAGCAACACGTTGTCTGAGAAGAGGAAGTGGCATTTACTGTAGTACATTTTGGGTAGAAAATAACAAAGACAACTGTGCAAATCCGAGAAATCCTTTTTACCGGAGAAAGCTGAGGAAAGAAGTTAAAAAATGTCTCGTTTGTGGTGGACAAACAACCTGGCTGAAGGGAATGGATTTCCGTTTTTAGTCCTGGCCAATCGATGAGCCTGATTTTTTCTTCTTTGGTGAGATATTTTTTTTTCCTGGTCAGTGGTGGTTTCGGTTACAGCGCCCCAAACGAGCAGTTGTAACTGTCTGACACTGTCCAGGCAGTTTGGTCCACTGCAGTATGAATACAAACCAAACAAAGGTGTGAAAATTCTCGGCATTCCCTGCCCAGTCGAACAGAGACCCCCGGACTTTCCTGGTCTGAATGCAGCCTAAAATTCACTGCAAAGAGGCACACCTTTTTGACTAACAGACTAGCCAGCTGACATTAGCCAAGGGTTCTGGCTTCAACCAGATGTCTCAGAAGTGATGACCAAGGAAGGGTGATGTGAACTGGGGCTCAATGCCATTTAAAGAAAAAAGTACAGTGAAACGGGTCATTTTAAAGGAGAGTGTTCAAATGGTGCTGCAATATTTCAACCCAGAGGCATTCTGACGAAAACATGTCAAACACATTTCAAGAAGACCTTGAAGAACTCTGTCAACATGTTAGGGGATAGTATGTCTCCTTCACAATAATCCCCAGAAAATGCTCAATATGGGACTTTTAAAAGGTGTCAACTGCAAAAAGACTTCCAACTTTTTTTCTTTTTTCTGAAACTCACCCATGGCTCTCCCCAGGAGTTCCTTACAATCCAGTATTCAACGCCATCCTCCACTCCCCAGCCAGCCACTGACACGATGTGGTTGATCGAAGGATACTCCTGGTATTCAGAGTATAACCCACCTGTGTATGCATCCAGCTTCTCTGTGGCCATAATTCCACAGCTAAAAAAACAAACGGCACAGGTCAGTTCCTCTTTCTGGGTAAAGGTAAAGTTACTGACATTAGCCAAAAAAAGAGAAGTAGTATAGCACCAGAATCTAATGTTATTTTGGCTTTGTATCATAGCAAGAAAGATTAACAGCCCTGACGTGCATTTATAAAATTCAAATATTTCTTTGAAGTGGCCAGTTGGCACCACTAACATATCCCATTTTTTTCAACTCTACCACAATGCATCTACAAGAAGTGCTCAGGTAGCACAAACTTTTATTTTACACATACTAGCTTTCATTTAAAACTTGTGAGAAGAAGACATGCAGCAAAAGGCAGTAAACAGCCTAGGGTGCACGTGATGCTGAACAATCTGAACATCTCTGACTTTTGAATTTAAAATTATTTTTAATTTGTGAAAAAGCTCTTAATTTTTGAACAGTCCTGCTACCAGACAGATCACATCACACTGCCTCCCTAATGGAGGTAAAAAGCAGGTTTGGATTCCTTGATTACAATACACAGAGCCATTATAAAGACTGCATGTATTTGCACTAACTAGAACAGGTGGAGATAAAAGACAAATTTATTCAATTCAATTCTATGCTGTGTGTTACTAAGACAAAACCCAACAGGAGTGCTTCAGTCACTTGAAGGGCAGTGTGGAGGAAGTGTCAGTAGTTAGATGTGTTCGCCTCAAACACTTGGTACACGAAGTTTACAGTAGTTCTTGTTAACAACAGACTGCTCTGCTCTTAGCTGCTATTCTAGCAGGTTTGAATTCCAACATAGGTAGAAAGAGAAACTAAAGTGACTACAAAGGACAGCAACATCCTATAGAACTGAGCTGAACTGAAAAGTGTGTGAAACGTAAATAGCTGAGTTTTCTCTTTCATCTCATTTAGTTGCCTTCCCAACTTGTCCTGCAAGTTGGGAAGGCAATTCTAACACTGACCTCTAAATAAGGATTAAAAACCCTTTGTTATTAAAATTAACAATTCCAGGAATTAGAAATATTTCTGTGAAAACATCATGGAAAGACAAATAATTCTTAATTTCATTTTTTTCCAAATTATACTATGAAAGAAATTTTTATTTTGTCTTCAAAATGACACTGTGCCAACACTGAAAAATAAACTGGGGTCTTCTGTCTCCTTACTGTGTTTGTGTGAGATTGTGGTTTATGTTTGTTGGTCAATCTGAGATTTTAATGTAAGGCCTACCAAAGTGTAATAAAATTTACCAAGCACACCTGAACTATCGTTTTTTTATTTAGATGTAAATTCATATTAAACAGTTGCAAACCTGATTGGTCCGTTAGCAAAAATCTCAGCCATCATTTTGTCTCTCCCACTGACACTTCCGTAATCTCCCACTTTCCACAGGGTATGGTTCTTCACAGTGTTGCACTGTCCAAAAGTTGTACAGGTTCCGCATTCGTTGAATGGCTTACAGTCTTGGGAGAGAAATAAAGAACATGCGCACAACTCAAACTTAAAGCTTTAACATGGACATTACATAGACAGGTTTTTCGTATTTTAATAACAAAAATGCATCATGAACTTAACTATTGCACATTTTAACAACCGTTGTAAGCACGTACTGAATCTCTGAATGAAATAGATGCATGTGAACAAGGTAACACACAAAGAAGTCTTGTTTACAACACGGTAATTTTATTCTTCAAAGTAGCCATTTAATGACAATCTTGTGTAATCGTAAAGTTCTTAAACTGTTATTGTTATGGACAGATGACTCCTCTATATGCCATGTCATGTGAAGCATGTACTTAATGGAACTTATATGAATACTAATTAATATAATCATGCTTGCAGGGTTTTTTCTTTAAATGGCAACTTTTCATTCAGAAACAAAGTCACAATGATGAAGTAGCTGTCTAGACTTAGCAGTGGCAACAGAAAACTGTGTAGATCGGATGTGACTGTAACCCCCCTCCTTTTTTTCCCCTGAAGGCCACTTACCCTGGTCTTTAGCCTGATAGTTATTGCAGGTCTCATCTGGGATCCCGTGTTGGTTAGCATATTGCCAAACTCCACCGTGATCACCTCCATGGCAACTCCCAGCATCAGCACAGTCAATCACTTCTTGAACAGACAGGTAGGCAGATGGCCACGCTCCATTCCTCTTAATGTTAATACGATCTGTAGAAAAAACACAGTATCAATGTAATAACAAATAAAGGAAAAAAATTAACATGTTTTTATGAGCATCAAACGGTTTTACTCAACTTCTGTGAAAAGCAAAAGTGAAACTACCAAAGTACACAGTAAATGCGGAAGTGAATGAATGAGTCATACCCGCCATGGCACTGGTGCTGCCATGTGCCCAGCAGGAGCCACAATACTGAGGGATGTGCTGGTTGCGGGTGGTGCTGACTAAGTTTATGCCTTTGGCGTTCCTCCAGTCCCATGACTCAGGCAGATGAGCAACATTTAAATACTCATGAGGACGAGGTGCAGTCCTGTGGATGGTCATCTCATTAGTAATTTTGGAACATGAATTTTTAAAAAAATGCATTTAAAAAAACTAACTGAATACATACACTGTTTCCCTATACTCTCATATATTAGCTGCTATGTTAGTTATTTGCCACTGACTTATTGTGTACAATTTTGAACACTGTTATGGTTTTTAAATACTCTAAATATTCCCATAAAAAATAAAGAATTAAAGCAACACTATGTAAGATTTTCACATTATAATAATGTTTCCAAGATTACAGGTACATTTCAACAAATTAAAATATCCTCAAAAAGCCAATTTATTTCAGTAATTCAATTCAAAAAGTGAAACTCATTATGTAGATTGATTACACACAGTGATATTTCGAGTGTTTATTTTTCACTTTGATGCCTATGACTTATAGCTTATGAAAACCCAAAATTCAGTTTCTCAGAAAATTAGAATATTACATATGACCAGTAAGAAAAAAAGGCTTTCAATAGAAATGATGGCCGATTAAAAAGTATGACCAACAGGGACAACTGCTGCCTTGAGAGGATTGTGAAGCAAAGCCAATTCAAGATTTTGGGGGCGATTCACAAGGAGTGGACTGCAGCTTCAGTCAGTGCTTCAAGAGCCACCACACGCAGACGTATCCAGGACATGGGCTACAACTGTCACTTTCCTTGTGTCAAGCCACTCCTGAACCAGAGACAGCGTCAGAAGCATCGTACCTGGGCTATGGGGGGAAACAGACTGGACTGTTGCTCAGTGGTCCAAAGTGCTCTTTTCAGATGAAAATCAATTTTACATTTCATTTGGAAATCATGATCCCAGAGTCTGGAGAAGAGTGGAGAGGAACAGAATCCAAGTTGCTCGAGGTCCAATGTGAAGTTTCCACAGTCAGTGATGATTTGAGGAGCCATGTCATCTGCTGGTGTTGGTCCACTGCGTTTGATCAAGTCCAAAGTCAGCGCAGCCATCTACCAGCAAATTTTAGAGCATCTCATGCTTCCCTCTGCTGACAAGCTTTATGGACATGCTGATTTCATTTTCCAGCAGAACTTGGCACCTGCCCACACTGCCAAAAGTACCTGGTTTAATGACCATGGTATCACTGGCCGGGGCAGCACAGCAACTCACCCTTGGCCGGGGGATCCTGGGTTCGATCCCAGCCCCCGACCAACAGTGATCTGTGTGGAGTTTGCATGTTCTCCCCATGTCTGCGTGGGTTTACTCCGGGATTTCTCCGGTTTCCTCCCACATCCCCAAAACATGCAAGTTAGGTTAACTGGCATCAACTGGGGATTCTAAATTGTCCTTAGGTATGACTGTGAGAGTGAATGGTTGTCTGTCTCTCTGTGTTGACCCTGTGATGGACTGGCGATCTGTCCAGGGTGTACCCTGCCTCTCGCCCAAAGATGCTGGGATAGGCTCCAGCGCCCCCGCAACCCGAAAAGGATTAAGCGGAAGAAGATGGATGGATGGATGGTATCACTGGCCAGCAAACTCACCTGACCTAAAACCCATGGAGAATCTATGGAATATTGTCAAGAGGAAGATGAGAGACACCAGATCCAACAATGCAGATGAGCTGAAGGCCGCTAGCAACCTGGACCTCCATAACACCTCAGTAGTACCACAGGCTGATTGCCTCCCTGCTATGGCACATTGATGCAGTAATTCATGCAAAAGGCGCCCCAACCAAGTATTGAGTGTGTACATGGACATACTTTTCAGCAGGCCAACATTTTGATTAAAAAAAAAAAGACACTTATATAACATTCTAATTTTCTGAGAAACTGAATGTGGTTTTCATTGGCATCTCCAATCCAACTTTATTTATAAGCGCCTTAAAAACAGTAAAACTGGAAAAAGGTGCTGTACAGAAAAGTAGGAAACATAATAAATACAGAAAAACACAACAGCTCAACTACTAAAATCAAATAAAATTTATGCATAAAAACAAGAGTAAACATCTGGGCCTGAACCTTTTTAGAGTATCTTAGTTACATTTTTGTAAAAAACATTTCTTAGTCCTCATGGCTAAATAAATAATTAAAAACTTAATAATACTGCCATGATTGTGGAGTGGAATGGCTAGAATGGCTTGACGACAAAACACGGGATACAAAAACGCCCAAATAACAAAATAAATCATTTTTAGTTAAATATTTACTGACAAATGGGGAACACTGATGCAACGGTTGTAGTCAAACAGGTCCTTCTGCTGTGTATAATAATGTTGGGTGTTTTGTAGTTAATTTGGTTGATTCAGAACTAAAAACAATATCTGTCACAGGTCCGCAGTGGACCACTCCCAGTTACACAGGGTGAGACTGGACATCCTGGCAGATAAGCACATCTGTCACAAGGTCTTTGGTGGACTTTTGCCAGTCGGTGCATCGTGACATGCACTACACAAAGAACAGAGATAAACAAACCTATCATCTGGTCAGTCACTGCAACAGATACTGGAGTCAGTTTGGCTTGGCCAGTCCTTGCCACTGATAATACCTCCATCTGCCAAGAATGTGCCACTAGTCCAGCAAAAGCTAGCGATACTCAAATACTTTGCAAGCAGTTTCATGAAATGGTCAGTCAGAAAGCAACTCATACCAGCTCGGACGTCGCCCGGGTGAGCAAGGTCAGGAGTTCCTGGCAGCGGAAGGTGAAGGACAGAGCTGCATGGAGGAATCTGATCAGACCTAAATGAAACAGTCATTGTCGCCCCTGACAGACTGCTATGATGATGATGATGATATTATATGTATGTAAGAGTCACAGAAAATGGAGTTCAACTGTTTATAAATCAGTTTTTTATTGTATTTAATTATGGTAAAATATTACTTAAATAGACTAAAAGAAAGATTTGTTTGCAACTGTTGTTTCTTCTGCAATGTTTTGAAGCGGGTAAAAATGTAGGTGGATAAGCCTGATACACTAATCACAACCCCAACACTGGTGACCGTTTTGGCCTGGAGCCAGAACCACAAGACCAGTGTGACAACCTTAATGACAGAGAATATGACTTCCTTAATGAGTCACCAAAGGTGTGATTTAATATAAAAAAAAAAAAAAAAAGGTGGAAGCGGTGAAACGTGATTTAGATTGAAAATAACAAGAGAAACAAGAAAATTAAAGGAAAACTTGACTAGCAGCGCGTAGAGTTAAGGAGATGAAACACGCCATTATCAGTCATACCTACGAGTTTTGCTGGAGATGGTTAATGACACAACCTGTGACCTAACTGCTGTTTGTAGCCCACAGAAATCAGACACTTTATATCCACAACTAATGCTTAGTTAAAAGCGGCTCACATGTCATCAAACTTACTTGAGTCCAAAGCCGTCTTTTCTCGGTGATGGGACGTAGCACGGCTGTTTGGAGTTGAAAAACACTCCGGCCCACACACCGGGCAGCACGGCCGACAACAGCACCACGGCCACGGCGGTCCGAGCCATCCTGACGAGCTCTGTTCTGGGACGACGAGACTGAACGGCGCCGGAGGAGATGAAGACAGACTGAACAAACAACTACCGTGAGTGCTGCAGTCACGTGACACGAAAACGTTAGCAGACATCACATGGTCTCTACAGGGAAGTGGCAAGTCACGGTCACATGAAACCAACAAAATTATATTAGGATTCATCTTCAGTTTTATGTATATTTTCTCATAGAACACGAAAGTTTCAGAAGTAACAATAAAGACAGTAGGTGAGCAGCAGTATCAGACTCCTGCTGGGTACTTTACATTGCAGGATACCTTTTAACTCTTTCTTGAGTACGGTACATTTACAAAGAAATACTACGATTTTGCACATCTACATTACATTTTGTTGAGTACATTCGATTTCACTGCGTTATCATTTCACAGTTACTTTATAATTTTAATAGTTGTCACCAAAACTTGAATAAGAAAATGCCAAAAAATTGTAATGATTTTATTCTGGCTAATTTACAGGAGAGGAATATGGCGGCCACTAGGGGAGATATTGGGTATTCATTACTTTTTTCCAGAATCCTGACTTCTTTTTCCCCACCAGCTCGGACATGTTGAGAGGATGGACCACCAGCGTCTCCCTCGGCAGTTACTCTACTCACAGTTATGCGAGGGCAAACGCAATCAGGGTAGACCAAGGCTCAGATTTAAAGACACTGTAAAAAGAAACTTGAGGAAGAGGAAGCTGGATATAGACAGGAGCTCCTGGCAGTGGAAGGCTAAGGACAGAGCTGTGTGGAGGAATCTGATCAGACCTAAATGAAACAGTCATTGTCGCCCACGACAGACTGCTATGATGGATGGGATGGAAGAATGAAGAAAAAAGTAGTGCATTTACAAAAAGGGTAATAAATTAATGAAAATCCCGGGATTTGTGATGTGATTAATCGTGGTTAATGTGCCCACCCCCTCATGGATCGTCACCTTATCATGGTGGGGGTTTGCATGCCCTAGTGATCCCAGAAGCTGTGTTGTCCGGGGTAATTTGCCTCTGGTAGGGTCACCCAAGACAAACTGGTGTTGGGTGAAGGGCCAGACTAAGAACGATCCAACAGACTCTCATGATAAATACTAGAACAAGGATTCAGTGTACCCTGTCCAGTATGGGGTTACCGGGGCCCCACCCTGGAACCAGGCCTGGGGGAGGGGCTCGATGGCTAGCATCTGGTGGCTGGGTTTCCGCCCATGGGGCCCGGCCGGGCTCAGCCTGAAAGAGTTACATGGGTCCACCCTCCAGTGGGCTCACCACCTGCAGAAGGGATCATGGGGGTCCAGTGCTATGTGGATCAGGTGGCGGTCAAAGGCGGAGACCTTGGCGGTCTGATCCCAGGCTTCCTAAATTGGCTTTTGGGACGTGGAACGTTACCCCTCTGGTGGGGAAGGAGCCTGAGCTGGTGCATGAGGTTGAGAGATACCGGCTAGATATAGTCGGCCTCACCTCAACACACAGCTCCAGTTCCAGAACCAGTCTCCTGGAGAGGGGCTGGAGCTTGGCCTACTCTGGAGTTGTCCCGGGCGAGAGGCGATGAGCAGGGGTGGGTATTCTTGTATCCCTCCACCTTGCTGCCTCTATATTGGAGTTTTCCCCAGTGGACGAAAGGGTCTTTTTTCCTGCGCCTTCGGGTTGGGAAATGGGTCCTGACCATCATTTGTGCCTGTGCACCAAATAATGGTTCAGAGTACCCACCCTTTTGGGAGTCTGTGACTGGGGTGCTGGAGGGTGCTCCTTTTGGAGACTCCATTGTCCTACTGGGGCATTTCAATGAGCACATGGGCAACAACAGTGAAACCTGGAAGAGGATGATTGGGAGGAATGGCCTGCCCGATCGGAACCCAAGTGGTGTTCAGTTATTGGACTTTTGTGCTAACCACAGTTTGTTCATAACGAACACCATGTTCAAGCATAAGGGTGTCCATATGTGCACTTGGCACCAGGACACCCTAGGTCGCAGGTCAATGATCGATTTTGTTATCATGTCATCAGATCTGCGACCGTATGTCTTGGACACTCGGGTAAAGAGAGGTGCAGAGCTGTCAACTGATCACCACCTGGTGATGAGTTGGATCCAATGGCAGGGGAGGAAGCCATTCAGACCTGGTAGACCCAAACGTATAGTGAAGGTGTGCTGGGAACGTCTGGCCGAGGCCTCTGTCTGGGAGGTCTTTAACTCCCACCTGTGGAAGAACTTCAACCACATTCCGAGGGAATTTGGAGACATGGAGTCTGAATGGGCCATGTTCTCCAGCTCCACTGTTGAAGCAGTGGCCCAGAGCTGTGGCCGCAAGGTTGTCGGGGCATCTCGTGGTGGCAACCCCCGAACCAAGTGGTGGACACCAGTGGTGAGGGGGGCCATTAAGCTGAAGAAGGAGTCCTATTGAGCTTGGTTTGCTTGTGGAACTCCCGAAGCAGCTGAGGTGTACCGGCAGGCCAAGCAGAGTACAGCTCGGGTGGTTGCTGAAGCAAAAACTCGGGTGTGGGGGGAGTTCGGTGAGGCCATGGAACAAGACTTTTGGTCGGCCTCGAAGAGACTCTGGCAAACTGTCCGGTGGCTCAGGAGGGGGAAGCAGCTCCCTGTCTACACTGTGTTTGGTGCAGATGGGGCGCTGCTGACTTCGACTGGGGTTATCGTCGGGCGGTGGAAGGAATACTTCAAGGATCTCCTCAATCCCACTGATACGCCTTCCACAGAGGAAGCAGGGCTTGTGGACGAGGGGGACGACTCGCCTATCACAGGGGCTGAGGTCGCCAAGGTGGTTAAAAATCTCTTTGGTGGCCGGGCCCTGGGGGTGGATGAGATTCGCCCTGAGTACCTCAAGGCCCTGGATGTTGTAGGGCTCTCATGGTTGACACGCCTCTGCAACATTGTGTGGAGGTTGGGGGCAGTGCCTTTGGCATGGCAAACCGGGGTGGTGGTCCCTCTCTTCAAAAAAGGGGACCGGAGGGTGCGCTCCAACTTCAGAGGGATCGCACTCCTCAGCCTCCCTGGGAAGGTCTATGCCAAGGTACTGGAGAGGAGAGTCCGGCCATTGGTTGAACCTCGGATTCAGGAGGAGCAATGTGGTTTTTGTCCTGGCCGTGGCACATCGGACCAGCTTTTTATCCTCTCGAGAATCCTCGAGGGTTCGTGGGAGTTTCCCCAACCAGTTTTTATGTGTTTTGTGGACTTGGAGAAGGCATTTGACCGCATCCCTCGTGGTTTTTGTGGGGGGTGCTTTGGGAGTATGGGGTATCGGGCTTGTTGTTATGAGCTATTCAGTCTCTGTACGACGGTTGTGAGAGTTTGGTTCGTATTGCCAACACTCGATCGGACTCATTCCCAGTGAGAGTTGGACTCCGCCAGGGCTGCCCTTTGTCACCGATCCTGTTCATAATTTTTATGGACAGGATTTCTAGGTGCAGCCAGGGAATGGAGGGTGTCATGCTTGGTGACCACAGGATCTCATCTCTGCTGTTTGCAGATAATGTTGTCCTGCTGGCTTCATCCAGCAATGACCTACAGTTCTTACTGGGATGGTTTGCCGCTGAGTGTGAAGCGGCTGGGATGAGAATCAGTACCTCCAAGTCCGAGTCCATGGTCCTCAGCCAGAAAAAGGTGGATTGTCCTCTCCGGGTTGGGGACAGGCTCCTGCCCCAAGTGCAGGAGTTTAAGTATCTTGGGGTCTGCCCCCCGTGACCCAAAAAGGATTAAGCGGGAGAAGATGGATGGATGGATGGATGGGGTCTTATTCACGAGTGAGGGGAGAATGGAGCAAGAGATTGACAGACGGATTGGTGCAGCATCTGCAGTGACGCGGACGTTGTACCGGACTGTTGTGGTGAAGAGGGAGCTGAGCTCTAAGGCAAAGCTGTCGATTTACCAGTCAATCTACGTTCCTACCCTCACCTATGGTCACGAGCTTTGGGTAATGACCGAAAGAATGAGATTGCGGATACAAGCGGCTGAAATGAGCTTTCTTCGTAGGATCGCTGGACTCACCTTCAGAGATAGGGTGAGGAGCTCAGTCATCCGGGAGAGGCTCAGGGTAGAACCGCTGCTCCTCCACATTGAAAGGAGCCAGTTGAGGTGGTATGGGCATCTGATCAGGATGCCTCCTGGACGCCTCCCACTTGAGGTGTTTTGGGCACGTGTCTCTGGGAAGAGACCCCGGGGAAGACCTAGGACTCGCTGGAGAGACTACATCTCCCAGCTGGTCTGGGAACGCCTTGGTATCCTCTCTGAAGAGCTGGAGCAGATGGCTGGGGAGAGGGATTTCTGGGCTTCTCTGCTTGAACCGCTGCCTCCGCGACCCGGACCTCCGGAAAAGCGGTAGAAGATGGATGGATAATGTGCCCACTACTTATATATTGTGGAGCGTGTAAATGAAGAGGCAGATTTGTTTCAGACAATTTATTACACACTCACATCTCAAGCACAGACAGAATGAATACTCCAGCAGAAACCCCTCTCTTAAGTCTCATGGCATTCTTCTGGCATTTTCTCACACACAAGATGACCTTCGCCTCACACTGCATTCAACCCCCTCATCCTTGACACCTCCCTGTTATCTCACCAGGAATCCCCTGCTCTTTGTTCCCACTGTCTCTTGTCTGAGATGCTACACAATCAGGCTCTCCCAAGGTGCTACACCCCACCCCACCCCAGCATCTTAGACAGATTTTTTTAGATTTAGTATACTTTATTGATCCCCAGAGGGGAAATTGAGTGTCATCCACCACCTGGATGGATGAAGCAGCCACGATACGGCACTATCCCTTAACCATTCACACACACACATTCACACCTAGGGCCACTTTAGAGTCTCCAATTAACCTAACCTGCATGTTTTTGGCATGTGGGAGGAAACCGGAGAAATCCCGGGGTAAACCCACGCATACACGGGGAGAACATGCAAACTCCACACAGATCACTGTTGGTCGGGGGCTGGGATCGAACCCACGATCCCCACAATCCCCCGGCCAAGGGTAAACTGTGCTGCCGCAGTGCTAACCACTGCGCCACCGTGCAGCCCTAGGACAATAGAATAACAGTCCACATGCTGTGATAGAACAATTGAACATCAGTCCACATGCTGCTTGGGCTTCCTTCTTCTCCCGTATCTGCTGTAACCGGGTTTCACCGCCTCCGCGGCGCTGCCGTGCCTGTGGGGGGCTGTTGCTAGGGGGGGAACCACTTCGGTCTGTCCGTGTGGCTGCTCTAGTGAATCGTTTCCCTGGGGAGCTCTCCGTGGGGGTCTTCCACGCCGAGGGGCCCTCGCCAACAGCACCTGCTCGTCCGCCACAACGAAAACGGGTTTGAGTCTGTCTATGCCAATTTTTTCCCTCCTACCCCCCAAGTCTAGCAAAAAATGCTTTTCCCCTGTTTCCAACACTCTGAACGGTCCATCATAGGGTGGGTGCAGTAGAGGGCGGTGGGCGTCGTGTCTGACAAAAACGAACTCCGCGTTCTTCGAAGTTTTAGGCACAAAAACACGCGGAAAACTGTGGTGGGCAGGGCCCGGCAGCATGCCTGTGTTTGCGCTATGCTGCAAAAGCTGAGACGGGCAGCTGCCTGGCGCGGGATTATCTGGTAGAAATTCCCCGGGCAGCCGTAGTGGCTGCGCAAAAACGAGCTCTGCCGGGGAAGCTTCCAGATCCTCTTTCGGCGCGGTGCACAACCCCAATAAAACCCACGGTAGCCTGTCTACCCAATTTGCATCCGTCAATGAAGCCCTGAGCGCGGCTTTCAGTGATCTATGAAAACGCTCGCATAACCCATTAGCCTGTGGGTTGTACGCGGTTGTGCGGTGAATTGTAATACCCAGGCTGCGGGCCATCGCGGACCAGAGTTCGGAAACAAATTGAGGGCCCCTGTCGGACGTAATGTCCAACGGGACTCCAAAACGCGCCACCCATGCTGTTAAAAAAATGCGCGCCACCTCCGCGGACGTGGTTGCCACCAGCGGGACTGCTTCTGGCCAGCGCGTGGTGCGGTCCACCATTGTCAGGAGGTGCGTGCACCCCTGTGATGGCGGGAGGGGGCCCACGAGGTCCACGTGAACATGGTCGAACCTCGTAGCCGGACTACGGAACGGCTCCAAGGGAACCTTCGTGTGTCTGTGTACTTTGGCTCGTTGGCACGCCACGCAGGCTGCGGCCCACTCTTTCACTTGTTTGCGTAGGCTTGGCCACACAAATTTCTCTCCCACCATTTTGACCGACGCGCGCACTCCTGGGTGCGCCAAAGTGTGAACCGACTCGAACACGCGGCGGTGCCACACGGCCGGGACCACCGGACACGGGCGACCCGTGGAGACATCGCAGATTGGGGGGGGGGGGGCGCCATCCTGCAGAACCCTGCTCTCCAGCCTTAACCCTGTTGGTCCAGACTGGAGCGCAAGCATGTCTGCATCGCTCATCTGCTCCGCGGCCATGGCTGCGTAGTCCATCCCCACGCAGACGGGGGCCACTACGGCACGCGAGAGGCAGTCCGCCACCACATTCAGTTTACCAGACACATGCTGAATATCAGTAGTAAACTCTGAGATCGCGGCCAGCTGTCTCTGCTGCCGGCCCGACCACGGTTCCGAAACCTTGGCCATTGTGAATGTTAGCGGCTTGTGGTCTACGAACGCGGTGAAACTGCGCCCTTCCAGCCAGAACTGGAAGTGGCGAATGGCCAGGTGAAGGGCCAGCAACTCTCTGTTGAACGCGCTGTATTTACGTTTGCTGTCACATAAAGTTCTGCTGAAAAAAGCGAGCGGCTGCCAAGCCCCGGCGACGCGCTGCTCCACAACAGCCCCTATGGCCACATCTGAAGCGTCGGTGGTGAGCGCTATGCGGGCCGTCGGGTCTGGATGCGCCAGCAGTGCGGCGTTTGCCAGAGCTGCTTTAACTTCCGAGAACGCCCGCTCTCGCTCCGGGGGCCATTCGACCCTGTCCGCGGGTTTCTGTTTCTTGAGCGCGGCGTATAATGGTTGCATGAGCTGCGCTGCGCGGGGAAGGAAACGCTTATAAAAGTTCACCATTCCCAAAAATTCCTGCAGCGCCCTGACCGTCTGAGGTCGGGGAAAATCCACCACTGCGTGCACTTTGTCAGGCAGCGGGGTCGCTCCTTCGGGAGAGACGCGGTGCCCCAAAAAAATCAATCTCCGTCACGCCGAACTGACATTTCGCCGGGTTGATTATTAACCCGTGCTCCTCCAACCTCCGGAAAACTATCGTGAGGTGGGTTTCGTGTTCGTCTTCGGACGCACTGGCTACCAAAATATCGTCCAGGTAGACGAACACGAATGGGAGGTCGCGCAGCACTGCATCCATCATGCGCTGGAACGTCTGTGCCGCTCCTTTTAACCCGAATGGCATGCGCAGGAACTCGAATAAACCAAACGGAGTTATTACCGCTGTTTTGGGTATGTCCTCAGCGTGCACTGGGACTTGGTGGTAACCGCGGACCAGGTCTATTTTGGAAAAAATGCGCGCTTCGGCCAGGTGAATGGAAGAATCCTGTATGTGGGGAATTGGGTAGCGGTCGTGCGCTGTGGCGTTGTTCAACCTGCGGAAATCCCCGCACGGTCGCCACGAACCCTCAGCCTTAGGGACCATGTGTAGCGGGGATGCACATGGGCTGTTTGAGCGCCTGATGATGCCCAACCTTTCCAGGTTGGCGAACTCCTCGCGCGCTATAGCCAGTTTAGCTGCGTCCAAGGGCCGAGGTCGTGCAAAGACGGGCGGCCCGGTGGTGGTGATAAAGTGCTCCACCCCGTGTTTAGCAATGGCCGCCGAAAACGTCGGGACCGTGAGTGCTGGGAACTGAGTGAGCAGTGTGTGGAACTTACCGCCTGTAGCTGCGACGTTGGCTTGTGCTGTTGGCTGGGTCACTCGAGCTATACAGGGGAGAGAGTCAAAGGACAGTGCATTAACTAGGCGCCTGTTAGCAACATCAACCAATAAACCATGTGCACACAGAAAATCAGCCCCCAGTATATGGTAATTCAGTGCTGCTATGACAAAAGTCCACTCATATGTACGGCCGTGTAGAGATAAGAGCAGAATCCTCTCACCAAAGGTCTTAATATCCGAGCCGTTTGCTGCCAACATCCCGGGGCCGCTAGATCCTGCCAGCCAGTCAGCATAGGTCGGCCGGATGAAGCTCTTCTGGGCTCCGGTGTCCACGAGGGAACACCTCCCCGAGCGTGCGTCCGTCAGGTAGAGCAGCTTGTTCTCTTCCCCGAGGGTCGCAGCTGCTACCGACCCCCGGTCTTGGCGTTTCCCGAGTGCTTGAATTGGCACGGTGGCATACATCTGCGTGCCTTCCCTCCAAAGCGGCGGTGGTAGAAGCAGAGCGTGTCTCCCTCGCGCTCCTTGGCCCCCGCTGCTGCTACCGTCGGTGGCTCCTCGCCTCCTCTGGTCGTCTCGCTGGGCTCCGCCGCTGCCGCGTTGACTGTGATCGCCCTGGTGGCGATGATGATCCGGTCTGCCTCCTGGGCTAGCACACGGTAGTCCCACGCGGCCAGCAACGGCGAATTGGCCAGGGCCGCTCTCGCCGCTGTCGGAAGGTTCCGGAGGAAGAGGTGGGCAAACAGAAAGTGCTCGTCGTCCGTGCCCCTTAACGCCAGCATCTTCTCCATGAGGTCTACGGCCGAACCATCTCCTAACTCGGTCCGCGTCAGGAGCCTCTCTGCTCTCTCACCGTCCGAGAGCGTGTAGCGCTGGATGAGCGCAGCCTTGAGCGCCTCGTATCTGTTGCCAGCTGGTGGCTGATCGAGCAGGCTCGCCACGTGCTGAGCTGTGCGGGCGTCGAGCGCTGCGACCACATGGTAGAATTTGGTGTCATCTGCCATTACCCCCCGGAGGGCGAACTGAGCCTCGATGAGGTGGAACCAAGAGCGCGGGTTGTGCTGCCAGAACTCCGGTAGCTTGACTGAAACCGCACATGCGTGGCTGGAGGTTCCAGTCAGGGCCGGCTCCGGGGATCTTGCCTCGTGTTCCATAATACGTCTTGGGTCACCAGTGTGGAGCGTGTAAATGAAGAGGCAGATTTGTTTCAGACGATTTATTACACACTCTCACATCTCAAGCACAGACAGAATGAATACTCCAGCAGAAACCCCTCTCTTAAGTCTCATGGCATTCTTCTGGCATTTTCTCACACACAAGATGACCTTCGCGTCACACTGCATTCAACCCCCTCATCCTTGACACCTCCCTGTTATCTCACCAGGAATCCCCTGCTCTTTGTTCCCACTGTCTCTTGTCTGAGATGCTACACAATCAGGCTCTCCCAAGGTGCTACAATATATATATTTTTTTCTTCTTCTTCTTCTTTTGGCTACTCCCTTTAGGGGTTGATACAGTGGACTATCTGCCTCCATCTCACCCTATCTGTTGTGTCTCGAATTAATGAGGAGTCGAGGTGACGTTTTATAGTTTTATTTAGAACACGAGCCAGGAACACAGGAGTCACTACCGCTAGCCTGAGAGCCACAGCGAAGAGACAGGATGGCTCCTGTTGCTGTCTTATATACCCCAGGTGACGCCACCCCCCCAGAGGTGGGGCGTCACCCCCTCTCTACTCTAAGGCACCACCACAATAATTATAATATACACAATATACTATCCAACACCCCCCCTTGAAAAATCACAAGCACACCAATTGGCCCCCCTTTGAAATATGTACCCGAAACACACTCAAATACAGAAACATATAGGCCTATCCATTCATACCACACCGGCCCAGCGGGTTACTCCGCACTGCAAGTAGACAGTCAACAAACATAAAAGGGCCACACACTAAAATAAATCAATCCCGAAATAAATAAATATGTACATCCTAGACAGAAAACTATATACAGCTGTAAACACAGCAAACAATGGTGGTACATGGTTCTCCAAACTAGCACTCCCACCCCATAACATGGGCACAGCACTATAAGGAAATGTAGCACACAACATCGGGCACATTTACATCTCACTCACAGTCATTATCATACTTTAACACTTCAGTGTTACCGCACCTCACCACACACACACACTTTGCACTCAATACTCGCCACACATACCTGGCATTCAACACACACACAATTGTGGCCATTTCTTTTCTTTTTTTTTTTGAACTAATACCCTTAGCAATGAAACATCAGAACACGCTATAAGTAGACACACCGTAAGCCCCAAATAAAACAATCTCAACCCGGGTCTCCCGTAGGCACCCCTCTGGAGCGTCCGTCCCGCAGCGTGCTCCCAGAACGTCTCTGCCTCTCTTAACCAGAGACAGGCTGCACTGTGTTTCTTCTCTTCCAAACACCGCAGCCCGTTTGGGTGCTGTCTCGACCCATCCGTTTGTTCCAGGTACCCATCGTCGCCAGTCCGTACCACACACAGGCCACCCTCTCCATCTCGTTGCTCCCTCGACCTGCGAACCCATCCTAGCCGAGACTCGACCCTAGGGTGCACACCATCCCCCACGCCCAGGGGAGTACTCACTAGCTTCCTTCTTCTACAGCGCCGTGAACCGGTACCCAGATGGCTCCTCAGCGTCCCGCTGAGCTGACTTGAGCCTTGTCCCTTGTTTTCATTCTGGGCACGTCTAGGGTTCGTGCCATCCGGTCTTGCCCCGATCTTTTTCATTTCCTGCGTCGGAGCGGCACTGACAGCGCCTAGCTCAACGGTGGTACTCGGTCAGCCACCGGAGCTTCGCTGTGCCTGCTCTCTGGAACCATCCGCCCCCACAGGTGCCAATCCATGCCGTTTGGGTCCCCCATCTAAGGGACTGCAAACACTGGCACAGAGTGTTCGCCGTGCCAACGTACTCTGGTGCTGGCAGCGGCCCTCTTCACCCGGACTGGGCCAGCCAGAGTTCCACACGTCTTCGCAGCTTTCCACGTAAAATGGCCGGTCCCACAGTCCACCACCTGACCACTCCTCCATGACCCCGCAGGCGATGGAAAAACCGAGCCCATAAAACAAATCACAGCCCATTAAGTTGTTACCATTATGGGCCACCATGAACTCGGCTGCATGCATTGAGGCCTCTTTATACCTCACCGACAGCCACACCGAGCCCACAATGTCCAGGGGGTTGCTGCCATACCCGTAACAGGCTATGTCTGTCTTACTCACGGTGTAATGTGGAAAGAACTTTGGTAACCATTGCCAGATTCAAGATAGAAACCGCCGACCCCGTGTCCACTATCAGCGGGATTGGCACTCCGTCCAACACGATGTTGCAGAGGATCCGTCCGTCTGTGTTGGGCGAGGCCATATGGACCATCGTGGGTGTCTTTTTAGTTGAAGTCCCCTTCCCTGGTCCCCGTTCTTCCTTCTCAAAATTCCGACAAACCCTGGCGAAGTGGTGGAACAACCCACACCATCCACAACGCTTCCCCTTCGCTGCACACTCCCTCCATCTATAGTGGTGCCTGCTGGATCCGCAGCTGTAGTATCTCAGCGTCTCCGGGACGGACCTAATCTTCACAATGGCTGCGTACTCATTGTCGCTGCCATCTTCCGGATCCAAGGCCAGTGCCTTCCACTGCTTGTCGTTCCTGGGTCGGGCCTCCATGTCACTGAGATTCCTTGTTATCTTTTCTGCTGCCTCGTGTTGCTGTGCTAGCTCCATGGCTGCTATCAAGGTTAGCTCACCAGCATGAGTTAGCAGGCGGACCTTCGCGGAGGAGTAGGCCACATGTTCCACTAGTTGGTCGCGGATCATCTCCTCCTCCAAAGCCCCGAACCTGTACTCACCCACCAGCTGCCGAAGGTCCGCCACAAACTGTTAAACTGACTCTCTGGGTCGCTGGCGCCATTGTCTGAACTGGATGCGCCGCATTATGGTGTTCTCAGAGTCGTGAAAGTAGCCTGCCATGAGCCTCACAACGTCTCCCAATGTTTCACCTCCTCCTAGAGTGCTCAGGATCCTCTGGCCCTCCATACCAAGGTTGTGGACCAGAATAGCCCTCGCTCGTAATTTGTCCAGGTCGCCGAGGTCCAGCGCTGTGAGATAATTCTCGAAGGCCGCATACCACCTGGTCCAAGGGACCAGCGGCTCACCTGGAGCCTCCAAAAATGGACAAAATGCGGTCGCAGCCCTCTCCATTTCCGTGTATCCTCGTCGCCAAATGTTGTGTCTTGAATTAATGAGGAGTTGAGGTGACGTTTTATAGTTTTATTTAGAACACGAGCCAGGAACACAGGAGTCACTACTGCTAGCCTGAGAGCCACAGTGAAGAGACAAGATGGCTCCTGCTGCTGTCTTATATACCCCAGGTGACACCACCCCCCAGAGGAGGGGCATCACCCCCCCTCTATTTTAAGGCACCGCCATAATAATAATAATAATATACACAATATACTATCCAACACTATCCCTTGCATCTTCCTCTGTAACACCAACCTGTGGTATATGGATGAGTGGCACTTTATTGTGAAGTGCAGTGTGGTGATGTGGACTTCCTGCCACGTCACCACACTACCTTATACAGTGGGCAGCCGCAATGTTATGGCCTCTTTAGACCGGTGCCCACGCCAGGTGTCTGCCGTGTTACCCCTGTATCCATTCCCATCAATAAAGCTGTGTTCAACACAACCCTCATCTTGCCTCCTTCATCACCAGTTATTACAGACAAAACACAACCCTCCATGTCCTCCTTCACTGCATTCATGAATCTTCTCTGTGGTCTTCGTCTTTTCCTCCTGCCTGGCAGCTCCCTCTTCAACATCCTTTGTCCAATATATCCACTGTCCCTCCTCTGCACATGTCCAAACCATCTCAGCCTTGCCTTTCTTACTTTGTCTCCAAACCGCTCAACCTGAGCTTTCCCTCTGATATACTCATTTCTAATCCTGTCCCTCCTAGTCACTCCCAGTGAAAATCTTGGCATCTTCAACTCTGCTACCTCTAGCTCCATTTCCTGTCTTTTTGTCAGCGCCATCGTCTCCAAACCATAAATCATCACAGGTCTCACTACTGTCTTGTAAATCTTTCCTTTCACTCTTGCTGCTATGCTTCTGTCACAAATCACCCCTGACACTCATCTCCACTCACTCCACCCTGCCTGCATTCTCTTCTTCACCTCTCTTGTGCATTTTCCATTGCTTTGGATGGTTGACCTCAGGTATTTAAACTCATCTACTTTCACCACCTCTACTCATTCCATCTTTACCATTGCACCTGCCTCCCTCTCGTTCATACTCATGTATTCTCTCTTGCTTCTACTGACTTTCATTCTTCTTCTCTCCAGAGCATACCTCCACCTCCTCAGGTTCTCTTCCATCTGCTCCCTACTCTCACTACAGATCACAATGTTGTCTGCAAACATCATGGTCCACAGAGACTCCTGCCTGACCTCATCTGTCAGCGTGTCCATCACCATGGCAAACAAGAAGGTGTTCCGAGCCGATCCCTGATGTAACCCCACCCCCACCTTGAACCCATCTGTCACTCCTACAGCACACCTCACCACCATTTCGCTGTCCTCATACATGTCCTGCACCACCCTCACATACTTCTCTGCCACTTCTGACTTTCTCATACAGTACCACACTTCCTCTCTTGGCATCCTATCATATGCTTTCTTTAGATCCTCAAAAACACAGTGCAACTCCTTCTGACCTTCTCTATACTTCTCCATCAGCACTCTTAGAGCAAACATTGCATCTCTCGTACTCTTTCTTTGCATGAAACCGTACTGCTGCTCACTGATTGTGACCTCTCCTCTTAACCTGGCTTCAACAACTGTTTCCCATATCCTCATAGTGTGGCTGATCAACTTTATGCCTCTGTAGTTACTACAGCTCTGAGCATCACCTTTGTTCTTGAAAATTGGTACCAAAACACTTCTCCACTCCTCAGACATCCTTTCACTCTCCAAGATTGTGTTAAACAATCTGGTTGAAAAGTCCACTGCCATCTCTCCTAAACATCTCCATACCTCCACATGTATGTCATCTGGACCAACCGCCTTTCCATTCTTCATCCTAAAGAATGGATTCTTCATCCTCTTCAAAGCTACCCTTACTTCTGCCTTGCTAATCCTCGGGACTTCCTTGTTCACTATCTTTGCTTCACCCATCCTCCTCTGTCTCTCATTTTCTTTATTATCAGCTCTTCAAAGTATTCCTTCCACCTTCTCAACACACTCTCGTCATTTGTTAGTGCATTACCATTTCTGCCCTTAATCAACCAAACCCGCTATACATCCTTTCCAGCTCGATCTATCTAGCCAATCGATACAAGTCCTTTTCTCCTTCCTTAGCGTCCAGCCTCTCATGCAACTCACTACAACTCATGTAACTTTTTTTTTTTAATTTAACCTTTATTTAACCAGGCAGGACAGATTAAGAACACATTCTTATTTCCAAATGTGGCCTGGGGGGAAGGGGCAAGGGACAACTCACATTCATACCTCCCCAGTTGATGGCAATTAACCTAACCTGCAAGTTTTTGGCCCCTGTGGGAGGAAACCAGAGAAATCCCGGAGTAAACCCACGCAGACACAGGGAGAACATGCAAACCACAACTCCATTGGTCAGGGGGTGTGATCAAACCCGAGATCCCATGGCCAAGGGTGAGTTGCTGTGCTGCCACAGTGCGAACCACTGCCCCACTGTGCTGCCAACTTGACTTCAGGAAGAAGAGAATGCCTTCACAGCCGATGGGGATTAGGGGGGAGAATGTGGGGGTAGTGGAGGACTACAAATACCTGGGTGTCGTGATCCAAAGCAGACTGGACTGGAAATCTAACACCGATGCTGCATACAAGAAGGGGATGAGCAGACTCCACTTTCTGAGGAAGCTGAGATTCTTTAACGTGTGCAACAAGATGTTGGTGCTTTTCTACCAAGCTGTTGTTGCCAGTGCCATCTTCTTTGCTGCTGTCTGTTGGGGTAGCAGTATCAGAGCCAGCGACATTAACAGACATGACAAGATTATCAAGAAGGCTGGCTCTGTGATTGGTCTCTGGCCGGAGACCTTTGAATCTGTGGTGGAGAAGACACTGAACAAACTGCAATCCGTCATAGGCAATCCTGATCACCCCCTCCACCACACACTGGACAGAGAGCGGAGCACTTTCTCCAGCAGACTGCTACAGCTCCACTGCCAAATGGCCAGATACAGAAAATCTTTTCTGCCAAATGCCATTTCACTGTAAAATAACTCACTCTAATGTTGAATTTTGTACACAATGCTGCTATATCGCACCTTACAGTATAACTGGTACCTTGTATTTCACCCTGTACCTTATAATCAGTCAGTACTATCCATAGACTCATAAGGATCATCATCTATTTAACCTAGTAGTAGCCAATGTTGTACAGTGGTGTGAAAAAGTGTTTGCCCCCTTCCTGATTTCTCTTTTTTTTGTATGTTTGTCACACTTAAATGTTTCAGCTCATCAAACAAATTTAAATATTAGACAAAGATAACACAAGTAAACACAAAATACAGTTTTTAAATTAAGGTGTTTCTTATTAAGGGTAAAAAAAAACAATCCAACACTACATGGGCCTGTGTAAAAAAGTGATTGCCCCCTAAACCTAATAACTGGTTGGGCCACCCTTAGTAGCAACAACTGCAGTCAAGCGTTTGCGATAACTGGCAATGAGTCTTTTATCGAGCTGTGGAGGAATTTTGGCCCACTCATCTTTGCAGAATTGTTGTAATTTAGTCACATTGGAGGGTTTTCAAGCATGAACTACCTTTTTAAGGTCATGCCACAGCATCTCATTCGGATTCAGGTCAAAACTTTGACTAAGTCACTCCAAAGTCTTTATTTTGTTTTTCTTAAGCCACTCAGAGGTGGACATGCTGGTGTGTTTTGGATCATTGTCCTGCTGCAGAACCCAAGTGCGCTTCAGCTTGTGGTCACAAACAGATGGCCGGATATTTTCCTTCAGGATTTTTGGTAGACAGCAGAATTCATGGTTCTATTTACCACAGCAAGTCTTCCAGGTCCTGAAGCAGCAAAACAGCCCCAGATCATCACACTACCACCACCATATTTTATCACCATATCTCTCTGTGTGTCCAGGGTGTACCCTGCCTCTCGCCCAAAGATGCTGGGATAGGCTCCAGCCTCCCCGCGACCCGAAAAGGATTAAGCACAAGAAGATGAATGAATGAATCTCTCTGTGTTTTTTCCCTGTGCTATTGGTGGAGCTACAAAGGACTGCTCCTGGCTGGGAGGTGGCTATAAAGACCATCTCTGCACATCCGTCAGTAGCTTCTGCTCCCGCTGGAGGCCGGTTGCCTTCCTAGTGCTCTGCTCTGCCTGCTACAGTTGTTTGTTCTGTCACCTGGTCGGGGCTGTGCTGGCAGTCCTGTTTTGTCTGTTGTTTGCAGCCTGTGGGCTTTCTGGTTTCTGGGTTGGCCGCTGGGCATGGTTGCAGCCCTTGACAGAGGCGTATGTGATCACTGGTTTGGCTAGTGATTGTTCTTGATTTGTTTGACACATCCAATGCACTCACATTCATTACTGATTTTTACAGACTTCCTTTTATTTTGTACAGTTAGGCCCAAAAATATTTGGACAGTGACACAAGTTTTGTTATTTTAGCTGTTTACGAAAACATATTCAGGATACAATTATATAATCAATATGGGCTTAAAGTGCAGACTCTCAGCTGTAATTTGAGAGTATTCACATCCAAATTGGAGCAAGGGTTTAGGAATTACAGCTCTTTAATACATAGCCGCCTCTTTTTCAAGGGACCAAAAGTAATTGGACAATTGACTCAGAAGGCTGCAAAAAAAAAATAAATAAATAAATAAATAAATAACAAGGCTGCATGGGCTCTTCCCTCGTTAACCTGTCATCAATTAAGCAGTTGAAAGGTCTGGAGTTGATTCCAGGTGTGGCGTTTGCATTTGGAAGCTGTTGCTGTGAACACACAACATGCAGTCAAAGGAGCTCTCAATGGAGGTGAAACAGACCATCCTGAGGCTGAAAAAAAAAAGAAGAAATCCATCAGAGAGTTAGCAGAAATGTTAGGAGTGGCCAAATCAACAGTTTGGTACATTCTGAGAAAAAAGAGTGCACTGGTGAGCTTGGGAACTCAAAAAGGCCTGGACATCCACGGAAGACAACAGTGGTGGATGATCACAGAATCCTTTCCATGGTGAAGAACAACCCCTTCACAACATCCACTCAAGTGAAGAACACTCTCCAGGAAGTAGGTGTATCAGTATCTAAGTCTACCATAAAGAGAAGACTTCATGAGATTAAATACAAAGGATTCACCACAAGGTGCAAACCATGAATCAGCCTCAAAAATAGAAAGGCCAGAATTGACTTTGCCAAAAAACACCTGAAGAAGCCAGCCCAGTTCTGGAACAGCATTCTTTGGACAGATGAGACTAAGATCAACCTGTACCAGAATGATGGGAAGAAGAAAGTTTGGAGAAGAACTGGAACAGCTCATGATCCAAAGCACTATATCTTCTGTAAAACATGGTGGAGGCAGTGTGATGGCATGGGCATGCATGGCTTCCAATGGCACTGGGTCACTTGTGTTTATTGATGATGTGACAAAAGACAGAAGCAGCCGGATGAATTCTGAAGTGTGTAGGGATATACTTTCTGCTCAGATTCAATGCAGCAAAGTTGATTGGACGGCGCTTCACCAATGATCCAAAACATACTGCAAAAGCAACCCAGGAGTTTTTTAAAGCAACGAAATGGAATATTCTGCAATGGCCGAGTCAATCACCAGATCTCAACCCAATCGAGCATGCATTTCACTTGCTCAAGACAAAACTTAAGGCAGAAAGACCCACAAACAAGCAACAAATGAAGACAGCTGCAGTAAAGGCCTGGCAAAGCATCACAAAGGAGGAAACCCAGCATTTGGTGATGTCCATGGGTTCCAGACTTCAGGCAGTCATTGTCTGCAAAGGATTTTCAACAAAATATTGAAAAGTAACATTTTACTTGGGGTTAGGTTTATTTGTCCAATTACTTTTGAGCCCCTGAAATGAAGAGCGTTTGTATAAAAATAGCTACAATTTCTACATGTTTAATCATATATTTTTGTTCAACCCCTTGAATTAAACCTTAAAGTCTGCACTTCAATTCCGTTGTAGTTGTTTCATTTCAAATCCAATGTGGTGGCATGCAGAGCCCAAATCATGAAGATTGTGTCACTGTCCAAATATTTCTGGGCCTAGCTGTATATCTTTCAACAACAAACTTTTGTTTAAATTGGCACCTCCGTGTGGCCTCCCTTTTATGTCCAAGTCAGTGAGCTGGGTTTGTGACATAATGTGGGCTCGTCCCATTTTTGAGCCTGGGACTGTTTGTTTCGGTTTGGTCTGTATGTGACATTATGGGGCACTCTTCTGCTCGTTTGCTTGTCTGAACCCGGTCGTTTTTTTGTTTTGTTTTTTTGAGCCTGTAAATCATTTGTGGTGTGGCAAATGAGGGCTCATCTGCTTGTGTGACTCTGTCTGTCTGTTTAGCCTTTTTAAAATAATTTGTAATAAGACAAATGAGGGCTTATCTGTCTGTTTGAACCTGGTCTGTTGAGCTTTTGGCTCATTTGAGAGAGAATGGAGGGCTCATTTGTTTGTCTGGTTGGACCTGATCTGGTTGAGCTTTGGACCCTTATGTTAGAAGGGAGGCTCATTTGTCTGTTTAAACCTGGTTCATCTGTTTGTGCCGTACACCCGTTTGTAAAAGGACAAAGTGGGAGGGTTGTCTGGTTATCTGTTTGAGTCCATTTGTGAGAGAAATGGGAGCTCATCTGTTTGTTTGACTGATTTGTGTTTTTTGTGTGTCACTGGGTTAAAACAGGTAGATGTTTTCAATTCAATTCAATTTATTTATATAGCACCAAATCACAACACAAGTTAGCTCAAGGCACTTTACAAAAAAAAAAGAGTGGGTTTAGGCCACGCTCTCAAATTTATAGAACCCAGCAGCGACCCCTAAGAGCAAGCACTGTGGCAACACAGGCGAGGAAAAACTTCCCTTTAATGGGCAGAAACCTCGAGCGGAACCGTAGCTCATAGAGGACGGCCATCTGCCTCGACCGGCTGGGTTGAAAAAAGAAGTACAAAGTAGGAGGCTTAGAAGTAGCTACATTCAAAACAAACATAACAAATACAATTCAATATGAACATTCACAGCCAGACATTCCAGTATCATGCCGGGTTAGGCTCCACATGCGAGTGAAGGCCTAGCAGCGGCAACATTTTTAACTATAGGCCTTATCAAAGAGAAAAGGATTTCAACTTACATCTTGAATAGAGTGTCTGCCTCCCGAACTGAACTGGGAAGATGGTTACACAGGAGGAGAGCTTGATAACTGAAAGTTCTATCTCCCAATCTACTTCTGGAGACCTTGGGGACCACCAGTAGTTTGAATTTTTGGGAGTACAGAGCTCTGGTTGGATGATAGGGAACTATGAGTTCTTGCAGGTAAGAAGGAGCCATACCATTAAGGGCTTTATAAGTTAGGAGTAATGTCTTGAATTCAATTCTATATTTTATTGGGAGCCAATGTACTGATT
Organism: Pholidichthys leucotaenia; assembly: GCA_020510985.1. NCBI lineage: Eukaryota > Metazoa > Chordata > Actinopteri > Cichliformes > Pholidichthyidae > Pholidichthys > Pholidichthys leucotaenia. The sequence goes on from CM035837.1 coordinate 143,922,601, forward strand.
GCTTGTCAGCCCAATGGGTTAGTGATTAAAGCACCTCCTGCAAGTAGCTGCCCAAAGACTTGGGTCCAGGTTAGGTAGATAGGTTTTTGGAACTAGTTAGTCAAAGAGGAGAATCTCCACTGAATCAATTTTTGTGTGAAGAGACTTTCTTCTGTTTAACACAGTTGGTTTGGTCTGTTCCATTTATGCCAGTGCTTCTCAATTATTTTTTGCAAAGCCCCCCCTAGGAAAGAGAAAATATTTCGCGCCCACCCAACTCGCCGCAGTGACTATAAATAAGATCATTATCTATAAAAATTGTATAAGTATACCTAAAATTGTATCCCTTTTAACATTAACAAAAGAAAAAAGCAATATAAATCAACTTTCAACAAATATTAACTTTATTTTGCCACACAGAAACCCTGTTATAGTCTAAAACAGAAAAAAAAAACTTAAAGTGCATCAAAGTGCCTGAAATAAAAAATATGTCAATCCTTATTTAAACTAGAAACATTTTTGACCAACTGAACCATTTGATGCTGAGAAAAATAATTCAATCAATAAATAATATTGTAACGTGCTGCTCGACATGGCAATGTCCCACCGGGAGATTCGAACTCACGCCTCCTGCTTCGGAGTCCCACACTCTACCTGTGTCGCCAATAGGGCCAACCCACTTAGCAAGCCAAGTAGGGTGCTCATATTGAGTTCGCTACAATATTAAATGTAAATTGATCTGGAACATTAACACAGGAGTACCAATATATTTAACATTTTAGTCTGAAGAAAAAGGTAGAAAAAGGCAGTATCAACTCCTCTGCAATTGTGTGGGGTTTTTGCACTGCGCAATTTGGTACGCCACTTTAAATGATGCTGAAAGTGCTCGCTGGTTTACTGATGTAGCGTTCACAAAGTGGGATGATTGTTGGCCGTACTCCGCACGTTTTCGCTGAAAGAAATCAAGCGGCTTATCAACGTGTTGAGGATGTAATGTCTGTAGGTGACGTCTTAATTTATTTGGCTTCATGCTGTCCGCTGCCAACACTTTCAGACACTGAACACACCTGTCTTTCCTCGTCTCTCACCGTAGTCCCAGTGAAGCCAAGCGCTAGATAAGCTTCGTCATATTTCCTCGTCTTAGCTTTTGGGAGACTTTCATTTGTCTCTTTACCTCTGTCTCTCTCCGCCTTTCTTTTCGTTACTGTTAAATATTTCTCCATGGTGTCTCTCGAGGGGTTTGTTGACAGCAATTTAAAAAGTTTTAAACTCCCGCACAGACTTTGACAATGAGAGCGCCACTGCACCACCTGCTGCCGTGGATGTGCAATTACACTTTACACGGCAAAAGCAAAGCCTGTTCCCCGGGGTCACACGCGCCCCCCCCGGCATTGCATCGCGCCCCCCCACTATTTGAGAAGGACTGATTTATGCAATCTGCTCACGTGTGTGAGTGGAGGTGTAATGTTTTTTTTGTGAATGAGTGAGCAGCTGTGATCCGGGTGACGTCAGTACTCAGTAGTGTGCAGCGTTTGCTGAGGGGCACACCTGTTGGGGAGACACGGAGGTGAGTGTCTGTTAATTTGTAAATTTGGTTTGTGGTGATTTTGATTTTTGAGTGAGTGAATTGTTTACAGGTTAGCTAGAGTGCTGCACCTGTGTTAATTTGTTACGCATCAGTTTGATTTGTTTGTGCATGTTGGTCGTGCGTGGCACCGGTTACAATGTCTGGAACGAGTTTGACTTAGAGTGCTGCCATGTCATATTATGAACAGCGGAAGGCATTTTTGCTGCGGGAGTTGGCATTGGCACAGGCACGTTCGGAGAGACATAAACTGAGTGTGGGTGTGGCCAGTGACGCTGATTCAGGTTCGAGCAGTATTCCTGGCTGTGTGCACTCAAATGGGTTTTCCTTTGATCTGTGCCGGGTTTCTTCTGGGTTGGGAGACTGTGCGTGCATGCAGGGCTGGGGAGGTGGTTTCGGCAGGCGCAGTGACGTCGGTGGTCTTGGCCTCTCCAATTAATCATGTTAGGGCCTTTGTGTTGGATCTCCTCCTGTGCAGTCAGTGCCTGCTCAGAGTGGTTCAGAGTATATCATCACAGTGACTGTGAATTAGTTCCAGCATGCACGGTGGCACCTGTGGTGTTGGCTGTGCCAATTAATTATGCTGATTCTGTAAACCTGTGTGTTGAACCTTCTCCTGTGCAGTCTGTGAGGTGCCAGTGACACCAATTAATGCACCAGGTGATATGTCAGAGGAGCTGGATTCTGTGACAGATTGTCAGTAGGAAGTGGTAGTTTTTTCAGCTGAGTCTGACAGTCAATTGTTTCCGGGTGACAAGGTTGGGGAGTCCGTCATGCTGGCCTCTGGTAAAGTCTGTGGTGTTGCACCTGAGCAGAAGGAGGAAATGTAGCTTTGTCAGATTAATCGTTGAAATCAGATTACTCCCAGGAAGAGCTGATTTTTGAACTGGGGGAAGTGTGTCTCAGCGAGCTGCTGCAGAGTCTGTGAATGCACCTGTGTCAGATGATGACGTTATGGTGGCTTCTGATCAGTGTGGGTTGCAGGGTGAGCTAAGGAAGTCAGAGTCACTGCAAAACCTGCATAAACTGTGGGTTTTTGTTCCTGAGCTGTGCTATCTCACTCCTAGACTGAGACCGCTGTTTATCTGGTGGAGTTTCGATAGTGGTCATCCTCCTGATGGATGCCTCTATTTTTCTGGCTGGCTGTGGACTTGGATCAGCCTCCTGACAGGTTTTCTCTTCCTATTCAATGGACCCTGGATTTTAGTTGTCCTCCAGAAGGTCATCTGTTCCCAGTAGTCTGTGGACTACAGGCTATTGTTTTGGACTGATGTATTTGTTTTTGCTTGTTTTTTTTTTTGTTGTTGTTTTGTTTTGCAGATCTACTGTGTGGACGCCCACTACGCTAAGGGCTCAGAATATGGTGGTGGAGACCTGTCCGGAGTACTGAGTTCCTAGGTTAGATTGAGAATTTTGTCTGGAGTTGCCTGTGCTGTTTGGTTTGCCCTCTTAAATTGCTTCTCCAGGCGCTGGGAGTTGCTGGGTAGCTGACAGGTTTGGATGGGTTTGCTGGGTGCTTACACCAGGACTTGGTAAAGTAAAAATAGTAGTTCTGTAGTGGTTATATTTTAAATGGACACAGAAAAGTGTAAGTAAATGAATTGAAAATATTTATTATGGGATGATAAATTACATAGGAATGATTTGTTTGTAAATCAGTTTGTGTAGGCCTTCCCAACTGGGAAGTCCTCTTCTTGTGTGTGGGGGGGGTGTTACGGCCCGCTCCTTTCCGGAGTCGGACCTCTGTGATTTTCCGTGCTGTAGCTATAGCTGCGAAGGACTACCCCTGGCTGGGAGGTGGCTATAAAAACCATCTCTGCGCATGTTAGTAGCTTCTGCACCCGCTGGAGGCCGGTTGCCTTCCTGGTGCTCTACTCTGCCTACTACAGTTGTTTGTTCTGTCACCTGGTCGGGGCTGTGATGGCGGTCCTGTTTTGTCTGTTGTTTACAGCCTATGGGCTTTCTGGATTGGCTGCTGGGCATGGTTGCAGCCCCTGACAGAAGCATATGTGGTCACTGGTTTGGCTAGTGACTGTTTGTTTTTGGTTTGTTTCACACATCCAGTGCACTCACACTCACTGATTTTTAGACTTCCTTTTGTTTTCCTTTCAACAATAAACTTGTGTTTATATTAGCACCTCCGTGTGGTCTCCCTTTTATGTCCAAGCCAGTGCGCCGGGTTTGTGACAGCATGTTCTCCCCATGTCTGTGTGGGTTTACCCCGGACACTCTGGTTTCCTCCCACAGGCCAGAAACATGCAAATTAGGTTAATTTAAGATTCTAAAGTGGCCCTAGGTGTGAATGTGTGTGTGAATGGTGAAGGGCTTGGCACCGTACCGTAGCTGCCTCATTGATCCAGGTGGATGCCCTGAATTTCCCTCTGGGGATCAATAAAGTATACAAAAGGCAAAAAAAATATTTGATATTAAAAATAATTTAACTGAATAAAATGATTTTCTAAAATTTTGCTTCTAATATATTCTAATGAGGCAGGGAGACTGAAGAATTGTGGGGAATGTTTTTAGGGGATTTTGTATGTGGGTTCTGTGTTTTATGTTCTTTACTTAAGTTGTTGTAATAGTAGTGTTGCTTTATATTTGTGTTGGTGCATTATGGTTTGGGGAAACCATGGCTTCGGCCATTGTGGCGTGTTCAAAATAAAAGCTGACTGAGCAATAGATGCCTCTTTTTTCTGCCTGAAAACCACTGCTCATTTATATATATATATATATATATTTTTTTTTTTTTTTCAGCTTTCCATATTCCATCCATTTTGTTTTAAATAATGTAAATGCAAGTACAAGCCACAAAAATATGCAAATAAAACCAAAAAGCTGCATGAATGAGAAAACCTAAAGTGCAACTACCCTGATTTTGCACTTTAGTTCTTGAGTAAATGTACTAAAATTACATTTATTTTCATCACTTATAAAGATGGTGACTGTAAAATCTCAAGCTTGAGTATTCAAGCAGTATGGGTATAGTGAGAGCACAGAGATGATATAGTCACGATTATATAGTTTGTTCTTTAATTCTGATCAAATCAGTTTAGAAATTTATACCAATAACAGAAACTGATCTAATCACTCGGAGAGAAAAACTACTGAAAAATTGTTCTATTTTTGAAAAAAAAAAAAAAAAAACCTTACGAGAAGTCAAACATGAGGGAAAAACAATCTAACTTACAAAAAAGATCCATATTTGAGAAAGAAGGTGCAAATTTGAGAAAAAAGCTGTGTAGATTTATGAGATATTTAACAAATTAATGAGGAAGAAAAGTCAATTATTTTTGATTTTGTATACTTTATTAATCCCAGAGGGAAATTCAGGGCATCCACCTGGACGGATGAGGCACCTGCGGTGTGGCGCCAATCCCTTCACCATTCACACACATTCACACCTAGGGCCACTTTAGAGTCTCCAATTAACCTAACTTGCATGTTTTTGGCCTGTGTGAGGAAACCGGAGTACCTGAGTAAACCCACGCAGACGTGAGAACATGGAAACTCCACACAGATGGGCCACCGATGGTCAGGAGATGGGCTCAAACCCATGATGGTCATGGGTTTGAGCCCATCTCCTGACCTTCTTGCTGTGTTGCCACAGTGCTAACCACTGCAGCACTGAGCTGCCCATTATGGAAGAAAAGTTGCATACTAAAGAGGAAAAAACTCATCTATTGCCAGTGTTTACAGCTCAGTTTCAGCTTATAACTTATTTAATTTTAAATATCAAACGTTCTGCAGCTCTCCAGTGGGCTCACCACCTGCAGGAGGAATTATGGGTGCTATGTAAACTGGGTGGCACTCTGGGCTTCTCCGCTTGGACTAATGCTCCCACGACTTGGACCCTGGACAAGCGGCCAGAGATGGATGGATGTTTTGCAGCACGATGTGGATTTTTTTGGGGTCTTTTCTTAAGACTTCTTAGGAAAATCCCTCCTTCAAGGCCCCTTTACTCCTTTTAAAAATCCATCAGCTGTTAGAGATTTAAATAGGCTTTGTGACATTAACTGTAATTCACACCAAGGACAGATGACACAGCTTTTATTAAACGACATGATTGTCATAAGGTTGGAAAAAAATAATACTCCTGTTAAAAATCTAACACTTCAACTTACAGTTAACATTTTGCATGTGCACTTAATGCTGACAGAGCATGTAGTCATTCATCCGGCACCACTGTGTTCAGTCTTAAAAACAGCAGCAAGAACTCATCAAATTGGTCCAGAGATCAGGCAGTTCAGCTAATTAGGATAAAACAGTACAGTGGTTAACAAGAACAAATGCAGCTTTACTGACTATTTTAAACAAGACAACATGTATGTATGGCATAATCCTTGATTTGCATAAAATATACAATTCCTGCTGATGAGGACATCCAAAAGTATTTTTTTTTTTGAGGTATAAAGCAAAATCTTTAACTGCCATTAATTGTAAAATCTGTTTAAACAATTATGAAAAAGTCACTGGAAAACCTGAATGACTAAAAATCCCACTGCTTTTCTGATTCTTTTATATAATTGATGAATATTTTTAAGCAGCTGAATAATGTAAAAGTTATGGAGGTGATTGGTGCAGCAAGTGCAAAGTAAAAAGGGAAAAGTGTGAGCCTGTTTGATCACAGTCATTCATACCACATCTGATTTACTAATCATTAACTGGTTTATTTGCTCAAGTCAAACTGGATCAAACACAAAGCACAGAATAAGTGTAAAAATGTTAAAACTTTAGGTGGATGAGCACTTTTTTTGGGGGGGGGGGGGCGGCAATGGAGCAGTTGAGCCTGAGGAGTGAGTTGTCCTACACTAGTCTACGTCTTTTGCAGTCTCGCTCCATGTGGTCTTCAGACATGTTGGTGGGTGCACCCAGGGGAGACACTTGTTTCAGCATGGAGTCATCTGATGCCTGACCAAAGAGGGCCATGAGCAGAGCAACGCCAAATCCAGTGGCTCGCTCACCCTGGACAGTCAAAATAAGTAGAAGTAAATCAAACGATGAATGAATGAATAAATCAAGCGTTACTACCAAAATGTTCCTAGGCAAAGTTGGTACAATAAAACCATGAACAGTGGCACAATTGAGTCCATTTCAAACAACAGAAAACACACAATAAAGCTGAATCACAAGACATGTGACATCAGGAAAGTACCTGCAGTAAAGTTATATAAGGGTTTAGAAAAAAGCAAAAATATTCAGCTATGATTATTTTGTTTAAAGGTTCCATAGTGAGCTAAGTGGTGTTTGTGGATTTTTTATTTTTACAAAAATATGACTATGGGTCACACATGTACATGTTAAAATACTGTAATGGTTACCTCACAGAGAGGTACACACCATCTTCATTTAGTCAAGGCTCTTTAAATAAATGAGTGGATTACACTTCCTGGTTTTATGACACCACAAAACAACAAGTCCTACCTTCAGTTCTTCTTAGTTAAAACAAATGCACACCAGTTCCCTCATTACTTGTGATTGATCAACAAAAAACTTTACCCAATCAGATTTGGGGTTCATTAATATCAAAGACGGTATAGTATGTAGCTTTTTTTCCCCCATACAACATGTTAACACTGTTCCCAGAGGTCTTACTAAAATGTCTGTGACATGCTATGGTCAAAACACCTCGGGGTTTAAATACTGTTGCACAATTTTCCACCCAGCTAAGCAGCCTTCCTCAAAAACGACCCATTTCCATGCATGTTTCTTTAAAGGGATCACTGGTGATCAATGGTGTGTTTGTAGGTTTTAACTGTCTCAAATGTGTTAACTGGTCAGGTAATTAGCGAAAAATCTTCCAAACAGTCAACGATCTGAAAAAAGCAGACTGCCTTTATCTTGTTTTTCTTTCAGAGAACCCCCACCCCCCATTTTTTGACTTCTGGGTAAGTTTCCTACGTCAAGTCTTGAAAAAGCCGTCCTAAAGACCCAATCACTGCTCTGTTATTGGCCCACCTAGCTGTCCATCATGTAGACTGAAGTGGTGGCTAAAGGCAGCCTATTAGCCCCTGAGCTATTAGCCCATGAGCTAACAATGGTACCAGGACGTCGGCTGGAAGCACGGCTTACATTGTTATTTTCTTCAGATCTTAGTCCCTCTAATAGCCATCTCTGTTACCACCTGGTTCACTCCGGCCCATCTCAGAGTGGTTTCATCATGATTCTGTGGCATATTGCCTGCCCCAGCACACCGATCACTTTTATGGCCCAGGGCTACTGGCTGCCGTTATGTCAAGAACTCCCTCAGATTGGCAGGAGAGTTCTCGGCATAACACCGGCACGTGCGATCTGCAGTGGAATCATGACAAAGCCTCCAGCTCCCTGCAAGCAAAATTTCCTGGGATCAGATGCTGCTGGCTCTCATGCCCAGCAACTCCACCGTCCTCTGTGGATCCACTCTGCTCTCGCAGGCAGCGTAGTTGCTTCAGCTTTCAGCTGGCTGTGAGAGCAGAGTGGAGTCACACAGAGCCAGACTGCCCTTTGAGATCCCTTGGCTCGGTAGCTCGCCTCGGGTTGCGGTGATTGCCCAGCGTGTGGTGCTCATGATTTGTTGTGGAATCACGGCAAAATTATTGGGAGATAGACCGGACTGACCGAACTATAGTGAAATAAGATAAAATAATGTCTATGAATGAGATATACAGTGGTGTGAAAAAGTGTTTGCCCCCTTCCTGATTTCTCTTTTTTTTTTTTGTATGTTTGTCACACTTAAATGTTTCAGATCAAACAAATTTAAATATTAGACAAAGATAACACAAGTAAACACAAAATGCAGTTTTTAAATTAAGGTGTTTATTATTAAGGGTAAAAAAATCCAAACCTACATGGCCCTGTGTGAAAAAGTGATTGCCCCCTAAACCTAATAACTGGGTGGGCCACCCTTAGCAGCAACAACTGCAATCAAGCGTTCATGATAACTTGCAATGAGTCTTTGATGGCGCTGTGGAGGAATTTTGGCCCACTCATCTTTGCAGAATTATTGTAATTCAGCCACATTGGAGGGCTTTCAAGCATGAACCGCCTTTTTAAGGTCATGCCACAGCATCTCAATCGGATTCAAGCCAGGACTTTGACTAGGCCACTCCAAAGTCTTCATTTTGTTTTTCTTAAGCCATTCAGAGGTGGACTTGCTGGTGTGTTTTGGATCATTGTCCTGCTGCAGAACCCAAGTGTGCTCCAGCCTGAGGTCACAAACAGATGGCTGGACATTCTCCTTCAGGACTTTTTGGTACACAGCAGAATTCATGGTTCTATTTACCACAGCAAGTCTTCCAAGTCCTGAAGCAGCAAAACAGCCCCAGACCATCACACTACCACCACCATATTTTATTGTTGGTATGACGTTCCTTTTCTGAAATGCTGTGTTACTTTTACGTTGGATGTAGTGGGACACACACCAACTAAAAAGTTCAACTTTTATCTCGTCAGTCCACAGAGTATTTTCCCAAAAGTCTTGGGGATCATCAAGATGTTTTCTGGCAAAACTGAGACAAGCCTTTATGTTCTTTTTGCTCAGCAGTGGTTTTCGTCTTGGAACTCTGCCATGCAGGCCATTTTTGCCCAGTATCTTTCTTATGGTGGAGTCATGAACACTGACCTTAACTGAGGCAAGTGAGGCCTGCAGCATTTTGGATGTTGTTGTGGGGTCTTTTGTGACCTCTTGGATGAGTCGTTGCTGCGCTCTTGGGGTAATTTTGGTCGGCCGTCCACTTCTGGGAAGGTTCACCACTGTTCCATGTTTTCGCCATTTGTAGATAATGGCTCTCACTGTGGTGTGCTGGAGTCCCAAAGCTTTAGAAATGGCTTTATAACCTTTTCCAGACTGACAGATCTCAATTACTTTGTTTCTCATTTGTTCCTAAATTTCTTTGAATCACAGCATGGTGTCTAGCTTTTGAAGATCTTTTGGTCTACTTCACTTCGTCTGGCAGGTCCTATTTTTTAAATTTATTTTTATTTTGTATACTTTATTAATCCCAGAGGGAATTTCAGGGCCACATAGATGGATGAGCCAGCCACGGTGCGGTGCCAATCCCTTCACCATTCACACCGAGGGCCATTTTAGAGTCTCCAGTTAACCTGACTAACCTTACCTGTATGTTTTTGCCCTGTGGGAGAAAACCAAAGTACCCGGGGTAAAAGTACTGACTACTTCCGGCGCCACACGAGTCGGCTGCCTTTTGCAACAGCGGCTCAATTCTGAGTCTTTTTTCCCCTTCCTCTCTCTTTTTGATCTGTTTTTTTTTCCACTCCATTTATATCACGGACACACAGATCGTCCCAAATGTCTCCTGAGCCGGTGGACGGAGCACTGTTTATAGCAGGAGACGATACAGCAGGGAAGAGCTGCTAGCACTCAACTGCCACCCGGTGCTAACGGAAAAACTCGACATACCGAGGGAACTGAGGCGAAAACGCCGTGGTTGCCAGGCTGGAGTAAGGCGGAGGACAAAAAATATAAGGTACAGACCCTCCCTTCCATCTATTGTCATGGGGAATGTACGGTCGTTACTGGGAAAGGTAGATGAGCTAGCGGCTATCTCCCGCTACGATAGCATATACCGGGAATACTCTCTCCTTTTGTTTTCCGAGACGTGGCTAACTGAACTAGCAGCAGATGCTAACATTGAGCTGGAGGGTTTCCACACGATACGGGCAGACCGAACACCAGACAGTGGCAAAGCAAGGGGCGGTGGAGTGATAATGTATGTTAACAACAACTGGTGCAGACCGGGACATATCACTGTTAAACAACGACACTGCATCAAAGACATTGAGTTGCTAGCTGTTAGCATGCGGCCTACATATCTCCCGAGGGAATACTCACACGTGATCTGCATTGTTGTTTATGCAAATCCGACGGCGAACGCTGGGACAGCGCATGACGTCATCCATTCAGTAACTGGCAGGCTGCAGACAGAACACCCAGATGCTCTTCTCCTCATCTCAGGCGATTTCAACCATGTTTCACTATCTCCCATTCTACCCACATTTACCCAGTATGTCACATGCCACACTAGACAATAAAACACTGGACTTATTCTACGCAGACACTAAGGAGGCATACACCTCATTACAACTCCCCCCACTCGGGAGATCAGATCACAACTTGGTTCATCTCCGGCCGGTGTACAAACCCCTAGTGCACAGACAACCTCCGGCCATGCGCACAGTGAAGTTATGGTCTGAGGAGGCAATGGACACTCTAAAGGGCTGTTTTGAAACCACCGCCTGGGAGCAGCTCTGCGATCCACATGGTGAGGACATCGATGGCCTCACTCACACCATCACAGACTACCTCAGCTTCTGTGTGGACGACACCATTCCCACCAAGACCATACAGTGTTGCTCAAACAACAAACCCTGGATCAACCCTGAGATAAAAACACTTCTGAGAGAGAAGAAGAGGATCTTCAGGTCGGGGAACAGGGAGATGCTGAAGTCCGTACAGAGGGAGCTGAGGAGAAAGATCAGAGAAGGCAAGGACAGCTTCAGGAAGAAGATGGAGGACAAGCTGCAACAGAGCGACATCAGCGGGGTCTGGAGAAACCTTAAAACCATCTCTGGGCTCCAGAATACCTCCCCCTAGGCCATGGGGGGCAGGGAGTGGGCGAACAATCTGAATCTGTTTTTCAATAGGTTTGACCAACCGCCCTCCCCCGACTGCACAACAACCACTGCTGCCTCTAAAGACATCAAGTCCTGCTGCCCACTCCCCACTCCACCAACACCCCCCCACTCCCAACACACAGCCCCCCAACCTGACCCTGACCAAGACCCAGGTGAGGATGGAGCTGAGGAAGATCAAGGCGAGGAAGGCGTTGGGACCGGACGGCATCAGCGCAAAGCTCCTCAAGTCCTGTGCAGACCAGCTGTGTGGGATTGTGGCATACATCTTCAACCTGAGCCTGAAGCTGGGGAGGGTACCACAGCTGTGGAAAACATCTTGTGTGGTACCTGTACCAAAAACTTCCCACCCCAAAGACCTGAACAGCTACAGACCGGTGGCCTTGACGTCCCACATGATGAAGACCCTGGAGAGACTGCTCCTTGCTCATCTCCGCCCCCTGGTGGGACCAGCGATGGATCCACTCCAGTTCGCCTACCAGCATGGCATTGGGATGGAGGATGGGGTGATCTTCCTCCTTCACCGTTCTCTGTCCCACCTGGAGAAGCCCGGGAATGTGGTGAGGATCATGTTCTTTGACTTCTCCAGTGCTTTCAACACCATTCAACCGATGATCCTGAAGGACAAGCTGCTGTGCGCAGGGGTGGACCAGCACCTGTCATCATGGATCCTGGACTACCTCACGAACCGGCCTCAGTTTGTGAGAACCCGGGACTGTGTGTCCGACACGATCATCGGTAGCACGGGGGCCCCCCAGGGAACGGTTTTGGCTCCCTTCCTGTTCACCCTTTATACTGCGGACTTCTCACACAACACAACACACTGCCATCTACAGAAGTTCTCTGATGACTCTGTGATCGTTGGCCTCATCTCCAATGGAGATGAAGCTGAGTACAGAGGGCTTATCCAGGACTTCGTGGACTGGTGCCATCGGAACTGCCTCCAGATCAACGCGAGGAAAACTAAGGAGCTGGTGGTGGACTGCCGCAGGCAAGGACAACCCCTCACAGCACCAGTAAATATACAGGGAACAGACATCGAGATGGTGACATCCTATAAGTACCTGGGTGTTCATCTGAACAATAAACTAGACTGGTCACACAATACTGACGCACTCTACAAGAAGGGACAGCGCAGGCTGTTCCTACTGAGGAGACTCAGGTCTTTTGGTGTACAAGGGGCGCTGCTGAAGACATTCTATGACACGGTGGTGGCATCAGCCATCACTTTTGGAGTGGTCTGCTGGGGCAGTGGCATTACCGCAGCCGATAGGAAGAGACTGAACAAACTGATCAAGAAAGCTAGCTCTGTCCTGGGGCAGCGCCTTGACCCAGTGGAGGAGATAGGAGAGGGAAGGATGGTGGCTAAACTGTCATCTCTGCTGGAGTCCGAGTTCCACCCTATGCAGGACATACTAAATGCACTGAGCAGCTCATTTAGCAGCAGACTACATCATCCTAGGTGCACAACCGAGAGGTTTCGCAGGTCCTTCCTACCAACGGCTGTCAGACTGTACAACCTAAGCAGGGCTGCTCGCAGAGATAGCAAAAAGACGTAACAACCTAATAGTTTTGAATGCAAAAGATGCAATAGACTTACACAATAGTCCCCTCCGGCATACAACTAGGAAAATACCGGTCGCTATGGAGGGTGAGAATATGTATGGGTACATAATCATACCATGTAGGATAACTAAGTAGACGGTTGTGCTGTTTCATCCCATCTAGCAACAATGCTCTGCACTGTGTGTTTATATATCTACATATTATTCCATCTAGCTACAATGCTCCGCACTGTGTGTTTATATATCTACATATTATTCCATCTAGCTACAATGCTCCGCACTGTGTGTGTTTATATATTTACATATTTATTCCACCTAGCGGCAATGCACCGTACTGTGGGTGTTTATATATCTACATATTTATTCCATCTAGCTACAATGCTCCGCACTGTGTGTGTTTATACTATATTTACATATTTATTCCATCTAGCTACAATGCTCCGCACTGTGTGTTTATATATCTACATATTATTCCATCTAGCTACAATGCTCCGCACTGTGTGTTTATATATTTACATATTTATTCCACCTAGCGGCAATGCGCCGTACTGTGGGTGTTTATATATCTACATATTTATTCCATCCAGCTACAATGCTCTGCACTGTGTGTCTGTGTATATATATATATATATTTATAGTAATATGTACATATGTATATTAGCTGCTCTTGTTTTTTTTTTGTTTTTTTTCTTGCCTTCTGATTGTTGCTCTGAGTGTTGCTATCCCTGTGCTGTTGCAATCCTGGAATTTCCCCATTGTGGGACTAATAAAGGCTTATCTTATCTTATCTTAAACCCACGCAGATAAGGGGAGAACATGCAAAGTCCACACTGAAGGATCACTGATGGTCAGGGGGTAGGACTGAACCCATGACCTTCTTATTGTGCTACCACAGTGCTAACCACTGTGCCACCGAGCTGCCCTTTAAAAAAAAAAAAAAAAAAAAAAAAAAAAAAAATTGATTTCACTATTTAAGTGATTTCTTAATTGAGAACAGGTGTGGCAGTAATCAGGCCTAGGTATGGCTAGAGAAACTGAACTCAGGTTTCGAAAGATGTGATAAACCACAGTTAATTTATGTTTTAACAGGGGAGGGGGGGGTCACTTTTTCATACAGGGCCATGTAGGTTTGGATTATTTTTTTTACTCTTAATAATAAACACCTTCATTTAAAAACTGCATTTTATGTTTACTTGTGTTGTCTTTGTCTAATATTTAAATTTGTTTGATGCTCTGAAACATTTACGTAAATGTGACAAACATAAAAAAAAATGAGAAATCAGGAAGGGGGCAAACACTTTTTCACACCACTGCATGTTCAAATGTTGGTAGATGATCCAGGTGGGAACACGGATGTTGGTAGGGGTGGACAGAATATATAGAAAATAGCTAAAGCCAGCTAAACTAATTCTGGCCACCTGGGCCTTGCTTTTTGAAACAGTCAACTAACTAATACTGAAAACTCAGTAAATCGACTGGAAAGAAAGTGAGTTTTCATTAAACCTGCTTTCTGAACAGGGCCCTGATCCATTGGGTGATCACAGCCAAAATATAACAAAATAAGCTAGAATGATGCAAGATATTATTGACACTGGATTAATGAACCCAGTAGGAACACGGATACCTAGTGGGGTAAAGAGAATTTAAAGAAAACGATTATGTAAAACAAACAAACAAAAAAAACACGGTTACTAAGATAATCTTTTATTAGTCTCACAACTGGAGATGAAAAAAAGATGGTGAAATAGGAAATCCCAAGGATTAGCAAGGCAGAAGTGAGGGCAGCTTTGAAGAGGATGAAGAATGGAAAGGCGGTTGATGCAGATGACACACCAGTGAAGGTATAGTGAGGTTTAGGAGAGATGGCAGTGGATTTTTTAACCAGATTGTTTAACACAATCTTGAGAGAGTGAGAGGATGCCTGAGGAGTGGAGAAGAAGTGTTTTGGTACCAGTTTTCAAGAACAAGGGTGATGCTCAGAGCTGTAGTAATTACAGAGGCATAAAATTGATCAGCCACACTATGAAGATATGGCAAAGAGTTGCTGAAGCCAGGTTAAGAGAAGAGGTAACAATCAGTGAGCAGCAGTATGGTTTCATGCCATGAAAGAGTACTACAGATGCAATGTTTGCTCTAAGAGTGCTGATGAAGACGTATAGAGAAGGTCAGAGTTTCACTGTCTTTGTGGATCTAGAGAAAGGATAGGTTGCCAAGAGAGGAAGTGTGGTACTGTATGAGAAAGTCAGGAGTGGCAGAGAAGTATGTGAGGGTGGTGCAGGACATGTATGAGGACAACGAGACGGTGGTGAGGTGTGCTGTAGGAGTGACAGATGGGTTCAAACTGGGGGTGGGGTTACATCAGGGATCGGCTCTGAGACCCTTCTTGTTTGCCATGGTGATGGACAGGCTGACAGATGAGGTCAGGCAGGAGTCTCCATGGACCATGATGTTTGCAGACGACATTGTGATCTGCAGTGAGGGTAGGGAGCAGGTGGAAGAGAACCTGGCGAGGTGGAGGCATGCTCTGAAGAGAAGAGGAATGAAAGTCAGTAGAAGCAAGACAAAACACGAGTGTGAATGAGAGGGAGGCAGGTGCAATGATGAAGATGGAAGGCGTAGAGGTAATGAAAGTAGATGAGTTTAAATACCTGGGGTCAACCATCCAAAGCAGGGATGGATAACTGGCGGCCCCCTCATTCACTGCCGCCAGCCAGGCCATTTCCAAAAATCAATTACTTATTTATATCGCGTTTGTCATATTTGGAACTGCATTCTTAAATGCAATTACAGAGTCCACCAGCAGAGGGAGCTCTAACTGAAACGTCGGTGCCGCTTTGTGTGCAATTAATCAAGCGAGAGAGCGAGAGTGAGGGAGCCATAGAGGGAACAGTGCACCGGTGGAGAACATGTTTTTAAGGTATGTTATCTGCTAAGACTGACATTAATAATTAATTAATAATAATTAATTGTCCCACATACAGACAGAGACAGAAGCTCACAAAACCTGTTGTGAGCACTACGAGGAAATGGACCAGTGAAGCTGTGGAGGAGCTGCGCACGTGCTTGGAAATAACTGACTGGGAAATGTTTAAAGGAGCCACGCATGATCTGGATGAGTACACAGACACTGTGACCTCATATATCCACTTTTGTGAGGAGCGCATTCTTCCATCGCGCACCAGGGTGAGTTACTCCAACGACAAGCCCTGGTTCACAGCTAAGCTCAGACAGATCAGGAAGGAGAAGGAAGCAGCGTTGAAAAGTGGAGACAGGGACTGCTACAGAGAGGTCAAATACCGGTTTAGCAGAGAGCTGAGGAGAGCTAAATCTGTGTATTCTGAGAGACTCCAGCAGCAGTTCACTGCTAACGACTCTGCTTCTGTGTGGAGAGGACTGAGGCAAATCACCAACTATCGGCCTCAGGCTTCTAAAAGGACAGGATGACAAAGCCCTTTGTCAAAGACTGTCCCAACACTATGCCCGTTTTGACACCTCGTCAGCTGTGTCCAACTCCCCCCTCCCCCCAGCGCCACTGCCTCCATGGTCCCCACTTCATCAAAGGCGGGACCCCCCTCCTCCCCCCCTGCCCTTGCCATCAGTGAGCAGGACGTGCACAGACAGTTCTCCAGACTGAACCCACGCAAGGCTTCCAGTCCGGACGGCGTGTCTCCCTCCACCCTGAGACACTGTGCGGAGGAGCTGACTCCTGTCTTCACAGACATTTTTAACACCTCCCTGAAGTCATGCCACGTGCCGGCCTGCCTCAAAACCTCTACCATTGTCCCTGTCCCCAAGAAGCCACGGATCACTGGACTTAACGACTACAGACCTGTAGCGCTCACCTCTGTAGTCATGAAGTCCTTTGAGCGCCTGGTCCTGCCCCACCTCAAGACCATCACCACTCCCCTCCTGGACCCGCTGCAGTTTGCCTACAGAGCCAACAGGTCTGTGGACGACGCAATCAACCTGGCCCTCCACTCCATGCTGCAGCACCTGGACTCCCCGGGAACCTACGTCAGGATCCTGTTTGTGGACTTCAGCTCTGCATTCAATACCATCCGCCCCACTCTGCTCCAGGACAAGCTGTCCCTGCTCAACGTGCCTGACTCCCTCTGCAGGTGGATCACCGACTTCCTGACGGACCAGAGGCAGCATGTGCAGCTGGGAAAGACTGTCTCAGACTCTGTTAGCATCAGCACCGGATCACCCCAGGGATGTGTACTTTCCCCCCGCTCTTCTCCCTGTACACCAACTCCTGTACCTCCAGCCACCAGTCTGTCAAGCTGATCAAGTTTGCGGACGACACCACCCTCATCGGGCTCATCTCCAACGGCGACGAGTCCGTCTACAGGAGAGAGGTGGCCCAGCTGGCGTCTTGGTGCAGCCACAACAACCTGCAGCTTAACGCTCTGAAGACAGTGGAGATGATCGTGGACTTCAGAAAAGTCACAGCCCCTCTGCCCCCCCTTACCCTCACAGACTCTCCCATCACCACTGCGGATTCCTTCCGCTTCCTGGGCACCACCATCACCCGGGACCTCAAGTGGGAGCCGACCATCAGCTCCCTCATCAAAAAGGCCCAGCAGAGGATGTTCTTCCTGCGGCAGCTGAGGAAGCTCAAGCTACCCACCAAGATGTTGGTGCAGTTCTACACGGCCATCATCGAGTCCATCCTCACCACCTCCATCACCGTGTGGTACGCAGGAGCCACCGCCAGGAACAGACTAAGATTGCAGCGCGTTGTGCGCGCTGCTGAGAAGGTGATCGGCTGCAAGCTCCCATCCCTCCAGGACCTGTACAAATCCAGGACCCGGAGGTGTGCAGGTCGGATCATAGCCGACCCTTCACACCCTGGACACGCACTGTTTGCCCCCCTTCCCTCAGGCAGAAGACTTCGGTCCATTCAGACTAAAACCTCCCGCCACATGAACAGCTTCTTCCCCTCTGCCATCAGACTGCTGAACACTAAGTGACTTATTAGACTCTCGTGCACTACGTACAGCAGCTCAACCGGACTCATGACAATTATCGCTGTTTTCTTTTTGCACTACCGACTGCACTATGTGGAACTCCACAATATCTGCTGCTTGTTAATATATTTAAAAATTGCATAGATTAGTATTACTTATTCATATTCTTTTATTGCATGCATAGTTTTTTATCTTTAGTGCTACTCCATGTTTAATGTTGCAGCATTGCACCGAGACAAATTCCTAGTTTGTGTACTACATGAACAATGGCAATAAATCTGATTCTGATTCTAATAGGCTGTAAACAGCAGTAAATATACAAAGTAGGCTGCTTTTAAACAAGAAAAAATACTACTGAGGAGCTGTAGCATTTATTCTTGTTTGACAGGTGAAGCCTCGTGGAGCTCGGAGGCTTTTCTTCTAATTGTGAAGAAAAATATTCAAATCTGAGGTTTCTTTCTAAAGCGCATGACTAAAGCACCGACAGTTTCAATCCCATGCCAGCAGTAAAAGTTCAGAGACTGTGGTTGTTGTAATCTGCTGTTTTGTTGGGTTTTTTGTTCATTTATACCAGTGGCTCTTAAACTTTTTTTTTTTTTAATTCCCCATTTTGGAGAGCCAGACATTACCAAGCCCACCTACAGACAGCTAATTCTCTGCCCTTCCACACCCACAATGAATCTAGGAGCAAGCTAAGCCTTGTCACATTTCCGTTTCTTCTTGGCGTTTTTTTGTTAATTATCGTCCGGAATTTCTCTTTGGTCATCATTTTGACGGAGAGAGTTTTAAAAATTAGGTCATGATACAATTTTATCCATCCATCCATCTTCTACTGCTTAATCCTTCTTGGGTCACGTGGGGTGGAGGGTGGGGGGTGGGAGGGCTGGAGCCTATCCCAGCATCTTTGGACGAGAGGCAGGGTACACGCTGGACAGATCACCAGTCCATTGCAGGGCAGATATAATTTTATCAGTAACTTTAATTCTAATATGATAAAAACACTGAGTAGCTTTTACTTTCATTTTCAGTTTTAATTGTGAAACTTTTGACTTTGCAGGAAATAATCCCCCCTTCCCCCAACGGAAGGTTTAGATGCAAGTCTGGCCCTCGGGAAGTGAGGAAAAAATTTTGTGGCCCTCACTACCACCAAAGTCGCCCATCCCTGACCCAAAGCAATGAAAAATGCACAAGAGAGGTGAAGAAGAGAGTGCAGGCAGGGTGGAGTGGGTGGAGATGAATGTCAGGGGTGATTTGTGACAGAAGCATAGCAGCAAAAGTCAAAGGGAAGATTTACAAGATGGTAGTGACACCTGCTATGATGTATGGTTTGGAGATGGTGGCGCTGATAAAAAGACAAGAAATGGAGCTGGAGGTGGCAGAGTTGAAGATGCTAAGATTTTCCTTGGGAGTGACTCGGAGGGCCAAGATTAGAAATGAGTATATCAGAGGGACAGCTCAGGTTGAGCGGTATGGAGACAAAGTAAGAGAGGTCTGGCTGAGATGGTTTGGACATGTGCAGAGGAGGGATAGTGGATATATTTGACACAGGATGTTGAAGATGGCGCTACCAGGCAGGAGGAAAAGAGGAAGACCAGAGAAGATTCATGGCTGTAGTGAAGGAGGACATGGAGAGGGTTGGTGTTACAGAGGAAGATGCAAGTGATAGGGTGAGATGGAGGCAGATGATCTGCTGTGGAGACTCCTAAAGGGACCAGCCAAAAGAAGAAGAAGTCCCACAACTGGGAAATTTACAGGACTGCATCAGCGAAGAGACAGCAGTAATAAATAATAAAATAAGGCAAAAACATTAAATACACAATACAAAAAGTTAAAAAAGTAAAACAGTATTTACAGTAATAGTAAGCAGTTAAATTGTTCAGCAGTATATTTCACAGTTACGTACACAGTGTTCTTGCCAACCCTTGATAATAATGATATTAACAATGGATGTGAAAAGGAAAAATCCTTATTTGTGCAAAGAAGTAAACTAAACTTTGTAGTAGTACTATCGGTTTGTGGATTTAGATGCTGACAGACATTAAAATGGGTAAAGCTGAAGCAGGGTCGGTCGTATAATCCCATTGAGGTCCGGTTCTAATGTCGCAACCCGGGGGGGGGGGGGGGGGGATATTATATGTCCTTAAAAATGTAAAAACTTAAAATGAATCCCTGGAATATGCACAATATTCAGTTTAAAACACTGAAGTCGACATAAAATTAAAGTGGAAGTAGCAAAAATCAGTGCAGTTAAAAATTCATTGCATTCTGGCCACATTTTGAATTCAGTTCCCTCTTTTCTCGCTTTACTCAGGACATTTTGCACAACAGAAATGTGTCAGCAGTCAGCTGAATTGTTCCTGAGGCCTGATGAGTGGCCTCTACTTTCTCCATTCAGAATCATGTAGATTGTATCTGGGCTCTATAAAAAAAGATTGTCTTTGCTTTTCTTTTTTATAATTTATTTCTTTTTGTTTCAGTGAGGCCTTGTTCACACACAGAACTATTTTTTTAAACAGGGTTTTTCTTCCTCTATTACAAAAAAGTTGCATCCATATAGCACTGCTTAGAAAATCACTGTCTCCTAGAAGATGCACAGACACGTTCTGACACCTCCATTATTCAATACATTGGAAAAGTAACTGTATGTTTACTAGTGCGCCCCAGTAAATTAGAATATCATTGTGCTTGAAAATCTTCACCCTGAAAAAAGTTTTTAAACATTTTGTTTTTAATGCCCAAAAACTGTCTTTGCATGTGGATGCTAAAAACAGTTAAAAAAAATGTTCATGCATGGACAAAGCCTCAGGTTCACAAAAGTGCCACACACACACAGGTGCAATTTAGAAGATGATGTTCAGGTAGCATACCGATTTATTCTAAAACAACGCTGTGGACATACCAACCCTGTGAAACTGTCTGTTGAGACTAATGTGCAAAATAATTTGTAGACAACGGCAACAGTTTTTCTGTCTTAATTTGTTTTTGTGACACAACAGATAAACATCAGGCATCAGGAAACACTGCCATCAGTCAACAGTGTCAAAATCAGCCAATATATCACCAAACCTATACACCTAATTTTTATACACAACCCTAATGACCATTAGTTAATTTTTCTCCAAAATAAACGTAAACAAACAAAGCCTCAGGTACTCACAGCATGGACAGGAGAGGCGATATCAACATGAACCCAGACACCAGGCCAATCAAAACCCAGGTGAGACGCTATAAAGAGGCCAGCACAAGAGCTCTGAGCATTCTCTCGGTCCTGTGAAAACACAAGAAAGGGATGACTTTTTAACTTAAACTTTGGAACCTGTGAAAATAAACCTGGCAAGCAGCCCTAGAGAGAGACGACTTCTGGATGTTTGGGAAAAGTGTACTAAATTTCACTAAATAAAACAAATATATCTTTACAAAAACTTCACTTTGGAGATGTCTAGAGAATCATCTTCTGCAACCATTTTGGTGGTTCTAAATTTCATCACTGTTGGAGGGGTGCAGAGGTTTCCTGCTGATAGTTTCAATTTGAACTGTGAAGTATAAATGTATTTTCACACATTTATACACAACCCTGTTATTTTTATCAAGTTCAACCCTGCACAGGAAAATGTTGTGTTCTTAAGAATGATAAAGCTAAAACCCTAGCACTACAACACAAACAAATCTCAGCTGGCCTTTTCTCTTCAGTGACAACTACAACCAGCATGGGAAAGAATTAGTGAAGGAACTGGACAGCCTATGCCCCATTTCCACCAGTATCGCCTGGGCTTTACTTTTTTTTTTTTACTTGTTTCGGTTTTTCGCCATTTCCACCCAAGTCCTCACGGTTTAACCGTTACGATTTTCGTGCCTGTTCAGAGGCAGGGTACAAGCGAGCGAAAAGCGAGGTGTGAATTGACGTCAATCAACTGCTAAACGCTGATTGGTCAGGGCGTAACGTCACCAAACGCGTCCGTTTTGTTTTCTGTTGAAGCTACACGTCCGCCATTTGTAATTTCAGCGAGTAACCGCAGTGACTGGATTCAAAATTGTGTTCTCATATAACGATGTCCACGTGCAAGTTTATTCCATGAACAAACGATGAGGTGCAGACTTTTCTGTCTCTCGTAGCCGATGACTACATCCAGAGCGAGTTGGTGGGGCAACTTGCAATGAAAAAATATACCAGGAAGTGTCCGGCCTGCTATTATTGGCAGAGAATTTGGACTCGACACGGCCACGGAATTGGAAAACGGTGACGGTGAGTGTTGTTTTGTTATTGTCCGTCTTCTTGCCTTTCGGTCAAAAGCGCACTTTATTTTAGCAATAAAGAAAGTTGTTTGATTGTGGGCAATTGTGGTGATGGCTAGCCCGCTAATAGCTAGCTACCTCTGTACCTTGCTGCTACCTGGCATCAAGCGGCTGAATCGCGCTTTTATTTCAGTATTCACGTGAACAAAACGCTGACGTAAGCTTATTGTATTCTGGTTAAAAAGTTTTGTGTTTGCGGTACATGTTGCACTTTGTTTGTGAGCGTTATTGTGTGTTTTTTTCCTTCTATACACAGTTTTCAAATCCCTTGGGGTCCGCCTCACTGGACTGCCCCGGCATCTCCCGGTCAAGTGCTGGTAAGGCACAACAAGCTGAAAATTACCACCCGGTTGTTTTTATATGTGATTGTTTTCTATAGACGCATAACAAGGAATTTAAAATGTCTTTCTACGTTTATAAAAATACTAGATTCAGGGGTGTTCATAGCCACAGTGGCCCAGTGTTATAGGTGTGTTGGTGGTGAAATACTGTTGTATTTTCACAAAAAAAAAGCACATGTACAGACTTCAAATCAAAATGCTTGATTGAAATTCTTCAAGTCAGCTAACACTATTAACCCATTCTGATTTATGAGGCCACAGTACAAAGAAATTCTTTTAAAAATAACCCATTAAATCAAAATACTTTTTACAATTAATCCTTTTTGAAATGAAGGGGGGCCTAACCACATCACCACAGAAGTTTCTTATAGTCCACTCTACTGAGGGGCAACAACATGACAGTTGAGCTTAAATACAGCAACGAAGCATCCCACCACAGGCTTTCAACAGTTTAATTCCATATTATTTTTTCTGACATGTTTTGATCCGGTGTTATCTAAATACAATGACTTCTGTCTTTCATATAGGCAAGCTGAAAAGCAGCAACATTGCAGACCTTGCATCACTGATGGCCCAGAATCATGCTGAGGAGATGCGGATCCATGAAAGGATGCTCGAACAGCGCGAAAGACACCTGCAGTTAGCCGCATTAAGAAGGGATGAGCTGACAGAGACGGCTTCCTTCCATGGAGCCTTCCGAAACCATTTTGGCAGTCTGGTCGAAGTACTGAAAGCTCCCCATTTGTTAACATGTTTTGGGAATATTTGTAATGTAATAAAATGTTAGTCTTTTGGATAAAAGTGTGGTTTGTATATTATAACACTGGATGATAAAGGCGAATAATTACATACACATTCCATTGCCTCATATGACCCTAATCCTGCTGTTCAGCCATAAAGGTGTCAAGATTTTTAATGGTAATGTAATTGTTATTGTTAAATTTAATAAATATTACCACTGCTATATCCATTGCTTTACATTGGGTACAGTTTTTAAGTAAAATTGTAAGCAGTTGCACAGGTGTAATTTACATTCAGCAGTAGACACTGATAAAGGTGAAAGTCGAATTGGGTAAAAGGTAAGTACATGTGAATTGAATGTTATATCGGCATTCCAAATTCTGAGAATTCCAATAAATTATAAGCAGTCTAGTATAATATAAAGCGAAAATACCCATACATGTAAACCCAAATATAACATTTTCGATGTTGTAAACGTTGACATGTATATGATAAACCTATGCGATTGTGATTCAATAGATCCATAGTGATCTTTGGTTTGAAAAAGAAAATTATAATTTGGTGTTGGGCAGTGTGACAATGTCAGTGTATTTAGTAGGATTAAAAAAAGTTTCATCATAAAATTTCTAGGTTCATTGGCAATTCCATCAAACCAAAAGTGAGTTGTCTAGCTGCAGCATATTTTTTTTTTTTGAGTCATTTCTACGTTGTTTTAGTGTGTAATTAGCCACCACTGAACAGATAACCCTTATAAATAACAATAGATTGGAAAAATGATACACAATGGGCCTAGATTTGGATTGGCTTTTTTTATAATATCAATTATTTGGTAAGTTAAAGTTAACTGGAAGTATAACAAGTTTCCACATATAATTCCAAGGTCAATTGGCAATTCCATCAAATCAAAAGTGACTTGGCTAGCTGCAGCATTTTCTTTGCAGTCATTTTCTACGTTGTTTTAGTGTGTAATTAGCCACCACTGAACAGATAACCCTTATAAATAACAATAGATTGTACAATGATACTCAAATGATACACAATACAAAAAATGGGCCTAGATTTGGATTGGCTTTTTTATAATATTTTTAATTATTTTGTAAGTTAAAGTTAACTGGAAGTATAACAAGTTTCCACATATAATTCCAAGGTCAATTGGCAATTCCATCAAACCAAAAGTGCGTTGTATAGCTGCTGCTTTTTTTGGGAAGTCAGTTTATCATCAGTGTATCATTATTACACAATACACAAAATGGGTCTAGATTTGGATTGGCTTTTTTTAATAATATTATAAATTATTTGGTAAGTTAAAGGGGTTTAGGATTAAGCTTCTGCATAATTTTAAATTACCCCGGTGTTTCAGCATTTAATTAACCGTCTGTTAACATTTAACCGTTTTGAACAACAGAGGCGACGTAGTTTAAAAGTGCACAACATTTTATTTAAAAAACACGTTTGACATATGTATGCACATGAACACTGAACAAATGAAATGATCTCTGCTTCATATGCAGCTGCTTCAGATTCCTCCTGGGCAACCGCTATTCTCCTCTCCTGCTCCAACGTGTGTTGTCTCAATCCACATCGTCTTCTCCTGTAAAATTCTCTTGTCTCGTTAAAGACATTCATTGTGTTAAAAACCGTGGAAATCCTCCGCTCGTAATCCGCTATTTTTTTCTGTGTTGTTGAGGAGTCAGTCTCGTCCTTTATACGTCAGCAGTGTAGCGCCACCTCGATCCCGCCCACCCCAGCAATTCTCGGCTTTCCGCGGTTGTGATGGAGGCGCAGCCGCGGGAGAAACAAGTAGTAAAGAAAAGAAAAGAGTAGCGCAGAACTATATAGTGGAAATGTGGCTTTAGTTCAATATACGAGTTAGTGAAAACCAAGTAACTGAGCTCTCAGGAGTTCCTGTTTTCTCTCTTTTACAAAGATCAGAACACAAACGGTTGTTGTGGCTTTTGTCCAGCTAATGTTGTAGTGAAGGCCTTGTCAAGACCAGAGTCTCCCAAGACCAAGACCTTCATACACAATGATCTTGGTCTTGACTTGGTCTCTGCCTGGTTTGGTCTTGACCCATTAAGGTCTGGTCTTTCTAGACTATGGTCACAGTCTGGTCTTGACTACAACACCATGTCCAACAAAAAATTACCCTATTTGGTCATCCAGCTACTTTTTACAAAACATAATATCAATAGTTTACCAGCATAGCAATTATCAACATGGTTCTTCCATTACATACTGCAGTGGCACTGCTTATAAAAAACAGATAAATTTAGAGGTAGGGCTGTGTGATATGGAAAAAAAGTCATATCACGATATGTCATCTTATATCATGATATACATTTTGTGTAAATTCTACAGTTTAGATAATCATATAAAAAGGACCATCTCTTTTTTTACATGTACCATTTTCCCTCATAATCTTGCAGTGTTATAAAATAGTTTTGTAATGTGCACTGGAGACTTGATTCTCATAAATTCCAGGTTTTTCTTCTAAATCATATATGAATAAAAAGGAAACATCAATAAGTTAAATATTTCTTGAGCCAGAGGAGAATAGCAAAAAAACGACTGAAAATGAAAAAATTACCCATGGCTGTCACCTACAGACATAAATTAGCTGTTAGTTTAAATCAATGAAAATTTAAGTGTCAACCTGCAGACTGCCATTCTGGCCTGATTTAACCTGTTTGCTTTTTAGTAAAAATATTTCAAATTGGTCATAATCTGAAAATCAAAGACACAAAAGGTAATGTAATAAAATACATGTGATGACTTTAACTTTATTCATTATCACTACCTGACTAATTAAAATGATTAGAAATCAAATAAATTACATTAAGAGCCAACTTGCTCCTCCGACCAGTTTTAATTAATTTATTATTTATTTTGCATGTATGTGCCACCATCATACACTTTTGCAGCTTTAATAAAAAAAAATTTCAGACAAAACTAAGAAACTCAGCAGTAATTTACCCCCCCCGCCAAAATAAAACAAACAAACAAACAAACAAACAAAAAAAACAATGGTCCGCTATGGTTTCCAGTTAGCACAACTTAGCTTAAATGACGATCATTTAGCATTTTATAACTAGACATGGTGTTAACATTACTTACCTCCTATTAAAGCGAGGTTATCGAACTGCTAACTAATGCAGCACAATGAAAAACGGTCCCACATCCCTGGCAAACAGGAGTAGCAGCTATCTGAACCGGTAGTTTGGAGTTAGCATTAGCAACCACCGGACTGGAGCCTAGCCAGCCACCCACCTGTTGTTCCGCTGCACACAATCGAGCACTGCAGCGAAGAGACGAGCGCTGACAAGTAGTGGTGAGGTAGGAGCTTTACCAAATAAACGGGGGTATGGGCATTTTAAATATGATATAAATGATAGAGTATCCTATGAAACGATAGACGTTTTTATATCCTCATCCGATACATATCGTCATATCGCACAGCCCTATTTAGAGGCAGTCAGCTGTGATTTCACTGTTAGACAATTACTGAGTAACTTTCATAAAATTATGTACAGTGCTGTGAAAAAGTATTTGTTCCTTCCTGATTTCTTATATTTTTGCATATTTGTCTCACTTAAATGTTCAGATCAGATTCAGAGACAAGCCTTTGTTCTTTTTGGTCAGCAGTGGTTTTCACTTTGGAACTCTCCCATGGATACCGTTTTTGCCCAGTCTTTCTTATTGTTGAATCATGGACCAGTGTCCAAACTGAGGCAAGGCCTGCCGTTCATTAGATGTTCTGGGTTTTTGTTTCTCATCCATTTTTGAATTTCTTCAGATCAGCATAATCCTTCAGCCTACTTCCCTTTGTCAGACATGTTCTAATTAAGTGATTTCTTGATTCAACAGGTCTGGCAGTAATCGGACCTGGGTGTAGCTAGTGAAATTAACCTGTTGAACTCTGGGATTCCGCGGGCGGTCACGTCTCTGCGTCATAGTGCGTCTCAGTGCACAATGAAAAAAAAAAAAAAAAAAAAAGCTGCATTTCCGTTCTTCCAGTACAGACACAGCCGCGAACAGAAAGCCAAAGGAGTGTTTGATTGGTTTAGATTTGATTGACCTCTCATTTGACTAATAAGAGCCTTGAATTGGGTTTCTGAAACCTTGAAGAACCAATGACTGAAAACCTAGCAAGAAGGACCTGCCTACCAACGACCGCGAATACAACGAGCCAATTGAAGCAGAGAAGTTCGACGATTGTAACGCGTGCGTCTCCGTGCGTAAAATCTTTTTTGTCTAAGCCACTGGGTGACTCACATTGAGACCTGTGTGTAACGGTAGCGTTAGCCACTCTCAGCCATTAACCACTCTTTTTTTTTTTTTTATTACTACTGTTCTTATTTGTTTTGAAAAATGGTTCGCAAAAAACGCAATCATGGAAGCGGAGATGGTTTGACCGGGTCAGGTGACCAGAACCACGAGTCCGTAACAACTGGACCAGCTTCATGTTCGTCTGACAATGAGGAACAGATGTTCGCCAACGACACTGCTGTTGTGGACAGGTAAGTGTTATAAGCTAAATTATTCTTTATCAATGAAAATAGTAATAAAAATGATTTTTGACCGATCGGTAGTTACAACGGTCCATCATGGCCACAAGTTTTTTTGTGTGCCAAGCTCCTCTGTAGCCGGGGGGGGGGGGGGTGTTATCCTCTACATTGCAGATATTTTAGTATAATTTTTATTGCACTGTAGGTTATTTTTTCTTGTAAAAAAAAAAAAAAAAAAAGGCCACACATTTTTTACGTGGCATGTTTCTTTGTGTGGGGGGGGCTTGTTTGTTCATTCATTCATTCATTCATGAACAAACAACCCCCCCCCCCACACACACACACACACACACGCAGCCCTGAGTATCACCTTTCATTAGAGCCCAAGATGAAGCTTCTATGTTGAAGCATTCAAAAGTTATAGACGTTTTTCCAAACTGTGCCATTTGGCACAGTTTGGCACAGTTCAAAAACGCCTGGGAACAACCTGAGAAAAAAGCTGTGTAATATATTCATTTTTTGTGGTATTGTTACAAAATTTTGACCTCAGCTTGATAACACTTGGCTCTACATTTCTGTTGCATTTTCCAGCCAGTATCTGACAGCTGTGTGTTATTTGCAAGCATTTGTATCTAAAAAAACACCCAGGCGAACTTTATTTTCTTCAAATTCAGTATGTTTAGATGACTGTTACTCAGTGGCAGGAGCACTTAGAGAGATTATGACTGTTTTGCCAAAAAATTCAAAGTGTTTTCTTTTAAATGAGACCAACCCCATGAAGATGCTGCAAAGGGTTGAAGAACAGCTTTTGATTTACTTTGGGTATGTTATTTTTAGGCGTTTTTAGGGAAATTGACCAGAGTTCAAGGGGTTAAACTCAGTGGTTAATCACAGTTAATTTTATTTTACCTCCGCCAGGAGGTTATGTTTTTGCCGGGGTTTGTCTGTTTGTTTGTCTGTTGGTTAGCAAGATAACTCAAAAAGTTTTGGACGGATTTCGATGAAACTTTCAGGCGTTGTTGGAAATGGTACAAGGAAGAACTGATTAAATTTTGGGGATGATCCAGATCACCGTCCAGAAGAAAACCGCCATTATGGAAAATGCCATTTTCGTGAATAACTACTGAACCACTAATCCTATCATTGTCAATCCAATTGCTAGTCATATGTTTTCATGGTCAAGGAATCTGAAAACGTACACACAAACACTGTATGGGGGGAACTGTGGCCGCCATTACGGAAAATGCCATTTTCGTGAATAACCACTGAACCACTAATCCTATCATTGTCAATCCAATTGCTACTCATATGTTTTGATGGTCAAGGAATCTGAAAACGTACACACAAACACTGTATGGGGGGAACTGTGGCCGCCATTACGGAAAATGCCATTTGCGTGAATAACTACTGAACCACTAATCCTATCATTGTCAATCCAATTGCTTTAATAGTGCAGCACCGAGCGAGTAGTTCGACCTCCTTGTAGCCACAATTTTGAGATGTTTCTGTTTTGAACAGTGTTCAACTAAGGCAACACAACCACGAGATCCATAACTCAAGAAATCGTTGCAATAAACACACTGGGCTTTCCCTGGTACTTCGCATTTCGCTATGAAGTCGGCCATTTTTTCAACCACAACTTTGGTATTTTTACCGATCTTTACAGTCATTGACACAGTTTTTTTGAGCCATTCCCAACGAAACTTGTTCCTTATCCCTTTGTCGATTTCTAAAATTCTTGTTTTGTTGTCTTTCATGAGTTTTAGGTTCACCATTTTCACAAAATCGGGAAAACTCGGTTGATTGAACTGATTGAACTGTCCGCCATTTGCATTTCGCTCCACGTGTTGGATATGACAAAGGAAATCTAACAAAATCGCTGATTGGTTGCTTCAATAAGTATCAGCCAATCAGTGGCCTTGTTACATTACATTACTGATCTCGCTGGGTAGCGCATTCTGCGCGGTGGATTTTAGCAGCCGATCGAAAATACGACTCGCCGCTTATAACATACCTCACCCCCCCCCTAAAATTTTCTCCTCGAATTTAGACGATTCACGAGAATGACCCTAGACATGATCAAATCCGCGGAATTCCGCGGAGGATTCTCATCCCTGTTTATCATGTGTCTCGGTTAGAGGAGCTTTTGTCATATGTCACTTACTGCCACAGAGTTCTTCATGTCAGCCATGGCAGAAGTGAACTCGCTGAAGTGAAGCTCGGGGCAGTAAACCAGAGGGTGGGCCAGATCTCCACTGCTGCGACCGGCGCGAACGCACGCACCCTCCCACTGCTCACTGTTGGTCATCACAGCTGCGTGGTACTTCCCAGTGGAGATCCCCTAAACAGGAAAAAACAACCTTCAACAATCAACTGTACCTGGATGACAGCACAAAATCACCTGAATGTGGTTTTTGTACCTTCTCGGTATTGTGCAATGAGCGTCACCTACCTGTGCTCCAGTCAGCGTAGCCATATCCAGAATTATATCAGCAGACAGATCTTTGCTTGCATACACCACTCCATCAGCCAGCACCAAGCGACCCTCAGCATCAGTGTTGTTGATTTCCACTGTCCTTTAGAAAACACAGTGTATAAACATTTTACATTGCAGCTCTTCTTCACTCCTGTAGATTCAGCATGGAAAAAAAATTATATCAAATGTGGGTCATGTGCAATCACACCATGGGAGAACACAAGGAGTGAAAATCAAAACTGGTAATTTGATGCTTAGTGTGGCAATACAAACGCCAACTAAACACTACATTATGACTATGTAAAAGTATCTCACTTTCCAGAGTAGAGTGTGTGTATATCATCAGGCCGTGTGGCTCTGGGTCCAACTGAGTTTTCTGCAAGACAAAACACTGCGTGGAGGTTGTCCTTAAAGCCCTGAAGCAAACAGAGTCGAGAGTCTGGTTAAGAAAACAATGACTCAGCAGAGAGACAGAGGAGGATCAATGTCAGCTGTAGCAGAATAAATCCAAGGGTTCCTTCACCTGTTTAACTGTAGCTTTGAAAGCTCCCAGAATGGCAGCAGCCCCACCACAGTCTCTCTTCATCCCTGGCATTGTGGTCTAAAGAAGACAATACATGTGATGACTTAATGGGATCTGTAATGATGCATCCCTATCTGTGAGGACTATGACAGAGACCCCATTTTCTCTTTAGCATTTTAAACTCAGAAAGCACTTTTGAAGCGTGACTGACACAAGAAAAAGCATGTGCATATGTGCAGATTACTGAGAAGTCGATTTAACCAGAGTGTGGAGGCTCAAGAATCAAAGACCCTGGGGAGCTGATAAGCTTTTAAAAAGAGGAAACTGAAAAGGTGTACAATGAATAGGTGAGAATTAGGGAAGTTAATGACTGACTTTCGATTAATTGTCGATAAGAATTTAGTCAACTAAATTAAATTAGTTGTCAATTAATTGATAACTCAGCAGTCCTTTTCAATGGGAGCTTATTCTATGAAATGTAGTGGGGTTGTGTCCAGACGGGGGTGCACATGGTCACCCACTGCTGCATTTCAACCAAAAAAGCAGAAGAAGACGCTAAGCCAGCAGACCACATGCATGTGCTGTGCAGGGCGAAAAAACTCACCCTTCCAGGTTACGTCAGAGTGCCACAACAAATTCTAATAGCACACAAGCTTGAAGGTCCACCTGCTTCAAATTAACATAGCAGAGAAATGGACCAAAGCAAAGAAAAAGACAACACAAGCGCAAAAACCCATCCCCACTGCCCTGCGCCACAAGACGGAAAAGCAGACTGGACTCAAGTCACCACTGAGGTAACAGACAACAGAGGAGCCCAGATTGTACTGGTTTGTGTGGATTGCTGGGGTACTGTGATATGTTGAGCATGCAACAGATGAAGCAGCTCACAATTTATTTTCCTGTTAAAACAGTCTACCAGCACATCTCAGTAAATTAGAATGTTAAAGTTATTTTTTTGTAATTAATTTAACTAAAAAAGATAAATTTGTGATATTGGTAGTAGTTTTTAAAATAAAATAAAAATCATGACATCTGTAATTTACTGAGATGTACCAGCACATAGTACACACTATACAGTACAAAATTTATTAAACTACAAAAAATAACATTGTCTATAGTAAAAAAAAAAAATGCATATGGTACAATAAATCATTGAGGAATAGGATGTTCATGTTTTATTCAGTATATCAAAAACAGCAATTAACTTTTTATATATTAAAGATAGAAAGACCGTATTGTACCGAGGGAAATTCAGATTCTCAAGAAAATTGCCATTTATCAATTAATCGTTAATCGATCGATAAGATGACTCAATTAACAATTAATGAATTGATAACTTGCATCCCTAGTGAGAACACACAGCTGAAATATTTGCTATGTACAGTGCATCCATAAAGTATTCACAGCGCTTCACTTTTTCCACATTTTGTCATGTTACAGCCTTATTCCAAAAGAGATAAAATTCATTTTTTTCCTCAAAATTCTACACACAATACCCCATAATGACAACATGAAAAAAAGGTTGTTTTTAAGATTTTTGCAAATTTATTAAAAATAAAAAACTAAGAAATCACATGTACGTAAGTATTCACAGCCTTTGCCATGAAGCTCAAAATAGAGCTCAGGTACATCCTGTTTCCACTGATCATCCTTGAGATGTTTCTACAGCTTAATTGGAGTCCACCTGTGGTAGATTCAGTTGATTGGACAAGATTTGGAAAAGCACACACCTGTCTAGATAAGGTCCCACAGTTGACAGTGTATGTCAGAGCACAAACCAAGCATGAAGTCAAAGGAATTGTCTGTAAACCTCCAGACAGGATTGTCTCGAGGTACAAATCTGGGGAAGGGTACAAAAAAATTTCTGCTGCTTTCAAGGTTCAAATGAACACAGTGGCCTCCATCATCCATAAATGGAAGAAGTTTGGAACCACCAGGACTCTTCCTAGAGCTGGCCGGCCGTCTAAACGGAGCAATCTGGGAGAAGGGCCTTAGTCAGGAAAGTGACCAAGAACCCGATGGTCACTCAGTCAGAGCTTCAGCGTTGCTCTGTGGAGAGAGGAGAACCTTCCAGAAGGACAACCATCTCTGCAGCAATCCACCAATCAGGCCTGTATGGTAGAGTGGCCAGAAAGAAGCCACTCCTTAGTAAAAGGCACATGGCAGCCCGACTGGAGTTTGCCAGAAGGCACCTAAAGGACTCTCAGACCATGAGAAACAAAATTCTCTGGTCTGATGAGACAAAGATTGAACTCTTTGGCATGAATGCCAGGCGTCATGTTTGGAGGAAACCAGGCACCGCTCATAACCACGGCAATGGTGGTGGCAACATCAAGCTGTGGGGATGTTTTTCAGTGACAGGAACTGGGAGACTAATCAGGATAGAGGGAAAGATGAATGCAGCAATTTACAGAGACATCCTGGATGAAAACCTGCTCCAGAGCACTCTTGACCCCAGACTGGAGCGACAGTTCATCTTTCAGCAGGACAATGACCCTAAGCACACAGCCAAGATATCAAAGGAGTGGCTGCAGGACAACTCTGTGAATGTCCTTGAGTGGCCCAGCCAGAGCCCAGACTTGAATCCAATTGAACATCTCTGGAGAGATCTGAAAATAGCTGTGCACCGACACTTCCCATCCAACCTGATGGAGCTTGAGAGGTGGTGCAAAGAGGAATGGGTGAAACTGCCCAAAGATAGGTGTGCCAAGCTTTTGGCATCATATTCAGAAAGACTTGAGGCTGTAATTGCTGCCAAAGGTGCATCAACAAAATATTGAGCAAAGGCTGTGAATACTCATGTACATGTGATTTCTTAGTTTTTTTATTACCTCCGCCAAGGAGGTAATGTTTTTGCCGGGGTTTGTCTGTCTGTTTGTCTGTCTGTCTGTTGGTTAGCAAGATAACTCAAAAAGTTTTGGACGGATTTCGATGAAACTTTCAGGCATTGTTGGAAATGGTACAAGGAAGAACTGATTACATTTTGGTGGTGATCTGGATCACCGTCCACAAGAAAACCGCCATTACGGAAAATGCCATTTTCGTGAATAACTACTGAACCACTAATCCTATCATTGTCAATCAATTGCTAGTCATATGTTTTCATGGTCAAGGAATCTGAAAACGTACACACAAACACTGTATGGGAGGAACTGTGGCCACCATTACGGAAAATGTCATTTTCCTGAATAACTACTGAACCACTAATCATATCATTGTCAATCCAATTGCTAGTCATATGTTTTCATGGTCAAGGAATCTGAAAACGTACACACAAACACTGTATGGGGGGGAACTGTGGCCGCCATTACGGAAAATGTCATTTTCCTGAATAACTACTGAACCACTAATCCTATCATTGTCAATCCAATCAAATTGCTAGTCATATGTTTTCATGGTCAAGGAATCTGAAAACGTACACACAAACACTGTATGGGGGGAACTGTGGCCGCCATTACGGAAAATGTCATTTTCCTGAATAACTACTAAACCACTAATCATATCATTGTCAATCAAATTGCTAGTCATATGTTTTCATGGTCAAGGAATCTGAAAACGTACACACAAACACTGTATGGGGGGAACTGTGGCGCTTGGCGGAGGTCTGCGCTCTCCGAGTGCTTTTCTAGTTTTTAATAAATTTGAAAAAATCTCAAAAAAACTTTTTTCACGTTGTCATTATGGTATTGTGTGTAGAATTTTGAGGAAAAAATGAATTTAATCCTTTTTGGAATAAGGCTGTAACATAACAAAATGTGGAAAAAGTGAAGTGCTATGAATGCTTTCCGGATGTACTGTATACTAAAAGTTTAATCATCTAGAACAATGCATTTATTTTCTTATTTTCCTTTTAGGCATGTAACAAAAGGACAGTATTAACAATATGTTAATGATAAATGAGCAAAATTGGAGGCTGTAACTACGGTATATAAGAACTTCATAGTACTATGCAGGGTTTCTTCTGGTAACATTTCTCGGTGGCGGGCCACCGCGCCAAAAAATTTACCGCTGCGCCAAAGAGATATGAATTTAAGAAAAATATATGAAGCAATAACTTTCTGCAAGCGCGCACATGAACAACGCGCGTGGCCATCATCCGCACGGAGTTTAGAAGCACCCCGCCCATGCGAGCTTTCCAGTCAGTCAGCAGGCAGCGTCTCGCTAGCAGCAGCAGCATCTTCGTGGAAAAGGAGTGAAAACCGGGAAGTCAAACAGCAGAAATACACTATTTAAAGAGAAACTTTGTGAAGAAGTCTGCCGTTTCTTCGTTGGTGAAAATCCTGGTGTGTCAGCGCCTTGGCGCTACCTATCGGGCAGAAGTGAAACTACAAATGATGGCTGTGTGCATACATCAACCACTTGGCCTGGGTAGATGAAAAAAGTGAGCATGAACAGTGCCCTGTGCGTGCTGGGCTCATCCAAAGCGTACGCGGACCAAGGCGGACAAGAGGGGAAATGCAGCATGAATAAGGCTTGACTGTCCGACAGAAACATGAGTTTATTTAAGCATTTTACATGTGGAAAAAAATATAAGAGGTACGTAAGCACTGGAGGCATTTATCATGGTTTTAACCCGCTGGGAACGGGAGCAATAATGGAAGAGTCACTTAGCTAAGAGATGTGGTCAGAATTCAAATGCAGCCGGCTTCATATGAAGGGAAAGGCAAGGGGGACTACTGAATTGCTGAGGATATATTTCACCAGCCACTACAATATTAAGTTATGTTGTCGAGACAGAAATGAGCAGGCGAGGCAGTGAGCTGGATCAGAGTAGACTTTATTCTCTCTCTATCCATCAGTCAACAAGAAGCATAACCCAGGTCACTGGCATCTGTCACATACCTTACATCCTCGCCTAGCGACCTGGGGGGGTTCACATCACAATACATACAATTACAATCCCCTTTGTCACCCAGCCTGTCGGCGCATTATTATGTAGTCCAGTGGAGAATGCGTATTATCATTCAGTCCGGTGGAGAAGGCGCATTCTCATGCGGTCCTATGGAGAAAACCACAGTCTGCTCTACATACCCGTCTAACAGCCTTTTAGTGTCTCCTTCTTTGCCATTCAGTCTGAGTGGAGAATGTAATGTCTAGGCCCCCCCCCCCCCCGAAAACTCAGAATGGGCCTTAACCCTCATGTCCTGTGGGCTTCAGCCGACGTCCGTAGCGGCTGTAATGGGGGGTCACTGGCTGTGAGACGCTACTGTGCCGATGAGGCACTCCTGGAGTTGCGTCCGTCTGTGGGGGAACAATGGGGGGGTTGGGGGGGAAAACACATCTTCACCATGCCATTGTGACTGAGCTGACGAGTCATTTACCTAGGGAGTTCTCAGTGGGGGTCGTCCGCGCCGAGGAGCTCGGGCCAACACCACCTGCTCGTCTGCTAATATGAAGGCGGGCTTAAGCCTGTCTATGCAGATTGTTTCTCTGTGTCCCCCCAAGTCTAACACAAAATATTTATCCCCAGGTTCCAACACATTGAACAGGCCATCGTAGGGCGGGCACAACGGGGTCCGGTGGGCATCGTGCCTGACAAACACGAAAGACGCATCCTTCCAAGTCCTTGGCACAAAAGCGCGGGGAAAACTGTGGTGTGCCAGGCCGGGTATCATCCCTGCCTCTGCGCTATGTAGTGAAAGCGGGGATGGATCGGTGTTCAGCGCGGGATTGTCAGGCAAAAATTCTCCGGGGAGCCACAGTGGCTGGGAAAAAATAAGCTCTGCTGGGGAGGCAGCCAAATCCTCCTTCGGTGCTGAACGCAACCCTAATAGAACCCACGGCAACCGGTCCACCCAATTTGCATCCGTAAGCGAAGCCCTGAGCGCCGCTTTAAGCGACCTATGGAAACGCTCGCATAACCCATTGGCCTGGGGGTTGTACGCGGTCGTGCGATAAATGGTGATGCCCAGGCTCTGGGCCATCGTGGACCAGAGGTTGGGAACGAACTGCGGGCCCCGGTCGGACGTGATATCCGAAGGGGCGCCGAAGTGTGCCATGCATGTCGCCAAAAAAGCGCGTGCAACTTCTGCGGACGCGGTGGAAGCTAGCGGCACCGCTTCAGGCCAGCGCGTGGTGCGGTCCACCACTGTCAGGAGGTGCGTTAACCCCTGCGATAGCAGGAGGGGGCCCACGAGGTCCACGTGAACGTGGTTGAACCTCTTAGCCGGGACATGGAACGGTTCAAGGGGGCCCTTTGTGTGCCTGTGCACCCTGGCTCGTTACGCAGGCTGCAGCCTACTCTTTCACCTGTTTGCGCAGGCTCAGCCAGATGAACTTTGCTGCCACCATTTTGACTAACGCACGCACTCCCGGGTGCGCCAGGGAGTGAACCGACTCGAAAACCCAGCGGTGCCAAGCACGTGGGATCACCGGGCGCGGGTGGCCTGTGGAGACGTCACAGATTGGGGGGGCTCCCCGTCTTGCAGTACTCTGCTCTCCAGCCTTAACCCTGTTGGTCCAAACTGGAGCGCGCAAACGTCCGCGTTGCCAGTCTGCTCGCCGGCCATGGCCGTGTAATCTATCCCTACGTAGACTGGGGCCACTAATGCGCACGAGAGGCAGTCTGCCACCACGTTGAGTTTACCGGCCACATGCTGAATGTCGGTCGTAAACTCCGAGATTGCGGCCAGCTGTCTCTGCTGCCGGGCCAACCATGGTTCTGAAACCTTGGCCATAGCGTACGTTAGCGGCTTGTGGTCCACAAACGCAGTGAAGCTGCGCTCTTCCATCCAGAACTGGAAATGGCTATGGCCATGTGGAGAGCAGTAACGCCCTGTCGAACACACTGTATTTATGCTCACTGTCGCGCAAAGACCTGCTAAAAAAGGCGAGCAGCTGCCAAGAACCGGCAACGCGCTGCTCCACGACAGCCCCTACGGCCACGTCCGATGTGTCGGTAGTGAGCGCTATCCGAGCCGCTGGGTCTGGGTGCGCCAGTAGTGCGGCGTTCACTAGGGCTGTTTTGGCCTTGGAAAACACCTGCTCTTGCTCAGGAGTCCAGTTGACTCTGTCCACCGGTTTCCGTTTCTTAAGCGCGGCGTACAACGGCTGCATGAGCTGGGCTGCGCGGGAGAAGAAACGGTTGTACAAGTTAACCATCCCCAAAAATTCCTGCAACGCCCTGACCGTCTGAGGCCAGGGAAAATCTGCCACTGCACGCACTTTGCCTGGTAAGGGTATCGCGCCCTCCGGTGAGATGCAGTGGCCCAAAAAGTCGATTACCGTAACCCCAAACTGGCACTTCGCCAGGTTGATTATTAACCCGTGCTCTTCCAACTTCTGGAAAACCGTCCTGAGGTGGGCTACGTGTTCATCCTCGGATGCGCTGGCCACCAGGATGTCGTCCAGGTAGAGGAACACAAACGGCAGATCGCGCAGCACCGCATCCATCATGCGTTGGAATGTCTGTGCCACGCCTTTTAACCTGAAAGGCATGCATAAGAACTCAAAAAGACCAAACGGGGTTATTACTGCTGTTTTGGGTCTTCCGCGCGCACTGGGACCTGGTGGTACCCGCGGACCAGGTCCACCTTGGAAAAAATGTGTGCCCCGGTGAGGTCGACGGAAAAATTGTGAATATGGGGGATTGAGTAGCGATCATGCGCTGTGGCGTTGTTTAATCTGCGGAAATCTCCACAGGGTCGCCACGATCCCTCTGCTTTAGGCACCATATGTAGCGGGGATGCCCATGGGCTGTTTGAGCGCCTGATGACGCCCAACCTTTCCAAGTTGGCAAACTTCTCGTGCGCACTGGCCAGTTTAGCTGTGTCCAGGTGCCGAGGGCATGCGACAACGGGCTGCCCTGTGGTGGTAATGAAGTGCTCCATCCCGTGTTTAGTGACGGCCGCAGAAAACGTCAGAACTGTGAGTGCTGGGAACTGGGTGAGTAGTGTGTGGAACTTACCCCCTGGAGCTGTGACGTTGGCTAGAGTTGTGGACCCGGCTCCTCTAGCTGTACAGGGCAGAGAATCAAAAGACATTGCGTTAATCAGGCGTCTGTTAGCCACATTGACTAATAGTCTGTGTGCACACAAAAAATCTGCGCCTAAAATGGGGGAGTTACATGCCGCTATGACGAAGGTCCATTGGTATGTATGGCCGTGCAAGGATATAGTCAGTGTCCTCTCACCAAAAGTCTTAATGTTTGAGCCGTTTGCGGCTGCCAGCTCGGGGCCGCTACTTCCCACCAGCCGGTCTGTGTAGGACGGCAGGATGAGGCTCTTTTGGGAGCCGGAGTCCAGAAGGAACCGTCTCCCCGAGCGTGAGTCCGTCACATAGGGCAGCTTGGTTGTTTCACCGGCGGTCACAGCTACTACCGACTGCCGGTCCTGGCGTTTCCCGAGCGCTTGAACTGGCACGG
This sequence comes from Pholidichthys leucotaenia, assembly GCA_020510985.1. NCBI lineage: Eukaryota > Metazoa > Chordata > Actinopteri > Cichliformes > Pholidichthyidae > Pholidichthys > Pholidichthys leucotaenia. The sequence goes on from CM035837.1 coordinate 143,961,568, forward strand.
TGGCATGCATCAGTGTACGTCTTCTCCAAAGCGGCGGTGGTAGAAGCACAGCGTGTCCCTCTGGTGCTTTTTGGCCTCCGCTGCGGCCACCGTCGCTGGCTCCTCGCCCTCGCTGGCCGTCTCGCTGGGTTCCGACACCGCTGCATTCACAGCAAAGGTTCTGGTCGCCAGGATAATCCGATCTGCCTCTTGTGCCAGCGCCCGGTAGTTCAGCGTGGCCAGCAGCGGCCAACTGGCAAGGACCGCTCTGGCCGCTGTCGGGAGGTTCCAGAAGAAAAGGTGGGCTAAGAGGAACTGCCCGTCATCTGTGCCCATCAACGCCAACATCTTCTCCATTAATTCGACCGCCGACCCATCTCCCAACTTGCAGCGCATCAGGAGCCTTTCCGCTCTCTCACAGTCCGAGAGCGTGTAGCGCTGGGTCAGCGTGGTCTTGAGAGTGTCATATTTGTCGTGGGCTGGGGGCCGTTGGGAGCAGGCTCGCCACCTGCTGTGTTGTGCGTGTGTCCATTGCTACAACCATGTAGTAGTACTTGGTGTCATCTGCCGTCACTCCACGGAGCGCGAACTGGGCCACGGTGTGGAGGAACCAAGACTTCGGGTCATGTAGCCAAAAGTCTGGGAGCTTGACCAAAACGGTGCACACGGTCCTGGCGCCTCCAGTCCGGGTCGTCTCCGGGGTGTTTGCATCGAGTTCCATTATATGTCAAAGGTCACCAGTGTAGAGAGAGAAATGAGCAGGCGAGGCGCTGGATCAGAGTAGACTTTATTCTCTCTCTATCCATCAGTCAACAAGAAGCATAACCCAGGTTGCTGGCATCTCTCTTTTATACCTTACATCCTCGCCTAGTGACCTGGGGGGTTCACATCACAATACATACAATTACAATCCCCTTTGTCACCCAGCCTGTCGGCGCATTATTATGCAGTCCGGTGGAGAATCCATATTATCATTCAGTCCGGTGGAGAAGGCGCATTCTCATGTGGTCCTATGGAGAAAACCACAGTCTGCCCTGCATATCCGTCTAACAGCCTTTTAGCGTCTCCTCCTGTGCCATTCAGTCTGAGTGGAGAATGTAATGTCTAGGTCCCCCACACCGTTCCCAATTATGTACCTGGCAAGTTAAGATGACCGAAATTCACAAAGTCAATGACTTTAATCCGTCAGCAGCCTTCAGACAAACTAAACGTGCCAGCAGTTGGACTTCAAAATAAGGGAGGGTGGACTTCCAGGAAGATGGCGGAGAGGCATAACGCTTAAACAGAGAGCTCTCCCTAGTCGGATTAAAAATCTTTGGTAAATGGCCAACTCGACATAAATAGATCAATAAACCAAGGGATGAAAACACGAAGAACCCGGGCACACGGACAAAAGCAGGGTAAAACTAAAGAATCCCTCTTCAACAACGCTGGAGAAATCGCTGAACACGAGGCCCAAAAAAACGAGGTGACTACAACAGAGAAAATGGAGGACACCAACCTCGATGTTATGAACACTGGCTTCGCCAATATAAGTAAGGACATAAAAGACTTCAAGCAACAACTCCAACAAGATTTAACGGCTCTTAAGGAAGAACTGAAAAAAGAGATGAAGGAGGAAATTATGGGTCTCCGAAAAGAAATGGACCACAAGCTAGCAGAAACCATGGAGGAACTGCGCACTCAACGGGCATGTATGGCAGAAGCACAGGCTCGAATATCAGATTTGGAAGACTGGAAGACTGAGGCAAGCGAGCTGCTGCAGACCCTGACGGCACAAACACAGAGGATGCAGGAAAAAATAACCGACCTGGAGAGCAGGTCCAGGCGGAGCAATATACGCATCTTCTGGATTCCGGAGGGCACTGAAGGCAACTCGATGACGAAATTCATAGATCAATTCTTAAAAAAAGAGCTTGAGCTGCCCGATGAAACAGACCTGCAGATCCAACGAGCGCACAGAGCCTTGGCACAGAACCCGAACCCAAACTCTACACCCAGGTCAGTTGTGGTAAACTTTTTAAAATACGACGTAAAGGAAAGAATCCTGACACAAGCGTGGAAAAAAAAGATAGGAGTTGGCGACAAACAGATATTCTTTTGACCATGACTACCCGACAGAAATTGTGCAGCAGCGAAAGAAATATGCCAACATTAAAAAAATGCTGAAAGAGAAAAAAATTACATTCCAAACGCCGCTAACGAAGATGAGAATTCACTGGGAGGATGGCGTGAAAACCTACAACACGGCCAGAGAGGCAGCGCGGGACATGAAGGAGCGAGGCTTTGTGGGGAGCGTACCCGAGGAAGCGGCTGGAGCAGCGGCGGCACAGAGCACATCGAGACAGCCAGAGTGGAGGCGAGTGAGCGGCAGAGGGCAGGGGACGGACGTGGCGCACCGAGCCCAGGAAAAACTGCAAGGCTTTCAACGGAAAGCCTAGATTATAACAAAGATTAAGAAGGGCACAGAAGAAATGAAGGCCAAGAAGACAAGGTAAAAGAGAAACAAACAGCTAGGAGAGGTTAAAGTGATTTTTGTTGGACATTTCTAGACTAATGACTATTACTTGGATAGTAACTACAGGTCTAGGGAGGGTCCCTCACTCCGTGAGGACATTCCCTCCCCCCTCCAACAGGGACCAGTGGGCAGAAGAAAGGCCCAAAGTACGGAGGTCGAGATTTGTTAATGTGTTTTTGTACATATATGTGTTAGTTTTGTTGTTAAAGGGGTTAGGAGCACAAGTTAAAAAAATGGAAAAACATGAATATGGTTAAAAATCTTAAGACAATGACATTAAATGTGAATGGTCTGAACTCACCTGTTAAAAGGGAAAGAATAATAAGAAAATTCAAGAAGGAAAAAGCCGAAAATATATTTATGCAAGAGACACATTTGAACAAGACAGAACATGAGAAACTAAAGAGATTTGGCTATAAGAACTCCTACTACAGTTCATTTAAGGGAGGAACTAAAAGGGGGGTTATGATACTAATTTCAAATAAAATACAATTTGAATGTGAACAAGAAATCCAGGATAAAGAAGGCAGATATATAATAATAAAGGGAAGAATAGATGGTATGCAGATCACATTAGTGAACATCTATGCCCCACCAGAAAGTGACAAGGGTTTTTTTCAACAACTGTTTGACCTCATAGCAACACACAGTGAAGGAGTCCTAATTTGTGGAGGAGGCTTAAATGCCGTCATGGATCATGAAGTTGACACAACAAGTGTTAAGAAGACAAAAAAACATGTAACAAAGTTCATAAGAACCTCACTGGCAGAAATGGGTATGGTAGACATATGGAGGGACCTGCACCCACTCGAAAAAGACTATACACATTATTCAGCAGTCCATAAAGCTGACTCCTGTCTTCACAGACATTTTTAACACCTCCCTGAAGTCATGCCACGTGCCGGCCTGCCTCAAAACCTCTACCATCATCCCTGTCCCCAAGAAGCCACGGACTACAGACCTGTAGCGCTCACCTCTGTAGTCATGAAGTCCTTTGAGCGCCTGGTCCTGCCCCACCTCAAGACCATCACCACCCCCTCCTGGACCCGCTGCAGTTCGCCTACAGAGCCAACAGGTCTGTGGACGATGCAGTCAACCTGGCCCTCCACTCCATCCTGCCGCACCTGGACTCCCCGGGAACCTACGTCAGGATCCTGTTTGTGGACTTCAGCTCTGCATTCAATACCATCCGCCCCGCTCTGCTCCAGGACAAGCTGTCCCTGCTCAACGTGCCTGACTCCCTCTGCAGGTGGATCACCGACTTCCTGACGAACCGGAGGCAGCATGTGCGGCTGGGAAAGACTGTCTCGGACTCTGTAAGCATCAGCACCGGATCACCCCAGGGCTGTGTACTTTCCCCCCTGCTCTTCTCCCTGTACACCAACTCCTGCACCTCCGGCCACCAGTCTGTCAAGCTGATCAAGTTTGCGGACGACACCACCCTCATCGGGCTCATCTCCAACGGCGACGAGTCCGTCTACAGGAAAGAGGTGGCCCGGCTGGCGTCTTGGTGCAGCCACAACAACCTGCAGCTTAACGCTCTGAAGACAGTGGAGATGATCGTGGACTTCAGAAAAGTCACAGCCCCTCTGCCCTTACCCTCACAGACTCTCCCATCACCACTGCGGATTCCTTCTGCTTCCTGGGCACCACCATCACCTGGGACCTCAAGTGGGAGCCGACCATCAGCTCCCTCATCAAAAAGGCCCAGCAGAGGATGTTCTTCCTGCGGCAGCTGAGGAAGCTCAAGCTGCCCACCAAGATGTTGGTGCAGTTCTACACGGCCATCATCGAGTCCATCCTCACCACCTCCATCACCGTGTGGTACGCAGGAGCCACCGCCAGGGACAGATAAGACTGCAGCGCGTTGTGCATGCTGCTGAGAAGGTGATCGGCTGCAAGCTCCCATCCCTTCAGGACCTGTACATCTCCAGGACCCGGAGGCGTGCAGGTCGGATCATAGCCGACCCTTCACACCCTGGACACGCACTGTTTGCCCCCCTCCCCTCAGGCTGAAGACTTCGGTCCATTCAGACTAAAACCTCCCGCTACATGAACAGCTTCTTCCCCTCTGCCATCAGACTGCTGAACACTAAGTGACTTATTAGACTCTCGTGCACTATGTACAGCAGCTCAACCGGACTCATGACAATTACCACTTGTTTTCTTTTTGCACTACCGAATGCACTATGTGGAACTCCACAATATCTGCTGCTTGTTAATATATTTAAAAATTGCATAGATTAGTATTACTTATTCTTATTCTACCTTTTATTGCATGCATAGTTTTTTATCTTTAGTGTTACTCCATGTTTAATGTTGCAGCATTGCACCGAGACAAATTCCTAGTCTGTGTACTACATGAACAATGGCAATAAATCTCATTCTGATTCTGATTCTGATAAAGTACACTCTAGAATAGATTGCTTCCTTATGAATGAAGGTGACAGACACAGGGTGAGAAATTGTCGGATTGGAGGGGCAGAAATATCAGATCATAATCCTATATACATGGAAATATATTTAAACAATAGAAAACGACAAACAACATGGAAACTTAATGTAGGACTATTAAATGATGAGAAAATGAAAGAAAGAATAAAGGTAAACATAAATGAGTATATCGAGGAGAATGATAATGGAGAAGTGGACCCAACAATACTATGGGATGCACTAAAAGCCGTGTTAAGAGGTAAATTAATTGTTGAATCAGGAAAAGCAAAAAAGTCTAAACTGGAATCATATGAACAAAGATGTGAGAGACTGAGGGAATTAGAACGTAAACATCAAAACACAAATGACCCAAAAATATATCGAGAAATTAAGGAAGAAAAAATAAAGATAAAAGAAATATAAATAGATGAAATTAAAAGGAAAAATAGATATTTAAAACAAAAATATTATGAAACGGGACCAAAGGCCACAAAACTGCTGGCAAAACGGTTAAGAAAACAACAAACAGTGAATAATGTATATAAGATTAAGGACCCCATCACAAATAAATCCACAGTTACCCCAGAAAACATTGAAGAAATATTCCATAAATTCTATCAAGAACTATACTCGCAACCTGAAGAGACAAATGTTAAGGATATTAAAAAATTTCTATGCACATTGGACTTGCCATCAATAGGAAACCAACAAAATGAAAAGCTAACAGCAGAAATAACAGCACAAGAGATTAAAGATGTGATTAAGTCACTAAAAAAATGGTAAATCACCAGGTAGTGATGGATACCCCTCTGAGTTTTATAAACTGTTTATAGAAGAACTCACACCACAGCTCCTAAAGTCATTTAATTGGACATTAAACAACAACAAAATACCTCCATCAAGGAACGAAGCCATTATTTCAGTTATTTTAAAGCCAGGGAAAGATAGGGAACAATGCGGAAACTATAGGCCAATCTCTTTATTAAATGTGGATTATAAAATATATACAACAATTATCTGTAAACGAATAAAGACATTCTTGACGGAATTGATAGAGGATGAGCAAACTGGTTTCATAGAGGGACGCCAAACACATGATAATATCAGGAGAACAATACACATAATCAAATACATAAAGAAAAGAAAAGCGCAGTAATAATGAGTTTAGACGAAGAAAAAGCATTTGATAGGGTTAATTGGATGTTCCTATATAATGTGCTGTAACGCTTTGGATTTAACGAAGTCAGTGCAATGCATAAAGACACTATCAAAAACCTGTGGCAAGAATCAAGATAAACAGTAGCTTAACAGACAAAGTAAATATACAAAGATCAACTAGGCAGGGATGCTGCCTATCGCCCACCTTGTTTGCTCTGTTCATAGAGCCACTGGCTCAAGCGATGCGACAAAATAAGAAATTAAAAGGTGTAACAATAAAAGGAGCGAAACACAAGATTGGGCTATTTGCAGACGATATTATAGTTTACCTTGAACAACCAGATGAATCAATAATGGAAATGATGGACTTGATAGAAAATTTTGGAAAATTATCAGGATACAAGATAAACATAACAAAAACACAAATACTGACATTCCACTATAACCCTTTAAACCAGATAACTGATAAGATCAAACTAAACTGGAAACAAAAAGAAATAAAATACCTTGGAGTGAACATACCTAAAGATTTAAGCAAAATCTATAAAGCAAACTGTGATAGGCTAGAACAAGAAATAAAAAAAGATATTGATAGATGGTCAATCTTAAATATGGATCTGAATTCAAAAATTAAGACAGTCAAAATCAGCATACAACCTAGACTGCTTTACCTCTTCCAAGCTCTACCAACAGAGATTCCTGGTGCCCAGTTCTCAAAGTGGGACAGGATGATATCGAGATTTGTTTGAAGAGGTAAAAAGCCAAGAGTGAAATATAAAACTCTCCAATTACCAAAAGAGAAAGGAGGCATGGGCCTACCGAGTCTAAAGGAATATTACTACTCAGCACAAATAAGATATATCATATGTTGGTGCGACGGAGGATACGAGGCAAAATGGAAAGAAATGGAAAAGGAAATTGAGGGACTCCCAGTACAAAGCATAATAGGGGATAAGGATGCATATAAGCAAATCAAACAAATAGACCCAATCACTAAATTTACTTTGGAACTGTGGTATAAAATAGTACAAAAGTATAATATAAAGGAGGACATAAAACTATTGAAATGGGTAGCATCTGACAGTTTGAACCGGCAAAGCAAGACAGGGGATACAAAAATCTGGTGAACAAGGGAATCACAGCATGGGGCAATATGGGAAAAAAAGATTTCGGGAGTTTTGTAAACATGAGAAGAAAATTTAAACTAGAAAAATCTGAATTCTTCAGATATCTGCAGATGAGAGATTATTATATGAGGAAGATTAGGCATAACCTCCACACAGATGTGAGCGAGATTATACAATTCATTTTAAGCTTGTATGCAGGAAATAAAATAAGAATTATTTCAAAGCTATATCAGAAACTTACGGCAAACAAACATTCAAGTAACTATATAAAGGAGAAATGGGAGAAAGAGCTAAATTTAAACATAACAGAAGAAAACTGGCAAGAAATATGGAAAACACAACACACATCAACAAACTCAAGGACATGGAGGGAATTTGGATGGAAAAACCTGATTCGCTGTTTCATTACACCACAGATCCAAAGAAAATATACAAATACCCAATCTATATGCTGGAGGGGCCGTGGGGCTCAAAATGCAGACCACTCGCATATGTTTTGGAAATGCTGCAAAATCTCATCATTCTGGAAATCTATACATGTGACAATACAGAGGATATTAGGATATAATATACCAATGAACTGTAACTTGATGTATTTATGTGATCTTAAAAGAGACAATGTAGTTAAAATCTTGCTGATTGCATGTAAAAATTTTTCTTTTTTCCCTTTTTTATTCTCTTCTTCTAGCTCCTTTTTTTAAATATAGAGACTGTGATCTCAATGTAATATGTATGACGAAAAATGAATAAAAATCAAAGTTACAAAAAAAAAAATAAGGGAGGGTTTTCTTGGCGGTGAGGAGATTTCTAAAAAAAAAATCAAAAAACTATAAATATGTAGAAATATTATAACAGAAATAACGGCATCCTCAGTCATTTAAGTTCATTTAAATCATTAAATACAATTTTATTATTTTTTTTCTTTGTAATGAGAGTTAAATTATTGTTCTGTTCTGACTGCAAAGTTATGGTCAAAAATATACAGTGGGGCAAAAAAGTATTTAGTCAGCCACCAATTGTGCAAGTTCTCCCACTTAAAAGATGAGAGAGGTCTCCAATTTTCATCATAGGTATACCTCAACTATGAGAGACAAAATGAGAAAAAAAAAATCCAGAAAATCATATTGAAGGATTTTTAAAGAATTTATTTGCAAATTATGGTGGAAAATAAGTATTTGGTCACCTACAAACAAGCAAGATTTCTGGCTCTCACAGACCTGTAACAACTTCTTTAAGAGGCTCCTCTGTCCTCCACTCGTTACCTGTATTAATAGCACTTGTTCGAACTTGTTATCAGTATAAAAAACACCTGTCCACAACCTCAAACAGTCAGACTCCAAACTCCACTATGGCCAAGACCAAAGAGCTGTCAAAGGACACCAGAAACAAAACTGTAGACCTGCACCAGGCTGGGAAGACTGAATCTGCAATAGGTAAGCAGCTTGGTGTGAAGAAATCAACTGTGGGAGCAATTATTAGAAAATGGAAGACATACAAGACCACTGATAATCTCCCTTGATCTGGGGCTCCACGCAAGATCTCACCCCGTGAGGTCAAAATGATCATGAGAACGGTGAGCAAAAATCCCAGAACCACACGGGGGGACCTAGTGAATGACCTGCAGAGAGCTGGGACCAAAGTAACAAAGGCTACCATCAGTAACACACTACGCCGCCAGGGACTCAAATCCTGCAGTGCCAGACGTGTCTCCCTGCTTAAGCCAGTACATGTCCAGGCCCGTCTGAAGTTTGCTAGAGAGCATTTGGATGATCCAGAAGAGGACTTGGAGAATGTCATATGGTCAGATGAAACCAAAATAGAATTTTTTGGTAAAAACTCAGCTTGGCGTGTTTGGAGGAGAAAGAATGTTGAGTTGCATCCAAAGAACACCATACCTACTGTGAAGCATGGGGGTGGGAACATCATGCTTTGGGGCTGTTTTTCTGCAAAGGGACCAGGACAACTGATCCGTGTAAAGGAAAGAATGAATGGGGCCATGTATCATGAGATTTTGAGTGAAAACCTCCTTCCATCAGCAAGGGCATTGAAGATGAAACATGGCTGGGTCTTTCAGCATGACAATGATCCCAAACACACCGCCCGGGCAACGAAGGGGTGGCTTCGTAAGAAGCATTTCAAGGTCCTGGAGTGGCCTAGCCAGTCTCCAGATCTCAGCCCCATAGAAAATCTTTGGAGGGAGTTGAAAGTCCGTATTGCCCAGCGACAGCCCAAAAACATCACTGCTCTAGAGGAGATCTGCATGGAGGAATGGGTCAAAATACCAGCAACAGCGTGTGAAACCCTTGTGAAGACTTACAGAAAATGTTTGACCTCTGTCATTGCCAACAAAGGGTATATAACAAAGTATTGAGATGAACTTTTGTTATTGACCAAATACTTATTTTCCACCATAATTTGCAAATAAATTCTTTAAAAATCAGACAATGTGATTCTCTGGATTTTTTTTTCCCCTCATTTTGTCTCTCATAGTTGAGGTATACCTATGATGAAAATTGGAGACCTCTCTCATCTTTTTTTTTTTTCAATTATATTTTTATTGGTGATCTTGGTCAAATTGTTTACACTGAGAGCAGTACTTTATTACAAGGGAATAAACATTAGTAAAAGCTTAGAATTTGCCATCATTCAAATAGGATAAGAGAGGTTAACCACTTGCGCTCCGTTGTTCCGCGGGCGGGTAAGTCTCTGCGTCCTAGGGCGCACGAGGGCGCACTCGTGCGCGCTCGGACGCATGACGCATGATATACTGATGATGGTGCAGATGGAGATGGTGCTGGCCTCCAAGCGCCACTGAAAAAAAAAGCTGCAGACACAGAACAGATTAGTTCATCTGATTGACCTGTCATTCGACTAATAAGAGCCTTGAATTGGGTTTCTGAAACCATGAAAAGCCAATGAGTGAAAATCTAGCCAGAAGGACCCGCCTCCCAACGGCTGCGAGCCAACTGAAGCACAGAAGTTCGCTGAGCTGTTGTCTAAAAGCTGGGTGAAGAGAGACTGCTTCAGCAGCCACAGGCAGTGGTTTATTTATTTATTTTATTTAATTCCAGCAGAGTGTTTAGGATTCTCTTCCATCATCATAGACCGACGGAGGCCGACGACGAAGGTCGTAAATCATTCACCAAAACCGCAATATTGGAATTATGTTTTGATCGGGATCCACGAGCGGACCAGTGTCGCGTTCGTCAGACAATGGGGAAGAGAAGTTCGCCAGGACTCTGCTGCTGTGAAGAGGTAAGGTGTTATAAGCTAAATTATTATTTCTCCCTGAAAACTGTAATCCAAAAATGACTTTTGACCGATCGGTAAATTACAACTGTACGGCGCACGCACTTCGTACTTCGTGCGCCGCGATAAACTGTTCATTTGCCGTGTTCGGACCGTGAACGCCCCCCTCCCCCCCGCTGCAGAAGAGGAGCGGGGGGGGGGGGCCTTCACAGTCCGAACACCCCTGGTCCACGGGGGGAAGCCGCGCTGACTGCGCAGCGGTCGTCACATAGACATATGAGTCTATTCCTTCATGTAGCGATGGCCGTCCTCTGTAGCGAGGGGGGGGGGGACAACCCCCCCCCCCACACACACACACAGTAGCGATGGGGGGGAAGCCGCTGTGACAGCGTTGCTGTGGAAACATGCAACTAGTGTAATCCGTCATGTAGCGAGGGCCGAACTCCGTCCTTGGTAGCGGGGGGGGGGACGACCCCCCCCACACACACACACACAGACACAGCCCTGAGTGTGACCTTTCATTAGAGCCTAAAATGAAGATCCTACATTGAATTATTCAAAAGTTACAGACGTTTTTCCGAACTGTGCCATTTGGCACAATTTGGCACAGTTCCAAAACGCCTGGGAACTACCTGAGAACAAAGCTGTGTAAAATATTCATTTTTTGTGGTATTGTTACCAAATTTGGATCTCGGCTTGATAACACTTGGTTCTACATTTCTGTTGCATTTTCCAGCCGGATCGGACAGCTGTGTGTTATTTGCAAGCATTTGTATCAAAAAAAACACCGTGTCCAAATTTATTTTCTTCAAGTTCAGTATGTTTAGATGACTGTAACTCAGTGGCCGGAGCACGTAGAGAGATTATGTTTTTTTTGCCAAAAAATTCTAAGTGTTTTCTTTTAAATGAGACCAACCCCATGAAGATGCTGCAGAAGGTTGAATAACAGCTTTCGATTTACTTTGGGCACGTTATTTTTTGGCATTTTTAGGAAAATTGCCCGGAGTGCAAGGGGTTAATAAGAGGTAACACACAAGAAAATGCCCTCGATTAATCTTCCCATAAGTTTTTTTTTTTTTTTTTGTAGAATAAAGATAACATGTAGACAAATAAACTGAACAGTGGACAAGTGGTATTAAATTCTTGCAGTTCTGCTCTTTTCTTCCCTTCAATGGGATAATTTACTTCAACAAAGTCTCTCCTTTGATTTCCTGTATATTGGGTCCATTTAAGCCAGTATTTATCAAATTTATCTCTTTGTAGTCGTAAAGACATGGTAATCCTTTCCATCACAAATATCTGGTATACCGTGTCATGTAAATCCTGAATTCTTGGTATGTCTGTTTGGAGCCATTTTCTCGTTAAAACTTTCTTTGCTGACAATAGTACAATTCTCATTAAGTATTTATCTGCAAACAAGGTTATGTTAGGAATTTCCAGACCTAAGAACATGTACAGGAAGTCAAAGGGGACATGGGTAGAGAAAACCTTTTCCAGGCATTTATGTGTGTCTTTCCAAAATGGGGTAACTTTTGGGCAGGCCCAAAACACATGGTCAGAATCAGAATCAGAATCAGAATCAGGTTTATTGCCATTGTTCATGTAGTACACAAACTAGGAATTTGTCTCGGTACAATGCTGCAACATTAAACATGATAAGATAAGAGAAATAAACTATACATGTAATAAAGTGTAGGATAAGATTAAGTGATACTGGTCAACAGTTAAAATATATATTAGCCAGCAGCAGATACTGTGGAGAACTATATAGTGCAGTCGGTAATGCAGGAAGAAAACAGTGATGATTGACATGAGTCTGGTTGAGCTGCTGTACATGGTGCACGAGAGTCACTTAGTGTTCAGCAGTCTAATGGCAGAGGGGAAGAAGCTGTTCATGTGATGGGAGGTCACATGAACAGCAACAATCATGGTAATGATTGGCCTCTTCATTTCCACATAGTCTCCAACAACCGGTACCTAGATTTTGGTGGGTTTTTTTGGACTGGGGTAATAAAGAAGCAAATTAAATTTTTCCATCCAAATTCCCTCCAGATAGTTGAATAAGTAGTTTTCCATTGCACTGTACATAATGATTCCCAGTCACTATCATCTACTGTTAATCCTGTTTCTTTTTCCCATTTCTTCTTAATATATAGGGTATTGATGGATTTGTTTGCTTGAAATCTCTGATAAAATCTTGTTATAATTTTCTGAACAGTAATAGTGCTAAAGGCCATTTGGAATATATTTAGAATTTTATTATCCTTCTTATCAGTCTTGGTCCTTATAATTTCATTATATCTATGTCTCAACTGTAGGTACTTGAAAAAGTCTTGGTTGTTTAACCCATTTTTTGATTTAAGGGTTTGGAAATCTGCTAGCTCCCCCTTGTGGTTAAATGTGAAGTATGAAGTGAGCCCCATTGACGTCCATTTTTGAAATCTTGTTTCATTAAGGTTTGGTAAAAATTCTGTGTCGAAAGCGCACCATCTTAACATCTTTTCAGTCTTGGTTAGTTTGTTCTCTCTACTTACGTCGTTCCAAATCTTAAAGGTGAATTTTAGCCAGGGATTATCCGGGTCTTTCAAATGTGATTGCAATTTCCTGTCTGCTATCATTGCTTTTATAGGAGGGCCCTTAGTGGCTTTTTCCTCTACATCTTTCCACCTAGATTTGAACATTGGATCACATAAGCAAACCAATGGTCTTAATTGTGCAGAGATAAGCCACCTCTGTCATTTGGCAGTTGTAATGTACTGTATCTTATTCGAGGTTTTTTCCCCGAGCCATATATAGCGAGAAATCAACTTGTCCCATTCTACAAATTGTTGTTTTGAAACTTCAACTGGGAGAATTTGAAAGAGGTAAAGTAATCGGGGTAAAATGTTTATTTTTATTGATTCTATTCTATTAATTAGTCCTAAAGTTGGTATTAGACTCCATTTTCTTAAATCCGATTTTATTTTGGAATTTAATGGGCCATAATTCTTTTCAAACAACTTTCCAGTGTCTCTACTTAGTATCACGCCAAGGTATTTCATGGAGTCTTTGTCCCATTTAAAATTGTATTTACTTTTTAACTCCATTGAGGGTTGGTAATTTAAGGTCATAATTTGTGTTTTTTCAATATTTAATTTGTAACCTGAAAGTGATCCAAACTTCTCTAATATCTCCATCAATCTAGGTAGAGATTTATTTGGTTGACCTAAATAAATTAGGACATCGTCTGCAAAGAGTGATATCTTCTGAATGTCCCCATGTATATTAATTCCCTCAATTAAGTTATCTTGTCTAATGTATTGGCTAAGCGGTTCAATAAATAAAGTGAATAATATTGGTGAAAGGGGGCAGCCCTGGCGACATGATCTTTCAAGTGAGACTGGTTTTGAAAGACTACCATTTATTTTTATTTTGGCTGTTGGTTTGTGGTAAATTGCCTGGATGGCCTTAATGATTATATGGTGAAATCCAAATTTATTCAAAACTTTATAAAGAAATGACCATCTCACTGAGTCAAATGCTTTTTCAGCATCTAAACCCATAAGCAATGCCTCAATATTATTTTTTTTAATATGGTGTATAACGTGGAGGGTCCTTCTAATACTGTCTTGGGTCTGCCTCTGGCGGATAAAACCAGTTTGGTCATGATTAATAAGTCTGGGTATGATATTGTCCAGTCGTTTTGCTATTATGGACGTGTATATTTTGTAGTCTAGGTTTAAAACTGATATTGGTCGATACTGGCTACAATTCAATTTATCTTTTCCCTCTTTTGGGATGACAGTGATAATCGCTTCTTTCCATGAGGGAGGTAGGTCCCCTCCCTTCAACACCCAGTTACACACTTCCCTCAGTCTTGGAATTAATTCCTCCCTGTAGGTCTTATACCATTCACCAGAGTAGCCGTCTGGGCCAGGGCTTTTATGTGGTTTTAGTCTTGTAATTGCATCATTGATTTCTTTATTTGTAATTTCTTTTATTAGGTTACTGTTCTCCTGTTCGGTGACACCGGGAGATTTAGTGAACTTAAAAAAATTTCAATGTGATCACAGTTGTTTAATTTAGGCTGTGAGTAAAGGTCTTTATAATAGGTTACAAAACTCTCTTGAATTTCTGTGATATCATCATGTGTAATCCCAGTTTGGGTTTTTTTTTTTATTCTATAGATTGTGTTATCAGCCTGTTGTTTTCTTAGTTTAAAAGCTAGCCATTTTGTTGACTTCCCTCCAGCCTCATAATAGTTTTGTTTAAGATAGATAAGCTTTTTTTGCGTTTCATCACAATATATGTTATCAACTTCTTTTTGTATTCTTTTTATTTCATATTGTTTGTCATTGTTTAAAGTAATTTTGTGTTGTCTTTGTAATTCCTTAAGATCCATTTGTAACTTTTCGAGTTTTTCTTTTTTTTGCTTTAATGAAAGAGGTGCTGGCAATAATTTTACCTCTTATAACCGCTTTAAAAGCATCCCATAAAATGGATGGTGACACTTCCCCATTATCATTTTCCTTAAAGTATTCTTCAATTTCTTCTTTTAATTTCTCCTTCATTTTTGAATCATTCAGAATATTAGAATTAAGTTTCCAAGTTGTGGTTTTGCGAGTGTCATTCATACAGATAGATAAATATATTGGAGAATGATCTGACAGATCAATTGTGCCAATATCACTTGTTTTAATCTTATATCTGTCTTTATTAAATATGAAGAAGTAATCAATTCTCGAATATGTAGAATGGGGGGCAGAAAAATGTGTATAATCGCGTCCAGAAGGGTTAAAATCTCTCCAGATATCGATAATTACATAATTACATAATGTCACGTTTCGTTACCTTGTATTCATACATGTGTAATGACAATAAAGTTGAATCTCATCTCATCTCATCATATCGATAATTCCGGTTTCACTCATGATACTGTTTATTTTCTTTATTATTGATTTTTTTTGTGCTAGATCATTCTTAGAACTATCCAGTTTTGACAACCGTGTATTCATGTCCCCTCCACATATCAACATTCCTTCAGTTTCAGATACCATCATTTCAAACATCTGTTTATAAAAATTCCAATTACTTCCTGGTGGTGCGTATATGTTGAGAATAGTTACTAATGAGCCATCAATTTTTCCTTTTACCAATATATATCGCCCCTCTTTATCCTTCTTATCAGATAAATATTCAAAACAAATCTGTCGTGAAATGAGAATTGCGACACCTCTACGGTGGCCATGTTTGTATGATGATCCATAGACATACTTATAAAAACCTCGTTCAAGCTTTAAGTTCTTGGTCTAATACATGCGTTTCTTGTAGAAGGGCCACAAGTATCTTTTCTTTTTTGAGTTTGGAGAGTATTTTGGACCTTTTTTGTGGGCTGTTAATTCCATTTACATTAAAGGAGATGACATTGATAGTCTGATTGTTGGCTATAATTTGTTTTTCTTTTTTTCTTCCTTTCTGGTTAATTGGAATAAACATAGGTGTACCACTTGTCCAAACAGTGCTGCTCTGAACTGCAGCAAAATAAAGCAATAAACATTTGAGGAAATAAAACAGGATTTCCATTTGTGGGGTTTAAAGAAAAACAAACCCTGTAAGACCTGATGTTGTGAGTCTTTAAGAGGGTTAGCCACTTGCGTCGGAGTGGGCCCTCTAATGGAGCGTCCATCGTCACGCAATTCCTCCATACTATGCCTGAACAGTCATTTCCCGGCAGCTGATTTAGATTGGCAATAAGTCTTAGGTTTCACTCATTTCTCGTGTTTAGTTAATGTATTATCTCTTAATAGAAAAAACATGTATAAAGAAAAATAAACCACGGATAAGTCATTGTTAAATCAGATTACCTGTAACTGGGTTGTAAATTGAACAGCAAATTTATATTGGCGTTTTTACATGGATTCCGTTCTGTATTGTTGCAGTCTCTCCTTTATTGATGGTGGTCCCATCTGACCCGGATCCAGCGGTGTGCGTCGCTTTCCTCTTGTGCTTCATTTAGTGGTCCACGCTGTTTTCTGAATCCGTGCCATCAGTGTCTCCGGTGGCTTGTAGACAGTGACTGGGAATCCTCTGTCAAACATATCTTTAGTTGCATCTTCAGCGGTGTTATAAAGTTTTGTTTCGTCTGGGTAGAACACTCGGAGTTTAGCTGGGAATGGGGTCTGGAAACGTATCCCTCATTGTTTTAGAATCCTTTTAGCCTCTGCGTATGTCTGTCTCTGTTTAAGGACATCGGGTGCATAATCATGATCAAGGTTGATCTGTTTGCCCTTCCACTGGAATCCCCTCATTTGCCAAGTTTTCCTGAGTACCTCTTCCTTGTTCTTGTAATTGGTAAAGCGTACAATAATGGACCGAGGTGGTGCTCCAGCCGGGGGAACTGCCGTCAGGGCGCGGTGTGCGCGTTCAATATGCAAATCCAGTGTCGAGGGCAGCTGGAGCTTTTCCCTCAGAAGATTTTCAACAAAGTCTATCATAGTCGGAGCACCTTTCTCTTCGTTTTCAATCACACCATATATCCGTACATTATTTCTACGAGATCGCCCCTCCTGGTCGGTGATTTGGGACTGTAGCTTAAGACTGGAGTTTCACAAGCTCTGTAACCACCTCCTCTATTGTTTCAACTCGTTCCTCAGTTTCCAAAATGCATCCCTCTGCTGTTTCGAGTCTTACATTAGTCTTGCCGATTTCTGCCTTAACTTCTTCAAACTGTTGCGTGTTTTCTTTCCTGAAGTCCCTGATTTCCATCAGTATCGCCTTCAAATCAATGCTGTCGTCTCCCTCCATTTTGCTAGCATCAGTACTAGCCAAGCCGATGCTATCGTCATTAGCTTCAGTTTCTTCGGTATCAAACTCCGCGATTTCAGCCTGTTTCTTGGTTTTTGACTTGCCTTTTACCATTGCCCTTTTAGTTGATCGTCTTGAGCTGGTAGTTCTGTAGGTTTTCACGTTTTAAGGGCTTTTTCAATATGAACGTGCCGGGAGCAGAGGTTCTATGCTGTTGCCTTCATGGTGTGCCCCGGGCTTCCCCACCTCTCTCATCTTTTAAGTGGGAGAACTTGCACAATTGGTGGCTGACTAAATACTTTTTTGCCCCACTGTAAATTGTTATAAGGAAAAAGTAAAAAAAAAAAAAAATACCAGTCTGTTTCAAATTTATTTAAAAAAACAGTAATTTTATTTTAAAAAACAGACAAAATTAAGCCATAAAATAATCCACAAATTTATAATAAAGTTTCAAATGTACAAGAAAAGTCAATTTTACAAGAGGAAATTACAAATTTGAGGAAAATGGTTTCAAATTTAGATAAATTTACAGAGAAAAGTAGAAAACCATAAGAAAATTGTTATAAATTTTGGAGAAAAACCTCAAACCTTCAAGACTGAAGTCATTACTCAGGTTTTAAGTGGGTGCTCTTTGTACCCTTAACTAGAAATTTTTGATTGTCTCCTTTAATTTACATGGCACTTGATATTTTCTAACCTGTTTGTATACCACCATAGACAGAGAGAGAAGCTGAATTAGACAGAGCTCAGAGAGGGCAAGATGAGACAGAAGAGAGGAGCCAAGGAGAGGAAAGTGTCCAGGCAGAGGGTCCAGGAGAGGTGGGAGCAGAGGAAAGAGAGAAGGATGACACCAGTAAAAAGTCCAAACTCAGGACGTCTGGGTGGGACCCCAAATGGCCCAATATTCCAACATTCAAGCCTTGGTTGTACAATACTTCAAACTGTAAGTTCCATATGCACGGCTGTAGCTCAGGAGGTATAGCAGGTCGTCCAATAACCGGATTATTGGCGGTTCAAATCCCGCTCTCCCCAGATATCCTGCCGTTGTGTCCCTGGGCAAGACACTTTACCCACCTTGCCTCCAGTGTCCATAACACTGGGTATGAATGTGTATAAATGTTCGGTGGTGGCCGGAGAGGCCATTGGCCCGGATTGGAGCTACAATGCCGTCAGCCTGCCCCAGGGCAGCTGTGGCTACAGTAGTAGCTTGCCACTACCATTGTCTGTCTGGAGTGAATGAATAATGTATCTGTAAAAAGCGTCTTTGAGTGTCTATGATAAAGCGCTATATAAATCTGATGCATTATTATTATTATTATATGCAAAATTTTTTAAAAAAAGAAATAAATAGTATAAAATTAACATATTCATACATGTGTTTTCTGCCCCTCCCCCCGGAAAAATATGTTGCCACCGCGCCAAGGTCTTTAAGCCAGAGGAAACACTGCTATGACACTTCTGATGAAAGCCTGTTTAGGCCTGGATTCATTCAAGAACAACAGGATGATAACGACTGAGTTAATCACCCAATTCAGGTACAAACAGAGTGATTTTATACTAAATGGGACCCATCTGAAAGCACTACTGATTTTACTCACCAGATCACAAAACTGTGGAATCTTAACCACACTGACCTAATAGATACACAGTCACTAAATATCAAAATTCATTCAGGGTGGCTGAAGTCAATTTTGTATAAAATGATCCTACTTTTCTGAAGCTATTTTTAGATATTTTAATAAATGATTTTAAAAATTCCTATACATACATATGTGTGTTTTTGTATTGGTCTGGTACACTGGGAATTCAAGGCAATATTCACGATTCACACTTGTGTAGCTTATTGAAGGAATAAATATCACTTTAAAAATTTTTGGATACCCTTGTGTCCTTAGGACTGGATTTTAGTCAACAAGAAATGAAAGAGAATACCTTTCCCTTGATGCTGAGTCCACCAGTGTCGTACACGATGCCCTTGCCCACCCATGCAATGGTTTGGGTGGCACCCTCAGGAGTGTGACTGAGTACTGCTAGTGCAGGAGGATACTCTGATGCTTTTCCAACACCATAAATACCTGAGGGGGAAAAAAACAACAACAAATGATCTAAACATATAATCAGTCTAAAGATTTAATAGATTAAGGGGGAGATTTACTAAAGCAGTGCAAATTAGCAAGTGGCCAATTTTTGCAAGTGATCTACTAACAGGCAAAATTATGAACACAAACGCAGTCACTTCATTTCAATAATGACCACCCATCCACCAAGAGCAGCACAAAATTGCACACAGGCACACCTGATGAGGAAGCAGGTCATCAACACAGGGGCAGCCAGTTCGGAGGAGCATAATGTCGTGGCAGACTCTTGTTTAATATGTATAAATGAAGTATTTGTATCTAATTTAAAAAGGACTACTCATGAATAAATTTATTTATTTGACCAACGTGTTTATTTTATTAACTCTAGAACTGTCAAGATGGTCTGATGGACCTTTGGGGTTTTATTATGTGAATAACTTTGTTTTAACAAAATCTACAGGTCTCCTAGTACTTTTTATAAATGTGTTTTATGTTTTCTGAAGTCTGGAACGTAATAAAATTAAACACACATGATTTCACTTATTCCTCGGAAAGCCACGCAGAGACTGCTGTCATTCAGACCACAGCTGGTCACGTGGCCACAGCTGGTCACAGCTATAGCCAAATACGGAATTGTGTCCACAAACAGAGTTACTAAGATGTTGCAATTTCAAGGGACGTTTCCATGGATCTGTGTTTTTTTAATTTTTTTTTAAATAATCTTGTTGTTTTCCTCCTAATATTACATTGTGTACATTATAACTTTGTCTGGGAGAGAGAGCTACAGAGAAGACGAGGGAACTGAATCATCATTTTATGCAAAGATAGCAAAAATAAACAAATACAGAAATACGAATTGAGGAAAAAAAATGAAGAAAATCAACAATGTGGAAGAGATTTTGGTACTTTTCCAAGACCTGAGCGAGGGGGAGTCTGATGGATGGAGAGGAGAGGAAAGCTCCAAGTCTGAACCTCCACAGAAAAGAAAAAAAAAAGTCACTGTCCACTGACACATTTGCATGTCCACTCCAGGTAGGAAGGGCTACACAGACATTAGGCCTAGTTACTGATACATATTCCTTTATTTGTTTATGTAAACAAATGAAATTTAAAAAACCTCTGACAGCTGATGTCCAGTTCAGCACCACACTGATCTCTGTGAGCCCGTTTATATTCCTATAATCTGTTCTTCTGTCATGCCAAGTAAAATAACACGCCACGTGCCCTCTGTTCTCACCAGTGTGTTGCCCTGGCACAACTATCAGTGCCATGTCAGGCACAAATGAGTTAAGACATGCTTTTTGGGGGCGTTAAATCCTGGCGCAATTAGCAGGAAATCGACAGCTGCAAAAATGACTAAATCACCTTGCGTCACTCATTTAAATACTCTCCTCCCTCAAATTTATACTTTGACAGCTCCTACAAATGCATATGCAGTGAGGCCAGGCGCAAAATTAACACTGTCCACACCTTTCCAGCGCCAACATTGCACTGTGTCCTTTAGTAAAACTCAACAGCAGTTTTTTAATGCCAAAACAGGGTTTTGCACTGGTTCAACGTGTTAGTAAATCTGGCCCTAAGAGTACTATGACCCACATTGTTTGTGAAATGGCTTGATGTGACAGTGATGTGTACAAATATACCTACATAATTTAAATACAAGAAGTAAAAATTGCTAACTGAAACATTAAAAAAAATAAAACTTTCTAATAACTGTGCTATGCATTTTTCCGCATGCAAAATGGGGACAAAAAAGAGCCAAATAACATTAACACCACATGCGGAAAAAGCACTCAGTGACTGGGCTGGGCAATAAATTGATTTTAAATGGAAATTTAGACCCCCCCCCCCCCAGACAATGTCAGAAAATGAATAGCATGAAAAATCAATTTTCCCCCATTCACAAGAGTAAATATAGTAGCCTCCAGCTCTAACCCCCCATCCTACTCTTAAAAAAAAACTACACTTGAAAGTCTTCAATATCCCCCCCAAAGAAAAAAGTGAAAAATAAAAACAGTCAAACAAATAAATAAATATCAAAAATCAAATGTGGCATAAACAAAAATTTTGAGAGTTGTCATAGTTGGTTGCTAAATACTGAAGTGGTCTGAAGACAGGAACTACCTCCAAACCCTTTTTGTTTCAGTTCCTCTCCACGAATGATAACTGGACTGATTCCAAGCTCAGTTCCAACAGCCTTGATTTCCTGAAACACAAATAAAACCCCAGTGAAGGAAAGCAGCAGCAAAATTTAACAGTATTTATGGTTGGCTTAATTTCAACCCATGCAACTTTCATTTGTATAGAACACATCATTAAGTAGTTAAAATCACATTTATATTGCAGATATTCAATCTATTCATATTCATAGAAGGTAAGAGTTTGACATTATAGTCTATAACAGATTCACTTACATCTAAGAAGTGGTCAGTGTTCATCTCATTGCATGGTGTGTCCACGATGCGAGCAGCCAGCCTTACCCCGTCAGCAGTGTTGGCAAGACACTAAACATAACGAGTTTCAGATGGTGGAAGCACCGCAAATATGCAAGACATTTCATCACAGACAAATCTGAGCCATAATATCACAGTCTGTTACCTGAAGTTCTGAAGCCTCCAGAGGATTGTTGTCTTGCCCGACAATCAAAAACTCCACGGTCACATGCTTCTTTTCAGCTCTGCGAGAGGATGTGGAGCGTCGGGAGAAGATGGGAAAGACCCTGGCGATGGCACAGGAGGAGGCAAACACATCTGAACGCTCGCACACCATCTAGAGAAAAAAAAAAAAACAAACACACATGCCTTAGCCACTTGGCAACAAAGCGTGGTACATGGAAGGCTCCATTCTGACTGACACAGACAGAGATAAAGATTAACATGGAAGGACAAAGTTCTGACAGGATACTCACAACAATGCAGCGATTATTTCCTCCTGGAAGGCAGGAACGAACAAGACGGGAGAGAAAGTGGGCAGAAGATGGGCTGTTGTGCCTGCTGACCCGTGAAGGGAGTGCAGCCACGACAGCATGGTTGAGGTATAGAGGGCAGCTGTCTGTGGGGTTCGGGTTCAAAGCACTGAGAGCTGCCTGCCAGATCTGAGAAAACAAGGGACCAAGATGACATTTCTCAGTCAACACAGAGGAAAAAAATTAAACTAGTCTGGTTTATTGTTAAGAATGTGAAAACAGTGTACAGGGTCATATTGAAATAAACCATTATCCATGCAGTCTTACTCACATATTAAAGAAAATAAAACGGTATATCAAACAGCATGTAGGTACACCATTTATATGCAAATAGGAAATGCAAAATACTATAGTATACCCACAAACTCATTAAGAGTAATAATAAGGGGGCAGTGGTGGCCTAATGGTTAGGGATGTGGACTCATGAGCGGAGGGTTGCCAGTTCAATCCTTGGACTGGCAGGATCAGATGTGGGTCAGCAGTGTTTGCTCCTCCCTCCTTAACCCCACTGTGGTGCCCTTTAGCAAGGCCCTTAACCCCCACTGCTCCAGTGGAGCTGCTCAGTGGCTACAGGTCAGTCTGTGGTTGTACTGGGCAGCTTCCAGGTGTGAGTGTGAACAGGGCGTTCTTGAAAAGAGAGACTGCCTCTCAATGGAACTACCCTGTATAAATAAAGGTTAAAAAAAAGTAATAATAAATAAACACATAATAAACACTAGATGTGCTGGCAAACCAATGAGCATTCATATACTGAAAAATACTAATTAAAATACAGTCAAAAAATGCAATACAACAATGAAACACAAGGAATTTAAAACTTGCCATGCAAGTTGCTTATGAACAGGAATGCACATAAAATGCCAGATATAGTTTTGGTCTCATTGAGCAGTCTATTAAGCCTTTATTAGTCCCACAATGGGGCTGTTGTAGGCAAAACTGATTTTCTGTACACAGAAGTTCTGATTTACTGACCATTCAGTTAATTTTGATTAATTAACGCGATACAAATGGAGAGCTACTGATCAGTCTGTAGAAATTACAGGATGCCAGTTCCAGATTAGGAAAAATAAAAGCACAAATATTTAAGTGGATTTATCCAGTTAAGACATTTCAGCACTACAACCACGGATCAAAAGCCCCTCCACACACCAAGTGGATTCTACATCCCGTCAGTTCTTCCATTAACTGTGGAAAACTGACACTGTGGAGAAAAAGGAATGGGCGAGGGCAACGAGCAGGAATGACACAAAGCTTTATTTTTCTCCAACATACAGCAAACACGCTTCATAGCTCGGTTGAGCTACTGCGCTTATAAGGTCCCTGTACATAGCTCTTTTATACCTGTGGCTTGGACAAAGAGAATGTGTGGCACATTAGCATTCCGATTGTCAGCCAATGTGCATCATTAACATAACACAAACCGGTGAGCTTTGACCCCTGTCTTCTGGTCTCAGCAACTCCGGGTTATTCTTTCTTTCCTAGGGGGGCGCAAAACTTAACAGTCCAGTCTGGTTACCCCACCACCACCACCACCACCCATCCGGGGGCTCCTTCTCCATCTGTCCATTGTCCTGCCCTTCTGGGTGTGAGAGAACCCCAGACCTGTGTGTTGTGTCCACCACAACACGAGGTTAAAAAAGAAAAGGATTTCACCCTCAACAACGCCTCAGTTGGGAAATCCTAGTCTTCCGGGCCAAGTACTATGCTACAAACTAGTAGTACAAAAATTATCTACCGCGATGAATATGAGATTAAAAGCAAAGAGGTTGAACCTTGTTAAAAGTGAAATGTGTCTTCCTGGGGTTTCCATGCTGTTGATTACTGGAAAGAAGTAAACAATAGTCATAGTTGGAAGCAACTGACAAATTAGGAAAATGTCTCATCTATACAGATACAGGCGTTAAAGTCCCACTAAAATGTGGAATACAAATTGTACTACTCTATTCTAGCCAGACAGATACAGCTAGGCTAGAAATCTAGCTCAGAGATGTTAGCTTGGAGCTAACGTGAGCCGTGAAAAACTTTAAAAAACAGCCACGAAATCACCTCTTTGCTCACGACGGGCTGCAGTTTTCCTCTGATTTGGTTCCAGCTGACTTGCTGCAGGTTGGCCTGCTGTCCGAGGATCAGGACAGGGCGACTCGGCGGCTCCGAGTCACCGGCAGAAGCTTTAAATCCCAGCACCACGTTCGCCATTTTGATCACTGAAGATTGACTGTCAAGCGACACACCGGTAACGGCAGCCGGGAGAGGACAAAATTAAGCGCCACCATGTAGGAACCTGCGTATCAGTGACAAAAATGAATACAGTTGCTTTGTCGCTCCCCATTTTTTTTACAACAAAGAGTAAAATGTTTTCTCTGTAAAAAAAAAAACAAAAAAACCCCCCCCACAGTTTTATTGTGTTTTTTAAATTTGTCTTATGAGCCTAAATTCTCCATGACAGTACAAGCAGACTCATCAGCCCTGATGAAAAATAATCATCACCAAAGTACCCTTAAGACTGGCTAAACTGAAACTCAGTTAATTAATCAAATATGAGTCTAAGGTGAATAGAAAAAAAGCTTAAAATATAAATACACTGTGACGTTTGCGGGATTCACACAAAGAAAGAGGAGCAAGTTGGTTGTGATGAACAGGCTTTATTTACACACCACCAACCCCCAACCTACTTCTGAGCACAGAGAGGAGGGGAGGTCATTCTCCCAGACCTCTGTTTCAATCATGGTTACACACACATGATACATCTTGCCCTAATCCTGCTAAACACTGCTGGGTCATTATAACGCAGTTATAATGACACCATATAATGACATATAATGACTCCAAGTCCGAGTCCATGGTCCTCAGCCGGAAAAAGGTGGATTGTCCTCTCTGGGTTGGGGACAGGCTCCTGCCCCAAGTTGAGGAGTCTTGGGGTCTTGTTCACGAGTGAGGGGAAAATGGAGTGAGAGATCGACAGACGGATTGGAGCAGCATCTGCAGTGATGCGGACGTTGTACCAGTCTGTTGTGGTGAAGAGGGAGCTTAGTTCTAAGGCAAAGCTTTCAATTTACCAGTCAATCTACGTTCCTACTCTCACCTATGGTCACGAGCTTTGGGTAATGACCGAAAGAACGAGATCGCGGATACAAGCGGCTGAAATGAGCTTTCTCCGTAGGATTGCTGGACTCACCCTCAGAGATAGGGTGAGGTGCTCAGTCATCCGGGAGAGGCTCAGAGTAGAACCGCTGCTCCTCCACATTGAAAGGAGTCAGTTGAGGTGGTATGGGCATCTGATTAGGATGCCTCCTGGATGCCTCCCACTTGAGGTGTTTCAGGCACGTCCCACTGGGAGGAGACCCCGTGGCAGACCCAGGACTCGGTGGAGAGACTATGTCTCCCAGCTGGTCTGGGAACGCCTTGGTATCCCCTCTGAAGAGCTGGAGCAGGTGGCTGGAGAGAGGGAAGTCTGGGCTTCTCTGCTTGAACTGCTGCCTCCGTGACCCGGACCTCCGGAAAAGCGGTAGAAGATGGATGGATGGATATAATGACACAGCAGTATAACTCAGTAATAACACATTTAATACACACACACAGTAACGTTTTCAACTGGCAAAGCATGCTGGGAAATCCCTGCCCCCCTTAAAATGGCCCCGACGTTACACTGCCCTCCCCTGAACTGGTTTCTGTCCCCAGAAAATTCAAAGTCCACTTTCAGAAATCCAACACGAGTCAGCCCGGTGCCGGGGCGGCACTCACGGGCCATCCAGTGTCCATCTGAGTCTCGGTCGGAATATCTGGTTGGGGTAGGGTTCCGGTTTGGCCACCAGTGGGCGGATGGACACATCTGACAGCCTCTGTAGGACCACGCACAGTCCCTTCCCTGGCAGCGGGAGTCCCAAGCCCGCTCCGGCCAACTCCCACCGCTGCCAGGACCTCCCAGGCGGCCACTGGCCCGCGTCCAGGCGTCCAGCCCCTGCTGAGCCCGGGAAAAGACCGGATCTGTCCTGCTCGCTCCGCTGCTGCTGTGCTCCAAAGGCCTCTGTGACGTCACCGCCGGGGGAAGCATCTGCAGGAGGCGGCTTTTTCTCCGTCCATGCCACCTCGCTCTAATTTAACGTCGGCAAGGGGCCAGTTTGTCGTGCGCTGTGTGCAGGGCAGTACCATGCGATGTACCCTGGCTCTGTGCAGCGGAAGCCCCCCTTCCTCGCGTCACCGCCGCTGTCTCCTTCGTGCACGCGCTGCTGTGATCTGCCGTAGCGCCTCCTCCCACTCGCTCTCAGCACGGTGGTTTCCTCCGATGACCAGTCGTTCAGCGCGGCAGCCAACTCGACCTGGGCCCGGTGGTCATCCAACAGGTTCTCGCCGTTGTAGCGGGGAATCTTGGCCCGCTGCTGGACGGATGGGACGGTCATCCCCCGGTCGATCGCCGCTCCTAATTGCTCTGGAATCGCCAGCCCGTCCTGCCCTGAAAAGGGCGGGAAACAGGGCTGGTTTGCTTTGCTCGGCCCGCTCTGCCTTGAAAAAGGCAGAGCAGTCCCATCGAGTCCGCTGCTCCGTCCATCGCTGCGATCCAGGGGCCGACGTCTCAGCTCTACGCTCCATTCCCAGCCGAGCGATGAACCGCTCTGGCCGTTGGACCTCCGCCTGGATCTTCATCTTGCTCCATCCCCACTCCTGACACCAGTGTGACGTTTGCAGGTAAGCAGTATAACTCAGTAATAACACATTTAATACACACACACAGTAACGTTTTCAACTGGCAAAGCATGCTGGGAAATCCCTGCCCCCCTTAAAATGGCCCGATGTAGGGAGCTTGAAATGATGAAGCGATGTGATTTTATAAATCAAGTTTTATTATCAGCTTCAGTCCCTAACATGTCTCATCTGGATGCAGAAGCAGAATGAAGAGGCTGATCGCAGTCAGACCTTCCTACTTATACATCACATCACAAAAGACATTGCATATCAAAGCCGACATCTCCCAAGGTGTTATCTTCCTCCATTGTCCTCTCTCTCCTCCACCTGACCCTGGGGGGTCAGGAAGTCCATTCAGGTCTCCACCGCTGTGCCTCCGTCTACTCCTTGATCTTTGCTGGCGGTCGAGACCTCTTGTCCTGCCCTGAGACGTGAGGTCCTTTCACATATGTAATCACTAAACATTCCTCTTAAGTTTATACATATGCAGGTATGGATATATGAATAATATAAGCCACAGTCCCCCCCCCCAAACGTCTAAGAAAAGGACAATAAGATTAAGTTTACAGCTTAAGATCACCTTCATGACATATTATACCACTATTCACTTCAACATGAAAAAGGAAAAATATCTCCAGCAGCTATGCCACCTACAAGCTATACAGCATGCACATGTTGAAAATTCAGTGGTAAAAAACAACAGTATAGTCTATGTCATAAGTTAGCCCTAAGACTGCAACGGTACAATCCGACAACATAGTTAACAACCCTTTGTGAATTTCACATCAGTCTATGTGTCGTCTGGGTTTCAATCTTCTCCCGAATCTGCTGTAGGCCCGCTTTGGTGTCTTGGCGGGGTCGTCCTGTAAGGGATTTGCAGCTGGGGGAGAAGAGTGGTTATTTGATCCCTGCGGGGGGGATGAGTTGTGTCTCTTGGGGGGGTCTACCCCGTCGGGGTGCTCTCGCCACCCGTGCAGGTTCGTCTCTCAACATGAATGCAGGTTTAAGTCTGTCAATGCTGACTGTTTCTTTTCTGTCCCCTAAATCAAGCACAAAATGCTTATCACCAGGTTCCAGCAACCTGTTGTTCCACGACTGTCCCTATGGCCAGGTCTGAAGCGTCTGTGGTTAGCGCTATGCGGGCTGAGGGATCGGGGTGAACCAACAATGTGGCATTCGCTAGTGCACTTTTTACCTCCGCGAAAGCGTGTTCCCGCTCTGGGGTCCATTCGATCGCGTTGGAGGGCTTTTGTTTTCTGAGCGCGGCATATAGGGGCTGCATGAGTTGAGCTGCGAGGAAACGGTTGTAACAATTCACCATTCCTAAAAATTCTTGTAGTGATCTGACCGTTTGTGGTCGTGGAAAATTTGCTACCGCGCACACTTTGTCCGGCAATGGGACTGCCCCTTCTGGTGAAACTCTGTGTCCCAAAAAATCAATTTGTGACACGCCGAAACGGCATTTGGCTGGGTTGATTATTAACCCGTGCTCTTCTAGTCTCTGAAAAACTGTAGTGAGGTGTTGTTCGTGTTCTTCCTCTGACGAGCTGGCTACCAGAATATCGTCGAGGTAGACGAACACGAAGGGGAGGTTGCGTAACACCGCGTCCATCATACGCTGAAAAGTTTGAGCAGCGCCTTTGAGGCTAAACGGCATTCGCAAAAATTCAAAAAGACCAAAAGGGGTTATTACAGCCATTTTGGGAATGTCCTCCGGTCGAACCGGAACTTGGTAGTAGCCGCGGACCAGGTCTATTTTAGAGAAAACGCGCGCACCCGCCAGATGTAGTGAAAAATCTTGGATGTGAGGGATTGGGTAGCGGTCATGCGCTGTCGCATTGTTTAATCTGCGGTAATCACCGCAAGGTCTCCAAGAACCGTCGGTTTTCGGGACCATATGTAGTGGTGATGCCCAAGGGCTTTTCGAGTGCCGAATAATGCCTAATTTTTCTAGGCTGGCAAACTCGTCGCGTGCTATGGCGAGCTTGGTCGCGTCTAAGCACTGAGCTTTGGCAAAAACAGGTGGGCCTGTTGTGGGGATGAAGTGTTCAATCCCGTGTTTCGCCACTGTCACTGAAAATTTGGGAACTGTGAGTGCTGGAAATTGGGTGAGGAGTTGGTCAAACTTACCTCCTGCTGTGGTGACGCTGGCCTGCACGGGTGGTGGAGAGACTCGAGCTGAGCAGGGGATAGAAGAAAATGATAGTGCATTAACCAAGCGTCTATTTGCAAGATCAACTAACAACCCATGTGCACGCAAAAAATCTGCGCCCAACAAGTTAAAACTCACCGCCGCTATAATAAATGTCCACCTATAGTTGCGGCCGTGAATGGACAGAGGGCGGTTTCTTTCGCCGAAGGTGTCGATGATCGAGCCGTTAGCTGCCATCGCTCCGTTTCCACGGGGTCCCATTGCCCGGTCTGCGTTGGACGGGGTGATGAAGCTCACCTGAGCTCCAGTGTTGATGAGGAACTGCCTCCCGGAGTGTCCGTCAGTCACGTAGAGCAGCTTATTTGTTTCGCCGAGAGCCGTAGCTGCTAATCGTTTCCCGGCTTTGTCGTTTCCCGAGCTCTTGAAATTGCAGGGGGGCACACATTTGTACGCCCTCTCTGCGAAACGTTGATGATAATAGCAGAGGTCGTTCCGCTTGCTGCGCCTTGGTCGCGTCGCTGCCATGGTGGGTGGGCTCTGCTCTGTTGTCTGCGGATCTCCGCTGCTCTGGGCTTCCGCGCCGAGATCTGCAGATGCTGCTGTGGCCATCTGTTCGCCGCAGGAGTTGGTGAGTCGCTGCGCTTCTCGAGCCAGCGCGCGGAAGTCCCGCTGGGTGCTGCACCGCATGTTGGCCAGGGTCCCTCTCATGTGCGGCGGCAGCGTGCTGAGGAAGATATGTTGGAAAAGGAAGTTGTCATTGTCTGCCTCCCTCAGCTGCAGCATGTCCTCCATGAGGGCCATCGGTCTGTGTCCTCTGTGGCCGTAAATCGCCAGAATCTTCCCTGCTCTTTCCTCGGCCGAGGGGACGAAGCTCTCGATGAGTGTCGCCTTCAGTTCTTTGTACTTGTCGTGGGCGGGCGGTTGTTGTAATACGCTCCGCGCGCATCTTGATGTGGCGGCATTGAGTCTGGCGACGATGTGGTAGAATTTCGTTTCGTCCGCCGTTATTCCTGCCAGTGCAAACTGAGCCTCAGCTTGCTGGAACCACGAGCTCGGGTCGTTTTGCCAGAACTCTGGGAGTTTGACGGTGACGGCGCTTATCTGGGCCGTCTCTGATATGTCTGCCGGGCGAGAACGCCTTTCTTCCGTTCTCGCGGCGGGGCTGGGGACGGTGCTCGGTTGAGCCCTCTCTGACGATTCTGCTGTGGGGGAACGTCTTCCATCCGTTCCCCTGTCTGCGTTGGCGACGGCGTCAGCCTGGGTCGCCTCTGATGAGCCTGTAGCGGGAGAACATCTTTGGTCCATCCTCACGTCTGGTCACCAATGTAGGGAGCTTGAAATGATGAAGCGATGTGATTTTATAAATCAAGTTTTATTATCAGCTTCAGTCCCTAACATGTCTCATCTGGATGCAGAAGCAGAATGAAGAGACTGATCGCAGTCAGACCTTCCTACTTATACATCACATCACAAAAGACATTGCATATCAAAGCCGACATCTCCCAAGGTGTTATCTTCCTCCATTGTCCTCTCTCTCCTCCACCTGACCCTGGGGGGGTCAGGAAGTCCATTCAGGTCTCCACCGCTGTGTCTCCGTCTACTCCTTGATCTTTGCTGGCGGTCGAGACCTCTTGTCCTGCCCTGAGACGTGAGGTCCTTTCACATATGTAATCACTAAACATTCCTCTTAAGTTTATACATATGCAGGTATGGATATATGAATAATATAAGCCACACCCGACGTTACAACACCTATGACAGTTCTGAGTCCAACCTTCTCTTGAGACCAAATCTATCATACACAAATATTTGAGTTTAATTTTCCCTCCTTTACAGCTTTTGGATTCATCAGAATGATCTGACATTGGACTCAAATGAAGCTTTAAACTGTCTTTACGATCAGAGTAAACTTCACTGTCAAAAATAAAATCCACTCAACAACAAAAACCATTTATACAGTAGTAATTCATTTTTCATTCATTTGGATGACAATTACAATGAAATCACAAAATATTCAGAGCTAACTAAACAACTGGGATCTCATTAAACTGGATGGTAAATTAGTTTTTCAAATTCCTGAAGACATTTCACTGCAATCTCATGAGAAATTTTTTTGAAACCAGACCATATTGTTAATGACGGAGTAGTTCATTCTGGCCTGATGAAATCACCCCAAGAATGCCAAGATCTCCTGACCTTTGACCCTGAGCACAACTTGAATACAAACCCATCTAAGGATCATTGTGAGTTTGGTGAGCATCGAGGCAATTGCCTTGAACGGGTAACAGTTTTAATCACATACTGTAAGTGACCAGATACCTTGACCTTTGACCTTGAGCACAACCTGGATACAGACCCACTTGAGGATCACTGTGAATGAGTTTGTTGACCACTGGGACAAATGCCTAGGAGGAGTTGCAATTCCCATGAAATGTGTACAAACAATCGTCACATTAGTGCCTTTCAGTTTGCCGGAATGAGCTGAAAATAGTGTAACGTCAGGGTTGTGATAAGGGGTGGGGTGAATTCTCCCAGCATGCTTTGCGCCGCGGGGTATTCAAAGACTTATTATTCCTGTGTTCTGATCGTTACTGTTCTACCATTATAACTGTGTTATAAGTCTGGTTGTGATAGTGTAATTTTTTCCATGTGTGAGAGATTACGTGTCTGTGTCACCCTGAATGAGGTGAGTGTCTGTGTGAATGACCTCTCCTCTGTCCTGTGTAATTTGTGAGTGAAGAAATAAATGCCTGTTCGTTCCAACTCCTCTCTCATTATTGTGTGAACCCTTGAAACATCACACTGGTGTCAGAAGTGGAATTTTGAGAGATGGAAGGAAGGATCAAGGCAGCGATTCGACAGCTTGAGCTGCTAATCGCCCAGATGGAGATGAACAGCACAGCAAACACGCCAGCCCCCAGAGCTGCTCGCCGCAAAGAATGGAGAAGCGGACTGGATGGAGCAAGCACGTCTCGTATCCTGCCTTTTTCAAGGCAGGATGGGGAGCACCAGCGGGGGAACTACGAGCCAGCGATCCCACTGCGGCCGAGGACAGTGATCAACACGGAAGCGACCGTCCCACTGACCCGCCAACTGGCCAAGCTTCCCGACTTTAGTGGTGAAACCTTGCTGGACGACTATTTTGTGCAGGTTGAAATGGCTGCTACGCTGAACGGCTGGACACCTGAAGAGACAGCTGTGCAGGTTGCACTGGCTCTGGAGGGCGGAGCTCTCTGCACGCTGTCTGATCTCTGGCCTGAGGAACATCACAGCTGGCCAGCACTACAGGGAGCGCTTTGGAGGTGGTTTGGGAGGGCGGCCCACGCTGATCATGCCCGGGAACAGCTGGCCAGCCACTGGCAAGGTAACCGAGAGAGCCTGAGGGCCTATGCAGCAGATGTCGGACTTTTGAGTCGGAGGCGGTGAAGAAGCTTGCTCTTCAGAATTTCATTCAGGGACTCTGTTCGGCCCGGTTCTGAGATATCGTCCGGATTCACGCTGCGAGCAGCTAGGAGACAACCATGGCAGAAGCACAGCGGGTGGGGCCAATGCTGGAGTATGCAGCTGGCGTGACATCACCAAGGCAGAGAGCTTTCCAGGCCATGTCTGAGAGCAAGGATGAAGAAGAACTGCACCAGACCACAGCTGCACGACTGGCGAGAGTATGACGGCAGCACGAGGAGGGATGCTTCCGCTGCAGGAAGCCAGGTCACGTCATGCACTACTGCCCTACACCTACCCCACAACAATCCGCCCCCTCGCCAGCATTAAACTAGAGTGAGGTGGCATAGACGGGGACCTGTGCCTCTCACAGACATTTTCCCCAATGGACCATCACCATGTATGGGCAAACTTGGACACTTGCTGGGGCTGTACCTGCATGCAGCCTGGACAGCACGCCAATCCAGGCCCTGATCGACACGGGTTCCACCACCTCCCTGGTCTGGCCTGGGGCGCTGCCCGGTACAGATGAACTCGGACCGCAAGGATGGGAACCCACCAGGCGCTGTGTCACCACAGCCACCAGTGAGCGCACCAGACTGGGAGGGCGACGAGTCCTTGTCATCAAAAAAGTCCATCAGACAGCTGCAGTTGTTTCAGAAAGCTGCAGCTTGAGTCCTCACCTAGACCAAGAAAGTGGATCATATAACTCCAGTTCTCAGATCTTTACACTGGCTTCATGTCTGTCAAAGAATAGATTTCAAAATACTGCTGTTGATTTATAAAGCTCTGAATGGTTTAGGGCCAAAATGCATTTCAGATCTGCTAGTCCATTATGAACCACCCAGAGCCCTCAGATCATCAGGGTCAGGCCTACTCTCTGTGCCCAGAGTTAGAACCAAACATGGTGAGGCAGTGTTTAGTTTCAAAGCTCAGTCATGGAGTTCCACAGGGATCTGTGCTAGGCCCTACTCTTTTTAGTTTATATATGCTTCCATTAGGCAACATTATTAGAAAGCACTGTTGTAGAGGGTGCGAAGGAAAGGATGTGGAGGCGAAGCACAAGCGTAGGTCAGCACAGATTCTTTATTGACCCTCTAACATGAATACAGCCTGTTGACCCCAGCATTGCCACTGGGGCCCTCTTGGATGGTCTTGAGAGTAGAGTGTACAGAGAGAGAGCTGAGAGTGAAACAAGCTCTTTTATACCATGATACAGACAGAGAGAATGCATGGCACATTAGCATATCAATTGTCACCTAATACACATCGGTCAATAAACATGATTAGCATGACATTGGTTGGCTCGAGGACGCATGCATACAGTCCCATCTGACTGCTTCCTGTGCTTCCCTGTCCGCATGTAAATTGTCCTCTGCTTCTTCCAGCTCTGCTGCTGGGTGTGAAGAATGTTCCAGAGGAATGTCCTCCTGCTGTGTTTAGTGTCACCACACCAGGTCCCCCCCGAACACCCAGAAAGGGCTGTGACCCCCCCTGTCGTTTGGGCTCAAGTCGATGCCAGTGGAGGCTGCAGCGCGGGAGGGGGGGGGGTTGCCACTCCGGTCGAACTGCCTGCTGGTGAGGAGTGTTGGAGGGCCTGTAAGTCTGTGGGGGAAAAAGGGGAGGGGTGGAAAAGCTGGTAGTTGTGAAAAAAAAAAGAAAACTTACGTCTCTGACTCTTCTCGTGACTTGTCCTGTGAGGATGTGGGGAAGGTGGGCGGCCAAATTCCCCGAGGATGCGTAGCGGCTGTGAAACAACTGTAGCTGTGTGAGGGACTTGGCGGTGTGGCCGTAGATGCGGAAGGGACAGCAATTGGCTAAATCCCCATTGTGTGCCGCGGCTGAGAAACCCATACAAACAATGGAGCTGGTTTGTCCCTGGTGCGTAGCGCGCGCTGCGGCCATGTAGCTTCCAGTTGTGCTGTCCTCATAATCCTGCAGTGTGCGCGCGTGGCTTCTGTGCGCGGAAGGTCCGTTGCCAAGAGGTGAGTCAGGGTCAGGGAGCTTGATGGAAATCAATGTAGTCGGCGCCGATGGTCTTCCCTGTTCAGGCTGTTTCTGTGCGTTGCTCATGTCGCTGATCCTGGTGCGTCTCGGTCCCAGCGCTGCGCTCTCTGTCCGGCCCTGGAGGTCGCCATCGTGGAGCGAGGACAAGGCGCGTGTGCTCCCGTGTGGTTGCGAAGGATGAAGGCGATCCTCGGTCTCTGGAATCCACAGCGCAGTGAGAGGGAGAGATACTCCATATCACGTTAGGTCACCAATGTAGAGGGTGAGAAGGAAAGGATGTGGAGGCGAGGCACGAGTGTAGGTCAGCACAGATTCTTTATCGACCCTCTAACATGAATACAGCCTGTTGACCCCAGCGTTGCCGCTGGGGCCCTCTTGGATGGTCTTGAGAGTACAGCGTAGAGAGAGCGAGCTGAGAGTGAAACAAGCTCTTTTAGAGATGGTGACATCCTACAAGTACCTGGGTGTTCATCTGAACAATAAACTAGACTGGTCACACAATACCGACGCACTCTACAAGAAGGGACAGCGCAGGCTGTTCCTACTGAGGAGACTCAGGTCTTTTGGTGTACAAGGGGTGCTGCTGAAGACATTCTACGACACGGTGGTGGCATCTGCCATCACTTTCGGAGTGGTCTGCTGGGGCAGTGGCATTACAGCAGCCGATAGGAAGAGACTGAATAAACTGATCAAGAAAGCTAGCTCTGTCCTGGGGCAGCGCCCTGACCCAGTGGAGGAGATAGGAGAGAGAAGGATGGTGGCTAAACTGTCATCTCTGCTGGAGTCCGAGTCCCACCCTATGCAGGACATACTGAACACACTGAGGAGCTCATTTAGCAGCAGACTACATCATCCTAGGTGCGCAACCGAGAGGTTTCGTAGGTCCTTCCTACCTATGGCAGTCAGACTGTATAACCTAAGCAGGGCTGCTTGCAGAGATAGCAAAAAAACGTGACGACCTAATAGTACTGAATGCAAAAGACGCAATAGACTTACACAATGGTCCCCTCCAGTATATACAACTAGGACAGTATCGGTCGCTACGGAGGGTGGCAATATGTATGGGTACATATTCATGCTAACTAACTAACTAACTAACCTGCACTTATATAGCGCTTTTCTAGTCACAAAGACCACTCAAAGCGCTTTCACTAGTACTAACCCTCTATTCTAAGGGCCTATAGGAAACAGATATCTAGGGACAATTTAGAACAACCAATTAACCTAACATGCATGTCTTTGGATTGTGGGAGGAAACCGGAGCCCCCGGAGTAAACCCACACAGCACAGGGAGAACATGCAAACTCCATACAGAAAGGTTCCAACCCCTGCCAGCCTGGGGATTCGAACCAGGAACCTTCTAGCTGTAAGGCAACAGTGCTAACCACTGCACCACCGTGCTGCCCATGCTATGTAGGATAACTAAGTAGACGGTTATGCTGTTTATTACCTCCGCCAGGCTGCAGGCCAGGAGGTAATGTTTTTGCCGGGGTTTGTCTGTCTGTCTGTTTGTCTGTCTGTTGGTTAGCAAGATAACTCAAAAAGTTTTGGACGGATTTCGATGAAACTTTCAGACGTTGTTGGAAATGGTACAAGGAAGAATGGATTAAATTTTGGGGATGATCCGGATCACCGTCTGGATCCAGGAATTTTTTAAAGGATTCTTTAACATTGTGTGATAGGGCCATTTTCAACATGTGTGCAGGCGCAATGGAGGGCGCTGGTCGTCGTGTCTGACGAACACAAACTCCGCGTTCTTCAAAGTTTTAGGCACAAAAGCACGCAGAAAACAGTGGTGGGCCGGGCCCGGCAGCGTGCCTGTGTTTGCACTACGCTGCAAAAGCTGAGACGGGCAGCTGTCCGGCGCCGGATTATTTGGCAGAAATTCCCCGGGCAGCCATAGGGGCTGCGCAAAAACAAGCTCTCTGCCGGGGAAGCTTCCAAATCCTCTTTTGGCGCGGAGCGCAACCCCAATAAAACCCACGGCAACCTGTCTACCCAATTTGCATCCGTCAGTGAACCCCTGAGTGCTGCTTTCAGTGATCTATGAAAACGCTTGCATAACCCATTGGCCTGTGGGTTGTACGCGGTTGTGCGATGAATTGCAACGCCCGCAGCCTGGGACTTTGGAGATGGAGCAGATGGACACAACAGCAACACTTGAGTTTATTACCTCCACCAAGGAGGTAATGCTTTTACTGGCATTTGTCCGTTTGTCTGTCTGTCTGTCTGTTACCAACATAACTCAAAAAGTTATGAACGGATTTTGACGAAATTTTCAGGAAAGGTGTGTAATGACACAGGGAACAGATGATTAGATTTTGGTGATGATCTGAGAGTGCATACCTCCACCAAGGGCTTTGTTTGTATTTGTGCAGCAGGATTACACAAAAACTACTGGATGGATTTGGATGAAATTTTCACCAGAGGTGGTTCTTGGCCTAGAGAGGAACCCATTACATTTTGGGGATGATCTGGGAATGCATACCTCAGCCAAGGCTCTTCTCACAGTGTGTCAGCCACAAAACTCCTAAACTAATGGACAGACTTGGATGCAATTTTCACCACAAGTGGCGATAGGCCAACACACAAGCCCATTACATTTTGGAGGTGATCCATGAGAAACGGAAGGAGCCTTGGCGGAGGTATGCGCTCTATGAGTGCTTTTCTAGTTCCATCTTGCTACAATGCTCTGCACTTTGTATATATATTTATATATTGATGTGTATGTATGTTGTGGGAATGTGCAAATGATGAGACAGATTTCTCTCAAGGCAGCTTTATTCACATTCACCAACATCTCAAAGAAGAAAAAGAGAACATCACAGGAAACTCTCGTCCTTAAATACCAGGACTCTCACAGTTCACAAGTCACATTGCATCACAAGTCACATTGCATTATAATCGCCAGTAACAATGCATCTCCTCTTTAATCCTCTAATATCACCCCCATAGTCTCAGGCCCTGCATACCAAAGCTAACACCTTCACAGCTTCCTGTTATCTCCAAGGAAACTCTGTCTTTGTTCTTATCTAAAATGTGAGGCCTTACATCAGTCACAAAGTAGGTCACATATGTGTGGCCACCCCCCCCCCCAAACCTTTTAGAACGAACAAGAGAATAACAGTATGCATGCCGTGATAGAATCAATACGCATCAGTCCGCATGCTGTCTAGGCTTCAGTCTCCTGCCGTATCTGCTGTAGCCCGGATTCCACGTCTCCGCAGCGCTGTCACGCTGGGGGGTTGCCGTCTGGGGGTGAAAACCTTTTGTCAGTCCCTGCGGGTGTTCTGGGGAAACATTACTCTGTGAAGCTCCCCGTGGGGGTCTACCTCGCCGCAGGGCCCTTGCCAACAGCACTTGCTCATCCGCCACCACAAAAGCGGGTTTGAGTCTGTTTATGCCAACTTTTTCTTTCCTACCCCCCAAATCTAGCAAAAATTGCTTGTCCCCTGTTTCCAACACTCTGAACGATCCGTCATAAGGTGGTCGCAGTGGGGGTCGATGTGCATCGTGTCTGACAAAAACAAACTCTGCGTTCTTCAAAGCTTTAGGTACAAAAACGCGCAGAAAACTGTGGTGCACGGGGCCGGGCAGCGTGCCTGATTCTATGTTACTCCGCAACAGCTGAGATGGGGAGGTGTCTGGCGCAGGGTTATCTGGGAGAAACTCCCCAGGCAGCTGAAGTGGTTGCGCAAACACGAGCTCCGCTGGGGAGGCTTCTAAGTCCTCTTTAGGCGCAGAACGCAACCCCAATAAAATCCACGGTAACTTGTCTACCCAATTTGCATCCGTCAGTGACGCTCTGAGAGCCGCTTTCAATGACCTATGAAAACGTTCGCATAACACATTAGCCTGCGGTTGTGCGGTGAATTGTGACACCCAGGTTGCGGGCCATTGTCGACCAAAGTTCGGACACAAATTGAGGGCCTCTGTCGGACGTAATGTCCGACGGAACTCCGAAACGCGCCACCCAAGCTGTTAAAAACGTGCACGCCACCTCCTCGGCCGTGGTTGATGCCAGCGGAACCACTTCAGGCCAGCGCGTGGTGCGGTCCACCATTGTCAGAAGGTGTGTGCACCCCTGTGACGGCGGGAGGGGGCCCATGAGGTCCACATGAACGTGATCGAACCTCTTGGCCGGAATGTGAAACGGCTCCAAAGGAGCCCTCGTGTGCCTGTGTACTTTGGCTCGTTGACACGCCGTGCAGGCTGCTGCCCACTCTTTAACTTGTTTGCGAAGACTCGGCCACACGAATTTCTCTCCTACCATTTTGACCGACGCGCGCACTCCCGGGTGCGCCAAAGAATGAATTGAGTCAAAAACGCGGCGGCGCCACGCAGCCGGTACTACTGGACGCGGCCGTCCAGTGGAGACGTCGCAGATTGGGGGGGCATACTGTCTTGCAGCACCCTGTTCTCCAGCCTTAACCCTGTTGGTCCAGACTGGAGCGCGCGCACATCTGCGTCACTAAGCTGCTCCGCGGCCATGGCTGCGTAATCTATTCCTACGCTGACTGGGGCCGCCACGGCGCGCGAGAGGCAATCTGCCACTACATTCAGTTTGCCTGCCACATGCTGAATATCAGTGGTAAACTCTGAGATCGCGGCCAGCTGTCTCTGTTGCTGGCCTGACCACGGTTCGGAAACCTTAGCCATCGTGAATGTTAGTGGCTTGTGGTCAACGAATGCGGTGAAACAGCGTCCTTCCAGCCAGAACTGAAAGTGGCGGATGGCCAAATGGAGAGCCAGCAGCTCCTTGTCGAACGCGCTGTATTTACGTTCACTATCGCACAAGGTCCTGCTGAAAAAGGCGAGGGGCTGCCAAACCCCGGCTACATGCTGCTCCACGACCGCCCCTATGGCCACATCTGACGCGTCAGTAGTAAGCGCTATGCGGGCCGTTGGGTCTGGGTGTGCCAACAATGCAGCATTTGCCAAGGCCGCTTTTACCTCCGAGAACGCTCGCTCCCGCTCCAGGGACCACTCGACCTTATTCGCGGGTTTCTGTTTTTTGAGCGCGGCATACAGCGGTTGCATGAGTTGCGCTGCGCGGGGAAGAAAACGATTATAAAAATTCACCATTCCCAAAAACTCCTGTGACGCCCTGACCGTCTGCGGCCGGGGAAAATTTGCTACCGTGCACACTATATCAGGAAGCGGAACCGCTCCTTCGGGGGAGACGCGGTGTCCTAAAAAATCGATCTGCGCCACCCCGAACTGACACTTCTCTGGGTTGATTATTAGCCCGTGATCTCCCAACCTCCGGAAAACTGTGGCTAGGTGGTTTTCGTGTTCGTCTTTGGATGCGCTGGCCACCAAAATATCGTCCAAGTAGACGAACACGAAAGAGAGATCGCGCAGCACCGTGTCCATCATGCGTTGGAACGTCTGTGCAGCCCCTTTAAGCCCGAATGGCATGCGCAAAAACTCGAATAGGCCAAATGGAGTTATTACCGCTGTTTTGGGTATGTCCTCAGCGCGCACTGGGACTTGGTGGTAACCGCGGACCAAATCTATCTTAGAAAAAACACGCGCCCCTGCCAAATGAACGGAAAAATCTTGGATATGCGGGATTGGGTAGCGGTCGTGCGCTGTAGCGTTGTTTAACCTGCGGAAATCCCCGCAAGGTCGCCACGAGCCGTCAGCCTTCGGGATCATGTGTAGCGGGGAAGCCCATGGGCTGTTTGAACGCCTGATTATGCCCAACCTCTCCAGGTTGGCAAACTCCTCGTGCACTATGGCCAGTTTAGCTGCGTCCAAGTGCCGAGCTTTTGCAAAAACGGGCGGTCCGGTAGTGGTAATAAAATGTTCCACCCCGTGTTTAGCGACGGTTGCCGAAAATGAGGGGACCGTGAGTGCTGGGAACTGAGTGAGCAGTGTGTGGAACTTATCGCTTGCAGCTGTGACGTTGGCTTGTGCTGTTGGCGGGGCCACTCACGCTGTACAGGGAATAGAATCAAAAGAAAGTGCATTAACCAGGCGCCTGTTAGCGAGATCAACCAACAAACCATGTGAGCACAAAAAATCAGCCCCCAACATACTGAAATTCACTGCTGCTATAACAAAAGTCCACTCAAATGTACGGCCGTGTAGAGACAGAAGCAGGGTCCTCTCACCAAAGGTCTTTATCTCCGAGCCGTTCGCTGCTGCCACCCCGGGACCTCTGGAACCTGCTAGCCTGTCCGCGTAGGAAGGTGTGATGAAACTCAACTGGGAGCCTGTGTCCACGAGGAAATGCCTCCCCGAGCGTGCGTCCAACAAGTAGAGCAGCTTGTTCTCCTCCCCGAGGGCCGCGGCTGCTACCAACCCCCGGTCTTGGCATTTCCCGAACGCTTGAACTGGCACGGTGGTACACATTTGCGTGCCCTCCCTGCGAAGCGGCAGTGGTAGAAACAAAGGGCGTCTGATCCGCGTTCCCTGGCCCCCGCCGCCGCCGTCGTCGGTGGGTCTGCTACTGCTGCCCCTGGCCCCCTGCCATCTCCGGTCGTCGCGCCGAGTTCCGCTGCTGCGGCCGTGGCCGCGCGCTGTCTGCCGGCGTTGACAATTCGCTGCGCCTCCCGGGCCAGCGCGCGGTAGTCCCGCTGGGCCAACAACAGCGAACTGGTCAGGGTCGCTCTCGTCGCTGATGGTAGGGTCCTGAGGAAGAGGTGGGTAAAGATGAAGTGGTCGTCGTCCGAGCCTTTCAACCTCAACATCTTCTCCATCAGGTTAACGGGCGTGTCATCTCCCAACTCAGTCAGCGCCAGGAGTCTCTCTGCTCACTCCTCAACCGAGAGGGTGAAGTGCTGGATAAGTGCAGCCTTCAACGCGCCATATTTGTCGCTGTCTGGCGGCTGCTCGATAAGGCTCTCCACATGCTGGGCCGTGTGGTTGTCCAGTTTTGCGACCACATGGTAGAATTTTGTGTCGTCTACCGATATCCCCCGGAGGTTGAACTGTGCCTCAACCGCGTGGAACCAGGAGCGCGGATTGTTCTGCCAAAAGTCCGGTAGCTGGACCGTAGTGGCATTCGCTTGGCTGGGGGCTCCTGACGAGGCTGGCCCCGGGGAATTCTCCTCTCGCTGCATGCTACGTCTTGGGTCACCAGTGTGGGAATGTGCAAATGATGAGACAGATTTCTCTCAAGGCAGCTTTATTCACATTCGCCAACATCTCAAAGAAGAAAAAGAGAACATCACAGGAAACTCTCGTCCTTAAATACCAGGACTCTCACAGTTCACAAGTCACATTGCATCACAAGTCACATTGCATTATAATCGCCAGTAACAATGCATCTCCTCTTTAATCCTCAAATATCACCCCCACAGTCTCAGGCCCTGCATACCAAAGCTAACACCTTCACAGCTTCCTGTTATCTCCAAGGAAACTCTTTGTTCTTATCTAAAATGTGAGGCCTTACATCAGTCACAAAGTAGGTCACATATGTGTGGCCACAATGTATGTATATCCACTGCTCTCATTTATATCTTCCGTATCTTAATTATTGCTCTGAGTGTTGCTATCCCTGTGCTGTTGCAATCCTGGAATTTCCCCATTGTGGGACTAATAAAGGCTTATCTTATCTTTTATACCATGATACAGACAGAGAGAATGCATGACACATTAGCATATCAATTGTCATCTAATACACATCGGTCAATGCACATGATTAGCATGACATTGGTTGGCTCGAGGACGCATGCATACAGTCCCGTCTGACTGCTTCCTGTGGTTCCCTGTCCGCATGTAAATTGTCCTCTGCTTCTTCCAGCCCTGCTGCTGGGTGTGAAGAATGTTCCAGAGGAATGTCCTCCCGCTGTGTTTAGTGTCACCACACTGTATACATTTTCATTGTTATGCAGATGACACGCAATTATACATGTCAATGAAGCCAGATGATAGTAATCAATTAGCCAAGTTAGAAGCCTGTCTGAAGGAAATCAAAACTTGGATGACTTGTAATTTCCTGCTATTAAATTCAGATAAGACTGAAGTCATTCTTGTTGGTCCAAAAAACCTTAGAAATACCTTTCCAAACAAAACTTTTAGTTTGGATGCGGTTACTCTTTCTCTTCATAGTT
Source organism: Pholidichthys leucotaenia (assembly GCA_020510985.1). Taxonomy (NCBI): domain Eukaryota; kingdom Metazoa; phylum Chordata; class Actinopteri; order Cichliformes; family Pholidichthyidae; genus Pholidichthys; species Pholidichthys leucotaenia. Next base: position 144,004,201 of record CM035837.1, read on the forward strand.
GTGAGGAACCTTGGAGTTATTTTTGATCAAGATCTGTTTTTCAATTCACATATTAAATTTTTTTCTAAGACTGCTTTCTATCATTTGTGTAATATTGCCAAGATTAGGAGCATCTTGTCTCAGAGTGATGCTGAGAAACTGATCCACGGTTTTGTTAGCTCATCATTAGATTATTGTAACTCTTTATCATCAGGTTGTCCTAAAATATCTTTAGAAATTCTTCAGTTGATCCAAAATGCTGCTGCAAGAGTTTTAACAGGTACTAGAAAGAGAGATCATATCTCTCCGGTTCTGGCCTCCCTTCAATGGCTTCCCATAGAGTTCAGAATTAAGTTTAAAATCCTTCTTCTCACTTACAAAGCTCTTAACAAGCAGGCCCCTTTTAATTTAAAAGATCTGATACTACCCTATCATCCTAACAGAGCATTACGCTCCCAAAACGCTGGGTTACTTGTAATACCTAGAATCTTCAAAAGTACAATGGGAAGCAGAGCCTTCAGTTATCAAGCTCCTTTCCTGTGGAACCAGTTACCAGTCTGGATTTGTGAGTCAGACTCGATCTCTGTTTTTAAGAATAGGGTTAAAACCTTCCTTTTCAATATAGCCTACAATTAGAGAGGGATCATGTGTCTCTGAACCCTCCATTAGTTATGCTGCTAATAGATTTAGACAGCTGGGGGAACCCTAATAATGTACTGGGCTTCACTCTTTTAATGTTTGCTCTCTACATGTCTGTTCTTTTCATTCTTTTCTATCCCCTCACCCCACCAGCCAGTCGCAGCAGATGACTGCCCCTTCCCTGAGCCTGGTTTTGCTAGAGGTTTCTTCCTGTTAAAAGGGAGTTTTTCCTCTCCACCAACACCAAGCGCTTGCTCACAGGGGATCGTCTGATTGCTGGGGTCTCTCTGCAATTGTGGGGGTTTCCCCTACATTTGAAAGTGCTATGACATGACTGTTGTTGTGAAATGGCGCTATATAAATAAAGTTGAATTGAATTGAATAGTGTTGTTTTCCCTGTGTGTGAGAGATTACGTGTCTATGTCACCCTGAGTGAGGTGTTTGTGAATGACCTCCCCTCTGTTCTGTGTAATTTGTGAGTGAAGAAATAAATGCATGTTCATCCCAAATCCTCTCTCATTATTGTGTGAACCCTTGAAACATCACAATAATATAAAACCCCAAAATTTTATGTGAAATAACATTTACATAGTTATATGTTACATATCCTACTGTTAAATGTAAACTTGTCAGAGTGCACATAGTTCAAAGTCATTTTAGGACAACAGAGCCACTATTACCAAGAAAAAACATAGTTCATAAGAAAGTGTGTATCATGCATTCAAAGAAAAAAGCGGGGGGGGGGGTCATTTGTACTCTTGCAGAAATACTCCAAGCACTGATCTAAAAATAACATTTCTGTTACTGTTCATCATTCCAGACAAGTAAAATGTTTAATATATCAAATGTCAATTTCAAATGCTGGATAGGCAAACCAGCCTAAAATAAATATGGAATTTTTACATTGAACATTGGTCTTAGGTTATACTTTCAAATTCACATATTCAGTATCATTTTTGGCAGAATAAGTCTTTCTGTGGGGAAAAATGCCTTTCTGCACCCGATATCTTGCATATTTCAGTAAGTTTGCTGTAATAATTTCACAAGGACACATGCATCCTTTCATAAGTACAGTTTCAAGTTCTGCAGCATCTATCAGCAGATGGTGTGGAACCTTATCTTTTTTTCAGTATGGTACTCTGTTTATTGAATTTACCAATGCAACAAGATAATACAAGGGAAGTTAGGGTTAACGTTGAGTGTACCATCAACATAATAAAACCCAGATGAGTAATTCAATAAAATACATAAACTCAGCCTCAGTAAAATTAAGTGGGTTACAGAGAACATATGTCACATTGGAATATTGCCCCCCAGTTACGTATCAATTTAGTTAATTCCCTTCCACAGCATGTGGAACACCATTTCTGGTGTATGGACCGGCGCCTATCTCCGTTTCTCTGACCCTAGGCCACACAGCTACTGTAAGTAGTAAAAGCTACAGTGGGGGGTCAGTCCTCTGGTAGCTCTGTGCGTAACTTTCCTTTCCCCGTTCTATTATGCTGAGCACCACGCTAGAAGGCAGAAAGTACCATTTTTATATGGTCTTTGGTATGACCCGGTCGGGATTTTTTTTTTTTTTTTTTTTTTTTTTTGTTACTTATTTGTACCCGTAGGTAGACTTGGTTTGCAGTCTGGTGACAAGCCACTGGCTGCTGGTCGCTGCGTGCGCGAGCGCCCTAAACCTACATGTTTTTTTTTTTTTTTGGTGTGCGGGAGGAAACCGGAGAAATCCCGGAGTAAACCCGCGCAACACGGGGAGAACATGCAAACTCCACACAGCTCACTGTTGGTCGGGGGCTGGGATCGAACCCACGATCTCATGATCCCCGCGGTCCCCCGGCCGAGGGTAAAACTGTGCTGCCACAGTGCTATTTGAACCCCTGCCTCCCGGGTGTGGGGCGGATGCTCTACCAACTGAGCCACCACTCCGGTTGCATATCAATATCAGAGATATTAAAACATTAAGGGGAAAAAAAAACCTTAGCCTGCAATGCCCGAACAACGTATCATATAGTCAGAAATATTGGAAAAATGTAGCTGTTTAATGTGTTTAAGAAAAGGGTCCCAAGTCACGTTTAATTTCTTACTAGAGCTTCTTAGCACATGTTGAATCTTCTCCAATTTAAAACAACTGGGAGCTTCTTTTATCCACTGAACTAGTGCACACCTGTGCCTGCCCGTAGAAAGCAAGCGTAAGCAAGCATTTCTGCATTCCTGCCTTTGATCTTTGACATGGTTACCATGGCAACAGTAACCATGGTGATGCTTGCTTTTGATCTTTGACATAATTACAGTAACCCTGGTGAAACCTGTCTTTGATCTTTGACATCACCACTCATTCAGTGATGCCTGCCTTTGATCTTTGATGATGTCATAGCGAGTCATATGATCTTTGATGTCATAGTGAGTCCTATGATCGTGAGTGATGCCTGCCTTTGATCTTTGATGTCATAGTGAGTCCTATGATCGTGAGTGATGCCTTTGATCACACACAGATTTTCTTGAATCACTCTATACTATGGTGTCTATATGACATCATATAGACATCATGTAGAGATCATAGGCGATCCTATGATCTTTTAGCGAGTCCTATGTTCGTCACAGACGCACACAGACACACACAGAGAGATTTCTTGAATTATATACAGTATATAGAGTGAAGTGATACCGGGGATTTCCACTTTAGTATGTGCATGCCCATAGAAAGCAAGTTTAAGCAAGCATTTCTGCATGCCCGTAGAAAGTTACTGTTACCATGGCAACAGTAACCATGGTGAAATCCACCTTTGATCTTTGACGTCACCACTCGTTCAGTGATGCCTGCATTTGATCTTTGATGATACTCTGGTGTCTATATGATGTCATACAGACATCATGTAGAGATCATAGGAACATCATAGGCGACAATAGACTATGGATGCATGATTTATGGAGCAGCGGCAAAGACGACTGGAAAAAATCGACAGAATGCAGCATAGAGCGCTTCGCCTGTGCATTGGAGCCGTCAAAACAACACCAAACAATGCAGTTTTAATAGAAGCAGGAGAAATGCCAATGGATTTGAGAAGAGATAAACTCGCATTATCATACTGGGTCAAACTGAAAGGAAGTGACAAAAAAAAAAATGTTTCAAAAACAACACTACAACGCTGCTGGGAATACTCTTAATTTCCAGGGACATGAGTTTAGGTGGACAATTGAAAGAAGAACCAGAATGTATGGGCTGCACTCTATTGATATATCTAACACCAGTCCAGTAAGTAATGCTCCCCCTTGGCTGTTTCTGGAAACAGAAGTAGACGCTAGTCTGCTAATGAGGAAAAAGGATTGGCATATGAATGAAGTTAGTGTTAAAACAAGCATTTACCTCAGGAACAATTACTATAACTTCTTACCGCTCTATACTGACGGTTCAAAGAATAAAGAGGGCTCTATTGGAGCTGGAGTATACATCCCAGAATTTAAAGTGACCATAGCAGAAAGACTCTCCAACAATATGTCCGTGTTTACAGCAGAGATGGTAGCAATAATTATTGCTTTGCAGTGGGTGGAGGTGGTCAGACCAGACCGGGTGGTGGTGTGCACGGACTCACTTGCAGCGCTAAAAACCACACAGACACTAAAATCTACAAGAGAAGACTTGGTGATTGAGCTATATGACAGTTTATTTAGGGTACACAGGGGTGGTGGAGAAGTTCAGTTTTGTTGGGTTCCTGCACATGAAGGGTTGAAAGGGAATGACTGTGCAGACAAATTAGCAAAAAGTGCTCTTGGAAAAGAGATAACTATACAATTGTCTCTTGGAAAAGGTGAAGGGAAAGCAGTAATCAAGAAAAAAGGAACTGAGCTATGGAAAAAAGATGGGATGAAGATCATAAAGGTAGATCGCATTACAAAATACAAAAATCTATTGCAATAAACAATTTCATAACAACCAGAAGGAAGGAAGACATCATTATGGCAAGACTCAGACTGGATCACACAGGTTTAAACGGCACTTTATTCACCATGGGGAAAAGCGATAGTGACAAATGTAGAGAATGTGGAGTGAAAGAAAATGTCGAGCACATCTTATTACACTGTCACAAATATGGAAATGAAAGACAGATAATGGAAAATGAAGTTTGAGATGCTGGTAGGGAATGAGATTTAACTGGGATTCTGGGAACAGATGGAGATGGAGAGGCAATAAGAATCACGTGAAAGGCTCTTTTCTCTTTTTTAAATAACACAGGATTAAGTCATAGAATTTAGGGGTCGGGCTCAGATGAGATAATGTTAAACACTCTTGTACAGTAGGTGGCGGTATGCTCCTTTTAGTTGTTTGCTATCCGCCAGTAACCGAGAGAAGAAGAAGAAGAGAGGCTCCCAGTCCAGGACACAGTCCAAGGACGGATAATTTCTTCAAACATAAGGAGTTGTTCAGAACTCCTTATAAGAACTCCTTATTCAAAGATATAGAGTGATGATAATCAAGTCAGTGGCGGTAATGCACCTGTAAGCTGGTTGCCAACCGCCAATCAAATCTAAATGAAGAAGAAGAATGCACCTGTAAGCTGGTTGCCAACTGCCAATCAAATCTAAAAGAAGAAAGTGACAAAAGCAATAAAGTTTGATTCTGTTGATGAGAGCGAAACAGTTGAAGTGATCCCAAACAGACCCATCAGGACAGTAGGTTCAATATGTTTTCTAATGATACTTGATAGGGATTTGAAAATTTCTGCCCAGAAGGGCTACAAGATAGGGCAAGACCAAAACGTGTGAACATGGTTTGCTGAACCTTGTCTCTTATGTAAGCAACAGGAAAAATGGGCTCAGTCTGTGGCTATGATTTTAGTTAAAAAAAGAACATGGTAAAACAACTTAATCACTATATATAATTCAAGAAAATCTGTGTCTGTCTGTGTCATGATCATAGGACTCGCTATGACATCATCAAAGAGCACAGGACTTGCTATGACATCATCAAAGATCAAAGGCAGGCATCACTGAATGAGTGGTGATATCATGGTGACTGTTTCCATGGTAACCACGTCAAAGATCAAAAGCAGCCATGCAGCAGAAATACGTGCTTATACTTGGTTTCTACGGGCATGCATGGGTACCATGTCAAAGATCAAAGGCAGGCATCACCATAGTTACTGTCAGTAATTTTCTATGTGCATGCAGAAATGCTTTCTTGCGTCTGCTTTCTACGGGCATGCCGAAATACTTGCTTATACTTGCGTTTCTATGGGCATGCACGGGTACGCACTAGTATTTTGTAATATACAGCTCTGGAAAAAATAAGAGACCACTTCAAAATCTTTCCTAAATTAGCATCTCTATATGAATGGCAGCCCTTCAATTTAAGAATCTGATAAAGAGGTACTGATTAGATGATCACCTGAGCATGTTAAGATGCATAATAGCTGTGAATAAAAATCAGTTATTACACAAATACATATTTCTGAGTTCTTCCTAATTTAAAACTAAAGTAATGTAGTGTTTAAGAATGACAATTAACTTGTTTTCTTTGCATTATTTGATCTAAAAGCATATCAAAAAGCAACATCTTTTTTTGCTGTTGTTTTGGCCAGTTGTCATTTTCTGTAAATATCTGCTCTAAATGGCAATATTTTGACTTGGAATTTGGGTGAGCTGTTTTCAGTGGTTAGAGAATAAAACAAAATTGCACATTTTACTCAAGCACGTATATGTATAACTAGTAAAACCAGATAAAGTGATAATCTTGCAATGGTGTCTTTGGTCTCTTAATTTATTCTAGAGCTCTATGATGTAGACTTATTATGTGTACAAAATTAGAGAACAGTGTATTAATACTTGATTTATTCTAATATACACTCACCGGCCACTTTATTAGGTACACCTGTCCAACTGCTCGTTAACACTTAATTTCTAATCAGCCAATCACATGGCGGCAACTCAGTGCATTTAGGCATGTAGACATGGTCAAGACAATCTCCTGCAGTTCAAACCGAGCATCAGTATGGGGAAGAAAGGTGATTTGAGTGACTTTGAACGTGGCATGGTTGTTGGTGCCAGAAGGGCTGGTCTGAGTATTTCAGAAACTGCTGATCTACTGGGATTTTCACGCACAACCATCTCTAGGGTTTACAGAGAATGGTCCGAAAAAGAAAAAATATCCAGTGAGCGGCAGTTCTGTGGGCGGAAATGCCTTGTTGATGCCAGAGGTCAGAGGAGAATGGCCAGACTGGTTCGAGCTGATAGAAAGGCAACAGTGACTCAAATAACCACCCGTTACAACCAAGGTAGGCAGAAGAGCATCTCTGAACGCACAGTACGTCGAACTTTGAGGCAGATGGGCTACAGCAGCAGAAGACCACGCCGGGTGCCACTCCTTTCAGCTAAGAACAGGAAACTGAGGCTACAATTTGCACAAGCTCATCGAAATTGGACAATAGAAGATTGGAAAAACGTTGCCTGGTCTGATGAGTCTCGATTCTCGGGGCTGCACGGTGGCGCAGTGGTTAGCACTGCGGCAGCACAGTTTACCCTTGGCCGGGGGATTGTGGGGATCGTGGGATCGTGGGTTCGATCCCAGCCCCCAACCAACAGTGATCTGTGTGGAGTTTGCATGTTCTCCCCGTGTTGCGTGGGTTTACTCCGGGATTTCTCCGGTTTCCTCCCACATGCCAAAAACATGCATGTTAGGTTAATTGGCTGTTCTAAATTGTCCCTAGATATCTGTTTCCTATAGGCCCTTAGAATAGAGGGTTAGTATTAATGAAAGCGCTTTGAGTGGTCTTTGTGACTAGAAAAGCGCTATATAAGTGCAGGTTAGTTAGTTAGTTAGTTAGTTAGATTTCTGCTGTGACATTCGGATGGTAGGGTCAGAATTTGGCGTCAACAACATGAAAGCATGGATCCATCCTGCCTTGTATCAATGGTTCAGGCTGGTGGTGGTGGTGTAATGGTGTGGGGAATATTTTCTTGGCACTCTTTGGGCCCCTTGGTACCAATTGAGCATCGTTGCAACGCTACAGCCTACCTGAGTATTGTTGCTGACCATGTCCATCCCTTTATGACCACAATGTACCCAACTTCTGATGGCTACTTTCAGCAGGATAATGCGCCATGTCATAAAGCTGGAATCATCTCAGACTGGTTTCTTGAACATGACAATGAGTTCACTGTACTCAAATGGCCTCCACAGTCACCAGATCTCAATCCAATAGAGCATCTTTGGGATGTGGTGGAACGGGAGATTCGCATCATGGATGTGCAGCCGACAAATCTGCGCCAACTGTGTGATGCCATCATGTCAATATGGACCAAACTCTCTGAGGAATGCTTCCAGCACCTTGTTGAATCTATGCCACGAAGAATTGAGGCAGTTCTGAAGGCAAAAGGGGGTCCAACCCGTTACTAGCATGGTGTACCTAATAAAGTGGCCGGTGAGTGTATGTAATTCTTCATTGTTCAGAATTTTACAGAATATCACCTATGGCTATACCACTGCTATATTAGCCTGTTTTTTTAAAATAACCAAGGCATGTCAACACAAACATTTTGTTAAAAAAAAAAAGTAAGCAAAATTAGAGAACAGTAACCACTGTGTCAGAAGAGAAGATTTAAATAATGTTTTTTTTTTTTGGGGGGGGGGGCTATAGGATTTAAAAATTAACAGGAAGTGTAGAGACCCTTGCTTTGAATAAATTCAGTACATCTGCACCCACAGGACATCACTAGTTTCTTACACTGCTCTGGTTTGGGGGACAGGATTATGCAAAGACTCTCAATGGGGAATTGGTTCAACACCACAGATGGAATTGTTCACTAGCTCACTGCTGAACATTGCAAGGATCTGTCTCAGCACAGTGTCTCTCTCTTTAAGACAATTTGGACTCAAAGCGCACTCTGCAGTGACCAAATCTCTCATCAGCAGAAAGAATAAAAAGGCTAGACTTGCCTCTGCTGAGGAATATGTTGTGTGGACAGAGAATTGGTTCAGAGTGCACTTCAGTGATGAGAGTAAAGGGCTGCTCAGAGTCCCTCCAAGGGGATAATGTTTGCATTCTGTAGACTGCATTTGTGTACACAGCAATATTCAGAGTTGTTTTTGAGCCACCGCATCTACCGTTCAACAGCCGCGTTTCGAGCATGCACAGTGAAAATAACCTGCAGTTCACATGTCCGTACTGTCAGCAGCAGCCAAAAGCCACCAAACATTTTAACAGCTGCAGTCGAGACACAAAAGGAGAGCTCGGTGGCGGAGGTTTTTTTTTTTTTAACTTTTAGTAATCTGTGTATCAAAATGTCTTAGATATACTGTACATTTACAAGTAACTGAAACAATTTTCCCAGCCCCAAACCACACTTGCAGAAGCTAGAGAGATACACAAAGCAACAAAACAGGTAGGAATATACAGTAATTTACTGTTTTGGTGTTCTGGGTGAAAAATTGACAGACGAGCCACTTCACAGTAGAAGAATGCACAACATTTATTTCGAGGTTATGTGAAAAACATGTTTTGAAAAAACTATTAGGGTCACTCTGCCATCTATTGAGGACCTGGCTTAACAGCGCTGTTTGTCAAGGGCAAACAGAATAATCAGGGATCCAACTCATCCCAGTCACAGTCTGTTCTCCCTGCTGGCCTTAGGCAGACGCTATCAGAGTCCGAGGTGCGGGTCTGTACATTTCAGAGACAGTTTTTTTTCCTACTGCCATCAGATTGTTGAACTTGCACAATAGCAAAAGCAATCATTTGGGTTAGTGCAATATTGTTCTGGTAGATTTTTTTCTCTGTTTTTAATATAGTTGTTTTAATATGAGGTGTAATCATATTTATCTGTTTTTTTTAAATAATCTTATCTTTAATCTGACAAGTTTTTTAAAAAAAATTTGTCAGATATTCTGTTTCTAGAGGTGTTTTGTGTTTTTGTCCATATTTTTATCGGGACTGACTGCAATGTAATTTCGTTCACTGCTCCTTTGATGTAGTGCTGAATGACAATAAAATCATCTCAAATCTTGAATAGCGAAACACATGTACATGTGTTTACCCTCACCAGTTAATCAATACTTTCCCCCTCTGAGATGGCAGGAGTTTCCTGGTGCATGCGCAGTTCACTGCGACCACTGTGTTCTTGTATGCACGGAAACTTTTTTGGGTTTGCATGCGCTCGGTCAGTGCTCACCCTCTGCGTAGGGTTTGCGCACGAAGGCATCCACTGCACTTGCTTGTGTACCAGCGCATTTTTGCCACTGTGAATTGGGCTAAAGTTCAATTTATTTGGGTCTGATGGGAAACAATATGTTCGGCATCAAACCGGGGAAAGACTGAACCCAAAGTGTGTAAAAAAGTCAGTTAAATTTGGAGGAGGAAGTGTCATAGTTTGGGGGATGTTTTCTGCAGCAGGAGTGGGGCATCTTGTACAGCTACATGGTAGGGTGAATACAAATGCTTATGTGAACCTCCTTTGGCAACATGCAGTTACTTCACTGCAATTGTCTCACAATCAGCCCACAATTTTCATGCAAGACAATGCCCCCTGTCACACTGCAAAATGGGTTAAACAGTTCCTTCAATCTAACAATATTGAAACAATGAAATGGCCAGCCCAGAGTCCAGATCTAAACCCCATAGAGAATCTCTGGAAAATCCTTGGCAACAAAGTAATGGCTAAGAAACCCACTACAGTTACTGAACTGAGCTGTAGAAGAGACTGCAAGAAGAATGAACCAAGATCAAACCAGAGCAGTGTGAGAAACTAGTAATGTCCTGTGGGTGCAGATATGCTGAAGTCATTCAAAGCAAGGGTCTCTACACTTCCTATTAATGTTTGAATGCTATAGCCTTAAAGAAACATTGTTTAAATCTATTCTCTAATTTTGCTCAGTGTTTTTTTTTTTTTAACAAAATGAATGCTTGTGTTGAAGTGTCTTGGTTATAAAAAAAAAACAAAAACAAAAAACATGCTAGTACCACAGTGGTATAGCCAGAGCTGATATTCTGTCAAATTCTGAACAATGAAGAATAACACTTTAGAATAAATCAAGTATTAATACAGTGTTATCTAATTTTGAGCTCCACTGTATTTACAAATTATTTAAAGCAGAGGCAGCTGGTACACTCAGACACACTGACCCTGTTTACATGGTCATGAGTAAACCAATTACATTCAGCTTTCTGGAGTTACCTGATTATTCAAACTGTCATGTAAACAGTGTAATCTGATTACCTTTATCAGTTTACTCCAGTAATCGGTTTACTCCTGACCATGTAAACAGGGTCAAAGGCTCATTAACGCTTTATGAGAAAACAGATTAACACACCTAGTTTATTTGCCCAGTAAACCATTTACTCAATGCATGTAAACACCATAAGCTGTTTATTACCTTTATCGGTTTACTCCAGTAATCAGTTTACTCATGACCATGTAAACATGGTCACTGTTAGAAACAGTCAATCTAAAGGAAATTTGTATGATGCACTGATTTTGACATCAGTATCTGCCAAAATTCACAATGCTGGCTGATACTGGCCTCTTGGAAAGTAAGATAAGGTTCACCTATGACAGGGACTAGTATTTATCTGGCTTGTCCCACTTGTGTAACATTGATTTTATCCTGAAATGGACAATAATTGCCTACAGCTGAACAGAAATATTTTATAGTATTTCATCCTGAAATACTTGAAAGCATTTGTTTTTTTTCAACAAATTCTTTGTTTCCCCAGCATTAAAATGGGAATAAATTACAAGAAATTCAAAAGAAATGATCGGTATCGGCTATAGACCCGTTTTATTTTAAATATTGTGCTGGCCTAAAATTTAATAATTGGTGCATCCCTCGTGATCTGTATACCAATCGAACCACTCCTATACTTATAAAAAAACAAAACACTGATGGTAGACCAATATTTTCTTTGGTTGAACACAGCCCTACAGACAGATAAGCTATACTTCTAAGTATAAATAACTTTTTTTAAGTTTCAGAAACTGTGGCAGTTTCACTTCACTGTAGAGACTACAGAAGTGTGTTTCCTTCCTGTTAATCTGCGAGTTGCTTAGTTCTAATTTATCTCTAGTTGCAGATACAGTGAAACAGAAATACTCCATTTCCAGCAACCATTTTGGAATGAATGTGGGACACAGGTGCCAATAATCATATTATTCAAGCACCTAAATATAACAAGACCTTTTCTAGAGTCATTAATAACACATTTCCATAAAATGGCTGCTATGAAATAGGCCTATGATATATGGGGGGGGGGGGACTGAAAAGTTTATAGTTGGTCAAATTTCACCAAATGTGGTTTGTTTTTCAACAGTCTCCCTTTCAGTTCCCACACTTTTTCCATTGGTGTTGCAGCACTTGGATCCCTGCGGTTGAAAAATAAACCACACTTGGTCAAATGTAACCACTATGAACTTTTCAGCCTATGAACCCCCCCCGTATTTGCTAAATACACAGTCCAGGTTGCAGAGGCAGCAGTGTTAGTAGAGAAGCCCACACTTCCCTCTCCCCAGCCACCTCCTCCAGCTCTTCAGGGAATATAACAAACCGTTCCCAGGTCAGCTGCTCCAGCATGTCCCGAGTCTGCCCCGGGGCCACCTCCCAGTGGGACACGCCCAAAACACCTGTCATGGAAAGCGTCCAGGAGGTATCCCGATCAGATGTCCAAACAACATTAATCGGCTCTTTTCGATGTGAAGGAGTAGCAGCTCTACTTTGAGCCCCTCTTGGATAACTGAGTTCTCACCCTGGTCTGTAAGGGTGAGTCCAGTCACCCTACTGAGAAAGCACATTTCAGGTATCTGGTGATCTGATTCTTTCGGCTATTACTAAATACACAGTACTTCATGTCTAAAACCAATTCATTGTCCATGCATTTAAACTGTTCATAGCACAACAATATCTATTTAAATGTCCATTTTCTACCTGGCTTATTCAAATGAAATACAGTACTATCATACTGTACTGGTTTGAAACACCCATTTAAGATGTCCATGTTACTGCACCAATGGCACAGTTCACTGGCTTGAAGTTCATCCTCAAAAATCTGTTTCTTTTTTAACATCATACAACTAAAAGGTTAAAGAATACATAGTAAGCTATATTATTTAAACTATAAACATGCTTATGATCATTATTCTTCCTAAAGCTTGATAGTCTTAGAATAATTCTTAAATGCAGTGTTGCTACACCCTGGGCAGGATAAGAAAATAGTCATATTAACTGCATAAAAAGGTTTTCTATGGAAGCTGAAAGCAGCCATCACAGGGATAGTTCATGCTTGTGATCTTAAGAAAACAGAATTTTAAAAAAAACAAGATAGTAGCAACCATGGCTGCTCTCTTCTTCTGTAGTTTACAGCACCTGTTAGATATTATACATTTTTGATATAAAGCAGCAGCATCTAATAGGAAAAGTAGCACTTACACACACATGTACGCACATACACACACTCCACCAAAGCATTCTTGTATAGCCTGAGGACAAACACACACTTCATATTTTGCTGGCCGAAGAGTAAAAAACTATAAACTAATACTGACATTGGATGAGCTTGTGGGGGGAAGGCTTGAGTAGTGTGCTCATGTTGCTCATATTTAGTACTTCATTACTATCTCTAATCTGTACTAATATTAGTAATGTGTAAGACTAGATTTTACAGAAGCAATTGACGCTCCTCTTTCATGATACCAGAGGGAAGAAGGTATTAACAATAACCACATGACCGCTGCACTGAGTCAGGCATGACACATGTTTCCAGTGGACCCACACGTAGCAGCAATGCTGCAGTTCTTCAGAATGGGGCTGAAGTGGGAAGCTGTGCCGGTGCTAACTTCTCTGGGGGAGTAAGGCTTCATGGTGGAGAGGATGAGGGCCAGGCAGTCGGCTACGTTTTTGTTCGGGGCACATGCCAGCGCTGGTGTGTGGCCTGTAGAAGAGAAATGTTGTTCTTCAGCAACATTTGTTTTTCCATCCAGAAACAGCCATGTCTGATATTTTATAATGAAAATATAATGCTGCTTACCTTCCTCATCTACAGCCATGACTGCGGCTCCTCTGCTCAGTAATACTTGTACTACAGTTGCCAGGCCTTTTCGGGCTGCAATGTGAAGAGGCCTGAATGAGAAAGAGACAAATGTTTAAAAATGTTTAACCACAGCACAATTTAAGCACAATTAAGACTGCAGAAGGTTTAATATCTAAATATAAGTTCCAAGCCTTAAATTTGCCATGGGCTTAATGTTTCATGATGTTCAGTGAAGACAGAAGAAACAACAGTAGATGATTTTGATGTTACTGTCTGGATTGGTTCTTTCAGCCAATCTAGTCTAGTTGAAAGAACTTGGGCTGCAAATAGAAACCCAAAAAACAATGTCTGTAAAGATATTGGAAACATTTCTTTAAGCACACTTACATTTGTAGAGTATTGTTTCTTGCATTTATAAGAGAGGAGTCAGTGATCTCTGCCAGGATCAACAAGGCACACATCTCATGACCCTGCAGAGTAAAGCACATTAGACCAATAATGCAAAGAATTTCAAGGATGTCAAAAAGGAATGGAGAAAAATGGCTGAAAATTAAACCAAAAAATTAAATTAGCTTCCGTTTTCATTTGTGCTTTGGTTTTCACTACAGGATTAAACAAAAATTCAATCACCTTCCCTGTTAGTTAAAGTTATTTCTTGCTGAACTCATGCAAAAGCTTTTGTGACTGAGCATGCATATGGTTCATCCATTTGTGTGACATGTGACCTTGGTGCAGGCTAAGTGAAGGGCTGTGTTGTTATTGTCATCCACCAGGGTCAGGTCTGGGGTCACCTTGTGCAGTAAGAACTCTGAAATGCAGAAAATAAGCATCAAAAATTTGTTCCATGTTTCAAATAGTGGGGCAAAAAAGTATTTAGTCAGCCACCAATTGTGCACGTTCTCCCACTTAAAAGATGAGAGAGGTCTCCAATTTTCATCATAGGTATACCTCAACTATGAGAGACAAAATGAGAAATAAAAATCCAGAAAATCACACTGTCTGATTTTTAAAGAATTTATTTGCAAATTATGGTGAAAAATAAGTATTTGGTCAATAACAAAAGTTCATCTCAATACTTTGTTATATACCCTTTGTTGGCAATGACAGAGGTCAAACGTTTTCTGTAAGTCTTCACAAGGTTTTCACACACTGTTGCTGGTATTTCGGCCCATTCCTCCATGCAGATCTCCTCTAGAGCAGTGATGTTTTGGAGCTGTCGCTGGGCAACACAGACGTTCAACTCCCTCCAAAGATTTTCTATGGGGTTGAGATCTGGAGAGTGGCTAGGCCACTCCAGGACCATGAAATGCTTCTTACGAAGCCACTTCTTCATTGCCCGGGCGGTATGTTTGGGATCATTGTCATGCTGAAAGACCCAGCCACGTTTCATCTTCAATGCCCTTGCTGATGGAAGGAGGTTTTCACTCAAAATCTCACGATACATGGCCCCATTCATTCTTTCCTTTACACGGATCAGTCGTCCTGGTCCCTTTGCAGAAAAAACAGCCCCAAAGCATGATGTTTCCACCCCCATGCTTCACAGTAGGTATGGTGTTCTTTCTCCTCCAAACACGGCAAGTTGAGTTTTTACCAAAAAGTTCTATTTCGGTTTCATCTGA
Organism: Pholidichthys leucotaenia; assembly: GCA_020510985.1. Taxonomy (NCBI): domain Eukaryota; kingdom Metazoa; phylum Chordata; class Actinopteri; order Cichliformes; family Pholidichthyidae; genus Pholidichthys; species Pholidichthys leucotaenia. The sequence continues at coordinate 144,019,454 of CM035837.1, forward strand.
CCATATGACATTCTCCCAATCCTCTTCTGGATCATCCAAATGCTCTCTAGCAAACTTCAGACGGGCCTGGACATGTTCTGGCTTAAGCAGGGGGACACGTCTGGCACTCCAGGATTTGAGTCCCTGGCGGCGTAGTGTGTTACTGATGGTAGCCTTTGTTACTTTGGTCCCAGCTCTCTGCAGGTCATTCACTAGGTCCCCCCGTGTGGTTCCGGGATTTTTGCTCACCGTTCTCGTGATCATTTTGACCCCCCGGGGTGAGAGCTTGCGTGGAGCCCCAGATCGAGGGAGATTATCAGTGGTCTTGTATGTCTTCCATTTTCTAATAATTGCTCCCACAGTTGATTTTTTCACACCACGCTGCTTACCTATTGCAGATTCAGTCTTCCCAGCCTGGTGCAGGTCTACAATTTTGTTTCTGGTGTCCTTTGACAGCTCTTTGATCTTGGCCATAGTGGAGTTTAGAGACTGACTGTTTGAGGTTGTGGACAGGTGTCTTTTATACTGATAATGAGTTCAAACAGGTGCCATTAATACAGGTAACGAGTGGAGGACAGAGGAGCCTCTTAAAGAAGAAGTTACAGGTCTGTGAGAGCCAGAAATCTTGCTTGTTTGTAGGTGACAAATACTTATTTTCCACCATAATTTGCAAATAAATTCTTTAAAAATCAGACAATGTGATTTTCTGGATTTTTTTTTCTCATTTTGTCTCTCGTAGTTGAGGTATACCTATGATGAAAATTGGAGACCTCTCTCATCTTTTAAGTGGGAGAACTTGCACAATTGGTGGCTGACTAAATACTTTTTTGCCCCACTACATACCTGGAGTTATAACATGGTGGGAAAATAGACTGTATATAAATATGGACAATGTGCTGAGACTTAGGCTAGGTTCACATTACAAGCAATACTGTCTGATTATAACCTTCTCTGATCCAATAAATAACTAAACAGAGAAGTGTCTTGAATCCAATCTGGCTTTCAGATTGGATTTATGCAGTCAGACTACCCTAAAAAAAAAACAGATTTGTGTCACATTAGGGTGTAAAAATTTGATTTGAGTCATTTCAGAGTGGTAATGTGAACCTAGTCTTACTTCTACAGCAGATGCTTTGCTTCCTGGATTGAGGACACTGTCGTCTTGCGTTTTTTCTTACCACTTTCTGCCCATACAGCCACCCTTTATGGTCTATGCAACAGCCCAAATGCAGCTCTTTCAATCATGACCAATGACAACTATGCTCATTCTTGACCACACTCCTGTTTTCACAGAATCAAATAACTATTTAAAGCCGGGCTGATCCCAAAACAAGCACTTGAATATGCATCAGCATGATAAGAACTACTCAAGAGGGTAGAAATCATCTTTGGGAAAAATGTATTTAAAGGCTATTTTTATTTTTCATTTTGGCCAAGTGCCACAAACAATAATGAGGGGAGGCAGGGCTTATTGTCTGATGCCAGCTACCAAAGGGTGATCAAAATATGTGCACTTCACTACTGGAGACCTCTCATGTTGTCAGTATTTATATACAGTCTATGGGTGACAACATCACTGCAAAGGGTAACCATTACTGAAGACTGTGAAGGTCAAAACCACAGTGGATGTGTTTAAAATATTGCCCAGAAACAACTGAAGCCAATTTGCTTTAATGCCTACCAGATGCAGAGAGGAACAATAACATTTTACCAGAAAAGACTTTAGAAATTTCACACATACCTACAGCCCCGGTCTGTCCACAGCCAGCAGCAACCATCAGAGCTGAGCATCCACTGTGGTCTACTGCATTGACCTCCGCTCCCTGGGCCAGAACCAGCTGGAGCCCAGCAACATTTCCTGAGTAGGCAGCTGCATGCAATGGGGTCCTTCATGTCAAAACACAAGAAGATGGATTTATTGACTGCACAAGCTATGCACAGTGCTGAAAAACATCCAACAGAATAGTACAAGACAAACCAAAGCTTGCAGATGTGGAAGGGTACTGTTAGTACCCTTCTATAAAAACAAACAAAAAACACCTCTGAAATAACTTGAAGCTAATGAAAGTTTAATAGCATCTGTTATTGTTTATCATATTGAACACAAATCAAACTTGTTTTTGATTATCGATTCAGTTGAATATTTCATATAATGAAACAGATCAACATGGCATGGACAAAAAAGATGAACGTAATTATTGTGTGGCACCACCTTTTGCAGCAATCACTTCCAACAAGCGACCTCTGTACTTCACAATGAGATGTCTGCATTTGCCAACAACCATGCAGCCTATTGAAACTGGAAACACACACACACGCACGCATGCACCCCCCCCCCACACACACACACACAAAACATGCTATTGTGTAGTTTGGGTAACCCTAACATGGACCAGAGAAAGCAAAGGAGAGTTGTCTGAGGAGCCCCGAAAGAAGATTATTGATAATCATGTTAAAGGTAAAAGCTATAGGGCCATCTCCAAGCAGCTTCATGTTCCTGTGAACACAGCCGTCAATATTATTAAAATTAGGCTGTAGCTAACCTGCCTAGGATGTGGATTTAAGAGGAAACCCAACCCCAGGTTGATCAGAAGGATAGTGTGTATTGTAAAAAAAGAGCCTAGGAAACTACCTAAAATCATTCAAGCTGAACTCCAAGGACAAGGTACGTCACTTTCTAATCATACACATTTTGAACAATAATGGCCTTCATAGAAGAAGACCAGGAGGGTCTTTTTTGTCCATGCCATTTTACTTTAACTATATAAAATATTCAAGTGAATCAATAATCAAAAGCAAGGTGGATTTGTGTTAAATACATAAAAAATAAGGAATGTCATCTGTGGAACTGCCTCCAGATCAGTGCGAGGAAAACCAAGGAACTGGTGGCGAACTGCCACAGGTGTGGACAACCCCCCACAGCACTGGTAAACATTCAGAGAACAGACATTGAGACTGAGGCGACTTATAAACCAAAGTTTATTATCAGCTTCGCTCCTCTAACAAGTATCTAGTGCAGCAGCAGAAGAAGTAAGAGAGTGAACACATTCGGCTCTACGTACTTATACTCACACATAACAAAAGACATGCATATCAAAGCTGACATCCCTCATTATCTTAATCCCCCTCTTTTGTCTTCGTACCCCTCCACCTGGCCCTGGGAGGTCAGGGCGACCTATCTGGTCTCCACCGCAGCGCCTTGGATGCTCTTTGATCTTCACTGGCGGTTGAGACCTTTTGTCCTGTTCTGAGGTGTGAAGTCGCTTTACATATGTAATCACCAAACATTCTCACATGCTTATACATATGTAGGTTATGGGATATATGATTAATATAGACCACACCTTATTTCATTGTTTATGGGAATGTAGGAAAATTAGAATGTTTTGGGAAGAGGTGAGGGTAACAATTGAAAAAATAATTTCAAAACAAATCATATTGAATCCTGAATTGTTTTTGTTGGGTCTGCATCCAGAAAAGCATAACTTTAATAAGAGTGAAAGAGCATTCATAGACCTCAGTTTGCTTAACGCCAAAAAATGTATTGCACTATTGTGGGAAAAGACTCATAGACCAGATGTGACTCGGTGGTTAAGACAGATGTTAACAAACCTTCCACTAGAAAGAAAAACATACATACTGAAATCAAAGGAAACTGTGTTTGAGAATATATGGAGACCTTTCATTGATTATGTAAAGAATTTAAACATAACTTTTGAAGAAGAAGGTGAATGATGTGTGTGGACCTTGTAAATTGCAAACTGGTGAATGTATAATATGTATACTTATGTAATGGATTGCCTAGACTAAACAGAGGAGCATTGTTGAAGACCTGTCTTTGTTAGTGGTTGTTGGTGTTCTTAGTACATTTTTTTAAATTTTTTTTAAAAATTACAGTAGTATTAGTGTTTGATTGTTTGTGTTATGTTTGTAAAAAAAAAAAAGGTTCAATAAAAAATATTGTGGGGAAAAAAAATCCTTCAATGTGATTTTCTGGATTTTTTTTTTTTCTCATTTTGTCTCTCATAGTTGAGGTATACCTATGATGAAAATTGGAGACCTCTCTCATCTTTTAAGTGGGAGAACTTGCACAATTGGTGGCTGACTAAATACTTTTTCCCCCACTGTATATAATGTATATACTGTATATACTGTATATATACGTACTGTATATACTACCGTTCAAAAGTTTGGGGTCACTTAGAAATTTCCTTATTTTTAATTCAATTCAATTCAATTCAACTTTATTTATATAGCGCCATTTCACAACAACAGTCATCTCATAGCACTATCAACTGTAGGGAGGACCCCCACAGTTGCAGAAAGACCCCAGCAATCAGGCGATCCCCTGTGAGCAAGCACTTGGCGACGGTGGAGAGGAAAAACTCCCTTTTAACAGGAAGAAACCTCCAGCAGAACCAGGCTCAGGGAGGGGCAGTCATCTGCTGCGACTGGCTGGGGGGTGAGGGGATAGAGAAGAAGAAAAGAACAGACATGTAGAGAGCAAACAGCACGATGGGGACTCAATCTATGGGAGAGAACAAACAAATGTTAATGACCAGCAAAAAAAAAAATATTTCATAGAGAGTGAGGAAAGGAGTGAGGCCCAGTGCATTACTGGAGGTCCCCCGGCTGACTAAACCTATTAGCAGCATAACTAAGGGAGGGTTCAGAAAACACATGATCCCTCCCTAATTGTAGGCTATATCAAAAAGGTAGGTTTTAGCCCTATTCTTAAAAACAGAGATCGAGTCTGACTCCCGAATCCAGATTGGCAGCTGATTCCACAGGAGAGGAGCTTGATAACTGAAGGCTCTGCCTCCCATTGTACTTTTGGAGATTCTAGGTATTACAAGTAAACCTGCATTTTGGGAGCGTAGTGCTCTGTTAGGATGATACGGTAGTATCAGATCTTTTAAATAAAAAGGAGCCTGATTGTTTAGAGCTTTGTAAGTAAGAAGAAGGATTTTAAACTTAATTCTAAACTCTATGGGAAGCCAATGAAGGGAGGCCAGAACCGGAGAGATATGATCTCTCTTTCTAGTACCTGTTAAAACTCTTGCTGCAGCATTTTGGATCAGCTGAAGACTTTTTAAAGATGTTTTAGGACAACCTGATAATAAAGAATTACAATAATCTAATCTCGAGCTAACAAAAGCGTGGATCAGCTTCTCAGCATCACTCTGAGACAAGATGCTCCTAATCTTGGCAATATTACGCAAATGATAGAAGGCAGTCTTAGAAACAAATTTAATATGTGAATTGAAGGACAAATCCTGATCAAAAATAACTCCAAGGTTCCTCACAGAGCTATTAAGAGAAAGAGTAACTGCATCCAAACTGAAAGTTTGATTTGGAAAGGAATTTCTAAGGTTTTTTGGACCAACAAGAATGACTTCAGTCTTATCTGAATTTAATAGCAGGAAATTACAAGTCATCCAAACTTTGATTTCCTTAAGACAGGCTTCTAACTTGGCTAATTGATTAGTATCATCTGGCTTCATTGACAGGTATAATTGTGTGTCATCTGCATAACAGTGAAAATGTATACAGTGCTTTCTAATAATGTTGCCTAACGGAAGCATATATAAACTAAAAAGAGTAGGGCCAAGCACAGATCCCTGTGGAACTCCATGACTAAGCTTTGAGCTGAGAGAAAACTCATCATTTACATGAACAAACTGGAACCTATCAGATAAATAAGATCTAAACCACTGCAACGAAGTTCCATTAAGTCCAACATAGTGTTCTAATCTATCAAGTAGAATATTATGATCAATAGTATCAAAAGCTGCACTAAGATCTAAAAGGACAAGTACAGAAACTAGTCCATTATCAGATGCAATGAGGAGGTCGTTAGTGACCTTCGCTAAGGCTGTTTCAGTGCTATGATGGATTCTAAACCCAGATTGAAACTCCTCAAATAAACCATTTCCCTGCAGGTGGTCAAATAATTGCGTAGCAACAACTCTTTCTAAGATTTTTGAAATGAAAGGGAGATTAGAGATTGGTCTATAGTTAGCTAAAGCTCCTGGATCTAGCGTTGGCTTTTTGAGTAAGGGTTTAATTACAGCCGTTTTAAAAGCCTGCGGTACATGGCCTAAAGTTAATGAAGAATTGATTATATGAAGAATAAAGCTACCAATAAGTGGGAAGACTTCTTTAAATAACCTGGTAGGAATAGGGTCTAAAAGACAAGTTGAAGGTTTGGATGAGGAAACTATTTTGTCTAACTCACAAAGGTCGATTGGAGTAAACTCATCAAGACAGACATCAATAGAAGGAGTTGTAGTAGTTACAGTATTTAAGTTAACTGTGGGAAGAATCTGATTGATTTTATCTCTGATGGATGAAATTTTATTATTGAAAAAGTTCATAAAGTCCTGACTAGTAAGCTCTAAGGGGATGCTAGGATTGACAGAGTCCTGACTCTTTGTCAACCTGGCTACAGTACTGAAAAGAAACCTGGGATTATTCTTGTTCTCTTCTATTAATGCAGAGTAATAACTCGTTCTAGCTTTTCTAAGAGATTTTTTATAAATTAAAAGATGATTTCTCCAAGCTAAATAGATTTCATCTAAATTAGTAGAGCGCCATTTTCTTTCTAATTGACGAGTCTTCTGTTTTAAGCTACGAGTTTCTGTGTTGAACCAAGGAGTTAAAAATCTCTGATTAGACTTTTTCTTTTTTAAGGGGGCCACCAAGTCTAGAGCCTGATGCAGAGAAGCTGAAACACTATCCACCATGTTATCAATTACAGAAGGAGCAAGCTGTCTATAGCTTATTTCCGTTGTGTTGACACATGGCATAGAGGAAACAATCTGCATAAATTTGGAAACAGCATCATCTGAGAGGCATCTACTGTGATAATATTTTTCTTTAGGAGCCAAATAGTCAGAAATAGTAAAATCAAAGGTTAACAGACAATGGTCTGACAGTACAGGGTTATGAGGAGACACTACCAGATTTTCTATTTCTATGCCATATGTCAGAACAAGGTCCAATGTATGGTGGAGGTAATGAGTAGAATTTCCTACTTTCTGAGAAAACCCAATCGAGTCTAATATTGAATTAAAAGCCACATTAAGGCAGTCACTATCTACATCCACATGTATATTAAAGTCCCCTACTATAATTATTCTATCAGATTTCAGCACTAAATCAGCTAAGAAATCAGGAAATTCGGATAAAAATTCTGAATAGGTTGATGGGGGACGATAAACTATGGCAAATAAAATTGGGTTTAACCTGGAATTGCTAAAGTGCCCAATACTGAGGACCAGGCCCTCAAAGGAATTATAACATGTTTTTTGCTTTACATTAACTAATAATTTGGAATGGTAAATTGATGCTACTCCTCCTCCACGACCAGAACTTCTGGGATTTTGACAGTTTAAATAACCAGAGGGAGTTGATTCATTTAAACCAACATAATCCTCTTGTCCTAACCAAGTCTCTGTAAGGGAAATTAAATCAATCGATCAATTAATTGATTAAATTAATCAATTTTTAAAAGAAAAGCACTGTTTTTTTCAATGAAGACAACTTTAAACTAATCAGAAATACACTCTATACATTGCTAATGTGGTAAATGACTATTCTAGCTGCAAATGTCTGGTTTTTGGTGCAATATCTACATAGGTGTATAGAGGCCCATTTCCAGCAACTATCACTCCAGTGTTCTAATGGTACAATGTGTTTGCTCATTGCGTCAGAATTCTCCAGATTACCTCAACAAATTAACAGCTAGAATGCCAAAGGTCTGCAATGCTGTAATTGCTGCAAATGGAGGATTCTTTGACGAAAGCAAAGTTTGAAGGAAAAAATTATTATTTCAAATACAAATCATTATTTCTAACCTTGTCAATGTCTTGACTATATTTTCTATTCATTTTACAACTCATGGTGGTAAATAAAAGTGTGACTTTTCATGGAAAACACAAAATTCATAAAAAAATTGTCTGGGTGACCCCAAACTTTTGAACAGTAGTGTGTGTATATATATATATATATATATATATAGATATATATAGATATAGATATAGATATATAGATATAGATAGATATATAGATAGATATATAGATATAGATATATACAGTATACAGTGGGGCAAAAAAGTATTTAGTCAGCCACCAGTTGTGCAAGTTCTAGCACTTAAAAGATGAGAGAGGTCTCCAATTTTCATCATAGGTATACCTCAACTATGAGAGACAAAATGAGGGGAAAAAAATCCAGAAAATCCCATTGTCTGATTTTTAAAGAATTTATTTGCAAATTATGGTGGAAAATAAGTATTTGGTCACCTACAAACAAGCAAGATTTCTGGCTCTCACAGACCTGTAACTTCTTCCTTAAGAGGCTCCTCTGTCCTCCACTCATTACCTGTATTAATGGCACCTGTTTGAACTCGTTATCAGTATAAAAGACACCTGTCCACAACCTCAAACAGTCAGACTCCAAACTCCACTATGGCCAAGACCAAAGAGCTGTCAAAGGACACCAGAAACAAAATTGTAGACCTACACCAGGCTGGGAAGACTGAATCTGCAATAGGTAAGCAGCTTGGTGTGAAGAAATCAACTGTGGGAGCAATTATTAGAAAATGGAAGACACACAAGACCACTGATAATCTCCCTCGATCTGGGGCTCCACGCAAGATCTCACCCCATGGGGTCAAAATGATCACGAGAATGGTGAGCAAAAATCCCAGAACCACACAGGGGGACCTAGTGAATGACCTGCAGAGAGCTGGGACCAAAGTAACAAAGGCTACCATCAGTAACACACTATGCCATTAGGGACTCAAATCCTGCAGTGCCAGACGTGTCCCCCTGCTTAAGCCAGAACATGTCCGGGCCCGTCTGAAGTTTGCTAGAGAGCATTTGGATGATCCAGAAGAGGATTGTGAGAATGTCATATGGTCAGATGAAACCAAAATAGAACTTTTTGGGAAAAACCCAACTTGTTGTGTTTGGAGGAGAAAGAACACCATACCTACTGTGAAGAATGGGGGTAGAAACATCATACTTTGGGGCTGTTTTTCTGCAAAGGGACCAGGACGACTGATCCGTGTAAAGGAAAGAATGAATGGGGCCATGTATCGTGAGATTTTGAGTGAAAACCTCCTTCCATCAGCAAGGGCATTGAAGATGAAACGTGGCTGGGTCTTTCAGCATGACAATGATCCCAAACACACTGCCCGGGAAACGAAGGAGTGGCTTCGTAAGAAGCATTTCAAGGTCCTGGAGTGCCCTAGCCAGTCTCCAGATATCAACCCCATAGAAAATCTTTGGAGGGAGTTGAAAGTCCGTGTTGCCCAGCGACAGCCCCAAAACATCACTGCTCTAGAGGAGATCTGCGTGGAGGAATGGGCCAAAATACCAGTAACAGTGTGTGAAAACCTTGTGAAGATGTACAGAAAACGTTTGACCTCTGTCATTGCCAACAAAGGGTATATAACAAAGTATTGAGATGAACTTTTGTTTTTGACCAAATACTTATTTTCCACCATAATTTGCAAATAAATTCTTTAAAAATCAGACAATGTGATTTTCTGGATTTTTTTCTTCTCATTTTGTCTCTCATAGTTGAGGTATACCTATGATGAAAATTGCAGACCTCTCTCATCTTTTAAGTGGGAGAACGTGCACAATTGGTGGCTGACTAAATACTTTTTTACCCCACTGTATATATATATATATAAATATATATATATATACTGTACTGCTTTGGTTAACCAATTCTTATCTTAGTATCTTATTTTCTATTGCTCTTAGTGCTGCTATCCCTCTGCTGCTGCAATCCTGTAATTTCCCCATTGTGGGACTAATAAAGGCTTATCTTATCTTATTAAATTTTCATCAGTTTTAAAGGGGTCATTGATTGCATTTTTTCCACATTTTAACAGCTCATTCATGTCTTAATGAAGTGTTTGTGACATATTTTCAGGCAGCAGTGGCTCAGGAGGTAGAGTGGGTCATCTAATAATCTGAGGGTTGGCGGTTCAAATCCCGCTCTCCCCAGCCACCCTGCCGCTGCGTCCGTGGGCAAGACACTTTGCCCACCTTGCCTCCAGTGTCCATAACACTGGGTATGAATATGTATAAATGTTAGGTAGTGGCCGGGGAGACCATTGGTGCGGATTGGCAGCCACATTTCTGTCAGTCTGCCCCAGGGCAGCTGTGGCTACAGCAGTAGCTTACCACTACCATTGTCTGTCTGTGGAGTGAATGAATAATGGACTCACTGTAAAGCGCTGTGGGTATCTTGAAAGGCGCTATATAAATGCAATTCATTATTATTATTATTATTATTATTATTATTATTTTGTTCCTCTCATGGACCATCACCTTATTGTGGCGGGTGGTTTGCGTGCCCCAGTTATCCCAGGAGCTATGTTCTTCGGGGCAATTTGCCTCTGGTAGGGTCACCCAAGATAAACTGGTCCTGGGTGAAGGGCCAGACTAAGAACGATCCAACAGACTCTCATGATGAATGTTAGAACAAGGATTCAGTGTACCCCGCCCAGTATGGGGTTACCGGGGCCCCACCCTGGAGCCAGGCGTGGGGGAGGGGCTCAATGGCTAGTGCCTGGTGGCCGGGTTTCTGCTCATGGGATCCGGCTGGGCTCAGCCTGAAGGAGTTACATGGGTCTGCCCTCCAGTGGGCTCACCACCTGCAGAAGGACCATGGGGTTCCGGTGCTATGTGGATCAGGTGGCGGTCGAAGACAGAGACCTCGGCAGTCTGATCCCATGCTTCGTAAACTGGCTTTTGGGACATGGAATGTCACCTCTCTGGTGGGGAAGGAGCCTTAGCTGGTGCATGAGGTTGAGAGATACCAGCTAGATATAGCCGGCCTCACCTCAACACATGGCTCTGGTTCTGGAACCAGTCTCCTGGAGAGGGGCTGGAGCTTGGCCTACTCTGGAGTTGCCCCGGGCGAGAGGCGATGAGCAGGGGTGGGTATTCTTTTATTCCCCCCCCTCACCTTGCTGCCTCTAAATTGGAGTTTTTCCAGGTGGACGAAAGGGTTGTTTCCCTGTGCCTTCGGGTTGGGAAACGGGTCCTGACCATCATTTGTGCCTATGCACCAAATGATGGTTCAGAGTACCCACCCTTTTTGGAGTCTCTGATTGGAGTGCTGGAGGGTGCTCCTCTTGGAGACTCCATTGTCCTACTAGGGGACTTCAATGCACAAGTGGACAACAACAGTGAAACCTGGAGGGGGTGATTGGGAGGAATGGCCTGCCCGATCTGAACCCAAGTGGTGTTCAGTTATTGGACTTCTGTGCTAACCACAGTTTGCCCATAACAAACACCATGTTCAAGCATAAGGGTGTCCATATATGCACCTGGCACCAGGACACCCTAGGTCGCAGGCCGATGATCAATTTTATTATCGTGTTATCAGACCTGCGACTGCATGTCTTGGACACTCAGGTAAAGAGAGGTGCAGAGCTGTCAACTGATCACCACCTGGTGGCGAGTTGGATCCGATGGCAGGGGAGGATGCCATTCAGACCTGGTAGACCCAAACGTATAGTGAGGATGTGCCGGGAACGTCTGGCCAAGGCCTCTGTCCAGGAGGTCTTCAACTCCCACCTCCGGAAGAACTTCGACCACATTCTGGGGGAGTATGGAGACATGGAGTCTGAATGGGCCAAGTTCTTCACCTCCACTGTTGAAGCGGCTGCACTGAGCTGTGGCCGCACGGTCATCAGTGCATCTTGTGGTGGCAACCTCTGAACCAAGTGGTGGACACCAGTGGTGGGGGGGCCATTAAGCTGAAGAAGATGTCCTATCAAGCTTGGTTGGCCTGTGGGACTCCCGAAGCAGCTGAGGTGTACCGGCAGGCCAAGCGGAGTGCAGCCCGGGTGGTTGCTGAAGCAAAAACTTGGGTGTGGGAGGAGTTCAGTGAGGCCATGGAACAAGACTTTCGGTCGACCTTGAAGAGATTCTGTCAAACTGTCCGGTGGCTCAGGAGGGGGAAGCAGAATCAGAATCAGAATCAGAATCAGGTTTATTGCCATTGTTCATGTAGTACACAAACTAGGAATTTGTCTCGGTACAATGCTGCAACATTAAACATGATAGGATAAGAGAAATAAACTATACATGTAATAAAGTGTAGGATAAGATTAAGTGATACTGGTCAACAGTTAAAATATATATTAGCCAGCAGCAGATACTGTGGAGAACTATATAGTGCAGTCGGTAATGCAGGAAGAAAACAGTGATGATTGACATGAGTCTGGTTGAGCTGCTGTATATGGTGCACGAGAGTCAATAAGTCACTTAGTGTTCAGCAGTCTAATGGCAGAGGGGAAGAAGCTGTTCATGTGACGGGAGGTTTTAGTCTGGATGGACCGAAGTCTTCTACCAGAGGGGAGGGGGGCAAACAGTACGTGACCAGGGTGTGAGGGATCGGCTATGATCCGGCCAGCACGCCTCCGGGTCCTGGAGATGTACAGATCCTGGAGAGATGGGAGCTTGCAGCCGATCACCTTCTCAGCAGTGCGCACGACGCGCTGCAGCCTTAGTCTGTCCCTGGCAGTGGCTCCTGCGTACCACACGGTTATGGAGGTGGTGAGGATGGACTCGATGATGGCTGTGTAGAACTGCACTAACATCTTGGTGGGTAGCTTGAGCTTCCTCAGCTGCCGCAGGAAGAACATCCTCTGCTGGGCTTTTTTTGATGAGTGAGCTGATGGTCAGCTCCCATTTGAGGTCCCTGGTGATGGTAGTGCCTAGGAAGCGGAAGGAATCAGCAGTGGTGATGGGAGAGCCTGAGAGGGTGAGGGGGGGCAGAGGAGTAGTGACTTTCCTGAAGTCTACAATCATCTCCACTGTCTTCAGAGCGTTCAGCTGCAGGTTGTTATTGCTGCACCAGGACGCCAGCTGGGCCACCTCTCTCCTGTAGGCGGACTCATCGCCGTTGGAGATGAGCCCGATGAGGGTGGTGTCGTCCGCAAACTTGATCAACTTGACAGACTGGTGGCTGGAGGTGCAGGAGTTGGTGTAAAGGGAGAAGAGTAGGGGGGAAAGTACACAGCCCTGGGGTGATCCGGTGCTGATGCTAGCAGCTCCCTGTCCACACTGTGTATGGTGTGGATGGGACGCTGCTGACTTCAACTGGGGATATTGTCGGGCGGTGAAAGGAATGCTTCGAGGATCTCCTCAATCCCACTGACGACGCCTTCCACAGAGGAAGCAGGGCTTGTGAACGAGGGGGACGATTCGCCCATCACAGGGGCTGAGGTTGCCAAGGTGGTTAAAAAGCTCCTTGGTGGCCGGGCCCCGGGGATGGACAAAATTCACCCTGAGTACCTCAAGGCCCTGGATGTTGTAGAGCTGTCATGGTTGATACGCCTCTGCAACATTGTGTGGAGGTCGGGCACAGTGCCTTTGGCATGGCAAACCAGGGTGGTGGTTCTTCTCTTCAAGAAAGGGGACCGGAGGGTGTGCTCCAACTTTAGAGGGATCACACTCCTCAGCCGTCCTGGGAAGGACTATGCCAAGGTACTGGAGAGGACAGTCTGGCCGTTGGCTGAACCTCGTCTTCAGGAGGAGCAATGTGGTTTTCGTCCTGGCTGTGGCACATCGGACCAACTCTCTACCCTTTCAGGAATCCTTGAGGGTTTGTTGGAATTTGCCCAACCAGTTTACATGTGTTTTGTGGACTTGGAGAAGGCATTCGACCATGTCCCTCGTGGTTTTTTGTGGGGGGTGCTTCGGCAATATGGGGTATCGGGCTTGTTGCTACGAGCTATCCGGTCTCTATACAACCATTCTGAGAGTTTAGTTCGTATTGTCAACATTCGGTCGGACTCATTCCCAGTGAGAGTTGGACTCTGTCAGGGCTGCCCTTTGTCATCGATCCTGTTCATAATTGAGTCATTCCATGAAAATGGCACAATTTGAGTCCCTCTCACCTCTTATGGTGCATTTCATCTATTGGGTCACCAAACTTTATATTTAAACAGCTTTACATATACATTGAAATGCACCCTTTAATACAGTGTAAAAAAACTGAACTAAATTTTATCTTTTTATAAGAAATAATACAGTTTTTTCATTTGACCACCTATTTTGTCATGTCCCTCATGGCCTTGGATGAAAGTTTACTTTGAAAATACCAAATAAAACTATGGGGCTGCACGGTGGCGCAGTGGTTTAGCACTGTGGCAGCACAGTTTTACCCTCGGCCGGGGGATCGCGGGGATCATGAGATCGTGGGTTCGATCCCAGCCCCCGACCAACAGTGAGCTGTGTGGAGTTTGCATGTTCTCCCCGTGTTGCGCGGGTTTACTCCGGGATTTCTACGGTTTCCTCCCGCACACCAAAAACATGTAGGTTTAGGGCGCTCGCGCACGCAGCGACCAGCAGCCGGTGGCTTGTCACCAGACTGCAAACCAAGTCTACCTACGGGTACAAATAAGTAACAAAAAAAAAAAAAAAAAACTATTTAAAAAGTCAATAAATTTTGATATCAACCTAAACATCTATTTGTGCTCATTTGCTGGTAATGTTTATTTTTTTCAAATTTAATTCTTAATTATTCATTAAAATCACAATTATTTCTGTACCTGAGTAACCCCTCAACCCCGTTACACGAATGATCCCACCCCCATAAATACAATGGTGTGATCCAGAATTCCATATATATCAGGAAGTGACATCACTGAAGTCTTTTGGACAACAGGACCACAGAGACAGGCAAGTTATTCCCATCTTTTCCTTTATTTTATTCATTTATCTTGTGATATTGTGGTCATCAAACTCAATGACTCAACACCGTAACATGAAAAAAGACAGAAAACTATTACTTATGAAAAAGTTTTTTGTTATTTCATGAATATATGGTGATTTTGAATTTCATGCATGCCATGTGCTCTGTCTGGTATTCACTACATTGAGCAGCGGCCATTTTGTGCAAAAATCTCAACCCCGTCACACTCAACCCCGTTATGTTTGATTGTAATGGGGTTGTGAGATTGTGATGGGGTTGAGATTTTAATACTTTGGTTGTTAAGTTATCCAATTATTTAAATTATTATATTCAATCAACATTCTTATACTGCATGCATGCTGAATGTGATTTATGTTCCATGTTAAAGATGCGAGTAAGATGGCACCAACAACAGCAGCAGAAAGGCAGAGGAAGTATCGGGAACGCCTTAAAGCTGATCCTGAAAGAAGGGAGAGATACCTGCAGAGTGAGCGTGAGAGATGAAGAAAGAATGTAGAGGCAGGGAAGAAGAAAGCAATTAATGAACTGAGTAAAAGAGAACAGCGTAAGAAAAGAAAAATGTGGAGAGCAGCTTACCATCGGAGCAAGGAGAGGAAAGAAGTGCTCAAGAACTTGAGCACTCCTCCACAGAATCCAGATCAGGGAGATCACCCAGAGCAGCCTTCACTGCCAAGATCTTCAAGGTTAGAGGTTCCCAAGGTTCACCAGGTCATTACTGTAGCTCCAGGAGAACTGATGGTTCGTGATGTAAGCTGCATGTGCACAACACGGAAGCAGTTTAACTGCAAGTGCTTCAACACCCAGTGTTTCAGTTTTGGCCAGAAGATAGAAACGGCTGTATCACAGACAGCCAGTGGGGGGAATCCAGAAAAAGAAATCCAGTGGGAAAGCCCAGAGCTGATTGGTAAATGGTGTATTCTCAGATATGATGATGATTTGTATCCAGGCATCATTCTAAACATACAAACAACACATGTCCAGGTCAAATGTATGCATCGTGTTGGGTCAAACCGATTCTTCTGACCGCACCAGGATGATATCCTCTGGTACCTGTTTGATGATGTCCTTGAACTCATTCCACCCCCACAGAATGTGACAAAGCGCCATGTGGAAGTCTTGAAAGAGGTGTGGAACCGACTCACAAGATGAATTCATGAAACAAAAGGCACATTCATGCATATATATACAGACACACACACACTGATGCAGGCACACACATGCAAAAACACTCTGACATGGACACAGACACAGGCGCTGATACAGACAGACACATTGAAATCGTTAACTGTTTGATTATTATTGTTATTAGTTCAACCAGTTCATCAAGTTTAATTGTATATTATCGGAGCAAGGATGAGGTGACTTTTAGCACACCTCATGAGGCTCTCTTATGCCTAGACACACACACACACACACACACACACACACACACACACACACACACACACACACACACACACACACACACACTATGTTACATTTGAGCAATTCACTTTACAATGTTTGTTAGTTGTTAATATGCTGTTGTGGTTGTTTTTACTTTAGATTAATAAAACTTAATTCTACTGCAATTTGTATCTAGTGTCCTTCTTATGGTTACAAAATGAGATATAATGCTAATGGAAAGTCCTATACATTGAATTTGAAAGTAAACAACTGTTTATATGTAAAGCTGTATTTGTCCCTTCAACCCCGTTACCATCTTCAGTCCTGTTATGCTAGTCTCAACCCCGTCACACCTACATTTTCATATATTATTTTCTTAAAATGTTGAAAAAATAATTTAATGCTTGCTGATTTGTGTCTAAAATATTGAGCGCTATCATATGATCATTGATTTTGATTACAATTCTTAGTTAAACTAAATTTTTGATGAAAAATGACAAGATTGCTTTCACTTATTAGTTACATTTCAGGATTTAAGAGAGTAAAAATGTGTGATTTTATGTCATTTTTATATTTAAAATTATTGAATTAGTATAGAGGACATCTGATTAATGTGAAAATATTGATTTCTTTAGAAATACATTTTATGATAATATTCAGAGAGCCTCCAAAGTGTCCATAACGGGGTTGAAGAATTACAGTCACCACATCTTGAAATAATGATCAATAATAAAAGAAAACTAATGCCTGAGATGGGAAAATGCATTTTTCTGATAGTTAAATATATCCTTAATGACGTGGGATATACATACAAATAATACATTTTGGTAAAAAATGTGAAAATATCCAAGTCCAATTTTAACTATTCTCATGGAATAACTCAATTTTTATGGACAGGACTTCTAGGTGGAGCCAAGGATTGGAGGTTGTCATACTTGTTGATTACAGGATCTCATCTCTGTTGTTTGCAGATGATGATGTCCTGTTGGCTTCATCCAGCAATGACCTCCAGGTCTTAACTCAGAACTCAGAAAAGATTTATTGCCAAGTACATTAACAGATAACTGATAACAGATCACTGATAACATACGAGGGATTTGACTTGACACAGAAAACGACCTGCATTCCCGGTGACACGGCTGCATCTGTGAACGCGCCTGTCAACAGAAGGGTACAGGAAGCATGGGAAGAAAGGATAATACAATAGGAAGGAGCAAAAAAATCACTGATTGTCAGAATAGTGGTCATATATGATCAATATTATGATTACAAGAAAAAAAAGCCCTCAATGCACAGTCAGCAGACAAAAAAAGTTCACAAGGACACAGAGAGAGCAGTGAGTGAATCATCTTTATCATCAGTTTTGTGAATCAGTATGAGTGTAATGTTGAATGTAGGTGTTTGTATCAGTTAAGAACAACAAGGACTCTTTGGCAGGAGATGTTTTGTCTAGCTGCTGGCATTGTCCTTGAGCCATGCAGCTGCCTGTCCTTAGGCCGTGAGCTCAGTGTTTTGAAAACAAAAGCTGCAGATGATCAGGAGGATTTTTGTGAGGGAGTCAGATTTCGTCGAATAGTACTGATCACAGAGAGAAAAAACTTTATATTCTCTTACAGATTCAGTACTTAATCCTTCATTGCTGGACGTTGAATCCTTCATGGATGGCTCTAAGCGTAATCATGATGTAATCCACCTTCCGAGACAGTTCTCCATTTGCCGCTATCAGAGTCCTCTCCATTTTTTCAATTTGATGGTTGCACCTCGCCTGGCCAGCATTTTGATAGGTTGTGTCCATCTTCAACAATTTGCGGTACACCAGGACAATCCCAGATCCAATCAGAACGATCCCAATCACCATTACTACGAAGACGTACAAATCTTCTACATCTTCGATGGAAAGATCAGTCAGGCACAAGAGTTTCCAATTACTTGTTTCCCGTAAATAGCCCGCAGCAGCCGTTCCTGCGGGGCAAACAACCTCCCCCGGGGCACTTTTCCTCGTTGAAAAGATAGTGTCAATTGCGTTCAAAGCCCAGCTTATTAATTCCATAATTTCTTTCGATAATCAGCAGTAAAGACGCAGACAGACGACAGCAAGCTGGGATCCAGTTAGTTAGGGGAGGAGGAGATAAGTCAGAGCAGGAGAGAAGAAAAAGGCGTCTGCTCTCTTTGGAGGGCGGAAGTGAAGTTACTGGGATGGTTTGCCGCTGAGTGTGAAGTGGCTGGGATGAGAATCAGCACCTTCAAGTCTGAGTCCATGGTCCTCAGCCGGAAAAAGGTGGACTATCCTCTCCAGGTTGGGGACAAGCTCCTGCCCCAAGTGGAGGAGTTTAAGTATCTCGGGGTCTTATTCATGAGTGAAGGGAGAATGGAGCAAGAGATTGACAGACGGATCCGAGCAGCATCGCAATGATGTGGACATTGTACTGGTCCGTTGTGGTGAAGACAGAGCTAAGCTCTAAGGCAAAGCTGTTGATTTACCGGTCAATCTGGTTTTAATCTGTTTATTAGAATAGCACATGTAAAATAAATAAATAAATAAATAAATAACATATATATTACGGCTTTTTGTTTTTATAAACACACAGAACACCCTGCTATGTCCCTGTAACAGTGCAATTAAAACTAATCAAAAGTTTGCATTAAACTTAAAATTAGCTGTATAGAAATAATTTGAAAATAAACATTGCAAAATTGCACTGTTGCACTCATGTGACATTAATTGAAGAGAGAAAAAAAAACCCTGGGGAGGAATTATAAACATGAAAAGAGTGAAGAAAATTTACAATGTTTGCAAAGAGGTGAAATAATCAATAAAGTTGTTCCATTTCTGGAAAAAAAGTTCTGAATTGATCTTATCTATTTTGATAAATGACACAATGTCTTTAAGCCACATAGAGATAGATGGAGGTTTAGGAGATTTCCAGAGGAGTAGGATATGGCGCCTCACTAATAGAGAAGTAAAGGCCAGTATTTTATGTTGTGTGGGAGTTATTGGGAGGGGAACATGAGTAATCCCAAAGACAGCAATGTAAGGGTCCATTTGAATCTGGGTTCTCAAAACTGTGGACAAGATAATGAAAAAGGCTATCCAAAACTTCTGCAGCTGACTACAAGAATAAAGCGTGTGTCAGGTTACAGGGTGAGGCATGACATCTGTCACACTGGTCCACTATGTTGGGATAGATTTTTGACAGTCTAGACTTTGAGAAATAAACTCTGTTGAGAACCTTAAACTGTATTACTTGTAACCGGACACAAGGTGTACAAGATCTAGCAGAGACAACAGCATTATCCCACCTATTATTGCTTATCTCAATTCCCAGCTCCTGCTCCCAGGTCTGTTTATTTTTCACTACAGTACAAGAATCTAGTGCCATGAGAGAATTATACATTTTGGAGATGACAGATTTTTGACCAAGTCCAAATGCTAAAAGGTTGTCCCATGGTTGATCAGAAAGGAGTGAAGGAAAGCAAGGAAAAAGGGACGAGACAAAGTGTCTAAGCTGAAAATAAAGAAATAGGTGGGAAGCAGGGAGATTAAAGTCAGTGGCTAGGTCAGAAAAATTTGCAAAGATGCCATCTATATAAAGATAGCTAACAATTCTAATCCCTCTGTTGTGCCACAGAATATATGAAGCATTATTAAGAGAAGGAGGAAATAAATGGTTTTTGAACAGTGGCATCTTCGCAGACGGAGACAGGAACTTGAAATGATGTCTAAACTGTGACCAAATCCTGAGAGTGGACGAAACCACCGGGTTCTTTGTAAACTTAGCTGGGTTAAAAGGTAATGGAGAAGTTAGCAGTGCTGCAGGTGAAGAAGATAGAAAAGACTGAATTTCAAGTCTACACCATAACTGTTCAGGAAAATGAAGCCAGTACAGCAATTTATGAATATGTGAAGACCAACAATACAAAAGAAGATTAGGGAGGGAAAGACCCCCATCATAAGTAAATTTCTGTAAAAAGGATAAACTTAGTCTAGGGGTCTTCCCTCTCCATAAAAATGATGAGATAATCTGATCTAAAATTTTAAATAAGTATTTGGGTAGGAAAAGAGGAATACACTGAAATAGGTAGAGACACCGTGGCAAGACATTCATTTTAATGGTATTATTTCTACCTATCAATGATAGAGGAAGAGAGTTCCACCTCTGACAGTCTGCCTTAATCTGAGCAATCAAGGGGGCAAAATTGGCCGAATAAAGTGATGATAAAGAGCGGGTAATGTTGACCCCCAAATATTTAAACCCCAATGGGAAATTTTGAAAGGAATGTCAAACTGGGTAAGCTTTAAGGCCAAAGAATTTACAGGAAAGCATACACTCTTGCCAAAATTTACATTATAGCCGGAAAAAGAACCAAACTTCTCTAATAAGGACAAAATTGGTGGCACACTAATCAATGGCCTGGACACATATAAAAGAAGATCATCCGCATAAAGAGATAGCTTAAGTTCAATGTCAGAGCGAAAAAGACCATGAAATGAAGAAAGAGATTTTAAAGCCACTGAAAGTGGCTCTATGGCTAAAGAAACAAGAGAGGAGACAAGGGACACCCCTGTCTTGTGTCACAAGATAAGCTAAAATAATCAGAATGTGTGTTGTTTGTAACAATGTTAGCCTGGGGAGAAGTGTATAAAAGCTTAATCCATGACACAAACTTCCTCCCAAAGCCAAACTTTTTCAACACTGCAAAAAGATAATTCCACGCGACACGATCAAACGCTTTCTCTGCATCAAACGAAATAACAACTTCAGGATTTTGGCTAATCAGGTGATCAGTAGACTCATTTCAGACAGTTAAAACCTACAAACACACCAGTGGCCTAGTGGTAGAGTATCTGCCCCACAGCCGGGAGGTCGTGGGCTCAAGCCCCGGCCGGGTCATACCGCAGACCATATAAAAATGGTACTTCCTGCCTTCTAGCTTAGTGCTCAGCATAATAGAACGGGGGAAGGAAAAGTTGTTTGTGGAGGCACCTTGCATGGCAGTGGCCCCTCTGATCCTACAAGTGATTAACATTGTAGCTAGGAGAAACCTAATTTTGTTCTATTGTACATGATTGGCTGTATGGACTGAATTACAATAAAGTTGTCTTCTTCTTTTTCAGTCAATGATCCCTTCAGGTTATTTCAGAGATAGTTGTGTTTTTTGATTTTTGTGGAAGGGTACCAACAAATTTGTCCAAATGACAAATGAGAAGAGACATGGTTATGAAGGGATAAACAACCTATACAGCGGCTGTTATATTGAAAGCATATGTTGATTGACTACATTCTTTAATAGAAAAGGGAACTGCCACAGACATCACCACTACAAGGCAAAAGCAGAAGAATGGCTGTTCTACATACATGGTTGTGAAAAAAAGACGCACAGTGATGGAGTAGCTTATTTCGGCCTGATGAAGACACCCTGAGGTCTCTATATATGCAAATGTATACACCCAAGGCCTGTTTTGAGTTGAAATGACACATACTAGGTTGTGATTTTTGACTTTGACCTTGAGCCCAATCTGAGTTTGGTGAGCATTCAGCAACTGATTAGGAGGAGTAGCAATTTTTGTGAAATGACACTAAGTGTCCAGTTCTTCTGACCTTCAACCTTGACCTTGAGAACAGCCTGGATGCAGACCCACCTGAGGATCAGTATGTGTGCGTTTGTTGATCATCTGGGCAACTGCCAGGAAGGAGAAGCAATTTTTTTTTACAAAATGACTAAGTGTTCAAACACATGTAGACTTCTGTATGAAAAGCTATGTCCTGCCACCTCAGTTCACAACAAAAAATATCAATGATGTCACTTTTTAGAATATCAAAAATTTGGGGGACTGTCTGAACACAGAGATACTGTATGGATAAATCATTTTAAAATGACTTTGACAAGATTGTTTGAAAAAGTCTGAATTTAAAAAAAGAAACCCACCTTCCTTTGGTATCACGGCTGCTCACAATTTCAGATTCAACAGTCCTGACTAAAAGCTCAGCAGCCACATCGTGCCCATTAACTCTGTGTGAGGAAGAACAGACATATAAAAAGGCTTGTTTTTTTTTTTTTTTGGTTTTTTTTTTGTGTGTGTGGGGGGGTCACATTAACAAACAAATGCATTTTATATTTTCAGGATACGGTACTCACAGAGCACAGTGCAATGGAGTAAACACATTTCCTTCCTGGTTGGTTAAAGATTTGTTTTCAAGTAAAATCTGTAAGCATCCTTCATGACCTGAAGCAGACAGAAAAAGCATAGCCAACTGATGGTTAAAAAAATATTTGCAGAAGTACTGTATGTCTGTGGATAAATAAATATGTGTTCAGGTTAATATTAGCTTTACTCCACAATGGAACAATCATTTCACTTTTGCTAAAACATCTCAGGTACATTTGACATGAATTTCTGGCCTGATCTCTCACCATGATAGGCAGCCCAGTGGGTGGGTGTGTAGCTTTTAAAATCCAACATGGAGTCCAGTGGGTCTATTTTCTTAGCAGCTTTTAGCAAAGTGCAAAGAAGCTCCATGTGACCACAAGAGGCTGCAAGGTGTAGCGGGGTCCTTCCGTGAGAGTCTCTACATAGAGCAGAAGCACCATGTTCCAGCAGAGCAGATGCACAGTCGTCACTGCCCAACATCGCCTGTAGAACGAAGACACAAGTTATCCTGTCAGAGACGAAACCTTAACTGGAACATTAGTCATTAGACAGCAGTACAAACGCACAGCTCTGTGTAACGCTGTAAATCCTTGTTTGTCTGATGCATCTGGTTTTGCATTCTTCTCCAACAGGATGTGGACACAGTCGGTGTGACATCCCAGAGCTGCCAGCATAAGAGCTGTCCTGAAAAACAAAACAACATCAAAAGAAAAATGAAAAACAACAACAAAAATGGATTTACCTCACCTCTCAACCTTTGTATCGGACATTAAAAAGCTGAGTTGAAGCAAAGGCCACCACCCAAACTGCGTAAGCAGTAAAGAAAACAGATGGATGTTTGTTACAAATGTTAAGGAAATAAAGTGTACACAAACACTGGCAAGAGCATTCTGAGGCAAGTGCAATATCCCCCGCCTCTATTTTCTTTAAAGATTCCAACATCTTACTGAAGGAGAGTCGTTTTCAACTCTTCCATGTGTACCATCAGTGTATATTAAACCCTGGTACAACATTTACAAACATTTGGAACAAAACTGTAGGAGGAGTTGATTTCACAAAACAGGTAACTTTTGTGAGACAGACTGATGGATCTATGGACGGACAGACAGACATCGTCATAACACAATCCTCCTTTGGTCTTCGACCGGCGGGGACAAAAAGGAAAATATGTCATACATTGACCAAAAGCCGTAAAATAGCTTGTAAAAATGGACATGACCATCAGAGCATCACCTCCCAGTTTATAAAGTCTCATTTTAAAGCCCCAGTAGGTTATCTGATCTAGATGAATCTTTTTTTTTTTTTTGCCTACCAGGACTTTGAGGATTTTAGTTAACTTTTTTGATTGTCAACATGTTGCCATTTTAAAAGTCAAAAAACAATACTGGATGTGAGTGAGAAACTCGGGAACAATGCATGCTTATAAGTAATGCATCCTGAGCATTCAAGAGCACAGACTACACCACCCAGATACTGCAATTGAGCGCAAGACAAGCGATGGCTATCATCTGATTACATCGTCAGCATGGCAATGCTCCCAAGGCTCTACTATTAGTGGAATAGGCTTTTTGTTATCCCCTTGCGCCGCTCAACAGTTGACATGCGTTGAGAAGACATCTCCACGCATATTAGTGGCACAATTCTATGGCAACCCCAAAACCACCGTTATAGCATGTTATAGTCCAACTAATGTCAGCGATGAACTAGCCGTAGATCAATTTTATGAAGATTTAAAAAGTGTCACCTAAAATGTTTCCGCTCACAACCTCTTGGCTGTGGCGGGAGATTTTAATGCACAAACTGGCCCAGAGGACGTACCATTCACATTCAACCAAGAAACAAATCGCAATGGAGAGAAACTGCTTGACTATGCTGAAGAGTTACAGCTTTTGGTAGCTAATACCAAATTCATGAAACCCAAGCACAAATTATGGACATTCCAACTGCCTACGAGAAAGCGATCCCAAATCAATTATATCCTTGTCCGCAACAAGTGGAGGAACAGTACTATGAACTGTCAGGCCTATTCATCATTTTCAAGTGTTGGGTCGGACCACCGAGTTGTCTCGTGTATCATACGGCTGAGCCTCGGCAGTCCAAGAAGCCCACTCTAAATCCTGTGAAGGAGGTTGACTGGAAGCTTGTGTGCGCCACCCGAGGTTTCCTCAGCGTTCACCCTGGAAGTTCAAAATCGCTATGACGCACTCTCACAACCTGATGACAACATTGAAACGTCCTATAATAACCTCATCTCTGTCACTGAGGAAGTTGCTTTGGAAGCGCTTCCAAAAAAGAAGAAGGAGAAGGACAAGTCACTCAGCGCTCATGCCCTAGTTAATGATGCTCACAAGGCTGTTCGCAAAGCCACCATCATAGCAGTCTGTCGGGGGCGACAATGACTGTATCATTTAGGTCTGATCAGATTCCTCCACGCAGCTCTGTCTTTCGCTTTCCGCTGCCAGGAACTCCTGACCTTGTTAACCCGGGCGACGTCCAAGCCAGTATGAGTTGCTTTCTGACTGACGTTTCATGAGACTGCTCGCGAAGCCACACAATGTCATGAAAACAAGCCAACAAGAACCACTCTCAGAAACATGACCAAAGCACAGAAACAACTTGATGAAGCCTATGCACAAACTGAAGAAGAAGGTATAAAAAAAAAAATCAAATCAATTACCTCAATTCCTCAAACCAACATGCAGCTGCGTGGCCTATTATCAACAACCTTGTTGGATGGAAAGGCAGATCACTGGTCCGCATTAAAGGAGGATCGGCTGAAAAGTAGAAAGAGAATTGGTTTTCTCACTTTCAGAGCCTGCTAGCGGGTCAGCCAGTTACTCAGGGAAGCATAGATCTACCCCTTATCCAGATTGCCGAAACTCTAGACATAAGTACATCTCCGTTCACTATACAAGAGCTGCGTGATGTGGTTAGATCTTTGAGGGCCAATAAAGCAACCGGCCTTGATAACATCCCAAGTCTCATCTGGAAAGATCCTCTGTTCCACGACTTCCTGCTAAAGATTTGCAATCATACCTTTTCCAACTTGCTGCCACCATCTGCTTGGAAGAAATCTGGGATTGTGCCTATCCCAAAAAAGGGCGACTTGACTTCAAATTATAGAGGCCTCTCCCTAATGCCTATTGCCGCCAAAATCTACAATAAGCTTCTTCTAAATCATCAAGTACCCACTGTGGACCCCCTGCTGCGCAATAACCAAAATGGTTATTGCGCAGGAGTGGGCGGTCAACAATCTTTCAAATACTGTCCCTCCGTCCAATAATAGAAGAAATGAAGAGACTTAACAAGGATTTCACTATCTATTTTATAGACTTTCAGTAGGCATTCAATTCCATCAATCAGGACATGATGTTTAATATCTTACCTCTCTATGGTATCCCACAACCTATCGTCACAGCCATTCAAGTGCTCTATACCAACACCAAGGCTACAGTCACAACAGCTGATGGCAAAACAGCCTTCTTTGACACTGAAGCAGGGGTTCTTCAAGGCAACACTCTAGCACCATTTTTTATTTATTACTGTGCTACATTATGTTCTACGCCTCTCCTTAGACACCATAAATGACAAGGGTCTACAACTCCAACCAAGACGTAGCCAGAGGCATCCTGGTAAGTATGTTACAGATCTTGATTTTGCTGATGATAGTGCCTTAGTATCAGACCTTGTCGTGAATGCAGAATCACTTCTCCAGTTGCTAGAAAAAGCAGCAAACCTAGTAGGGCTTTACTGCAATGAAAGCAAAACAAAGTTCATTTCTACAACACCGAACTGTAGCCTGCTTTCGCTGGGTGGTGCAAATATCACCCAAGTCGAAGACTTCAAATACCTTGGCTCGTATATAATGGACACTCAAAAGGATATGAAGTCTTGTAAAGCTCTAGCATGGGCAGCGTGTAATAAGCTTAACAAGATATGTCATTCAACTCTCAACGAAAAGAAAATTCACATTCAGTATGCTGATAGAGCCAATTTTGCTCTATGGCTCGGAGATGTGGACTAATTGCATGTCAAGAAAAGGACTGGATGGGACATATACGAACTTACTGAGGTGTATACAATACGTCCATTGGTCCGAGCATGCCACTCTCGAGCGAATATAGGGTGACATCCCGCCCCTCTCTCAGAGGCTTACCAAACGGAGACTCAGACTTGCTGGCCATTGCCATCGGGCCACCAGGGAGACTACACACTCCCTGCTCCTTTGGAAGCCTATTGGCCCAATCCAGTCCCAGAGGCACTGTCGAGGGACTTGGGGATAGCAAGCGAGGACTTGGCGACAGCCATGGAAAATCGTACGGTGTGGCAGCAAGTTGTCCAGTGTGCCCTACTCCTTGGGCCGCAACATGATGATGATGATGATGATGATAACTATAGTGGAAACCATCTTTTCTGAAATGAACATGACTTGAAATCAGCTATAAAGACTATAAACCATAGGGTAATTTTTTTTTATGAATTTCCACAAAATTAGATTTCTTTTTGCAAACAGAAGTTAGAAGTAGAAGGAATTTATTTAGGAAATTTAGGAAATTTAGGAAGCTTCTGCACTGGCTTTAATTTTCTGATGCAAAGGTTGCATCCCTCTTTCATATGCAGTCTTTGAGTAATGGGTATTGGTGACCGAACCGTCAATAACGGAGTAGATCATTCCAGCCTGATGTAATCACCTCGAGAGTGCTCAGATTTCCTGACCGTTGACCTTGACCTTAAGCACAGCCTAGATACAGACCCATCTAGGATGTGCTTAAACTCAAGGTCAATGGCCAAGGAGGGGTAGCGTTTTTGTGAAATCATAAATGCCCAGATCTGCTGACCTTTGACAATGACCCTGACTTCAACCTGGATGCAGACCTATCTGAGGTAATCGAGGTAATTGCCTATTGCCATTGATGATTTTTATAAAATCATATAAGTGGCCAGATCTCCTGATCTTTGATCTTGACCTTGAGTACAACCTGGATGCAGACTCTCCTGAGAATCCTTGTGAGCAAGTTTGCTGACCACTGGGGAAATTGCCTTGGAGAAGGAATTTTCATAAAATCACCTAAGTGCCCAGGGGCCTCATGTACAAAAGGTACTTACGCACAAAAACATGGCGTACATCCTTTTCCATGGAAAATTTCAGATGTATCAAGAATGAAATGACCGTGGAAATATGCGCAGCCCCACGCCAACTTCATGGCTGGCGTACGTACGTTTCGACTGTTACTGGTCTGCTGGCGACACTTAGAGGTGATGTTGGGAGACTGATAATGACATGAAAATTATTGTACACACCAGAGATACATGATGAACAAACATCCAAGCGTGCGCAATTAGATGAGTGGATATAAAAGCAAGTGCTAAGAAGTGCAGAAAATGCCTCTATCAACAGAGGATTAGAGGCTACTGAAAATCGTGCAGTAAGAAGAGAAATGGTATTTAGAGACAGAAGATTTTCTGGCTCGGGATGATGACTGGCTTGTAAGCCAGTTTAGGTTTCCACAGGCAGTCCCTGTGGAACTGAGCTGAACAGAGCTACGGTCGCTCTTGGAGCACGACATGGCAAGAAGTCGTTTGCTGCCCATCCCAGTGCAGGTGCTGACAACTCTGGGGTTTCTGGAAACAGCCATTTCAGAGAGAGCTGGAAGACCTTTGTGATAGAGACTGCCACTCCTGCATCGGTCTATTTAGCCACAGATGACGCTGCTCCAGGCGAGCAGACAACCAGAACTACGATGCTTCACCCATGGTCAACCCTGACCGACGGAGGTCTAAGAAGAAGATATACACGGTACAAATCACAGCAATAAGCTGACGCTTCTGAGGACGACTGCAGACGTCGGTCTACACATGTCAAACTTAGAAACATCTCCTTCTTACCCTGTCTAAATAACGGAAACAATAAACTAATCTTCTATGGCTGTGAGCAGGCTATTAAATTACCTATATCCGGCGTTAATGCCAGAGGACAGCGTGCCAAACAAAATGTTTTTTAAGTGCCTCTACCTCATTTAGCAGCACCTCTAACTCACATTCCATGAAATTCCACTAAATCCATTATTTTTGATCGTGAATACAGGAGAATCAAACCTGCTGGACTTGTATTTATCCATTTCAGGTTCAGGTTCAGGTTACTTTATTTGTACCCGTAGGCAGATTTGTTTTGCAGTCTGGTGACATCCATATTTACAAACTACAATTACATTTAACATAAACACAAACACAGGCACACATGAAGCTGACTATAAACATGATAAAAATACTCAAGGCTCCATTAACCAGGATATAAAGACAACGAGATGATAGAAAAACCAGAGATAAGAGAGAAGGGTCATATTAAAAAGTTAAAGACTAGTCAAAGAGGTTATTAAGGTTATTATGCAAATATACACTACCGTTCAAAAGTTTGGGGTCACTTAGAAATGTCCTTATTTTTGAAAGAAAAGCACTGTTTTTTTCAATGAAGATAACTTTAAACTAATCAGAAATACACTCTAATATCTAATGTACATTGCTAATGTGGCAAATGACTATTCTAGCTGCAAATGTCTGGTTTTTGGTGCAATATCTACATAGGTGTATAGAGGCCCATTTCCAGCAACTATCACTCCAGTGTTCTAATGGTACAATGTGTTTGCTCATTGCGTCAGAAGGCTAATGGATGATTAGAAAACCCTTGTGCAATCATGTTAGCACAGCTGAAAACAGTTTAGCTGGTTAGAGAAGCTATAAAACTGACCTTCCTTTGAGCAGGTTGAGTATCTGGAAAAAATTATTTTTTCAAATACAAATCATTATTTCTAACCTTGTCAATGTCTTGACTATATTTTCTATTCATTTTACGACTCCTGGTGGTAAATAAGTGTGACTTTTTGTGGAAAACACAAAATAATTGTCTGGGTGACCCCAAACTTTTGAACGGTAGTGTAAGTATTTGCATACTTATTTGCATCTAATTGCATATTCAAATGGAGGCGTGTCAAGGGAGGAGTCCGGTATTTCCTCACATGCGTTCAATTTCAGGCAGGTCGGTATGTACAAAGGAAATGTGCTTGGATTCCTGCATACGGACGAGTTTCGTACATCTGGATTTTTTTTTTTTTTTGCTTATGGCGTTTTCTTGATTTAAACGTATGTCATCTTTCAGTAGGAAATCCACACAAGTCTTTGTACATGAGGCCCCAGGTCTCCCGAACTTTAACCTTGACCTTGAGCACAACTTGGATGCAGACCCACCTGAGGATCATTGTGAATGAGTTTGATAAAGCCCCCGTCATACCTTGACGATTTAGGCAGCATATAACGACATATCAAAATTTCTCTAAAATGCTGGCATACGGCCAAAATTTTCAATTTTGGGCATATGCATTGTGTGTCCATAATGAGTTGGATGTATACATAACTTATTAGTAACTTATATAGAATGTTTCGATAACTTATAGATAACTTATAACATAGATACCGACAAACGCTTAGTGTGATGCCGGCGTTCACGACTTATGCCCAACGATAGTCTAACTTATGCAAAGCGCAGTCATGTCAAACTGCTGTCACCTCCCGATCCATGAATCGTAGGTGTGCGAGAGCATGAAGGCTTCATCATCTCGATTCAACCAAGATGATTCTCTCCTCCAAAGACCATCACACGGTGGTGGTGGTGGTGGTGGGGCGTGACTGACCTGGCAGATCTGTCAAATCTGTCAGGTCGGTCACGCCTACGGAAAGGATAAAACAGCTGATGTGACACGTCACGAACATCAGATGACAATCGAAACATGTCAAGGTATGAAACATTTCTTTACTTTGTCTGAATAGAAGAACAAGGCCAGTTTGACATGAATATCTGCTCACCATGGGGTACTGACGGGTTCCTCCCATGAACCAACACTGCCAATACGCCATTATACAGTAGCTGTAAGTTATAAACACGTTCAGTAAGTTCGGAACATGTCAAATATGTCTACATACTTCAATATGTGTTGGGGATAAGTTCGATATATATGGTAAATGGCGCTCACCTATATAGCGCTTTTTTACTGATCTCTGGATGACCAAAGCGGTTTACAGATCCTGCTATCCACCCATTCACACACACATTCACACACTGATGACGGTGGAGCTGGCATGCACAGGCACTGGCCTGACCCACCAGAAGCAACTGGGGGTTCAGTGTCTTGCTCAAGGACACTTCGACATGCAGACTGCAGACAGAGCGGGAATGGAACCACTGACCCTTCGATTAGCAGTTGGCCATGCTACACCTGCACCACAGCCGCCATATGTTACACATAGGTTCAAAGGATGTTACTCATAGGTTAGAAATAAATTGTGGGTACGCTAGACATTATCGCAACGTATTTCGAATAATGAGTAACTTACAAGTAACATGTGAATGTGTGTCAACGATCACATAACTTGTCTACAACTTATGGCTCAGGTATGTGGGACGTATGAGCCATAGATTGGACCTAGCCGTACTACAACATATACCAGCGTGCTTCAGCGTGTTCTTAACTTATACAAAACTTACCCTTAACTTATTAGATGTACACCAGCGTAGACCCCAAATATTTTAAACGTCGGCATACGCTGCCTGAATTACCGGGGTGTGACAGGGGCTTAAGCATTGGGGCAAATGGCTAGGAGGAGAAGCGATTCTCGTGAAATGCGGATGGACAGACGGATGCCGCATCATCACATTAATTCCAGCTACCAGAAGGAGCTAAAAAAACTGTAAAGAGGAATTTTACAATAGAATAGAACAGGCTTTATCATTGTACAGTAGTACAGTACAACAAAATTGTGGGTACTCCACCAGGCTACTGTGCAGTAGAGTAGGAGAGAAGGATTACATAAAAACATGGTTAAAGAACACATGATTAAACACACGACTGAAATAAAGGTAAAATAAAAATAAAAACAAAATGAAAATAAAAATGGCCCAGGATTACGGAAATCTACACAGGTCTGGTACTGGCTACGTGGGTGGAAATATGTACATAAGAGTGCAGACACACAACTGAACACACAATTGAGTAAAATGGCCCCATAGATTATGGAAAATATACGCAGTTGTGGTATCACGGATGGGCCAACGAACATGAAAGTGCAGAGCGCAAAGACAGGTGAGTTATTGTGATAATTAAAAGGTCCTCAGTTTTGAGCATGTGAGTGTTTGGAGGGAGGAGGTGGGGCCTTTGACTGCAGTTCGGATGGCCCAGGGGAAAAAAACGGTTTGTCAGTCTGAAGGTGTGGGACCTGATCGATCTGAACCATCATCCAGTAGGAAGCACGTCGAACAGGTGATGGGCGGGATGTGAGGGGTCTCCTGGGATGGCAGTTTATTTAAAAAAAAATATGTCAAAATAATACATTAAAAATCCTTTCCCACTGACCAAAAATCCTCCAACATCTGGGTTTTGTCAGTGATGGAAATTGTACATATCAGCTGTTGGAGCTATTTGTTATTGTTTGATATTTAGTTTAATTTGCTTGTTTTGTTTAGGATTAAATAAGTTATATTTTGGTAGTGTTTTTATTTGGTAATTTTGTTTTAGTTTAAGTAGTCTGTTTACTCATTTAGTTTTGTTTGCATAATTAATTGGGCTTATTTTAGGCTGTTTGGGTAATACCATGGGCACCTAGGTTATATAGGTAAGGCAGGCTGGGATAGGACCAGCATGTACCTGGGTAGGCCTATGTTTTTTTTTTACCACAGCAGGAGAGGCAGGAAGCAGTGGGAACTTCTGTTTGCCTGTTTTTGGAGTACATAAACCACTTGAAAATGTCATAAATTGTTTGAACAATCGACTCCTTTTGCCTGCGTAAATCACAAACCCATGGTGTAAGTAGTAATCATTTGAGATAAAGTTAAGTTCGCTTTTTTCCAAGTTTAAGTTTTGAATTTGGACAAATGGTCACTGCGTTAAAGTAAAAAACCTGCCCTTGGATTAAAGGAATGATCCCTCAGTACTGGACTGCTGGATTCTAATGGAAACCGAATAGACAATCAGCGTGGATTGTTTGATTGACCTCCCACTACACAGCATCAGCGGTGAAAGGTTTGTGGCCTACGGCAACAAAATACTCATCCTCCTCTACTAGAAACTGGTATGTGACGCGACGACTAAAGCTGTAATGGTAAACGGCCAAACAAGTGGAGTTTGAAAGATGGTGGCCAATATCACAGTATAAGTTTGAAATGTTGGGATGAGCTTAAGTGTGTAGGCCTAATCACTGCAGCTACGCACAGCCGCTGGGTTCCATTCATAAAAGGCTGTTTCCTGAATAAATAATAGGATCTGGTGGTCAATAATTACGACTGCAGTTTGGTCTTCTAACCTGCATTTGAAGATTTTGTTTGGAGTACTATAAACAGTTTTAAAGGAAAAACTACAAAAATAAATGCTGTTACGGTGAAGGAGCAGCCGCAACAAACTGAAATAGACTGATGTTGATGTGTTTCCTAAAAGAAGTATTAAATTCACTGCCAAGGGTTTGAACTTTTACACAACAATGTGTCAAGAAAAAAGGAGAAACGCAAGTAAGCAAGCTAAAAAGTGTATAGAAAATATTACTGCTTTAATGGAATCGAACAAAAACGTGCATGCAGTGAATTCTGAGTTAAACTTCACCCACTGTTATCAAGAAGCAAATGCCATGCATGAAGCTTTTCTAAATTTACCTTTGCCACAAGATGAAATCACAAAGCAGTGTAAATATTTTGAATCAAAAATGACAACTTAGTGTGATTTTGTTGAAAAGGTAAAAGGCTGTCTGTCTGAAATGGGTCATCCATATGTGCGGCTCAATAAAGATCCACCTGATGTCCAAAGTGTTGTTGATGACATAAACCCTGAAGATTGTGCCTCTAATATATGCAGTGTAAAAGTAAAATCTGCAAAGTCTTGTTCCCATTTATCTCGGGTTTCTTCAACAACCTCTGAACGCATTAAAGTAGAGGCTGAGAAGGAAGCTCTGATGGAGAGAATCGCTGCTTTAAAAAAGAAACATTGATAAAAGCGTAGGAGGAGAAGTTGAAAAGAGAAAAGGAACAATTAACACTGGAAACAGAGTTGGCAGCAACAACAGCAAAGCTTCTTATGTTGGAAAACAACTCATCACAGTAAGGTTCAAAATGTTCCGATGGCATGAACTCTTATTTTGAAAGGAATAAAAGATGTGAATTAAATTCCGAGGCCAACGTTTTTGTTCCAGATAAAAATTATGAGAAACTTGCTTTGTCTGACACCAAATTTGAACCACTGGTTGTCAGGCTTAAACAAAGGCCAGAAAGACAAATGAAAGGCATGCTTAAAAGGGCTGATGCTTCAGTTCAAGTGACACAAGTTGAAGGAAATCCAATAGAACCCATATATCCTCAAACCCAAGTTTCCACTGGTAACTCTCAGGATGGAATGATGAACATCATGAAAAAACAAAACGAAATAATGGTTCAGCAAAATCTGGCTTCTGTCCTACCACCTAGAAATATCCCCATTTTGATGGAGATCCTTTTCAATATAAATCATTTATGAGAGCCTCTGAACATGGAGTGGAGCAGAAAACAGCTAACTGGAGCAACTGTTTGTATTTTCTGGAATAGTGCACCATGGGGCAGCCAAGACACCTGGGGCCTCATGTACAAAGGGTAATTACGCACACAAACATGGCGTACGTCCTTTTCCATGGAAAATTTCAGATGTATCAAGAATAAAATGACCGTAGAAATATGCGCAGCCCCACGTCAACTTCATGGCTGGTGTACGTAAGTTTCTACTGTTATTGGTCTGTTGGCGACAGTTAGAGGTGATGTTGGGAGACTGATTATGATGTGAAAATTGTACACACCAGAGACACATGATGAACAAACATCCAAGTGTGCACAATTAGATGAGTGGATATAAAAGCAAGTGCAAAGAAGTGCAAAAAATGCCTCTAACAACAGAGGACTAGAGGATATTGCAAATTGCGTAGTGAGAAGAGAAAGGGTATTTAGAGACAGAAGATTTTCTGGCTCAGGATGATGACTGGTTTGTCAGCCGGTTTAGGTTTCCAAGGGCAGTCGTTGTGGAACTGTGCTCAAAGCTACAGCTGCTCTTGGAGCACGACACGGCGAGAAGCCATGCGCTGCCCGTCCCAGTGCAGGTGCTGACAACTCTGGGGTTTCTGGAAACGGGCATTCCAGAGGGAGATGGCAGACCCATCAGGAATTTCCCAGTCAACCCAGAGCTGAGCTATGCCAGCTGTGTGGGATGGCATTATCTGGCTGTCACCCACGTACATCATATTCCCATACAATGAAGCTGAACAGGCCAACATCACAGTGCAATTTGCAGCGAAGGCTGGTTTTCCTAATGATTCTAATGAACAGCATTGTTGGGAACAAACTACAAGCTGGCACTGTGTGGGTGGGTGGGTTCTTGGTGAGTAAATTCATGTAATTGCCCTAATAATAACCTACCTCATGTGCAACGTGCCTGTGTACCCCACAAATATCACCCTGTTTTCAAGGCTTCATTACAACTCCGTGGTCTGAGTAAGTGACTGACTTTTTTTGCTGATTAAACTACAGTTTCACAGCATCCTACCAAGCCCCCAATTACCTCTACGTGTCCAGTAGTTATGTCAATAAGTCATGCATAAATTTTGAAATGCAACAGTCTCACCAGTTTCCCAGCGCACTTCATTCATTTAGTAGTGTGTGTAATCCATGTAAGTTGTAGTATATAACTATAAATGATGAGACTTGCATTTTGGACATAAAATATGTACTTGCCGAGTCTAATATGATCCACTTTCAACTGACAGGTGACCTTGGCTACCCACTAAATAGGTTCATATCGTCTTCTTTTTCATGACTGTTTTCCTTTATTCAACCAGCTGATCCTCCCGGCTGGTCACAAATTGATTGATTTATTCATCGTTTAAAATAACCTTGTATAAAAGATACAACATACAGACATGGACAAAATTGTTGGTACCCCTTTGTTAATGAAAGAAAAACCCACAATGGTCACAGAAATAACTTGAATCTGACAAAAGTGGTAATAAATAAAAATTCTATGAAAATTAACCAATGAAAATTAGACAATGCTTTTGAATTGTGGTTCAACAGAATTATTTTAAAAAACAAA
Source organism: Pholidichthys leucotaenia (assembly GCA_020510985.1). Taxonomy (NCBI): domain Eukaryota; kingdom Metazoa; phylum Chordata; class Actinopteri; order Cichliformes; family Pholidichthyidae; genus Pholidichthys; species Pholidichthys leucotaenia. The sequence goes on from CM035837.1 coordinate 144,054,864, forward strand.
CTCATGAAACAGGCCTGGACAAAAATGATGGTACCCTTAACTTAATATTTTGTTGCACAACCTTTTGAGGCAATCACTGCAAACGATTTCTGTAACTGTCAATAAGACTTCTGCACTTCTCAGCAGGTATTTTGGCCCATTCCTCATGAGCAAACTGCTCCAGTTGTCTCAGGTTTGAAGGGTGCCTTCTCCAGATGGCATGTTTCAGCTCCTTCCACAGATGTTCAATAGGATTTAGATCAGGGCTTATAGAAGGCCACTTTAGAATAGTCCAATGTTTCGTTCTTAGCCATTCTTGGGTGTTTTTAGCTGTGTGTTTTGGGTCATTATCCTGTTGCAGGACCCATGACCTGTGACTGAGACCAAGCTGTCTGACAATGGGCAGCACATTTCTCTCTAGAATACCTTGATAGTCTTAAGATTTCATTGTACCCTGCACAGATTCAAGACACCCTGTGCCAGATGCAGCAAAGCAGCCCCAGAACATAACAGAACCTCCTCCATGTTTCCACAGTAGGGACATTGTTCTTTTCTTGGTATGCTTCATTTTTGCGTCTGTGAACATAGAGCTGACGTGCCTTGCCAAAAAGTTCCAGTTTTGTCTCATCTGTCCATAGGACATTCTCCCAGAAGCTTTGTGGCTTGTCAACATGCAGTTTGGCAAATTCCAGTCTGGCTTTTTTATGATTTGTTTTCAACAGTGGTGTCCTCCTTGGTCGTCTCCCATGAAATCCACTTTGGCTCAAACAACGACGGATGGTGCGATCTGACACTGATGTACCTTGACCTTGGAGTTCACCAGGAATGTGTTTAGAGGTTGTTCTGGGCTCTTTTTTTTGTAACTTAGATTTTTATTCATTTTTCATCATATATAATGCATTCAGATCACATTCTACATTTAAAAAACAAAGGGTTTAGGGTAGGGAAAAAGAGAAAAAAAAAATTAAAAAAAATAAAAAAATAAAATAAATAAATAAAAGGGGGGGGGGGACAAATGTTGGAGCATCAAGTTTTTAGTTTCCATCTCTTAATTCTTCTGGTTTTTTCAGTGTCTTTGGTTATTCTTTCAATTTCTGCCTCGTTGTTGCACTTTGTAGTGTGTCCATTTCCGCCATTTTTTCTCCCATATTCCTTCTTGCATTCTTCGTCGATATGTTAGTTTTTCCATCATACGTATGTCCTCAACAATGTCAGTCCATTGTTCTTGGTCAGGAAGAACTTCTGATTGCCATTTTTTTGTGATAGTTTTTTTACATGCAATCAACAAGATTTTAACTAGATATCTGTCCTCAGCCTGTATAACATTGTCTTTTTTAAGATCACATAAGTACATCAGGTTACAGTTCATTGGTATATTATATCCTAATATCCTCTGTATTGTCACATGCATAGATTTCCAAAATGATGATATTTTGTAGCATTTCCAAAACATATGTGAGTGGTCTGCATTTTGAGCCCCACATCCCCTCCAGCATAAAGATTGGGTATTTGTATATTTTCCTTGAATCTGTGGTGTAATGAAAAAGCGAATCAGGTTTTTCCATCCAAATTCCCTCCATGCCCTTGAATTTGTTGATGTGTGTTGTGTTTTCCATATTTCCTGCCAGCTTTCTTCTGTTATGTTTAAATTGAGCTCTTTCTCCCATTTCTCCTTTAAATAGTTACTTGTATGATTGTTTGTCATAAGTTTCTGATATAGTTTTGAAATAATTCTTATTTTATTTCCTGCATATGAGCTTAAAATAAGTTGTACAATCTCGTTCACATCTGTTTGGAGGTTATGCCTAATCTTCTTCATATAGTAATCTCTCATCTGCAGATATCTGAAAAATTCCGATCTTTCTAATTTAAATTTTCTCCTGATATTTACAAAGCTCCCGAGATCTTTTTTTCCGATATTGCCCCATGCTGTGATTCCCTTGTTCACCAGATTTTTGTATCCCCTATCTTGTTTTGCCGGTTCAAACTGACTGTCAAATGCTACCCATTTCAATAGTTTTATGTCTTCCCTTATATTATATTTTTGTACTATTTTATACCACAGTTCTAAAGTAAATTTAGTGATTGGGTCTATTTGTTTGATTTGCTTATATGCATCTTTATCCCCTATTATGCTTTGTACTGGGAGTCCCTCAATTTCCTTTTCCATTTCTTTCCATTTTGCCTCATATCCCTCGTCGCACCAACATATGATATATCTTATTTGTGCTGAGTAGTAATATTCCTTTAGACTCGGTAGGCCCATGCCTCCTTTCTCTTTTGGTAATTGGAGGGTTTTATATTTCACTCTTGGTTTTTTACCTCCCCAAACAAATCTCGATATCATCCTCTGTCCCACTTTGAGAATTGGGCATCTGGAATCTCTGTTGGTATAGCCTGGAAGAGGTAAAGTAATCTAGGTTGTATGCTGATTTTGACTGTCTCAATTTTTGAATTCAGATCCATATTTAAGATTGACCATCTATCAATATCTTTTTTTATTTCTTGTTCCAACCTATCATAGTTTGCTTTATATATTTTGCTTAGGTCTTTAGGTATGTTCACTCCAAGGTATTTTATTTCTTTTTGGTTCCAGTTTAGTTTGATCTTATCAGTTATCTGGTTTAGAGGGTTATAGTGGAATGTCAGTATTTGTGTTTTTGTTGTTTATCTTGTATCCTGATAATTTTCCAAAATTTTCTATCAAGTTCATCATTTCCATTATTGATTTATCTGGTTGTTCAAGGTAAACTATAATATCGTCTGCAAATAGCCCAATCTTGTGTTCCGCCCCCTTTATTGTTACACCTTTTAATTTCTTATTTTGTCGTATCGCTTGAGCCAATGGTTCTATGAACAGAGCAAACAAGGTGGGCGATAAGCAGCATCCCTGCCTAGTTGATCTTTGTATATTTACTTTGTCTGTTAAGCTACCGTTTATCTTGATTCTTGCCACAGGTTCTTGATATAGCGTCCTTATGCATTGTACTGATTTTTCGTTAAATCCAAAGCGCTCCAGTACACTATATAGGAATTTCCAGTTAACCCTGTCAAATGCTTTTTCTGCGTCTAAACTCATTATTACTGCGCTTTTCTTTTCTTTATGTATTTGGTTAATTATATGTATTGTTCTCCTGATATTGTCATGTGTTTGGCGTCCCTCTATGAATCCAGTTTGATCATCTTCTATCAATTCCGTCAAGAATGTCTTTATTCGTTTACATATAATTGTTGTGTATATTTTATAATCTACATTTAATAAAGAGATTGGTCTATAGTTTCTGCATTGTTCTTTATCTTTCCCTGGTTTTAAAATAACTGAAATGATTGCTTCGTTCCATGATGGAGGTATTTTGTTGTTGTTCAGCGTCCAATTAAATGACTTCAGGAGTTGTGGCATGAGTTCTTCTATAAACAGTTTATAAAACTCAGATGGGTATCCATCACTACCTGGTGATTTACCATTTTTAAGTGACTTAATCACATCTCTGATCTCTTGTGTTGTTATTTCTGCTGTTAGTTTTTCATTTTGTTGATTTCCTATTGATGGCAAGTCCAATGTGTCTAGAAATTTTTTGATATCTTTAGTATTTGTTTCTTCAGGTTGCGAGTATAGTTCTTGGTAGAAATTATGGAAAATTTCTTCGATGTTTTCTGGGTTAACTGTGGTTTTATTTGTGGTGGGGTCTTTAATCTTGTATACATTATTCATTGTTTGTTGTTTTCTTAACCGTTTTGCCAGCAGTTTTGTGGCTTTTGGCCCCGTTTCATAATATTTTTGCTTTAGATATCTATTTTTCCTTTCAATTTCATCCATTTGTGTTTCTTTTATCTTTGTTTTTTCTTCTTTAATTTCTTGATATATTTTTGGATCATTTGTGCTTTGATGTTTACGTTCTAATTCCCTCAGTCTCTCACATCTTTGTTCATACGCTTCCAGTTTAGTCTTATTTGCTTTTCCTGTTTCAACAATTAATTTACCCCTTAACACGGCTTTTAGTGCGTCCCATAGTATTGTTGGGTCCACTTCTTCATTGTCATTCTCTTGGATATATTCGTTTATGTTTATTTTTATTCTTTCTTTCATTTTCTCATCATTTAACAGTCCTACGTTAAGTTTCCATGTTGTTTGTCGTTTTCTATTGTTTAAATACAGTATATTTCCATGTATATAGGATTATGATCTGATATTTCTGCCCCTCCAATCCAACAATTTCTCACCCTGTGTCTGTCACCTTCATTCATAAGGAAGTAATTCAATTCAATTCAATTCAACTTTATTTATATAGCGCCATTTCACAACAACAGTCATCTCATAGCACTATCAACTGTAGGGAGGACCCCCACAGTTGCAGAAAGACCCCAGCAATCAGGCGATCCCCTGTGAGCAAGCACTTGGCGATGGTGGAGAGGAAAAACTCCCTTTTAACAGGAAGAAACCTCCAGCAGAACCAGGCTCAGGGAGGGGCAGTCATCTGCTGCGACTGGCTGGGGGGTGAGGGGATAGAGAAGAAGAAAAGAACAGACATGTAGAGAGCAAACAGCACGATGGGGACTCAATCTATGGGAGAGAACAAACAAATGTTAATGACCAGCAAAAAAAAAAAATATTTCATAGAGAGTGAGGAAAGGAGTGAGGCCCAGTGCATTACTGGAGGTCCCCCGGCTGACTAAACCTATTAGCAGCATAACTAAGGGAGGGTTCAGAAAACACATGATCCCTCCCTAATTGTAGGCTATATCAAAAAGGTAGGTTTTAGCCCTATTCTTAAAAACAGAGATCGAGTCTGACTCCCGAATCCAGATTGGCAGCTGATTCCACAGGAGAGGAGCTTGATAACTGAAGGCTCTGCCTCCCATTGTACTTTTGGAGATTCTAGGTATTACAAGTAAACCTGCATTTTGGGAGCGTAGTGCTCTGTTAGGATGATACGGTAGTATCAGATCTTTTAAATAAAAAGGAGCCTGATTGTTTAGAGCTTTGTAAGTAAGAAGAAGGATTTTAAACTTAATTCTAAACTCTATGGGAAGCCAATGAAGGGAGGCCAGAACCGGAGAGATATGATCTCTCTTTCTAGTACCTGTTAAAACTCTTGCTGCAGCATTTTGGATCAGCTGAAGACTTTTTAAAGATGTTTTAGGACAACCTGATAATAAAGAATTACAATAATCTAATCTCGAGCTAACAAAAGCGTGGATCAGCTTCTCAGCATCACTCTGAGACAAGATGCTCCTAATCTTGGCAATATTACGCAAATGATAGAAGGCAGTCTTAGAAACAAATTTAATATGTGAATTGAAGGACAAATCCTGATCAAAAATAACTCCAAGGTTCCTCACAGAGCTATTAAGAGAAAGAGTAACTGCATCCAAACTGAAAGTTTGATTTGGAAAGGAATTTCTAAGGTTTTTTGGACCAACAAGAATGACTTCAGTCTTATCTGAATTTAATAGCAGGAAATTACAAGTCATCCAAACTTTGATTTCCTTAAGACAGGCTTCTAACTTGGCTAATTGATTAGTATCATCTGGCTTCATTGACAGGTATAATTGTGTGTCATCTGCATAACAGTGAAAATGTATACAGTGCTTTCTAATAATGTTGCCTAACGGAAGCATATATAAACTAAAAAGAGTAGGGCCAAGCACAGATCCCTGTGGAACTCCATGACTAAGCTTTGAGCTGAGAGAAAACTCATCATTTACATGAACAAACTGGAACCTATCAGATAAATAAGATCTAAACCACTGCAACGAAGTTCCATTAAGTCCAACATAGTGTTCTAATCTATCAAGTAGAATATTATGATCAATAGTATCAAAAGCTGCACTAAGATCTAAAAGGACAAGTACAGAAACTAGTCCATTATCAGATGCAATGAGGAGGTCGTTAGTGACCTTCGCTAAGGCTGTTTCAGTGCTATGATGGATTCTAAACCCAGATTGAAACTCCTCAAATAAACCATTTCCCTGCAGGTGGTCAAATAATTGCATAGCAACAACTCTTTCTAAGATTTTTGAAATGAAAGGGAGATTAGAGATTGGTCTATAGTTAGCTAAAGCTCCTGGATCTAGCGTTGGCTTTTTGAGTAAGGGTTTAATTACAGCCGTTTTAAAAGCCTGCGGTACATGGCCTAAAGTTAATGAAGAATTGATTATATGAAGAATAAAGCTACCAATAAGTGGGAAGACTTCTTTAAATAACCTGGTAGGAATAGGGTCTAAAAGACAAGTTGAAGGTTTGGATGAGGAAACTATTTTGTCTAACTCACAAAGGTCGATTGGAGTAAACTCATCAAGACAGACATCAATAGAAGGAGTTGTAGTAGTTACAGTATTTAAGTTAACTGTGGGAAGAATCTGATTGATTTTATCTCTGATGGATGAAATTTTATTATTGAAAAAGTTCATAAAGTCCTGACTAGTAAGCTCTAAGGGGATGCTAGGATTGACAGAGTCCTGACTCTTTGTCAACCTGGCTACAGTACTGAAAAGAAACCTGGGATTATTCTTGTTCTCTTCTATTAATGCAGAGTAATAACTCGTTCTAGCTTTTCTAAGAGATTTTTTATAAATTAAAAGATGATTTCTCCAAGCTAAATAGATTTCATCTAAATTAGTAGAGCGCCATTTTCTTTCTAATTGACGAGTCTTCTGTTTTAAGCTACGAGTTTCTGTGTTGAACCAAGGAGTTAAAAATCTCTGATTAGACTTTTTCTTTTTTAAGGGGGCCACCAAGTCTAGAGCCTGATGTAGAGAAGCTGAAACACTATCCACCATGTTATCAATTACAGAAGGAGCAAGCTGTCTATAGCTTATTTCCGTTGTGTTGACACATGGCATAGAGGAAACAATCTGCATAAATTTGGAAACAGCATCATCTGAGAGGCATCTACTGTGATAATATTTTTCTTTAGGAGCCAAATAGTCAGAAATAGTAAAATCAAAGGTTAACAGACAATGGTCTGACAGTACAGGGTTATGAGGAGACACTACCAGATTTTCTATTTCTATGCCATATGTCAGAACAAGGTCCAATGTATGGTGGAGGTAATGAGTAGAATTTCCTACTTTCTGAGAAAACCCAATCGAGTCTAATATTGAATTAAAAGCCACATTAAGGCAGTCACTATCTACATCCACATGTATATTAAAGTCCCCTACTATAATTATTCTATCAGATTTCAGCAATAAATCAGCTAAGAAATCAGCAAATTCGGATAAAAATTCTGAATAGGTTGATGGGGGACGATAAACTATGGCAAATAAAATTGGGTTTAACCTGGAATTGCTAAAGTGCCCAATACTGAGGACCAGGCCCTCAAAGGAATTATAACATGTTTTTTGCTTTACATTAACTAGTAATTTGGAATGGTAAATTGCTGCTACTCCTCCTCCACGACCAGAACTTCTGGGATTTTGACAGTTTAAATAACCAGAGGGAGTTGATTCATTTAAACCAACATAATCCTCTTGTCCTAACCAAGTCTCTGTAAGGGAAATTAAATCAATCTGATGATCAATTAACAGATCATGGACTAACAGAGACTTGGGAGTTAGAGACCTAATATTTAATAAACCACATTTAATTTTTAAATTATGAGGAGGAACAGAGGCCAAATCATTCAATTTAGAGGCTTTATGTTTAATTTGAGTTTTACCAATATTTTGCTTTATCACTTTGGGATGCTTATACATTATATTTTTATTTACTTTGGAGGGAGCAGACAACGATTCTCTGATGGGGAAGACAGGGGCTAAGCTGAGGGGTGGCGGATGAAGAGGAGCTGCAGAGAGGCGTGTAAGACTGCGACTCTGCTTCCTGGTCCCAACTCTGAGTAGTCATGGTTTTGGAAATTTGGATAAAAAAGATGCCAGATTGTTAGATAAATGAGAAGCACCATCCAAAGTGGGATGAATGCTGTCTCGTCTCATAAGACCAGGATTTCCCCAAAAAGAGCTCCAATTGTCAATGTAGCCCACGTCATTTTTAGGACACCACACAGACAGCCAGCGGTTCAAGGATGACGAGCGACTAAACATGTCATCACTGGTCAGATTGGGGAGGGGCCCAGAGAATACTACAGTGGCAGACATCGTTTTTGCAAAGTCACACACCGATTCTACATTAAGTTTCGTGACTTCCGACTGCCGGAGACGGATGTCATTAATGCCGGCGTGAATAACAATTGTGGAATATTTACAGTTACTTTTAGCCAGCATTTTCAAATTTGACTCGATGTCGCCTGCTCTGGCCCCAGGAATGCATGTGACTATGGCCGCTGGAGTCTCTAGGTTCACGTTTCTGACTACAGAGTCGCCAATGATCAGAGTTTTTTCCTCAGCGGGTGTGTCGCTGAGCGGGGAAAAACGATTAGAAACGATTAGAAAAATCTATTCTAGAGTGTACTTTATGGGCTGCTGAATAATGTGTATAGTCTTTTTCGAGTGGGTGTAGGTCCCTCCATATGTCTACCATACCCATTTCTGCCAGTGAGGTTCTTATGAACTTTGTTACATGTTTTTTTGTCTTCTTAACACTTGTTGTGTCAACTTCATGATCCATGACAGCATTTAAGTCTCCTCCACAAATTAGGACTCCTTCACTGTGTGTTGCTATGAGATCAAACAGATGTTGAAAAAAACCCTTGTCACTTTCTGGTGGGGCATAGATGTTCACTAATGTAATCTGCATACCATCTATTCTTCCCTTTATTATTACATACCTGCCTTCTTTATCCTGGATTTCCTGTCCACTTTCAAATTGTATTTTGTTTGAGATTAGTATCATAACCCCCCTTTTTGCTCCTCCCTTAAATGAACTGTAGTAGGAGTTCTTATAGCCAAATCTCTTTAGTTTCACATGTTCTGCCTTGCTCAAATGTGTCTCTTGCATAAATATAATTTCAGCTTTTTCCTTCTTGAATTTTCTTATTATTCTTTCCCTTTTAACAGGTGAGTTCAGACCATTCACGTTTAGTGTCATTATCTTAAGATTTTTACCCATATTCATGTTTTTCCATTTTTTTAACTTGTGCTCCTAGCCCCTTTAACAACAAAAATAACACATATTTATATAAAAACACATTAAAAAAACTCGACCTCCGTACTTTGGGCCTTTCTTCTGCCCACTGGTCCCTGTTGGTGGGTGGGGGGTTTGTCTTCACAGAGTGAAGGGCCCTCCCTAGACTTCTAATTACTATCAAAGTAATAGTCATAAGTCTAGAAATGTCCAACAAATATCACTTAAACCTCTCCTAGCCGTCTGTTTCTCTTTTACCTTGTCTTCTTGGCCTTCATTTCTTCTGTGCCTTTCTTAATCTTTGTTATGATTAGGCTTTCAGTTGAAAGCCTTGTAGCTTGTCCTGGGCCCGCTGCTCTACGTCTCTCCCCCTTCTTCCGCCGTTCACTCGTCTCCACTCCGTCTGTCGTGGTGCGTTCAGGGCCGCCGCTGCTCCAGCCGTCTCCTTCGGCACGCTCACCTCAAGGCCCCGCTCCATCATATCCCGCGCTGCCTCTTCGGCCGTGTTGTAGGTTCTTGTGCCTTCCTCCCAATGAATCCTCATTTTCGTTAGCGGCGTTTGGAATCTAATTTTTTTCTCTTTCAGCGTTTTTTTAATGTTGGCATATTTCTTCCGCTGCTGCACGATTTCTGTCAGGTAGTCATGGTCAAAAAATACCTGTTTGTCGCCGATTCGTATCTTTTTTTTCCATGCTTGCGTCAGGATTCTTTCCTTTATGTCATATTTCACAAAGTTTACCACAACTGACCTGGGTGGAGAGTTTGTTTTCGGGTTCTGTGTCGGTGTTCTGTGCGCCCGTTGAATCTGCAGATCCGTTTCTCCGGGTATTTCCAGTTCTTTTTTTAAGAACTGATCCATGAATTTTGTCATCAAGTTGCCTTCAATGCCCTCCGGAATTCCAAAGATGCGCATATTGCTTCGTCGGGATCTGCTCTCCAAGTCGTTTATTTTCTCCTGCATCCTCTGCGTTTGCGTCGTCAGGGTCTGTAGTTGTTCGTTTGCCTCGCTTTTCCAATCTTCTAGTTCCGAAATTCGGGTCTGCGCTTCTGTCATACACGCCCGCTGGGAGCGCAGCTCCTCCATGTTTTCCGTTAATTTACGCTCCATTTCTCTTCGGAGGTCCATGATTTCCTCCTTAATTTCTTTTTTCAGTTCCTCCTTAAGAGCCGCTAAATCCTGTTGTAGCTGTCGCTTGAATTCTCTTAACTCTTCACCCAAACTGGCGATGCCAGTGTTCATGTTGTCGAGTCTGGTGTCCTCCATTTTCTCTGCTGTAGACATCTCGTTTTTTTGGGCTTTGCGTACAGCAGTTTTTCCTGCGTTGTTGGAGAGGAATTCTTCAATTTTACCCTGTTTTTGTCCTTGTGCCCGGTTCCTTCGTGTTTTCATCCCTTAGTTTATTGATTCGTTTATGTCGAGTTGGCCATTTACCAATGATTTTTAATCCGGCTAGGGAGAGCTCTTTGTTTAAGTGTTATGTCTCTCCGCCATCTTCCTGTTCTGGGCTCTTTTGTTACCATTCGTATTATCCGTCTCCTCCTGCGGCCGCATCCAGGGAGGTTGGCTACAGTCCCGTGGATCTTAAATTTCTGAATAATATGTGCAACTGTAGTCACAGGAACATCAAGCTTCTTGGAGATGGTCTTATAGCCTGTACCTTTAACATGCTTGTCTATAATTTTCTTTCTAATCTCCTGAGACGACTCTCTCCTTTGCTTCCTCTGGTCCATGTTTAGTGTTGTACACACCATGTCACCAAACAGTACAGTGACTACTTGTCACCCTTTAAATAGGCCGACTGACTGATTACAAGTTTGTAGACACCTGTGATGTTAATTAGAGGACACATCTTGGTTGAACATGTCCCTATGGTCACATTATTTTCAATCTTTTCTAGGGGTACCATCATTTTTGTCCAGGCCTGTTTCATGAGTTTGTTTTTTAAAATAATTCTGTTGAACCACAATTCAAAAGCATTGTGTGATTTTCATTGGTTAATTTTCATAGAATTTTTATTTATTACCACTTTTATCAGATTCAAGTTATTTCTGTGACCATTGTGGGTTTTTCTTTCATTAACAAAGGGGTACCAACAATTTTGTCCACGTCTGTACATTTAAAAACAATGTGATGACACAAGAGAGTGCACACACTTATTTCCATTGGGGTCCCTAAAATAGATCGCAGCTGGTCTTGTACCTGCAACTTTCTGCTTTGAAATCTGGCAATTTAACTACTGAGTTATACACGCTACAAATCACAGCAATCAGCTGATGCTTCTGAGGATGACTGCAGATGTCGGTCTACACATGTCCAAGTTAAAAACATCTTCTTATCCCTGTCTGAATAAAGGAAACAATAAACTAATCTTCTATGGCTGTGAGCAGGCTATTAAATTACCTGTATCCGGCACTAATGCTGGAGGACAGCATGCCAAACAAAATGTTTTAACGTGCCTCTGCCTCATTCAGCAGCACCTCTAACTCACAGTCCATGAAATTCCATGAAATCCATTATTTTTTGATCGTGGATATGGGAGAATCAAAAAACGTGCAGCGCTTGTATATATCTATTTGCATACCTGTTTGCATCTAATTACATATTCAAATAGAGGCATGTCAAGGGAGGAGTCCGGTATTTCCTCACATGCGTTCAATTTCAGGCAGATCAGTATGTACAAAGGAAATGTGCCTGGATTCCTGCATATGGACGGTTTCATATCTCTGGATTTTTTTTTGCTTATGGCATTTTCTTGATTTAAACGTACGTCATCTTTCAGCAGGAAATCCATGCAAGTCTGTGTACATGAGGCCCCAGGTCCACAGTTGTCAGCATTTACCTTCAGAGCAGGGACACCACAGAGCGAAGAGTCTTCTAGCAGAGCATTTTGGAAATGAACATAAAATCGCTTCTGCTTATATGGAAATGATTCTCAGTTTGATAGCTATTAAAGGTGAAGATGTTAAAGCACTGCAATCCTCCTCATTGTTTCTGCAAGGATGCTGAGACTTAATGGAGCAAATGATGTACATGAAGGAACTGGACTTGCCATCTAATATGAGAAGCATCATCTTAAAACTCCCTTACAAACTGAGAGAAAGGTGGAGAAATGAAGCTTGTGACCTACAAGAACAAAGAGGTCAGACAGCCATGTTCACTGATCTTGATGCCTTTATTGAAAAGTAAGTCAGAATCACCTCAGATCCACTTTTTGGTAACATCCAAGAACCCCATTACAATAACTCTAAGGTTTCCAATACCAGTCACTTAAAACAAAGGAAAAGGGGGAGCAGTTGTGCTACCAATATCACCACAGTAAAAGGTGTGACAACTGAACAGACATCAAATGCATTAAATAAGACCAAGACCTTTGCTTACAACTGTTTGTTTTGTTCACAAAGAGGTCACACACTGGAAAAATGTTTGCAGTTTAAGAGAAAGGCACATTGGGATAAAATCAATTTTATCAAAGAAAAAGGTGTTTGTTTTGGTTGCCTTAAAATAGTGAGTGATGATCTCAAAATGCATACCTCCGCCAAGGCTCTTATCTTCTCAAAGAGTGTTAGCAACAATACTCCAAAAGTACTGGATGGATTTGGATGAAATTTTCACCAGAGGTGGCCCTTGGCCCAAAGATGAACTCATTAGATGTTGGAGGTGATCTGTGAGTGCATACCTCCACCAAGGCTCTATCTCGCAATGTACAGATAGATGGCGATATGGACGGACAAAGGGACGGAGGCGAGGACAAAGGGAGGTAGGGACGGAGCCTTGGCAGAGGTATGCGCTCTCTGAGTGCCCTGTAGTTTAACATTAGAACTGTACAAATTTTTTATCAACATTTTTTTTCTATTTGTGTAGAGTACAACTTTGCAATTTGTACTCATTGTCTGATGCGGTCAAGCCAATCATTGAGCTCTTCCCACTCACGTCAGTACGTTTGCAAATTATGTTTGACTGATGCACGGGGCAGACTATTGCAGGGCCATTGTGCCCCAGGGCGGGGCACTTGCCATTTGCCTCCGGTAGCCATGGCGCCGGGTATGGGCGTGTGAGGGTGCGCGGGAGTGGCTGGGCGGGCCGTTGGCGTGGGTTGGCGGCCGTGTGTCCGTCGGTTCGCCCCGGGGCAGCTGTGGCTGCAGGGAGGCCTGCTGCTGTCGATGTCTGTCTGGGGAAGGGGGTGGTTGGTGGGCTCGCGGTGGGCACTCTGGGGTGTTGCGTAGCATGTGGGGCGCTGTATGGGTCTGGCCCATTATTTATTATTCACTATTATTATTATTATTATTATGTTTGTGTGTACAAGATGCATGAGAGTAAGTGTGAGTGTGGCTGCCCCATCATGCCTGTGGTGCTGGTGAGCACCGGAATGCAATGCTGGTAGGTCCTAGGCGGCTCAGCCTGGTAGCCCTCGTCCTGGGATGAGATCTGGGGGCAGTGGGTGGCCTCCAGAGCCAGTTTGGGAATTGGTTTCTTGGGGGGATGGGCTCTCTTCTGGACCGCCTCCCTCCCAGTCTTACCCCCCCATCCCCCCAATTCTGGGTTGAACATACATCTTAGTGTTTTGGGGAGGGGGTGTGCCGAACTGTGTCGGTGAAGAGGATCCCTCTGTCTACTGCGCAGTGGGGCCATGCACACCTCAATTTTAATTGCACTGTAGACACGGAGGGCTTGGGGGGATGGGAGCCCCGCTGCCCATAGCAGTGGCTAGCGGTGCCCTAATACACTATCCCCTCAATTTTAACTGCACTTTGGTAGTTCACACACCTGCACACAATAACACCACACAACTAACACTCACCTATCATGATTCGGGCATGGGGGATGGGGGGTGGGGATTTTCCCCCACCCCTACTGTCCTCCTTCTCCCAGGGGCCTGGTTGGTGACCCGGGGCCCATCATGTTGCTGTCATCCCTGGGCGCTATAGAATGAATGGGCATGAGTGAGTGAGTGAATAAGCAAGTGAGTAAGTGAGCGCGAGGGAGTGATGAGTGGAGATGGTGGTGGTGGGTTGGATTTTTGTGGCATTTTGTGTGTCGGGTGGCATCTTGAAGCACTTGCGGTGGTCCGTTGATCAGTTGCTCCGGGTGTGCACTGGTGGGGGTGGTCTGCTTCTATGGCCGCGGCCGCCCTGGGGCGTGTTGGTGGGGTGTGGCTGCTGGTCTGTGCCGGCGAACTCCCTGGCCGTCGGCGGCCTCCCTGGCCATTGCCGGGCGTTGGTGCACGTTCATGCCCACCGCATCTCCGCCGCGGCTGCCCCAAGTGATAAAGGTGAATGAGTGTGGGTGAGTGTGTGAGGGAGAGTACGAGTGGATGTGAGTGAGTCGGAGCACAAGTGACAGTGTGTGTGGGTGAGCGTGGGTGAGTGCGGGCGACTGTGAGGGCAAGTGGGAGTGGCGCTTCCTAGCACCTCCTGGCCACGTGGGCTTGTTTGGACTGGGGGGGCTGGCCCCCTGTGGTGCTCCTGTTCCTTGTTGCCACCTTCCTTTGGCGAGGGGGCATGGAGGTTCCTAGGGTGTGTGTCGTGGCGGTGGGGTGGGTCGGGCTCACTGTGGGGGTGTCTGGGGGGGGGCTTGTGTTGGTAGTGGGGGCCGGTCCCCGGCCCCGGGGGGGGGGGGGGAGCACTGGCTGCCGGGGGCCCGGGGGCTGGCGTTGGCCCTCCTGGGGAGGCGGGGATGCACCAAGCCGGCTGCTTGGCAACCCGGCCTCCCTCGGCTGTCCCTCCTGGGGCGGATGCCTGGTTGTCCTGGGGCTTGTTGGTCTCAGGACATTTACACTCTGTGGGGGTTGGTGGCACTGTCCTGCTTGCTCAGGGTTTCTGGGGGGAGGGGTGTTGTTGCTGTGACCTGCTGCCCTCTTTGTATGTTTCCTGGCAAACCAATCACACGCACACACTTACTTTGAGCGTGCTCTCATGTACACATACATGTCTCTTCTTTAACAGGTGCAGATTCCAGACTTGTGATGAGATCTTTTCAGTAGAAGAAACAGTTTGTCTGTTGTTTGTTTCAGTTTTGTTAGTCTGTTTGTTTTCTCTGTTTGTTCCTCTCCCTTTTCTTTCCCCCTCCCCACCTCTCCTTTCCTCATCCCCCCCATCGGGTCTCTCATGTGTAAAACAATTTAAATAAAGTATTAAAAGCTATTAAAAGAGGAGTTTATAAATAATATACAGTACATATATATGTAATGTATAAAGCTCCTTTTGGCAAAGTAAGTCTGTTTGGCACAATAAGGGAAGCAGATTTTTGTTCTGCTCACATAGCTACTTGACAGGACGGGGGGGCTGTACAACTTGTTTATCAATATTTTTTTCTATTTATGTAGAGTACATCTTTGCAGTTTGCCTTGTACTCATTGTCTGATGCTGTCACGCCAATCACTGAGTTCTTCCCACTCACGTCGGTACTTTTGCCAATGTTTATGTTTGACTGATGCAAGGGGCAGACTATTGCGACATGGTGCAGACATGTCTACATGCTGTAGACATGTTGGTCTGCGAGAAGCCGGCAAGTCGCTGCAGCTGCTGCTGAGCCCACTTGGCCATCTCTTGCCTAATTGCTGTCAAGCAATGAGTTCACGTATGGTGAATAAAACTAAACAAATCAACCAACAACTACTGAGTAGGACGGCAACATGCAGAATGTGGATGACATGATGCTGCATTAAAGGTACCTAGTAAATACAGGACAAACCACATCCTATATTGATTCAATACAGGACACATTATTTTAGTGTAAAAAAACAGGACAATACTGTATTTTACAGGATGGGTGGCAACCCTAAGTGGAACTGTCCCTATATTATTGTCTTGTTTTATAATGCTACTTATTGAAACTAGTCTTTTGCTATTGTAGCTAGTTTTAGTTGTAGTTTTTTTAAATCCCATTTCCATGTATTGTACACTGGGTGCAAAATGACGACAATAAGGATTCACTCATTCACATTGTTTGTTGATTCAGGGTGCAACAGCTGTTTCATGGTTTGGACATCAATGTATTTGAATAATTAGAAGATATGAAAATATACTGATTATCGTCTCACTGTCCTCCTTGCTGCCTTCTGGTGTTTACAAGACTTTTTCCAGAGCATTCATGACATCACTAATGTGATCACATCAAAAACGATGCAGCAGAGATAAAAAAAACACGCAAATTCATCTGCCAGCAATCAGACCAGAGTCTGCTCACAGTGGGAGAGGAGTCAATGGGTGTTTGTGGGTTTATGTGCAATGGGGAAAATAAGTATTGAACATGTCAACATTTTTCTCAAACATATTTCTGATGGAGCCATTGACCTGAGATTTTCACCAGCCAGCGATTATCAGTAACAACCTAAGTAAACCATACAGACAAAGAAATCAAGGCAACTGCGTTCACAAAACAAGTTATATTTAATAAAGTGGAATGGCACAGGGAGTAAGTATTGAACACATGAAGAAAAAAGGTGCAAAAAGGCATGGAAAGCCAAGAAACAAGCTGAAATTCATCAGAATTTAGGAAGCCATCCCATCCCCCATCAGTGCAAATTAATTTCAGCTGGTTATGTCTTGACTGATAGCCTTTAAAAAGGTCTGTGAATATCAGATTGTCACACCACAAAGAACTCATGATGGGTAGAAGCAAAGAGCTCTCTCTAGCCCTTCACAACCTTATTGTTGCAAAACATAATAATGGGATTCGTTACAGGCGCATTTCTAAACTGCAGAATGTTGCAGTGAGCACTGTTGAAGCCATCATTCGGAAGTGGAAAGAACATCATTCTACCATAAACCGGCCACGACCAGGAGCTCCTCACAAGATTTCTGACAGAGGAGTCAAAAGAATTATCAGAAGAGTCATCCAAGAGCCAAAGACCACTCATGGAGACCTCCAGAATGACCTGGAGTTAGCAAGTACTGCTGTTTCAAAGAAAACAATAAGTAATGCACTCAAGCGACATGGGCTCTATGTCCGCTCACCTCACAGGACTCCATTGCTGAAGAAAAAGCATGTTGAAGCTCATTTACAGTTTGCTGCACAACATTTGGGCAAGCCAGTAAAATAGAAGACCAAAATTGAACTTTCTGGATGCCACAACATACAGCATGTTTGGAGGAAAAATGGCACTGCACATCCCATCATGGTGTGGGGGTGTTTTTCAGCACATGATACAGGCAGACTTCATATAATTGAAGGAAAAATGAATGGACAAATGTACAGAGACATCCTTGATAAAAACCTGTTGTCATCTGCCAAGATGCTGAACATGAAATGAGGGTGGACATTTCAGCAAGACAATGATCCCAAACACACAGTCAAGGAAATGCTCAACTGGCTCCAGAGAAGGAAAATAAAGCTGCTAGAATGGCTCAGTCAGTCACCTGACCTGAATCCAATTCAAAATCTATGGAACAAACTGAAGAGCAGAGTTCATAGAAGACACCTATGGAACCTTCAAGATTTGAAGACTATTTGTGTGGAAGAATGGGCTAAAATCACTCCTGAGCAATGCCTACGCCTAGTTTCTCCATACAGGAGGCATCTGGAAGCCGTTATTACCAACAAAGGCTTTTCTAAATATTAAATTAATTTCACCAAGTGTATTCAATACCTATTCCCTGTGTCATTTCACTTTATTAAATATAACTTGTTTTGTGAACACAGTTGCCTTGATTTCTTTGTATGTATGGATTACTTGGGTTGCTACTGATATCTGGTGAAAATTTCAGGTCGATGGTTCCATCAGAAATATGTTTAATGAGAAAAATGTTGACGTGTTCAATACTTATTTTTTCCACTGTATATTTAGAAAATCGGTGAACAAGCATCAATTTTAGTGTGAAAGCAGCTAAATTTTGTAACTTTCTCATAGATTAGTTGCTTCTGCTCATCAAACTGATCAATAATGAATCAATAACACAGGGTTACAAAAATATTTTTTTTGTAAGTTGTCTGTGTTTTTTCAACTGATTTAAGACAATTTTGCACCGCTGAATCCGAAAATGACATCCGTTTCTCTCGATCAGGTGCTAAGTAAAAACCTGTACTTACTTAGTACTTACTTAGTACTGTGCATGTACTTACCTTTATATAAAGGTAAGTACATGTAAATTTAATGTTATGTCATCGTTGTTCAAAATTCAGAGAATTTCAAGACATAAAGAATTTTGCATCATATAAAGCAAAAAGACCCATACATGTAAACAAAAACGTATGAAACAACATGTGGCCGTAATTCAAAAAATTGACCTGATTGAGCAAAACCAATGTGATTTTTGGATTCAGAACATCAAAATTGTCCTAAATCAGCTAAAAAAAAAAAACTTAGATAATAAATTTGGTGTTGACCAGTGTAATGAAGTACAATAAATGACTCACTGTCCCTGTGTGTCTGGACTGTCGATGATCTTGACACTTTGTTCCCCGTTGACCAGTAAAAGCAGACAGTCAATTTGGCCTTCGGCAGCTGCACACAATAAAAATGATAAAGCTCTGTTACTCAGAATTCATCAAATCTGTTTTATATTGAAATAAATACAAAACATCTTGTGTGCATTTTCAGTCTAATCTTTCTTTGTCTTTGTTGAGGTCTTGTTGTAAAAATGTGCCGGTGTATTCACACCTGCAGAGTGAAGAGGCGTCCACTTGTGCTTATAATCCTTCAGTATATAGGAGGCCTGATGTTTCAGCAGTACATCCACGCAGGAGGAAAAACCTCTCAGAGCAGCCAGGTGGAGAGCAGTGTGGCCTTCAGTGTTCCGCACATCCAGACTCACTAAAGTCTCACAGAGCAAATGCAGGGCCTCACAGTGGCCATAATACGCCTGCAGTGACAATATCACAGTCAAATATATAGAAACAAGACGGGCTTCATGAAAAAGTTAAATTTTCAGAGTTTTCATAGTAGTCAAACTCACAGCCAAGTGCAAAGGACTAACTGGTATGTTACGTTCAGCTTCTTCGAGACAGTTGAAAGAAATCTCCAAAAGCTGGGAGAGAAACAAAGCTTCCATCAGCTCCAGTGTGAAGTCCAGTGGCAAAAAAAGCATATACAGGTGGATCTCAACAAATTAGAATGTCATCAAAAAGTTGATTTCAGTAATTCAATTCAGAAAATGAAACTCATATTATGTAGATTCATTACAGAGTGATATATTTCAAGTGTTTATTTCTTTTAATTTTGATGGTGATGGCTTATAGCTCATGAAAACCCCAAATTCAGGTTATCAAAAAATTAAAATATTACATAAAATTAATTTTAAAAAAATTGATTCTTAATAGAAATGTTGGCCAACTGAAAAGGATGTCCATGTACTACTCAATACTTGGTCAGAGCTCCTTTTGCATGAATTACTGCATCAATGCGGTGTGGCATGGAGGTGAGACAGCCTGTGGTACTACTGAGGTTTTATGGAGTCCCAGGTTGCTTTGACAGCAGCCTTCAGCTCGTCTGCATTGTTGAATCTGGTGTCTTTTATCTTCTTCTTGACAATACCTCATAGACTCTATATGGGGTTTAGGTCAGGAGAGTTTGCTGGACAATCAAGCACAGCGATACCATGGTCATTAAACCAGGTATTGGTACTTTTGGCAGTGTGGGCAGGTGCCAAGTCTTGCTGGAAAATGAAACCAGTATCTCCATAAAGCTCATCAGCACAGGGAAACATGAAGTGCTCTAAAATTTCCAGGTAGACGGCTGCACTGACTCTGGACTTAAAACACAGTGGACCAACACCAGCAGATGACATGGCTCCCCAAACCATCACTGACTGTGGAAACTTCACACTGGACCTCAAGCAACTTAGATTCTGTGCCTCTCCACTCTTCCTCCAGACTCTGGAATGTTGATTTCCTTGGCACCTGGGCCTCCATAACACCTCAGCAGTGCCACAGGCTGATCGCTTTCATGCTACACCACATTGATGCAGTAATTCATGTAAAAGGAGCCCCGACCAAGTATTGAGTGTGTACATGGACATACTTTTAAGTTGCCCAGCATTTTTATTAAAAATCCGTTTTTTTTAATTAATTTTATGTAATATTCTAATTTTTTGAGAAACTGAATTTGGGGTTGTCATGAGCTGTAAGCCATAACCATCCATCCCTCCATCCATCCATCAATCCATCCTCTACCACTTAATCCTTTTTGGGTCACGGAGGGCCTGAGCCTATCCCAGCGTCTTTTTTGGGTGCGAGGCAAGGTACACTCTGGACAGATCGCCAGTCTATCGCAGGGCTGTAAGCCATAACCATCAAAATTAAAAGACATTAACACTTGAAATATATCACTCTGTCTGTAATGAATCTATATAATACATGAGTTTCATTTTTAAATTAAATTACTAAAATAAATCACCTTTTCGATGACATTCTAATTTATTGAGAGGCACCTGTAAGTGAAAGAACAGACTGACCATTTCTAGATGCTGTTTATTTCCGTAAGCTGCTGCATAGTGGACGGCACTGTACCCCTTACTGTTCTTCAGAGTTGGGTCTCCTCCATTGTCAAGCAAGTAGTCCAAACACCTAAACAAACAGAAAAAGCAGAGCTAGGAATCTTGTCTGCTTCAGGCTAGTTCATTTTCTACAGATACAAAATGTAATCAATGATATTTATGAAAACTTAAATTAACACTCCATCGAAATAGTTTCTGTGCTCCTTTGCTGACATGTTTGAGTGTAAGAAGTTTACGCATCTTCTATATCAAATAAATAAATGTACTAGTGAAGTTGAATGCACTAACTGTTGTGTCTACATGTAACTTGTAGAATTTTAAAAAGCAGAATTAGTGGAACTATCAGGCTCCTGCCTCTTCATGTTCTCCTTCTGCTAGTCGCGCTCACTTTTCAAGGTCATAGGCTGGGTATCAAAGAAGTGGATGTAGCAATTATTGGTCCACGAGGTCCCAATATGAAGCCTCGAGCTCAGCATTTCCACTGCTGCCATTTTTCTTTGTTGAAACAGCACCTTCACAAATGAGGGGTGGGGTGTTGGGGGGAAATGAACATCCATCCATCCACCCATCCATCTTCTACCGCTTTTCTGGAGGTCCGGGTCGCAGAGGCAGCAGTTCAAGCAGAGAAGCCCAGACTTCCCTCTCCCCAGCCACCTGCTCCAGCTCTTCAGAGAGGATACCAAGGTGTTCCCAGACCAGCTGAGAGACATAGTCTCTCCACCGAGTCCTGGGTCTGCCCCGGGGTCTCCTCCCAGTGGGATGTGCCTGAAACACCTCAAGTGGGAGGCGTCCAGGAGGCATCCTAATCAGATGCCCATACCACCTCAACTGACTCCTTTCAATGTGGAGGAGCAGCGGTTCTACTCTGAGCCTCTCCCGGATGACTGAGCTCCTCACCCTATCTCTGAGGGTGAGTCCAGCAATCCTACGGGAAATGAACACTCAACAGCTAATACAATTTTTCATCCAGTATGACGCATTCATCATCATCATCATCATAGCAGTCTGTCGGGGGCAACAATGACTGTTTCATTTAGGTCTGATCAGATTCCTCCACGCAGCTCTGTCCTTCGCCCTCCGCTGCCAGGAACTCCTGACCTTGATAACCTAGACGATGTCCAAGCCAGTATGAGTTGCTTTCTGACTGTCCATTTCATGAAACTGCTTGCAAAGTATTTGAGTACTGCTAGCTTCTGCTGGACTAGTGGGACATTCTTGGCAGATAGAGGTATTATCAGTGGCAAGGACAGGCCAAGACAAACTGACTCCAGTATCTGTTGCAGTGACTGACCAGATGATAGGTTTGTTTATATCTGCTCTTTGTGTAGTGCATATCACGATGCACCGACTGGCAAAAGTCCACCACAGACCTTGCGACAGATGTGCTTATCTGTCAGGATGTCCAGTCTCACCCCGTGTAACTGGGAATGGTCCACCACAGACCTGTGACAGATACTGTTTTTAGTTCTGCCAGGATGCCCACTTTCACACTCCACACCCTCGGAAGGGCGGGGTTGCTGGTTGAGTTGCCGATGGCCCGACCCATGAGACAGGTAGTACCGGTTTTCATGGTTATCCGGTAAGCAAGCAAACCATAGCAAAAAAAAAAAAAAAAAAGGTGTAAACACAAGGGAAAGTGTTAAAATTTTGAAAGTATCCTATATGGCCTCTCATACATCTCTAATGGCCTGGATACCTCTGTATCCACATGCCACCTGCCGGGTTTCAAACAGAATTGCAGCATTAAATAACTGTGGGCTTTGAGTCTCAGACAGGAAGCTACAGTCATCTTTTTTATACAGTCTATTGTCAAGGCAGAGAGATGCCATTTCTGAGTCGGGTCCTGGTGTGCATTTCTTCCTTTCTTATTAACCCTACTATAACAAATAACTCGCTTATGTGGGCTCATCAATCCAGTGCGTCTCACTCTGAAATGAGTTTATTTTCATGGTTTAGTACTACACAATTGTTACAACAAAATACCAAAATAATATTGTGACAAATGTATTTTATTTATCAGTTTTTCTCATTTGTTCTGAAAGTCCATACTGTGGTCATATTTGGGATTTTCACTTTTCATTTAAACGCCCATTTTAGTTTTTCTCGAGTACATTAAAAAAAGGAAAGCCACATATTTCTACAGTGTTTCAACAGATAAAGCGGAGAAAATAAGTATTGAACACGCCAACATTTTTCTCATTAAACATATTTCTGATGGAGCCATTGACCTGAGATTTTCACCAGATATCAGTCACAACCCAAGTAATCCATACATACAAAGAAATTAAGGCAACTGTGTTCACAAAACAAGTTATATTTAATAAAGTGGAATGACACAGGGAATAAGTATAGAACACATGAAAAAAGAGGTGCAAAAAGGCATAGAAAGCCAAGAAACCAGCTGAAATCCATCAGAATTTAGGAAGCCATCCCATCCCTCATTATCCATCCATCCATCTTCTACCACTTTTCCAGAGGTCTGGGTTATGGAGGCAACAGTTCAAGCAGAGAAGCCTGGACTTCCCTGTCCCCAGCCAGCTGCTCCAGCTCTTCTGAGAGCATACCAAAGCGTTCCCAGGACAACTGAAACACATAGTCTCTCCAGCGCGTCCTGGGTCTGCCCTGGGGTCTCCTCCCAGTGGGACTTGCCCAAAACACCTCAAATGGGAGACGTCCAGGAGACATCCTGATGAGATGCTCAACCCACCTCAACTGACTCCTTTTGATGTGGAGGAGCAGCGGTTCTACTCTGAGCCTCTCCCGGATGACTGAGCTCCTCACCCTATCTCTAAGGGTGAGTCCAGCAATCCTATGGGAAAAGCTCATTTCAGCCACTTGTATCCGCAATCGCATTCTTTTGGTCATTACCCAAAGTTCATGACCATAGATGAGGGTAGGAATGTAGATTCCTCTTCACCACTACAGACCGGTACAATGTCCGCATCACTGCAGATGCTGCTCCAATCTGTCTGTCAATCTCTCGCTCCATTCTCCCCTCACTCGTGAATAAGACCCCGAGATACTTAAACTTGGGGCAGGAGCTCATCCTCAACCCAGAGAGGCATCCCCCAACAATGCAAATTAATTTCAGCTGGTCATGTCCTGACTGATAGCCTTTAAAAAGGTCTGTGAATATGAGACTGTCACACCGCAAATAACTCATAATGGGTAGAAGCACAGAGCTCTCTCTAGACCTTCACAATCTTATTGTTGCAAAACCTAATGATGGCACTGGTTACAGGCGCATTTCTAAACTGCTGATTGTTCCAGTGAGCACTGTTGGAGCCATCATTCGGAAGTGGAAAGAACATCCTTTTAGCATAAACCAGCCATGACCAGGAGCTCCTCGCAAGATTTCTGACAAAGGAGTCAAAAGAATTTTCAGAAGAGTTATCCAAGAGCCAAAGACCACTCGTTGAGACCTCCAGAAAGACCTGGAGTTAGCAGGTACTGCTGTTTTAAAGAAAACAATAAGTAATGCGCTCAACTGACATGGGCTCTGTGCCCGCTCACTTCACAAAACTCCATTGCTGAAGAAAAGCCATGTTGAAGCTTGTTTAAAGTCTGCTGCACAACATGTGGGCAACCCAGTAAAATACTGGGAAAACATAGTCTGGTTAGATGAGACCAAAATTAAACTTTTTGGATGCCACAACACACAGCATGTTTGGAGGAGAAATGGCACTGCACATCAGCCCCAAAATGCCATACCAAAAGTGAAGTTTGGAGGTGGGAGACTTCATATAATTGAAGGAAAGATGAATGGACAAATGTACAGAGACATCCTTGAAAAGAATGTGTTGCCATCTGCCAAGATGCTGAAGATGAAACAAGACAATGATCCCAAACACACAGTCAAGGAAATGCTCAACTGGCTCCAGAGAAGGAAAATAAAGCTGCTAGAATGGCCCAGTCAGTCACTTGACCTGAATCCAATTCAAAATGTATGGAACAAAGTGAAGAGCAGAGTTCATAGAAAACGCCTACGGAACCTTCAAGATTTGAGGACAGTTTGTGTGGATGAATGGACTAAAATCACTCCTGAGCAATGCCTACGCCTAGTTTCTCCATACAGGAGGCATCTGGAAGCTGTTATTACCAACAAAGGCTTTTCTCCTAAATATTAAATGAATTTCACCAAGTGTGTTCAATACTTATTCCCTTTGTCATTCCACTTTATTAAATATCATTTGGTTTGTGAACACAGTTGCCTTGATTTCTTTGTATGTATGGATTACTTGGGTTGTTACTGATACCTGGTGAAAATCTCAAGTCAGTGGCTCCATCAGAAATATGTTTAATGAGAAAAATGTTGACATGCTCAATACTTATTTTCTCCGCTGTATTTCAAAAACATCATCAAATGAGATGTAAATTAACATATATACAACATCAGGGCTGCCGAGAATGTTCATGTTTTTAAACGCAGGCTCAAGACCTACACTACCGTTCAAAAGTTTGGGGTCACCCAGACAATTATTTTGTGTTTTCCATGAAAAGTCACACTTATTTACCACCATGAGTTGTAAAATGAATAGAAAATATAGTCAAGACATTGACAAGGTTAGAAATAATGATTTGTATTTGAAATAATAATTTTTTCCTTCAAACTTTGCTTTCGTCAAAGAATCCTCCATTTGCAGCAATTACAGCATTGCAGACCTAACATGATTGCACAAGGGTTTTCTAATCATCCATTAGCCTTCTGACGCAATGAGCAAACACATTGTACTATTAGAACACTGGAGTGATAGTTGCTGGAAATGGGCCTCTATACACCTATCTAGATATTGCACCAAAAACCAGACATTTGCAGCTAGAATAGTCATTTACCACATTAGCAATGTATAGAGTGTATTTCTGATTAGTTTAAAGTTATCTTCATTGAAAAAAAGTGCTTTTCTTTCAAAAATAAGGACATTTCTAAGTGATCCCAAACTTTTGAACGGTAGTGTATTTTAACCTTGCTTTTGATTAGCTTCTTATTTTCTCTTAATTTCTGATTTTAAATCTATTTTATGTCACAATTACTTATCTTACTGCAAATTTTTAATACTTATGAATATATGTCTGTTTGACTGTATTTTGGTGTTGTTTTATTCTTCTAGTCATCTTAACTGCCTAGTCTTTTTATCAGCAAACTATCTTATTAATTATCAGTGACTTTTTATCACCCTGTCCAAGCTCTGGCATTTCCTCATGGGAAGCCCTCCCGTGGGGGGTTGTGCCTGTTTTCTGGCTGCAGGGCGCTGGCCTGTGATTGCCCTGATCTGCCCGGCTGAGGAGGCCATGCGCTGCGGCGCCGCACTTGCAGTGTCAACCCCTCGCATTGGACTTGGGCGGTCTCAGAGGTGGTGCTCCTGTAGCCGTGGACTTGGCACTTGCCCACTTTCCCTGCTGGTGATGGCTCCCTAGTGATGGTGCTTCCACACTTAGATCCTCGGTGCCCAGCTATAAGCCTTAAGCCATAAGTTTTACACTGATGAAAGTTTCTTTGTGTGTGTGTTTGTGTCTATGTGTGTGTGTGTGTGGGGGGGGGGGGGGGGTAAATTGTGTTTTATTTCAATGTGCGAAGCACTTTGTGTTGCATTTTTTTGTATGAAAAGTGCTATATAAATAAAGCTTTGATTGATTGATATACAGCTGAGATGACACAGTTTAATGTGACCTGAGTTTAAACTGGTCATCTTAACTTACTCTTTGCAACAGTAATATTTGTTAACATCAGGGAAGAGAAGATCAAACACTATAAAAATAAAAAATGTATAAAATTTACATCGCACCACAGTTTGGTACTTACACAGAGGCTTCCATTTCCTTTTCTACACTAAAGTCTGAGTTTTTGTCCTCTCTGCAGAAAGAAAAATCAACTTTTAATGACTTTTACATGAAGTACTTCTCATATGTTACTGTCCTTTAATCCTATCAAAATGAGTAAAAGTAGCAGTATAAAGGCTCTGACCCACAGAAGGTGTGTGAAGCGGCAGCGTAGTGCAGAGGGCTGCAGCCCATCAGATCCAGCTCATTGACTTCGGCTCCTGCGCTCACCAGAGAGATTGCGCACTGGCTGTTCCCATTTGCAGCAGCGTAGTGCAGAGGAGACCTGCGAGGCAAAACGGGGACTGTTGTGAGATCAGATTAACAGGTTCAGTTCTTGCTATACTTCCAGCTTTACAACACGATAGTGATACCTTCCCAAATTGTCCTTTATATCCAGCTCAGCACCACTGTTCAGCAGCAAATTGAGACACTCAACATTCCTGTAAAATAGAATGAAAAAGAAACTAGTTCTTTGTTAAATATTTTCAGCTTTTCAGCAGAAAGAAGCTATTTCAAACAATTCAAACACAATTTTGTGGAAATGGCCGAATTCCCCCAGTTACATTTAAAATATTTCATAAACTGACATCAGGATTTGTGGCTGAACAACACAGGCAAAGGTAATAAATATGAAGAGATTTTGGTATGGATAAACCTTTGTGTTTTCTGATCAGAGCATATTCACTTTAATGGTGGACTGGATATAAGAAGTGAAACAAAGTCAACAGTACCAAAATAGTCAGAAGTATTATTGTGTTTATGTACAGCTCACCCTCCACAGGCAGCAGCATGCAGGCAGGTCCTTCCATAGTCATCCGCAGTGTTTATATCAAACCCAATTATTGGTATTTGGCCACTATTTAGAGGTGGTACAATGTTGTAAAACTGGCCTAAGTGAAACACAAACAATGCAAACAGTTCTGAATTTGAATCTATTAAGTAACACACTTGGTGTGCTCAGACCAAATGCAAAGCGGAAATTCATGTCACTCTACTGGTACATCTCAAAAAATTAGAATATCATGAAAAAGTTCAATATTTTTTGTCACTCATTTCAGAAAGTGAAACCCATATATTATATAGATTCATTACACAGAGAGTGATATATTTCTAGTATTTATTTATTTTAATGATTATAGCTTACAGCCCACGAAAACCCCAATTTCAGTTTCTCAAAAAATTAGAATATTACACAAAATTAATTAAAAAAATAGTTTTTTAATACAAATGTGGACCAACTGAAAAGTATGTCCATGTACACACTCAATACTTGGTCGGGGCTCCTTTTGGATTAATTACTGTATCAGTGTGGTGTGGCATGGAGGTGATCAGCCTGTGTTACTGCTGAGGTGTTATGAAGGTCCAGGTTGCTTTGACAGTGACCTTCAGCTCGTCTGCATTGTTGGGTCTGGTGTCTCTCGTCTTCCTCTTGATAATACTCCATAGATTCTCTATGGGGTTTAGGTCAGGAGAGGTTGCTGGCCAATCAAACACAGTGATGCCATGGTCATTAAACCAGGTTTTGATACTTTTTTTTTTTTTTTTTTTTGTTACTTATTTGTACCCGTAGGTAGACTTGGTTTGCAGTCTGGTGACAAGCCACCGGCTGCTGGTCGCTGCGTGCGCGAGCGCCCTAAACCTACATGTTTTTGGTATGCGGGAGGAAACCGGAGAAATCCCGGAGTAAACCCACGCAACACGGGGAGAACATGCAAACTCCACACAGCTCACTGTTGGTCGGGGGCTGGGATCGAACCCACGATCTCATGATCCCCGCGATCCCCCGGCCGAGGGTAAAACTGTGCTGCCACAGTGCTAAACCACTGCGCCACCGTGCAGCCCAACTTTTGGCAGTGTGTGTGTGTGTGGGGGGGGGGGGGGGGGGGCACCAAGTCCTGCTGGAAAATGAAATCAGCTTCTCCATAAAGCTTGTCAGCAGAGGGAAGCATGAAGTGCTCTTAAATTTCCTGGTAGACGACTGTGCTGACTTTGGTCTTGATAAAACACAGTGAACAAACACCAGCAGATGACATGGTTCCTCAACTCATCACTGACTGTGGAAACTTCACACTAAACCTCAAGCAACTTAGATTCTGTGCCTCCCCACTCTTTCTCCAGACTCTGAGACTTTTATTTCCAAATGAAATCCAACATTTACTTTTATCTGAACAGAGGTCATCTGCTGGTGTTGGTCCACTGTGTTTTATCAAGATCAAAGTCAGCGCAGTCGTCTACCAGGAAATTTAAGAGCACTTCACACTTCCCTCTACTGACAAGCTTTATGAAGAAGCTGATTTCATTTTCCAGCAGGACTTGGCACCCCCCACACTGCCAAAAGTATCAAAACCTGGTTTAATGACCATGGAATCACTGTGTTTGACTGGCCAGCAAACTCTCCTGACCTTAAACCCCATAGAGAATCTATGGAGTATTATCAAGAGGAAGATGAGAGACACCAGACCCAACAATGCAGATGAGCTGAAGGTCACTATCAAAGCAATATGGACCTTCATAACACCTCAGCAGTGCCACAGGTTGATCACCTCCATGTCACGCCACAGTGATGCAGTAATTAATCCAAAAGAAGCCCTGACCAAGTATTGAGTGTGTACATGGACATACTTTTCAGTCGGCCAACATTTCTATTAAAAAACTATTTTTTAAATTAATTTTGTGTAATATTCTAATTTTTTGAGAAACTGAATTTGGGGTTTTCATGGGCTGTAATCCATAATCATCAAAATTGAAATAAATACACACTTGAAATACTGTATAATACTCTGTGTGTAATGAATCTATATAATATATGGATTTCACTTTCTGAAATGAGTGGCAAAAAATATTGAACTTTTTCAAGATATTCCAATTTTTTGAGATGTACCTGTACTCCCCAAGTAAAGCCTAGCGGAGGGGCGGTGTTGCCTTTATAACTTCTGCAGCTGCTTTACCTATTGTGGAAATCACAAAAATGCCATCATGTTTAGGTTTGCAATGTTATCTGGTGGGGCACACAGTTGGGAAAATGTCACTGTCTCCTCCAGAAACTACACCTAAATGACAGAAGCTGGTTGGTGTCCAGTTCCAGGAGCTGTTAGCCCTTGTTAGCACATCAGTAGCAGGAGTTCATGGGTGGATACAAACTACAGATACACTGTCTCAGCTGCAGAGCTCCAGTCCATCTGTCTCCAGCAAGTATCATTTTCAAACTAGTTTACTCTCCATTGTTAATATGCAATCCGGTGACGGCGGAATCTCAAGGCTGAGTGACCAACTCCATCGGACGTGAATTTGCGTGTATTCTTTACACTGACTTTTCATGTACTCATGCCACGTGAAAAATATGCTTTGCATTTGGTCTGAATGCACCATTAGATTTTTTAAAAAGGACATAATGAGTCTCACCATTAGACAGTAACTTGTGACAACAGTCTGGAAACCCGTAAAGCACAGCCAAATGTAGTGGAAGCATCCCATGAATCCCCTGTCTTTAGAGATCATAATGTTGTTAATAATAATAATAATAATAATGGATTGCATTTATATAGCACCTTTCAAGATACCCAAAGCGCTTTACAATGAGTCCATTATTCATTCACTCCACAGACAGACAATGGTAGTGGTAAGCTACTGCTGTAGCCACAGCTGCCCTGAGGGAGACTGATGGCAACGTGGCTGCGTATCCACGCCAATGGCCTCTCCGACCACTACCGAACATTTATTCACATTCATACCAAGTGTCATGGACACTGGAGGCAAGGTGGGTAAAGTGTCTTGCCCAGGGACACAATGGCAGGATGACTGGAGAGAGTGGGATTCGAACCGCCAACCTTCTGGTTATTAGACGACCGCTCTACCTCCTGAGCCACTTATACATTTAGGTCAAGAAATATTTGGAAAAGAAATATTAGATCTTTGTGCTGAATGAAAGGTCAGTTTTTGTAATCATAATCCCTCTGATGATACGAACACTGAATAAAGTACAAAAGCCAGTTGACAATCATTCTCCAGTGAGGTATAAAATGGGGTTATTTGCCTATTCATCAGCAGAAAAATTCTGTAGAGCACAGATAGAAGTAGTTTTACCAATGTTTCACAAGCATAAAGATTTAGGATCAGCAAAAATAAGTGACACAAAAATCTCCATGCTTTAAAACAATGCACAACTTTAAAGGTTCATGCTGGGGACTAGTGCTGAATTCCTGGGCATGGGCCTGGGTTTAATTTTGCATCTTAACTTCCATCTGGGCCTTGGTGGAAGTTTGTGCTCTCTGAACACTTATTTCCAAGGCTCCCTTCAAAATGATTTGGACAGGGAAAAAAAAAACCTCTGCTGTTACTGAACAACTCATTTTAAGGCCACCACTACATATCTTATGTCAGGTATGGAAACAGACTCACCTCCCTCTGTCAGCACCATTTGTTATCAGAGTGCTGATCAGTAACTCCTGACCATATCTGGCGGCAACATGAAGAGGAGTATTTCCATTTATGTCAACACAATCAATGTCGCCTCCTACAGACACAGGAAAAATTACACATGGTTATGTATATATTTTTGGTATCATATAGAATGTTTTTAATCACATGATTTAAGAAGAGTTTATAAATAATATAATATTAACTAAATGTTTATAGTATTTATTTACCATTTTGGATAAGAATCTGGGAGGCTGTGAAGCGTCCATGCATTGCAGCCACATGTAAAGGACTCATGCCTCTTTTGTTCTGTTCAACAAAGGAAAACGACAATGATCAAAAGTTAACTTGCAGGTTGCACCTTCAGTGTCACAACTGTTTTCTTTTTTGATGACCTTCTTAAAACAGCTTTGTTTAAACAATATTTCTACCTGTATATTGACATCGGCACCATTGTCGACAAGCAGCTCAAGGCACAGCACTCCGCTGGATGAGGCAGCAGCCATATGTAGTGGTGTGTTTCCATGGTAGTTATGCTGATTGATGTTGGCACCACAGTTCACCAGTTCATTGACAACAGTGTCCTGCCCTGTGGAACAGGCCATGTGGAGTGCAGCGTTCCCATAAGTGGTTGGTTCATCAATCTGAGAGGGAAAGAAAGACAAGAAAATGTGAAAAATAATGAAAACTCCCTCACTCTACCGCATCTTACTGCAGGTTTAGTTTTAGCTTATTTATATGGACCAAAATACAATACATAGCACACAAAAATGTATAAATATGAAAGACATTTAAGATCCATGATGACACATGAAAGTGAAAACACTTATTTCCAATGTGGTCATTGCATTTTTTTTTCACAATTCTGAGAAAAAAAGTCAGAATTCTGAGATTAAAGTCAGAATTCTGACTTCATTCTCAGAAGAGTACTTAAAGGGCCACTGAGAAAGAATTAGGGAGTTCATTACTTTTTCCCCATAATTCTGAGAATAAAGTTCTGACTTTGATCTCAGAATTTTGAGATTCTGAGATTAAAGTCAGAATTTTTTTCACAATTCTGAGAAAAAAGTCAGAATTCTGACATTATTGTCAGAATTTTGACATTATTGTCAGAATTCTGACGTTAATCTCAGAATTGTGAAAAAAAGTAATGACCCCCTTCCAGTGGCCCTAATCCTCTTCCGTAGATAGAAGACCGTTTTTCCCATTTTCTATTAACATCTTTTTACCGCCACCCCCAGTTTCAGCAGGTATTTGACCACATCCAACTGTCCATTGGCAGCAGCAACGTGGAGCGGAGTGTAACCACGCTTGTCCTTGCACATCACATCTGCACTGTATGACACCAGCAGCTTCACAACCTCCCCATGTCCTAAACAAAAGAAAAAAATCAGTCTGTCAATGATGGAGTAGCTCATTCTGGCCTGATGAAAACACCCCAAGAGTACTCAGATCTTGTGACCGTTGACCTTGAGCACACCCTAGATGCAGACCCACTTGAGGATCATTGTGCAGTAGTTTTCCAGACACTGGGAAAATTGCCTAGGAGAAGTAAGAATTTTCCCCCTCCGTGGATCGCCACCTTATCATGGTGAAGGGGTTTGAGTGCCCGAATGATCCCAGGTGCTATGCTGTCAGGGGCAACTTGCCTCTGGTAGGGTCTCCCAAAGCAAACTGGCCCTGGGTGAAGGACCAGACTAAGAGCGGCCCAGTGGCTCTCCATGAAAAATGTAACATCAAGGACCTAGTGTACCCAAAGGAGGCACATGGGTCCGCCCTCCCGTGGGCTCATCACCTGCAGGAGGGATCATGGGGATCATTGTGCTATGTGAACTGGGTGGAAGTCTGGGCTACTCTGCCTGGATTGATGCCCCCATGACCCGGATTCCTGGATAAGTGGTAGAAGATGGATGGATGAGATGGGAGTAACAATTTTCATGAAATTATACAGTGGATATAAAAAGTCTACACATCCCTGTTCAAATGCCAGGTTTTTGTAATGTAAAAAAATGAGACCAAGATAAATCATTTCCCCATTGGTTTGGGCATCTGATCAGGATGCCTCCTGGACGCCTCTCACTTGAGGTGTTTCAGGCATGTCCCACTGGGAGGAGACCCCGGGGCAGACCCAGGACTCACTAAAGAGACCGTGTCTCCCAGCTGGTCTGGAAACACCTTGGTATCCTCTCTGAAGAGCTGGAGCAGGTGGCTGGGGAGAGGAAAGTCTGGGCTTCTCTGCTTGAACTGCTGCCTCCATGACCCGGACCTCCGGAAAAGCAGAAGATGGAAAGATGGATAAATCCTTTCAAAACTTTTTCCCCCACTAATGTGACCTATAACCTGTACAGCCCAATTGAAAAACAAACTGAAATCTTGTAAGGGGAAAAATAAAAAGTAAAAAACTTACAATAACCTGGTTGCATAAATATGCACACCCTCTTATAACTGGGAATGTGGCTGTGTTCAGAATTAATCAATCACATTCAAACTTATGTTAAATGGGAGTCAGCACACCTGCCACTATTTGCAGTGGCAGGTGTGCACCAAGTGCCTCTGATTAACCCCAAATAAAGTTCAGCTGTTCTAGTAGGCTTTTCCTGACATTTCTGTAGTCACATCTTACAGCACAAGCCATAGTCTGCAGAAAGCTTCCAAAGCAGCAGAGGGAACACATTGTTCAAAGGTATCAGTCAGGAGAAGGGTACAAAAGAATTTCCAAGGCATTAAACATACCATGGAACACAGTGAAGACAGTCATCATCAAGTGGAGAAAATATGGCACAACAGTTACCAAGAACTGGATGTCCCTCCAAAACTGATGAAAAGATGAGAAGAAAACTGGTCAGGGAGGCTGCCAAGAGGCCAACAGCAGTACTGAAGGAGCTGTAGGAATTTCTGGCAAGTACTGGCTGTTTAGTACATCTGGCAACAATCTCCCATCTTCTTCATATGTCTGGGCTATGGGGTAGGGTGGCAAGATGAAGCCTTATCTTACAAAGAAAAACATCCAAGCCTGGCTACATTTTGCAAAAACACATTTGAAATCTCCCAAACGCATGTGGGAAAATGTGCCATGGTCTGATGAAACCAAGGTTGAACTTTCTGGCCATAATTCCAAAAGGTATACAGTATTTGGCACAAACAACACTGCTCATCACCAAAAGAACACAATGCCTACATTGAAGCATGGTGGTGGCAGCACCATCATTTGGGGTTGTTTTTCTTCAGCTGGAACTGGGGCCTTAGTCAAGGTGAAGGGAATTACAGCGAGGAAAATAAGTATTGAACACGTCAACATTTTCAACAAAGTACAAAGATCATCGACAGTCCAGACACAGGGACAGTGAGTCATTTATTGTACTTCATTATTGATTCATTATTGATCAGTTTGATGAGCATAAGCAACAAACCAATTAACTTTTTTTTTTTTTTTTTTTTTGTTACTTATTTGTACCCGTAGGTAGATTTGGTTTGCAGTCTGGTGACAAGCCACCGGCTGCCGGTTGCTGCGTGCGCGAGCGCCCTAAACCTACATGTTTTTGGTATGCGGGAGGAAACCGGAGAAATCCCGGAGTAAACCCACGCAACACGGGGAGAACATGCAAACTCCACACAGCTCACTGTTGGTCGGGGGCTGGGATCGAACCCATGATCTCATGATCCCCGCGATCCCCCGGCCGAGGGTAAAACTGTGCTGCCACAGTGCTAAACCACTGCGCCACCGTGCAGCCAGGTGTAACTTAGTTACAAACTTTAGCTTCTTTCACACTAAAATTGATGCTTGTTCACTGATTTTCTAAATATACAGTGGGAAAAATAAGTATTGAACACGTCAACATTTTTCTCATTAAACATATTTCTGATGGAGCCATTGACCTGAGATTTTCACCAGCCAGCGATTATCAGTAACAACCTAAGTAATCCATACATACAAAGAAATCAAGGCAACTGTGTTCACAAAACAAGTTATATTTAATAAAGTGAAATGAGACAAGGAATAAGTATTGAACACACTTGGTGAAATTTATCTAACATTTAGTAAGATAAGATAAGATAAGATAAGCCTTTATTAGTCCCACAACGGGGAAATTCCAGGATTGCAACAGCACAGGGATAGCAACACTCAGAGCAACAATCAGAAGGCAAGAAAAAAAAAACAAGCAAGCAAGAGCAGCTAATATACATATGTACATATTACTATAAAATATATATACAGTATATACACACACACACACAGACACACAGTGCAGAGCATTGTAGCTGGATGGAATAAATATATGAATATATGAACACACAGTGCAGAGCATTGTAGCTAGATGGAATAAATATGTAAATATATAAACACCCACAGTACGGAGCATTGCAGCTAGGTGGAATAAATATGCAAGTATATAAACACACAGTGCGGAGCAATGTAGCTAGATGGAATAAATATATAGATATATAAATATAAACACACCCAGTGCTGAGCATTGTAGCTAGATGGAATAAATATGTAAATATATAAACACACACAGTGCAGAGCTAGTTGCTAGGTGGGATGAAACAGCATAACCGTCTATTTAGTTATCCTACATGGTATGATTATGTGCCCATACATATTCTCACCCTCCATAGCGACCGGTATGTACCTAGTTGTATGCCGGAGAGGACCATAGTGTAAGTCTATTGCATCTTTTGCATTCAAAAAAACTATTAGTTTGTTACGTCTTTTTGCTATCTCTGCGAGCAGCCCTGCTTAGGTTGTACAGTCTGACAGCCGTTGGTAGGAAGGACCTACGAAACCTCTCGGTTGTGCACCTGGGATGATGTAGTCTGCTGCTAAATGAGCTCCTCAGTGCATCCAGTATGTCCTGCATAGGGTGGAACTCGGACTCCAGCAGAGATGACAGTTTAGCCACCGTCCTTCTCTCTCCTATCTCCTCCATCGGATCAAGGCGCTGCCCCAGGACAGAGCTAGCTTTCTTAATCAGTTTGTTCAGTCTCTTCCTATCGGCTGCAGTAATGCCACTGCCCCAGCAGACCACTCCAAAAGTGATGGCTGATGCCACCACCGTGTCATAGAATGACTTCAGCAGCGCCCCTTGTACACCAAAAGACCTGAGTAGAAAACCCTTTGTTGGTAATGACAGCTTCCAGATGCCTCCTGTATGGAGAAACTAGGCACAGGCATTGCTCAGGAGTGATTTTACCCCATTCTTCCATACAAACTGTCTTCAAATCTTGAAGGTTCTGTGAGTGTCTTCCATGAGCTCTGATCTTCAGTTCATTCCATAGATTTTGAATTGGATTCAGGTCAGGTGACTGACTGGGCCATTCCAGCAGCTTTATTTTCCTTCTCTGGAGCCAGTTGAGAGTCTCCTTGGCTGTGTGTTTGGGATCATTGTCTTGCTGAAATGCCCATCTTTGTTTCATCTTCAGCATCTTGGCAGATGGTCACAGGTTCTTATCAAGGATGTCTCTGTACATTTGTCCATTCATCTTTCCTTCAGTTACAGTATATGGAATCTGCCTGTGCCATGCGCTGAAAAACACCCCACCCCATGATGGTATGTGCAGTGCCATTTCTTCTCCAAACATGCTGTGTGTTGTGGCATCCAAAAAGTTCAATTTTGGTCTCATCTGACCAGACTATGTTCTCCCAGTATTTTACTGCCTTGCCCAAATGTTATGCAGCAAACTTTAAACAAACGTCAACATGTTTTTTCTTCAGCAATGGAGTCTTCAGTCAAAGTCAAAGTCAACTTTATTGTCAATTCTGCCATATGTACAGCACACAGAAAATTGAAATTATGTTTCTCTGAGACCCACAGTGCAGCAAGGTAAACACTAAGTAGGAAGTATGAATATAAAGTATAACATCTAACACCAAACATTAAACAGTGAACATCAAACATCAGTCCAAAGAAAACCAACCCACCAACCAAAAGGTAACTAAAAATATTAAGGGTGTGCAAAATAACTAAAAACGATAAAAATTAAGACAGGATGTAGTGACTTAAGCCATATATCAGGGCACATAGAGGGTAAAAGTGGCATGTAATGCAAAGAGAACAGTCCATTGCTGCATAAAGTGACTGGTGCAGCCCTGAAATCAGTGTGTGTGCGTGTGTTGGCGTAAACAGTTCCTGGATGGCAGAGTTCAGTTTTTGAAGCTCCTGAAATCAGTGTGTGTGTGTGTGTGTGTGTGTGTGTGTGTGTGTGTGAGAGGGAGTGAACAGTACCTGGGGATGGCAGAGTTCAGTTGTTTGGGGGGGGGGGGGGGGGGTGTCAGAGTCCAGGATTCGTGTGGGGGGCGGCAGAAGGGGGAGAGCAGGGAGAGAGTTGAGTTTCCTGACAGCCCGGTGGATGAAGCTGTCCTTGAGTCTGTTGGTCCTGGCCCAGAGACTCTGCAGTCTCCTCCCTGATAGCAGCAGACTGAAGCTGTGTGATGGGTGGGTGGGATCACCTGCAGTGCAAAGGGCTTTGTGAATGAGGTAGGTGCTGTAGATGGCCTCAAGGGAGGGGAGAGAGGCACCGATGATCTTCTCAGCTGTTCTCACTATGCACTGGAGGGTCTTGTGGCAGGACGCGGTGTAGGCGCCGTACCACACGGTGAGGCAGCTGGTCAGGATACTCTCAACGGTGCCTCTGTAGAAGGTACACATGATTGGGGCCCCCATCAGAGGTACTGTTGAGAGCCTCGAAGTGAGCAAAGAGGTTGTTCAGCTCGTTCAGCAGAGAAGTGGAGCTGTCACAGTTCTGCGGTGTGGGCTTGTAATCCATGACGATCTGTATCCCCTGCCACAGACTCAGAGTATCTCTGCTGTCACTGAAACAGTGGGCTATCCTCCTGGAGTATTGCCTCTTGGCCTCTCTGATGTCTCGGGACAAGTTGGCCCTAGTTGTCCTCAGGCCCACCTCGTCCCCAGCTCTGAAGGCAGCGTTCCGAGCTTTCAGGAGCTTGTACACCTCCCCTGTGAGCCATGGTTTCTGATTGGCCCCAACAGTGTTGGTCTTGGTGTCTGTGACATCGTCTTGCAAGGTGAGCGGGCATAAAGCCCATGTCAGTTGAGTGCATTACTTATCTTTGAAACTGCAGTACCTGCTACCTCCAGGTCTTTCTGGAGCTCTCCACAAGTGGTCTTTGGCTCTTGGATAACTCTTCTGATAATTCTTTTGACTCCTCTGTCAGAAATTTCGTGAGGAGCTTCTGGTCGTGGCCGGTTTATGGTAAAATGATCTTTCCACTTCCGAAAGATGGCTCCAACAGTGCTCACTGGAACATTCAGCAGTTTAGAAATATGCCTGTAACCAATGCCAACATTATGTTTTGCAACAATAAGGTTGTAAAGGTCTAGAGATAGATCTTTATTTCTACCCATCATGAGTTCTTTGTGGTGTGACAATCTGATATTCACAGATCTTTTTAAAGGCTATCACTCAGGACTTAAGATAAGATACGAAAAGATAAGATAAGCTACGATAAGCCTTGATTAGTCCCACAATGGGGACCAGGTGAAAAAATTTCCACTGACAGCGGATGGGATGGCTTCCTAAATTCTGATGGATTTCAGCTGGTTTCTTGGCTTTCTATGCCTTTTTGCACCTCTTTTTCTTCATGTGTTCAATACTTATTCCCTGTGTCTAGGGTTGTCGCAGTAGAGGAATTTCCCCTGCAGTGACGGTGGACAGCTCAATACTGCGGTATGCGGTATTATTGCAAATGTTTTTAGGACCCTGTGGATTCGTAATTTAAACAGGGTTCATAACTTAGGTGGCAAATGAGGGAAGCTGCGAGAGTCTCGCTGCAGCTCGCTCTCAACTTTATGCGTGTGTATTACAACTGTGCGGAGCTCCGCTCTTTACACAGGCATGAACTGCT
Source organism: Pholidichthys leucotaenia (assembly GCA_020510985.1). Lineage (NCBI taxonomy): Eukaryota > Metazoa > Chordata > Actinopteri > Cichliformes > Pholidichthyidae > Pholidichthys > Pholidichthys leucotaenia. Next base: position 144,093,398 of record CM035837.1, read on the forward strand.
GATTCTGTTAAAAAAAAAAAAAAATCATTTTCATAAAGCAGTGGTGGTCCAGTCCAGTCCAGGGTGTGTGGACTGGAGACTGCAGTGACATTCAGCTTATAAGCAGGACAGTCTCCGTACAGGACCCTGTGTGGCTCTTGTCTCCGTGATTTTTGCCACTGTCCGAAAAATCTCATTCAAACAAGCTGCTCACGGAGCATACACAGTCAGGATCATACACACTCCACTCAGAAGGAAATAACACGCTTTGTGCCTTTCAGTGCTCACTGTTAGGCTGCATGTCCACCAAAAGCGTTTTTTGTCACTCGATCGTCCTAAGCATTTTTTTTTTTCAGTGTTTGTGCTTGATGCTCTGGGGGGAAAAAAAAGCCTGTGCCCTGTATCCCAGCAACAGCTTGTCACTCTCTTCTCTCTTCACCACTCTTCTACTGATTTTTTTAATAGCAGTCTCTAAATAACAATGGACAGAAAACGTGTTTTAGCAGCTCTGGATGTAAAATATGATGGCACGGAAAGCAGGAGTTTGAGTACAGACTAGTACCAGCGTCCTATGTCCCGCCCACGCAGCAGTTCTGATTGGCTGCTTAGGTCTGACATTAATGAGCTCAACTGCAGTCTCTGAAAAGTTCAACTTTTTTCCAACTCTGAGCGCTGCAACAAAAAACAGCCACAACCGAGAGCGTTTCAGCACCGTAAATGCTGAACTACATAGAGAATCAATGGAAAATAGCCGCCCAGAGTGGAAAAAACACGTTTGGTGGACACGCAGCCTAACGGCTGTATTTAACTAAAAGTCCAAACGCTTTCACCACTAACTGCCTGCTGGAGTCAGTCTGAAGAGAGTGCCTCAAACAGCGGCAGCACCGTGTGCTGTGGAAGCTTCTAGAGTACTGGGTGCAAACATGCTGTTGGTAATAAAAATACACTTCATTTAGCAATTTATTTAATAGTCAATAGGGGCATATAAGTGAACAATGAGATATAGCCACACATACAAAGGTAAACACCACGGTTGTTGCGGTTGGTCATTTTCCTCCGCGGTAGGCGTGTCCATACCACGGTATTACATATTTGCGGTTATCGCAACAGCCCTACCTGTGTCATTCCATCCATCCATCTTCTACCGCTTTTCCGGAGGTCCGGGTCGCGGAGGCAGCAGTTCAAGCAGAGAAGCCCAGACTTCCCTCTCCCCAGCCACCTGCTCCAGCTCTTCAGAGGGGATACCAAGGCGTTCCCAGACCAGCTGGGAGACATAGTCTCTCCACCGAGTCCTGGGTCTGCCCCGGGGTCTCCTCCCAGTGGGACGTGCCTGAAACACCTCAAGTGGGAGGCGTCCAGGAGGCATCCTAATCAGATGCTCATACCACCTCAACTGACTCCTTTCAATGTGGAGGAGCAGCGGTTCTACTCTGAGCCTCTCCCGGATGACTGAGCTCCTCACCCTGTCTCTGAGGGTGAGTCCAGCAATCCTACGGAGAAAGCTCATTTCAGCCGCTTGTATCCGCGATCTCGTTCTTTCGGTCATTACCCAAAGCTCGTGACCATAGGTGAGAGTAGGAACGTAGATTGACTGGTAAATCGACAGCTTTGCCTTAGAACTCAGCTCCCTCTTCACCACAACAGACCGGTACAACGTCCGCATCACTGCAGATGCTGCTCCAATCCGTCTGTCGATCTCTCGCTCCATTTTCCCCTCACTCGTGAACAAGACCCCAAGATACTTAAACTCCTCCACTTGGGGCAGGAGCTTGTCCCCAACCCGGAGAGGACAATCCACCTTTTTCCGGCTGAGGACCATGGACTCGGACTTGGAGGTGCTGATTCTCATCCCAGCCGCTTCACACTCAGCGGCAAACCATCCCAGCAAGAGCTGTAGGTCATTGCTGGATGAAGCCAACAGGACAACATCATCTGCAAACAAGAGAGATGAGATCCTGTGGTCACCAAGCATGACACCCTCCATTCCCTGGCTGCGCCTAGAAATCCTGTCCATAAAAATTATGAACAGGATCGGTGACAAAGGGCAGCCCTGGCGGAGTCCAACTCTCACTGGGAATGACTCCGACCGAGTGTTGGCAATACGAACCAAACTCTCACAACGGTCGTACAGAGACCGAATAGCTCGTAATAACAAGCCCGATACCCCATACTCCCGAAGCACCCCCCACAAAAATCCACGAGGGACGCGGTCAAATGCCTTCTCCAAGTCCACAAAACACATGTAAACTGGTTGGGCAAACTCCCATGAACCCTCAAGAATTCTCGAGAGGGTAAAGAGCTGGTCCAATGTCCCACGGCCAGGACGAAAACCACATTGCTCCTCCTGAATCCGAGGTTCGACCAACGGCCGGACTCTCCTCTCCAGTACCTTGGCATAGACCTTTCCAGGGAGGCTGAGGAGTGTGATCCCTCTAAAGTTGGAGCACACCCTCCGGTCCCCTTTTCTGAAGAGAGGAACCACCACCCCGGTTTGCCATGCCAAAGGCACTGCCCCCGACCTCCACGCAATGTTGCAGAGGCGTGTCAACTATGACAACCCAACAACATCCAGGGCCTTGAGGTACTCAGGGCGAATCTCGTCCACCCCTGGGGCCCGGCCACCAAGGAGATTTTTAAGCACCTTGGCGACCTCAGCCCCTGTGATAGGCGAGTCATCCCCCTCGTCCCCAAACCCTGCTTCCTCTGTGGAAGGCGTATCAGTGGGATTGAGGAGATCCTCGAAGTATTCCTTCCACCGCCCGACGATATCCCTAGTTGAAGTCAACAGTGTCCCATCCGCACCATACACAGTGTGGACGGGGAGCTGCTTTCCCCTCCTGAGCCGCCGAACAGTTTGCCAGAATCTCTTTGAAGCCGACCGAAAGTCTTGTTCCATGGCCTCACCGAACTCCTCCCATACCCGCGTTTTTGCTTCAGCAACCACCCGAGCTGCACTCCGCTTGGCCTGCCGGTACACCTCAGCTGCTTCAGGAGTCCCGCAAGCCAACCAAGCTTGATAGGACTCCTTCTTCAGCTTAATGGCCCCCCTCACCACTGGTGTCCACCACTTGGTTCGGGGGTTGCCACCACGAGATGCACCGACCACCTTGCGGCCGCAGCTCTGGGCCGCCGCTTCAACAACAGAGGTGGAGAACATGGCCCATTCAGACTCCATGTCTCCAGACTCCCTCGGAATGTGGTTGAAGTTCTTCCGGAGGTGGGAGTTGAAGACCTCCCGGACAGGGGCCTCAGCCAGATGCTCCCAGCACACTCTCACTACACGTTTGGGTCTACCAGGTCTGAATGGCTTCCTCCCCTGCCATCGGATCCAGCTCACCACCAGGTGGTGATCAGTTGACAGCTCTGCACCTCTCTTTACTCGGGTGTCCAAGACATACGGTCGCAGGTCTGATGATACGATAACAAAATCGATCATCGACCTGCGACCTAGGGTGTCCTGGTGCCAGGTGCACATATGGACACCCTTATGCTTGAACATGGTGTTCGTTATGGACAGACTGTGGTTAGCACAGAAGTCCAATAACTGAACACCACTCGGGTTCAGATCGGGCAGGCCGTTCCTCCCAATCACCCCTCTCCAGGTTTCACTGTCGTTGCCCACATGCGCATTGAAGTCCCCCAGTAGGACAATGGAGTCTCCAGGAGGAGTACCCTCCAGCACCCCAGTCACAGACTCCAAAAAGGGTGGGTACTCTGAAACATCATTTGGTGCATAGGCACAAATGATGGTCAGGACCCGTTTCCCAACCCGAAGGCGTAGGGAAGCAACCCTTTCGTCCACCGGGGAAAACTCCAATATAGAGGCAGCAAGGTGGGGCGATACAAGAATACCCACCCCTGCTCGTCGCCTCTCGCCCAGGGCAACTCCAGAAAAGGCCAAGCTCCAGCCCCTCTCCAGGAGACTGGTTCCAGAACCGGAGCTGTGTGTTGAGGTGAGGCCGACTATATCTAGCCGGTATCGCTCAACCTCGTACACCAGCTCAGGCTCCTTCCCCACCAGAGAGGTGACATTCCACGTACCAAACACCAGTTTAGAAAGCTTGGGATCAGTCCGCCAAGGTCTCCGCCTTTGACCGCCACCTAATCCACATAGCACCGGACCCCCATGATCCCTCCTGCAGGTGGTGAACCCACTGGAGGGCGGACCCATGTAACTCCTTCGGGCTGAGCCCGGCCGGGTCCCATGGGTGGAAACCCGGCCACCAGACGCTAGCCTTCGAGCCCCTCCCCCAGGCCTGGCTCCAGGGTGGGGCCCCGGTAACCCCATACCGGGCAGGGTACACTGAATCCTTGATATACAATTTATCATGAGAGTCTGTTGGATCGTTCTTAGTCTGGCCCTTCACCCAGAACCAGTTTGTCTTGGGAGACCCTATCAGAGGCAAATTGCCCCCGGACAACATAGCTCCTGGGATCACTGGGGCACGCAAACCCCCCCACCACGATAAGGTGACGATCCATGAGGAGGCTGTGTCATTCCACTTCATTAAATATAACTTGTTTTGTGAACACAGTTACCTTGATTTCTATGGATGTATGGATTACTTGGGTTGTTACTGATACCTGGTGAAAGCTCAGGTCAATGGTTCCATCAGAAATATGTTTAATGAGAAAAATGTTGATGTGTTCAATACTTATTTTCCCCACTATATGAACAGTTCCAAATACCAGTCAGTGTTGGCATAAAACCTTCAGGCTTCTGCTAGAAAGCTGAAGATGAAGAGGAACTTCATCTTTCAGTACAACAATGACCCAAAGCACACATGCAAATCAAAAGAATGGCTTCACCAGAAGAAGATTCAGGTTTTGGAATGGCCCAGCCAGAGTCCAGACCTGAATCCGATCGAACTTGTGTGGGGTGATCTGAAGACGACTTTGCACACGAGATGCCCTTGCAATCTGACAGATTTGAAGCGCTTTTGCAAAGAGTGGGCAAATATGGCCACATCAAGATGTGCCACGCTGTTAAGACTCCTACCCAAAAAGACTGAATGCTGCAATAAAAGCCAAAGGTGCTGCAACAAAGTATTAGTTTAAGGATGTGCATATTTATGCAACCAGGTTATTGTAAGTTTTTTCCCTTAAAAGATTTCAGTTTGTTTTTCAATTGGGTTGTACTGGTTATAAGTCACATTAATGGTGGAAAAAGTTTTGAAAGGATTTATCTTGGTTTCATTTTTTGACATCACAAAAACCTGGCATTTGAACAGGGGTGTGTAGACTTTTTATATCCACTTTAAATGCCCAGATCTCTTGAGCTTTGACAATGACTTTGACTCTGAGTTCAACCTGGATACAGACAAACCTGAGGATTACTGTGTGAGTTTGTTGAGAATTGGGGCAATTGCCTAGGACGAGTAACAATTTTCATAAAATCATATAAAAGCCGAGATCTCCTGAGCTTTAACGCTGACCTTGAGCACAGCCTTGATGCAGACCAACTTGATGATCATTTGGCATGGATTTGGTGAGGATTAACGCAATTGTGTACAAGTACTGGTTTATTTTCTGAAATCACTTAAGTGCCCACACCTTCTGACCTTGACCTTGGGCACAACTTGGATGCAGACCCACCTGAGGATCCTTGTCAGTGAGTTTGGTGAGCATTGAGCCGATTGTCTAGAAGGAGTAGCGATTCCTGTGAAATGTGGACGGAAAGATGACACATCACTGCATTAGCTCCTTTCGGCTTCACCGAAATGAGCTAAAAACTTTCTGGATTCCATCATATTCAGTGCCTGTATGAAAATGAAATACTGCTAGTGCATAGGCTAGACATTTTAGACCATGGCACATTCCAATAGACTCAAATTGTGTTGGTAAGAAAAGAAGTCATACAGTTTTAATATGAATGACAAACATTCTAAGTTTTGGACATTCCCAACTTTTTTCAGGTCAGGATGTCTAAACACCACTCACCAAGGTGTGCAGCCCAGTGGACTGGCTGCCTTTCCTTCTTATCTTTGGCACTCACACTGGCACCTTTACACAGAAGCAAGTTCACCATCTATGGAAACACAATATCAGGATTAAAAAAAAACTTTTTATTTATGTTAACAGAGCTCTAGTTATAAATTTGTAAATCTGTACTAGTGATGAAAAAACTGCATCAAGACAAGAGGATGTCTTCCACACATCATTCACATTTCTAAATAAAATTTAAAACAGAAAACCACTAATGCTTTAAAGATCTGTGATTTATAAAAAACTAAATAAATGGTATGGTGTTTCTTCAAAAACTGCTAAAGTCAGGATGAAAATTAAACGCAACCAACAGTTTACCTCTCCGTGGCCACTGTATGCTGCATGATGCAGTGGAGTCCTCCCTATTCTGTCAGTTACATCCAGGCTGCACACATGTGGTATCAGGGCTTTTGCACAACCTGTTGCCCAGTTTGCAGCCGCCATGTGCAAGGGTGTATGCCAAAACTTGTCCCGTGCATTGACCTCTGATTTGTGCTTTAGTAACAGCTGAATAGCCCTCTGACAACATACAAGACACAAATAAACAAAACATGAAAATCTTGTTATTACATACATTTTTAAGAATTCTCTGTGTGTGAGTGTACTTCATTTCGTGAAGCAGCTGCTCGATGCAATGGAGTCAGCAACCCCTGGTCCTTAGTGTTGACTTTTGCACCTGTAACAAACACAAAAGCACATCTGGAGTTTACTTGATGTTTGGTGATGAGCAGTTTTGGTGCATTTTAGTTCATATGTAGATGGCTCAATGAATTCATTGCTGGAAAGAGTTAATATGCACCTGAACTAATGAGTAATTCCATAACATGGACATCCCCCATGTAAGCAGCAGCATGAAGTGGTGTGCTTTGTTCTTGGTCCTGGTCAGGGTAAAATAAATAAGCATGACTTCTAATTTCAAAAGAAGCACAGTCTGAGTCTGGATAACAAAGTGCCTAAATAACTCATTGAAATGTATGTATTGAATGTACAAATTCTGTCTCCAAACTTACCAGGTCTTTTCAAAAGTTGACATGTTTTTCTGAGTTGTGTATTGCCAAAGTTTTTTTTTTTTTTAAACTATGATCAAATGAATAAAACCCATGTGTTAAAGCATAAAATATTTGTTGCCAGCTTTTCTTTACAATACCAAAAACTGATCGGAGGTCAAATAAAGAATCGCTACGGGGTATGAGACAGAAACTGATTACACAGTAGTGAGAAAAGTCCTGATAAAAAGACGTGGAGGACAGTTGTCCCAAATATACAGTATGCTAGTTTCACATCACAACATGCAAAACATGACTACTAGAAAGCACTACCAGTGAATTGACATCTTCTTTGTGGTTAAGCAAAAATGTCACTTCTTCAGTGTTTTGGCTGAATATGGCCTGGACCAGCGGTGACTGAAAGAAAAAAAAAAATGCAGATCATTATGGATTTTCATACAGCGGGGGAATTAATTATTTGATCCCCTGCTGAATTTGTAAGTTTACCCGCTTACAAAGAAATGAACAGTCCATAATTTTTATGGCAGGTTTATTTTAATAGAGAAAGACAGAAGATCAACAACAAAAAAAAAAAAATCCAGAAAAAGAAATATTAAACAAGGGTTGTAAATTGAGGGAATTTGATTGAGGGAAATAAGTATTTGATCCCCAAGCAAAACGTGACTTATACTTGGTGGAGAAACCCTTGTTGGCAAGCACAGAGGCCAGACATTTCTTGTAGTTGGTCACCATGTTTGCACACACCTCAGGAGGGGTTCTGGTCCACTTCTCTTTACAGATACTCTCCAAATCCTGAAGGTTTCGAAGCTGTCACTTGGTAACTCCAAAGTTTCAGCTCCCTCCACAGATTTTCTATGGAATTAAGGTCTGGAGACTGGCTCGGCCACTCCGGGCCCTTAGTGTGCTTCTTCTTGAGCCACTTCTTTGTTGCCTTGATCGTATGTTTTGGGTCAGTCATACTGGAAGACTAATCCACAACCCATCATCAGTGTTCTGGCTGAGGCCAGGAGGTTCTCATCCAAGATTCTACAGAACATGGCCCTGTTCATGGCCCCTCAATGCGGTGAAGTCTTCCTGTACCCTTGGCAGAGAAATAGTCCCAAAGCAGAATGTTTCCACCTCCATGTTTGACAGTGGGGATTGTGTTCTTGGGGTCATATTCAGCATTTTTCTGCCTCCAAACACAGCGAGTTGAGTTGATGCCAGAGAGCTCAATTTTGGTCTCATCTGACCACACCACATTGTCCCAAGCCTTCTCTGAATCACTCAGCTGTTCATTGGCAAACCTCAGATGTGCCTGCTTGAGCAGGGGGACCTTGCGGGCACTACAGGATTTCAGTCCATTACAGCAAAGTGTGTCACCGATGGTTTTCTTGGTGATTGTGGTCCCAACTCCCTTGAGATCATTAACAAGCTCCTCCCATGTGATTCTGGGCTGATACCTCACCTTTCTTAGAATCATCCTTACCCCATGAGGTGAAATCTTGCATAGAGCTCCAGAGCGGGGTCGATTGATTGTTATCTTGTATTTCTTGCACTTTTGAATCATCACACCAATAGTGGTCTCTTTCTCATCAAATTTCTTGCTGGTGGTCTTGTAGCCCATTCCAGCCTTGTGCAGGTCTACAATCTTGTCTCTGACATCCTTTGACAGCTCTTTAGTCTTGCCCATGGTGATGGAGAAGTTTGAATTGAAGAGATTGATTCTGTGACAGGAATCTTTTATACACATAAGGAGTTGAGAAGTGGAGTACTTTCCGAAAGGGACAGGACTAATTTCTGTGGCTCATGGATACATAACCGGTCTGTGTGGGTCAGAATTCTTGCGGATTGGTAAGGGATCAACTATTTCCCTTGATGAAATGCAAATTAATTTATAACCCTTATTTAATATTTTTTATGGATTTTTTTGGTTGATATTCTGTCTCTGTGAAAATAAACCTACCACAAAAATTATGGACGCTTCATTTCTCTGTAAGGGGGTAAACTTAAGAATTCAGCAGGGGATGAAGTAATTATTTCCCCCACTGTATGTAGCTAAACAAACTTTCACTGGGAAAACATGGTGTAACCTACTAAGATCATAAATGTTTTGATAACAGATTCAAAACGCCACTGTAACATACATAGACACACTGAGCAAAGGAAGGTTAAACTTTTATTATGACAGGACTTTTATTTACCAGTAACTCCAATTAGTATAATAGCACTGACTATGAGCAAAACAATAAACTATTTAACATTTTATTCAAGAAGGAGAGATTGCGCAGATCACTAAGACAAAGCGATTTTATTTTTAACAAAGATAAACCAGTACAGTTTAAAAAAAAAACAACTTTCCTCGTAAAGTTGCTAACTAGCCAGTTTATATTAGAAAGAAAAGCCGGTAAGTTATCTAATGAAAAGTGAGGCGACCAGAAAGACTGTATTTACTACCTGGTCCTTTATATTTCTTAATTCCATGATCCAGTCCCTTTGGAAGCTCCTTCATAGGCATTTGGTTTAAATTCGACTACATGTCAATCCTGAGGAGCTAGTTAGCGTAGCTTTAGCTTCAGTTTGGCGACCAACTGAGATGCCACCACAGCTGACAGAATATCGCGAGAGGAAAGTACAGCAACGTGATTTGTTTATTTTAAGAAGTTTCAATCACTACAGTCTGTTGTCACCGATTTTCAGTCAAGTTCTTGTGTATTTTGGCATACCATTTTTACCTCCGCCAAGGAGGTTATGTTTTCATCGGCCTTGGTTTGTCTGTCTGTCTGTCTGTCTGTTTGTTAGCAACATAACTCAAAAAGTTATGGATTCATGAAATTTTCACAGATTGTCAGAAATGGGGTATCCTACAGATGATTAGATTTTGATGGTGATCCGGATCACCGTCCAGAAGGAAACCGCCATTATGGAAAATGCCATTTTCGTGAATAACTACTGAACCACTAATCCTATCATTGTCAATCCAATTGCTAGTCATATGTTTTCATGGTCAAGGAATCTGAAAATGTACACACAAACACTATATCCCCCCATATAGTGTTTGTGTGTATAGCGCAGACCTCCGCCAAGCGCCACAGTTCCCCCCAACTGTGGCGCTTGGCGGAGGTCTGCGCTCTCTGAGTGCTTTTCTAGTTTCTCGGTTCCTGTTGGTCTTGACTGGGTTTTTTCTTTCTTCTTTTACAGTATCTGTGACAGCTGATATAAAAGTCCATTAGTGGGGATTTGTTTGCTCATTGTATTTTATTTTGAATTCCTATCATTTTTAATAAGTAGATTTTGAAATGAGTGTTGAGATTTGTTCATTTACTCAATGTGTTTCTATTGCTGTTGTGGTAATGTACAGTATGTATGCGTTGTGTCTCAAATTAGGAAGGAGTCGAGGTGACGTTTTATAGTTTTATTGAGAACAAGAACACAGGAACACAGGAGACTCTAACGCGAGCACAGGAGCCACAGCCAAGAGACAAGATGCCTCCCGCAGCTGGCTTATATACCCCAGGTGACGCCACCTCCTAGAGGCGGGGCATCACCCCTCTATAGCCCAGGGCACCGCCATAATAATATATATAATATACTGTAGTGCACATATGTGGGTTCCATATGCTTCACATGTGTATCACTGTATGCTTATTGTGTGCTTCACGTCTCAGAGGAACAAAAGGTCTGAACCTCCTAGGGGTAACAGGAGGATGTGAAGGCTGGCCTTTTGTATGCAGAGAGATGGCCTTGAGGGATTTCCTGACCACCAGGACTTTAGGTGAAGATGAGAAGACCTGGAGGGGGAGACATTGTGATTTAGGATTAAAAGACCATGTGACTGTGACTTTGATGTCCCGAGGTATTAAAGGGACAAATGTGGGGGGTTCCTTCCTCTTTTCTGTTTTTGAATGTTGGAGAATGTGAACGTGAATAAAACTGGTCTTGAGGAATAAACTCAGCCTCGTCCTTCCACGTATCCCCACATTGGTGACCCTAAGACGTATAATGAGTGGAGATGAATCTCCCGACCCAGACTCGCCGGGAGCCAGCCAAACGAATGCAGCCACAGTCCAACTACCGGACTTCTGGCCGAACAATCCGCGCTCCTGGTTTAACGCAGTCGAGGCACCGTTCCACCTCCGGAGGATTTCGGTAGACGCCACAAAGTTCTACCATGTGGTTGCAATGCTGGACAACCACACAGTCCAGCGAGTGGAGAGCCTGATCAACCACCCGCCGGACAGTGACAAGTACAGCACGTTGAAGGCTGCACTCATTCGTTACTTCACCCCCTTGGTGCAGGAGCGAGCAGAGAGGCTCCTGGCGCTGACTGAATTGGAGGGTGACAGACCTGCAGACCTGATGGGGAAGATGTTGAGTTTGAGAGACTCCGAAGATGGTAACTTCATCTTCACTCACCTTTTCCTCAGAACCCTACCGTCAGAGGTGAGAGTGACCCTGGCCAGTTCACCACTGCTGGCCCGACGAGACTACCACGGGCTGGGCCAGGAGGCGCAACGACTCGTCGACGCCAGTAAATGGCGTGCGGCTGCGGGGCCAGGCGCAATGTCCGGAGACGGCAGGGGGCCAGAGGCTGCAGCACCAGACTCACCGACAACGGCGGCGGCAGGGGCCGGGAAACACGGAGCAGACGACATCCTTTGCTTCTACCATCGTCGTTTCGCAGAGAGGGCACGCAAGTGCATTCCACCGTGCCACTTTAAGCGCTCGGGAAACGCCAAGACCGGGGGTCGGTAGCAGCTGCGGCCCTCGGAGAGGAGAACAAGCTGCTCTATTTGAGGGATGCGCACTCGGGGAGGCATTTCCTCGTGGACACGGGCTCCCAGCTGAGTTTCATCACACCTTCCTACGCTGACCGGCTGGGGCCTTCCAGTGGTCCCCGGGTGTCAGCAGCGAACGGCTCGGCGATTAAGACCTTCGGTGAGAGGACTCTGCTTCTGTCTTTACATGGCCGTACATTCGAGTGGACTTTCGTCATAGCGGCAGTCAATTTCAACATGTTAGGGGCTGATTTTTTGTGCTCACATAGTTTGTTGGTCGATCTTGCTAACAGACGCCTGGTTAATGCACTCTCTTTTTCTTCTATCCCCTGTACAGCTCGAGTGGCCCCGCCAACAGCACAAGCCAACGTCACAGCTGTGGGTGGTAAGTTCCACACACTCCTCACTCAGTTCCCAGCACTCACGGTCCCAACATTTTCGGCGACAGTGGCTAAACACGGGGTGGAACATTTTATTACTACCACCGGACCGCCCGTTTTCGCAAAAGCTCGGCGCTTGGATTCAGCTAAACTGACCATAGCGCGCGAGGAGTTCGCCAGCCTGGAGAGGTTGGGCATCATCAGGCGTTCGAAGAGCCCATGGGCTTCACCGCTTCACATGGTCCCGAAAGGTGATGGCTCGTGGCAGCCTTGCGGTGATTTCTGCAGGCTGAACAACGTTACAGCGCATGACCACTACCCGATCCCGCACATCCAAGATTTTTCAGTTCATTTGGCGGGGGCGCGCGTTTTTTCTAAAATAGACTTGGTACGCGGTTACCACCAGGTCCCAGTGCGTGCTGAGGACATACCCAAAACAGCGGTAATAACTCCTTTCGGGCTTTTCGAGTTTTTGCGCATGCCGTTTGGGCTTAAAGGCGCGGCGCAGACGTTCCAACGCATGATGGACGCGGTTTTGCGCGATCTCCCTTTCGTGTTCGTCTACCTGGATGACATATTGGTAGCCAGCGCATCCGAAGACGAACACGAAAACCACCTCACGGCAGTTTTCCGGAGGTTGGCAGAGCACGGGTTAATAATTAACCCGGCAAAGTGTCAGTTTGGGGTGACGCAGATTGATTTTTTGGGGCATCGCGTCTCCCCAGAGGGAGCGGTCCCTCTGCCTGACAAAGTGCGCGCAGTAACAAATTTTCCCCAGCCACAAACGGTTAAAGTGTTACAGGAGTTTTTGGGAATGGTAAATTTTTATAACCGTTTCCTCCCCCGCGTAGCGCAGCTCATGCAACCATTGTATGCTGCATTAAAAAAACAAAAACCCACAAATAAAGTCGAATGGTCTCCGGAGCGAGAGCGCGCATTTTCCGAAGTCAAAACAGCCCTGGCAAATGCTGCGTTGTTAGCACATCCAGTCCCAGCAGCCCGCATGGCGCTCACTACTGACGCGTCAGATGTGGCCATAGGGGCGGTCGTGGAACAGTTTGTAGCCGGAGCCTGGCAGCCGCTCGCCTTTTTCAGTAAGACCCTGCGCGACAGCGAACGAAAATACAACGCATTCGACAGGGAGTTGTTAGCTCTCCACTTGGCCATTCGCCACTTCCAGTTCTGGCTGGAAGGACACCGTTTCACCGCATTCATTGACCACAAGCCGCTGACTTTCGCGATGGCCAAGATTTCAGAACCTCGGTCGGGCCGGCAGCAGAGACAGCTGGCCGCGATATCGGAGTTTACTACCGATATCCAGCATGTGGCGGGTAAACTTAATGTAGTGGCGGACTGCCTCTCGCACGCCGTGGGGGCTCCAGCCTGCGCGGAGGTAGACCTTGCAGCCATGGCCGCGGAGCAGGTTAGCGACGCGGAAGTGTGCGCGGCCCCGGTCCGCGTGGGGATAGATTATGCAGCCATGGCCGCGGAGCAGGTTAGCGACGCGGATGTGCATGCACTCCAGTCTGGACCAACAGGGTTAAGGCTGGAGAACAGGGTGCTGCAAAACGGTATGCCCCCCCTAATCTGCGATGTCTCCACTGGGCGGCCGCGTCCGGTGGTTCCAGCCGCGCGGCACCGCCGCGTTTTTGACTCGATCCATTCTCTGGCGCACCCGGGAGTGCGTGCTTTGGTCAAAATGGTAGGAGAGAAATTTGTATGGCCAAGCCTGCGCAAACAAGTTAGAGAGTGGGCGGCAGCCTGCACGGCTTGCCAGCGGGTCAAGGTTCATAGACACACGAGAGCTCCCTTGGAGCCGTTTCACATCCCGGCTAAGAGGCTCGATCATGTTCATGTGGACCTCGTAGGCCCCCTTCCGCCGTCACAGTGGTGCACACACCTTCTGACAATGATAGACCGCACCACGCGCTGGCCGGAAGTGGTCCCACTGGCGTCAACTACAGCCGAGGAGGTGGCGCGCGCGTTTTTAACAGCATGGTTAGCGCGCTTTGGAGTCCCTTCGGACATTACGTCCGACAGAGGCCCTCAATTTGTTTCCGAACTTTGGTCAGCAATGGCCTGCAGCCTGGGGGTAATGATCCACTGCACAACTGCGTACAATCCGCAGGCTAATGGGTTATGCAAATGTTTTCATAGATCATTGAAAGCGGCTCTCAAAGCGTCGCTTACGGATGCAAATTGGGTAGACAGGCTACCGTGGGTTTTATTGGGGTTGCGTTCTGCACCTAAAGAGGATTTAGAAGCCTCCCCGGCCGAGCTAGTTTTCACACAGCCACTTCAGCTGCCCGGGGAATTTCTCCCAGATAATCCTGCGTCAGAATGCTCCCCGGCTCAGCAGTTGCAGCTTGGCACGGAATCAGGCACGCTGCCTGGCCCCGTTCACCACAGTTTTCCGCACGTTTTTGTACCTAAGGCTTTAAAAAACGCGGAGTTTGTTTTTGTCAGACACGATTCCCATTGCCCACCGCTACGACCACCTTATGATGGACCATTTAGAGTGCTGGAAACAGGGGATAAGCATTTTTTGCTAAATTTGGGGGGCAGGAAAGAAAAGATTGGCATAAACAGGCTCAAACCCGCCTTTGTGGTGGTGGACGAGGATGTGCTGTTGGCCAGGGCTCCTCGGCGCGGCAGACCCCCTAGGGGACATTCCCCAGAACACCCACAGGAATTGACTAACAGTTCTCACCCTCAGACAGCAGCCCCCCAGCAGGAGGAAGTGGTGAAGCCCGCTTACAGCAGATACGGGAGGAGACTGAGGCCCAAGCAGCACGTGGACTGATGTGTAATGATTTTATCATGACATGCAGACTGTTATTCCGTTGTTCCATCTTAGACGTTTGGGGGGGTCATGTGGGATACATATGCACATGGTTAAATAAGATAAGATAAGATAAGATATGCCTTTATTAGTCCCACAATGTGGAAATTCCAGGATTGCAACAGCACAGGGATAGCAACACTCAGAGCAACAATCAGAAGGCAAGAAAAAACAAGAACAGCTAGTAAACATATGTACATATTACCATAAATATATATATATATATATTGAGAGACACACACAGTGCGGAGCATTATGGTTGGTGAATGTGCAGCAGAAAGTCTAAGTTCTCTCTCCGTGGATGCGGCGGGCCAGCTGGAAGTCTTTGTGCATGATGGTGACCCTCTTAGCGAAGAAGAGACCCACCAGGTAGGCCTTGCTGGCCTCCTGCCGTGCCATGATGGCGAAGCTCAGGAAGCGCAGGTCGGTCTTGAAGTCCTGAGCGATCTCCCTCACCAGGCGCTGGACAGGCAGCTCACGGATGAGCAGCTCCGTGGACCGCTGGTAGCGACGGATCTCTCCCAGAGCCACGGGCCTGTAATGGTGAGGCTTCTTCACTCCGCCGGTGGCCGGAGCGCTTTTCCGAGCAGCCTTGGTGGCTAGCTGCTTCCTGGGGGGCTTTTTCCTCCAGTAGATTTTATGGGCGGTCTGCTTGGTTCTTGCCATCGCTCTTTATTATTCTGTCTTATATTTCTTGCACGCCGCCTAAACTCCAGCCCGGCCCCCGCGTCGTTTTCGCTACAGTTCCCGGTATGTCGAGTTTCACCGTTAGCCTGGGTGGCGGTTGAGTGCTAGCTAGCACTAGCTCTTCCTGCTGTAACGTCTCCTGCTGTAAACAGTGGCTCCGTCCGCCGACTCGGGAGACCTTTGGGGCGATCTGTGTGTCTGTGATATATATATGTAGAGTGAAAGGTGTAGAAAGAAGAAGGAAGATAAAAAAAAAAGGCTATTGCAACAGGCAGCCAACTCATGTGGCGCCGCTGGTCCGGCAGAACCGGAACTGGAAAAAAAAAAATATCAGACTTCACATCTCAGATTGAACAAGATAAGATAAGATAAGATAAGATAAGATAAGCCTTTATTAGTCCCACAACGGGGAAATTCCAGGATTGCAACAGCACAGGGATAGCAACACTCAGAGCAACAATCAGAAGGCAAGAAAAAAACAAGCAAGCAAGAGCAGCTAATATACATATGTACGTATTACTATAAAATATATATCTATACACACACACACAGACACACAGTGCAGAGCATTGTAGCTGGATGGAATAAATATATGAATATATGAACACACAGTGCAGAGCATTGTAGCTAGATGGAATAAATATGTAAATATATAAACACCCACAGTACGGAGCATTGCAGCTAGGTGGAATAAATATGCAAGTATATAAACACACACAGTGCGGAGCAATGTAGCTAGATGGAATAATATGTAGATATATAAATATATAAACACACCCAGTGCTGAGCATTGTAGCTAGATGGAATAAATATGTAAATATATAAACACACACAGTGCAGAGCATTGTTGCTAGATGGAATGAAACAGCATAACCGTCTACTTAGTTATCCTACATGGTATGATTATGTGCCCATACATATTCTCACCCTCCATAGCGACCGGTATGTTCCTAGTTGTATGCCGGAGGGGACCATTGTGTAAGTCTATTGCATCTTTTGCATTCAAAAAACTATTAGTTTGTTACGTCTTTTTGCTATCTCTGCGAGCAGCCCTGCTTAGGTTGTACAGTCTGACAGCCGTTGGTAGGAAGGACCTACGAAACCTCTCGGTTGTGCACCTGGGATGATGTAGTCTGCTGCTAAATGAGCTCCTCAGTGCATTCAGTATGTCCTGCATAGGGTGGAACTCGGACTCCAGCAGAGATGACAGTTTAGCCACCGTCCTTCTCTCTCCTATCTCCTCCATCGGATCAAGGCGCTGCCCCAGGACAGAGCTAGCTTTCTTAATCAGTTTGTTCAGTCTCTTCCTATCGGCTGCAGTAATGCCACTGCCCCAGCAGACCACTCCAAAAGTGATGGCTGATGCCACCACCGTGTCATAGAATGACTTCAGCAGCGCCCCTTGTACACCAAAAGACCTGAGTCTCCTCAGCAGGAACAGCCTGCGCTGTCCCTTCTTGTAGAGTGCATCAGTATTGTGTGACCAGTCTAGTTTATTGTTCAGATGAATACCCAGGTACTTATAGGATGTCACCATCTCGATGTCTGTTCCCTGTATATTTACTGGTACTGTGAGGGGCTGCCCATGCCTGCGGCAGTCCACCACCAGCTCCTTAGTTTTCCTCGCGTTGATCTGGAGGCAGTTCCGATGGCACCAGTCCACGAAGTCCTGGATAAGCCCTCTGTACTCAGCTTCATCTCCATTGGAGATGAGGCCAACGATTGCAGAGTCATCAGAGAACTTCTGTAGATGGCAGTGTGTTGTGTTGTGTGAGAAGTCCGCAGTATAAAGAGTGAACAGGAAGGGAGCCAGCACCGTTCCCTGGGGGGCCCCCGTGCTACTGATGATCGTGTCGGACACACAGTCCCGGGTTCTCACAAACTGAGGCCGGTTCGTGAGGTAGTCCAGGATCCATGATGACAGGTGCTGGTCCACCCCTGCGCGCAGCAGCTTGTCCTTCAGGATCATCGGTTGGATGGTGTTGAAAGCACTGGAGAAGTCAAAGAACATGATCCTCACCATATTCCCGGGCTTCTCCAGGTGGGACAGAGAGCGGTGAAGGAGGAAGATCACCGCATCCTCCACCCCAATGCCATGCTGGTAGGCGAACTGGAGTGGATCCATCGCTGGTTCCACCAGGGGGCGGAGGTGAGCAAGGAGCAGTCTCTCCAGGGTCTTCATCAAGTGGGACGTCAAGGCCACCGGTCTGTAGCTGTTCAGGTCTTTGGGGTGGGAAGTTTTTGGTACAGGTACCACACAAGATGTTTTCCACAGCTGTGGTACCCTCCCCAGTTTCAGGCTCATGTTGAAGATATACGTCACAATCCCACACAGCTGGTCTGCACAGGACTTGAGGAGCTTTGCGCTGATGCCGTCCGGTCCCGGCGCCTTCCTCGCCTTGATCTTCCTCAGCTCCGTCCTCACCTGGGTCCTGGTCAGGGTCAGGATGGGGGGCTGTGTGTTGGGAGTGGGGGGGTGTTGGTGGAGTGGGGCGTGGGCAGCAGGACTTGATTTCTTTAGAGGCAGCAGTGGTTGTTGTGCAGTCAGGGGGGAGGGCGGTTGGTCAAATCTATTGAAAAACAGATTCAGGTTGTTCGCCCACTCCCTGCCCCCTGTGGCCAGGGGGGAGGTATTCTGGAGCCCCGAGATGGTTTTGAGGTTTCTCCAGACCCCGCTGATGTCGCTCTGTTGCAGCTTGTCCTCCATCTTCTTCCTGAAGCTGTCCTTGCCTTCTCTGATCTTTCTCCTCAGCTCCCTCTGTACGGACTTCAGCATCTCCCTGTTCCCTGACCTGAAGATCCTCTTCTTCTCTCTCAGAAGTGTTTTTATCTCAGGGTTGATCCAGGGTTTGTTGTTTGAGTGACGTCGTATGGTCTTGGTGGGAACGGATTTGTCCACACAGAAGCTGAGGTAGCCCGTGAAGGTGTGAATGAGGCCATCGATGTCCTCACCATGTGGATCGCAGAGCTGCTTCCAGGCGGTGGCTTCAAAACAGCCCTTTAGGGTGTCCATTGTCTCCTCAGACCATAACTCCACAGTGTGCATGGCCGGAGGTTGTCTGTGCACTAGGGGTTTGTACACCGGCCGGAGATGAACCAAGTTGTGATCCGATCTCCCGAGTGGGGGGAGTTGTGATGAGGTGTACGCCTCCTTAGTGTTTGCGTAGAATAAATCCAGTGTTTTATTGTCTCTAGTGTGGCATGTGACATACTGGGTGAACGTGGGTAGAATGGGAGACAGTGAAACATGGTTGAAATCGCCTGAGATGAGGAGAAGAGCATCTGGGTGTTCTGTCTGCAGCCTGCTGGTTACTGAATGGATGACGTCACGTGCTGTCCCAGCGTTCGCCGTCGGATTTGCATAAACAACAATGCAGATCACGTGTGAGTGTTCTCTCGGGAGATATGTAGGCCTCATGCTAACAGCTAGCAACTCAATGTCTTTGCTGCAGTGTCGTTGTTTAACAGTGATATGTCCCGGTCTGCACCAGTTGTTGTTAACATACATTATCACTCCACCGCCCCTAGCCTTGCCACTGTCTGGTGTTCGGTCAGCTCGTATCATGTGAAAACCCTCCAGCTCAATGTTAGCATCTGCTGCTAGTTCAGTTAGCCACGTCTCAGTAAACAAAAGGAGAGAGCACTCCCGGTATGTGCTATCATAACGGGAGATAGCCGCTAGCTCATCTAACTTTCCCAGTATCGACCGTACATTTCCCATGACAACAGATGGAAGGGAGGGTCTGTACCTTATATTTTTTGTCCTCCGCCTTACTCCAGCCCGGCAGCCGCGGCGTTTTCGCCTCAGTTCTCTCGGTATGTCGAGTTTTTCCAATGGGACCGGGTGGCGGTTGAATGCTAGCAGCTGTTCTCTGCTGTATCGTATCCTGCTATAAACAGTGGCTCCGTCCACCGGCTCAGGAGACATTTAGGACGATCTGTGTGTCCGTGATATAAGTGGGGTGAAAAAAAAAGACGGATCAAAAGAGAGAGGAAGGGAAAAAGACTCGGAATCGAGCCGCTGTTGCAAAAGGCAGCCTACTCGTGTGGCGCCGAGAGAAAAAAAACAAAGGACTGAGTCTCCTTGGAGATAACAGGAGGATGTGGAGTTTAGTCTTTGGTATGCAAAGAGACGGCCTTGGGGGATTTCCTGGCTGCCAGAGACTTTAGGTGGGGGTGATAAGATCTAAGAGAGGATGCATTGTTACTTGGGATTAAATGCATTGTGATTGTGAGCTTTGAAGGTCCTGGGTATTTAAAGGACGAAGGTCTGGGTTTTTTCCTCTTTTCTGTTTTGCTGATGTTGGAAGATGTGAATAAACCTGACTCGTGAGATGAACTCTGCCTCGTCATTTTCACATTTTCCACAACAAAAAAAACTAAGCTACAACACAACGCAGGCTGGATATGACAATCCTTATGTGATTTTTACATGTCATCTTGTATATATGTTTGGAGTATTTCTTCCTTTAGTTTTTGTTTAAATTGTCCAAGCGTTGTACATGATTTTAATTCAGGTCCAAAATCGTTCCATAATCTGACTCCTTGCACTGAAACACAGTGTTGCTTGGTGGTAGTTCTCACTGAAGGTTTTTGAAATATACATGTTCCTCTGAAATGATATTGTTTCTCCTGTGGGGAGACTTGAATAACGAAACCGAATTGACTTTCATTCCAGTTTATTCAAGAAATCATTCCACTGTCTGCTCTTATTCTTGAGCAGCGAACAAAGAGCGTGAACACACCAAAGTTCTCTCCTTTAAACATTCTGACATCAAACCATTTCCCTCGCGGGGGAAATCACACATCTCTCTCAAAATCTCTTTATTCACATTCATTAGCCTTTTATTTACATAACTCCCCCTTCTCTCTTCCCGAGCCTCAGTGGTCAGGAAGTCTTCTGTCCCCTGTCCTCCGCAGGGGGTCCAGGCTCTGTGGCTCCGCACCGCAGGGGGCTGGCTCTCCTTCATCGTGGTTAAATCACATATGCAGTGTCCAACATATACATGTCTCACAACACAGCCACATAACCCCCCCCAAACGATGAAGAACAGACTAATTCCTAAAATTAAATAGCACCTTACTCACTACTGAATAATCAACACCAACATTCAGTCTGTGCGCCGCTTGGGCTTCAGCCGTCTGCCGAATCTGCTATGCGTTGGCCCTGCCTTGCCTGCGGTGCGTTTCTGCTTCGGCTCTGTTGACTGAGGAAGAGAGTGTTTAATTGCCTTCTGCGGGGGCCTGCCTCGTCGAGGCGCCACCGCGACCGGTACAGACACGTCCTTCATGACAAAAGCAGGTTTTAGTCTGTCAATACTGACTGTCTCTTTTCTGTCTCCAAAATCTAGCACAAATTGCTTATCACCTGCCTCCAGCACTCGAAATGGCCCTTCGTAAGGCGGTTTGAGCGTTGCTTTTAGGGCTTCGCGCCTGACAAAAACGAAATCGGCATTTTTCAAAGCCTTGGGGACGAAAACTCGTGGAAAAGCGTGATGAACCGGACCCGGGAGCGTGTCTGCCCCCGTGCCGACTAACGGTCCCAGAGCCGAGAGAGGTGGGGGCTCTGGGGGCTCTGGTAAAAACTCGCCCGGCAGCCTCAGAGTTTGTGCGAATACCAGCTCCGCTGGGGAGGCGTCTAAGTCCTCTTTAGGCGCAGAACGCAACCCTAATAAAACCCATGGAAGTTTATTCACCCAATCTGCATCCGTGAGCGACGCTCTGAGTGCTGCCTTCAAAGACCTATGAAAACGCTCGCATAAACCATTGGCCTGAGGGTGGTAAGCCGTAGTGCGGTGAATTTTGGCTCCTAAGCCGTTGGCCATCGCTGACCACAGCTCAGAGATGAATTGCGGTCCTCTATCGGACGTAATGTCCGACGGAACCCCGAAACGCGCCACCCAAGCCGTTAAAAAAACGCGAGCCACCTCCGCGGCCGTGGTCGTCGCAAGTGGGACCACTTCCGGCCAACGTGTGGTGAGGTCCACCATTGTCAAAAGATACGTGAACCCCTGTGATGCCGGTAGGGGGCCCACAAGGTCGACGTGCACATGGTCGAACCTTCTGGCCGGAATGCGGAACGGTTCTAACGGGGCTCTTGTGTGCCTGTGAATTTTGGCCCGTTGACAGGAAATGCAGGTTTTTGCCCATTCCTTCACGTGCTTGCGCAGGCACGGCCAAACAAACTTTTCCGCCACTAGTTTCACCGACGCGCGCACCCCCGGGTGCGCCAGTGAGTGGACCGAGTCAAAAACACGGCGGCGCCACGTGGCCGGAACCACCGGACGCGGGCGCCCCGTCGACACGTCGCAGATCAGGGGGGGCATACCGGTTTGTAAACACTTGCTCTCCAGCCTCAACCCTGTTGGTCCAGACTGGAGCGCGCGCACGTCTGCGTCCGCCCCCTGGTCCGCTGCCATGGCTGCGTAATCTATACCCACGTGCACCGGGGCTGCGCGCGCCACCGTGCCGCTCTCCTGCGGCGCGGTCACGGTGGCCCGTTCTGCCTCTGCGCGTGTTGGGGTCGTGAACGCGCGTGAGAGACAATCCGCTACTACATTGAATTTGCCCGCAACGTGCCTAATGTCTGTGGTAAATTCCGAGATTGCGGCCAGCTGCCTCTGCTGCCTGCCGGACCACGGGTCTGAAATTTTGGCCATGGCGTATGTGAGCGGCTTGTGGTCCACATAAGCAGTGAAGCACCGTCCTTCCAGCCAGAACTGGAAATGACGAATAGCCAAATGCAGCGCCAACAGTTCTCTGTCAAACGCGCTGTATTTTCGTTCAGCCGCGCTTAAAGATTTGCTAAAGAAAGCCAAAGGCTGCCAAACTCCGGCTACCTGTTGCTCAATAACGGCCCCTATGGCTAAATCTGAAGCGTCTGTCGTCAGCGCGATACGTGCTGCAGGGTCTGGGTGGGCCAGGAGCGCAGCGTCAGCCAAGGCTTTTTTAACCTCTGTGAACGTGCGCTCCCGCTCCGGGGACCATTCGACCGCCTGGGTCGGTTTTTGTTTTTTGAGCGCAGCATATAACGGTTGCATGATTTGAGCTGCGTGGGGCAGGAATCGGTTATAAAAATTCACCATCCCCAAGAATTCCTGTAGTGATTTGACCGTTTGTGGACGGGGAAAATCCGCTACCGCGCGTACTTTCTCTGGTAACGGAACCGCTCCCTCCGGGGAGACGCGGTGACCCAAAAAATCGATCCGCTCGACGCCGAACTGGCACTTGGCTGGGTTAACTATTAAGCCGTGCTCTCCCAGCCTCCTAAAAACTGCTGTGAGGTGCGTTTCGTGTTCGTCCTCTGAAGTACTCGCAACCAAAATGTCGTCGAGGTACACAAACACGAAAGGGAGATCGCGTAACACGGCATCCATCATCCGCTGAAATGTTTGCGCCGCCCCTTTGAGACCAAACGGCATGCGTAAAAATTCGAAAAGTCCGAACGGGGTTATTACCGCTGTTTTAGGAATGTCCTCCGGTTGGACCGGGACTTGGTGATAGCCGCGAACTAGATCAATCTTTGAAAAAATGCGCGCCCCCGCCAGGTGCACCAAAAAATCCTGAATGTGCGGGATGGGATAACGATCGTGCGCCGTAGCGTTGTTTAGCCTGCGGTAATCCCCGCACGGTCTCCAGGAGCCATCGGCTTTCGGTACCATGTGCAGCGGCGAAGCCCACGGGCTCTTCGACCTACGAACGATGCCCAGCCTCTCCAGGCTGGCGAACTCCTCGCGCGCAATGGCGAGCTTAACTGCATCCAAGCGCCGAGCTTTTGCAAACACGGGAGGACCAGAAGTGGGGATAAAGTGTTTCACCCCGTGCTTCGCGACCGTCGCTGAAAAAGTGGGCACAGTGAGCGCTGGAAATTGGGTGAGGAGTGTGTGAAACTTACCACCTGCTGTAGCGACGTGGGTCTGTACTGGTGGCGGGGACACTCGAGCTGAACAGGGGAGAGAGTAAAAAGAGAGTGCATTTACCAGCCGTCTATTAGCAAGATCAACTAACAGATTGTGTGAACACAAAAAATCCGCGCCCAACATGTTGAAACTCACCGCCGCTATTACAAAAGTCCATTCATATGTGCGGCCATGTAAGCATAAAGGCAAGGTCCTTCTCCCGTAGGTGTTGATGTTCGAGCCATTTGCCGCTGTAGCTCCGTTACCGTGGGGTCCAGCCACCCGGTCCGCGTATGTTGGGGTGATGAAGCTCACTTGTGCTCCGGTGTCAATGAGGAACACTCGTCCGGAGCGCGCATCCGTGATGTAGAGCAGCTTGTTGCGTTCTCCGAGGGTCGAAGCTGCTAGCGACCCCCGGTCTTGCCGTTTCCCGAACTCCTGAAGATGCAGGGCGGCACACACCTGCGTGCCTTCTCTGCGAACCTCCGATGGTAAAAGCAGAGATCTTCTCCTCCGCTGTGTCGTGCCCGCGCTTCTGCCACCGGGCTATTGGCTCCCCCTCGTCGCGGTCGTGTTGCCGCCGTCGTCGGCCAGTCTGGTTCTGCCGCCTCTGGCTCCCCGCTGTCTCGGGTCGCTGCTGTGGTTGCTTGCCCGCCGCAGGCGTCCAGGATCCCATCTGCCTCCTGGGCCAGCTCCCGGAACTCCTCCAGGGTGTGACACTTTTTGCCGGCCAGCGTGCTTCTCGCATGCGCCGGGAGGTTGGAGAGGAAGATGAACTGAAAAATGAAATCATCGTTGTCCAAACCTCTCAGCTGTATCATCTCCTCCATCAGGGCGCTCGGCCTGTGTCCACCTTGGTCTAGCAAAGACAGGATCCTCCTCGCCCTCACTTCAGCCGAGGGGGTGAAAAACTTGATGAGGGTGGATTTCAGCTTGCCGTACCTGTCGGTCGCGGGTGGCTGCTCCACCAAGCTTTGCACGCACCGAGCTGTGCTGTTGTCCAGTTTAGCGATGACATGGTGGAACTTAGTGTCATCCACCGTTACTCCTGCGAGCGCGAACTGCGACTCTGCTTGCAGAAACCACGACCGTGGGTTATCCTGCCAGAAATCAGGCAGCTTAACGGCCACTGCGCTCGCCAGCTCTGAGCGCTGTGAGTCCGGGACCCTGAGAATTTCTTCGTTCATTCTCAACGTCGTCAGTCACCAATGTGGGGAGACTTGAATAACGAAACCGAATTGACTTTCATTCCAGTTTATTCAAGAAATCATTCCACTGTCTGCTCTTATTCTTGAGCAGCGAACAAAGAGCGTGAACACACCAAAGTTCTCTCCTTTAAACATTCTGACATCAAACCATTTCCCTCGCGGGGGAAATCACACATCTCTCTCAAAATCTCTTTATTCACATTCATTAGCCTTTTATTTACATAACTCCCCCTTCTCTCTTCCCGAGCCTCAGTGGTCAGGAAGTCTTCTGTCCCCTGTCCTCCGCAGGGGGTCCAGGCTCTGTGGCTCCGCACCGCAGGGGGGTGGCTCTCCTTCATCGTGGTTAAATCACATATGCAGTGTCCAACATATACATGTCTCACAACACAGCCATACTCCCTTATTTGGAAGTTCTGTGAACTTTGAAGTTCACACCTGCTTGGAGAAAGAAACAGCGAGATCAAAAAGTGGCCGCCCTACTGTCTGCTGCTCGGAACCCGATGATCGCCGCTTGCGGCAAGTTCATTCTTTTGCCTACCAGGCTGTATTCGGGGTAAAGTCACCCTGTAGACTCACAGCGTCATGCGCAGGCGCAGTATGTCCGGCACGACAAGGATCCTCCGACTTTCAGTTCCTGCTCGTGTCGCTCTAACTTCAAATCGCATGGTGCAAATGGGGCAGATTTAGTCATCAAGATCATAAAACTACATCGTGTTTGACCGTAAACTACTGGTAGGTTACAAAGTTTTATTTTTTTTAGTAGAAGTGTTGGAGGGTGAAGGCCGGCAGCTCTGTAACGGAAACTTAGCTTATTCAGAGTACATGGACTGTGCTAATCACACAGAATGATTACCGTTAATTCAGCTTTTATAACGTGTAGGAGGAAGGGTTTGTGTAAGAGATGGTCAGTGCTCATCCTATTGATCATATCTGAATTGTCAGATCATGCCAGGAAAGATAATAGATTTAAAATGTGGTAAACAGATTCCGTCACAAGACGGATACAGGTCAAGTGGACTTCGGGATCCAGTCTGTACATGTACAAGTATATTCTCAATCCAGTGATTTGTAAACGCGAAGAAGGAGAAGAACAACAAGAATTTGTGTAAAACTGTTGGAAAGACTTTTCCCGGTCACCAAGAAGTGTAAAAAAAGAAATGTGTAAGATGATAACTAAGCTGACCCGGATAAGGTTTTGGCTGTTTCTGCTTTCAAAAGATTTTTCTTCTCCACCGCTGCTGCCCCCAGATGAAAATCCACAGAATAGGTATGTGGGACTAGAATGTTCTGAATGAGGCTTTAGACAGCTCTGAATCAGCTTGTAAATCACTGGATTGAAAATGTACATGTACAGCATGGACCCCGGGGTCCACTTGGGATACTCACTTGGTCAGGGGTCCACTTGACCTGTTCCCCCATGAGACAGGCCATTAAATTATATGTAGAGTAAGATTATGAAGAGAAGAAGAACTTAAATTCTGCCAAAATCTATTTTAAATTCAACCTTTAGTGTTTTACTTTATGATTTCTTGTAATTGAATATTTAAAATCAAAGTGTTGTTTCCTGTGTCAAAATCAAATCAGAGCATCTTAACTGTTACAGTCATTTTACTGATTAATGTTATATTGTGTATAATATTGTGTATTATAATAATCAGAGGTAGATAGTAACTATAGTTACATTTACTAAAGTACATGTACTCAAGTAGCTTTTTCATAAAATTGTTCTTTACGGAGTACAGTAGTTTTGTTGCAGGATATTTCATACTCTTGCTTGAGTACATTTCTAAAGAAAAAAGCTGTCCTCCTACTCAAGTAAATTGGGTTGCTCTGTTTAAGTTTATTTTGATTTCAGTCATTTAAAAATTGGTTAGAAATTTGCTTGTTACTGCTGTAATAACCCATTTTTATTTCTAGAAATGACAGCATTATTTATTTTGGTCATTTTATCATTTTATTCCTAGCTCAGTTCAAAAAGAACGAAACAAGTTCCAAATTTTATGTGAAAGATAACAATTTTATCACAGAAACTCAAGTTATAGTAAGAGAAAAGTGTTAAATTTATAATAATAATAATAGATAAAAATTTAGAAATTAAATTAATGAGAAAAACCTCACAAATCTATTGTCGCAAATATACTAGAATATATTATTAATTTACAAGACAAAAATTGAAATGTATGAGGAAAAAATTTAAACATTATTAGTAAAAAAATAAATTATGTATTTAATTAAAATGAATTTTTCCTCCCACATGCCAAAAACATGTAAGTTAGGTCAATTGGCATCAACTGGGGATTCTAACTTGTCCTTAGGTGTGGATGTGAGAGTGAATGGTTGTCTGTCTCTCTGTGTTGGCCCTGCCATGGACTGGCGATCTGTCCAGGGTGGACCCTGCCTCTCGCCCAAGATGCTGGGATAGGCTCCAGCCCCCCGCGACCCAAAAAGGACTAAGCAGAAGAAGATGGATGGAATTTATTTTTACATAACTTGCACATTTCTTCAAAAAAAGATTAAAATTCACAAGGGAAACAGTCCTAAATTTCTCTGCACAAAGTCACAAATTCAGCAGAGAACTCTTACAAATTAGTGAGAATGAAGTCATGACTCATTACTCCAGTAACTTTTTTTAGTACTTTCTTGCTCCTACTCAGCATTTTTTTTTTTTTTTTTTGGGGGGGGGGGGGTACTCTTACTTTTACTTCCTTCCATCCATCCATCCATCTTCTACCACTTACAGTAATCCTTTTCAGGTCGGGGGGTGGTGGTGGAGCCTATCTCAGTGTCTTTGGGCGAGAGGCAGGGTACACCCTGGACAGATCGCCAGTCCATCGCAGGGCCAACACAGAGAGACAGACAACCATTCACTCTGACATTCATACCTAAGGACAATTTAGAATCCCCAGTTGATGCCAGTTAACCTAACCTGCATGTCTTTGGCCTGTGGGAGGAAAGTGGAGTACCCGGAGTAAACCCACGCAGGCATGGGGAGGACATGCAAACTCCACACAGAAGGGTCACCAGTGGTCAGGGGGTGGGATCGATCCCGTGACCGTCTTAAGATAAGCCTTTATTAGTCCCACAACGGGGAAATTCCAGATTCTTACTGTGCTGCCGCAGTGCTAGCCACTGCTCCACCGAGCTGCCCTCTTACTTATGCTTGAGTAATTAATATAATAAAGCTACTTTTATTTTCTACCTACCTCTATTGATAGTTCCTTTATCACCGTCATGATATTGTGATGGAATGCTATATGTAACTCTAGAAAACCTACTAGTAAATTAGAGTCATTGAAATGTTCACGTGTCTCAGTGAGTAACATTATTATATTTTTCTTTAAATGTAGAACTCAGTAATTTAGATATTTTCTATGGCCTCATGGTGAATGTGTAGGGGCCCAGAATTAGAGGGGTGTAAAACTACAGCACATTGTCAGTTTTGGGAGTGGCCATACATGCAGTGACAGGAGAAGCTGTTTTGTGCTGATTAGGTCTTATTTACGCTCTCTGAGACTTTAGGGAATGAATGAGTAATGTAATTCCTCATTGCCCAACCAGGTTTTAGATTTAGATCTGCAAGCTTGGTAATTCCAACTTCACAACATTTGGTGAATGAATCACACACACCCAGGTCTTACTCCAGATGGTATTTCATTTACTTTCACTTCTGTTCGATTCAAGTTTTAGCTCCTGGAAATCTTTCTCAGAGTCAGAATTTCTTTTATAACCATATATAGGTATTTATGGAAATAATGGCAAGATTGTTGACACATGGAAGGACTTGCACAATCCGTGACTGTAATGGAAGGTCAAGCTGGTACCAGTGCAGCACACAGCGGCATGTGAGACACAGCACAGATAAGAGCAGAGATAGACTCAACAAGAGGATATTTGAACCTTTTTCAAGGATCTTGAGACCAGTAGTGAAAATGTTGATGAGTACCAGTTTTTTTTTAAACTCTCAATTAAAGACCTCCGTCCGTGTGGTAAAACAGAGGCTGAGTCTTCAGCATGTGTGTGCATGAAAAATGTCATTTGACAGTGCTGTCTGCCCATATATAGGTTCAACTACATTTCAAAACCAGTCCTGTCAACTGAAATCTTCACTGTAGTTATTTATAGTGGCTTTTTTAGTTGAAAAACAAAAAGTATGATGCAAATGTACTTTTAGACACTACAAGGAAAGATTATGCGTATATTTGTGTTTGTGTTTTCCTTCATGGTCGTAAGCTGAATAAATCTTTTGTAGTTTTGGGTAAAATTTTACAGCAGTTAGACAATCATTAAGTTCATGGTGGTGTGTGAGTGCATCCTGGATGGTCTCTGGGTTAGGATTTATGAGGGCCGTCGAGACTTGATTGTGTTTGGAAGAAAATTGAACCTTGTCTAACAATGTGCCAAATACACATAAATAATACCGAACCTGTTTTTCTGTCATAAATGGTTTGTTAATAGTTGAGAATTCATACTTTTAGGAAATACAGTAACTGTCTCCTAAACATAAGCCATTATAATGTTTAATATCTGCAGTAGAGGGTGTTTGCGTGATAAAAGCCCCATCCCCAAAGGTAGGGCTCACTTAAGATTTAAAGATGTCATCTAAAGGGATCTGAATGACTTTAAAATGAATGTGAAAAATTCAATTCAACTTTATTTATATAGCGCCATTTCACAACAACAGTCATCTCATAGCACTATCAACTGTAGAGGGAACCCCCACAGTTGCAGAAAGACCCCAGCAATCAGGCGATCCCCTGTGAGCAAGCACTTGGCGACAGTGGAGAGGAAAAACTCCCTTTTAACAGGAAGAAACCTCCGGCAGAACCAGGCTCAGGGAGGGGCAGTCATCTGCTGCGACTGGCTGGGGGGTGAGGGGACAGAGAAGATGAAAAGAACAGACATGTCAGTCACAGATCACCCTGGCCCTCTGCCATTGCAAGGTGTTTAGGTTTTGCCGTTGTCATCACTGTATACGTCATGAGCAGGATGTAGCTTCACTGGAGTGAAAGGCAGGAAGACACATGGAGCTATGCTGTAGAAAACGTAGCCTATGTTTCAGTAATGTTTCTGGGAGAATGAGGCTTATTTGGAAGCTAGCACTGGATTATTTACAACTATAGACCACAACTGTGCAGCTGTAGGCTGTCAAAATTACGGGAGAAAGAATGAGAACCATTTACAGATTTCTTGCTGAAACCAATCAGACAGCGAAACTGATCTCAGCACTGAAAAAAGCTGCCCCTTCAACAAACAGAAATTAGCAAAAAACAGTTGAATGCACAATAGCTCTCCTTAATCAAACGTGTGTAGAAATCGGCACACATTTGGGTGTAAATATGATTGAACAAAAAGGTCTACGTGGTATTTATGAAACTGTGTATCTGGTCAGTCTGCTTGACTAAATGTTGTCCATGTTGTCATTTTTAAGCATAGTGTCAAACATAATCTATTATTTATTATTTAGAAGCACTGAAAGACGTCCCAAACACTTGTCTGATGCGTGCTGTGCACACTGGCTTAGCTCAGCTGCAGCTGTCTGTCTTTCAGTAATGAAACGCAAATGCAGATCACCTCGACAAGGCACTTCTGTGCTCAAAGCTGTGTTGTGGTTAATGGATAATTTGTAAGGGATAAATATAATGAGATACTGCACTACATAACAGAAAACTTAGTCAAAGAAATACTTTTTTTTTTACAATATTTTATACAGTGTTCTCACAGGAGCCTTACAGTGCAGATATATAAATACAGTAATAAAACAACAACTGAAAAACCCTGCAGCTCAACTGCAAAAATGTTTCAGAAACTAAATTCAGTTTTATACATTCCATCAAATAACTGCTTTAAAAAAATCTGCTTAAATGTGTTTTAATATTGGCTGCAGTAACATAAATATGGATAAAACATTTAGAATAATAGCAGCCACTTTAGTCTTTAAAGTAAATTGTCAAATCTCTCATCTAAATATAACAAAAGGCAGAGATAGCTCCTGAAAAGTTGCACTGCTCATTATAATTTGATATGATGAAATACAACCATGGATAAAATTGTTGGTACCCCTCTGTTAATGACAGAAAAACCCACAATGATCACAGAAATAACTTGAATCTGACAAAAGTGGTAATAAATAAAAATTCTATGAAAATTAACCAATGAAAATCAGACAACGCTTTTGAATTGTGGTTCAACAGAATTATTTTAAAAAACAAACTCGTGAAACAGGCCTGGACAAAAATGATGGTACCCTTAACTTAATATTTTGTTGCACAACCTTTTGAGGCAATCAATTCAATTCAATTCAGTTCAATTCAACTTTATTTAAATAGCGCCATTTCACAACAACAGTCATCTCATAGCACTATCAACTGAAGGGGGAACCCCCACAGTTGCAGAAAGACCCCAGCAGTCAGGCGATCCCCTGTGAGCAAGCACTTGGCGACGGTGGAGAGGAAAAACTCCCTTTTAACAGGAAGAAACCTCCAGCAGAACCAGGCTCAGGGAGGGGCAGTCATCTGCTGCGACTGGCTGGGGGGTGAGGGGATAGCGAAGATGAAAAGAACAGACATGTAGAGAGCAAACAGCACGATGGGGACTCAATCTATGGGAGAGAACAAACAAATGTTAATGACCAGCAAAAAAATATTTCATTGAGAGTGAGGAAAGGAGTGAGGCCCAGTGCATTACTGGAGGTCCCCCGGCTGACTAAACCTATTATCAGCATAACTAAGGGAGGGTTCAGAAACACATGATCCCTCCCTAATTGTAGGCTATATCAAAAAGGTAGGTTTTAGCCCTATTCTTAAAAACAGATCGAGTCTGACTCCCGAATCCAGATTGTCAGCTGATTCCACAGGAGAGGAGCTTGATAACTGAAGGCTCTGCCTCCCATTGTACTATTGGAGATTCTAGGTATTACAAGTAATCCTGCATTTTGGGAGCGTAGTGCTCTGTTAGGATAATACGGTAGTATCAGATCTTTTAAATAAAAAGGAGCCTGATTGTTTAGAGCTTTGTAAGTAAGAAGAAGGATTTTAAACTTAATTCTAAACTCTATGGGAAGCCAATGAAGGGAGGCCAGAACCGGAGAGATATGATCTCTCTTTCTAGTACCTGTTAAAACTCTTGCTGCAGCATTTTGGATCAGCTGAAGACTTTTTAAAGATGTTTTAGGACAGCCTGATAATAAAGAATTACAATAATCTAATCTCAAGCTAACAAAACTTGAACTGCCGGACTTTATTTTGAGAGACGGACACAGCGGTGAAAAGAGAAGCGGCAGGAGGAAGCGTGGAAGACGTGGAGGTGTGAAATTGCGCCTTAGGAGACGTCAGTTTGGTAACATTCCTCTTCCTTCGATCATTTTTGGGAATGCACAGTCTGTGAGAAACAAGGTGGAGGAAATTCAAGGCAACGTACGTTACCAGAAGGATTTTAAGAACTGCTGCGTCATGGCTTTCACTGAATCTTGGCTTACTGCGCATGATCGAGATGCAGACCTGTGGATTGACGGCTTTGGAGCTCCGCTGCGCTCGGATCGGCAGGAAGAGGTAACTGGGAAGCGTCAGGGGGGCGGCGTATGTTTATACATTAATAAGCAGTACTGCACATCTGTCACGGTCAGAGAGCGCATCTGTACACCCGATGTGGAGCTGCTGTCTGTGTCGCTTCGCCCCTTTTATTTGCCTCGAGAGTTTCCCCAACTTTTCATCACAGTTGTGTACATTCATCCGAGGGCAGACGCTGACTCCGCTTCCAGCACCATCTCTGATGTGGTGCAGCGGCTGCAGTCAATTTCTCCAGAGGCGCCAAACTTCATTCTTGGGGATTTTAACCATGTTTCTTTAAAGAAGACACTTAAAAACTTTCATCAGTATGTCTCCTGCCCAACCAGGCGAAAAAAGACATTGGACCTGTGCTATGGATCCATAGAGAGGGCATATAAATCACTCCCCCTTCTTCCTTTAGGATCATCAGATCACAACTGTGTTCATTTGCTGCCCACATATAAAACTGCTCTCAGAAGAGGCAAGGTGGAGATGAGAGACATTGATGTGTGGACAGAAGATTCAGAGCACAGCCTCCAGGAATGCTTTGACTGTACAGACTGGAAGATGTTCATAATGGCCTGCGGGGATGATTTGGACTCTCTGGCTGAGCTCACATGCTCATACATGGCTTACTGTCAAAATAAGATTGTTCCACGTAAACGTGTCAAAATATACCCCAACAATAAACCATAGGTAACTAAATCAGTTAAATCCTGCTTACAGAGGAAAGCTCTTGCCTTTAAACAGGGGTCTGTTTCTGAGCTACAGGTTGCCACCAAGGAGCTGAAGGCCGAAATTTTAAGAGCAAAACAGAATTATAAATCAGAGTTGGAAAGCAAGATGGCAGCAAATAAACTTGGTTCGGCCTGGGCCAGTATGAAAACTATTGCAGGCCTTCAGAGCGCAGAGCGCAGTAATCGTGTGTTTTTAGATGGTTTTAGTTCAGACACAGAGCTGGCTAATGCTCTTAATTGTTTTTATGGTCGTTTTGACTCCTTTGATTTTAGCACAGAAATCCAAGATTTGAAACAGAAACTCAAAGACAATCAGCACTTTAATATTGAGATGCAGGATGTTAAAAGGGAGTTCCGCGCTGTAAAAGTGAACAAAAGTCAGGGCCCTGATAATATATGTGGACGCCTGGTAAAGTCCTGTGCACATGAACTGAGTCCTATATTTCATTATATTTTCAATAAGTCCTTACAGACACAACATGTGCCTAAGATCTGGAAAGATGCCGTGGTTGTTCCCGTTCCAAAATCCAGCTGTCCTAAAACGGTAAATGACTTTAGACCAGTTGCTTTGACTTCAATTTTAATGAAAATTTTTGAAAAACTGGTCAGATGTGAGGTCCTAAGGCAGACTGAACATGCATTGGATCCTCTGCAGTTTGCCTATAGGCCTCACAGAGGAGTGGAGGATGCCACTGTCACTCTGTTTGACATGCTTTTTAAAGGTGCATTTTTCAGAAAACCTGGTGAAAAAACATCTGAAAGAGGCATAAATTCCACTCTTGGACCAGTTTAGCCTGACAGTCTACCAAAAGAAATAATCAGGTCCAGGAGAGGGGAAATTGATTTTTCTGAATTGTCTAAATATAATATCACGTCATCCGCGTACAAACTGATGAGGGATTCAACTCCTCTGACCTTCAGGCCTACAATATTCGGATTATTTCTTATGCTTAAGGCGAGGAGTTCAAGTGCAACTGCAAAAAGGGCTGGTGATAAAGGGCAGCCCTGCTGAACTGAACGGTGTAGAAAAAAATGGAGTTGACCTGTCACCATTTGTTAACACAGAACACATTGGATTGTCATATATCAATTTCACCCAAGCTATAAAAGAGTCACTGAACCCAATTCTCATTAATGACTCTAACGTATAGGTCCACTCGACCTGATCAAAAGCTTTTTGTGCGTCCAGTGAAAAAATTGCTGCTCCTTTAACTTTACTGTGATCAGCATAAATGGTGTTAAGAAGTTGTCTTACATTAAAAAATGAAAATCTGCCTGGGATGAACCCTGTTTGATCAGGATGGATAATTGATGAAAGATATTTGTTTAGCCGAATAGCCAGCAATTTAGTAATTACCTTCCTACCAAAATTCTGAAGTGAAATGGGTCTGTAACTGGCTGGGTCTGTCTCGTCTTTCCCTTTCTTTAAGATTAATAAGATGTTAGCCTCATTTAATGTTTTAGGTAGGGCCTTGTTTGCCTTTGACTCGTATGTCATTCTAAGTAGAAGAGGAGCAAGAATATCACAAAACTTTTTATAAAATTCACAACCAAAACCATCAGGTCCTGCTGCTTTACCAGATGGAAATGATTTAATGGCAGATTTTATCTCGTCCAATGTGAAATCGGAATCTAAATCTTTCCTAGCTATATCTGTAAGTTTGGGTAATATAAGGGAATCAAAAAAATTATTTAAATCAGAGTGAGAGGGGGAACATTTGGAACTATAAAGTTCACTATAAACTGCTTTAAAACAACTATTTATATCTTTGGGGTTGGTTAATAATGTACCTGTCTTTGATTTAATACAATGAATAAACCTTGATGCTTGAACACCTTTAAGCTGTCGTGCTAGAAGTTTTTCAGGCTTATCTCCCATTTCAAAGTGCTTCTGTTTTAGTTTTAGGAGGAACTTATTTACCTGACCACCCAAGATACAGTTATACTCATATTTGAGTTTCATAATCTTATTAGAAGAAGGAGAAGGAGGATTTTAAACTTAATTCTAAACTCTATGGGAAGCCAATGAAGGGAGGCCAGAACCGGAGAGATATGATCTCTCTTTCTAGTACCTGTTAAAACTCTTGCTGCAGCATTTTGGATCAACTGAAGACTTTTTAGAGATGTTTTAGGACAACCTGATAATAGAGAGTTACAATAATCTAATCTAGAGCTAACAAAAGCGTGGATCAGCATCACTCTGAGATAATATGCTCCTAATCTTGGCAACATTATGCAAATGATAGAAGGCAGTCTTAGAAACGAATTTAATATAAGAGATAAGATAAGATGAGCATTTATTAGTCCCACAATGGGGAAATTCCAGGATTGCAACAGCACAGGGATAGCAACACTCAGAGCAACAATCAGAAGGCAAGAAAAAAACAACATCTAGTAAACATATGTCCATATTACTATAAATGTATATATATAGACACACAGTGCAGAGCATTATGGTTGGTTGGTGAATGTGCAGCAGAAAGTCTAAGCTCTCTCTCCGCGGATGCGGCGGGCCAGCTGGAAGTCTTTGGGCATGATGGTGACCCCCCTAGCGAAGAAGAGACCACCAGGTTTTTCAATATGTGAATTGAAAAACAGATCTTGATCAAAAATAACTCCCAAGGTTCCTCACAGAGCTATTAAGAGAACGAGTAACTGCATCCAAACTAAAAGTTTGATTTGGAAAGGTTTTTTTTTGGACCAACAAGAATGACTTCAGTCTTATCTGAATTTAATAGCAGGAAATTACAAGTCATCCAAGCTTTGATTTCCTTAAGACAGGCATCTAACTTGGGTAATTGATTACTATCATCTGCCTTCATTGACAGGTATAATTGTGTCATCTGCATAACAATGAAAATGTATGTAGTGCTTTCTAATAATGTCGCCTAACAGAAGCATATATAAACTAAAAAGAATAGGGCTTAGCACAGATCTCTGTGGAACTGCATGACTGAGCTTTGAGTTGAAAGAAAACTCATTATTGACATGAACAAACTAGAACCTATCAGATAAATAAGATCTAAACCACTGCAACAAAGTCCAACATAGTGTTCTAATCTATCAAGTAGAATATTATGATTGATAGTATCAAAAGCTGCAGTAAGGTCTAAAAGGACAAGTACAGAAACAAGTCCATTATCAGATGCAATAAGGAGGTCAGTGGTGACTTTTACTAAGGCTGTTTCAGTACTATGATTGATTCTAAACCCAGACTGAAACTCTTCAAATAAACCATTTCCCTGCAAGTGGTCAAATAATTGCGTAGCAACAACTCTAAGATTTTTGAAATGAAAGGGAGATTAGAGATTGGTCTATAGTTAGCTAAAACTCCTGGATCCAGCGTTGGCTTTTTGAGTAAAGGTTTAATTACAGCAGTTTTAAAAGCCTGTGGTACAGACATGTTAACTGAAAAAATGGGATTTTTGGCAGAGTGTCACTTCAATTCATTGACATTATTTTATACTTTTTTTTTCCACAATATCTTTATTGAACCTTTTTTTTTTTTAACAAACATGATACAAACAATCAAACACTAACACTAAAGTACTACAAAAAAAAAAAAAAAAAAAAAGAAAAAAGGATGCACTAAAAACACCAACAACCACCAGCAAAATCAAATCTTCAACAATGCTCCTCTGTTTAGTCTAGACAATCCAATACATAAGTATACATATTATGTTCACCAGTTTGGAATTTACAAGGTCCACACACATCATTCACCTTCTTCTTCAAAAGTTATGTTTAAATTTTTTACATAATCAATAAAAGGTCTCCATATATTCTCAAACACAATTTCCTTTGATTTCAGTATATATGTTATTCTTTCTAATGGAAGGTTTGTTAACATCTGTCTTAACCACTGAGTCACATCTGGTCTATGAGTCTTTTTCCATAATAGTGCAATACATTTTTTGGCATTAAGCAAACTGAGGTCTATGAATGTTCTTTCACTTTTATTAAAATTATGCTTTTCTGGGTACAGACCCAACAAAAACAATTTAGGATTCAATATGA
The DNA here is from genome assembly GCA_020510985.1 of Pholidichthys leucotaenia. Lineage (NCBI taxonomy): Eukaryota > Metazoa > Chordata > Actinopteri > Cichliformes > Pholidichthyidae > Pholidichthys > Pholidichthys leucotaenia. The sequence goes on from CM035837.1 coordinate 144,130,439, forward strand.
TTTGTTTTGAGATTATTTTTTCAATTGTTACCCTCACCTCTTCCCAAAACATTCTTATTAATCTACATTCCCATACACAATGAAATAGAGTTCCTTTACTTTCCATGCATTTTGTGCATGTATCTGGTATATTTTTGTTATATTTATTTAACTCCTCCAGTGTAACATACATCCGCATTAACCATTTGAAATGTATCAATTTAAGGCGTACATTTATTGATTTGGTTTGAGCTTCTGTACAAGCCAATTCCCATTGTTCCTCTGAAATTTCAGTTTGCAGATCTTCTTTCCAGTAGTTTAATCTTTTCAGTGAATTTTCACTTGAAGATAGTGTCAATGAGTTATAAAACTCTGAAATAATACCCTTTCTTTTACTGTCTTTCATCATCATTTTTTCCAAGGATGAATAAATAGGTCGAGTGAGAGCTTTATTTTGATTTGATCGAATAAAGTTTCTAAGTTGAAGATATTTAAAAAAATGTGTTCTATTGAGATTAAATTTGATCCTCAGCTCTTCAAAAGACATTATGTTATCTGCACATGGCAAATATAAATCCTGAATCTTTTGTATCCCTTTTAAATTCCATACTTTAAATACAGCGTCCGCTCTCCCTGGTTTAAAATATTGATTACCCCATATTGGACTAAATTGTGACAGTAACTGTGGTTCTTTTAAATAGTTTTTAGCTTCACACCATATTTTGATCATATGCTTTACAAATGGATTTTTAACTTGTTTTTGTAATTTTTTTGCCGAATCTGAGTATATGAATATGGGAAGAGGTAAAGGTAAATTGTATGATTCCATTTCAGTCCAGTGAGGGAGATCATTTGATGAAAAATAATATGTCATAGACCTCAGTTGTGCCGACCAATAATACAACATAAAATTTGGACATTTCAGACCTCCACGATCAAATGGTAAATATAATAAAGACAGACGTAATCTAGCCCTCCTGTTGTTCCATATAAATTCCACTAACTTTTTTTTTATTCTTGAGAATAAATCTAAAGGTGGTGATAAGGGAATGTATTGAAATAAATAAAGTATTTTAGGTAAAATATTACTTTTAAGTATATTGATTCTCCCGATCATCGAGATTGGTAGTGACATCCATCTCTGAGTTAACTCATTGATATCTGTCATTAAGGCTTCATAGTTGACACTGGCGACTGATTCTAGCTTAGGCACAATTTGGATTCCTAAATATTTAAACTGATTTACAACATTGAATTGATTTACCTCAGGGGCTGGGTAATTTCTCTGGGTCTCATTTAGCATTAATATTGAAGATTTAGTTTTATTTATTTTATATCCTGATATTTCCCCAAAATTCTTTATTAAATTCAACAAGGTTGGAATTGATTTTTTTAGATTCGACATAAACAAAATTATGTCATCGGCGTACAGGGAGATTTTATGTTCTGTTGGTCCAACTTTAATTCCATATATTTGTGAATGTAAACGTATCGCTATCGCTAAAGGTTCAATTGCCATAGTAAACAGTAAAGGTGAAAGTGGACAGCCTTGTCGACATCCTCTATTGATTTTTATTGGTTTTGAAATATTGTTATTTGTTAGGATTTCTGCTGTAGCATTATTGTATATTATTTGAACCCATTTTATGAAATTATTTCCAAGTCCAAACCTTTGTAGGACTTCAAAAAGAAAGGGCCATTCAACTCTATCAAAGGCCTTTTCGGCGTCCAGTGATAGGAGAGCTGTATCCGGTGCTTCTTTATTAAAATAAATAATATTAAATAGTCTTCTTACATTATGGAAGCCTTGTCTTCCCTTTATAAAGCCATTCTGATCTCGATTAATAATATTTGGTAAAATTTCTTGTATTCGTCTTGCTAAAATTTTACAGATTATCTTAAGGTCGGCGTTTAATAGGCTTATTGGTCTCATATTTTCACATTTATTAGAGGGCTTACCTGGTTTTGGCAGCAGTATAATTAAGGCATTATTTATGTATGATGGTAAATTATTATTTTGAAATGCTTCTAAAACCATTTCCAAAAAAGGTTTTATTAATTTATTCTTAAATTTCTTATAAAGGTCAACTGGAAGACCATCTGGTCCTGCACTTTTTCCTGATTTCATATTATCAATGGCTAGCCCAACTTCTTCTTGACTAATTTTAGACTCCAATATCTCCCTGTTTTCATTTGGAATACACGGTATAGATAGTTCGTTCAAAAACCCATTTAGTTTTGTTAAATCAAATTCATTTTTAGTATCATATAATTTTTCATAGTAATCTCTAAAGGCTCTGTTAATTTCTAAAGGATCTATAACTACCTGTCCATTACTTATAATACAATTATATATAATACCAATTATAATATAATTGGTGTTTTAATTTCTAATTGTTTAATCTGCCATGCCAATAATTTTCCTGATTTTTCACCTTGTTCATAAAAAGATTGTTTCAATCTTAGAAGACTCGAGGCAGCTCTATTCGCTGATTTTTTGTCGTATTCAGCTCTCAAAATCAGTAATTCATTCTCCAACCTTGGATCACTTCCTGCATACACTTTTTCCTGAAGACTTTTCATTTTATGTTCCAATTTAGCTCTCTCCTCTCGAGTCTTCTTAGATTTTGATCCTGTATAACTAATAATATGTCCCCTAATAAAAGCTTTGAAAGCTTCCCACTTTACACATGCTGATGTTTGTGTAGTATTGATGTCAAAGTACTCGTCTATCTGTTTTTCTATATACTTGACAAATTCCTCATCCTGAAGCCATTTATGCTGAAATTGCCATCTACCTGCTTCCTTTGTCAATTTTTTATCTACATATATTAGACAACAGGGTGCATGATCAGAGATCACGATGTTATCATAAAAGCAGTTTTGAATCTTGGATCTTAATTCTGTGGAAATCAAAAAATAATCTACGTGAGAATGTCTTGTAGGTACTGGAATAACAAGAATAGGCTTTAACTTGTGGTTTCATTTCTCTCCATATATCTAACAATCTCAATTCTTTCATAAAATGATTAATAGTCATCCTACATCCATTGTGCGTACAATCCAGTCCTGTTGATCTATCTATACCTGGATTCAATGTACAATTAAAATCCCCTGCTATTATATGTTGCCCTGTAAGTGATGATAAAATAAGAAATAAATTAGCAAAGAACTTTTGATCATCTATATTGGGACCATATAAGTTCACAAGATTTATATTTTCTAATAGCAAAGAACCTTGAATGATTACATATCTTCCAAGTTTGTCTCCAATTACATTTTTCACTTGAAAAGGGACTGATTTATGTATGAGAGTCATAACTCCCCTGGCCCGGGATGAAAATGATGAGGTGAATACACTTCCTTGCCATCTACTCCTAATTCTTTTTATATCCTCCTCTATTAGATGAGTTTCTTGTAAAAACACAATTTTTGAACCCATGTCTTTTATTTTATTCATAACTTGTTTAAGTTTTTTTAAATTTTGTAGACCTCTGCAATTCCATGAAGTTAAATTAAGATTAACACTTTGGTTTATGATCAATAGAGAGTTTGGGATTACCTTGCAGTGTAAACATGCTCATACAGAGAAGCAAAAACATGAGTGGTTGAACATTCATCCTACAAACTACACACAAACAAATTCCCCCTTCCCACACTTGTGGCGAACCCCCCAAAATCAAAAGAAAAATTCCGTCTCCCGATATAGCCATCGACCGTTCCACATCCACGGGGAACAGCCTAAGCCACTCCTTCTTCATCCTCCCAATCACCCTAACTCTACTGCTTTTAATGACGTAACATTAACTCTCCTCTGTAGTTTTCCAACTTAACTCCAAAATTTTTAACAACTTTGTACATCATAGTTTTTTTTTTTTTTTTTTTTTTTTAATATATAATACAATCTATATTTTGTAAACTTGCTGTTTACTTCAAGTCAGTCAGATGCCTGTGCAAATGCTTAATTATTCTACCTTATATTTTGTTCATGCTTAGCTCCCACCAGTCTCTTCTTCTTCTTTGATCTTCTTGATGAACTCCTGCGCCTCCTCTGGGGTCTTGAAGATGTGGGTTCTGCCCTCATACGTGGTCAACAGTCTCGCAGGATAGATTACACCATGACGAATCCCAAGGTTGCGCAGCTCCTTACGTATGGGATCAAACTGCTTCCTCAATTGTTGGATTCCTGTGGCCAAATCTGGGTAGAACCGTACCTGCTGATCCTGGTGTTTAATCTCTCCTTTAGCTCGTGCAGCGTTGAAGATCTTCATCCTGTCTCTGTTGCTAAGAAACTTCATAATTAAGGTCCTCGGCGGTCCCTTATCTCTCCGTGGGCCAATACGATGTGCTTTTTCCAGAACCACTGCTGATTGCAACTCCTCGCTGCCCAGCACCTCCGGAATCCACTTTTCCAGGAAGGAATATACGTCCCGACCTTCTGATTCCTCTGGAAGACCCACCAGCCTCAAGTTATTCTGTCTCGACCGAGATTCCAAATCCAAAATATTATCTTCTAGACATTTATTTTTTTTTTTCCAAAGTGCGCACCTTTAATTGAAGACGGGTGACGTCATCTTCAGCACTAGCGAGACGGAGCTCCATCTGCGCCGTTCGTTCTACACAGTCACCCAATTCCTTTCTTATTCCTTCCAACGCTGTCATAATCCCATCAAATCTAGAGGAAAAGTCCGCTCTCATTGAACTCATGGCAGCCATCAGCGCATCTGCGCCACTCCCCGCAGATATCGCACCGTTGCCAGCTTCCTCCGCCATATATGGAGTTTTATTTGCTGCGTCACAGACCTGAAAGTCCGTTAATTTGGACTGTTTCGGCGGCTCGCTTTTTCCTTTACCTGGTTTTCCAGCCTTAGGCTTCGCCGACATATCCTCGCCCAAACGCTGGGATACGTTCTGTCCCAAATGAGAGAGTTATTTGCCGATTTTTTTCTCCAGGAGCAGAGCAGAGTGAAACACGTCCGTCTTACGTGGCAGCCATAACCGGAAGTCCATTATTTTATACTTTGATTTAAGTTATGATTCTAAATGTATTTCTATGGTATCCTAATAAGTTTGATTGGATAGTGATGCAATTGTTTACATTACGTATGTAGCATTACAGTGTCAGTTGTGCAAATCTTCAATTTTCATGAATGTGGACTCCCTTATTCACAGGCGTAATTCATCATATTTACACAGGCTGTGTACACAGTTTTGTAGAAAATATGCACTTTTGTTGAACATGGCTTATACTAGCAACGTATGAGGAATTTACTGCTACTAACATGTTCTTCCATGAGGCCCTATGTCACTTGTTAATTAGCTTCATTCTTTATCACACTATAGTTCAAAATATGTTAATATAAAATATTTTAGATATATTTTAATATATTTAATATATAAATATAAAATATGTTAATTAACAAAATATGTTAACTATGTTAATTAATTAAAAGTGCTTGCTCACGGGATCGTCTGATTGCTGGGTTTTTCAGAGACTGTGGGGTTTTCTTCTGCACTGTGGCGCCACGAGACGGCTTCTGTTGTGATGCGGCGCAGTATAAATAAAGCTGAATTGAATTAATTTTGATTTGATGGTAGACTGTCACTTGAAGTATGTTACGCTAATAGATTTGATGTGCAAGTTGTGTTTGAGTGTATGATTTTCCACATGTACACTGAAATAGTTTTTTTTTAAAATTCATGTCTAAAACAGCATGGACAGTTACAAGATTTATGCGAAGTATGTACATGACCACATCCCCTTCTCTGCTGTGTGAAAACTGCCTTTCGATACTGTTATAAATTGACTTCCTCTGTCCACAGTGCAACACTTGTTCAATTCAATTCAATTCAATTCAATTCAATTCAACTTTATTTATATAGCGCCATTTCACAACAACAGTCATCTCATAGCACTAGCAACTGTAGGGGGACTGTTCAGGGAAATAAGACTCTGGATAATAAAGGGGGAAAAAACATGATTTTTTTTTTAATTGCACCTGCTATTAAAATGTTTCTACTCTGCAGGTTATCACAAAGTATTTAGTTATGCACATTATCTGAAGGTTTTGATCAGGTAAAGAACAGGACAACCTTGACCGTGAGAAAAGCTGCTTTCTCAACTCTTCTTTTGCCTAACATGTGGCCAGTGTCATGTGATTTCACGATGTTATACTAGTTACACGAGCTGTGAGTGGTTTTCTTTTGATGGCATTACCTATGTGTGTCAGAAGTGAAATGCATCATCAGACTTTCAACCTCATTTTTTTTTACATTGGCCTTTGACGCCTTTTTATTGCTGCTTAGTCATCAATAGGACTTGTGAAATTATGATTTTTTGGTTTGTTTGTTGCGTTAAAGGGGGAATTGAGAACAAATTGTTGCACAGTCATGTCTCATGTTGTTTTTACATTTGTCACGAGCTGAGCTCTGGTAGTTCCCCAGGCTCAGTCTTGTGGCTTTTCTCTGTATTTCTATTTATTTGTTGTATTTTTTGTGCCTTTTGGTTTTTGTTATCCCTGCATGTTTTCTATTTTCCATTTTATGTCGTAGTTCTACTATTTTCTGATTCTGTATTATTGGTACCTGTTTCTCAGTCGCACTTGTTTATAATTTATTCCACTTCTTATTATTCTAGGTTGACAGCTGTCAGGGCATTTCCTGATTGGTGCTCCGTGTGGGCGTAGCCCTGTCAGCCGATGTGCTCTTACCTCATTACTTCCAGCTGATCCCAATCACCATTTATTGGGACCATTTACCTTTTGCTCACTCATGTGAACCCACACCTGTCACTACTTATGTAATGATTTTTTAACCCTATTTAAGGAGAGTTACTTTCATTATCATTTGCCGCTGTCTTGGGTTTCATTCTCTTTGTCTCCACCAGAGCCCTGCCTTGCTCTGGTGCGCAAATCTGTAAATTTTTCACTCCGTTTGTTCCTATGTGTTATGAGCATCGTGTTAAACTTTTATTGCTTTTTTAAATAAATTACCCAAACTCACAGTTAAGTGCGTGGGTCTCATTTTCCTGTCCCAAAGGGCATTCATGACAGAAGACAGTGGCCAGTAGAGACCCAGCTGCTGTGAGTTTGCGGATTTTTGTTTTTTTTTTTTTTCCACAATATCTTTATTGAACCTTTTTTTTTTTTTTTTTTAACAAACATGATACAAACAATCAAACACTAACACTAAAGTACTACAAAAAAAAAAAATGCACTAAAAACACCAACAACCACCAACAAAATCAAGTCTTCAACAATGCTCCTCTGTTTAGTCTAGACAATCCAATACATAAGTATACATATTATGTTCACCAGTTTGGAATTTACAAGGTCCACACACATCATTCACCTTCTTCTTCAAGAGTTATGTTTAAATTTTTTACATAATCAATAAAAGGTCTCCATATATTCTCAAACACAATTTCCTTTGATTTTAGTATATATGTTATTCTTTCTAATGGAAGGTTTGTTAACATCTGTCTTAACCACTGAGTCACATCTGGTCTATGAGTCTTTTTCCATAATAGTGCAATACATTTTTTGGCATTAAGCAAACTGAGGTCTATGAATGTTCTTTCACTTTTATTAAAATTATGCTTTTCTGGGTACAGACCCAACAAAAACAGTTTAGGATTCAATATGATTTGTTTTGAGATTATTTTTTCAATTGTTACCCTCACCTCTTCCCAAAACATTCTTATTAATCTACATTCCCATAAACAATGAAATAGGGTTCCTTTACTTTCCATGCATTTTGTGCATGTATCTGGTATATTTTTGTTATATCTATTTAACTCCTCCGGTGTAACATACATCCGCATTAACCATTTGAAATGTATCAATTTAAGGCGTGCATTTATTGATTTGGTTTGAGCTTCTGTACAAGCCAATTCCCATTGTTCCTCTGAAATTTCAATTTGCAGATCTTCTTTCCAGTAGTTTAATCTTTTCAGTGAATTTTCACTTGAAGATAGTGTCAGTGAGTTATAAAACTCTGAAATAATACCCTTTCTTTTACTATCTTTCATCATCATTTTTTCCAAGGATGAATAAATAGGTCGAGTGAGAGCTTTATTTTGATTTGATCGAATAAAGTTTCTAAGTTGAAGATATTTAAAAAAATGTGTTCTATTGAGATTAAATTTGATCCTCAGCTCTTCAAAAGACATTATGTTGTCTGCACATGGCAAATATAAATCCTGAATCTTTTGTATCCCTTTTAAATTCCATACTTTAAATACAGCGTCCGCTCTCCCTGGTTTAAAATATTGATTACCCCATATTGGACTAAATTGTGACAATAACTGTGGTTCTTTTAAATAGTTTTTAGCTTCACACCATATTTTGATCATATGCTTTACAAATGGATTTTTAACTTGTTTTTGTAATTTTTTTGCCGAATCTGAGTATATGAATATGGGAAGAGGTAAAGGTAAATTGTATGATTCCATTTCAGTCCAGTGAGGGAGATCATTTGATGAAAAATAATATGTCATAGACCTCAGTTGTGCCGACCAATAATACAACATAAAATTTGGACATTTCAGACCTCCACGATCAAATGGTAAATATAATAAAGACAAACGTAATCTAGCCCTCCTGTTGTTCCATATAAATTCCACTAACTTTTTTTTTATTCTTGAGAATAGATCTAAAGGTGGTGATAAGGGAATGTATTGAAATAAATAAAGTATTTTAGGTAAAATATTACTTTTAAGTATATTGATTCTCCCGATCATCGACATTGGTAGTGACATCCATCTCTGAGTTAACTCATTGATATCTGACATTAAGGCTTCATAGTTGACACTGGCGACTGATTCTAGCTTAGGCATAATTTGGATTCCTAAATATTTAAACTGATTTACAACATTGAATTGATTTACCTCAGGGGCTGGGTAATTTCTCTGGGTCTCATTTAGCATTAATATTGAAGATTTAGTTTTATTTATTTTATATCCTGATATTTCCCCAAAATTCTTTATTAAATTCAACAAGGTTGGAATTGATTTTTTTAGATTCGACATAAACAAAATTATGTCATCGGCGTACAGGGAGATTTTATGTTCTGTTGGTCCAACTTTAATTCCATATATTTGTGAATGTAAACGTATCGCTATCGCTAAAGGTTCAATTGCCATAGTAAACAGTAAAGGTGAAAGTGGACAGCCTTGTCGACATCCTCTATTGATTTTTATTGGTTTTGAAATATTGTTATTTGTTAGGATTTCTGCTGTAGCATTATTGTATATTATTTGAACCCATTTTATGAAATTATTTCCAAGTCCAAACCTTTGTAGGACTTCAAAAAGAAAGGGCCATTCAACTCTATCAAAGGCCTTTTCGGCGTCCAGTGATAGGAGAGCTGTATCCGGTGCTTCTTTATTAAAATAAATAATATTAAATAGTCTTCTTACATTATGGAAGCCTTGTCTTCCCTTTATAAAGCCATTCTGATCTCGATTAATAATATTTGGTAAAATTTCTTGTATTCGTCTTGCTAAAATTTTACAGATTATCTTAAGGTCGGCGTTTAATAGGCTTATTGGTCTCATATTTTCACATTTATTAGAGGGCTTACCTGGTTTTGGCAGCAGTATAATTAAGGCATTATTTATGTATGATGGTAAATTATTATTTTGAAATGCTTCTAAAACCATTTCCAAAAAAGGTTTTATTAATTTATTCTTAAATTTCTTATAAAGGTCAACTGGAAGACCATCTGGTCCTGCACTTTTTCCTGATTTCATATTATCAATGGCTAGCCCAACTTCTTCTTGACTAATTTTAGACTCCAATATCTCCCTGTTTTCATTTGGAATACACGGTATAGATAGTTCGTTCAAAAACCCATTTAGTTTTGTTAAATCAAATTCATTTTTAGTATCATATAATTTTTCATAGTAATCTCTAAAGGCTCTGTTAATTTCTAAAGGATCTATAACTACCTGTCCATTACTTATAATACAATTATATATAATACCAATTATAATATAATTGGTGTTTTAATTTCTAATTGTTTAATCTGCCATGCCAATAATTTTCCTGATTTTTCACCTTGTTCATAAAAAGATTGTTTCAATCTTAGAAGACTCGAGGCAGCTCTATTCGCTGATTTTTTGTCGTATTCAGCTCTCAAAATCAGTAATTCATTCTCCAACCTTGGATCACTTCCTGCATACACTTTTTCCTGAAGACTTTTCATTTTATGTTCCAATTTAGCTCTCTCCTCTCGAGTCTTCTTAGATTTTGATCCTGTATAACTAATAATATGTCCCCTAATAAAAGCTTTGAAAGCTTCCCACTTTACACATGCTGATGTTTGTGTAGTATTGATGTCAAAGTACTCGTCTATCTGTTTTTCTATATACTTGACAAATTCCTCATCCTGAAGCCATTTATGCTGAAATTGCCATCTACCTGCTTCCTTTGTCAATTTTTTATCTACATATATTAGACAACAGGGTGCATGATCAGAGATCACGATGTTATCATAAAAGCAGTTTTGAATCTTGGATCTTAATTCTGTGGAAATCAAAAAATAATCTACGTGAGAATGTCTTGTAGGTACTGGAATAACAAGAATAGGCTTTAACTTGTGGTTTCATTTCTCTCCATATATCTAACAATCTCAATTCTTTCATAAAATGATTAATAGTCATCCTACATCCATTGTGCGTACAATCCAGTCCTGTTGATCTATCTATACCTGGATTCAATGTACAATTAAAATCCCCTGCTATTATATGTTGCCCTGTAAGTGATGATAAAATAAGAAATAAATTAGCAAAGAACTTTTGATCATCTATATTGGGACCATATAAGTTCACAAGATTTATATTTTCTAATAGCAAAGAACCTTGAATGATTACATATCTTCCAAGTTTGTCTCCAATTACATTTTTCACTTGAAAAGGGACTGATTTATGTATGAGAGTCATAACTCCCCTGGCCCGGGATGAAAATGATGAGGTGAATACACTTCCTTGCCATCTACTCCTAATTCTTTTTATATCCTCCTCTATTAGATGAGTTTCTTGTAAAAACACAATTTTTGAACCCATGTCTTTTATTTTATTCATAACTTGTTTAAGTTTTTTTAAATTTTGTAGACCTCTGCAATTCCATGAAGTTAAATTAAGATTAACACTTTGGTTTATGATCAATAGAGAGTTTGGGATTACCTTGCAGTGTAAACATGCTCATACAGAGAAGCAAAAACATGAGTGGTTGAACATTCATCCTACAAACTACACACAAACAAATTCCCCCTTCCCACACTTGTGGCGAACCCCCCAAAATCAAAAGAAAAATTCCGTCTCCCGATATAGCCATCGACCGTTCCACATCCACGGGGAACAGCCTAAGCCACTCCTTCTTCATCCTCCCAATCACCCTAACTCTACTGCTTTTAATGACGTAACATTAACTCTCCTCTGTAGTTTTCCAACTTAACTCCAAAATTTTTAACAACTTTGTACATCATAGTTTTTTTTTTTTTTTTTTTTTTAATATATAATACAATCTATATTTTGTAAACTTGCTGTTTACTTCAAGTCAGTCAGATGCCTGTGCAAATGCTTAATTATTCTACCTTATATTTTGTTCATGCTTAGCTCCCACCAGTCTCTTCTTCTTCTTTGATCTTCTTGATGAACTCCTGCGCCTCCTCTGGGGTCTTGAAGATGTGGGTTCTGCCCTCATACGTGGTCAACAGTCTCGCAGGATAGATTACACCATGACGAATCCCAAGGTTGCGCAGCTCCTTACGTATGGGATCAAACTGCTTCCTCAATTGTTGGATTCCTGTGGCCAAATCTGGGTAGAACCGTACCTGCTGATCCTGGTGTTTAATCTCTCCTTTAGCTCGTGCAGCGTTGAAGATCTTCATCCTGTCTCTGTTGCTAAGAAACTTCATAATTAAGGTCCTCGGCGGTCCCTTATCTCTCCGTGGGCCAATACGATGTGCTTTTTCCAGAACCACTGCTGATTGCAACTCCTCGCTGCCCAGCACCTCCGGAATCCACTTTTCCAGGAAGGAATATACGTCCCGACCTTCTGATTCCTCTGGAAGACCCACCAGCCTCAAGTTATTCTGTCTCGACCGAGATTCCAAATCCAAAATATTATCTTCTAGACATTTATTTTTTTTTTTCCAAAGTGCGCACCTTTAATTGAAGACGGGTGACGTCATCTTCAGCACTAGCGAGACGGAGCTCCATCTGCGCCGTTCGTTCTACACAGTCACCCAATTCCTTTCTTATTCCTTCCAACGCTGTCATAATCCCATCAAATCTAGAGGAAAAGTCCGCTCTCATTGAACTCATGGCAGCCATCAGCGCATCTGCGCCACTCCCCGCAGATATCGCACCGTTGCCAGCTTCCTCCGCCATATATGGAGTTTTATTTGCTGCGTCACAGACCTGAAAGTCCGTTAATTTGGACTGTTTCGGCGGCTCGCTTTTTCCTTTACCTGGTTTTCCAGCCTTAGGCTTCGCCGACATATCCTCGCCCAAACGCTGGGATACGTTCTGTCCCAAATGAGAGAGTTATTTGCCGATTTTTTTCTCCAGGAGCAGAGCAGAGTGAAACACGTCCGTCTTACGTGGCAGCCATAACCGGAAGTCCATTATTTTATACTTTGATTTAAGTTATGATTCTAAATGTATTTCTATGGTATCCTAATAAGTTTGATTGGATAGTGATGCAATTGTTTACATTACGTATGTAGCATTACAGTGTCAGTTGTGCAAATCTTCAATTTTCATGAATGTGGACTCCCTTATTCACAGGCGTAATTCATCATATTTACACAGGCTGTGTACACAGTTTTGTAGAAAATATGCACTTTTGTTGAACATGGCTTATACTAGCAACGTATGAGGAATTTACTGCTACTAACATGTTCTTCCATGAGGCCCTATGTCACTTGTTAATTAGCTTCATTCTTTATCACACTATAGTTCAAAATATGTTAATATAAAATATTTTAGATATATTTTAATATATTTAATATATAAATATAAAATATGTTAATTAACAAAATATGTTAACTATGTTAATTAATTAAAAGTGCTTGCTCACGGGATCGTCTGATTGCTGGGTTTTTCAGAGACTGTGGGGTTTTCTTCTGCACTGTGGCGCCACGAGACGGCTTCTGTTGTGATGCGGCGCAGTATAAATAAAGCTGAATTGAATTAATTTTGATTTGATGGTAGACTGTCACTTGAAGTATGTTACGCTAATAGATTTGATGTGCAAGTTGTGTTTGAGTGTATGATTTTCCACATGTACACTGAAATAGTTTTTTTTTAAAATTCATGTCTAAAACAGCATGGACAGTTACAAGATTTATGCGAAGTATGTACATGACCACATCCCCTTCTCTGCTGTGTGAAAACTGCCTTTCGATACTGTTATAAATTGACTTCCTCTGTCCACAGTGCAACACTTGTTCAATTCAATTCAATTCAATTCAATTCAATTCAACTTTATTTATATAGCGCCATTTCACAACAACAGTCATCTCATAGCACTAGCAACTGTAGGGGGACTGTTCAGGGAAATAAGACTCTGGATAATAAAGGGGGAAAAAACATGATTTTTTTTTTAATTGCACCTGCTATTAAAATGTTTCTACTCTGCAGGTTATCACAAAGTATTTAGTTATGCACATTATCTGAAGGTTTTGATCAGGTAAAGAACAGGACAACCTTGACCGTGAGAAAAGCTGCTTTCTCAACTCTTCTTTTGCCTAACATGTGGCCAGTGTCATGTGATTTCACGATGTTATACTAGTTACACGAGCTGTGAGTGGTTTTCTTTTGATGGCATTACCTATGTGTGTCAGAAGTGAAATGCATCATCAGACTTTCAACCTCATTTTTTTTTACATTGGCCTTTGACGCCTTTTTATTGCTGCTTAGTCATCAATAGGACTTGTGAAATTATGATTTTTTGGTTTGTTTGTTGCGTTAAAGGGGGAATTGAGAACAAATTGTTGCACAGTCATGTCTCATGTTGTTTTTACATTTGTCACGAGCTGAGCTCTGGTAGTTCCCCAGGCTCAGTCTTGTGGCTTTTCTCTGTATTTCTATTTATTTGTTGTATTTTTTGTGCCTTTTGGTTTTTGTTATCCCTGCATGTTTTCTATTTTCCATTTTATGTCGTAGTTCTACTATTTTCTGATTCTGTATTATTGGTACCTGTTTCTCAGTCGCACTTGTTTATAATTTATTCCACTTCTTATTATTCTAGGTTGACAGCTGTCAGGGCATTTCCTGATTGGTGCTCCGTGTGGGCGTAGCCCTGTCAGCCGATGTGCTCTTACCTCATTACTTCCAGCTGATCCCAATCACCATTTATTGGGACCATTTACCTTTTGCTCACTCATGTGAACCCACACCTGTCACTACTTATGTAATGATTTTTTAACCCTATTTAAGGAGAGTTACTTTCATTATCATTTGCCGCTGTCTTGGGTTTCATTCTCTTTGTCTCCACCAGAGCCCTGCCTTGCTCTGGTGCGCAAATCTGTAAATTTTTCACTCCGTTTGTTCCTATGTGTTATGAGCATCGTGTTAAACTTTTATTGCTTTTTTAAATAAATTACCCAAACTCACAGTTAAGTGCGTGGGTCTCATTTTCCTGTCCCAAAGGGCATTCATGACAGAAGACAGTGGCCAGTAGAGACCCAGCTGCTGTGAGTTTGCGGATTTTTTTTTTTTTTTTTTTTTCCACAATATCTTTATTGAACCTTTTTTTTTTTTTTTTTTAACAAACATGATACAAACAATCAAACACTAACACTAAAGTACTACAAAAAAAAAAAATGCACTAAAAACACCAACAACCACCAACAAAATCAAGTCTTCAACAATGCTCCTCTGTTTAGTCTAGACAATCCAATACATAAGTATACATATTATGTTCACCAGTTTGGAATTTACAAGGTCCACACACATCATTCACCTTCTTCTTCAAGAGTTATGTTTAAATTTTTTACATAATCAATAAAAGGTCTCCATATATTCTCAAACACAATTTCCTTTGATTTTAGTATATATGTTATTCTTTCTAATGGAAGGTTTGTTAACATCTGTCTTAACCACTGAGTCACATCTGGTCTATGAGTCTTTTTCCATAATAGTGCAATACATTTTTTGGCATTAAGCAAACTGAGGTCTATGAATGTTCTTTCACTTTTATTAAAATTATGCTTTTCTGGGTACAGACCCAACAAAAACAGTTTAGGATTCAATATGATTTGTTTTGAGATTATTTTTTCAATTGTTACCCTCACCTCTTCCCAAAACATTCTTATTAATCTACATTCCCATAAACAATGAAATAGGGTTCCTTTACTTTCCATGCATTTTGTGCATGTATCTGGTATATTTTTGTTATATCTATTTAACTCCTCCGGTGTAACATACATCCGCATTAACCATTTGAAATGTATCAATTTAAGGCGTGCATTTATTGATTTGGTTTGAGCTTCTGTACAAGCCAATTCCCATTGTTCCTCTGAAATTTCAATTTGCAGATCTTCTTTCCAGTAGTTTAATCTTTTCAGTGAATTTTCACTTGAAGATAGTGTCAGTGAGTTATAAAACTCTGAAATAATACCCTTTCTTTTACTATCTTTCATCATCATTTTTTCCAAGGATGAATAAATAGGTCGAGTGAGAGCTTTATTTTGATTTGATCGAATAAAGTTTCTAAGTTGAAGATATTTAAAAAAATGTGTTCTATTGAGATTAAATTTGATCCTCAGCTCTTCAAAAGACATTATGTTGTCTGCACATGGCAAATATAAATCCTGAATCTTTTGTATCCCTTTTAAATTCCATACTTTAAATACAGCGTCCGCTCTCCCTGGTTTAAAATATTGATTACCCCATATTGGACTAAATTGTGACAATAACTGTGGTTCTTTTAAATAGTTTTTAGCTTCACACCATATTTTGATCATATGCTTTACAAATGGATTTTTAACTTGTTTTTGTAATTTTTTTGCCGAATCTGAGTATATGAATATGGGAAGAGGTAAAGGTAAATTGTATGATTCCATTTCAGTCCAGTGAGGGAGATCATTTGATGAAAAATAATATGTCATAGACCTCAGTTGTGCCGACCAATAATACAACATAAAATTTGGACATTTCAGACCTCCACGATCAAATGGTAAATATAATAAAGACAAACGTAATCTAGCCCTCCTGTTGTTCCATATAAATTCCACTAACTTTTTTTTTATTCTTGAGAATAGATCTAAAGGTGGTGATAAGGGAATGTATTGAAATAAATAAAGTATTTTAGGTAAAATATTACTTTTAAGTATATTGATTCTCCCGATCATCGACATTGGTAGTGACATCCATCTCTGAGTTAACTCATTGATATCTGACATTAAGGCTTCATAGTTGACACTGGCGACTGATTCTAGCTTAGGCATAATTTGGATTCCTAAATATTTAAACTGATTTACAACATTGAATTGATTTACCTCAGGGGCTGGGTAATTTCTCTGGGTCTCATTTAGCATTAATATTGAAGATTTAGTTTTATTTATTTTATATCCTGATATTTCCCCAAAATTCTTTATTAAATTCAACAAGGTTGGAATTGATTTTTTTAGATTCGACATAAACAAAATTATGTCATCGGCGTACAGGGAGATTTTATGTTCTGTTGGTCCAACTTTAATTCCATATATTTGTGAATGTAAACGTATCGCTATCGCTAAAGGTTCAATTGCCATAGTAAACAGTAAAGGTGAAAGTGGACAGCCTTGTCGACATCCTCTATTGATTTTTATTGGTTTTGAAATATTGTTATTTGTTAGGATTTCTGCTGTAGCATTATTGTATATTATTTGAACCCATTTTATGAAATTATTTCCAAGTCCAAACCTTTGTAGGACTTCAAAAAGAAAGGGCCATTCAACTCTATCAAAGGCCTTTTCGGCGTCCAATGATAGGAGAGCTGTATCCGGTGCTTCTTTATTAAAATAAATAATATTAAATAGTCTTCTTACATTATGGAAGCCTTGTCTACCCTTTATAAAGCCATTCTGATCTCGATTAATAATATTTGGTAAAATTTCTTGTATTCGTCTTGCTAAAATTTTACAGATTATCTTAAGGTCGGCGTTTAATAGGCTTATTGGTCTCATATTTTCACATTTATTAGAGGGCTTACCTGGTTTTGGCAGCAGTATAATTAAGGCATTATTTATGTATGATGGTAAATTATTATTTTGAAATGCTTCTAAAACCATTTCCAAAAAAGGTTTTATTAATTTATTCTTAAATTTTTTATAAAGGTCAACTGGAAGACCATCTGGTCCTGCACTTTTTCCTGATTTCATATTATCAATGGCTAGCCCAACTTCTTCTTGACTAATTTTAGACTCCAATATCTCCCTGTTTTCATTTGGAATACACTGTATAGATAGTTCGTTCAAAAACCCATTTAGTTTTGTTAAATCAGGTTCATTTTTGGTATCATATAATTTTTCATAGTAATCTCTAAAGGCTCTATTAATTTCTAAAGGATCTATAACTACCTGTCCCTTACTTATAATACTGGTAATTGGTGTTTTAATTTCCAATTGTTTAATCTGCCATGCTAATAATTTTCCTGATTTTTCACCTTGTTCATAAAAAGATTGTTTCAATCTTAGAAGACTCGAGGCAGCTCTATTCGCTGATTTTTTGTCGTATTCAGCTCTCAAAATCAGTAATTCATTCTCCAACCTTGGGTCACTTCCTGCATACACTTTTTCCTGAAGATTTTTTATTTTATGTTCCAATTTAGCTCTCTCCTCTCGAGTCTTCTTAGATTTTGATCCTGTATAACTAATAATATGTCCCCTAATAAAAGCTTTGAAAGCCTCCCACTTTACACATGCTGATGTTTGTGTAGTATTGATGTCAAAGAACTCGTCTATCTGTTTTTCTATATACTTGACAAATTCCTCATCCTGAAGCCATTTATGCTGAAATTGCCATCTACCTGATTCCTTTGTCAATTTTTTATCTACATATATTAGACAACAGGGTGCATGATCAGAGATCACGATGTTATCATAAAAGCAGTTTTGAATCTTGGACCTTAATTCTGTGGAAATCAAAAAATAATCAATACGTGAGAATGTCTTGTAGGTACTGGAATAACAAGAATAGGCTTTAACTTGTGGTTTCATTTCTCTCCATATATCTAACAATCTCAATTCTTTCATAAAATGATTAATAGTCATCCTACATCCAATGTGCGTACAATCCAGTCCTGTTGATCTATCCACACCTGGATTCAATGTACAATTAAAATCCCCTGCTATTATATGTTGCCCTGTAAGTGATGATAAGATGAGAAATAAATTAGCAAAGAACTTCTGATCATCTATATTGGGACCATATAAGTTCACAAGATTTATATTTTCTAATAGCAAAGAACCTTGAATGATTACATATCTTCCAAATTTGTCTCCAATTACATTTTTCACTTGAAAAGGAACTGATTTATGTATGAGAGTCATAACTCCCCTGGCTCGGGATGAAAATGAAGAGGTGAATACACTTCCCTGCCATCTACTCCTAATTCTTTTAACATCCTCCTCTATCAGATGAGTTTCTTGTAAAAACACAATTCTTGAACCCATGTCCTTTATTTTATTCATAACTTGTTTAAGTTTTTTTAAATTTTGTAGACCTCTGCAATTCCATGAAGTTAAATTAAGGTTAACACTTTGGTCCATGATCAATAGAGGGTTTGGGATTACCTTGCAGTGTAAACATGCTCATACAGAGAAGCAAAAACATGAGTGGTTGAACATTCATCCTACAAACTACACACAAACAAATTTCCCCTTCCCACACTTGTGGCAAACCCCCCAAAATCAAAAGAAAAATTCTGTCTCCCGATATAGCCATCGACCGTTCCACACCCACGGGGAACAGCCTAAGCCACTCCTTCTTCATCCTCCCAATCACCCTAACTCTACTGCTTTTAATGACGTAACATTAACTCTCCTCTGTAGTTTTCCAACTTAACTCCAAAATTTTTAACAACTTTGTACATCATAGTTTTTTTTTTTTGTTTGTTTTGTTTTTGTTTTGTTTTTTTTAATATATAATACAATCTATATTTTGTAAACTTACTATTTACTTCAAGTCAGTCAGATGCCTGTGCAAATGCTTAATTATTCTACCTTATATTTTGTTCATGCTTAGCTCCCACCAGTCTCTTCTTCTTCTTTGATCTTCTTGATGAACTCCTGCGCCTCCTCTGGGGTCTTGAAGATGTGGGTTCTGCCCTCATACGTGGTCAGCAGTCTCGCAGGATAGATTACACCATGACGAATCCCAAGGTTGCGCAGCTCCTTACGTACGGGATCAAACTGCTTCCTCAATTGCTGGATTCCTGTGGCCAAATCTGGGTAGAACCGCACCTGCTGGTCCTGGTGTTTAATCTCTCCTTTAGCACGTGCAGCGTTGAAGATCTTCATCCTGTCTCTGTTGCTAAGAAACTTCATAATTAAGGTCCTCGGCGGTCCCTTATCTCTCCGTGGGCCAATACGATGTGCTTTTTCCAGAACCACTGCTGATTGCAACTCCTCGCTGCCCAGCACCTCCGGAATCCACTTTTCCAGAAAGGAACATACGTCCCGACCTTCTGATTCCTCTGGAAGACCCACCAGCCTCAAATTATTCTGTCTCGACCGAGATTCCAAATCCAAAATATTATCTTCCAGAGATTTATTTTTTTTTTCCAAAGTGCGCACCTTTAATTGAAGACGGGTGACGTCATCTTCAGCACTAGCGAGACGAAGCTCCATCTGCGCCGTTCGTTCTACACAGTCACCCAATTCCTTTCTTATTCCTTCCAACGCTGTCATAATCCCATCAAATCTAGAGGAAAAGTCCGCTCTCATTGAACTCATGGCAGCCATCAGCGCATCTGCGCCATTCCCCGCAGAAGAAATCGCACCGCCGCCAGCCTCCTCCGCCATATATGGAGCCTTGTTTGCTGCGTCACAGACCTGAAAGTCCGTTAATTTGGACTGTTTCGGCGGCTCGCTTTTTCCTTTTCCTGGTTTTCCAGCCTTAGGCTTCGCCGACATATCCTCGCCCAGACGCTGGGATACGTTCTGTCCCAAATGAGAGAGTTATTTGCCGATTTTTTTTCTCCAGGAGCAGAGCAGAGCGAGACACGTCCGTCCTACGTGGCAGCCATAACCGGAAGGGATTTTTGTTTTTTACTTTTTTCTTTCACTCACCTATTTTGTGGAGCTCGATATGTCCCCAGCTCGCTGACATTCAGTGTTCAAGGGGAGATGGGCAGTGGGTTCCCCGAGCGTGGAGGAGGAATGGGCTGCTGAATTCATCCAAGGCTTCGTGGATGAAGCCCTCACCTCCCGGAGCCCAAAAACGATCTGGGAGAAGGTGGATTCGGCAACCGCCATCGTCGAGGCGCATCCAGGGTTATGGAAGCACGCCCAGTTTGCTGACTTGTTGGCCACGCTGTCTGTGTTGCAGCAGTCATTCCCTGGACTGACGGGGGGCTACCTCCAGGGAGCCCAGAGTCTACATGGAGACATGCTCCACGGAAGACACCCTGCCTCACTTCCAATACGCCTACTCCTGCTCCTGATTTATCAGCTCCACAACGCCAGTGTTGTCCAGCTCCGGACCACCGGAGGAATCCTCCTGCCTCTCGAGCAGCTAATTCCCCTTTGCCGAGGCAGAAGCCTCCCTCAGCAGTGCGCACTCAGTGTTCTTCGTCTCCAGCTGAATTGTCAGCTCCTCCCTCCTCCGCAGCTGCTGTTTTCTGCTTCAACTTGGCGCTCTCATCCACTGCCAAGAGGTTGCCTGCTTTTCCCCCGGCTCCGCTCGCCTCCGTGTCCACTGGGGCTGCTCCTCCATGATACTCTGAGGAGCCAATATCCACAGTAGCAATGGAGAGGGACGACGCTACACCCGCTGCAGCAGGCAACATTGAAATCCGGGAACACAGGCAAGTGTCATTTCATTCCCCTTCATTTTATGATGATATGCCTTGTCTGATTCCCAGTAGTGAGGCTCAGGGTTTGCAGTCCCCTGAGTCCTCACTGCCTGTTGCAGCTATAAACTTCTCACCTGCCCTCTCCATGTCTCCTCCTTCTCCCCCTGAGTATCCACCAGCCCCAGGATCGTGTCGCTGGACGTTGGAGGAGCCAGAAACCGAGCTGATGCCTGCACCGACGAAGAAGCGTCCCCTGGCCTCAGCTGAGCAGAATCCAGTGTTGGCAGGAAATCGACCTCCTGAATCCACGCTAGACAAGCCACCGGCTTGGGTCACCTCACTGGGGGGGTCCCAGGGCTGCATTAACCACCATGCCTGCTGCAGGGGCCACTGCAGAAGAATTGGAGCTGGACCTCCAACGGACCAGACCCGAAACATCGCCGCCTGGATTGATGGAGTCCTGGACGGCGGTGGCGCTCGAGCTCAGGCAAGTGCTCTCCTTCGTTTTTCTTGTGTCTGTTTTGGAGAAATCTTGCCTGGCTCTCGGTGAGGAGAGTCGGGTGCAGCCAGCTGAGCTCACCTCGCTGGGCTCCGCCGCTGCCGGTGACCCTGACCCTGTTTTCCCGCTTGTTTTGTCTGAGCTCTCCCCCAGGGTCGCCGAGGTATTTCCAGATCTGCTAGATGTCTCCGTGGGTCCAGGTTTGCCACCAGAGAGCATCATGGGTACAGCTCCTCCCGCTGAGATTGTCGCAGATGCTCTGCTCCAGCCCGGGACCTCTGTGGGTGCTGCTCCCCCTCCGGCTGAGGTCCTTGGGGGTGCTGCTTCTTTTTCTGTGGAGGTTGTTCCGGGTGCTCCGTTCCAGCCCGGGGCCTCTGAGGGTGCATCCTTGGCCCAGTCCGGGTCCACCGAGGGTACAGGCTTAGTCCACTCCGGACCCACCGAGGGTGCAACCATGTCCCAGCCTGGGACCTCCGTGGGTGCTGCTTCCCCTCCTGCTGAGGTCATCGCGGGTGCTCCGTCCCAGCCTGGGACCTCTGTGGGTGCAGCTCCTCCTCAGTCTGGGTCTCCGTGGGTGCTATGTCCCAGTCGGGGACCGTCGTGGGTGCTGCACCCCAACCTAAAACCAACTTGGGTGCTGTGCTCCAGTGTGGGCCCGCCATGGGCGTTACGTCCCAGCCCAGGGGCCACCGTGGGTGCAGTTTTGGCCCAGTCCGGGTCCACCGAGGGTGCAGCTTTAGCCCAGTCTGGGTCCACCACGGGTGCTGCCTCGCTCCAGTCCAGACCCACTGTGAGTGCTTCCTTGCTCCAGCCTGGAGCCATCGCGGGTGCAACCTTGTCCCAATCCGGGACCACCGCGGGTGCAACCTCGCTCCAGTCCAGAGCCACCACGGGTGCTACTTTGTCCCTGTCTGGGACCACCGAGGGTGCTGCTGGCCAGTCCAAGGGAGTTGTGGTTCCCTCTCCTTTGCCAGATACTGTCATGGTCCCCTCTCTGCTGCCACACGCTGTCGTGGTTCCCACTCCTGTGCCAGATGCCGTTGTGGTTCCCCCTCCTTTGCCAGACGTTGTCGTGGTCCCCTCTATTCTGCCAGACGTTGTTGTGGTCCCCTCTCTTCTGCCAGATGCCGTCGTGGTTCCCCCTTCTGTGCCAGACGCCGTCGTGGTTCCCCCTTCTGTGCCAGACACCGTCGTGGTTCCCCCTCCTTCGCCAGATACCATTGTGGTCCCCTGTCTTCTGCCAGACGTCGTTGTGGTCCCCGCTCTTCTGCGAGATGCCGTTGTGGTTCCCCCTCCTCTGCCCGATGTTGTCATGGGTTTCCTGACTCCTCCATCCTGCCTGCCATTGACTCTTTCTGCTGGGCAGCCGCTCCCTGGACCACCATTGCTGTTCAGGTGGCTGAAGGACTCTGGTCTACCGCCTGACGGACTGGGCCATTGGGTTGGGTGGCCCATATTTTCCAGCAGGCCACCCGACTCGTACCACCTAGCCGTCAGCCAGGCCTGGGACTTTGGTCGCCCACATGAACTCTCTAGCTCTTTGGTCTGGGGGGCCTAATTCATTGATTTTGACTGGTGTGGGTCCTGAGCAGGTTTTTTGTTTCGTTCCCTCCTAGCCTGTTCCCCCCACCACCCACCCTGGGTGGGTTGTTGTTGCCTTGGGGTGTCTGGGGTCCACCCCTTGAGAGGGGGGCTCTGTCACGAGCTGAGCTCTTGTAATTCCCCAGGCTCAGTCTTGTGGCTTTTCTCTGTATTTTTATTTATTTGTTGTATTTTATGTGCCTTTTGGTTTTTGTTATCCCTACATGTTTTCTATTTTTCATTTTATGTCTTAGTTCTACTGTTTTCTGATTCTGTATTATCGGTACCTGTTTCTCAGTTGCAGTTGTTTATAATTTATTCCACTTCTTATTATTCTAGGTTGACAGCTGTCAGGGCATTTCCTGATTGGTGCTCCGTGTGGGCATAGCCCTGTCAGCCGTCAGCCGGTGTGCTCTTACCTCATTACTTCCAGCTGATCCTAGTCACCATTTATTGTTACCTTTTGCCCGCTCATGTGAACCCACACCTGTCACTACTTATGTAATAGTTTTTTGACCCTATTTAAGGAGAGTTATTTTCATTGTCATTTGCCGCTGTCTTGGGTTTCATTCTCCTCGTCTCCACCAGAGCCCTGCCTTGCTCTGGTGCGCAAATCTGTAAGTTTTTTCCCTTCGTTTGTTCCTATGTGTTATGAGCATTGTGTTAAACTTTTGTTTATTGCTTTTTTCAATAAATTACCCAAACTTATAGTTCAGCGCGTGGGTCTCATTTTCCTGCCCTGAAGGGCATTCATGACAACATTCTGTGGTAAGAGCCTTAAGTAGTTTTTCACTTAACATATGAGGGAGGCTGAAAAGTTCATAGTGGTTAAATTTGACCAAATGTGGTTTATTTTTCAACTGCAGGGATCCAAGCGCTGCAACACCGATGGGAGAAGTGTGTGGACCAAAGGGGAGGCTATGTTGAAAAATTAACCACATTTGGTCAAATTTGACCACTATAAACTTTGCAGCCTGTAAACTTTTCAGCCCCCCCCCTCGTAATTTAGAGATCAAAGCATGATTTAGGTAGTATGCTCTTTACCATTGTACCTGCAAAATAATAACAATCATCTCCTCCATTCTTATTCAGATTATGTAATTACTGTTGTCTTTTTTGCAGGGAGGCTGTTATTCATCCCTCTGTTTCCCAGGGATTGTGGCGATGGCCGACCGAGATGGAGGCCTCCTGGAAGGTAGCTTATGAAAACAGAAATGATTCCCACATTACAGATGCACTCACCATGACCTCCAACATAACACACCCTATTATAAGGCCAAGGCAGTGGAATAAATCTTTGTATGAACTGATAAAAAAAAAATCCTTGTAAAAGTTTAGACCGATACTTGTGATTTAAAACAAAAAATGATCCGATAGACAGTACCTATTCTTTCCTGTTTTTTGTCATCTGTCCCCCTTTAATGGCAGGGAAGCAAAGAAATGGCATTATAAAAAAGTAATTCAGCCTTTCATCACACCATATTTGAATGAGCACAAATATAACTAGAAAAGCACTCGGAGAGCGCAGACCTCCGCCAAGCGCCAGAGTTCCCCCCATACAGTGTTTGTGTGTACGTTTTCAGATTCCTTGACCATGAAAACATATGACTAGCAATTGGATTAACAATGGTAGGATTAGTGGTTCAGTAGTTATTCACGAAAATCGCATTTTCCGTAATGGCAGTTTTCTTCTGGACGGTGATCCGGATCACCACCAAAATCTAATCATCTGTAGGATACCCCATTTCTGACAATCTCTGAAAATTTCATGAAAATCCGTCCATAACTTTTTGAGTTATCTTGCTAACAAACAAACAGACAGACAGACAAACCAACGCCGATGAAAACATAACCTCCTTGGCGGAGGTAAAAATGTATGGACAAACTTTTATTATAAACTTCCACATGACAAAGGACATACCACATAAGCATCACTGTGAATGTTATCTTATTTGCCAATGTCATTCAACAAGGTGAATATCAGCTAATACTGATTTTACAGGGGTCATTGACTGCACTTTTTCTACATTCTGACAGTTCTCATAGACTTTAATGAAATGTTTGGGACATACTTTGGTCAGATTTTCTTTAATTATGCCTCGGTGAAAATGGAGGCATACAGTAATCACTCAACGCGTCTGTGTGTGGATGTGTGTGTGTGTGTATCCATCTGTCCGCCTGTCTGTTTCAGTTCGCCCGGTCAAAATTAAGTGCAACTAAAGGCTTGTATCATTGTATCGCCATATTTTCTCGATTTTTAATTTGCCATAATTCCGAGATAAGGCTTTGTCTTCAAAATAAACACAAATTTAAGTCACCTTTACCGTCAGTGGAACCGGGAAAAAAGGTATTGTAATAGCTATGCCGGGCCACTTGAGGCGGCAGTGTGACTTTTTTTACAGCACAGCACGTTTTTATGCCTCGGTGAAATGGAGAGGCATATGGTAATCGCTCAATGCGTCAGTGTGCGTGGTTGGTTGTGTCTGTCCGCCTGTCTGTTTCAGCTTGCCCGGTCAAAATTAAGTGGACCTAAAGGCTTGTATCATTGTATTGCCATATTTTCTCGACTTTTATTCCGAGATAAGGCTTTATTTTTGAAATACAGTAAACACAAATTTAACTTGCCTTTACCATCAATGGAAAGGTGTTGTAATAACTATGCCGGGCCACTAGAGGCGGCAGTACAAGTCCCAACATTCCTCGCCTTCAAATGGTCGCAGTGAACTGTGCATGCACCTGGAAACTCCCGCCAGAGTGAAGCATTGTGCAATCCACCAATACTGGGTGAACAAATGTCCGTCTTTTTGCCCGTCTGTTTTCTTCCTTTGCCACTAAATAGCAAAAGCTCCTGTTCGTCTTGATTGTCATTGTACTCAGGTACCTCCGTCGCTTCCGCCATTTAAAATGTCTGCCACCGTGCTCTTCTTTTGTGTTTGGATTGCAGCTGTTCAAATCAGTTTGGTGGCTCTTGGCTGCTGCCAACAGTACGGGCATGTGAACTGCAGATTGTTTTCACTGCGCATGTGTGTACTCCAAAACTACTGGATGGATTTGGATGGAATTTTTATCAGAGGTGGTCCTTGGGCTAGAGGGGAACCCATAACATTTTGGTCATGATCCAAGAACGCATACCTCCGCCAAGGCTCTGGCACCGAGGCATCAGCTCCTTGGTGGTTTCATTATTTAATTGTTGCAGCATAATTGTGAATCATCTTGTGCAGAATTTCTCAGAATGGTTCATTTCGGTGCATGACTCTTTAAATACCCATGAGCCTTAGTTAACATTGCCCTCCCTCTTACGTCACTATTGCTAATGTTAGCTGGCTAGTGCCTAGCTTATGTAGCAAGCCTTAGCCAACTAATGTAAATATGTCTTAAAGAATGAATGTAATAAAACATCTCTGATGGAT
Organism: Pholidichthys leucotaenia; assembly: GCA_020510985.1. NCBI lineage: Eukaryota > Metazoa > Chordata > Actinopteri > Cichliformes > Pholidichthyidae > Pholidichthys > Pholidichthys leucotaenia. The sequence continues at coordinate 144,156,916 of CM035837.1, forward strand.
AGGGGTGTGTGGTTTCAGTGGTAAATAGGATATGACTGGTCCGTGGAGTACAATAGAGAATGAGCGCATGACGTCACTTGATGGAAAAACTGCAAGAAATTGTGGGAAAAGTGGTCTGTCTGTCTTTGGTTACTATTGAGAGATAAAAGCAGTCAAGCTAAAGTTTTTGAGAGGGTTGCTTCAGTGTGTTATTATTCATCTGAACACCACATAACGTTAGAATGGGGAAGTTTTGCTGCGTTATCAAATGCAACAACTGCTCTCACAATTGGTGTGGGGAAAAGACTGATAAGCGCGTACGCTTTTTTAACTTACTGACTTGGAAGAAATGTGGAGAGAATTCGGTCTCTGAGCTGACAAAAAGGTGTTGGATGGAATGAATTGCAGCGGTTAGAAGGAAAGACATCAGCTTCAACAATATTCCTGTACACATGGTCATGTGTCCACAGCATTTTCACGATGGTAAGTTGTGATTTAAACACATAAAGATTACTTGTAAGCGCATGGAATTGTTGCTAACTTTTAACAAGCCTGCTGGGATTCCACTTCTGTGCACACTGGAAGGGAATTCCCAGAGCGCACTTTGTTGCCTTCATTACGCATGGATTTAAAATCAGCTGGGGACTGAAGGTCCATAGAATGTTTGGTATCATTAGATTCAGCAGCTTCTCCTCTTTCAGGTGACTATAAAAACGTCCGGGTCAAGGCAGTATTTACTCCTTGTTTTTGTCTTGTCCCACATCCCATTTAAATCCCTAAACAGGTTAAAAATCATTTCTAAACATTAACATTTGTGCTAAAATACACTTTTTGTAAACATTGTGGTCTAAAGTTTGGCCAACACTTGGGGAAAAAAAATCGCTGTCCTGATTTAGTATGTTTTTATAGTGGCTAATTATACCGGTTATTTTTTCAGTGCTCCAGTGGGGGCATCGGGCTTAATTAAATCACATTACTTGATTAGTATTTCATGTCCAGTTGTATAATAATGTGTATATACTTATCAAGCATCATATGACAAACCTGAACATAAATCCAACATTTCACCGCTGGGACTTAGAAATGCCTGTAGTTGCAGAGACGCATGGTAGTGCAGAAAACTGTGAAGAAACAATGATTGCTTACCTTTGTGCAAACGATGGTTTTCTGGTCATTCACCCAGAAGATTTGAGGTGGCTGGACCCATCCGTTGGTGGACTGAACATTAGCCTCATAACGATTTATAGTTTTTAAATTGCTCATGGGTGTATGCGCTTGCCCCACAAACCAGGTAGGCAGACACATCTGAGAACATGCTGCGTTCCATCGAACGTATGCCTGTTCGTGTTAGCAGCTGCTGTAGACTACAGGTAAACAAAGAAGCCAAACCAAGAAAATGGCGACGATGGCCCAGAATGCAGCGCAGCATGACGTCAACGCCCATTCTCTGTAAGCACAGAAACATTCGTGGATTAGTGGCTAAACTGCTAGCTTCAGCTCACCGCCTTGGTGGTGCTAACCATTCAGTGTAGCATCACGGCTAAAATATAACAAAATAAGCCAGAATGACCTGAGATATATCATCGACTGTGGATTAGTGAGCCAGGTGGAAACAGGAATGTCTATTAGGGTGACTGAAATTTAAAGAAAATAACAATATAAAGCACGCTAGGTAAGCTAACTCCTGCTTAGGCTCCCCGCTCACGTTTGCAAACAGACAACTCAGCTGGTCAGTAATATAGCAGTGGGTGTGTATAGAGAGCCTAAGCCACGCCCTCTTTACTTCTGCATATGGGACTTTACTTGGGAAAAAATCTCAATTGTAGTGAATGGAAAGAGAGAAATTATCTTTTATCTTATTTCAGTTTGCGTGTTTCACATCCTTATAGTTTTTAACAGTTAGACTGCAACCTACAGTGTTAATTACGTGGAAAATTATATTTAAAACTGACAAACATCATATTTGTAATTTGTGGCAAAATTCGATCGGGATCCAAAGATAATTTCTCTCTTGCCATTCACTCCAGTGGAAATTTTTTTCCCAGTAAAGTCCCATATGCGGAAGTAGAGGAGGTGTGACTTTAGGCTCTCTGTTGACGCTGAGTTCACCATGTTTATGGCATTCCGTAGCAAACCTGGAAGAGTTAAAACAGCTCCTTGGAGAGAAAAAACAATATGAAAACTGCTTTTTTAAGCGAAATAAGTGTTTTCATATTTTTTTTGATTATCATGTGACTGTTGTCAATAGACGCATTTCAGAAGGTGAAAACCTAAAAAAACACCAATTTTTCAGTCAATGACTCCTTTAAGGTGGTAAATTTGTGCATCAATAATGTAAACTGTCTAAGCCAGGGGTGGGCAGTGAGGACCATTCCACTGCAGGTTTTCTGTTCCACCCAGTCCCTTCAGCAGGTGTTTTCATTGATTAGTAATCCTTGAAGCTGATAAGAGCAAACACCTGCTGAAGAAACTTGGTGGAACAGAAAACCTGCAGTGGAATGGCCCTCCATGGCACATGATTGCCCATCTCTGGTCTAAGCCGATGACAGCCTGGCTGGTTTCTTATTGTGATTTTGATGTAAACATGGATTGTTGGCTTTTCTACATTAAAAAAACACCTAAACAATTCGGAAATCCCAACTATGAGCATAAAGAACAGATTTCATGTATCATGAAACAAGATAAGCTACTAAGAGAGAACAATGTATGATTTCACTTTGATGTCTGAGTTAAATGCATTGACACGTGCACATCACGTGTATGTAAATACAGACTTCTAATGGTTTATAGTATTAGAATCTTTTTTTTTTTTTTTTTTAAACTGTTGCTGTGTGCAAAAACTGTTTGTTGCAGCCAGTCTGTCCATGAACAGAAGTGAAAAAAACTGCTGGTCTCATTCTGAGTGAGGGTGGGTTTTGACTTTTATTCAGGCCATTTACACTTCCCTTTCTTTGCGGGTCATTTTTAGAAACACGTCAGAGTGTCAATGTGACATGCAATGTCAGAAAAAGACGATAAAGGCTGAGTCACATAAAAGCAGGGACATTCTTAGGCAACAGTGGACTTTAGGACCAGCTGTGAGTTTGCCATGAAGGAGCAAAGGAATGAAAAGTCTAAATTCCGTGAGTAGTAGATTATTACATTTACAGACATTTTTCATATATAATGATTCTAGATTTACTAGATATTTTAAACTCTATTATAATTGCTTTTTTATTGTAAGATTTAGTTCAGTTATTTTTTGTTCTAGTCTGTTCCTTTTTTGTCCTCATAGCACAAACCTGGAGCTTTTTACAGGTTGATCAGTGTCGTCCATCGTGATCGACAAAGACCACTTTTCTTGTGAATCTGCATATGGCTTATTAAGCCAATGTGGGCACGGCAGGACCTCACACAGGTTAATACTGAACAAGTGAAGACTTGTAATTAAAGTCTTTAAATAATTTTTGTAGTGGGTTTTTGACATTGGATTGCTCTGAGATTATCAGCACTGAGGTTTATTTGCTTTGTGCTCACACTGTGTACCGTTACTTTGTGTTAGATTTTACACGCCAACATTTTCCCATCTGCAGCCCAACGTATTTGTATGCAAATGTGAACGAGGTTCAAATGCTTTTTAACACCTCTGTCAGTTTTGTAAATAAAATAAAATTGCATGATGGCAAAATTGTATGTAATTTAATGTTAGTTTGCAATAACTTGTATTTTTGTGTTTAGTTGTTTAAAACCAATTGAGAAGTAAACATTTACCTGTCTTCATTAACTTATTTCTGTACAGTGTTAAAGCTGAATTGTAACTTTAAATTGTGGGTTTTGGATGAGGTTATATTTAAAGGCATCAGGGTACAGAGGCTGTTGCACAAGCGATACTAAACCAACCACGCACTACAAGATAATTTGGCAGATTTTGGGCCAGATTGTCCAATTCTGACAATCCTAGGAAGTCCCGATTATATAGTCATGTGAAAAAATTAGGACACCCCATTAAATATTCAGTTCTTTATTAATAAATGTTCACATATCTATGTCTAACCTTGTTTTTGTTTTTATTTGGATTTTTTTAACTTTTATTTTAGCCATTGTAAGTAGGAATGAATGTGGGGGTGTCCTAAAAAAGATGGGGGGAGGCCTAATTTGTTCCTCACTATTTGTTTAGAATTATATTTTACAGACAATTTGAAAACGGTCTTTAATTAATTTTTAATTGTTTAGCTGTATTACCCAGCCTCCGACCAACAGTGATCTGTGTGGAGTTTGCATGTTCTCCCTGTGTCTACGCGGGTTTACTCCGGGATTTCTCCAGATTCCTCCCACATGCCAAAAACACGCAGGTTAGGTTAATTGGCATCAACTGGGGATTCTAAATTGTCCTTAGGTGTGGATGTGAGAGTGAATGGTTGTCTGTCTCTCAGTGTTGGCCCTGCGATGGACTGGCGATCTGTCCAGGGTGGACCCTGCCTCTCACCCAAGATGCTGGGATAGGCTCCAGCCCCCATGACCTGAAAAGGATTAAGCGGAAGAAGATGGATGGATGGATAGTTGTATTACATGAATCTCCCAGTATTTTTAACATTGATATTAAATATTCATATGTCCAAATATGTTAAAAAACCACAGGCTTATACAGGGTGTCCTAATTTTTTCACATGACTGTAGATGGTTCTGCCTTGTCAGATTTTCCTGTAGTGTGAGGTGGGATGTGCATTACCTGATCTGCTAGGGAGAACGCCGCCCTAGTAAATACCCAACGTGTTGAATATTGGATTGTTGCATGAATGAAAGAGAGTCGGTAAGCTGTCGGAAGACTGACGCTTTTTTGTTATGCTTCTATACCCTAAAATCATGTTTACCCCCAAGAGATCTTGTAATATTTCCCAGAGTAGAGTTGTAGTTCCACTTATTTCCCTTGACTTTGGGCTTGTTTCTTCAGAAAAGTTACTTTTAAAAATTTTGCTGGTTGCAGTTTTTTTTTAAAAATAATATGAGGTGCTAAAATGGACCACAGCTGAACCAGAGTCATATTGTGGAGGCTTGTTCTCATGGATAGAGTGGCTTGTGTATCGTGGAAAATCTGGCAACATTGGCTGGGATTCTGTCAGTGGAATCAGCCTGCGTGTGCTGTCTTTCTCAAATTAAGATAAGATAAGATAAGATAAGCCTTTATTAGTCCCACAATGGGGAAATTCCAGGATTGCAACAGCACAGGGATAGCAACACTCAGAGCAACAATCAGAAGGCAAGAAAAAACAACATCTAGTAAACATATGTCCATATTACTATAAATGTATATATATAGACACACAGTGCAGAGCATTATGGTTGGTTGGTGAATGTGCAGCAGAAAGTCTAAGCTCTCTCTCTGCGGATGCGGTGGGCCAGCTGGAAGTCTTTGGGCATGATGGTGACCCCCTTAGCGAAGAAGAGACCACCAGGTGGGCCTCGCTGGTCTCCTGCAGAGCCATGACGGCGAAGCTCAGGAAACGCAGGACGGTCTTGAAGTCCTGAGCGATCTCCCTCACCAGGCGCTGGACGGGCAGCTTACGGATGAGCAGCTCCGTGGATTTCTGGCAGCGACGGATCTCTCTCAGAGCCACGGGCCTGTGACGGCGAGGCCTCTTCACTCTGCCGGTGGCCGGAGCGCCTCTCCGAGCAGCCCTGGTGGCTAGCTGTCTCCTGGGGGGCTTCTTCCTCCAGTAGATTTTACGGGCGGTCTGCTTGGTTCTTGCCATCGCTCTTTATTATTCTGTCTTATATTTCTTGCACGCTGCCTAAACTCCAGCCCGGCACCCGCGTCGTTTTCGCTACAGCTCCCGGTATGTTGGACACTGGTTGTTGGACAATGGTAAATTGCTGCACTCATACACTGCAGGAGATGGTTACTTGCAAAATACAAGGAATTTACTGATGACTTGTTATCATCATGTATGGGGTCAGTGTCTGAGATCTTAAATGTCTTTTTATGTGGACCAGACTGTAGTCTTTTTAGAGTTTTGATTCCTTTATTGATATCTCATAATATGGAGCAAACAGTGCATTAAGCTTCCAGATGTGCTTATTTGATAATGCATATGAAATATGACTAAGGACTTGCTATTATTATCCCACATCGCTAAATAAGAGTGAAATGGTGAGATAACTAAGAACAGAAGACTCTTGGCTCTACCAGGGGATAAATTGCAATGGAAATTCACGTTTTTTTTTTATTAATTTTTCCTCCAGATAACTCCTCCCAGGAGAATGGAGTCCAGTCAAACCAGTACAGCTCCATCTCTCCTCCTGCATCACCCGCGGCCCAGGAAGAAACCTTCTCCACGTATTTTGAGGAGAGGGTACAGATTCCAGAGAGCACCAACCAGGTAAACCAAACCACTGTCTTTAACAAGCATTATTTTTAAGTATTAAAAGCAAAAAACTAAATTGTGCTTCTTGCCTCTTCTACTTCAGATTTTCAGTTTCCGTAAACTCTGGGCGTTCACTGGGCCTGGGTTTCTGATGAGCATTGCTTATTTGGATCCAGGGAACATCGAGTCAGACCTGCAGTCTGGAGCTGTAGCTGGCTTTAAGGTAATGAAAAACATCCAGACAAAAAGATTTGACTTTAAAAGTAGTATATCTTTTTCAAATATACGAGTGGGGCTGAAAAGTTCATTGTGGTCAAATGTGGTTTATTTTTCAACATAGTCTCCCCTTTGGTCCACACACTTCTTCCATCAGTGCTGCAGTGCTTGGATCCCTGCGGTTGAAAAATAACCCACATTTGGTCAAATTTGACTACCATGAACTTTTCAGCCCCCCTCGTATATCAGCCTTTTGTGACTAAAAGAAGTAATTCTACAGCTGTATTATAATATTTTTTTTATTGTATAATATATTTTATTTCCCCTTCTTTTTTTAATGGGCATATGCTTACTTCTAACAACATATAATATGCCATTTTTTTCTGGTTGCATTTTGTCAGAATCAGAATAAACTTTATTGTCCCTCATGGGAAATTTGTCTTGGATGACAGTGCTACATAATGCTGCATTCACCTTCAGTCACAGTTTGAAACAACACACAATCAGCAATGTTTATCCACCTTATTCCTGAGGGCGCTGCTCTAGAAGCGATTATGGGCGCAACTTCCGGTTTGGGCTGAAGTCGTGTTAAATCAGTCAGCAAGAGTGGAGCAGTGGGGCATTTAAAATAGCGTTGTTAAAAGTGTTTTAAATTTGTTTTAATGTATAGTCCACATACCGGTTTTGCAGTCAAGTGGCAGCTAATTTCAGCGCTTGTAGTTTTTGTATTTTTGAATGTTTTTGCATAGTTCTGGTACTTGCTGCTGTTCGTGGTGTGAGGCTCCTAAACCTCAGCTAAATCTGTGCTGGCTTCAACAGCAATGCATAGACCATGTACTGAAAACTAAAAAGGGCTGTTTGTGTGATTGGTGGTACAGACACAACAGCAGCAGGTATGTTTTCACTTGTATGAATGCTACAGATCTGACGTTTATGTATGTCACCAGATGCAAGGCTGCATGAAGTAAAATAATAAATAAAAAAAAATAGTAACCGTTTGCTTCCTAACGATTTAAGAAAGGTATCAAATAGGTGTTTTGTTTTTTTTTTTTTTACATTTGTTGCACTGCATTGGAACGATATGGACTTGATATTAGCAGCTTCAACATGCATTAATTTTTAAATTATCACAAAATATAGATCAATAAAATTTTGAACAATTGTCAGAAAAGGTCTGTATATGTTAACAAGCATTCACAGCATGACAGCAGCATGAGCATTTTAATGTCAGGGTAAAACAAACAGCTGCAGCTGTCTGTTTTACCCCGACATTAAAACACCCAAGCACGGTGTTGTGGTTCTTTGTGGCTCTGACTAGATTCTACATCTGCTGTGAGGTAAATTTGTTTATGTCCAACATATTTTAACAAAATGCAGCCAACTTTATTGCGGTGGAAACATTGATGATCTCAGAGCTTTTATTTGTTTACAGCGTTAGCATTTTAGCAGCGGAGCTAACTAACGGAGCTACTGTCTGCCAGGCCACTTTTTAATCTTCTCATCCTTCGATAGTCGTGGGAAGTGGTATGATTATGTTACTCTTTTTGAGGTGCAAAAGGCCGCATTCCCACATTTTTGATGCCGAAGTCATCGTTTTTTAACAAGGAAAAGTGTCCCGTTTCAGTGACAACCACACGTTCTAAACTGGTACCGGAAGTTGCGCCCATAATTCATGCAAAGCATCATTGGGGCTAGGAATAAGGTTGATAGACAAAAATTAACAATAAAAATAATTAAAAAAAATTAGTTACAATAATTTATATTCCACAATAAAATTACATCAGATCAGTAAATAATTTGAACAATAAAAACCTAGAAAACTAAAAACCAAGCTTAGAAATAATAACTGTACGAACAAACCTAATCATTAAGAGCAGCTAAAATGGGGCTCAACCGGAGTGGTGGCTCAGTTGGTAGAGCATCCGCCCCACACCTGGGAGGCAGGGGTTCAAATCCCGGCCGGGTCATACCAAAGACCATATAAAAATGGTGCTTTCTGCCTTCTAGCGTGGTGCTCCGCATAATGGAATGGGGAAAGTAAAGTTACACACAGAGCTACCAGAGGACTGACCCCCCGCTGTAGCTTTCACTACTTACAGTAGCTGTGTGGCCTAGGGTCAGAGAAACGGAGATAGGCGCCGCCCATATACACCTTCAGGTGTGAAGGGATTAAAAAAAAAATGGGGCTCATGTCCTGTTCAGCTGAGCAAGTTCCTTATTTAACAGAGCTATTGATGTCGGGACAAAAGAGGGCTTATAGTGGTTTGTTTTGTGTCTGATTGCTCTATAGCATCTCCCTGAAGGTAACAGCTCATAATCAGGGTAAAGGATATGGGACGGGTCTTTTAAAATTCTGTGGGCCTGATTAGCAACAGTTTTCTCATATGTCGATTGGAGAGACCATCCATCCATCCATCCATCCATCCATCCATCCATCCATCTTCTTCCGCTTAATCCTTTTTGAGTCGTGGGGGGCTGGAGCCTATCCTAGCATCTTTGGGCGAGAGGCAGGGTATACCCTGGACAGATCGCCAGTCCATTGCAGGGCCAACAATAATTTATATTTCATATTACTTCCATCCATCCATCCATCCATCTTCTACCACTTCTCCGGAGGTCCGGGTCATGGAGGCAGCAGTTCAAGCAGAGAAGCCCAGAGTTCCCTCTCCCCAGCTGCCTGCTCCAGCTCTTCAGAGAGGATACCAAGACATTCCCAGACCAGCTGGGAGACTTAGTCTCTCCAGTGTGTCCTGGGCCTGCCCTGGGGTCTCCTCCCAGAAGGACGTGCTTGAAACACCTCGAGTGGGAGGTGTCCAGGAGGCATCCTGATCAGATGCCCATACCACCTCAGCTGGCTCCTTTCAGTGTGGAGAAGCAGCGGTTCTACTCTGAGCCTCTCCCAGATGACTGAGCTCCTCACCCTATCTCTGAGGGTGAGTCCAGCAATCCTACGAAGAAAGCTCATTTCAGCTGCTTGTATCCGTGATCTCATTCTTTCGGTCATTACCCAAAGCTCATGACCATAGGTGAGGGTAGGAATGTAGATTGACTGATAAATCGACAGCTTTGCCTTAGAGCTCAGCTCCCTCTTCACCACAACAGACTGGTACAACGTCCGCATCACTGCAGATGCTGCTTCGATCCGTCTCTCAATTTCTTGCTCCATTCTCCCCTCACTCATGAATAAGACCCCAAGATACTTAAACTCCTCCACTTGGGGCAGGAGCTTGTCCCCAACCCGGAGAGGGCAATCCATCTTTTTCCGGCTGAGGACCATGGACTCTGACTTGGAGGTACTGATTCTCATCCCAGCTGCTTCACAATCAGCGGCAAACCGTTCCAGTAAGACCTGTAGATCATTGCTGGATGAAGCCAGCAGGACAACATCATCTGCAAACAACAGAGATGAGATCCTGTGGTCACCAAGCATGACACCCTCCGTTCCCTGGCTGCGCCTAGAAATCCTGTCCATAAAAATTATGAACAGGATCGGTGACAAAGGGCAGCGCTGGCGGAGTCCAACTCTCACTGGGAATGAGTCCGACCGAGTGTTGGCAATACAAACCAAGCTCTCACAACGGTCATACAGAGACCGAATAGCTCATAACAACAAGCCCAAAACCCCATACTCCCAAAGCAACCCCCACAAAAAACCACGAGGGACGCGGTCGAATGCCTTCTCCAAGTCCACAAAACACATGTAAACTGGTTGGGCAAGCTCCCATGAACCCTCAAGGATTCTCGAGAGGGTAAAGAGCTGGTCTGATATGTCATGGCCAGGACGAAAACCACATTGCTCCTCCTGAATCTGAGGTTCAACCAATGGCCGGACTCTCCTCTCCAGTACCTTGGCATAGACCGTCCCAGGGAGGCTGAGGAGTGTGATCCCTCTAAAGTTGGAACACTCCCTCTGGTCCCCTTTTTTTGAAGAGAGGAACCACCACCCCGGTTTGCCATGCACTGCCCCCAACCTCCATGCAATGTTGCAGAGGCGTGTCAACCACGACAGCCTTACAGTATCAAGGGCCTTGAGGTACTCAGGGCGAATCTCGTCCACCCCCGGGGCCCGGCCACCAAAGAGATTTTTAACCACCTTGGCGACCTCAACCCCTGTGATAGGCGAGTCATCCCCCTCATCCACAAGCCCTGCTTCCTCTGTGGAAGGCGTATCAGTGGGATTGAGGAGATCCTCGAAGTATTCCTTCCACCGCCCGACGACATCCCCAGTCGAAGTCAGCAGTGCCCCATCTGCACCATACACAGTGTGGACAGGGAGTTGCTTCCCCCTCCTGAGCCGCCGGAAAGTTTGCCAAAATCTCTTCAAGGCTGACCGAAAGTCTTGTTCTATGGCCTCATCGAACTCCTCCCACACCCGAGTTTTTGCTTCAGCAACCACCCGAGCTGCACTCCGCTTGGTCTGCCGGTACACCTCAGCTGCTTCAGGAGTCCCACAAGCCAACCAAGCTTGATAGGACTCCTTCTTCAACTTAATGGTTGCCACCACGAGATGCCCTGACGACCTTGCGGCCATAGCTCTGGGCAGCTGCTTCAACAATGGAGGTGGAGAACATGGCCCATTCAGACTCCATGTCTCCAGACTCCCTCGGAATGTGGTTGAAGTTCTTCCGGAGGTGGGAGTTGAAGACCTCCCACACAGGGGCCTCAGCCAGATGTTCCCAGCACACCCTCACTGTACGTTTGGGTCTACCAGGTCTGAATGGCATCCTCCCCTTCCATCTGATCCAACTCACCACCAGGTGCTGATCATTTGACAGCTCTGCACCTCTCTTTACCCGAGTGTCCAAGACATACGGTCGCAGGTCTGATGACATGATAGCAAAATTGATCATCGACCTGCGACCTAGGGTGTCCTGGTGCCAGGTGCACATATGGACACCCTTATGCTTGAACATGGTGTTCGTTATGGACAGACTGTGGTTAGCACAGAAGTCCAGTAACTGAACACCACTCGAGTTCAGATTGGGCAGGCAATTCCTCCCAATCACCCCGCTCCAGGTTTCACTGTCATTGCCCATGTGCATATTGAAGTCCCCCAGAAGGACAGTGGAGTCTCCAAGAGGAGCACCCTCCAGCACCCCAATCAAGAGACTCCAAAAAGGGTGGGTACTCTGAACCATCATTTGGTGCATAGGCACAAGTGATGGTCAGGACCCGTTTCCCAACCCGAAAGCGCAGGGAAACAACCCTTTCGTCTACCGGGGAAAACTCCAATATAGAAGCAGCAAGGTGGGGGGGATACAAGAATACCCACCCCTGCTCATCGCCTCTCGCCCAGGGCAACTCTAGAGTAGGACAAGCTCCAGGAGACTGGTTCCGGAACTGGAGCAGTGTGTTGAGGTGAGGCCGACTATATCTAGCCGGTATCTCTCAACCTCATGCACCAGCTAAGGCTCCTTTCCCACCAGAGAGGTGACATTCCACGTCCCAAAAGCCAGTTTAGGAAGCCTGGGATTAGACCACCAAGGTGTCCGCCTTTAACCGCCACCTGATCCACACAGCACCGGACCGCCATAGTCCCTCCTGCAGGTGGTGAGCCCACTGGAGGGCGGACCCATGTAACTCCTTTGGGCTGAGCCCGGCCAGGTCCCATGGGCAGAAACCTGGCCACCAGATGCTAGCCATCGAGCCCCTCCCCAGGCCTGGCTTCAGGGTGGGGCCCCAGTAACCCCATACCGGGCGGGGTGTACTGGATCCCTGTTCTAGCGTTCATCATGAGAGTCTATTGGATCGTTCTTAGTCTGGCCCTTCACCCAGGACCAGTTTGTCTTGGGTGACCCTACCAGAGGCAAATTGCCCCGGACAACATAGCTCCTGAGATCACTAGGGCACGCAAACCCCCCACCACGATAAGGTGACGATCCATGAGGAGATCATGAGGGGACCTATTACTTTCATAGCAATTTTTACCAGTTTCTCTAGCTTAGATTTGGACTGGACTGTAAAGGCGCTTTTCCACTAGCCCCACTCAGCCCCGGTTTGAAAACCCGGCTCTACTCACTTCGGTTCGGTTCAGCCTCAGTTGCTTTTCAACTACTGCTGGCGCACCTGCTGGCACACCTGCTGTGGGTGGGATTTGTTGAACAGCAGGCGGCGCCACACCCTCGTGACGTGAAACACACGCGACTGAATCCTCCACAACAAACATGGCTGATGACGAGGAGGGAAGGAAGGAGGAATGACTGTGACATGAAACTGGTTAAATCTATGGTGCTGACATGTTGTGCTCTGCACAATCTGTGTGAGAGTCATGGAGAGACGTTTGACACTACATTGGATGATGCAGTAGATGAACCAGTGGTGGCAGCGGCACAGAGAGCAGAGGAGCAGGGTGGTGATATTGTAGTGAACTCAATATAAGCACCCTACTTGGCTTGATAAGTGGGTTGACCCTATTGGCGACACAGGTAGAGTACAGGACTCCGGAGCGGGAGGCGTGAGTTCAAACCTGCCGGTGGGACGTTGCCATGTTGAGCTGCACGTTACAATATAACATGCAATATAACATGCCCACTTGATGAAGACCCTGGAGAGACTGCTCCTTGCTCATCTCCGCCCCCTGGTGGAACCAGCGATGGATCCACTCCAGTTCGCCTACCAGCATGGCATTGGGGTGGAGGATGCGGTGATCTTCCTCCTTCACCGTTCTCTGTCCCACCTGGAGAAGCCCGGGAATATGGTGAGGATCATGTTCTTTGACTTCTCCAGTGCTTTCAACACCATCCAACCGATGATCCTGAAGGACAAGCTGCTGCGCGCAGGGGTGGACCAGCACCTGTCATCATGGATCCTGGACTACCTCACGAACCGGCCTCAGTTTGTGAGAACCCGGGACTGTGTTTCCGACACGATCATCAGTAGCACGGGGGCCCCCCAGGGAACGGTGCTGGCTCCCTTCTTGTTCACTCTTTATACTGCGGACTTCTCACACAACACAACACATTGCCATCTACAGAAGTTCTCTGATGACTCTGCGATCGTTGGTCTCATCTCCAGCGGAGATGAAGCTGAGTACAGAGGGCTTATCCAGGACTTTGTGGACTGGTGCCATCGGAACTGCCTCCAGATCAACGCGAGGAAAACTAAGGAGCTGGTGGTGGACTGCCGCAGGCATGGGCAGCCCCTCACAGCACCAGTAAATATACAGGGAACAGACATCGAGATGGTGACATCCTACAAGTACCTGGGTATTCATCTGAACAATAAACTAGACTGGTCACACAATACTGACGCACTCTACAAGAAGGGACAGCGCAGGCTGTTCCTGCTGAGGAGACTCAGGTCTTTTGGTGTACAAGGGGCGCTGCTGAAGTCATTCTATGACACGGTGGTGGCATCAGCCATCACTTTTGGAGTGGTCTGCTGGGGCAGTGGCATTACTGCAGCCGATAGGAAGAGACTGAACAAACTGATTAAGAAAGCTAGCTCTGTCCTGGGGCAGCGCCTTGATCCGATGGAGGAGATAGGAGAGAGAAGGACGGTGGCTAAACTGTCATCTCTGCTGGAGTTCGAGTTCCACCCTATGCAGGACATACTGGATGCACTGAGGAGCTCATTTAGCAGCAGACTACATCATCCCAGGTGCACAACCGAGAGGTTTCGTAGGTCCTTCCTACCAACGGCTGTCAGACTGTACAACCTAAGCAGGGCTGCTCGCAGAGATAGCAAAAAGACGTAACAAACTAATAGGTTTTTTTTTTTTTTTTTTTTTTTTTTTTTTTTTTTTTTTTTTGAATGCAAAAGATGCAATAGACTTACACAATGGTCCTCTCCGGCATGCAACTAGGAACATACCGGTCGCTATGGAGGGTGAGAATATGTATGGGCACATAATCATACCATGTAGGATAACTAAATAGACGGTTATGCTGTTTCATCCCACCTAGCAACAATGCTCTGCACTGTGTGTGTTTATATATTTACATATTTATTCCATCTAGCTACAATGCTCCGCACTGTGTTTTTATATATCTACATATTATTCCATCTAGCTACAATGCTCTGCACTGGGTGTGTTTATATTTATATATCTATATATTTATTCCATCTAGCTACAATGCTCCGCACTGTGTTTTTATATATCTACATATTATTCCATCTAGCTACATTGCTCCGCACTGTGTGTGTTTATATACTTGCATATTTATTCCACCTAGCTGCAATGCTCCATACTGTGGGTGTTTATATATTTACATATTTATTCCATCTAGCTACAATGCTCTGCACTGTGTGTTCATATATTCATATATTTATTCCATCCAGCTACAATGCTCTGCACTGTGTGTCTGTGTGTGTGTGTGTGTGTATATATATATTTTATAGTAATATGTACATATGTATATTAGCTGCTCTTGCTTGCTTGTTTTTTCTTGCCTTCTGATTGTTGCTCTGAGTGTTGCTATCCCTGTGCTGTTGCAATCCTGGAATTTCCCCGTTGTGGGACTAATAAAGGCTTATCTTATCTTATCTTAATACTTGTCTATTTTGTCCACATTTATGTGCATACATATTTCAAAAATGTTTTTTGTAAATAAAATGTTGTGCATGGTCCATCTACCTGTCCTCTTGTTCATAACACTTATCTGTTAAGAAGGTGCGAAGCCATCAGCCTAATGATGAGTCCACACTTCTGTTGTGATAATTGCTCACGCTGAGCGCTCTGACAGCCCCGTACGCTGTGGGGGTCACACACGTGTTCCTCCCCACACTCTCAAATTTTTTTCCCGTCTATTTTTCTCTTTAGCGTACAGAAATGGCAATACGCCCGTATTTGCTAAAATTGCATTTTCCCCGTATTAAAATACGGCGAAACCGTATCACTTGACAGGTATGTAATTACATGCAGAAACACCGCACAGGCCATCTTCACAAAAATCCAGCTCGACAAGCCACTTTTGCTTAGGTGGAAATGCAAATTGAACTATAAATCATGTGCTGATACATGTCATATTCCCATGTAAAGGTTTCCCACTTTTACTTACAAATTGATTTTTAATTTTTGGGAAAAGGGAATATAAATTTTGCACTTGTTGGTAACAACAGTTGTGTGCAACAAAAACACAGTTGTGTATCCTTGTCCAATCTGTCTACTGTTATTAGTGCCAAATTTTTGCTAGATTCCTTCTTAATTTATTAAATTTTGACTGGTGATGCAACATTCAACTTACACGTACTTACCTTTAGCAGTGTCTACAAGTTCAAGCACACCTGTACAACTGCTTATAACCTAAAAAATGTACCCGTTCAAGAGAAATGGATTCAGCACTGCAAATTTGTTTAAAATAAAAAAAAAACCTACCAAGACATTACGTTTCGTTGTGTTGTTAAAAATTAAATTACCATTAGAAGGCTATACACCTGACCTGATGAACAGCAGCATGTGGAGTGAACAGAGAATGGAATGTGTGTGTAATTATTGGCTTTTCTCATACGGTGTCATAACAGATAAACCAGACTTTTGATGCAAACAATACAATTTTATTCCAGAAGCAAAATTTACAAACAAAAAAACAGACTGGGCGATGACATCTCTGTGAGCTCTTCCCTTCGTAACACAGCGTCCTGCTCCAAGGCTTCATGCGCATCTGCCCGCACATCTGCAGCCACCTGTCGCAAATGCTGCATGTACTCCTGATTCTTGCCGCTGGTCATGTTGCCGTTTCAAGAGCCGCATCTCTTCGTCATGCATGTTGACCATCGCTGATGTAAGGTCAGCGATGGGAGTTGTCTGTTTTCGTCTTGCCTAGATGGAAAGACAGAAAGGCATGGTCGTTAAAGCTGGATCACTACATATATTATGGAATTACACAGGTGAAAGTCTGTGGTGGAATGTCACTATTATATTATGCTTCATTGCTGTATATAAGCTGAACTGTCATGTTGCTGCCCCTCAGTAGAGCAGATTTTGCAACACGCAGGGTGCTGTCTTCGGCTGCAGCCCCCCTACAAAACTAAAAAGGATTAAGATTAAGAATATGGATGGATGGATGGATAATGTTTAAACTAGTTGCTTGTAGTGTGGCCGCAGAAATCTGAATGGGTTAATACAGTCAGCTGACGCAAAGCATTTCAATGAAGCATGTTGATTTCAACGGCAGTTCATGAGCTTTAGTTGTTTTTATAAAACAGGAGTTACAACAGCACCAATCACCACACCTAAAAATGGTTGTGGAACACCGATAAGTGAAGACCAAAGAATAACCTTTTTGTACATTTAAAAAGACATTTTCAATTAATTAATATGCAGCTACAGGAAATTGCATTAATCAATTTGGTACATAACTTGTTAGGCTCCAGCCCCCCCCCCCCCCGCAACCTGTAAAGGATTAAGCGGTAGAAGATGGATGGATGGATGGATTTTCGACCCTGGTTTCCGCTGCTGGACCTGTTTCAACCAAAAAAAAAAATCGTGGTTATTGTGCCTTACCGGCACTTGAACGTGATCCAGATGGAGCTGGTGATGTGGAGCTGATCCAGCTGGCGCTCAGCCAGACGCACACGCAGACGCAGACGCAGCGCCAGGAGAGTCCGCTGTGTCAGTCATCTCCACTGAGGTGGACCCCTGTGATATGAAATGCGATTCTAGAAAGAAAATGCACGCAATTTAAAACTTAACACCAAAGTGCAACATGTACACAACACTCTCAAGTTTTTAACCGGAATACAATAAGCGTAATTCAGCGTTTTGTTCGCGCTAATACTTAACACAAAGCAAGCGTGAATCTGCAGTTGGCTGCAAAACAATACGCAAGCCTCAGTAACAACCGTTACTCACAATCTAACAACCTTCCTATTTCTTAAAAACAGTGAGCTTGGCACAGAAAGGATCAAGTGGCGAACAGATGCGCAATATCAAATAAACACTCACCATCCACTGTTTCCAAGGGCCGTGACCGTGACGGTGACAGTGACGTGTGGAGCCCAATGTCTCTCAGCGAACCACTTCCACTCCTTCCATCCGCTGAACTTGGAGCAATGTGGTCCTTCACTGCTCAGTAATCGCTTTTCAGCTTTTTCAGCTTCTCCCAACACTGTTTGGCAGTATGGATGTGCCCTTGAGAAGCCATCTGCTCGGACACCTGCATTTCAAGTAGATCCGTCCAACTCGCGCTGGATGCGATCGTTGCCTAATATAGAAAGAAAATTGCGCACCTCCTAATATATAATATTAGGAGTATATTATTATATAAGTATATTATACAGTATATTAATATAATATACCGTATTAAAGGGGCGCACTGTGTTCACTGCTGAACAATTACAAATGGCGGTCTTGGAGTAAATTCAGCAGAAAAAGTCGCTTTCATGACGTTACAACCTGACCAATCAGCGGCGACCGGTCTCTTAAAGTCATATCACAGCCCTACTCAGCCCTACTCGGCCCGGTTAGACCCTGCCCTGGATCAGGTACGAAAAAAGCACCTGCTTAACCGGTGCTGGGGCTAGTAGAAAAGCGCCTAAAGTGGGCTGAGTGGTGCGGTGTAGGGCCAAGTGAGGCTAGTGGAAAAGGGCCTTAAGTGAGCCATACCAGGCTGCCATGCCGTATTTGATCAAGCTTCCCAACACTGCCTGATAGAAAGTCCACATGATCTTAGATCTCATACCAAACAATCTCAGCCTTTGAAGAAAATCAAGCCTTTGCGTCAATTTTGCACATAGAAAGTCAACATGTTTGTCCCATCTAAAAAATAAGTCTATGTAGATTCCTAGGTACTTGTATGAGCTTACTTGCTCAGTTGAGCAACCATTGATCACCACTGGGTCATGCGCTCGTATTGCTCTGGGATCAAATATCATTTCTTTAGTTTTGTCTGTATTTAAAATAAGATGACAACTATCACACCAGGCTTTAAATTCAGTAATCTCCCTGTAATAGCCTGAGGGGTTATCACTTTCACGTAAAAGACTTAAGATAATTGTGTCATCAGAAAATTTGATGATAAAATTATTAGGCTGTCTTCCTCTACACTCATTCGTGTACAAGGTAAAAAGGAGAGGAAAACTCACAGCTCCCCGGGGAACTCCTGTATTACAGTGTTTGACTGCTGAAAGAGTGCCATTCACATTGACTTCTTGTGACCGATTGGTCAAGAGAGAATAAAACCATTTTATAATTAAAGGATTTATCTCTTAAGTTTAAGAGATAAACCGCTGCACGGTGGCGCAGTGGTTTAGCACTGTGGCAGCACAGTTTTACCCTCGGCCGGGGGATCGCGGGGATCATGAGATCGTGGGTTCGATCCCAGCCCCCGACCAACAGTGAGCTGTGTGGAGTTTGCATGTTCTCCCCGTGTTGCGCAGGTTTACTCCGGGATTTCTCCGGTTTCCTCCCGCACACCAAAAACATGTAGGTTTAGGGCGCTCGCGCACGCAGCGACCAGCAGCCAGTGGCTTGTCACCAGACTGCAAACCAAGTCTACCTACGGGTACAAATAAGTAACAAAAAAAAAAAAAAAAAAAAAAAAAAAAAGCTTCTGGACCAGCAGGTGGGGGCGGACAGTTCTCTAGCTTAATGCATTTTGTTCCATTTTTAGTCCTGACTCACAATGCTCTGTATATCCTTAAGCAAAGTCAGTTACTCCATCACATGTGACCCAGCTGATTGCTACTTCTGTCTATAACTGTAATATTTTTAAGTCGTGCTTTCAGATGTTACTTTTAATGCATCACAAAGGTCTGCACATTCATAAATTTATATGTGGAAATTCTTTAGTTCATTTGACTGTTTTCCTGATTGCACTTTGGTTTAGCTAATTATATTGTTCTTTCTCAGCTCCTATGGGTGCTTCTTGGAGCCACCATCATTGGGCTGCTGCTGCAGAGGTTAGCTGCACGCCTCGGGGTTGTCACGGGGATGCACCTGGCTGAAGTCTGCAATCGTCAGTATCCCAAGGTTCGCATTTTCTTTTTCTTGTTGTTTGTTGTGGCATTTTACTTATCTTACATTCAAAATATTGCATCTTCAGTTTTGTCAGGCCATATTTTTTTTTCTTTAGTTTCCTCGGATCATCCTCTGGATTATGGTTGAACTGGCAATTGTCGGCTCAGACATGCAGGAGGTTATTGGCTGTGCCATTGCTCTCAACCTCCTCTCAGTGGGCAGGTAATGTTTTCTATGCTCCTCCGTATTAAATCATTTCATTTACAGAAAATCACACTTTTTGCTGCTATGCTAAGGAATTTATTCTTTTTTTCCCTCCAGGATCCCACTGTGGGCAGGAGTTCTCATCACCATCACAGACACATTTTTTTTCCTCTTTCTAGACAGATATGGTATATGATTCTGTTTCATAGATGGTAACCAGTGACTGAACATCTGGCTGGATATCCCATGTTTATGTTTATGATATATCTCTTTAGGACTGAGAAAACTTGAAGCTTTCTTTGGCCTCCTCATTACTATAATGGCTCTCAGTTTTGGTTATGAGGCAAGGCTCTCTCATGTTTTTACCACAGTTCAGTTTTGTAGCCAGACTCGTCGATTCGCATGTCTAACCCTGTGTGGTCTGCCTTCAGTATGTGCTGGTAAAACCAAACCAAGGGGAGGTGTTGAAGGGGATGTTTGTACCCAGCTGTGCAGGATGTGGGCGTGCACAGCTGGAGCAGGCCGTGGGTATCGTGGGTGCTGTCATCATGCCTCACAACATTTATCTGCACTCAGCGCTGGTCAAGGTTAGAAACTCATTTATGTCACAGCATACCACCCTAAGAGCAAATGTCTAAATGGATAAACTAGTTAAAATGTGATTTTTTTTTTAACCCCCCTAACTCACAATGATATTTTTGTTTTGATTAAATTTTTTTTTCTCTTTCCTTTTTTAAACAGTCCCGTGAAATTGACCGTAGAAATAAGAAGGAAGTAAAGGAAGCAAACAAGTACTACTTCATCGAGTCAGCCATCGCTCTCTTTGTCTCCTTTCTCATCAACGTCTTTGTCGTTGCGGTCTTTGCGCAGGCCTTCTACAACAAAACTAACATGGAAGTAGTGAGTATACACTATGAACAATCTGTTGTTCAGTCCTGAGGACTGATGGTAATTTTTTTTTAATTAGACACCTGAAGATTTGAGCGCTCAAGTTGTTGCTGATTTTTGTTGTTGCAGAATGCAGAATGCAATGCAACTGGCATCCCGCACACTGACCTCTTCCCTCTTGATAACAGCACTCTAGAAGTGGACATTTACAAAGGGGTACGTCAGTGTTACAACAACAGCAATCCAAGATGTTTAGATTGTCTTAAAAGATGTGCAGTAAAACTGAGTAAAGGCCACACTGCATAGAAGAGCAGAGAAAAGCAGTGAACCGTCTAGAGCTTATTTAGATAAATGAATATGCCAACATGCAAAGCAATTTGGTCTTTTTCTGATTTTTCTTAAGTTGTTTTTAGATTATTGCATGGTTCAGCAGCACACTTTATTGCACCTTTTGCCACCTTTTCCGTGTGAACATACAACATGCCCGAAAGTCTGCAATGCACAAATTTTAATTTGTCTAATGTGTGTGCACTGCTACAGGAGTATTTCACAGGTTAAGAACGCAAGATGAAAGAAACGTTCCTACTCTCACCTATGGTCACGAGCTTTGGGTAATGACCGAAAGAACGAGATTGCGGATACAAGCGGCTGAAATGAGCTTTCTCCGTAGGATTGCTGGACTCACCCTGAGAGATAGGGTGAGGAGCTCAGTCATCCGGGAGAGGCTCAGAGTAGAACCGCTGCTCCTCCACATTGAAAGGAGTCAGTTGAGGTGGTATGGGCATCTGATTAGGATGCCTCCTGGACGCCTCCCACTTGAGGTGTTTCAGGCACGTCCCACTGGGAGGAGACCCCGGGGCAGACCCAGGACTCGGTGGAGAGACTATGTCTCTCAGCTGGTCTGGGAACACCTTGGTATCCCCTCTGAAGAGCTGGAGCAGGTGGCTGGGGAGAGGGAAGTCTGGGCTTCTCTGCTTGAACTGCTGCCTCCGCGACCCGGACCTCCGGAAAAGCGGTAGAAGATGGATGGATGGATGGAGAACGCAAGATGCAAGAGCAGATGTTTTTTTTATTCTTCATAGCCAGAAAAGCAGAGATCAGATAGATTTTGTTCATGATGGCTTGATTCAGCAGACTGTTTTTATGGCTAATTTTAGTGGGAAGGTCATTATTTGTTGCTAGACACATTTTAAAGTAAGAACATGGAGTATATTGTCATCTGCTGTTTCTACTTTACTTTTGTACTAACTGTAAAAACACGACAACTGGTTGTGACAATTGAATGTGAACCAATTCCTTCAGCAAGATTTGATAGCCTTACAAAATGGGGAAAAATGTGTCTCAAAGCTTGTTGCACACACTTGAACCCCTGTTGTTTTAATGAATGTGCTCCAGGTGTTTAATCTGTCCACACCTTCAGTTCCCAAACAGTCATCTGGAATACCTGTGTGAGTGTCAACTGTGTGAATGTGAAAAATATTTTTAACCACCACAAAATATAAACAAACACATTTTGCTTGCAGTTTCATATTCACCCTATACCTCTGAACTACACTGAATGAAGTGATCGATAACAGATAATTAACTGCCTCTATGACATGTCTGTCCAGGGTGTTGTCCTCGGATGTTTCTTTGGCCCGGCAGCACTTTACATCTGGGCTATCGGTATTCTGGCAGCTGGACAGAGCTCCACCATGACAGGCACCTACTCTGGGCAGTTTGTGATGGAGGTAAGTATTCCTGTGGATAACACATTGTAACACTGTTCTATTATATAGAGAATATTACTACAAACAAGGGCTGAAATGATTTCACTCTTAACACGCTTATATGGTTTGGTGGATTATTATTATCGTTCAAAGTGCACAAAATAATGATTATACAACAATTCTATCTGTACCTTATTTACCACCCTTACAATGTATTTACACAATTTATATTCACACAAGAATAATTTGATATAGTGTTCAATTGTCCATTAGTGTTTCCATATCTTCGCCGGCAAAAATAAAAAAAGGAGAAAAAATAAAGTGTTCCAATAAAGTCACCCAAAATAAACAGGACGTCACTGTATAGTTGACCAAAAACCCTGAGCTCAGTCAAAATGGGTGTGAGAGAAAAAAATGAAGTGAGAGAGAAGAGGGAACGATCTCACCGGCTTTAGGTGCGCTGCCCTTCTCTCAGGTTACCCAGCGAATTCCCCGGTCCAGCGTCCTTCTCCCGGGCCAACCAACCTGCCGTTTCATGGCGAGGAATGCGCCGTCAGCCGCCAGTCCCACGTAGACTCCCAGCGTCCGTTGCTCCTCCTGGTTGCTCCAATTGTCTCATGAAAGGCCTTTATTTCACTCCTCCATGCGACGGCCGCTCCTAGTGACAGCGGGCCTGTCGGTCTGTGAGTCTGCGATTGAATGAATGTCTCGCGGCAACTTCCGCCTTCCTAATAACGCCGCTCCCCGCCGCTGGAAATCAGCTGATGGCCACTCCCGTTACCAGCTGATGTAGTGACAGGTGAATTATGTTTTCACATACTTACATTCAGAAAGCGGAACATGACTATCACGAGGCACAAACATGGCATGGAGCATTATAAATACTGCATCATATCAATTAAGATACCCAGGTCCTCCTTTTATGTGGCTGCCATTCTCTCCATAAAAGGGGCGATGCAAACTCATATGTGGCAGTGCTACAACATTATAGGAAGGTATAGCTTTGCTTGGCTTAAAAGAAAGAATCAAGTGTGTGTAGATTTATGTTTTGCACTGTATTTGCTCAGGGTTTCCTGGACCTACGATGGTCTCGATTTGCCCGGGTGCTGCTGACTCGCTCCATCGCCATCGCGCCTACCTTGCTGGTTGCCATATTCCAGGATGTTCAGCATCTTACAGGCATGAACGACTTCCTCAACGTGCTTCAGAGCATGCAGGTAGGGACAAACCCTCATAATTAAGGATTGGCACCACACCAAAAGGTTTTAGACACATGTCAGTTTAAAAAAAAAAAAATCACAGGTTCACCAGTTTTGTGTGTGAAACACTACTATGTAAGCAAGACAGCACACTACACACTAACAGATTTCATTCACAACCAACCAATCCCCCTCAGTGCTGCCAGATTTTGCAGCACAAACAAGCCCTAATAATATGACTTATGGGCTCCTTTAATCTCTTGCACATCTATTTTTGGGTCAGCTTTTATCCATTTTGTTCATTCTATTGTGTGACTTGATGAAAAGCAAGATCAAAGTCACAGGAAATAAGCAAAACTGGCAATTTGGGTCCAGAATCTTTAGCAAATTATATTGCAGTCAGTAGTGACTTTAGAGTTAAAAAAAAAAAACCCCACATCTGATGGACAGCAATTGTCTTCCATCAGCTCATTTTCTGATTGATTTTCATGCCATTCACATCACAGTCCACAGAGTGGGCACTCGTCGGGCCTCAGGAATGCCCACCCGCAACAGGATTTCTGATCATAAATATTCAACATGTTGGATATTTACAATTTGAGAACGTTCTTCTGGGCAGATTGGCTCACTCATAACACATCTCACACAAATGAAAAATCTCACCAGATAATGGGTAAAGCCACCAGGATGATTGAGACTTTGCCTATGATTGTTGGAAAGTGAGAACTGGGCCCAACATCAGCCAAATCATCTTTTGGTGTGCAGCTGGCTTGATGTACAATGTATTTAGATCTTTTTTCCCCTTGTAAAATATTCATTATAGTTTTTTTCCTCTCATCCAACAGCTTCCATTTGCCTTGCTCCCAATTCTAACCTTCACCAGTCTGAAATCCATAATGAATGATTTTGCTAATGGACTGTAAGTAAAATATGTACAATATATTAATGCATGATATTTTATAACTTTCTGTAACTGAGTTTATTGTGTTTCATGAAGTTATATGTGGTATATGAGCCTCCGGCAGTGAGCAGTACTTGCATATGAATGACAACCACATGTTAAAAAAATGAACATTGCTCCACAGGAAACAACGAAATGTTGTTTATGTTTTAAAAAGCCAAGCTTAAGAGAATTCTGACTTTTTTTCTTTTTTCTGTGTTATCTGTACTCATTACACTGAAGTGGTGGTCTTGTGGTAGAGCACCTGTCCCTCAGCCAGGAGGTCATGGGCTCAAGCCCCGGCCGGGTCTTACCAAAGACCATATAAAAATGGTACTTCCTGCCCTCTAACTTGGTGCTTAGCATAATAAAATGGGGAAAGGGAAAATTGTAACCCACGGACAGCAGGTGGAAATTAGCCACTGGCTACAATCTTGCAAATTTACATTGATTGATATCAATGTTCATCAACTTGCACTGCCCTTAAAAAAAGCATTTTCAGCATTAAAGAGAGCAAAGAATAAAATGGATTACTCCATGTATAACCTCAGTGGGATTTGATATAGTAGATTTCTTTTCTAAAATTAAATGAGCTATTAATTCAACATATGCTGCTGATCTTCTCTAGAGTAACTTGAATATGTACACACATACAGACAGCTCATTTAGTTTTATCCTGTTTCTCTGAAAAAGGCTCCAAATGATCTGACTCTTCAAAGTGGAGTTGCACAAACAAGGAATTTACTTTGTAGTGTGACAGTTAATTCCAAAACTACGCAACTAGAGACAGCTTCTGGTAATCATGGGTTATGGATCAATTTTTCTAAATAAAATAATAACAGTGTAATGTGTGTGTCCCTTTCTTAGGGTGTGGAAGATTATAGGAAGCATCATCATCCTGGTAGTTTGTGCGATCAACATCTACTTCGTGGTTGTTTATGTGACCGCACTGAACAGCGTGCTGCTCTACGTTTTTGCTGCTCTCCTCTCTGTAGCATATCTGTGCTTTATAGCCTACCTGGTGAGTTATATTTCCTTAAACACACTTTTGTCTTTGTAATTGTGATACTTGGAGGACTTTTTCAAACACAAACTGACTTTTGCAAAGAGTCAAAGTAGTCGTGAAAAAGTGACACCCCCCATTAAAAGATAAATTAACTGTGGTTTATCACATCTTTGGAAAGTTGAGTTCAGTTTCTCTAGCCACACCCAGGCCTCATTACTGCCACACTTGTTCTCAATCAAGAAATCACTTAAATAGGACCTGCCTGACAAAGTGAAGTAGACCAAAAGATCAAAAGCTACACATCATGCTGCAATCCAAAGAAATTCAGGAACAAATGAGAAACAAAGTAATTGAGCTCTATCAGTCTGGAAAAGGTTATAAAGCCATTTCTAAAGCTTTGGGACTCCAGCGAACCACAGTGAGAGCCATTATCCACAAATGGCGAAAACATGGAACAGTAGTGAACCTTCTCAGGAGTGGCCAGCTGACCAAAATTACCCTAAGAGTGCAGAGACGACTCATCCAAGAGGTCACAAAAGACCCCACAACAACATCCAAAGAACTGCAGGCCTCACTTGCCTCAGTTAAGGTCAATGTTCATGACTCCACCATAAGAAAGAGACTGGGCAAAAATGGCCTGCATGGCAGAGTTCCAAGACGAAAACCACTGCTGAGCAAAAAGAGCACAAATGCTCGTCTCAGTTTTGCCAGAAAACATCTTGATGATCCGCAAGACTTTTGAGAAAATACTCTGTGGACTGATGAAACAAAAGTTGAACTTTTTGGAAGGTGTGTGTCCTATTACATCTGGAGTAAAAGTAAAAGTAACACAGCATTTCAGAAAAGAAACATCATACCAACAGTAAAATATGGTGGTGGTAGTGTGATGGTCTGGGACTGTTTTGCTGCTTCAGGACCTGGAAGACTTGCTTTGGTAAATGGAACTATGAATTTTGCTATCTACCAAAAAATCCTGAAGGAGAATGTCCGGCCATCTGTTCATGACCTCAAGCTGAAGCGCACTTGGGTTCTGCAGCAGGACAATGATCCAAAACACACCAGCAAGTCCACCTCTGAATGGCTTAAGAAAAAGAAAATGAAGACTTTGGAGTGGCCTAGTCAAAGTCCTGACCTGAATCCGATTGAGATACTGTGGCATGACCTTAAAAAGGCGGTTCATGCTCGAAAACCCTCCAATGTGGCTGAATTGCAACAATTCTGCAAAGATGAGTGGGCAAAAATTCCTCCACAGCGCTGTAAAAGACTTACTGCCAGTTATCGCAAATGCTTGATTGCAATTGTTGCTGCTAAGAGTGGCCCAACCAGTTATTAAGTTTAGGGGGCAATCACTTTTTCACACAGCACCATCTAGGTTTGGATTTGGATTTTTTCCCTTTAATAATAAGCACTTTAATTTAAAAACTCCATTTTGTGTTTACGTGTGTTATCTTTGTCTAACATTTAAATTTGTTTGATGATCTGAAACATTTAAGTGTGACAAACACAAAAAAATTAGAAATCAGGAAGGGGGCAAACACTTTTTCACACCACTCTGTACACTACTCACAAAAAGTTAGGCGTATTTGGTTTTGGGGTGAAATTTATGGAAAATGTAAAAAGTTCACACTACAGTGATATTATATCATTAAGGGCATTTAAGTAGGGCATTTAAGTAGAAGCATGCAATGGTGATTTCCTCATCTCAAACAATTTATTGAAACAAAAGCCAACAACAGTGGTGGGTATACCACAACAAAAAATGTCAATGTCTCAATAACTTGTCATGTGCCCTTGAACATCAGTTACAGCTTGACAATGACGTCTCATGCTGTTCACAAGTCGGCTTGTTGTCTGCTGAGGCATAGCATTCCACTCTTCTTGAAGGGCGGCCCTCAGGTCATTGAAGTCATGGGGTGCAGGGTTACGAGCCTCTACACGGCGACTCAGCTGATTCCATAGGTTTTTTTATGGGATTCAGGTCTGGAGAAAGTGCAGGACACTCCATTTGAGGTACCCCAGCCTCCAGCAGCCATTACCAAATGATGAGACCTCGATGAGCTGGAGCATTGTCGGCCATGAAGATGAAATTAGGCCTGTGTTGTTCATGCAGGGGCACAATGACTGGATTAATGATGTTATTCAGGCACTATCGGCTTGTCACTGTGCCATTCACAAGGTGTAGGGCAGTTATGTATTGACTAGACACACCTGCTCAGAATGTACCATGGTGACAACGGTGGCTGATGCATAACGCTCTCCTTGACGTCTCCAACATCACTGGTGGCCATCATTTCTGCTCATTGTGAATCAGCTTTCATCAGAGAACAGCACTGAAGCCCACTGGTCCCTGATCCAGCATAAATGCTCCCTGGCTCATGCAACCGATGATGCCTGTGCCTGGTGGTGTGGTCAGGTACCCTTGCAGGTCATCTAGCATGCAGACCACACTGATGTAAACATTTTGAATGGTCTGACATGACACTTGGGTGTCTCTCACCTCCCTTACATGTGCCTGGAGTTGAGTGGCATTCATCGTCAGGGCACTGTTCACAGCGGTCATCAGCGTGGGATGTGGCCAAAGGACGTCCACTTCTATGCTTTTCTGTGACTCTTCCAGTCTCTCTGTATCTCTGTTGCAACCTGCTGATGACACTCTGTGACACTCTAAGCTCAGTGGCCACTTCCCTCTGAGAACATCCTGTTTGAAGCCTTGTGGTGGCGAGATACTGTTGATCAATTGCTAGGTGTCGTCTTGATCTCATGACGTCAAAATGTGAGCAGCATGATGAAGAGGACTGCATAAATACCAGTTCTAATTGAACCAGAAAATTTATTGGTCAATTCATGGATCAAGCTCCTGTTGTGAATTTTGCCATTGAGCACCTTGTTAGAGAACAGCAAGTTATGCGAAAAGTACTGAAACATTGAATAGCTAGACATGTGCATTCAAAAGGTTAGAGAAGGTCAAATTAAGTTCGCCTGTAAAGATTATAGTGCATTTTAGGTGCGTCCTGAAATTTCACCTGAAATTTTTTTCCCTAACTTTTTGAGAGTATATCAAATCAAAATCAAATCAAATCAAAATCAAATCAAACTTTATTGTCATATTGCTGTACATACAACTGTAGTGCAGGCAAGATGAAATTGCGT
This sequence comes from Pholidichthys leucotaenia, assembly GCA_020510985.1. Classification (NCBI taxonomy): domain Eukaryota; kingdom Metazoa; phylum Chordata; class Actinopteri; order Cichliformes; family Pholidichthyidae; genus Pholidichthys; species Pholidichthys leucotaenia. Next base: position 144,185,446 of record CM035837.1, read on the forward strand.
TTCTCTCGGCATCTATATAAATAGAAGCAGCATGATATAAGACACACTCACACATATCTTCACCCCCCACCCCCACCCCCATCCATTCACACATCCCTGAGACATACTTGGGAAAAACTAACTAACTATAATATACAAATAATGTACATAATGTCCGTGGTGCAGTAGTGTGTATGAGAGATTCCGGGTCAACTGTTCAGCATCCTGACAGCTTGTGGAAGGAAGCTGTTAATCAGTCTGGTGGTTCTGCCTCTGATGCTCCGGAATCGTTTACCAGATGGCAGAAGTTTCAAGTGTTTATGCAGAGGGTGAGAACGGTCCTTGACAATGTTCAGTGCCCTGCTCCTACAACGGTTCTGAAAAAGTTCTTGGACAGAGGGGAGGGAGACTCCAATTACCCTCTCAGCTCCCTTGACTGTCCTCTGCAGGGCTTTTTTGTCTGACATACTGCAGCTGGAGTACCATGTAGCAATGCAGTACGTCAGAACACTCTCCACCACACCTCTGTAGAAGGTCCTGAGGATGCAGATGGGGAGAGAGGCCTGTTTGAGTTTCCTCAAGAAGTGCAGTCTCTGCTGAACCCGCTTCCTGATCCCCAAGGAATTCTTGCTCCAGGTCAGGTCCTGCGAGATCTGCACTCCGAGGAACTTGATGTTCTCCACTCTCTCCACTAAACGGCCGCCAATGCTGAGGGGGATGTGTTCAGGCTGTGACCGCCGGAAGTCGATAATCATCTTCTTCGTTTTGTCCACGTTGAGCACCAGATTGTTCTCCCTGCACCAGCCCTCCAGGTCTCTCACTTCTTCCCTGTACATTGATTCCTCATCCCTCTGAATAAGTCCCACCACCGTGGTGTCGTCTGCAAACTTAATAATCTGGTTTCCCTCGTGTCTGGATACACAGTCATGTGTTAGAAGTGTAAACAACAGTGGATTGAGTACGCAGCCTTGAGGGGATCCGGTACTCAGCGTGACAGAGTTGGAGATGTTGTTTCCAACCCGGACAGACTGAGGTCTCTCAGTCAGGAAATCCAGGATCCAGAGACGTGTGGCGGTGTTCAGACCAAGAAGGAGTAATTTCTCCATCAGTCTCTGGGGAATAATGGTGTTGAATGCTGAACTGAAATCAATGTACAGGAGTCTGGCGTAGGTGTCTTTCTGGTCCAGGTGGGTGATGACAGAGTGTAGGGTGGCGACTATAGCATCCTCCGTGGAGCGGTTTGAACGATATGCAAACTGGAGCGGGTCGTGTGATGCAGGGAGGCAGGCTGTAATGTGTGGTTTGACAAGCCGTTCAAAACACTTCATCACAATTGGTGTCAGTGCAACAGGACGATAGTCATTCAAACAGGACACAACTGGTTTCTTTGCCACCGGTACAATGATAGAGGTCTTGAAGCATCTGGGAACAATGGCCTGACTCAGGGAGATGTTATAAATGTCAGTCAGGACATCCGCCAACTCACTTGCGCAGTCTCGGAGTACACGTCCCGGGATGTTGTCCGGACCTGCAGCTTTACGTGGGTTGACTCTGGTTAGGGTCCTCCGTGTGTCCGCTGTGTTGATGGTAAAAGCTGGTCCGACCGATGGTGGGGGTGGGCCAGCCCTCCCTCTGGTTGTCGGGTTAGATGTTTCAAAGCGTGCAAAGAAGTCGTTGAGCCTGTTTGGAAGCGAAGCGTCGTCATCGTCGACCCCCTGCCTAGACTTACAGCCTGTCAGTGTCCGAACTCCCTGCCACATCTGCTTGGTGTTCCTAGTGTCACAGAGGTGTCCCTGGATTTTCTCTGCATAGGCGCGCTTTGCCGCCTTAATTCCCTTTGAGAGCGCAGACCTGGCTGAGCGGAGAGTGATCCTGTCCTCCACTCTGAAGGCTGCATCTCTGGCTGTAAGCAGCGAGCGCACCTCTGCAGTCATCCAGGGCTTATGGTTACCCCGCATAGTGATGGTCTTCACTGTAGTGACATCCTCTGTGCACTTCACGATGTAGCTGGTGACCGTTTCAGCATACTCCTCCACATCTGTCTTGTCTTCCTGGGAGGCTGCTATTTTGAAAACCTCCCAGTCTGTGTGCAGAAAACAGTCATGTGCAGAAAACAGTCTTATATGTGTTTGTATGTATGTATATACTGTATATATAATAACAGAAAGAGGTAACTCAGTGCTTTCCCTTTGCTTTTTTATTATGAGTCCAAATGTCATACTCATGAGCACAAAAAGAAAGCATCAAAATCTGAGGCATTTCAAAAAGTCTTTGAAATGAAATGCAGTTTACATTTTTTCTTCAGTTTAATGTACAGTAATTCCGGTGTTAGAATTAGCCTTTTTTTTCCCCAATATTAAACCCCCAATATGTGATTTATTAACAAAGCAAGAGAAATTTAGCCTCCTACAGCTGTGCAAATGCAGATCTGCTCCCAAATGGATGACATTCATTCCTGTGGTTGGGCTTTTTGCAAATTTCTGGGTTGTCTGACACGGTGGGTAGGCAGTCAACTTTTTCTGATAATTTGGGGAAAAAATAGGAAAAAGGCTTTCTGAAAACATTTGACATGAAAAATGGGATGCTCAGTTGCTGAATCTGTTTGTAATATCAACAAATGATAGTTTAAAGGGGTCACTGACTGAAAAATTGCGTTTCTGTAGGTTTTTAACCTTCTGAAATGTGTCTATTGGTCATGTAATTATTGGAAAAAATATCAAAACACTTCTCTTAAAAAAAAAAAACAACACAGACACAGCACACGGAGCAGCTGTGGTGCAGGTGTAGTGTGGCCGACTACTGATTGGAGGGTCAGGGGTTCGATTCCCACTCTGTCTGCAGTCTGCATGTCGAAGTGTCCTTGAGCAAGACACTGAACCCCCAGTTGCTGCTGGTGGGTCAGGCCAGCGCCTGTGCATGGCAGCTCTGCCGGCATCAGTGTGTGAATGTGTGTGTGATTAGGTGGATAGCAGGATCTGTAAAGCACTTTGGCCATCTAGGGATGAGATAAGCACTATATATGTGAACACCATTTACAGCTTTTGTATCATTTTTCTCTCCAAGAAGCCATTTTAACTCTTCTGTGTTTGTTCATATAAAAGGGAGCCTTCATACCTGCTTTCTGCTCTATAATTGGCCAGCCTAGCTGTCAGTCATGGAGATGACTGGCGAGCCAAAGGCATTAGCTTAAGAGCTAACAGTGGTACTAGGAAGCTTGTGTTTATATTGTTATTTTCTTTAGATTTCAGTCACCCTAATAAACATCTCTGTTTGCACCTGGTTCACTAATCCACAGTCGATAATATATCTTGTGCCATTCTGGCTTATTTTGTGATATTTCGGCGCCACACCAGTCGGCTGCCTTTTGCAACAGCGGCTCGATTCCGAGTTTTTTTTCCCTTCCTCTCTCTTTTGATATTGTTGCTCTGAGTGTTGCTATCCCTGTGCTGTTGCAATCCTGGAATTTCCCCGTTGTGGGACTAATAAAGGCTTATCTTATCTTACAATGCTGCATCGTTAGCGCCATTAGCACCACCAAGGCGGCTAGCTGAAGCTAGCAGTTTAGCCACTGGTCTTGACTCATTCATGAATGTTTCTGTGCTTATTGTACTCCAGGGACTGGTCATACCCTTTCGACCACTGAAACCAATCAGCAGGGGGCTGTGGTGCAGGTGTAGAGTGTGGTCAGCCTCTGATCGGAGGGTCGGTGGTTTGAGTCCTGCTCTCTCTGCAGTTTGCATGTCAAAGTGTCCTTGAGCTGAAGCCCGAGTTGCTCCTGGTGGGTCAGGCCAGTGCCTTACATGGCAGCTCCACCGCCATCAGTTTGTAAATGTGTGTGAATGGGTAGATAGCTGAATCTCTAAAGCGCTTTGGTCATCCAGGAATGAGAGAAAAAAGTGCTATATAAGTGAACTCCATTTACCATTTTACCATTTACCAGTGATGCATTATTTCATTCATTCTTTAAGACAAATTTACGTTATTTGGCTCCGAGCTAGGATCTAGCCAGCTAATATTAGCAATAGTGACACAAGAGGGAGGACAGAGTTAAATGCAGCCTTGGAAATTTAAAGACATGCACTGAAACAAGCCATTCTGAGAAAGGCTGCAAAAGATGATTCACAATTATGCTGCAATAATTAAAGAAAATTTGACCAAAATATGCCACAGACATTTCATCAAGACTTGTGTGAGCTGTTTAAATTCCTAGTCCTAGAACTCCTACATGCGAATGCTGTTCTTGGATTTCAGCTCCGCATTCAACACAATCATCCCCCAGCACTTAATACAAAAACTCTTGGGACTCAAAACTTCTCTCTGTAACTGGGTGCTGGACTTTCTCACAGGGAGACCACAGAATGTGCAGGTTGGCAGTAGCACATCCAAGACCATCACACTAAGCACAGGGGCCCCACAAGGGTGCATGCTCAGCCTGCTGCTCTTCACCCTGCTGATCCATGACTGTGTACCAGCCTACAGCACCAACCACATCATCAAGTTTGTGGATGACACAATGGTGGTGGGCCTCATCACCAGCCACGAGGAGCCCAAACACAGAAATGAGGTCAGCCAACTGGTCCAGTGGTGTAAAGACAACAACCTCTTCCTGAACGTGGGAAAAACCAAGGAGATTGTGGTTGACTTAAGGAGAGGACACACACACACAGCATCCCCCTCTGATCATCGATGGAGCAGCTGTGGAGAGGGTGAGCAGCACCAAGTTCCTGGGGGTGCACATCTCTGAGGACCTCACTTGGTCCAACAACACCACTATCACTGGCCAAGAAGGCTCAAACTCGCCTCTATTTCCTCCACAGACTGAGGAGAGCATGAGTCCCACCCCCCCATCATGTACTTATTCTACCAGGGCACCATTGAGAGCATCCTTACCAGCTGCATCACGGTGTGGTATGGTAGCTGCACCGCCTCCTGCCGGAAGACGCTACAATGTACAGTGAAGGCAGCCAGCAAGATCTTCGGTGCCCCTCTGCCCCCCCCGCTCGGACATCTACCTCACCTGCCTCACCCACCTCACCATCGACATTGCAGGCGACACCTCTCACCCCTCACACTCCCTCTTCAGCCCCCTGCCCTCGGGGAAAAGGTACCGAAGCCTCCAGGCCCGCTCCACAAGACTGCTAAACAGCTTTGTTCATCAGGCCATCAGGACCCTGAACTCTGTCCACTCCCCCCACCCCCTTGGCCCAGGACCATAACGCACTCACCCACACAATAACTACCTCAGCTGTTGGCACAGAAAGACTGGCACACCAACAGTAATACAATTGCTGCTGTATGTCTTTACTGCAACCATTTGCACAAATGCCATATCTGCTGCTGTCTGTCATTGCGATATTGATCATGTGCAGTCCAATCTGTTAATATCTGCACCTACTACCGCATTGAACTTGGTGCTACGAGTATTACTGCTCTACTTTTCTGCATATACAGTAAGATTGCTGGTCACATCATTTATCGTTTATCTTTATTTGCACTATGGGAGGTCTGGGTCTATCATTTTGTCGCCATTTGCATTACAGGTAGCATTACTGTACATAGACTGCTGTTGTTGTTTTTCCAGTCTTATTCCTTTTTCTTTTTTATATTGTGCACACCACTGAAGAAAGAGAGAAATGCCATTTCAATTCTCCTGTATGTCCTGTACGTGTAGTAGCATTGACAAATAAAATCTTTGAGTCTTTGAAATGAATCTTTGAAAATGTGGAAAAAGTGCTGTCAGTGACCCTTTTAAACATTTGCAAAAAAATTGCATCTCATCACCATTGCAAAGCATCTTCATTTTGTTCAAAATAAATGATTGGCTGATGTTTTTGCAATCTTGTGACTGCCCTGCTGGATGGATTTTATGGTTTTTTTTCAGATCACTTTAATTAATGATAGCTGTTAGGATGAGCAGAGACTGGGAATTTAAATGTAATGTTCAAAATTTTTGGAGACTCAGTTTTCTGATGCCTTGGGTCATTAAATGAACTGCAGCCAAGCTTAGTCCATTTGGTGATAATCAAAGCCTCATCTTTTTCTTTGGGGAGGGGATGTGAGCTGCAGACCTTCTCAGAAATTGAATGAAAGCATGAGTTTCGTACACTAAATTTTTTGTCATGAAGGTGTTGTGCAATATTTGTTGCACTACAAACAAAATTAATGAAAAGCTTGCTGTGTCTTGACCCGTTTCTCTTTTCCCGTCGGCTGCAGGCATGGCTCTGTCTGATTGCTTTGGGAGTTTCCTTCCTGGACTGTGGCAGCAGGGTAAGCAATCGACCTGCCATGTTAATTGAGGAGCAGTCTGAATACGATTCCTAGAGCTGAACACGGAACTAACCAACAACATATCTCTTTCCTCTGGGAGAGCCCTGTACACAACCAGGACTTTCTAAGATCTCACAGGATCTTGAAAGCACATTTACTGCTGATGTAGCGTGTTTATTGTGGGTAGGGCTGGATATCAGACTTTGGTGCTTTTTAGGTTTCCGCACATAACTATACCATGCGTGCACTGTTAGTAGAGGCAAGTAGTTGATGCTGATGTGAAAAACTTTCCATTCTTTGACAAAATGTCCTCTAAACTTTACAAAAATAAATCAGCTCAATTTATGAGAACAAGTGTTGCCAACAGCACACTTTGATGATAAAAGACTCAATATGGAAACACTAAATTCAAACTGATTTTACAAACTAAAAACAACTCCAGTAAGACAGTGCTGCTGTAACTGAATAATTGTTAAAACTGACAGGATTGCAAAACTATTAGTGCATTTTTATTTGTTTTAAGGCCACTTACGCAGTGTTACTTTAGTTCTCTTGCTGATAAGTCAGCAGCCTCATTGTCCCTGCCTCTAACCATGTTCTTAGCTCCACAATGTGAAAAAGGCACTGCTTATTTTAATTTTCTCTTCTCAATCTACCTCAGTGTCATCTTTTATTGTTTATCCTGGTTTGAAGTATTCATAGATATTAGCTTTGTGGATTTTTTAAAATCTCATTTGAGAATACAACAAATATAAATCTTGTTCCACAACACAAAGGATTTTAAAGGTTTCTGTGCACACTAAAAACCTCCAAATAATATCCAGTCCTGTTTTTTTTTTTTTTTTAAATTGTTTTAAACTTTTGGTTACAGTTTTGTTTTTGTTTTTTTGTTTTTGTTTTTTTATTTGATGACTGTTTCGTGTCAGCAAACCTAATATGGCTGTTTGTGATTTATTGTGCTTATATCTAATATATCACTTCTCTTGGGTGACGTTCTATTATAGTGGACATGCAGTTTATAAAGCAGTCTGTGAAAGAAAACTAATCTTTAAATGTGAACCTTTAACTGTAGGATCAGGTTTGTGTAAAACTGACTAAAATGGAGAAACATTTTTATCTGAAATAATAATATGATTAAGACACAGCTGCTCCAGCAAATTAATCAGAGTTTACATTAGCAATGCAGATTTTCATGCATTTTATTTTTTTACTAAATCAAACCCCTTCATTTAAGCAAATGAAGGTTTGCATGACTGCAGCTGTGTCCTCTTTTAGTGCCTCAGCTGAATGGAGCTCATTTATCAGATTATTTTGGGGGATATTCATTGGTTTGTGATGTCATACTTCTCGGCTGTAACAGCTTTCATGGATATAGAAATATTTGATATCATTTGTAAAGATTTTTTTTATTTGTGTGTGTGTGGGGGAGGTGTTTTTGTTTTTGTGGAGTTCGGGGTGTATTTGTGTTTGATAAGACAATTGCCAGGGAAGCCTATAACTCCATTCCCATTTTGGTTATCTGTAAGTTAAATTTCAAAGGATTCAGGCTCAGAATAGAATCTGGTCAGATTTATTCAAATGGAGTACATGTTCACATTTCAAGAGAGTTTGTTAATACATTTCACACACACACACACACACACACACACACACACACACACACACACACACACACACACACACACAGAGAGTGGAGATCAAAATTAGAGAATAATGTATTAATACTTGATTTACTCTAAAATATGTTATTCTTCATTGTTCAGAATTTGACGGAATATCAGCTGTGGCTATACCACTGCTGTATTAGCATGTTTGTTTTTTTAAGTAAAACACAAACATTTATTTTGTAAAAAAAAAAAAACTGAGCAAAATTAGAGAACAGTAACCACTGTGTCAGAAGAGAAGATTTAAACAATGTGGACGGCTGTGGGCAGGTGTAGTGTGGCCGACCACTGATCGGAGGATCAGTGGTTCCATTCCCACTCTGTCTGCAGTCTGCATGTTGAAATGTCCTTCAGCAAGACGCTGAACCCCCAGTTGCTCCTAGTGGGTCAGGCCAGCGCCTTGCATGGCAGCTCCGCCACCATCATTGTGTGAATGTGTGCTTGAATGCACCGGATCTGTAAAGCACTTTGGTCATCCAGAGAGGAGTAAAAAAGCACTATATAAGTGAACGCCATTTGCCGTTACCATCTACTATGTTTTTTTAGGGTTATAGGATTGAAAAATGAATAGGAAGTAGAGGCCCTTGCTTTGAATGACTTCAGCACATCTGCACCCACAGACATCACGAATTTCTCACACTGCTCTGGTTTGGGGGACAGGATTATGCAAAGACTCTCAGTGGGGAATCGGTTCAACACTGCAGCTGGAATTGCTTGCCAGTCCACTGCTGAACAGGGCAAAGATCTGTCTCACCACACAGTATCTCGCAGTTTAATACAATTTGGACTCAAAGCTCACTCTGCAGTGACCAAACTTCTCATCATCAGCAGAAAAAATAAAAAGGCTAGATTTGCCTTTGCTGAGGAGCATGTGTGGGCAGAGGAGAACTGGTTCAGAGTGCACTTTAGTGATGAGAGTAAGTTCAATTTATTTGGGTCTGATGGGAAACAATATGTTCAGTGTCAAACTGGGAAATGGCGGAACCCACAGTGTGTAAAGAAGTCAGTTAAATTTGGAGGAGGAAGTGTCATAGTTTCGGGGATGTTTTCTGCATCAGAAGTTGGCCTGCATTTTTCATGCAAGACAGTGCACCCTGTCACACTGCAAAACAGGTTAAACAGTTCTTGAATCTAACAATACTGAAACACTGAAATGGCCAGCCTGGAGTGCAGCGCTAAACCCCACAGAGAATCTCTGGAAAATCCTTGGCGACAAAGTAATGGCTAAGAAACCCACTACAGTTACTGAACTGTGAAACAGACTGCAAGAATGGACTAAGATCAAACCAGAGGAGTGTGAGAAACAGATAAGATAAGCCTTTATTAGTCCCACAATGGTGAAATTACAGCATTACAGCAGCAAAGGGATAGCAGCACTCACAGCAGTAGTTAATAAAATAATAAGAACTGGTTAGCCAAAGCATTAGATGAATATACACTACCGTTCAAAAGTTTGGGATCGCTTAGAAATTTCCTTATTTTTGAAAGAAAAGCACTTTTTTTCAATGAAGATAACTTTAAACTAATCAGAAATACACTCTATACATTGCTAATGTGGTAAATGACTATTCTAGCTGCAAATGTCTGGTTTTTGGTGCAATATCTACATAGGTGTATAGAGGCCCATTTCCAGCAACTATCACTCCAGTGTTCTAATGGTACAATGTGTTTGCTCATTGCGTCAGAAGGCTAATGGATGATTAGAAAACTCTTGCGCAATCATGTTAGGTCTGCAATGCTGTAATTGCTGCAAATGGAGGATTCTTTGACGAAAGCAAAGTTTGAAGGAAAAAATTATTTCAAATACAAATCATTATTTCTAACCTTGTCAATGTCTTGACTATATTTTCTATTCATTTTACAACTCATGGTGGTAAATAAGTGTGACTTTTCATGGAAAACACAAAATAATTGTCTGGGTGACCCCAAACTTTTGAACGGTAGTGTACATACAGTGCATCCGGAAAGTATTCGCAGCGCTTCACTTTTTCCACACTTTATGTTACAGCCTTATTCCAAAAGGGATTAAATTCATTTTTTTCCTCAAAATTCTACACACAATACACCATAATGACAACATGAAAAAAGGTTTGGTTTTTTTTTTTAGATTTTTGCAAATTTATTAAAAATAAAAACTAAGAAATCACATGTACATAAGTATTCACAGCCTTTGCCATGAAGCTCAAAATAGAGCTCAGGTACATCCTGTTTCCAATGATCATCCTTGAGATGTTTCTACAGCTTCATTGGAGTCCACCTGTGGTGAATTCAGTTGATTGGACATGATTTGGAAAGGCGCACACCTGTCTATATAAGATCCCACAGTTGACAGTGCATGTCAGAGCACAAACCAAGCATGAAGTCAAAGGAATTGTCTGTAGACCTCTGAGACAGGATTGTCTGGAAGCACAAATCTGGGGAAGGGTACAGAAAAATTTCTGCTGCTTCGAAGGTCCCAATGAGCACAGTAGCCTTGATCATTGGTAAATGGAAGAAGTTTGGAACCACCAGGACTCTTCCTAGAGCTGGCCGGCCGTCTAAACTGAGCGATCGGGGAGAAGGGCCTTAATCAGGGAGGTGACCAAGAACCCGATAGTCACTCTTGACCTCAGACTGGGGTGACGGTTCATCTTTCAGCAGGACAACAACCCTAAGCACACAGTCAAGATATCAAAGGAGTGGCTTCAGGGCAACTCTGTGAATGTCCTTGAGTGGCCCAGCCAGAGCCCAGACTTGAATCCAATTGAACATCTCTGGAGAGATCTGAAAATAGCTGTGCACCGACGCTTCCCATCCAACCTGATGGAGCTTGAGAGGTGTTGCAAAATTGCCCAAAGATAGGTGTGCCAAGCTTGTGGCATCATATTCAAAAAAGACTTGAGGCTGTAATTGTTGCCAAAGGCGCATCAACAAAGTATTGAGCAAAGGCTGTGAATACTTATGTACATGTGATTTCTTAGTTTTTTATTTTTAATAAATTTGCAAAAATCTCAAAAAACATTGTCATTATGGGGTATTGTGTGTAGAATTTTGAGGAAAAAAATTAATTTAATCCCTTTTGGAATAAGGCTGTAACATAACAAAATGTGGAAAAAGTGAAGTGCTGTGAATACTTTCTGGAGGCACTGTATTAAAATTAAAAAAATCACCCTTTATTGTCATTCAGCTGTACAACCAATCATGTACAGTAGAACGAGATTGTGCTTTACCTATCCACCGTGTCAATCACCCCCCCCCCCCCACAAGTGCAGAATCAGAGGGCCGCTGCCATGCAAGGCGCCGCCACAAATTTCCCTCCTCCATTCCATTTTTGCTGAGCACCAAGCTGGATGGCAGGAAGTTCCACTTTTATATGGTCTTCGGCATGACCCGGCCGGGATTTGAACCCCTGCTTCCCGGATGTGGGGCGGATGCTCTACCAGCTGAGCCACCACTCCGGTGATGTACACAGTTATTCACAGAGTTGTCCTGAAGCCACTCCTTTGATATCTTGACTGTGTGCTTAGGGTTGTCCTGCTGAAAGATGAACCGTCACAACAGTCTGAGGTCAAGAGTGCTCTGGAGCAGGTTTTCATCCAGGATGTCTCTGTACGTTGCTGCATCCTTCTGTACACAGTTATATACACAGTGCAGGATTATTGCAGCTAGCTGAAATAACCAGTATTACGGTTTCTTAAATTACCCTGCAGAATATGAATATGTACTCAGACAGCATATTTTGCATTTGAATCACAGTGTTGTTGCCACTCTCAGTCATGATTGACATTGTCCTAGTTGTGTATTGCAGGGGACAATTTCCATTGTGCAAAGTTGTTACGTTTGGTACATTTAATACAACCTCTATGAGCAGGACCTGCGGAACCTCTCCATTGTGCACCTAGGATGGCACACCCTACCGCTACATGTGCTCCTCAGTGCGTTCAGCGTGTCCTGCATAGGGTGGGGACTCGGACTCCAGCAGAGATGACAGCTTCGCCACCATCCTCCTCTCTCCTATCTCCTCCACTGGGTCGAGGCATCGCCCCAGAACAGAGCTGGCTTTTTTGATCAGCCTGATCAACTAGTGATGTCCTGTGGGTGCAGATGTGCTGGTCATTCAAAGCAAGGCCTTTACACTTCCTATTAATTTTTGAATCCAATAGCCCTAAAGAAACATTGTTTAAATCTTCTCTTCTGACACAGTGGTTACTGTTCTTTAAATTTTGCTCACTGTTGTTTTCTTTGTTTGTTTGTTTGTTTTTACAAAATATATATTTGTGTCGAAATGCCTTGGTTATTTAAAAAAACATGCTAGTGCAGCAGTAGTATAGCCACAGCTGATATTCCATCAAATTCTGAACAATGAAGAATAACATTTTAGAGTAAATCAAGTATTAATACATTGTTCTTTAATTTTGATCTCCACTGTATATATAATATTGTCAGATTGAGTTTCCATGTCATGACAGTTCACATTCATAGTCAAAAATGACTTTTAACTGACTCTTATGTGAGTGTGCCTGTCCTCTGAAACGGCACACGTGTATATATCAGTACGTCTTTGCTTGTGTCATTCCTTCATCAGCAAAACACTTCATATTTAGGCGATGACTCACTCACTTTAGAAGCTTTTGAAGATTTGTGCATTCAGACAGCCTTTAAAAACTGGCTCTGTGTCACATAAAGGTTAAAAAATTGAATGATTTGAGTTGGGCTACAGTTCACTTTGCCTTTATGTGATGTCACTAAAACTAAGAGTTTCATATTTTTTAAATATATGTCATAATGTACAGTTCAAAATAGAGATTTCCTGACTTTTTAAATTGTTTGATAATCAAGAAAGACCTTTAAATTCTGATTTGAAAGAACATAAATATTTTCATACCACTTAGCACTAAATGCCATCAGTTCCTTTCTCTGATAACGCTGCTCACAGCTGTGACTGACGTCAATAACCAGTTCTGCTTCACATAACCCTTTATTGGTTTAGCAGAAGGACATTCCACTTGTCATAACATGTTTTCCCAGCCCCAAAGGAGTCGATTCAGTGTCGGCACGCAATGCACTTTCAGGTTCTTTTCCAGTCTTGAGAAACCAAACCATGACAGTAAATCTGTAATTTTTGTAGCAGACTTCACTGAAGCAGTTAAAGCAATATCCAAGTATTTAGCTAAAATATTCTGTACATACTATGAACTGTGAATGCCTTGGATTGTGTCTCAAATGTTCTCTCCAGTGTGAAGTGGTGGGTCTCTGGGTACAGAGGTCGCAACTCTTTTTATAGGTTTCTCAGGGCTGTCATGAAGGTGATGGAAGCATTACTTGACATTCTCCGCCCGGTGTTATAAATGTGCCTTTGACTGAATACATGCAGAAACCGCAAATGCACATTTCAACTGTTACAAAGAAAACTTCAAATAAATAATGTCAGTATCAGAGGTTATGCTAGACTTTCTTGTTATCTGTCAGTTTGACAGACAGGGTTGCAAAAATTCTGTCATGTTATCACCTGTCATTTTGATTTTTATTTCATAAGATATTGTAAGGGTACGGAGATGCGAGCATACACCAGCCTGTAGCACCTCATTCTCCACTGCGTCAGCCTGTCTTTTTTTCCACCCCTCTTAACATCACAGCTGTTTGGCTGTTTAAAGAAAATTTTCACTCTCAGCTGCTCTGACATTTTTGCAGTTCTAGCGGATTGGAGAGTGTGTATAGCTGCACACAAATGCAGAAAAAGAAACGGTTAACGGTTGCTAGTCATTGGCTATTTAATATCTGCTGTAAAGGGAACAGGTGAAATGTCTAAGTAAATGTTGCAGTAGATCACCCTCAGTGTAATCTGTCAAAATGACAAACGGCTTCCAGATTTTTCTGCCACTGCATAAGAAAATCTGTCAAAGACGCACAATATTGTTATTGCACCTTCTGGTCAACATGGATGTTATCATGTCTTCTCATTTTTTTCTGTTTGGGGTTGAATGAAAAACTGTTATCTCTTTATTATTGGATGAATAAAGCACACCATATGTTCAGAATAAAGAAAAACTATGGATATATGGATATTTGTTGTTATTTTTTTCTGAATGTATAATGACTTCATCCCCGTGTGTTTAACCATTTTGATCTATTTGACAGAGAAAACGGACAAATTGGAGGGTATGCTAAATTAGGATTATTTTAACTTGAAGTATTTTCATTACAATAAGATTGCTAAAATCTAATTAAATTTAATAGTAAATGCTATTCCAATTGTCTCACCTCATGGCACAACTTAAGTAGATATGTTTTCACTTATAACAGTATTAATAAACTTAAAAACTTTTGAGAAGGTTTTCTAACACATAGGACCTCTAGGGTGTTAAATGGTATATTTATATTCATTTCTATATTGTAATCAAAGTCCTTCTTTAATAGTACTCTATGGAAGGCAGTAGCATTGCTCTTTTTCAGGACTTTCCAGGATTAAATAATGCAAGTTGATTAAGGTGAGCACCCTTAATTATTCTGTAATTATAATCAAATACAAATAATATATAATTGGATTATATTTAAAGATATATAAGTAATTTTTCTGCATTTTAAATATTTGATTTTGCATATCATCTAAATACAAAGCATGCCACTGCAGAATAATCTTGAAAAGGGGAACAGCAGATTGTTTCAAGTTGTGTGCATTTTTTTTTTCATGTAAGGTGTGCCCAGATTATTTTCCCTAAATTGTTGAAGAGATAGTTTACCTTGAATTAAGCAAAAAGGATACACATCTTGACAATTTGAAAACGTTTTTGTTTCTAATTCAAGTTTCCCTTACAGGTGAAACACGCTAACTAAACCTGCCTTATCACCAACAGAACTTCTGTGCCATCTCTTTCAGGTCCAAATGGGGCTGTCGCGTCACACAGACATTTACTTACTGAACGATATGGACTCTGATGTGATGGTTGAGCGGTAAAGGGACATGCCGAGAGCCTGCTGGACTGTAGATCATAGATATATAGACGACCTGTCTGAAGACTGGGACCTTCGAACACGGCCAGTATGACTCTGTCCCATCGGTGCCTTAAAAAAAAGTGTCCTTATACCTGCAGATTTGTCAAGCTGTCACTGACCGATGTTTGCCATCACACATATGTGTCTAACAATATGCTGGAGACAAACCATATTTAAGCAAGGAATGGTTAATTATGCGCACCTGTAAAAGACGACATGTCTGACCTGTTACTGTGGCTGTAATTGTAAAAATTTCCCAGAAGCTCAGTTTAAGACTGTGATACTTGGCAACAAGACACTACGGACCAAATACCTATCGCTATTCCATCCATCTTCTACTACTTAAAATTGGTAAATTTATACATATGTAGGATATACTGTATATATATATATATATATATATATATATATATATATATATATATATATATGAATGAAAAGGTTTATTGTCAATACTACCATACGTGCAATACATACAGGAGAATTGAAATTTGACTTGACATTGGGTGCGCTTCTGTAAGCGCATCCCATAGCCGCGGCAGCCCGAAGGCGCCAGTTGTTTTTTTTTTTTTTTTTTTTTTTTATGGAAAAAAATAATAATATATATATATATATACTATTATACATAATCCATAAACATAAATTGATTATATTTAAACAATGAATTGCCTGAAACACAAATCCAGCAACAGTGATGCACTCTTGTCCGTTAACTCCTCTTGGGTGCACACTGTGTCACATCAAAGGGCTGGATTTTTCTGTATGTATTTTTATATGAATTTACCTTTTCACTAAATTTAAGACTTTTGCTCATCTGTTGTGATTGAAAAAGATCGTTTTTTAAAAGGAAAGAAAAATCAAATGTGAGCAGCGCCATGTGACTGATTAATATTCACAGTTTTATATTTTTGGTAGTGCCCAGACGGCTCCAAATTATTCTATTTAATGCCACAATTGTTTCGATACATTCACTGTATTTATAATCTATGCATAAGATGGGCATTTATGGGTTGTTTTTTTGGTTATTCTCTCCCATAACTTAAAACATGTTTATGTTACTATTTGTGTATTATTGAAAAGAGAATAAATTTTACCCCTTATTCTCTGTGGAAATAACACACAACTCACCTTTCATGAGACCCTAGAATAAAGCCTGGGTTAAAACATTTTCTCCCAGCAGTGGCAGGAGATGAAAATCTAGAAAATAATTTGTGTCATTTTTCGTCACGTAATTTTTTAAAAATTATTCTACAATTCTTTTTTTGGCTTTCTTAGTTAAATGTAAGTCTTTTTGTTTCAGTTTTTAAATCTATTTATTATTTTATTACTATTTTTTTTGCTGATGTCTTTTTTCTGTACTTAGATAGCCTTGTCACTGTGCCAGATGCGTGCACTCCGTCACAGACAAATGTTGCATTTCTTTTCCTTGTAATGAATGTTGTGGGATTAATAGGCAGCTGAAGGGGAACTGGTGGAAAAACTGTCAGTGTAGAACCATCCCCAAAACTCTGTTGTCTGGGAAAATATATTTAAGAGGATTGTGAAGAGAGTCAGTTTGAGGTTTATTAGTATGACACATGTGCAAAACTGTTTCACAAAGTGTTTTTACCAAGAAAATCTCAGTAGCGACAAGAAAAGCAAAGCCACCTATTCCACGATTGTGTACTGCTGCTTTGAACTAACGAACCAAACCTGCCCTTTCACCAAATATTACTGCTCCTGTCATTTTTGTTGTGATTTTTTTCTCTGAAAAGATCTGAAAAGATCTGAAAATGGCTGTGCACCGACGCTTCCCATCCAACCTGATGGAGCTTGAGAGGTGTTGCAAAATTGCCCAAAGATAGGTGTGCCAAGCTTGTGGCATCATATTCAAAAAAGACTTGAGGCTGTAATTGTTGCCAAAGGCGCATCAACAAAGTATTGAGCAAAGGCTGTGAATACTTATGTACATGTGATTTCTTAGTTTTTTATTTTTAATAAATTTGCAAAAATCTCAAAAAACATTGTCATTATGGGGTATTGTGTGTAGAATTTTGAGGAAAAAAATTAATTTAATTAATGTGGAAAAATGTGGAAAAAGTGAAGTGCTGTGAATACTTTCTGGAGGCACTGTATTAAAATTAAAAAAATCACCCTTTATTGTCATTCAGCTGTACAACCAATCATGTACAGTAGAACGAGATTGTGCTTTACCTATCCACCGTGTCAATCACCCCCCCCCCCCCAAGTGCAGAATCAGAGGGCCGCTGCCATGCAAGGCGCCGCCACAAATTTCCCTCCTCCATTCCATTTTTGCTGAGCACCAAGCTGGATGGCAGGAAGTTCCACTTTTATATGGTCTTCGGCATGACCCGGCCAGGATTTGAACCCCTGCCTCCCGGATGTGGGGCGGATACTCTACCAACTGAGCCACCACTCCGGTGATCAGAATCAGAAAAAGATTTATTGCCAAGTACATTAACAGATCACTGATAACATACGAGAGAATTTGACTTGACACAGAAAATGAACCTGCATTTCCAGTGACACGGCTGCATCGGGGACGCGCCTGCCAATAGGATGGTACAGATAAGAAATCATACAATAGGAAGGAGCAAAAAAATCATTGAATTCAGAATATTGACCATAAGTAATCAATATTATGATTACAAAGACAAAAAAAGCCCACGATGCACATTCAAGACCAGAGTCCACAGGACACAAGGAGAGCAGTGAATGTTATCTTGTTGTCAGTTTCTGGGTCAGTGTGGATGTAGTGTTGAAGCAATGTTGTATCAATATGAGCACAAGGACACTTTGGCAGAAGATGTTTTGTCTGGCTGCAGCAATTGTCCTTGGCAATTGTCCCAAGCAGCTACTGTCCAGAGGCCGTGTGCTCAGTGTTTTGAAAAACAAAGACTGGGGATTATCAGGAGGATTTTTGTAAGGGAAATTGAGCCAAATAGACTGAACACAGAGAAAGAACTTTATTTTCTTCTGCAGATTCAGTGCTTAATCCTTCATTGCGAGGGCTTTGAGTCCGTCGTGGATAGACTTAAGCGTAGATGTAATCCACCTTCCGAGACAGTTCTCCATTTGTCGCTATCAAAGTCTCCTCCATTTTTCCAATTTGATGGATGCACCTCGCGTGGCCAGCATTTTGATAGGTTGTATCCATCTTCAGCAATTTGCGGTACACCAGGACAATCCCAGTTCCAATCAGAACGATCCCAGTCACCATTATTACGAAGATATACAAATCTTCAATATCTTCGATAGAGAGATTACTCAGGCACAAGATCCTCCAAACACTTGTCACCCGTAAATAGCCCGCTGGAGCCGTCCCTGCGGGGCAAACAGCTTCCCCCGGAGCACTGTTCCTTGTTGAAAAAATAGTGTCAAGATGTCAGATGTACACAGTTATTCACAGAGTTGTCCTGAAGCCACTCCTTTGATATCTTGACTGTGTGCTTAGGGTTGTCCTGCTGAAAGATGAACCGTCACCACAGTCTGAGGTCAAGAGTGCTCTGGAGCAGGTTTTCATCCAGGATGTCTCTGTACGTTGCTGCATCCTTCTGTACACAGTTATATACACAGTGCAGGATTATTGCAGCTAGCTGAAATAACCAGTATTACGGTTTCTTAAATTACCCTGCAGAATATGAATATGTACTCAGACAGCATATTTTGCATTTGAATCACAGTGTTGTTGCCACTCTCAGTCATGATTGACATTGTCCTAGTTGTGTATTGCAGGGGACAATTTCCATTGTACAAAGTTGTTACGTTTGGTACATTTAATACAACCTCTATGAGCAGGACCTGCGGAACCTCTCCATTGTGCACCTAGGATGGCACACCCTACCGCTACATGTGCTCCTTAGTGCGTTCAGCGTGTCCTGCATAGGGTGGGGACTCGGACTCCAGCAGAGATGACAGCTTCGCCACCATCCTCCTCTCTCCTATCTCCTCCACTGGGTCGAGGCATCGCCCCAGAACAGAGCTGGCTTTTTTGATCAGCCTGATCAACTAGTGATGTCCTGTGGGTGCAGATGTGCTGGTCATTCAAAGCAAGGCCTTTACACTTCCAATTAATTTTTGAATCCAGTAGCCCTAAAGAAACATTGTTTAAATCTTCTCTTCTGACACAGTGGTTACTGTTCTTTAAATTTTGCTCACTGTTGTTTTCTTTGTTTGTTTGTTTGTTTGTTTTTTTTTACAAAATATATATTTGTGTCGAAATGCCTTGGTTATTTAAAAAAACATGCTAGTGCAGCAGTAGTATAGCCACAGCTGATATTCCATCAAATTCTGAACAATGAAGAATAACATTTTAGAGTAAATCAAGTATTAATACTGTAACGTCGGGGCCATTTTAAGGGGGCCAGGGATTTCCCAGCATGCTTTGCCAGTTTGAAACGTTACTGTGTGTGTTAAATGTGTTATTTCTGGGTTATACTGCTGTGTCATTATAACTGCATTATAATGACCCAGCAGTGTTTAGCAGGATTAGGGCAAGATGTATCATGTGTGTGTAACCGTAATGTAAACAGAGGTCTGTGGGAATGACCTCCACTGCTCTGCGTACTAAGTGGAGGTTGGGGGGTTGGTGGTGTGTAAATAAAGCCTGTTCATCACAACCATCTTGCTCCTCTTTCTTTGTGTGAACCCTGCTACGTCACACTGGTGTCAGAAGTGGGATGGAGCAAATGGAAGCGATCAGAATGGAGATCCAGCAGCTGGAGCAGGCCATTGCTCAGCTGATGATGGATGATGAGACCGAGGCATCACCACCGGGAGCCCGGAGCCGGGACGAACGGAGCGGCGGACCTGACGGGGCCAGCGCACCCCGCCTCCTGTCTTTTTCAAGACAGAGCGGGCAGAACAGAGCAAACGTTCCACCCTTCTTAGGACAGCACGGGCTGGCGACCCCACGGCGATCAAGGGTGGCGATCGATCAGGAAACGACCACCCCACCTGTTCGGCAGCGGGCCAAGATTCCCCGTTTCAACGGCGAAGCCACATTAGATGACTACCTGACACAGGTCGAGCTGACTGCGGCGCTGAACGGCTGGTCACCAGAGGAAACCGCCGTACAGGTCGCGCTGACCTTGGAAGGGAAAGCCCTCTGCACGCTCTCTGATCTCCGGCCCGGGGAGCACCACAGCTGGCCAGCACTACAAGGGGCGCTCCAGAGACGATTTGGGAGAATAGCGGACGCTGAGCACGCCCAAGAACAGCTGACCCGCCGCTGCCGGAACCACCAGGCATTACGAGCCTATGCTGCAGATATATGGCTGTTAACCCGGCGCAGCTACCCAGAGTTTGCGCCGGAGGCAGTAGAGAAGCTCGCCCTCCGGAGCTTCATCCAAGGTCTCCGCCCGGCCCAGCTCCAGAGCCACGTACGGCTCCACGCCGCGAGCGACTGGAAGACTGCAGTGGCAGAAGCAGAGCGGGCAGAGCCGCTAATAAGTCGCACCGCTGAAGCAGCAACGCACAGCCGGAGAACCTACCAGGCTACGATGGAGAGCGAGGGGGAGGAGGAGGAATTACGGCAGACCACAGCGGCGCGTCCACGGAGAAGATGGCCTCGGCGGCGCGAGGAAGGGTGCTTCCGCTGCGGAGAGATGGGACACATCGCGCGATACTGCCCTGCACCCACCCCACGACAAACCGGCCCCTCGCCGGCGTTAAACTAGAGCGAGGTGGCGTGAACGGGGACAGGCCACCTCCAGCAGATGTTTCCCCCGAGGAGCCGGCACCGCGCGTGGGCCGAGTTGGACACTCTCCAGGGATCTATCTACAGTGCAGCTTGGGGAAGACGTCGATCCGGGCCCTGATTGACACCGGCTCTACAATCTCCTTGGTTCGACCGGGCGTACTGCCGGGCACGAGCAAGACGGCTCCGCGGGGGTGGGAACCCACCGAGCGCTGCGTCACCACAGCTACCGGTGAGCGCGCCCGACTGAAGGGGCGGAGAGTGCTGGTGGTGGGGGTGGCCGGTCAGAACATAAGACACCCGTTCTGGCTGGCTGACATCCAAGACCCCTGTATTATTGGACTAGACCTGCTCACAGCCTGGCGTGCCAAGATCGACACCACCGGACCTTCCCTCCAGCTGGGAAACCGGACCATCACGCTCCACAGCAGAACCCAGAGAAGGGACACGGGGGCACGCACGATCGAGGGATCGCCAAGACAGACCGGACCAGGCAGGTCACCGCGAGGACTGGACACGATGACGTCACCAGCGCGGACAGAGGGAGCACGAGCACACACAGGGACAGCAAGGGGAGGGGTCAACGTGTCAGCGGAGACGCAGCAGGCAGTGGAGGAATTATTTCAGCGGAGCTGCAGCGGGCTGGACCCGGAACAGAGACGCCAGCTGCGGGAGCTATTGGACTATTACGTGGGTGTTTTTACTGCGAAGGATGAGGAATGCGGCCGGACTGGGTTGGTGCAGCACGAGATCGACACCGGTGAGGCCAGGCCGATTCGACTCCACCCACGCCGACTGCCCTTTTCAAGGCGGGCAGCGGCGGAACAAAAAGTGCGAGAAATGCTGGAGGCAGATGTTATTGAGCCCTCTAACAGCCCCTGGGCAGCGCCTGTGGTGCTGGTCAAGAAGAAGGACGGGTCGTGGCGGTTCTGTGTGGATTACCGACGCCTGAACGATGCCACCAGGAAAGATTCCTACCCCCTGCCCCGCATCGATGACGCACTGGACCACATCGCCGGCTCCAGCTGGTTCAGCTCGCTGGATCTACGCAGCGGCTATTGGCAGGTAGAGCTGTCACCCGAGGCCCGCCAAAAAACAGCCTTCTCCATCGGGCAGGGACTGTACCAGTTTAAAGTGATGCCGTTTGGACTCTGCAACGCTCCGGCCACCTTTGAACGCTTGATGGAGCGAGTGCTGGCTCACGTGCCGCGGAGTCGCTGCGTTGTTTACCTGGATGACCTGCTGGTGCATGCAGCTGATTTTGACAGCGCCCTGTCAAATCTCCGAGAGGTGCTGGGAGCCATCCAGCAGGCGGGGCTACGGTTACACCCTAGGAAATGCCACCTGTTCCGGCGAGAGACCACCTTTTTGGGCCACGTCGTCAGCGCAGCGGGGGTCGCCACTGACCCGGAAAAAGTGGCAACAGTGAGAGACTGGCCGGTGCCGCGGAACGTTGGAGAACTGAGGAGTTTTCTTGGATTGGCCTCCTATTATAGGAAGTTTGTGAAAGACTTCGCCACCATTGCCAGCCCGCTGCATCAGCTGACGCAGAAAGGACGCCTGTTCCAGTGGAGTGACAGCTGCGCTGCTGCTTTCTGCCAGCTTCGCGCAGCGCTCATCAGAGCCCCCGTCCTGCGGTATCCTGACCCGAGCCGCCCTTTCATTGTGGACACGGACGCCAGCAACCAGGGCATCGGGGCGGTGCTATCCCAGGAGGGAGAACACGGAGAGCAGGCAGTCGCTTTCTTCAGCCGCACTCTCAGCAGAGCCGAGAGAAATTACTGTGTGACCCGCAGAGAGCTGCTGGCTGTCATTCAAGGACTGCGTCACTTCCGCCCGTATGTGTACGGGGGGAGGTTCCAGCTCAGGATGGACCACGCTTCCCTGACCTGGTTGTTAAATTTCAAAGAACCGGATGGACAGTTGGCGAGGTGGCTGGAGGCACTGCAGGATTATAATTTCCAGATTGTGCATCGGGCAGGCCGCCTCCATGCCAACGCTGACGCGCTGTCTCGGCGCCCCTGCGCGACAGAGGAGTGTCGTCACTGTCAACGGGCTGAAGATCGGGACCAAATCGCCCCACGGGCTGCCGCTCTCCGAGCCGCTGCGGGCAGGAATCACACAGCGACGCACAGCTCCTCCTCAGATGATCAGGCAGTTCTCCCCAGCGATGACGTCACAGAGGTTCTTGGCACGCAGCAGCTGCAGAGCGAGCAGGACAGAGACCCGGTCATTTCGCGGGTTCGGCAGCGGCTGGACGCAGGACAGCGGCCCGCCTGGGAGGTTGTGTCACCGCTGGACCCAGAGACTAAGGCCCTGCACTCCCAGTGGGCCAACCTCCGCTGTCACGAGGGCGTGGTGTATAGACAGTGGCAGACTCCAGCTGGGCAGCGGCACATTTGGCAGCTGCTGGTTCCTCGTCGACTCCGGCTCAAAGTACTCCAGCTGGTTCATGGGGCGGTAGGAGCGGGCCACTTCGGGGTGACAAAGACGCTGCAGCGCCTTCGGGCCCGGTTCTACTGGCCTGGCTGTCATCAGGACGTGGAGCTCCACGTTCATCGCTGCGACACATGCACAGCTCAGAAGGGACCAACTCAGCGATCCCACGCTCCCCTGCAGCAGTACCGGGTGGGGGCACCGATGGAGCGAGTGGGAGTGGACATCCTGGGCCCTTTCCCGACCACGGACCGGGGGAACCGCTACGTGCTGGTCGCGATGGATTATTTCACTAAGTGGCCAGAGGCGTACGCGGTCCCGGATCAGAGCGCCACTACGACGGCATCAAAGCTGGTGGATGAAATGTTCTGTCGTTTTGGCGCACCGGAGGAGCTGCACAGCGATCAGGGTCGGAACTTCGAGGCGGAGGTCTTCGGAGAGGTCTGCAAACGGCTGGGCATCTGGAAGACCCGGACCACCCCACTGCATCCACAGAGCGACGGCCTGGTCGAACGATTCAACCGGACCCTCACCACCCAGCTCGCTATCCTAGTGGACCAGCGACAGCGAGACTGGGACCTGCACCTGCCTTTTGTTTTGTGGGCGTACCGGACGGCAGCTCAGGAATCTACCCGGTGCACCCCTGCGGCGCTCATGTTTGGACGCGAGCTGCGCACACCGGTGGATTTGGTATTCGGTTGCCCCCCCGAGCCGGAGGTGGAAGGAAAACCCGGATTGGATTATTTTTTTTGTTTGAAAGAACACGGTGCACGAGCTGGCTCGAGAGGCCCTGGCAGCGGCAGGGGGTCGGCAGAAGCGGGCATACGACTCCCGCTGCCAGGGGAGGGACTTTGCACCGGGGGATCGAGTCTGGGTTTTCTGCCCTGAGAGGAAGAGAGGACAATCACCGAAGCTGGCGAGCCAGTGGTCGGGGCCATGCGTGGTCCTGGAGAGACTGTCAGATGTGGTGTACAGGGTGAGGCTTAGAAAAAGGGACCGGGTTGTGGTCCTTCATCGTGACCGTCTCGCCCCGTATCGGCCATCTGCACCGCTGGTGGACGGACCGGAGCTTCCATCCCGGCCCGATACCCCGACCGAGACCCGGATGGACACTAGGGGGCCTGTACGTGTTGGCCACCGGCGCCGAAGACCGCCCCGACACCTGGATGAGTTTGTATTGGACTTTTAAATTGGACTTTAATTTTTCTGGGGACAGAAACCAGTCCAGGGGGGGGGGGGCAGTGTAACGTCGGGGCCATTTTAAGGGGGCCAGGGATTTCCCAGCATGCTTTGCCAGTTTGAAACGTTACTGTGTGTGTTAAATGTGTTATTTCTGGGTTATACTGCTGTGTCATTATAACTGCATTATAATGACCCAGCAGTGTTTAGCAGGATTAGGGCAAGATGTATCATGTGTGTGTAACCATGATTCAAACAGGGGTCTGGGGGAATGACCCCCGCTCCCGTCTGTGCTGAGAAGCAGGTTGGGGGTCGGTGGTGTGTAAATAAAGCCTGTTCATCACAACCATCTTGCTCCTCTTTCTTTGTGTGAACCCTGCATACGTCACACTGGTGTCAGAAGTGGGATCTCCTGTCCAAAGCAGTAATGGGGCGCTGACATCGGGACGATGTCGAGAACCAGAGGGGAGTAGTGTAGCGAACTCAATATGAGCACCCTACTTGGCTTGCCAAGACCCTATTGGTGACACAGGTAGGGTGCGGGACTCCGGAGCGGGAGGCGTGAGTTCGAATCTCCTGGTGGGACGTCGCCATGTCGAGCAGCACGTTACACTGGTGTCAGGAGTGGGCATGGAGCGAGATGAGGATCCAGGCAAAGGTACAGCGGCCGGAGCGATTCATCGCTCAGCCGGGAACGGAGTATAGAGCTGAGACGCCGGCCCCTGGAGAGCTTCGCCGCGATGGACGGAGCAGAGCAAACCAGCCCCGCTTCCCGCCCTTTTCAGGGCAGGACGGGCTGGCGATTCCAGAGCGACTAGGAGCGGAAATCGACCGGGAGATGACAGTCTCATCCATCCAGCAGCGGGCCAAGATTCCCCGCTACAACGGCGAGAACCTGTTGGATGACCGCCTGGCCCAGGTCGAGTTGGCTGCCGTGGTGATCAGAGGAAACCACCGTGCTGAGAGCGAGTGGAGGAGGAGCTACGGCAGATCACAGCAGCGCGTGCACGAAGGAAACAGCCGTGGCGACGCGAGGAAGGACGGCTTCCGCTGCACAGAGCCAGGGTACATGGCATGGTACCGCCCCGCACACAGCGCACGACAAACTGGCCCCTCGCCGACGCTAAATTAGAGCGAGGTGGCATGGACGGGGAAAAAGCCGCCTCCTGCAGATGCTTCCCCCGGCAGATGAGGTCAGAGTCGCAGGAGCGACGCAGCGGAGCGAACAGGACGAAGATGCGGCCACTTTCCAGGCGCAGCAAGGGCTGGACGCATGGATGCGGGCCAGCGGCCGTCTGGGAGAACTGGCAGCGGTGGGAGTCGGCCGGAGCGGGCCTGGGACTCCCGCTGCCAGGGAAGGGACTGTGTGTGGTCCTACAGAGGCTGTCAGATGTGTCCATCCGCCCGCTGATGGCCAAACCGGAACCCTACCCCAACCAGATTCTCCGACCGAGACTCAAATGGCCCGTGCATGCCGCTTTGGCACCGGGCTGACTCGCATTGGATTTCTGAAAGTGGACTTTGAATTTTCTGGGGACAGAAAACAGTCCAGGGGGGGGCAGTGTAACGTCGGGGCCATTTTAAGGGGGCCAGGGATTTCCCAGCATGCTTTGCCAGTTTGAAACGTTACTGTGTGTGTTAAATGTGTTATTTCTGGGTTATACTGCTGTGTCATTATAACTGCATTATAATGACCCAGCAGTGTTTAGCAGGATTAGGGCAAGATGTATCATGTGTGTGTAACCATGATTCAAACAGGGGTCTGGGGGAATGACCCCCGCTCCCGTCTGTGCTGAGAAGCAGGTTGGGGGTCGGTGGTGTGTAAATAAAGCCTGTTCATCACAACCATCTTGCTCCTCTTTCTTTGTGTGAACCCTGCATACGTCACAATACATTGTTCTTTAATTTTGATCTCCACTGTATATATAATATTGTCAGATTGAGTTTCCATGTCATGACAGTTCACATAGTCAAAAATGACTTTTAACTGACTCTTATGTGAGTGTGCCTGTCCTCTGAAACGGCACACGTGTATATATCAGTACGTCTTTGCTTGTGTCATTCCTTTATCAGCAAAACACTTCATATTTAGGCGATGACTCACTCACTTTAGAAGCTTTTGAAGATTTGTGCATTCAGACAGCCTTTAAAAACTGGCTCTGTGTCACATAAAGGTTAAAAAATTGAATGATTTGAGTTGGGCTACAGTTCACTTTGCCTTTATGTGATGTCACTAAAACTAAGAGTTTCATATTTTTTAAATATGTCATAATGTACAGTTCAAAATAGAGATTTCCTGACTTTTTAAATTGTTTGATAATCAAGAAAGACCTTTAAATTCTGATTTGAAAGAACATCATAAATATTTTCATACCACTTAGCACTAAATGCCATCAGTTCCTTTCTCTGATAACGCTGCTCACAGCTGTGACTGACGTCAATAACCAGTTCTGCTTCACATAACCCTTTATTGGTTTAGCAGAAGGACATTCCACTTGTCATTTTTTGTCACGTAATTTTTTTTAAATTATTCTACAATTCTTTTTTTGGCTTTCTTAGTTAAATGTAAGTCTTTTTGTTTCAGTTTTTAAATCTATTTATTATTTTATTACTATTTTTTTTTGCTGATGTCTTTTTTCTGTACTTAGATAGCCTTGTCACTGTGCCAGATGCGTGCACTCCGTCACAGACAAATGTTGCATTTCTTTTCCTTGTAATGAATGTTGTGGGATTAATAGGCAGCTGAAGGGGAACTGGTGAAAAACTGTCAGTGTAGAACCATCCCCAAAACTCTGTTGTCTGGGAAAATATATTTAAGAGGATTGTGAGGAGAGTCAGTTTGAGGTTTATTAGTATGACACATGTGCAAAACTGTTTCACAAAGTGTTTTTACCAAGAAAATCTCAGTAGCGACAAGAAAAGCAAAGCCACCTATTCCACGATTGTGTACTGCTGCTTTGAACTAACGAACCAAACCTGCCCTTTCACCAAATATTACTGCTCCTGTCATTTTTGTTGTGATTTTTTTTGTTTTTGCAGGTGATGACGGTGTCTTTCATTTTCACCAGTGTGCCTTGTTTATAGCATCTGTAGAACATTGTAGTAAAACTGTCAAACCAGCCCTTGATTAGAAAAGAAATGGGCCCAGTGTAGCAGTAAATGAAAGCATAAAAGTTGTTCATTTTGTTGGCTGCTGATGGGATCACAACAAAGGCTAAGCGTGTGGTTCCTACTTTAAAGCTTCATACCTACATAGAAAAGTGCTGCTGCATTGTATTGTAATTTATTTTCAAATATAGAAAATTGCTCACTGTGATACAGTATTGAGACCAGAAAAGAAAGTGACTTTTTCTCTTTTTATTAAACTTTTGAACAAAAAAGTGTACTGAACCACAAAGGTCTCCAGTTTTAAAATATTTGCCATTTCTCTGTTGTATTCTGACTGTTGTTGAAAAAAGAACTTTAAATTTTGTAGCATTAAAATACTTGTCTCCATTTGAATTTGTCTTTAATGAACGGCTCTAGAGACAGGGGTGGGAGGAATAATTGCTGTATGTGGAAGATTCTGATCAATGCACAAATGTCAAAAAATCAGTTTTTGAATGGCTGGTGCGACCCATGTGTGTCTACAGCCAGAGCTGAGGACAAAATAACCAGATACTGTAGGACCTGTAATGTGATAGAGTATATGCCGAGACTTGTAAAGGTTAAAGGTCAAGGTTAACATTCCTTATGCCTATATCTCAACAACAAAGAAAGCTAGGGTCACCAAACCTGGTACAGAGGTTCACCCTGAGACCATAACTTCCATAAAGGACATTATGGATTTTATTTATTCTAATTTATCACTGACTCATTGTTTTAATGTATTGATTTTGCTTTTGTTTTTATCCATTAATGTGCTATTTTCCATTATATACAGCACTTTGGGCAGTGCTTGTTGTTGTAAATGTGCTTTATAAATAAACTTGACCTTGATGTTCTGACTACAGGTTTGGGGTCAAAGGTCAAGGTTGGCACTCCCTATGATCTCTTACTATAGAACGTGTAACTCTCTCTAGGGTCACCATGCTTGCTACACAGGTTCACCTTGGGATCCTGACCTACAGAATCAGAATTCAGAATCAGATTTATTGCCAAGCACATTTACCAGTACAAGTAAACATACGAGGAATTTGACTTAACATTGGGTGCGCACAAAAGGCGCATCCCAATGACGCGGCAGCCATGACGAGGCGCCTGTCATACGGGGGGGATAAAGAGGGGGGGGGAGGATAGGGAAAGACAGAATAGGCAGAGAGAAAAAAGCATTGTTGATCAAAATAAAGCTCATTTATGACCAAAATTTTGATTACAAGAAAAAAAAACAACTCTCAAATGCACAATTAGCAGACAATAGATCACACAATGACAAAAAGCAGTTGAGAGAGGCAGTGTATATATGAGTCAGTATATGTGTATCAGTCGTGTACTGTTGTATGCATTGTGTAGTGTAGGTGTGACAGTTGCTAGTGAACAGCAGAGGGAGCCTCCTGGCAGTGGATAGATGTTATAATCATGTGACTTATAAACAAGTCCGGAGTCTATCTCTTCGCTTGCAGATGAAGGCACATGGGCTGTCCTTGAGGAGTTCAATCTGCTGAAACAACAGCAATTGTTTGTCGATTGTTTGGGTTAGCAACCGCCACTTCTACCTTATCTCCATCGAGGAGGAATGTAAACAGGGCATCAAAAACAAGGTCAAATCTACACAGCTCAGAGCCCACGGAGAATAGAATTTTCCTCTCTCATGCGCTTCTGTGCTTCATAATTTCCATATACAGGCTTAAACAGACATTCCATGGAGAGCACAGGGCTCCAGATGTATTCCTCCGCTGAATCACTGTCATTCAGTTCACCATTTGCCGCTAATCGTGCCCTCCCCAACTGGTCGAATTTGATGAAGGAGCTACGCCGGGTCCGCTTTGATCAGCTCTCTCACCTTCTTCAATTTCTGATACATCAGGAAACTCCAAAGCCAAAATAGAAGTCCTGTGATCAAACCAATAATGTTTCCTGCCAAATCACCACAGACACATGAATTCCAATGTCCATGAGTCTCCTCGTTGGGTTCCCCCCTGACCCGATCTTCTTTTAAAGTGGTGACAATCACAGTTAAGCCGCTTTCCAGATCCATAATTTCCATTTAGATTAAGATTCAGCAGAAGAGCGACTAAAAGACACACATCGCAAGCAGGGAATAGTAGAGGAGAGGAGAGGAGAGGAGTGGAAAAGCGTCTGCTCTCTCTAGAAGCCGGAAGTGAAATGTACACAACTATGGGTTGTGTACATTTCACAAAGTTTCATAGTTGTGAAAGTATACAACTATGGGTTGTATACTTGGTTGTATATTCGTGGATGATGGGCTTATCATAATTTGGTTCTGCCACAGTAATTGTATTGAAAAGTTGAAAACTACTCCCCATCAGTAAGTGCTGGGATCTTCAAAGAAAACGGAGGCAGGGGATATTGCACTCGCCTCAAGAGTCCTCTTGTTCACTCTTGAAGTTGGGTGAGCCTTGGCAATACCAATTAAGTTCTTACTTGAAGTCCAGATGACGCCCATGCACCATGCATCAACAGTAATGTAAATGTTCTATTGACACTTCTGTTTTATATGCATCTTCTGTTGGTTGTTTGCCCAACTTCTGAACATCATTATGGTGTTTTTACATAAATTCCCATGTACTGTATTGTTCTCTGGGCTTTGCTAATAATGACTAGTGACTAACTGCCTAGTGGCCCAAAAAGGCCAGAAAATTAGTTTTAGGTTTTTTTTTTTAATCCCCTGTCAGTCGGACCGAAGGGAGATTATGTCATGGGGTGGGCTGTCCGTCCATCTGTCCCACTTTTGTGAAATCAACTCCTACAGTTTTGTTCCGATTATTTTGAAAGTTGGTACCAGGATTTGATATACACTGATGACGTGCACATTGCAATTTGGCTCAGATTGGATGATTTTTGCAAGAGTTTTGGGCAAAAGGTCAAAGGTCAAGGTTAGCTTTCCCTATGCCCCATTACTATACGACAAGTAAAGCTAGGGTTACCAAACTTGCCATACAACTATGGATTATATGCATCAATTTTGGTTGTGTATTCATGGATGATAGGCTTATCATAATTTGGTTTTGCCCATAATTATATTGAAAAGTTGAAAACTGCTCCTCTTCAGTGACATATTGGGATCTTCAAAGAAAACAGAGGTGGGGGATATTGCATTAGATAGATACATACTTTATTTCGAACAAAAAAGTAAAACAAAAACAAAACAAATGACAAGTGCAATAAAGTAACAGTATACAGTGTTTGAAAGGGAGAAGGAAGAAGTGAACACTTATTAATTCCAACTCCTCTTTTCCATAAATACAACCCATGTGAAATATAAACAAATTACCACATTTAAGACCCCAAGTAAACAATTAACTATATTTTGTACATATCAACATTAACACCCATCTGTCCCAACATACATACAGTCCATACATCAAAACCAGCCCCATACAACACAGATATACACAGTGCTGTCCCACCCACCATCCCATAGTGTCCCAGAGTGAGCATAGTGAATCGTACATATAAATACTACCCTTCTAACATACTGTATATCCTTTCAGCAAATAATGTTTATACCTCTTTTTGAATTGATTTCTGTTTGTACATAGTTTCAGTTCCGGCTCCAGACTGTTACACAAATCCACCCCACAGACAGATATGCACATACTTTTCTTAGTTGTTCGTATCTTGGGTTTTGTAAAGTTTAAGTCTCCTCTCAAATTATAATCATTGTCTCTTTTTTTAAAAATATTTTTTGTATATTAGTTGGGAGTTGATTATTAATTGCCCTGTACATGACTTGTGCTGTCTTAAATTTAACTAAATCGATGAACTTTATGACATGTGACTTTAAAAACAACGAATTGGTATGGTCTCTATATCCTACATTATTTATTATCCTTATAGCTCTTTTTTGTAGTGTACATGTTGGCTGTAGGTTGGTCTTGTAGGTGTTTCCCCAGACTTCTACACAGTAGTTAAGATAAGGTAGAAACAGTGACTTGTACAGTAAGAACAATGATTTATAGTCCAAGATGTGTCTTGTCTTCCCCAGTATCCCTATACATTTTGCCAACTTGGCCCGGATGTGACTGATGTGAGGTTTCCAGCAGATTTTATTGTCTAGCGTCACCCCCAGAAACTTATTTTCCTGTACTGTTTCTATTCTGGTATCATCTATTGTTACCATTATTTCATGATTTATTTTATAATTTCCAAACAACATAATCCTTGTTTTTTCAGATTTAGAGATAATTTATTTTTGTTGAACCACTGCGTTAACCTTTTCATTTCAGTTGTGACCACCTCTAAAACCTGCTGCAAATTCTCACCAGTGCAAAGGATATTTGTGTCATCCGCAAACAAAATAAATTTCAGAATTTTTGACACTTGGCACATGTCATTTATATACAAGATAAAGAGTTTGGGTCCCAAAACTGACCCCTGGGGCACACCACAAGTGATGTCCATGAAGGGTGATTTGTGCTCACCAATTTGTACAAATTGTTGTCTGTTACTTAAATAACTTTCCACCCAACTCAGTCCGACCCCTCTTATCCCATACCTTTCCAGTTTCCTTAGTAGAATTCTGTGGTCAGTGGTGTCAAAAGCTTTCTTTAAATCTATAAATACACCTACAGCAAACTTTTTTTTATCTATACAACTAGTAATTTCTTCAATAAGTTCAATCAGTGCCAAAGATGTAGATTTATCTGCTCTAAAACCATAATGACTGTCTGTAAGGAGGTTGTGTTTTTCAATGAAATCATCCAGTCTCTTAGTGAAGATTTTTTCAAGTATTTTGGAGAATTGTGAGAGTAAAGAGACTGGCCTGTAATTTGTGAAATAATGACTGTCCTGTTTTGTATAGTGGTATTACTTTTGCTATTTTCATTTTGTTTGGAAATTTACCAGTTTGAAATGACAGGTTACAGATGTGGGTGAGTGGCTTAACAATTCCTTCAATTCCTTTTTTCACTATTGTCATGTCAGTTTCATTCCAGTCCGTTGATTTTTTGTTCTTAAATTTACTCACAGTCTCGATAATTTCCTTTTCAGTAACTGCACCCAAAAAGATTGTTTGGATTTCTATCTTCTATTTCATTTACAGAACCACTGTTGTTTGGGCAGCGTGGTGGCGGAGTGGTTAGCATTGCGGCAGCACAGCAACTCACCCTTGGCCGGGGGATCCTGGGTTTGATCCCAGCCCCCGACCAACAGTGATCTGTGTGGAGTTTGCATGGTCTCCCCGTGTCTGCGTGGGTTTACTCCGGGATTTCTCCGGTTTCCTCCCACATGCCAAAAACATGCAAATTGTGGCGGGTTTGGAAAACCCCCCACAACAGACTAAGGACAGTCAGCTCGCCACTCCTGGTTTTTTCCGCTGCACTACTGCAATGTAATGTGCCATGCATGCATTGTGATGTTAATGTGCCATTCATTCATTGAGTTCATGCATCCTGTCCTTGCTGTGTCTGTGAAATGCAAATGCCCATACCAACTGCTGTGAAATGCTCTTTCATGTATTGTTGTAACTGGGTATATATGCTGCACGACTCTGTAACTCAATCTCACTCTCTCACTCTGCAACTGCTGCTGAGACACACACACTGTGTCTCTTTGCTGGAGAGCCTCCGAGCCGCCCATCCGGGCGAGCTTCGTGACGGCGGTATGATTTAATAAACCTGCTTAAAACCTTCACTAACGCTGCTTTATTTCATGCCGCCGCACTGGTGACCCGATGCTGAAATGAACACGCTGCTGGCGAACGCAGCACCCGGCGAGATTCTCCGACGACAAGCGAACGTGGCAGCCTGACTGATCTGCCCTCCCTTCTGCTTCAGGGAGACTTCGTCGCAGAGTTTCCAGGTGAAACTCTCCGGAGACCACCCACGACCGGGAAGGCTGCAGCAAACTTCATGGTGAGATCTGCGCGCCTAGATCGGCACATCCACGCTGGACCGGCCGCGCTCGCAGCTCCTCCACATGAGAGCGCATGCACCTCGTCCTTTCTCCGCGACGGCGACTCCCATGGCCGACGGAGCACACGTGGACCTGAATGCACCATGACCGAGCGAGTGACAAGAGCGTCTACTTCCCTCTCACCGCTCCAACGCATCTGCACAAGCCCGAGGGACAAAGATCGTCTCCTCCCTCTCACCGCTCCAACGCATCTGCACGAGCCCGAGGGACAAAGATCGTCTCCTCCCTCTCACCGCTCCAACGCATCTGCACGAGCCCGAGGGACAAAGATCGTCTATTCACTCTTACCGCTCCAACGCACCATGGCCAATCTGCAGCCACAGCTCAACCTGGATATTATCGGCGCCGTCTGCGCTGATCTCCACCAAGATTCTGGACCCTGACTCGCCTCCCCAGCGGCCCACCCACGCATGGAACCCCGGCACACGCACCGGGGAGATACCAGGACGGCGCACCACGCACGGGACAAATACGGCTCTTCAGACCTCCATCGTCCTCCGCCGCTGCACACAGAACCTTCAGGGCTGCTCGCACACCTGAAGCAAGCACGCAGCTCGCTCACAGGATCCTCTAACGGTCTTAGCCATGGCGCTCAACGGGAATTCAGCAGTCTGCGGTCCCCGAAGGCTTTTAAGGTTGTGCCCGCACCTAAAAGTCAACACGCCCAAGTCCCTTTGCTTCTGCTTTTATGTTTCTCTTACAGCCGCTCCTGCTTTTCTTCACGGCCACTGTTAATCCTTGCAGGACTTAATCGCGGGAGGAGTCAGTGACTAATTTTTCTTCTTGTGACCTCCGCACGTTCAACGGGACAACCCCTCGACATCGCGGAACAGCAAGCAATTTTTGCGCGGCCCGGACGATTTCACCGTCCCCGGCCGGCATTTACTACCCCCCACCCCCCTCCACCTTCGCCTGCACAGAGCTTTTCCTGCTCGCTGCCAAAGCTATCGAGGTCTCGGCCCCCTGCCAAGCCCTCTGGGGGGGGAGCAGTGTGGCGGGTTTGGAAAACCCCCCACAACAGACTAAGGACAGTCAGCTCGCCACTCCTGGTTTTTTCCGCTGCACTACTGCGATGTAATGTGCCATGCATGCATTGTGATGTTAATGTGCCATTCATTCATTGAGTTCATGCATCCTGTCCTTGCTGTGTCTCTGAAATGCAAATGCCCATACCAACTGCTGTGAAATGCTCTTTCATGTATTATTGTAACTGGGTATATATGCTGCACGACTCTGTAACTCAATCTCACTCTCTCACTCTGCAACTGCTGCTGAGACACACACACTGTGTCTCTTTGCTGGAGAGCCTCCGAGCCGCCCATTCGGGCAAGCTTCGTGACGGCGGTATGATTTAATAAACCTGCTTAAAACCTTCACTAACGCTGCTTTATTTCATGCCACCGCACAAATTAGGTCAATTGGCATCAAACTGGGGATTCTAAATTTGTCCTTAGGTATGAATGTGAGAGTGAATGGTTGTCTGTCTCTCTGTGTTGGCCCTGCGATGGGCTGGCGATCTGTCCAGGGTGTACCCTGCCCCCGCCCAAAGATGCTGGGATAGGCTCCAGCCCTCCCCGTGACCCGAAAAAGGATTAAGCGGAAGAAGATGAATGAATGAATGAATGAATGTTGTTTGTTTCTGGTGTCACTATTGATTTTGCTAATTCAGGACCAACGTTTACAAAAAATTTATTGAAACCACTGACCACATCCTCCATATTATTTATCAAATTGCCATTTTCAGTAAATTATTCTGGATAATTAGCATTCTTAGGTCAATTCCTAATAATCCCATTGAGTACTTGCCATATTCCTCTTAAGTTATTTTTATTATCCTCTAATATTCTGTTGTAGTATTCTTTTATTTATATTCTTAGTATTCTTCTATTTATGTCCAAGATGGCGCCCACAGCGGTCGACATGGTGCTTCGCTGCGCTCTTTGTTTGTTTTTGTTTGTCAATTGTGTGTCTGCTTGCACTTATACCCGTGAAGAACTTTTAAATATCAGGACTTTGACCCCCACGGACCTCCTCCCAGTTTTTCTAGCCCCTGCCGCCGATCTGGTTTATTGTTTGGCTCGGAAAGTGAGACGGCGGAAGAGAGGAAGACGAGCGGGCGCTCTCGTACGACTTCGCAGGAGAGGCTCGCGAACGGCGCTGCCTGGCATATTTCTGTCCAATACCAACTCTCTCTCTAACAAGGTGGATGAACTGAGACTGCTGATGCGTTTTAAGGACCTCGCCTCCTCAGCTGTCCTCTGCTTTACTGAGACCTGGCTCCGGGAAAATATACCGGACAGCGCGCTGCGCCTCGACGGCTTCCAGCTCTTCCGTGCTGATCGTGACACAGAGCTTTCCGGCAAGACCACAGGAGGCGGTGTCTGCTTCTACATCAACTGTAGCTGGTGCTCTGATGTAACGGTAATTTCCAAACACTGTTCTCCTGCCTTGGAATTTCTTGTTATCAACTGCAAGCCTTTTTATTCCCCACGGGAGTTTGCTTCTTTTATACTGATCGCTGTGTACGCCCCTCCCGACGCGGACACGCGCGAAGCTCAGCGCGTGCTCGCGGATCACATTCAACACACAGAGCGGAGTTTTCCAGACTCGCTGATTATTGTGGCTGGCGACTTTAATCAGTGCAATCTGAGCCACGATCTCCCCCGCTACAAACAGTTTATTAAATGCCCCACCAGAGGATTAAACACACTGGATCACTGTTACACCACAGTGAAAGACGCATATCACGCTGTCCCTCGAGCTGCGCTGGGATTATCTGATCACGTGATGGTTCATCTCATTCCCACATACAGACAGAGATTGAAGCTCACTAAACCTGTTGTGAGCACTACGAAGATACGGACCAGTGATGCTGAGGAGAAGCTGGAAACGTGCATGGAAATATCTGACTGGGGCATGCTTAAAGGAGCCACGCATGATCTGGATGAGTACACGGACACTGTGAACTCATATATCCACTTTTGTGAAGAGAACATTCTTCCATCACGCACCAGGGTGAGTTACTCTAATGACAAACCCTGGTTCACAGCTAAGCTCAGACAGATCAGGAAGGAGAAGGAAGCAGCGCTGAAAAGTGGAGACAGGGACTGCTACAGGGAGGTTAAATACCGGTTTAACAGAGAGCTGAAGAGGGCTAAATCTGTGTACTCAGAGAGACTCCAGCAGCAGTTCACTGCTAATGATTCGGCTTCCGTGTGGAGAGGACTGAGGCAGATCACCAACTATCGGCCTCAGGCTCCTAAAGGTCAGGATGACAAAGCCCTTTGTCAGAGACTGTCCCAACACTATGCCCGTTTTGACACCTCGTCATCTGTGTCCAACTCCCCCCCTCCCTCCAGCTCCACAGCCTCCACATTCCCTACTTCATTTAAGGCACCCCCCCCCCCCCACCTCCCCCCCTCCCCTTATCATCAGTGAGCAGGATGTGCTCAAACAGTTCTCCAGACTGAACCCGCGCAAGGCCCCCGGCCCAGACGGCGTGTCTCCCTCCACCCTGAGACTCTGTGCGAAACAGCTGGCTCCTGTATTCACAGACATTTTTAACACCTCCCTTAAGTTATGCCACGTGCCGTCCTGCCTCAAATCCTCCACCATCATCCCTGTCCCCAAGAAGCCACGGATCACTGGACTTAATGACTACAGACCTGTAGCGCTCACCTCTGTAGTCATGAAGTCCTTTGAGCGCCTGGTCCTGTCCCACCTCAAGTCCATCACCACCCCTCTCCTGGACCCGCTGCAGTTTGCCTACCGAGCCAACAGGTCTGTAGACGATGCAGTCAACCTGGCCCTCCACTCCATCCTGCAGCACCTGGACTCCCCGGGAACCTACGCCAGGATCCTGTTTGTGGACTTCAGCTCCGCATTCAACACCATCCGCCCCGCTCTGCTCCGGGACAAGCTGTCCCTGCTCAACGTGCCTGACTCCCTCTGCAGGTGGATCATCGACTTCCTGACGGACCGGAGGCAGCATGTGCGGCTGGGAAAGACTGTCTCAGACTATACTAGCATCAGCACCGGATCACCCCAGGGCTGTGTACTTTCCCCCCTACTCTTCTCCCTTTACACCAACTCCTGCACCTCCAGCCACCAGTCTGTCAAGTTGATCAAGTTTGCGGACGACACCACCCTCATCGGGCTCATCTCCAACGGCGACGAGTCCGCCTACAGGAGAGAGGTGGCCCAGCTGGCGTCCTGGTGCAGCAATAACAACCTGCAGCTGAACGCTCTGAAGACAGTGGAGATGATTGTAGACTTCAGGAAAGTCACTACTCCTCTGCCCCCCCTCACCCTCTCAGGCTCTCCCATCACCACTGCTGATTCCTTCCGCTTCCTAGGCACTACCATCACCAGGGACCTCAAATGGGAGCTGACCATCAGCTCACTCATCAAAAAAGCCCAGCAGAGGATGTTCTTCCTGTGGCAGCTGAGGAAGCTCAAGCTACCCACCAAGAT
The DNA here is from genome assembly GCA_020510985.1 of Pholidichthys leucotaenia. Lineage (NCBI taxonomy): Eukaryota > Metazoa > Chordata > Actinopteri > Cichliformes > Pholidichthyidae > Pholidichthys > Pholidichthys leucotaenia. Next base: position 144,223,189 of record CM035837.1, read on the forward strand.
GTTAGTGCAGTTCTACACAGCCATCATCGAGTCCATCCTCACCACCTCCATAACCGTGTGGTACGCAGGAGCCACTGCCAGGGACAGACTAAGGCTGCAGCGCGTCGTGCGCACTGCTGAGAAGGTGATCGGCTGCAAGCTCCCATCTCTCCAGGATCTGTACATCTCCAGGACCCGGAGGCGTGCTGGCCGGATCATAGCCGATCCCTCACACCCTGGTCATGTACTGTTTGCCCCCCTCCCCTCTGGTAGAAGACTTCGGTCCATCCAGACTAAAACCTCCCGTCACATGAACAGCTTCTTCCCCTCTGCCATTAGACTGCTGAACACTAAGTGACTCTCGTGCACCATGTACAGCAGCTCAACCAGACTCATGTCAATCATCACTGTTTTCTTCCTGCATTACCGACTGCACTATATAGTTCTCCACAGTATCTGCTGCTGGCTAATATATATTTTAACTGTTGACCAGTATCACTTAATCTTATCCTACACTTTATTACATGTATAGTTTATTTCTCTTATCTTATCATGTTTAATGTTGCAGCATTGTACCGAGACAAATTCCTAGTTTGTGTACTACATGAACAATGGCAATAAACCTGATTCTGATTCTGATTCTGATTTCTTACAAGTCCTCATTATATTAGTAAGCTTATTTTTATATCTTTTATATTTGATCTCAGCCTCCACAGTTCTGCACTTAATGAATTGTTTATATAATGTATTCTTCTTTTTACATGCATTTAATAACCCCTTGGTGACCCAAGGAATATTTTTGTTTTGTTGTCTGACACTGTATTGTTTTATAGGACAGTTTTTATTGTACAATGATTGAAATATTTGTAAAAATTTATCATATGCTTTATATCATTTTCATCATAAACTATCTTCCAGTCTTGTATTAATAATTCCTTTGCCAGTAAATACATAGATTCTTCAGTTCTTATTCTTTTATATTTAATATTTTTGGTATACTTTTTCTTCCTATAATCACATTGATAGACAACAAAAATCGGCAGGTGGTCACTGATACATTCAATAAAAGCCCACTCATGATATTATTTTCCATAATGTTTGTGAATATGTTATCTATTAGTGTGGCACTGTGTGACATGATTCTGCTAGGTCCGTTAATTGTTGAATATAAGCCCATACTTTACATTGTGTTGATAAATTCTTCTGTCAAACTATGTTGTTTTGAATTCATCAGATCTATACTGAAATCCCCACAGATGAACATAACTTTATGAGTTAGTTTTGCATACATTTTTTCCATCCAGCCCTTAAATAAGTCAATGTTTGATCCAGGTGTTCTATATACACAGCTCACTACTATATTCTTCACATTGTCCAGACAGATTTCTATTGTAATACATTCAAATAAATCATCCACAGTTACTGACAGATTTTCGACAACCTTGTATTTCAAGCTCTTGTCAACATAAATTGCAACTCCTCCTCCTTTTTTCACTTTTCTATTTATATAATTTAATTCATAGCCATCCATGGTAAAATCCACTACTTTCTCTTCACTGAGCCACGTCTCTGATATTGCCACAATATTGAATGGCTCTTTAAACTGATGTAAATAATGTTTAATGTTATTAAAGTTGGCATAGAGACTTCTGCTGCTGAAGTGGATCATAGAAATATTGAAATCAGATGTGACCGCATTGTGTTAAACTGTTCATCCGTGTAGTAACTACAGTCATTATTGATGGAGCTAAATAAATTATTATCAGGGTCTATGTTATATTCTACGTCCTGTGGGTTGTGATCCGTATTCAAAAACTTTCAGTTCCTGTTGTTCCTGTTTGTTGATCTTTGGTTTCATGTTGTTAAATGTCCTGTTGCAGATGAGTATAATCCTTCAGTGTCCTACAGTTGTCTCTTGTTGCTGTCGACTCCAGTACATAGTACATACTCCAGTGCATTCACCTCAGAGTGCTCGTTTTTTCATGGAAAGCAGTAGCTTCAGATGTGACATTATTTCATCAGCTTGTGGGCTATATTAATCATATATTCCATAACCTACATATGTTGAAGCATGTGGAAATGTTTGGTAATTACATATGTAAAGCAACTTCCCACCTCTGAAAGGACAAAGGCTCTCAACCGCCAAGTGAAGAACAAAGACGTTCCCAGACACTGCGGTGGAGACCGGAGGAGCCACCCTCACCCCCCTAGGGCGAAGAGAGGAAGTACCAAGACAATGGGGGGATTAAGATAATGAGGGATGTCAGCCTTTGTTATGCATGTCTTTTGTTATGTGCAAGTATAAAGTCAGTGAGCCGGAGATATTCGGTCTCTTTTTCCTTCTGCTACCTCTGCACTAGATGAGACTTGTTAGGAGAGCTGATAAATAAACTTTGGTTTATATATCAAATCGCCTCATCATTTCAAGCTCTTCTACACTGGTGACCCCTGACGCGAGTATGGACCTGAGGCGTTCCCCCACAATCGACTCATCCGTGGCGACCCAGGCAGACGCCAGCGACCACGCAGACGGGGGAACAGATGGACGACTTTCCCCCCCGGCAGAAGGGATTGAGAGGGCTCAACCGAGCACCAGCACCGCTGTGAGAGCCGAAGCAAGTCACTCTCACCCTGCGGACACAGCAGTGATGGTATACACGAATGCCGTCGCTGTCAAGCTGCCAGACTTCTGGCAAGAAGACCCTGCCTCGTGGTTTCAGCAAGCTGAAGCCCAGTTTACACTGGCGGGCATCACGGCTGACGATACCAAATTCTACCATATCGTCTCCAAACTCGACGCCGCCACTTCGAGGTGTGTGCGGAGCATGAGCCGACGGCCGCTTGCCCAAGACAAATATGAAACGCTGAAAGCAACCATCGTGGCAAATTACGTCCCCTCAGCTGAAGAGAGAGCCGAGAAGATCCTGGCGGTCTACGGCCACAGAGGGTGCAAACCTAAAACCCTCATGGAGGATTTGCTACAGCTTAAAGAAGAGGACAATGACAACTTCCTCTTCCAATTCATATTCCTCAGCACGCTGCCGTCACACATGAGAGGGACGCTCGCCAACATGAGATGCAGCAACCACCAAGACTTCCGCGTGCTCGCCAATGAAGCTCAACGGCTCGTCAACGCCTGCAAGGAGCTGACACCCACAGCAGCATCCGCAGACCTCAACGCTGATGCCCGGAACCACGAAGAGCCACAACCCACTGAGCAGATCCAGCCCGCGGTGACAGCGACACGGCCAAAACGTAACAGACAGAGCGACGTCTGTTATTATCACCACCGCTTCTCCGAGAAGGTCCGCAAATGCGTTCCCCCCTGCAAATTTACGATTTCGGGAAACGCCAAAGCCAAGAGCCGTTAACGGCAGCGGTTCTCGGTGAGAAGAGTAAGCTGTTATATGTGACGGATGGACACACCGGCAAGCAGTTCCTCATCGACACAGGAGCTCAGCTGAGTTTCGTCACGCCCTCCCAAGCAGATCGAGCCATGGGCACCCGGGGCAATGGAGCGGTGGCAGCCAACGGCTCTAACATCGACACTTTCGGCGAAAAGAGCCTGCACCTCCACATCCACGGCCGCAACTACAGATGGACATTTGTTGTAGCGGCGGTGAGTTTTAACTTGTTAGGCGCAGATTTTTTGTGTGCACATGGGTTATTTGTGGATCTAGCAAATAGGCGCTTGGTTAATGCACTGTCCTTTGCTTCTATTCCATGCTCAGCTCGAGTTTCTCCACCACCTGTGCAGGCTAGCGTCACCACGGCAGGAGGTAAGTTTGATCAACTCCTCACCCAATTTCCAGCACTCACAATTCCCAAATTCTCAGCCACTGTGGCTAAACACGGGGTTGAACACTTTATTCCCACAACGGGCCCACCCGTTTTTGCCAAAGCTCGCCGCTTAGATGCGGCCAAGCTCAACATAGCTCGGGACGAATTTACTACCCTTGAAAAATTAGGCATTGTTAGACGCTCGAAGAGCCCTTGGGCCTCACCACTTCACATGGTTCCGAAATCCGACGGTTCTTGGAGACCGTGCGGAGATTACCGCAGATTAAACAATGCGACAGCGCATGACCGCTACCCAATTCCTCACATTCAAGATTTTTCACTACATCTGGCGGGTGCGCGCATTTTTTCAAAAATAGACCTAGTCCGCGGTTATCATCAAGTCCCAGTTCGAGCGGAGGACATTCCTAAAACAGCTGTAATAACCCCTTTCAGCCTTTTTGAATTTCTGCGAATGCCTTTCGGCCTCAAAGGCGCTGCTCAAACTTTTCAACGAATGATGGACGCAGTATTACGCGACCTTCCTTTTGTCTTCGTCTACCTCGACGACATGCTGGTAGCCAGCTCGTCTGAGGAAGAACACGAGCAGCACCTCACTACGGTTTTTCAGAGACTAGAAGAGCACGGGCTAATAATCAATCCAGCCAAATGCAAATTCGGCGTGTCACAAATTGATTTTTTAGGACACAAAGTCTCTCCGAAAGGGGCAGTCCCACTTCCAGACAAAGTTCACGTGATAAAAAGTTTCCCACGGCCACAGACGGTCAAATCGCTACAAGAATTTTTAGGAATGGTTAATTTTTACAACCGTTTCCTCCCCCACGCAGCTCAGCTCATGCAGCCCCTATATGACGCGCTCAGAAAAAAGAAAGCTTCCAACGCGGTCGAATGGACCCCGGAGCGCGAACACGCCTTCGCGGAAGTAAAGAGCGCTCTAGCTAACGCCACATTGTTAGTTCACCCCGATCCCTCAGCCCGCATCGCGCTAACCACAGACGCTTTGGACCTGGCTATAGGGGCAGTTGTAGAACAACATGTCAGCGGGATCTGGCAACCTTTAGCATTCTTTAGCAAATCGCTAAACCAAACTGAGCGTAAGTACAGCACTTTTGACAGGGAGCTGCTAGCGCTTCATTTATCCATCCGCCACTTCCAGTTCTGGTTAGAAGGGCGGAGTTTCACGGCTTTTGTAGACCACAAACCGCTCACCTTTGCTATGGCTAAAATTTCAGAACCATGGTCAGGCAGGCAACAAAGACAGCTGGCTGCGATTTCAGAGTTCACCACAGACATTCGACACGTGGCAGGCAAACTTAACGTGGTAGCAGACTGCCTCTCTCGCGCTGTGACATCACCAGAGTGCAAGGAGACAGATTATACTGCCTCAGCCGCAGAACTCTTCACTAACGCAGACACATACGCAGCACCTGTCCATGCAGGGATAGATTATGCAGCCATGGCAGAGGAACAAAGCAGTGACGCAGACGTGCGCGCACTCCTGTCTGGACCAACAGGGTTAAGGCTGGAGAAAAAGGGTTTACGCGACGGCGTGCCCCCCCTAATATGCGATGTTTCAACCGGCCGACCTCGCCCGTTAGTACCAGCCACATGGCGCCGCCGTATTTTCGACTCAATTCACTCCCTCGCGCACCCAGGTGTACGCGCCTCGGTTAAAATGGTCGCCGAAAAGTTTGTGTGGCCAGGCCTGCGCAAAAACGTAAAAGAATGGGCAAAAACTTGCATTTCTTGTCAGTGCACCAAAATACACAAACACACAAAAGCCCCTCTGGAGCCTTTTCCGATCCCGGCTAGAAGGTTCGACCACGTTCATGTCGACCTCGTGGGGCCACTACCTTCCTCCCAAGGTTTCACACACCTGTTAACAATGATTGACCGCACCACGCACTGGCCAGAGGCAGTCCCTCTAGCGTCAACTACAGCAGAGGAAGTCGCTCGCGTTTTTTTGACAAACTGGGTGGCACGTTTCGGCGTCCCATCGGACATCACGTCCGATAGAGGACCTCAATTTGTCTCGGAGCTTTGGTCAGCCATGTCCAGCAGCTTAGGGGCGACAATTCACCGCACCACCGCTTATCACCCTCAGGCTAATGGGTTATGCGAGCGTTTTCACAGGTCTTTAAAAGCCGCCCTCAGAGCCTCACTAACGGATACAAATTGGGTAAATAAACTTCCCTGGGTTTTATTGGGGTTGCGTGCTGCGCCTAAAGAGGATCTAGACGCCTCTCCGGCAGAATTAGTTTTTGCACAACCTCTCAGGCTCCCAGGTGAATTTTTACCAGAGAACCCAGAACCAAGGCATCTCCCAGTCCCAAGGTTTTTAGGCAGCAATGGACCAGACTCTCTCCCCAGTCCAGCTCATCACTCCTTTCCACGGGTTTTTGTCCCTCAAGCTTTAAAGAACGCTGAATTCGTCTTTGTCAGACATGAAGCTTTAAAACCAACTTTACGCCCAGCATACGATGAGCCATTCAGAGTGCTGGAACCTGGTGATAAACACTTTGTGCTTGATTTTGGGGATAGAAAAGAAACAGTCAGCATTGACAGACTTAAACCTGCCTTCTTGTTGAAAGACGAGCCTGCACAATTGGCGAGAGCACCTCGGCGGGGTAGACCCCCCAAGAGAAAAGACTCAGCCCCCCTGCAGAGAACAATTAACCACTCTCCTTCCCACGCTGCAGATTCCTCACAAGAAGGTCCCAGCAGGACGCCTAAACGAACCCACAGTAGTTTTGGGAGAAGATTAAAACCCAGACAGCACAGGGACTGATGCAAACTACTCCACAATTGTTCACTAATTGTGCTGCAACAGTTTAGGACTGACTTATGATTTTACTATGCTGTTATGATTACCACTGAACTCTCTTAGGGGCATGGCTGCTGGAAAGTTTCTTCTGTGGCAAGAGATGTAACACTTAGTATGTCATAGTAATTATCTTAGACTGTGAATTTTTGTATTGTCTTTTCTTAGTCGTTTGGGGGGGGGGCTGTGGGCTATATTAATCATATATTCCATAACCTACATATGTTGAAGCATGTGGAAATGTTTGGTAATTACATATGTAAAGCAACTTCACACCTCTGAAAGGACAAAGGCTCTCAACCGCCAAGTGAAGAACAAAGACGTTCCCAGACACTGCGGTGGAGACCAGAGGAGCTACCCTCACCCCCCTAGGGCGAAGAGAGGAAGTACCAAGACAATGGGGGGATTAAGATAATGAGGGATGTCAGCCTTTGTTATGCATGTCTTTTGTTATGTGCAAGTATAAAGTCAGTGAGCCGGAGATATTCGGTCTCTTTTTCCTTCTGCTACCTCTGCACTAGATGAGACTTGTTAGGAGAGCTGATAAATAAACTTTGGTTTATATATCAAATCGCCTCATCATTTCAAGCTCTTCTACAAGCTTATTATTCTATTTTCCATATAGTATGTTGACTGTTGCATCAATATCTGTTTTTTCTCTTTTGAGGACCACATTGGAAATAAGTGTGCTAATGGTATGTTTTTTTATGTGTTATCCTTGGTATTTGTGTTTTTTGTGCATATACATCTATAATTTTTACTAAATAAACTCAATCATTTACCGGCGTGCTGCAGTGAATCTTCCCGGTCACGTGAGGGCGCTGTCCGCTCGGTCTCCTGCTACACGTCCCGCAGAAGCTCCGTTGCTACGTCATCACAGTGGAAGTTGGTAAAACGTGAAAAGGTGCCCTCTGAAACGCCAACAGGAACATGTAAGTTGAATGAGAAGTTGAACAAGTTGCATTGTGGAGCCACATTGTTTGTCTCGGTTGTAAGACAGGAGATGTTTTTAGTAAACGATGCTAGAGAGACTTCCGGCTAACTTGAGCATCTCCTCTCTTGTTGATGTGTCAGCCCGTGTGATGTTTAAATGTTTATTTATTTATTTTTTTTTAAGACCAAGAATGAGGGTAGCTGCTCTCCTGCTTACACCGTGTGTGGTTGCCTTTCTCCTCCCGAGCTTTAGCCAGGCGGCCAGACAGGGACAGGACCTCAGATGTGGCGGTATGTTACTGAAGACGTGGACATTGTGCAGCACCGTGCAGCTCGGCACCGCTTGATAATGTGGGTCTTCCGAATGTTTCTCAGCCTGCAGGGCTCTGGTAGATGAGATGGAGTGGGCCATTTCCCAAATAGACCCAAAGAAAATGATTCAGACTGGATCCTTCCGGATTAACCCTGACGGCAGCCAGTCCGTCAGAGAGGTGAGACGGCCTGCAGCGGCACAGCCACGTCGATGCTCAGCCCCCTCTGGAGACTGCATGATGACCGTGTGATCACATCAAGAGCTGAGCTGGCTTTGCTAAAAATGTTCTCATCCCACCCCAGATGAACACAGTTCAGCAGACACTTCAGGAGTTTGTCAGGTTCAGTGAGCAGAATCACAAATTTACAAGTAAAAATGCCACATTTATAAAGCAAAAAAAGTGTTGAAGTTGGAAAGTTACAAATACACATCGTGAATTTAAAAGGAAAAAAGTATCAATAACTAGGAAAGATGTCAAGAAGAAGAGATTTAAACAGTGTTTCTTTAGAGCTATAGGATTCAAAAATTATTTTTTTTTAATTTAACCTTTATTTTACCAGGAGGAAAAAAACCATTGAGCTCAAAGATCTCTTTTACAAGAGGATCCTGGCCAAGACAGCAACAAGAATACGATTAATAAATAAATAGGAAATTAATTGGAAGTGTAGAGGTCCTTGCATTGTAAAGTGCTTTGGGTATTATGTATGAGGCAGGAGTTGTGGTGAACTCAAACTTTATTACAAACACACAGGATGGTACACGTGTGTATCAACTATGCAAGCTAACGCGAAACTAATATAGGCTGTTGTTACGAAGGCGGAGCGTGAAAGACCACGGCTCCTGCCAACAGTCCCCTTAAATAGACACAGCGTGTTCGCTCAACGTCACATCTGTGTTGCCTGTCTGCTAATATATCGATATCCAGTATCTACCAACCCCTTGAAAAAACCAAAACGGTATGCACACAAATCACAGCAGCTCCCCCCCCCCCCCCCCATCACACAACAGGCAGAGAAGCCACCGGGTAGACTGCCGGTTAGCCCTACATGACTGGATTATTCTGTCACTACTGAATTAGTCATGCTCTGTCTAAACGGTGCAAAGCAGTCATTTTCAACAGTTCACCTTCAGGGGCCTCAGATGAGCCCACGGTGGGCGCACGCCTGGAGGCGCCAGCTGCAGCAGACCTGGGTGGCGTCTCGCCGGAGTCGTGGCTCGCTCATCAGTAACGTCCCAGCCCGGGTCCCACACCAGCTGGGTCGGCTCCAGTGCTGTATCCCAATCCAAGGCAGCTGCTCTTACCATCAGCAGACAGCTGGCGTGCAATCTCAAACCATTGGTCATCTGGACGGCAGCTGGCCTCTTTCGTGTGGCGATTCTCATCCGCAATGACGGGACAGTCTGTGAGTCCAGGCGGTCGGATCGTTGAATCCGAACCCAATCAAGAAGTGCATGCAGCGACCATTGTGGCTGTGCTCGGCGCTGCTCCTCTCCCGCCTCTGATGCTGGTTGCTGCTGTGGCAGCGTGCCATCCATGCCAGCGGCAGGACGTGCCCTCGGTTGGCATTGCTCTGCTGGGTCCTGCTGGGCCACAAACTTTCCATCCTGCTGTGCTGCAGCAGCTCCCTGAGGCCAATACTCGGCGAGGATGCAGGATGAGTTTGGCTTCTTCACTCTCTCACCTGGTTCTGGTTGTGGTCGCGGTAATATGTTGCTGTCATCGGTGCTGGGATGTGTGCCAGGTTGTCTTTGGTCACCGGAGTCCCCTTTCTCCATGAACTCCCTCTCCTGCAGCTTCATGGCGGTTCCTTGAAGCCCGTGCTGGGTGAGGATCAGAGGCGAGTCCGGTCTGTGCTCTCTGTCCGTGCTGTGTTCTCCGGCTGTACCCACAACCTCAAAATCACACTCCCTCCTGTGATGAGGCTGCGGCTTGCGAACACTTGTGCTGCATGGGGACCGGCTTCGGGTCTGGCGTGGCTGCGGACTGGGGCTCTTGTAGCTGCTCCTGTTCTACTGGGTTCTGTTCGGCATGCGGTGCGAGGCAGGGAGTGGCTGCATCCACGTCTGAGTGCAATGGACCCAGACAGTCTTCGGTCAGCACGGGGTCTGGGGTGGAGAGGCCCAGTTCACAGAACAAATCCCACCCCATAATGTTATCAGCATGGTGTGTCACCTGAAACCAGAACGCTGGGATTGTTCTGTCGGCGCTTTGCACTGCAAAGGTGATGTTTCTGCTGGTCTTAAAGCATCCGTTGTCCGGCAGTTCCACCGCTCCAAGTTGCCAGGGAGTGAGTCTTCCAACCATGGCCCCATTTATCAGGGACCTTGAGGCAGCAGTGGCTACCATCATTAACACACTGACGCCGTCCAGCCTCGCTACATGCCGCAGTCCCGACCAGTTCTCGGGGCCCACAATGTTGATGTGGTCCATGTCAGGCAGGGGGTCGACGGGCTCAGGATCTGGGACAACCGTCTGCACCAGCGGAGATGGAGAACGTGGGCAGAGGCCCCCCAGCCACGATGCTACCAGGGCCATCATCTCCAGCTGGGCTGCTAATTCCATCGCGATCGTCTCCGATAAGAGGTGCAACGTCCCCAACAGTGCCTCCTGTAGCCATTTCACCGTGTCTGCCACTGTCCGCCTGTCCAGCTCCTCCCGCACCATGCACTGCATCCACGGATCCATGACATACTTCTCCAGCTGAGACTGTATCAGCATATCCTCTGTGTGCCTGAACTTGCACGTGCTAGCCAAACAGCAAGGAGCGTCTACGTACTGTGTGAGTGACTCGTCCTCATGGTGTTGGTGCTGGTAAAACATGAACCTCTGGGCCATCACGTTCTGTGGGCCAGTGAAATGCTCGGCCATCAAGGCGGCACATTCGCTGAAGGTCTCCACAGGGCCCAGTGCTTCAAACACCTGCTGTTTCTCGAAGCCAAGGTAGTACCCTATCACTGCATGTACACGACTAGTGTTAGCTAGGACCTCAGCCGCCACAAACGCCTAAAACAACTCAAACCAACGGGGCCACGGGATGGGTGACTCACCTGGGGTGTCGAGGAACAGAGGCAGTGGCTTTGGACATGCTTCCATCTTCAGGAAAATAGCCAGTTTTCCTCCAGAATATTAAGTTTACTTCTCGTCACCAATTGTTATATCAGGAAAGCAGGGCAGCAGAGGCAGGAGTTGTGCTGAACTCAAACTTTATTACAAACACACAGGATAGTATATGTGTATCAAATATCATGCAAGCTAATGCTAAACTAATATAAGCTGTTGTTGTTATGGAGGCGGAGCGCTAAAGACAACAGCTCCCACCAACAGTCCCCTTAAATAGGCATGGTGTGCTGATGTCACCTGTGTGCTCGATGTCACGTCCGTGCTGCCTGTCTGCTAATATATCTATATCCAACAGGTATCAAGAAGGGTGATATATGAATGCAATCCGTTATTATTGTTATTACTGCTTTGAATGACTTCAGCACGTCTGCGCCCACAGGACGTCACTAGTTTCTCGCAGTGGTCTATTTTGATCTTGGTCCATTCTTCTTGCAGTCTCTTCTGCAGTTACAGTAGCTGTACTGGGTTTCTTAGCCATTACTTTGTCGCCAAGGAAAGAAAAACTTATCTTCCAACAAAAACATTAAAAAATTGGATCACTGTCCAGAGCTGAAATTTTTTTTTTTAAAAAAATCATTACATCAAACACAAATTTAACCAGCATCCCTATGAACATTGCAAATCTAAATGAAAAAGTAGCAGATTTATGAGGGGAAAATTGATAAGTTTGACAGTTCTTAATTTACAAGAAAAAAAAGCTTATTGAAGGAAAAAACTGCATCTTTATCAAAAAGTTTGAACTCTATAACAAAAACTGCAAATTTACAAGAAAAAGTCAAATTTGAGGAAAAAATGTTGCACATTTACACATGTAAGTGGGAAAATCAAAATTTTCAGACAAAAGCAGCAAATTAACAAAGAAGTAGGCAGTTTCAGAAAAAAATACTTTAAAGTGAAACAGTTAAGTTAAAGGATGTACAAAACACTATATTATGACTGAAGAATAAAGTGATGCATTAAGTAAATGAGATAAATAAATGTATATTATGCCTACATGATATTATCCCATGGTGCATTTTACTTTGTGCAATAAAAAAAAACTAATGAAAAAGTTAATACATATTTAATGCTTTATTGTCGGCCTCCATCGGTCTATGATGACCATGGAAGAGAATCCTAAACGTCTACTCTGCTGGAACAGCACCGCCTGTGGCTGAACAGGCCGATGCGCGAATGGCAATCCCTGTCACACAGGTCGCACTTGTGGGTGGTCTCCGTGCTGCTGGGTCTGTGGCGGTTCTTCCTGCGGGTCCTTTTTTCATCTGCTGCATCAGTCAGTCTCTCTTCACCCGCCTTGAGCTGTCTGGTCAGGGTGCCTCTCCATTTGGAGCGGTCTGTTGCGAGGTCCTCCCAGCGCTCTGTGTTGATCTCCAGGGCCTTCATGTCTCTCTTGCAGATGTCTCTAAAGCGCAGCTGTGGGGGCCAACGTCTCTCCTGCCAGTCGCCAGTTCTCCGTAGAGGACGTCTTTGGAGATTCTGCCATCCTCCATAGGGTGAACATGACCTAGCCAGCGGAGCCTGTGCTGCCTGAGTAGAGTGAACATGGAGGGAATGCCGGTGCAGGACAGAACTTCTGTGTTGGGCACTTTGTCCTGCCAGGATATGACCAGGATGCGGCGAATGCAGCGCAAGTGGAAGGAGTTCAGTCTCTTTTCCTGCCGGGCGTATGTTGTCCACGTCTCACTCCCATAGAGCAGTGTGCTGATGACGCAGGCGTTGTACACTGCCATCTTCGTCTTGACAGAGAGTTTGGGATTCTCCCACACTCGTGTGGTGAGGCGAGCGAGTGTGAAAGCTGATTTTCCAATCCTCTTGTCGATCTCTGTATCAAGGGAGAGGTTGTTGCTGATCGTGGACCCTAGGTACGTGAACTGATTCACGACCTCCAGCTTGTAGTCATCGATGGTGATGGTTGGTGGTGCTTCCGTGCCTTGCGCCAAGACGTTAGTCTTCTTCAGGCTGATGGTAAGCCCGAAGTCCTTGCATGCCTGGGAGAAGCGGTCCATCAGGGTCTGAAGCTCCTGCTGTGTGTGGGTTGCGACTGCAGCGTCGTCTGCGAACAGCATGTCTCTGATTAGAGCCTCGTGTACTTGGGTTCTGGCTTTCAGTTGGGCGAGGTTGAAAAGCCTGCCGTCAGATCTTGTATGCAGGTAGATTCCCTCTGTTGCTGTGCTGAAGGCATGCCTCAGGAGCATAGCAAAGAAAATCCCAAAGAGTGTTGGCGCAAGTACACAGCCCTGTTTCACTCCGCTGCGTATGTTGAATGGCTCTGAGATGTTGCCGTCGTGCTGCACTATCCCCTGCATGTTGGTGTGAAACGATTCGATGAGGCTTTGCAACTTTGGTGGGCATCCTATCTTTGGCAGGATCTTGAAAAGGCCGTCTCTGCTGACCAGATCGAACGCTTTGGTGAGGTCGATGAAGGCGACGTACAGGGGCATGTTCTGTTCTCTCCATTTCTCCTGGAGTTGGCGGATGGAGAATATCATGTCTACCGTCGATCGCTCAGCGCGGAAGCCACACTGAGACTCGGGGTAGACACGTTCGGCAAGCTTCTGTAGACGAATGAGAACAACTCGCGCGTAGACTTGGCCAACAACGCTGAGGAGGGAGATGCCCCTGTAGTTGTTGCAGTCGCTTCTCTCCCCTTTGTTTTTGTAGAGGGTGGTGATCTTGGCGTCCCTCATGTCCTGTGGTACAGCACCTTCCTTCCAGCACTGGCAGAGGACGTCATGCAATGGCAGCAGTAGGGCGGTCTTGCAGTGCTTGATCAGGTTGGGGGGTATGCCCTCGTTGCCGGGTGCCTTGCCAGCGGCCAAGCTATCAATGGCCTTGCTGAGTTCGTCAATGGTTGGCTCAGCGTCAAGTTCGTCCATGGATGGCAGGCAGTCGATGGCATCAAGGGCTGACGGTGTCACGGTGTTCTGTCTGGAGTAGAGGTCGGAGTAGTGTTCCACCCATCTCTCCATCTGCTTGTTCTTTTCTGTGATCATCTCCCCAGTGGAGGATTTGAGGGGGGCCGTCTTGCTCTGAGCCGGACCAAGTGCTTTCTTGATGCCATCGTACATACCATGGATGTTCCCTGTTATGGCAGCAGTTTGAATGTCTTGGCTGAGCTGAGTCCAGTACTCGTTGGCACAGCGCCGAGCAGTCTGCTGAACTTTGCTTCTCGCAGCCCTGAGAATCTGGAGATTGTTCTCGTTTGGGTATTTTCTTGTACTTAGCAAGTGCTGAGCGCTTGGCTTCAATGACGGGGGTCATCTCTGTCAACTTGGCATCAAACCAGTCCTGTGACTTCGAGGTCTTCCTCCCAAAGGGAGGAAGACCTCGAAGACCTCGGTGGGCTGCACGGTGGCGCAGTGGTTTAGCACTGTGGCAGCACAGTTTTACCCTCGGCCGGGGGACCGCGGGGATCATGAGATCATGGGTTCGATCCCAGCCCTCGACCAACAGTGAGCTGTGTGGAGTTTGCATGTTCTCCCCGTGTTGCGCGGGTTTACTCCGGGATTTCTCCAGTTTCCTCCTGCACACCAAAAAACATGTAGGTTTAGGGCGCTCGCGCACGCAGCGACAAGCAGCCGGTGGCTTGTCACCAGACTGCAAACCAAGTCTACCTACGGGTACAAATAAGTAACAAAAAAAAAAAAAGGGTAGCCAAGGCTGTGCGGTGGATGGTGTTTCGCAGCTCTTCCCACTTCTGCTTTGCAGATTCTCCTTCTTGTGGTACACCAAGTTCCTTCTCAAAGGTGGAGGCAAACTGCTCAACAAGTTGTGGTTGGGCAATCTTGCTGGTGTCAATCCGTGCCTTTCCAGGCTGTCTAGCACGATGGAATTTCTTCAGCTGCAGCTTGACCTTGCAACACACCAATGAATGGTCTGTGTCGCAATCTGTACTCTGGAACGAACTGGTGATTAGCACGTTCTTCAGTGAGGTGCGCCTGGTCAGGATCAAGTCCAGCTGGTGCCAGTGCTTTAAGCGCGGATGTCGCCAGGAAACCTTGTGTTGGGGCTTGGTCTTGAAGAACGAGTTTGTGATGCACAGATCGTGATATGTGCAGAACTCGAGCAGCCGCTGTCCGTTGTTGTTCATTCTGCCTACGCCAAATGGTCCAAGACAGGAGAGCCAGGAGTCGTGGTCAGCACCCACTCTGGCATTGGAGTCTCCAAGGAGAATGAGTTGTTCAGAGTTGGGGATGATCCTGACAGTTGTTGCGAGATTCTCATAGAACTCGTCTTTTGCCTGTGGTGTGGCTGTCAGTGTTGGGGCATACACACTGACGAGGGTGACTGGGCCTTGAGTGGTGTTCAGGCGGAGGGTGAGGAGTCGTGCAGAGCCATCGCTGCCCGGTTCCACCATCTTCAGCAAGGTGTTCTTCACTGCGAAGCCCACTCCGTGTTCCCTGTATTCGTCACTGCCCTTTCCCTGCCAGTAGAACGTGTAGTCCTTCTCTTTCAGTGTGCCTGCGTCAGCCAACCGTGTTTCCTGGAGAGTGGCGATATCCACTTCCAGTCTCTTCAGCTCATTATTGATGATGGCAGTCTTCCTGGTGTCATTGATGTCCTTGAGGATAGCAGCGAGTCCTGTCATCATAGTGCAGACATTCCAAGTTCCCAGTTTTAGAGTTGGTCTCTTTTGTTTTTTTGTCTTGCCTGGTGCAAAGGTTCTCAGCCTGCTGTTCGGACTTCTCCTCATCCCCATGCACCCAATGAGGAAAGCAGGCTGTGACGGGACAACACCTTATTGACTGGGGGCTGCCCAGCTTGAGGCGGGCGGTAGCTGTCCAGTGAGATCCGATGATCCCTCCCACCGTCGGGAACAACCCCTGGCGCCGCGCTCTACGCCAATTGAGCGGTAGCTTATAACCGGTAACTGTCATTCCCCGTGATTTGTCTACGCCAAAGGCGAAGCTGGAGTGTCCTCTCCAGTGACCCGGTGATTACCTTCCAGTGTTGGGCGTTAGTAGGATTCAAGCCTAGGCAGGAAGATATGGAGGACAAGATGCTGCCCATGCAGCATGTCCCCCCTCTCCACGTCACTGATGAATCCAAAGGAACAGCAGGGCTGCTACAGTTTGGCACCAGCGCCGTCGCAGGAGCTGCCAGAACGATGTTGAGCACAACAGAGAACTGCCTTAGGGACTCCAACTCCGGATTTTTCCTCAGGGTTGACTCCCGAAGCCTTTCCTGTGACCGGGTGGTGCCGCAAGGCAGCGGAGGTTTGAAATCAGGGTTTACCTTCCCCTAGATGGGCTACCTTCCCAGGTTGACGAGCCACCATCTACCTGAAGCATCTGGTTTTAAGGCGCCAGAGATCCGCCCTCGCCCCTTCTCCTATTAGTAAAATCAGTTCCGCCGGGCTTAGAGACTAAACCACACGGGCAGGCTAGGAGTTGGACTTAGTTGTCAGAGGCTTTTCGAGACGCACGCCATGAGGAGCATTTTATGAGCACTGGGAGCTTAACCCCAGTGCCGTTCCTGGCTATGACAACCTTGGAACCCTTGAGATTATATACCCTTGAGATTGTAGGAATGCTGGGCAATAAATCTTCCTTGAATGCTACACAAAAACAGCGCACTACAGACATTTGGAAACATCAACTTTTTAAGTCACGCTGACACACATTATATAATGCCGACATTGTCACATGTAGGGTGCTGTCTAGGAAAGGGACCAATTGTATGGAAGGCCATCCCATTCAAAACGTTGCCACAATGTGTAGTTACATTTCTGGAGAGACACATCAGGTCAACATAAGTTAAATATTCATTGCAGCCCAGCTGAATTCTGGAAGGAGCAGAGGTTGATCAGCTGGTCCTTAATATCACTATTGTAGTATCATCAGGACTACAGACTGCATGTCTTATTCACCGGGTATTGCTGCTAGTTGGTATACAGACGTGGACAAAATTGTTGGTACCCCTCTGTTAATGAAAGAAAAACCCACAGTGGTCACAGAAATAACTTGAGTCTGACAAAAGTGGTAATAAATAAAAATTCTATGAAAATTAACCAATGAAAATCAGACAATGCTTTTGAATTGTAGTTCAACAGAATTACTTTAAAAAACAAACTCATGAAACAGGCCTGGACAAAAATGATGGTACCCCTAGAAAAGATTGAAAATAATGTGACCATAGGGACATGTTCAACCAAGATGTGTCCTCTAATTAACATCACAGGTGTCTACAAACTTGTAATCAGTCAGTCGGCCTATTTAAAGGGTGACAAGTAGTCACTGTGCTGTTTGTTGACATGGTGTGTACCACACTAAACTTGTACCAGAGGAAGCAAAGGAGAGAGTTGTCTCAGGAGATTAGAAAGAAAATTATAGACAAGCATGTTAAAGGTAAAGGATTTAAGACCATCTCCAAGCAGCTTGAAGTTCCTGTGACTACAGTTGCACATATTATTCAGAAATTTAAGATCCACGGGACTGTAGCCAACCTCCTTGGATGTGGCCGCAGGAGAAGACGGATAATACGAATGGTAACAAAAGAGCCCAGAACAATCTCTAAACACATTCATGGTGAACTCCAAGGTCAAGGTACATCAGTGTCAGATCGCACCATCCGTCGTTGTTTGAACCAAAGTGGACTTCATGGGAGACGACCAAGGAGGACACCACTGTTGAAAACAAATCATAAAAAAGCCATACTGGAATTTGCCAAACTGCATGTTGACAAGCCACAAAGCTTCTGGGAGAATGTCCTATGGACAGACAAGACAAAACTGGAACTTTTTGGCAAGGCATATCAGCTCTATGTTCACAGACGCAAAAATGAAGCATGCCAAGAAAAGAACACTGTCCCTACTGTGAAACATGAAGGAGGTTCTGTTATGTTCTGGGGCTGCTTTGCTGCATCTGGTACAGGGTGTCTTGAATCTGTGCAGGGTACAATGAAATCTCAAGACTATCAAGGTATTCTAGAGAGAAATGTGCTGCCCAGTGTCAGACAGCTTGGTCTGAGTCATGGGTCTTGCAACAGGATAATGACCCAAAACACACAGTTAAAAACACCCAAGAATGGCTAAGAGCGAAACATTGGACTATTCTAAAGTGGCCTTCTATGAGCCCTGATCTAAATCCTATTGAACATCTGTGGAAGGAGCTGAAACATGCCGTCTGGAGAAGGCACCCTTCAAACCTGAGACAACTGGCACAGTTTGCTCATGAGGAGTGGGCCAAAATACCTGCTGAGAGGTGCAGAAGTCTCACTGACAGTTACAGAAATCGTTCGATTGCAGTGATTGCCTCAAAAGGTTGTGCAACAAAATATTAAGTTAAGGGTACCATCATTTTTGTCCAGGCCTGTTTCATGAGTTTGTTTTTTAAAATAATTCTGTTGAACCACAATTCAAAAGCATTGTCTGATTTTCATTGGTTAATTTTCATAAAATTTTTATTTATTATCACTTTTGTCAGATTCAAGTTATTTCTGTGACCATTGTGGGTTTTACTTTCATTAACAGAGGGGTACCAACAATTTTGTCCACGTCTGTATACGAGGGGGGGCTGAAAAGTTCATAGTGGTGAAATCTGACCAAATGTGGTTTATTTTTCAACATATTCTCCCCTTCAGTCCATACACTTCTTTCATTGGTGTTGCAGTGCTTGGATCCCTGCGGTTGAAAAATAAACCACATTTGGTCAAATTTGACCACTATGAACTTTTCAGCTCCCCCTCCCCCATACGCTGAAGACCAAAGCGCATGCAACTTATTTACTAAAATGTTTTTACTTTTTGAATTAAAGAACAAGCTTTGTTAGTGAAAATGTGAATGGCAACTCTTTTTTTAAACAAAAATTATAATACACTTATTTCAGAACACAACTATTGTTATTGTGCTGTTGTATGCATTTGAGACCAGTAGAAAGAGGCCGAAGGGGAGGTACTGTATGAATGAATTTTAAAACTTCAAAAAATGATACAGTTGAAATTAAGACAAGATATTTCAATTGGACGTTATTCTTAATGATTATTATTTCTAGCAGGTTCTACCTTGATTTAAAAAAAAACTACTTTGATGTGTAATTTTTAGTTTTTTATGGCCTCTGTTGCCTCCAGGTTCCTCTGGCACGCTCAGAGGGGAACCTGCTAGAACTGATGGAGAGTGTGTGCGAGAAGATGGAAGACTATGGCGAGCGCACAGACTCTAACACAAACAGGAAGTCCTACATCAGGATCAAATCTCGGAATGGTGAGGCCATGGATCTCTCAGAGGCCACACTGGATTCAAGAGTTATAGCCAGTCTCAAATTTGCAGTGAGTAGACAGTTTTCTGTGCTGCCATTCTGCACAATCACAAATATGAAGTATATACAGTGTGTACAGTGGTGTGAAAAAGTGTTTGCCCCCTTCCTGATTTCTCTTTTTTTTAATTTGTTTTTGTAAAGGGTATACATGTCATTACAGCATTGCATTGTTTACATTTTCATCACATATTCCCTTTTTTTGCTTTTTGACAAGATTGAAAAAAAAATTATTACAACACACATTTTTTTTTTTTAAGTGAAAGAAAAGAAAAAATAAAAAAAGAGAAGAAAAATAAAGGAACATCTGAGTAGCATTGGAACAAAGAGAGGAGTCATTATTGAAATGGTGTTTGTCAAAGATTAGATCTGATGGAAGACACATATGTGTTCCAGGGTTGCCAAAAGTTCAAGAACCCATCCATGTCCTGTCTCAGTGCAAATGTCAACTTTTCCATCGAATAAATGTCCTGAATCATGTTAATCCAGTCTTCAGGTGCAGGGCAGTCTCTCGACATCCATTTTTTTTTGTAAGTGCTTTTTTACTTGCCAATATTAAAACATTGAATAAGTATTTTTCTCCTCATCTTTCCAGTGATTCCGGTAGTAAACCCAAATACAAAGTTACAAAAGAAAAGGGAACTGTTACTTTGAATATTTTCCTCAATATTGTCTGTACATTAGTCCACTATTGGTGGATAACTGGGCATGACCAAAACACATGAAAATGATTTGCAGTCTTTTCACCACACAAGCACCAGCAATTCAACCCTTTACGAGTAAATTTGTTTTGTAGAGGTGTTCTGAAAAATCTTACCAAATTTTTCCATCCAAATTCTCTCCACAGCAGGGATGAGGTACTTTTCCACTGTTGTTTATTTAGATTTTCCCATAATTCCAGTTGTAAAGTGAAATTCCCCTCTTTTTCCCATTTCTCTTTTATATATGATGTGTTGTCTCCTTTTAAATCTTGAAGACCTTGGTATATTTTAGAGATGTGTCTGATCCCTGGGATCCCTTTATATGCCATTAGGAAAACCTTCAGAACACCTGACTGGGCCCTTTCCAAATCCTCCTTTTTAAGTATTTTGTTTATGTGGTGTCTAAGCTGAAAGAACCTGTAAAGGTCTTGATTTATTAGACCTTGTTTTTTCAAATCTTCAAAACTTTTTAAAGTTTGCCCTTTAAAAAAAATTGTAATATTTTAATCAGTCCATTCTCTTTCCACTTTTTAAATCTAGTGTCTGTTATATTAGGAGTAAAATCCTGATCATAGGAATTCCACTGCAATAATCGATAGGGTTCTTTAGTTTGATTCGCTCTGACTATCTTAAACCAAATTTTTAGCGGGGTCTCTATCCACTGGTTAGTGTTATTCAAATGTTTAGGTAAGGCATTATTCCCTATTATTGCCTGTAGGGGAATGTCACTTGTTATTTGGCATTCTGTCTCCTTCCATTGTGCAGTGTAGAATGGGTTACATATCTCTACTAAAGTTTTAATTTGCGTGGCTTTAAAATAGTCCCTGATATTTGGCAGCGCAAGCTCACCTTTGTCTTTGTTTAGCTGTAAGGTTCTATACCTGATTCTTGGTCTCTTGCCCTGCCATATGAATCTTGAGATCCTTCTATCCAGTTCTTGCCATGTTTTTTGGGGGAGGTTCTACCGGTATTGTTTGGAAAAGGTATAGAAGACGTGGAAGTATATTCATTTTGACTGCTTCAATTCTTTGTGCAGTACCCAAGAATGGTATCATATTCCATCTTGCTAGATCAGATTTTATTTTTGCCATCAGTGGATCATAGTTTAGTGTTATAATTTTGTTGAGTTGTTTCGGGATATTGATCCCCAGATATTTCATAGATTCCATCTCCCAGTTAGTTTTGAATTTGCTTAGTAAATATTGATTTGGGTTATAGTTGAATGTTAAAATTTGGGTTTTATTCATGTTCAATTCGTACCTCGATAACTCTCCATACTCTGAAAAAACTGAGATTAGTTCTGGAAAAGAGGTGTCCGGCTGCCCCAGGTATATTAAAATGTCATCAGCAAAGAGTGCTATTTTATGTTCCTTCTGACCAAGTGTAATACCTTGAATTTTTTGATTCTGTCTTATCCATTGGCTCAGAGGTTCTTTGAAGATTGCAAAGAGCAGTGGAGACAAGGGGCAGCCCTGACAACATCCTCTCTCCAGTTCAAAAGATGATGATGATAATTTACCGTTAATCCTTATTTTAGCTGTTGGTTTTTTATATAATGCCTGGACAGTTCTGATGAAGTTATGAAAATTGAAACTGGACAAGATTCTATATAGGAAAGACCAGTCAACCGAATCAAATGCTTTTTCAGCGTCTAATCTCAGTATGGCTGCATTTAAATTATATTTTTTATATGATGAATTATGTGTAAAGTGCATCTAATGTTATCTTGTGTCTGTCTTTGTCTTATAAAACCTGTTTGGTCTAAATGAATTAAGTCTGTCAGTATATTTTCTAACCTTTTGGCAAGGATAGTGGTAAAAAGCTTATAGTCCTGATTTAACACACTGATTGGTCTGTAGTTGGAGCAGTCTAGTTTATCCTTTTCAGGTTTAGGTATGACTGCAATGACCCCTTCTCTCCAGGAGGGGGGGATTTCCCCTGTGTGGAGGACATAGTTAAACGTTTTCAGGAGGAGAGGAGATAGTTGCTGTTTTTTCTTTTTTTCCACAATATCTTTATTGAACCTTTTTTTTTTTTAACAAACATGATACAAACAATCAAACACTAACACTAAAGTACTACAAAAAAAAAAATGCACTAAAAAAACACCAACAACCACCAACAAAATCAAATCTTCAACAATGCTCCTCTGTTTAGTCTAGACAATCCAATACATAAGTATACATATTATGTTCACCAGTTTGGAATTTACAAGGTCCACACACATCATTCACCTTCTTCTTCAAGAGTTATGTTTAAATTTTTTACATAATCAATAAAAGGTCTCCATATATTCTCAAACACAATTTCCTTTGATTTCAGTATATATGTTATTCTTTCTAATAGAAGGTTTGTTAACATCTGTCTTAACCACTGAGTCACATCTGGTCTATGAGTCTTTTTCCATAATAGTGCAATACATTTTTTGGCATTAAGCAAACTGAGGTCTATGAATGTTCTTTCACTTTTATTAAAATTATGCTTTTCTGGGTACAGACCCAACAAAAACAGTTTGGGATTCAATATGATTTGTTTTGAGATTATTTTTTCAATTGTTACCCTCACCTCTTCCCAAAACATTCTTATTAATCTACATTCCCATACACAATGAAATAGAGTTCCTTTACTTTCCATGCATTTTGTGCATGTGTCTGGTATATTTTTGTTATATCTATTTAACTCCTCCGGTGTAACATACATCCGCATTAACCATTTGAAATGTATCAATTTAAGGCGTACATTTATTGATTTGGTTTGAGCTTCTGTACAAGCCAATTCCCATTGTTCCTCTGAAATTTCAGTTTGCAGATCTTCTTTCCAGTAGTTTAATCTTTTCAGTGAATTTTCACTTGAAGGTAGTGTCAATGAGTTATAAAACTCTGAAATAATACCCTTTCTTTTACTATCTTTCATCAACATTTTTTCCAAGGATGAATAGATAGGTCGAGTGAGAGCTTTATTTTGATTTGATCGAATAAAGTTTCTAAGTTGAAGATATTTAAAAAAATGTGTTCTATTGAGATTAAATTTGATCCTCAGCTCTTCAAAAGACATTATGTTTTCTGCACATGGCAAATATAAATCCTGAATCTTTTGTATCCCTTTTAAATTCCATACTTTAAATACAGCGTCCGCTCTCCCTGGTTTAAAATATTGATTACCCCATATTGGACTAAATTGTGACAATAACTGTGGTTCTTTTAAATAGTTTTTAGCTTCACACCATATTTTGATCATATGCTTTACAAATGGATTTTTAACTTGTTTTTGTAATTTTTTTGCCGAATCTGAGTATATGAATATGGGAAGAGGTAAAGGTAAATTGTATGATTCCATTTCAGTCCAGTGAGGGAGATCATTTGATGAAAAATAATACGGCATAGACCTCAGTTGTGCCGACCAATAATACAACATAAAATTTGGACATTTCAGACCTCCACGATCAAATGGTAAATATAATAAAGACAGACGTAATCTAGCCCTCCTGTTGTTCCATATAAATTCCACTAACTTTTTTTTAATTCTTGAGAATAAATCTAAAGGTGGTGGTAAGGGAATGTATTGAAATAAATAAAGTATTTTAGGTAAGATATTACTTTTAAGTATATTAATTCTCCCGATCATCGACATTGGTAGTGACATCCATCTCTGAAGTAACTCATCAATATCTGTCATTAAGGCTTCATAATTGACACTGGCGATTGATTCTAGCTTAGGCACAATTTGGATTCCTAAATATTTAAACTGATTCACAACATTGAATTGATTTACCTCAGGAGCTGGGTAATTTCTCTGGGTCTCATTTAGCATTAATATTGAAGATTTAGTTTTATTTATTTTATATCCTGATATTTCCCCAAAATTCTTTATTAAATTCAACAAGGTTGGAATTGATTTTTTAAGATTCGACATAAACAAAATTATGTCATCGGCATACAGGGAGATTTTATGTTCTGTTGGTCCAACTTTAATTCCATATATTTGTGACTGTAGACGTATCGCCATCGCTAAAGGTTCAATTGCCAGAGTAAACAGTAAAGGTGAGAGTGGACAGCCTTGTCGACATCCTCTATTGATTTTTATTGATTTTGAAATATTGTTATTTGTTAGGATTTCTGCAGTAGCATTATTATATATTATCTGAACCCATTTTATGAAATTATTTCCAAGTCCAAACCTTTGTAAGACTTCAAAAAGAAAGGGCCATTCAACTCTATCAAAGGCTTTTTCGGCATCCAGTGATAAGAGAGCTGTATCCGGTGCTTCTTTATTAGAATAAATAATATTAAATAGTCTTCTTACATTATGGAAGCCTTGTCTTCCCTTTATAAAGCCATTCTGATCTCGATTAATATTTGGTAAAATTTCTTGTATTCGTCTTGCTAAAATTTTACAGATTATCTTAAGGTCGGCATTTAATAGGCTTATTGGTCTCATATTTTCACATTTATTAGAGGGCTTACCTGGTTTTGGCAACAGTATAATTAAGGCATTATTCATATATGATGGTAAATTACTATTTTGAAATGCTTCTAAAACCATTTCCAAAAAAGGTTTTGTTAATTTATTCTTAAATTTTTTATAAAGGTCAACTGGAAGACCATCTGGTCCTGCACTTTTTCCTGATTTCATATTATCAATGGCTAGTCCAACTTCTTCTTGACTAATTTTAGACTCCAGTATCTCCCTATTTTCATTTGGAATACACGGTATAAATAGTTCGTTCAAAAACCCATGTAGTTTTGTTAAGTCAGATTCATTTTTGGTATCATATAATTTTTCATAGTAATCTCTAAAGGCTCTATTAATTTCTAAAGGATCTATAACTACCTGTCCGTTACTTATAATACTGGTAATTGGTGTTTTAGATTCTAATTGTTTAATCTGCCATGCCAATAACTTTCCTGATTTTTCACCTTGTTCATAAAAAGATTGTTTCAATCTTAGAAGACTCGAGGCAGCTCTATTCGCTGATTTTTTGTCATATTCAGCTCTCAAAATCAGTAATTCGTGGACTTCCGGTCTGGACGCCATGGCGACTGCAGCTTAACACTGAAGCTCTCAGACCCAATCCAGGATAACACCTTGAAAATCAAACTTAACGGATTTTTGGAGGAGTGAAAATCAAAAGACAAAATCATCATGTCTAAAGGAAAACAGAAGAAACTGAAATTCTCCAGGCCAGGACACGTATCGGCCGGAGAATCTGAACTGGAAGATCTCCGTTCAGAAGACGAGGAACTGGTGATAGCTAACAAAAGGGTTAGCCTGAAATCACTATTTGAGGAGCTACGACGATTTCGCCGAGAAGTTACGGCCGAATTTCGGGAATTCAGAGAAGAATTGAAAAGGACAAACAGCAGAGTGGACCAGGCCGAGAACCGAATCTTGGAAACAGAGGATCGAATAAAAGTGCTCGAAGATTCTGTGCTAGACCTACGCAAAAGACAAGCAGCTATAGAGGCTAAGCTAACCGACCAAGAAGGAAAACAAAGAAGAGACAACATAAGAATTCATGGTCTGATAGAAGGAACCGAAAATGGTTTTAACTCAATGGCAGAATGCGTGGAATCCTTACTAAGAGAGAAATTGGATATTCCACAAACCACCGACTTGAAGATAGAAAAGGCACATCGTTCATTAGCCGCTAGGCCGGCGGCGGAAGCGCCCCCACGTTCGGTGTTGGTAAGATTTTCCAATTTCAAAATAAAACAAGAGGTTGTAAGACTGGCCTGGCAGAAAAAAGGATTTATGCACCAGGAGAGAAAAGTCTGCGTGGAACACGATTACGCCCCGGAGGTCCTTAAAAAGCGCAGGGAATACAATGACGCGAAAAAGGTGTTAAGAGAGAAGAAATTGCGCTTTCAGACTCCATTTCCTGCGAAGTTAAGGGTCTTCTTCGGCGATGAAACGTGTCTCTATAATTCGGCGGAAGAAGCAACAGCTGACATGGCGAAAAGAGGGCTCCCGGTAACGGTATTTAAACCCGCAGCAGACCCGAGTGAGAAGATCAAAGCGCAAACATGGACAACACAAAGACCCTCAAAATCCACGGACCAGCAGCGGGAAACCCAGCGCCAGAGCGTCGCGGATAAACTGTCCGTTTTCAGGTTGGAATAGCGACCTTTTCTTTTTTTTTTTTCCTTTCTCTTGAATCAATCCGCACATCCAACCCCCCTCATACAAGGTAACAAACATTAAAGGAGATGCATATTCAGCATGTGGTAAAACATTTCATGGAACAATCATATTATTTGAAACAAATAAGTCTTTGTAATAAAAAAAAAAAAAAAAAACTTGTTAAAATAGAAATGTGACAATAATCCACATGTTCTCCTCATACTAACAAATACTGTTTTTGCGTGAATGTTTGATGTGATGGGGGTGGGAGGGTGCACACAATTTCACAGGGTTTAGGCATAAAAGGAAAAAAAAAAAATCATTACAAGTTTGGATTGGGTTCTGAAACTCACGTTAAAAGCATGGGACTACTTTCAGTGGTAAGAGAGGGCCCTCAACACGTAACAGAGTTTGAGGAATTTCCCTCAGGGCCTTCACTCCATCAAGGCTCTTCCAGGGTCTTTAAAAAGACCTCAGCTCAGGAAGTTCTTATGACAGCTTTTTGTTTTAAAGTTTTTTACACTATGTTCTTAATGTTTTTCTTGTTTTTAATGTTCTTTCAGTTTCTGAGTAGCACAAATGAGGGCCACCACACAGTTATACTAAACAAAACAACACAATGGAGAAACAGGGTGTAACCAAAATAATTTCATATAATGTAAAAGGAATCCTGAATCCAGTTAAAAGATCCAAGATTCTAGGCAAAATGAAAAAAGACAAAGCAGGAATAATATTTTTACAAGAAACCCACCTAACAGACGTGGAACACAATAAACTCAGTAGACAAGGGTTTAAAATGATCTCTTCATCTTCATATAAATCAGGGAGGAGGAGGGGAGTAGCGACATTGATATCAACCAAAATTACATTTGAAAAAAAATCAGAACACAAAGATAAAGAAGGGAGATACAGTTTGGTAACTGGGCGGCTAGAGGGAGAAGATATCACCCTGCTGAATGTGTATGCTCCCCCAGGGGCTAACTGGAAATTTTATAAAAATGTATTCGACCTAATGATAACTAAAACTCAAGGTTTAGTGATATGTGGTGGGGACTTCAATCTTAGACTGAATCCATACTGGGATGCTTCTGGTAATTCCCCACATCAAAATAACACCCAAAACAGGAAGACTCGGATGCTACTAAAAGAAATGGGAATCTGTGACGTGTGGAGGGAACTCAACCCCAGTGTAAAAGACTATACATTTTACTCAACTCCACATTCATCTTACTCAAGGATTGACTATTTTTTTATGTTTAATAGAGACATTGGAAGAGTAAAAACATGTAAAATAGGACTGATGGATCTCTCCGACCACAGTCCGATCTACATGGACTTAAATATCCAAAAATACACAAATAATACATTTTCTTGGAGGTTAAATTCAAATGTCCTGAAAGGACCATTGAAAGATGAATTGGAATCAGATATTCTCAGATATTTGGAAGATAACGATAATGGAGAAGTATCCCCTTTAATACTGTGGGATGCATGCAAAGCTGTAATAAGAGGAAAGATTATTGCAAAACTGGCAACCCAAAAGAAACTAAGACAAGAAAAACTATCCACATTAGAGTCAGAACTTAGGAACCTAGAAAAAGAACACAAAGGCAACACTCATTCTACTGACTCGCTCAAGATTAAGGAAATTAAAAACCAAATAAATGAGATCTACACAATAGAAATCCAGAAGAAACTTACATTTCTGAAACAAAAATACTATGAAGCAGGCAGTAAATCGGCAAAATTGCTAGCCTATAAATTGAGGAAACATCAAACAGAAAGAGCAATCTACAAAATCAGAGACCCAGTATCAAAGGAAATAAAATTCAGAATTCAGGATATTCTTAAAAACTTCGAGAATTACTATAAGAACTTATACTCCCACAAAAAACATAAAAACGCATCCGAGGCATTCCTAAACACATTAAACCTTCCCCAACTTACGGAGTCACAAAATAAAACACTACTGTCAGAAATACATCCTAAAGAATTGGAAAAAGCAATTATGAAACTTAAAGCTAACAAATCCCCAGGAGCTGATGGCTATACAGCAGAGTGGTACAAAACCTTTAAACAGCAACTATCTCCTCTCCTCCTGAAAACATTTAATTATGTCCTCCACACAGGGGAAATCCCCCCCTCCTGGAGAGAAGGGGTCATTGCAGTTATACCTAAACCTGAAAAGGATAAACTAGAGTGCTCCAACTACAGACCAATCAGTGTACTAAATCAGGACTATAAGCTTTTTACCATTATCCTTGCCAAAAGGTTAGAAAATATACTGACAGACCTAATTCATTTAGACCAAACAGGTTTTATAAGACAAAGACAGACACAAGACAACATTCGACGCACTTTACACATAATTCATCATATAAAAAAATATAACTTAAATGCAGTCATATTGGGATTAGATGCTGAAAAAGCATTCGATTCGGTTGACTGGTCTTTTCTATATAGAATCTTATCCAGTTTCAATTTTCATAACAACTTCATTAGAACTATACAGGCATTATATAAAAAACCAACAGCTAAAATAAGGATTAACGGTAATTTATCATCATCTTTTGAACTGGAAAGAGGATGTCGTCAGGGCTGCCCCCTGTCTCCACTGCTCTTTGCAATCTTCATAGAACCTCTGAGCCATTGGATAAGACAAAACCAAAAAATTCAAGGTATTACACTTGGTCAGAAGGAACATAAAATAGCACTCTTTGCTGATGACATTTTAATATACCTAGGGCAGCCGGACACTTCTTTACCAGAACTAACCTCAGTTTTTTCAGAGTATGGAGATTTATCGGGGTACAAATTAAACATGCATAAAACCCAAGTTTTAACATTCAACTATGACCCAAATCATTATTCACTAAGCAAACTCAAAACTAACTGGGAGTCGGAATCTATGAAATATCTGGGGGTCAATATCCCGAAACAACTCAACAAAATTATATCACTAAACTATGATCCACTGGTGACAAAAATAAAATCTGACCTAGCAAGATGGAATATGATACCATTCTTGGGTACTGCACAAAGAATTGAAGCAGTCAAAATGAATATACTTCTACGTCTTCTATACCTTTTCCAAACAATACCGGTAGAACCTCCCAAAAAAACATGGCAGGAGCTGGACAGAAGGATCTCAAGATTCATATGGCAGGGCAAGAGACCTAGAATCAGATACAGAACCCTACAGCTAAACAAAGACAAAGGTGGGCTCGCGCTGCCAAATATCAGGGACTACTTTAAAGCCGCACAAATTAAAACTTTAGTAGAGATATGTAACCCAGTCTACACTGCACAATGGAAGGAGATCGAATGCCAAATAACAAGTGACATCCCCCTACAGGCGATAATAGGGAACAATGCCTTACCTAAGCTTTTGAATAACACTAACCCGTGGATAGAGACCCCGCTAAAAATTTGGTTTAAGATAGTCAGAGAGAATCAAACTAAAGAGCCCTATCGACTTCTGCAATGGATTGCCTATGATCAGGACTTTACTCCTAATAAAACAGACACCAGATTTAAAAAGTGGAAGGAGAAAGGGCTGATAAAATATTACGATTTTTTTAAAGGGCAAATCTTAAGAAGTTTTGAAGATTTGAAAAAACAAGGCCTAATAAATCAAGACCTTTACAGGTTCTTCCAGCTTAGACACCACATAAACAATATACTTAAAAAGGAGGTTTTGGAAAGGGCCCAGTCAGGTGTTCTGAAGGTCTTCTTAATGGCATATAAAGGGATCCCAGGGATCAGATACATTTCTAAAATATACCAAGGTCTTCAAGACTTAAAAGGAGACAACACATCTTATATAAAAGAGAGATGGGAAAAAGAGGGGAATTTCACTTTACAACTGGAAATATGGGAAAAGCTAAATAAACAGCAATGGAAAAGTACCTCATCCCTGCAGTGGAGAGAATTTGGATGGAAAAACTTGGCAAGATTTTTCAGAACACCTGCACAAAACAAATTTACCCATAAGGGATTGAACTGTTGGCGCTTGTGTGGTGAAAAGACTGCAAATCATTTTCATGTGTTTTGGTCATGCCCAGTTATCCACCAATATTGGACCAAGGTACAGACAATATTGGGGAAAATATTCAAAATTACAGTTCCCTTTTCTTTTGTAACTTTGTATTTGGGTTTACTACCGGACTCACTGGAAAGACGAGGAGAAAATACTTATTCAATGTTTTAATATTGGCAAGCAAAAAAGCTCTAACTAAAAAATGGATGTTGAAGGACTGTCCTACACCTGAAGATTGGACTAACGTGATCCAAGACATTTACTCGATGGAAAAGTTGACATTCGCACTGAGACAGGACATGGATGGGTTCATGAACTTTTGGCAACCCTGGATCGCATATGTGTCTTCCATTAGATCTAATCTTTGACAAATACCATTTCAATAATGATTCCGCTCTTTGTTCCATTGGTACTCAGATGCTCTTTTATCTTTATTTACTTACTTTTTCTTTTTGTTTGTTTTTTACTGGTTTGTTTGTTTTTTATTTGTTTTTTGTTTTTTTTCTCTTTTATTTCACTTTTTCTTTCACTTTAAAAAAAAAAAAAAAAAGGGGTGTTGTAAGAATTAATCTTCCAATGTTGTCAGATATCAGAAAATAAGGGAACATGTGATGAAAATGTAAACAATGCATTGCTGTAACGACCTGTATACCCTTTACAAAAACTTAAATAAATAAAAAAAAAAATCAGTAATTCGTTCTCCAACCTTGGATCTCTTCCTGCATATACTCTTTCTTGAAGAATTTTTATTTTATGTTCCAATTGGACTCTCTCCTCTCGAGTCTTCTTAGATTTTGAACCTGTATAACTAATAATATGTCCCCTAATAAAAGCTTTGAAAGCCTCCCACTTTACACATGCTGATGTTTGTGTAGTATTGATGTCAAAGAACTCATCTATCTGTTTTTCTATGTATTTAACAAATTCCTCATCCTTAAGCCATTTATGCTGAAATTGCCATCTACCTGGTTCCTTTGTCAATTTCTTATCTACATATATTAGACAGCAGGGTGCATGATCAGAGATCACGATGTTATCATAAAAACAGTTTTGAATCTTGGACCTTAATTCTGTGGAGATCAAAAAATAATCTATACGTGAGAATGTCTTGTAGGTATTGGAATAACAAGAGTATGCTTTAACTTGTGGTTTCATTTCTCTCCATATATCTATCAATTTCAATTCTTTCATAAAATGATTAATGGTCATCCTACATCCATTGTGCGTACAGTCCAGTCCTGTTGATCTATCTATACCGGGATTCAATGTACAATTAAAATCCCCTGCTATTATATGTTGCCCTGTAAGTGATGATAAGATAAGAAATAAATTAGCAAAGAACTTTTGATCATCTATATTGGGACCATATAAGTTCACCAAATTTATGTTTTCTAATAGCAAAGATCCTTGAATGATTACATATCTTCCAAATTTGTCTCCAATTACATTTTTCACTTGAAATGGGACTGATTTATGTATGAGAGTCATAACTCCCCTGGCTCGGGATGAAAATGATGAGGTGAAAACATTTCCTTGCCATCTACTCCTAATTCTTTTTACATCTTCCTCTATTAGATGAGTTTCTTGTAAAAACACAATTTTTGAACCCATGTCTTTTATTTTATTCATAACTTGTTTAAGTTTTTTTAAATTTTGTAGACCTCTGCAATTCCATGAAGTTAAATTAAGATTAACGCTTTGATTTATGATCAATAGGGAGTTTGGGATTACCTTGCAGTATAAACATGCTCAAACAGAAAAGCAAAAAAATGAGTGGTTGAACATTCACCCTACAAACTACACACAAACAAATTCCCCCTTCCCACATTTGTGGCAATCCCCCCAAAAACAAAAGAAAAATTCCGTCTCCCGATACAGCCATCGACCGTTCCACACCCACGAGGATCAGCCAAAGCCACTCCTTCTTCATCCTCCCAATCACCCTAACTCTACTGCTTTTAATAACGTAACATTAACTCTCTTCTGTAATTTTCCAATTTAACTCCAAAATTTTTTAGCAATTTTGTACTTTTTTTTTTTTTTAATATGTAATACAATCTATATTTTGTAATCTTGTTATATGCTTCTAATCAGTTAAATGCTCAAATATTCTACCCTATATTCTGTTCATGCTTAGCTCCCACCAGTCTCTTCCTGGATCTTCTTGATGAGCTCCTGCGCCTCCTCGGGGGTCTTGAAGATGTGTGTTCTGCCCTCATATGTGACCAGAAGTCTTGCAGGGTGAATCACTCCATGACGAATCTCAAGGTTGCGCAGTTCTTTACGGATGGGGTCAAACTGCTTCCTTAATTGTTGGATTCCTGAGGCCAAATCTGGGTAGAACCGCACCTGCTGATCTTGGTATTTAATTTCTCCTTTGGCCCGCACCGCGTTGGAGATCGTCATCCTGTCTCTGTAGCTGAGAAACTTCATAATTAACGTCCTCGGTGCTGCCTTGTTACCTCTCGGTAGGCCAATTCGGTGGGAGCTTTCCAAGACGACTGATGATTTTAGCTCCGCGTTGTTCAGCGCCTCCGGGATCCACCCCTCCAAAAAGGAGCATGAATCACGACCTTCGGCTCCCTCCGGTAAACCCACCAGCCTCAGGTTGTTCCGTCTGGACCGGGACTCCAAGTCCAGAACGTTATTTTCCAGATCTTTATTTTTTTTTTCCAAAGTGCGCACCTTTATTTGAAGTCCGCTGATTTCATCCTCCGCACTTGAAACATGAAGCTCCGCCTGCGTCACTCGCTCCACGCAGTCACCCAACTCCTTTCTCATTGCATCCAACGCTGCCATAATCCCATCAAGTTTAGCGGAAAAGTCTGCTCTCATTGAGCTAATGGCAGCCAGCACTGCACCTGTGCCGTCATCATCAGCAGTTACCGCACCACCGCTAGTTTCATCCGCCATATCCGCAGCTTTTTCTACTGCGCCACAAACTTTAAAGTCCGTTAATTTGGACTGCTTCGGCGATTCAATTTTTCCCCCGCTTGATTTCCCAGCCTTAGTCTTCCCCGGCATATCCTCACCCAAACGCTGGGAAAAGTTCTGTTCCAAATGAGAGAGTTATTTGCCGAATCTTTATTTCCAGGAGCAGAGCAGAGTGATACGTGTCCTTCTAGGCGGCCGCCATAACCGGAAGTCCAGATAGTTGCTGTTTAAAAGTTTTGTACCACTCTGCTGTATAGCCATCTGCCCCTGGGGATTTGTTAGCTTTAAGTTTCATAATTGCTTTTTCTAATTCTTTTGGTTGTATTTCTGCCAATAGTTTTTTATTTTGTGACTCAGTAAGTTGGGGAAGATTTAATGCATTTAGGAAGGCTTCGGATGTGTCTTTGTGTTTTTTGAGGGAGTGCAAGTTCTTGTAGTAATTCTCGAAGCTTTTATGAATTTCCTGAATTCTAATTTTTATTTCCTTTGATACTGGGTCTCTGATTTTGTAGATTGCTCTCTCTGTTTGTTGTTTCCTCAATTTATAGGCTAGTAATTTTGCCGATTTGCTACCTGTTTCATAATATTTTTGTTTCAGAAATGTAAGTTTCTTCTGGATTTCTGTTGTGTAGATCTCATTTATTTGTTTTTTTGTTTCCTTAATTTTGAGCGAGTCATTAGAATGAGTGTTGTCTTTGTGCTCTTTTTCTAGTTTCTTAAGTTCTGACTCTAAAGTGATTAGTTTTTCTTGTCTCAATTTCTTTTGGATTGCCAGTTTTGCAATAATCTTTCCCCTTATTACAGCTTTGCATGCATGCCACAGTATTAAAGGGGATACTTCTCCATTATCATTTTTTTCCAAATATCTGAGGATATCTGACTCCAGTTCATCTTTCAGTGGTCCTTTCAGCACATTTGAATTTAACCTCCAAGAAAATGTATTATTTGTGCATTTTTGGATATTTAAGCCTGTGTAGATCGGACTGTGGTCAGAGAGATCCATCAGTCCTATTTTACATGTTTTTACTCTTCCAATGTCTCTATTAAACATAAAAAAAATAGTCAATCCTTGAATATGATGAATGTGGTACTGAGTAAAATGTATAATCTTTTACACTGGGGTTGAATTCCCTCCACACGTCACAGATTCCCATTTCATTTAGTAGTATTCTAGTTTTTCTACTTTGAGTGTTATTTTGATGTGGAGAATTACCTGATGCATCCCAGTACGGATTCAGTCTTAGATTGAAGTTTCCACCACATATCACTAAACCTTGGGCTTTAGTTATCATTAGGTCGAATACATTTTCATAAAATTTCCAGTTGGCCCCTGGAGGTGCATATACATTCAGCAGGGTGATATCTTCTCCCTCTAGCCGACCAAGTACCATGCTAAATCTCCCTTCTTTGTGTTCTGATTTTTTTTCAAATATAATTTTGGTTGAGATCAATGTCGCTACCCCCCTCCTCCTCCCTGACTTATATGAAGATGAAGAGATCAGTTTAAACCCTTGTCTATTAAGTTTAACCCCTTGCACTTCGGTCAATTTTCCTAAAAACACCAAAAAATAATGTGCCCAAAGTAAATTCTTCATCCCTTTGCAGCATCTTCATGGGGTTGGTCTCATTTAAAAGAAAACACTTTGAAATTTTTGGCAAAAAAAAAAAAAAGATCTTTCGAAGTGCTCCGGCCACTGAGTTACAGTCATCTAAACATATTGAACTTGAAGAAAATAAATTTGGCCTGGGTGTTTTTTTGGATACAGATGCTTGCAAATAACACACAGCTTCAGATCCGGGCTGGAAAATGCAACAGAAATGTAGAACCAAGTGTTATCCAGCTGAGGTCCAAATTTTGTAACAATACCACAAAAAATGAATATTTTACACAGCTTTGTTCTCAGGTTGTTCCCAGGCGTTTTGGAACTGTGCCAAATTGTGCCAAATGGCACAGTTTGGAAAAACGTCTGTAACTTTTGAATGATTCAACATAGAAGCTTCATCTTGGGCTCAAATGAAAGGTCACATTCAGGGCTGTGTCTGTCTGTGTGTGTGTGTGTGGGGGGGTTGTCCCCCCCACCCCCCTGCTACAGAGGACGGAGATCCGCCCTCGCTACATGAGGGATTACACTCGGATAAGGCATGTTTCCACAGCAGAGCTGTCACCGCAGCTCCCCCCCCCCCCCCCGCCGCTACAATTTTGTAGCGGCGGGGGGGGGGGGGCGTTCACGGTCCGGAGGCGGCGAAGAACCGTGTAACGCGGCGCACGCACTTCGGACATCATGCGCCGCACAGTTGTAATTTACCGATCGGTCAAAAGTCATTTTTGATTACAATTTTCAGGGATAAAAAATAATTTGGCTTATAACACCTTACCTCTTCACAGCCACATTGTCCTGGCGAACTTCTCTTCCTCATTGTCAGACGAACGCGACGCTGGTTCTGGTCTCGCGACCCGGTCAAAACATAATTCTATGATTGCGGTTTTGGCGAATGATTTACGACCTTCGTCGTCGGCCTCCGTCGGTCTATGATGACCATATAAAGCCTGTTTTCCACTAGCCCAGCACACCTCGGTACGGCTCGATTCACTTCAGTACGGCTCGGAATGCTTCTGTCTCCATTAGCACGGTGTTGTGCTTGTGCTGTGATGGTTTGTGTTAGGAGGTTTTAGAAGCGGGGCAGCGGCAGATTCTCAGCGAGGCGGGGCCACACTCCCGTGACATTACGCACCCGACTGAGTCCTTATTTACACGAGACAAAAAAGGATCCAAGGATTATTGCCTTGCTCGCTCTGTGGTTTTATCTCACAATTAATTTTATCTCATAATTAAGCTGCAACAACACAAGTCACTTTTGTTTTGAATTAACTGCCAAATGACCTAGAAATAATGAGCTGAAACTTGTTTTTATTCGTATTAAATAATGAGACGGTGGCACACTGGCCAACACCAAATTGTATTATTTTTTACATCCTAGGGCATTTTGGATGTACTGAATTAAAAAAATTCATGTTTTTTACCTTCAGGTCAACGTTTGGAACAACAGTATTATTATTTTCCGTTTAGATGATGCTACACTCCTTCTAAAGTATTGTAATTCTCTGAATTTGGAATGCCGATAGAACATTCAATTTACATATACTTGTACCTACTTTGACTTGGTGCTAATTTTTTATGATATTTCAATAAAAAGAACAGAAAGCTTACAAAAAGATTTCTTTTTTGGTCTAGTTAAAAATTACATTACCTTTACAATGGTTGACCCCTGACAGGATGATCAGCATCATTTTGATCAGACTAGGCAATGGAATTTCTATGTAATTATACTGTTTTATAATTAAGTGTTATAACAGACAAACCACACTTTCCAAAACAATTCCATTTTATTATATACAAAATATTAAAAGAAAAAAAAAACTTTGCAACACAACATGAAGGTTAATCGACATTTTATACACGCCGACCACTGAGTGCCTCTACACCAGCTTCCCAAACTGGGTCACGAAGACTCGGTTGAATGAAGCCGTCTCTGCCAGCTGTGGGTCAGGAAGGCTCGGTTGAATTAATCCAGACGGGCTGTCGCGGCGGACACGTGGGATGATTCTACAAGGAAAATGCACACAATAAAATACAGCACGTAAGTGCAAGATATACAGAAAAGACAATAATTTTTAACAAGAATACATAAGCTTATTTCAGCGTATTGTTCACATGAATAATTAAAATAAAAGCTTTAGTCCGCAGTGTGCTGCAATAAAGCAGCGATCCATCCACAAATGAACAGCTTTTTTATTGCATAAATAAACTGAGCGTCTTACCGAATATATTTGCGAAAAAACACACAATAAAAAAAAATTAAAACTCACCGTTAAAGGACTCCGATGTCGAGACCTCCTGGTATATTTTTTCATTCCGGGCGGCTCCGTCTAACTCGCGCTGGATACGTTCGTCTGACAATGCAGTGAGCAGACACTGCACCTCCTTATTGGTCCATGGGACACCCTTATTACGCAAAGCCATTTTTGATAGAGAATAAATGAAAATAGCACAGCAATACACTGAAAATAAACCGCCAACAGTGGTTGCGTGCTGAGTAAAGGCGGTCGTGAAGATTTTTTTTTTTTTTTTCAAAAACTTTATTGAGAAGGTCGTGAAGATTTGGTAGATGAGGAGGAGGAGAGGGGCGGTTACAACCTGACCAATCAGCGCCGGTTACGACCTGACCAATCAGCGGCGACCAGTCTGTTAACGTCACAAC
This sequence comes from Pholidichthys leucotaenia, assembly GCA_020510985.1. NCBI lineage: Eukaryota > Metazoa > Chordata > Actinopteri > Cichliformes > Pholidichthyidae > Pholidichthys > Pholidichthys leucotaenia. The sequence continues at coordinate 144,260,460 of CM035837.1, forward strand.
ACGGCACAGCTCAGCACTGCTGTACCCTGCCCTGGAGCGGGGCTGAGAATCGCGGCTGTTAAACCGTGTTGGGGCTTGTGGGAAAAGCGTACAAAGCATGCTGAGCCGTCCCGTGTCGCGCTAAAGCGTGCTAGTGGAAAAGGCCCTTAAGAGAATCCTAAACACTCTGCTGGAATTTAAAAAAAAAAAGCACTGCCTGTGGCTGCTAAAGCAGTCTCTCTTCACCCAGCTTTAGACAAAACAGCTCAGCGAACTTCTGTGCTTCAGTTGGCTCGCAGCCGTTGGGAGGCGGGTCCTTCTGGCTAGGTTTTCATTCATTGGTTCTTCAAGGTTTCAGAAACCCAATTCAAAGCTCTTATTAGTCGAATGAGAGGTCAATCAGATGAACTAATCTGTTCGCGGCTGTGTCTGCAGCGCCACACCACCTACATCACCACAATCAGGATCATGCGTCCGAGTCATGCGTCCGGCATCGTGCGCTCTTGTGCGCCCTCGTGCGCCCTAGGACGCAGAGACTTGCCCGTCCGCGGTACAACGGAGCGCAAGAGGTTAATGTGTTCCAAGTCTGTTAGGTGGGTCTCCTGTAAAAATATTATTCCTGCTTTGTCTTTTTTCATTTTGCCTAGAGGGGTCTCCTGTAAAAATATTATTCCTGCTTTGTCTTTTTTCATTTTGCCTAGAATCTTGGATCTTTTAACTGGATTCAGGATCCCTTTTACATTATATGAGATTATTTTGGTTGAACCCCGTTTCTCCATTGTATTGTCTTATTTAGTATAATACAGGGATGGCAATTTTCTGCCAATCCGCGGATTTCCGCCGATTTATTTTCAAATTGATCATTTCTGTGAATCGTCTAAATCTGTTGAGAAAAGTTTAGGGGGGGTAAGGTGCCTTATTGTTACCGATTTTAGCGAAAATCAACACGATTACATAAGCGCTCGGCGCTTCCCCGGGTCAAGTCTCCCGCGATAACCCGGATGTATTGTGTTCAAGCTACTGCTTTATTGTAAACAGCCCTGCGATTGGATAGTTGCAAACGATTGGACCAATCAAATGGCTCGTTGTATGCTTTGTCAAAAATTCATGGCGGCGTTCTCAGGGATCTGATTTTCCTCTAATTCGCCGAATTCCGCTTTATTTTATCTTCCAGGAAGATAAAGTACGTTAAGTACATTAGCGGCTTGTGGTCCACGAACGCAGTGAAGGTGCGCCCTTTCAGGCAGAACTGGAAGTGGCGTATGGCCAGGTGGAGAGCCATTAACTCTCTGTCGAACATGCTGTATTTACTCTCACTGTCGTGCAAAGACCTGCTAATAAAGGTGAGCGGCTGCGAAGAACCGGCAGCGCATTGCTCCATGACGGCCGCTATGCCCATGTCCGAGCCGCCAGTAGTGCAGCGTTTGCCAGAGCTGTTTTAACCGCAGAACGCCTGCTCCTGCTCAGGAGTCCAGCCGACTCTGTCCGCTGGTTTCCATTTCTTGAGTGCGGCGTACAACGGCTGTATGAGCTGGGCTGCGCGGGGGAGGAAACGGTTATAAAAAAAAAAAAGTTAACCATCCCCCAAAAACTGCAGCGCCCTGACATTGATGTTGAGGAGGAAAAAAATAGCAAAACAATTTAGTTACATTACTTTTATGATTCCAAACAGTTTGAAATTGACAGTGCACAGTGGACAATGATTCATAACTTTTGAATATTTCTAAGACTTGGCTACATCAGTGATTGTGCAAAATTAACAGCTCAAGACTCAGTGGAGATTGAAACTGGTGATCTGGAATGAATGCTGAAATTATAAAAAGTAATGGTATGTTGGAATTTTATTTCTATTATGGAATAGATAAAATTAACTGATTTTGATTTGATCAAGTGTTAAAGCATGTGATGGATAATGCTTGTTGGAATATTTTAGGAATGCTATCTTCTTGGAACATAAGTCAATATTATACAGTAATAAGTGGCATTCAGCTGTTTGTTTTATGTAATTTAAGCACAGTTCTGGTACTTAAAAATCATAAAAACCGAGGAGCTTCGGGGGGCTTTGCCCCCCTTGCCCCCCCCCACCGGGGCTCTGCCCCGGACCCTGCTGGGGGACTGTGTCCCCCAGACCCCCTGCTAAATTTTCAGATAATTTCTCCAACCCCAAATCACATCCTTGGTTCGTGTTGGAATTTTGAGCTTTCGTTATTGTTTTCAGCGGAATTATGAGGTTTTTATCGAAGGATCAGGAGTCATCAGTGCTAGAAATAGACAAAAGTGTCAAAAATAAGTTCCAATGGAATTGGCTTGAGAGAAAAGTGACGGTAAAGGTGAAAATTGGCTCAAAGTTCGACGAGGTAACAGAAACACTCGGACAGTTTCTGAAGAAACCAGAAAAGGAGATTAAGTTCAAAGTTCAGAGACTGACACAGCTTGCTGCCAAAAGGAAGAAAGTTTCACGTTAGAAGTGACTTGGTGACCAGTGTAAATAGTGTAATAAACTCTTATAGAACTGTTAACTATGTTGGACTAAAGACAGTGAGACAACATTGAAGAAAAAGTAAGTTAACTTTTCATTAAATTTAATGATTTATCTAAGTCTAGTATTTCATTTTTTTTTATCATTTTTTTCAGTCTAAATTACTTCTGTTTTACTGAAAACCTCTCAGCTTCAGGGGGGCTGCGTCCCGGCCCCCCCATAAGTCAATCGACCAAATTAGATTTCAGCTGAAATCAGAATTTCCTGTTGCCATCCCTGATAATAGTATAGTGGCCCTCTTTTATGCTACTCAAAAACTGAAAGAACATTAAGAACATAAAAAGCATTAAGATAATATATGAAACTTTAAAACAAAAAACTGTCAAAAGATCTTCCTGAACTGACGTCTTTTTGGCGACCTTAGAGGAGCCTTGATGGTGTGTTGGCTCTGAGGGAAATTCTTTAAACTTTGTTACGTGTTGAGGGCCCTCTCTTACCCCTGTAAGTTGTCCCATGTTTTTAACGTGATTTTCAGATCCCAATCTGAACTTGTATAGATTTTTTTTTTTTTTATGCCTATACCCGATGAAATTATGCGCAACCTCCCACCACCAACCATCACAGCAAACAATCACGGTAATACAGTATTTGTTAGTGTGGAGAGTTCATGTGGTTCATTGTCACATTTCTATTTTAACAAGTTTTTTTTTTAAGACTTATTTGTTTCTAATATTATGACTGTTCCATGAAATATTTTACCACTTCATATTTGCTGATTCTGCATCTCCTTTAATGTTTGTTACCTTGTTGGAGGAGGGTTGGATGCGCAGATTGACTAAAAATATCGTTATTCCCTCCTGAAAGCGTCCAGTTTTTCCTTATAGCCCTGGCGCTGGGTTTCCCGCTGCTGGCCTGTGGATTTTGAGGGTCTCTGTGTGCACCACGTTTCAGCCTTGATTCTTTCGATCGGGTCTGGTGTGGGTTTATACACCGTTACTGGGAGCCCTCTTCTCGCCATATCCCTGGTTGCTTCTTCCGCCGAGTTGTAGAGACACGTTTCTTCCCCGTAAAAAACCCTCAGCTTCGCCGGAAATGGAGTTTGAAAGCGCAGTTTCTTCTCTCTTAGTACCTTTTTAGTGTCATTGTATTCTCAACGTTTTTTAAGGACCTCCGGGGCGTAGTCATGCTCCACAAAAACTTTTCTTTCTTGGTGCATAAATCCTTTTTTCTGCCAAGCCAGTCTCAAAACCTCTTCTTTTGTTCTGAAGTTGGAAAACTTCACCACCGATCGTGGGGGAGCTTCTGCCGACGGCCTTGGGGCTAATGAATGGTGCGGTGCGCCCTTTCTATCTTCAAGTCGGTGGATTGGGGAATTTCCAACTTCTCTCTCAGTATGGTTTCCACGCATGCAGCCATTGTGGTGAAACCATCCTTGACTCCTTCTTTCAGACCATGAATTCTTATGTTGTCCCTTCTTAGTCTTCCTTCCAGGTCGGTTAGCTTAGCCTCCAGTCTTGTCTGTCGTTTGAGTAATTCGAGCGTGGTTTCTTCCAGCCCTTTTATTCTTTCCTCTGCTTCCATGATTCGGTCCTCAGCCTGGTCCACTCTGCTGTTTGTCCTTTTTATTTCGTCTTTAAGTTCATGAAATTTGGCCCAACACTCTCGGTGAAATTCTCTTAATTCTTGAAGTATCATTTTTAAGCTAGCTGTGTTGCTAGCCTCATTTTGCTCCTCTATTTCCGAGTGGCCATTGTCTTCGAGGTCAGTTTCTCCGGCCGATGCGTGTCTTGGCCTGGTAAATGTCGATCTCTTCTGTTTTTCTTTAGGCATAATGACTTTGTCTTTTGATTTTCACTCTTCCACAAATCCGCCAAATCCGATTTTCATGGTATTTTCATGGATGGGATCTGGGAGCTTCAGCGTTAAGCTGCTATCACCATGGTGTCCAGACCGTAAGTCCTCATTTTTTTTTGTATGTTTCACACTTAAATGTTTCAGATCATCAAACAAATTTATATATTAGACAAAGATAACACAAACACAAAATGCAGTTTTTAAATGAAGGTGTTTATTATTAAAGGTAAAAAAAAGATCCAAACCTACATGACCCTGTGTGAAAAAGTGATTACCTCCCCTTCCTGTTAAAACATAAATCAACCGTGGTTTATCACGTCTTTGGAAAGCTGCGTTCAATTTCTCTAGCCACACCCAGGCCTGATTACTGCCACACCTGTTCTTAATCAAGAAATCACTTAAATAGGACCTGCCTGACAAAGTGAGGTAGACCAAAAGATCCACAAAAGCTAGACATCATGCTGTGATCCAGTGAAATTCAGGAATAAATCAGAAACAAAGTAATTGAGATCTATCAGTCTGGAAAAGGTTATAAAGCCATTTCTAAAGCTTTGGGACTCCAGTGAACCACAGTGAGAGCCATTATCCACAAATAGCGAAAACATGGAACAGTGATGAAAACTTCCCAGGAGTGGCCGGCCGACCAAAATTACCCCAAGAGCGCAGCGATGACTCATCCAAAAGGTCACAAAAGACCCCACAACAACATCCAAAGAACTGCAGGCCTCACTTGCCTCAGTTAAGGTCAGTGTTCATGACGCCACCGTAAGAAAGAAACTGGGCAAAAATGGCTTGCATGGCAGAGTTCCAAGACGAAAACGACTGCTGAGCAAAAAGAACATAAACGCTCGTCTCAGTTTTGCCAGAAAACATTTTGATGATCCCCAAGACTTTTGGGAAAATGATCCAAAACATACCAGAAAGTCCACCTCTGCATGGCTTAAGAAAAACAAAATGAAGACTTTGGAGTGGACTTGTCAAAGTACTGACCTGAATCCGATTGAGATGCTGTGGCATGACCTTAAAAGGCAGTTCATGCTCGAAAACCCTTCAATGTGGCTGAATTACAACAATTCTGCAAAGATGAGTGGGCCAAAATTCCCCCACAGTGCAGTAAGACTCATTCCCAGTTATCGCAAATGCTTGATTGCAGTTGTTGCTGCTCAGGGTGGCCCAACCAGTTATTAGGTTTAGGGGGCAATCACTTTTTCACACAGGGCCATGTAGGTTTGGATTTTTTAATAATAAACACCTTCATTTAAAAACTGCATTTTGAGTTTTCTTGTGTTATCTTCGTCTAATATTTAAAATTATTTGATGATCTGAAAGTGTGACAAACATACAAAAACATGAGAAATCAGGAAGGGGGCAAACACTTCTTCACACCACTGTATATATTCCACTCCAGCTACGTTCATGTGACTCTGTGGACTCTTTTAAAGCTGCTGCAAACTTTTTTGTTTAACGAGGCTTTCCATTGAATTTCACTTCAACTGCTTTTTAATGGTATGTCTGATATTTTTTAAATCTTTTCATCTTGTGTTTTAATTTGTTCTCTTTATTTTTTTAAATTTTTTAAAATGTCTCTATCAAGTTGTTTTTTATTCTATTTTATTGTACAGCGCTTTGTGACTGTCTGTGAAATGTGTTTTATAAATAAACTTTGCTTATATGTGGTCCTCTGATTTATGTGAATTGTGCAGTTTGTAGCATAATTGTTCCTTTTTTTCCTAGTGTGAAACGATAGTGGAGCAGCATGAAGATGAAATCATTGAATTTTTCTCCCATGAAACAGAGAATGTTAAAGACAGACTCTGCAGCAAGAGGACAGGTATGTTTGGACTTCGTGTGAGAATTTTTTTCACATTTCTCTTTTAATCTTCCTTCATTCTGTTTTAATTCATTTGTATTCTGTTTTATCTCCTCTTCAGACCTCTGTGACCATGCTCTCACAATGCACCATGATGAACTTTGATGTCTTCTCACCATAGCTGCCATCTCTCCTCAGTTTATTTGGAGGCATTTAGGTGCTGTAATATTTTTGAGAATTTAGGTCAGATGTACAAGATGTTTAAAAAAAAATCCACCTCAGTATGAAAGGCATCTTTCTGTGAATATAGATTTTCAGGTCCATTTTTCAGTTCTTTGGTCACTTTTGCTTTATTGTTCATGTGTATTTTCTGTTAAGTTATTCCACTTGTCACGTGCCGTTGTATGAAAGTTTGAGTCTGGCTTTCAGATGCTCTTCTCTGGAAGAGTGAAACTGTGAAATTGACAAAATATTGTTTGATAACGCCATTAATTGTGAGATGAAATTAAATTTGGTCAGATACTACAGATAAATAGAAGCATATTTGATATCAGATGGTGTTCTTCACAATAAAAGGACATAGATTTGACCTGCTCATCAGTCGCCATCTTCTTTCAGCTGCTCCCTTTAGGGGTCTCCACAGCAGATCATCTGCCTCCATCTCACCCGATCTCTTGCATCTTCTTTTGTAACGCCAGTCCTCTCCATGTATTCTTTCACTTCATCCATGAATCCTCTCTGTGGTCTTCCTGTTTTCCTTCTGACTGGCAGCTCCATTTTCAACATCGTTTGTCCAGTATCTCCACTATCGCTTTCCGCACATGTCCAAACTATCTCAGCCTTGTCTCTCTTACTTTGTGTCCAAACCACTTGACCTGAGCTGTCCCTCTGATATACTCATTTCTAATCCTGTCCCTCCTAGTCTCTCCCAATGAAAATCTTGGCATCTTAAACTCAGTGCCACCATCTCCAATCCATACATCATTGCAGGTGTCAGTATTGTCTTGTAAATCTTCCCTTTCACTCTAGCTGCTATCCTGTCACAAACCACAGGCATTTATCTCCGTCCATTCCCCCCTGCCTGCACTTTTCTTCGTCTCTCTTGTGCACTATCCATTGATTTGGATGGTTGACCCCAGGTATTTAAACTCATCAACCTTCACTGCCTCTACTCCTTGTGTCTTTACTGTTACACCTGCCTCCATCTCATTCACACACATATATTCTGCCTTTCTTCTAATGACTTTCATTCCTCTTCTTTCCAGTGCATACCTCCACCTCTTCAGATTTTTTTCCACCTGCTCCCTACTCTCACTACAGATCACAATGTTGTCTGCAAACATCATGGTCCACAGACACTCCTACTTGACCTTGTCTGACAGCCTGTCCATCACTATAACAAACAAAAAGGGGCTCAGAGCTGATCCCCGATGTAATCCCACCTCCACCTTGAATCCATGTGTCACTCCTATGGCGCACCTCACCATCGTCTCACTGTCCTCATAAATGTCCTGCACCACCCTCATATAATTCTCTGCCACTCCTGACTTTCTCATACAGTACCACACTTCCTCTCTTGGCATCGTACCATATGCTTTGGCAAGATCCACAAAGACACAGTGCAACTCCTGACCTTTTCTTTTTTTGTGATCAGATTTTAATTTTTTTTTAACAGACATAAAAACATAAAATGACAAATATACAAAACAATAAGGTTAACCAAAGTAGGCACACATTCAAACCATATTAAATACAAGTGCCTCCAAAAAGAAAAGGAAAAATAAATTTAAAAGGGGGGGGGGCAGATCAATAATTTTAGTTATCATTTGTGCAGAGGTATTGGAGGTTTGGAGGTTAGGTACCACGCCTCGAATATAAAATTCCTGGCCCCAAGTACGTGACCTGTGAATTGCTTAAATATACAGTGTCCTAGAAAATGAAAATCCAAGTGTGTGTACATAAAGTGTGAGGGGGTTTCCATCGAGTAGCAACCATTTTTTTTGCTGCTGTAAGTCCTGCTAGAACCCCTCTTTTCTTTACAGGGGTCAGATGCACATCAGACAGATCATCCAGGAGGAATATAATGGGAGAACGAGAGTGTAACCCCGAGCAGTTTAGAGAGAGTGGAGGTAACCTTCTTCCAGAAATTGGTCACTGGAGGGCATTCCCAGAACATGTGCATATAAGTGCCAACTGCCTTCAGGGAGCAAAAAGTACAATAGGGATCTGGAATCATTTTAATTAATGAAGTTTCTTGGGTGTTAAATATATTCTGTGTACAAAATTATAATGAATTTGTTGATGGTCAGGATGTTTAGAAGCTATATTAAATGTGTCCCAAACATTGTTCCAGTCAAAATCAGGGCACAAATCAGGAATGTCTGCTCTCCAAAGGGCATTCAATGCCAGGGATCTGTAGGAGTGTTGTAGCAGTTACCGATAGTCTAGAAACCAGTCCACTCGGATTATTTGCAGAACAAAACAGCTTCTTAAGAGTGTGTGGCCTGAGAGGGTTCTGTAATGAGATCCTACTAGCTTTAGGAGAAGATCTCCAGGTGGATGAGGGCTGGGTGGAGAGCACCAGAGATGGCATCTTCTGTGGATCTGTTTGACCTGTATGCGAACTGAGATGGGTCATGGGAGGTAGGGAGGGTGGACCGTGAACTTGATGTTCTGCATGACCAGCCGCTTCGAAGCATTTCATTATGATGGGGGTCAGTGCTACTGGCCAGTAATCATCATAGCTGGATGGGACAGGCTTCTTTGGGACTGGTATTATGGTGGCAGTTTTGAAACGCGTGGGGACAACAGCTTGAGTCAGGGAGACGCTGAAGATGTCAGCCAGGACATTCTTGTGCTCCTCTGCACTGTCCTTCAGAACGCAACCTGGCATGTTGTCTGGTCCAGCTGCCTTGTGTGGGTTGATCCTGGAGAGGGTCCTCTTCACGCTAGCCGGATCCGGACTTATAGCTTGCTCGGCTGGAGGAGGAGTGGTCTTCTGTGCTGATGTGCTGTTTTTGGGATTCAAAGGAAGTCATTTAGGTTGTTAAGCAGTGTGATGTCACTCGCACAGATCTGAGGTGGAGGTTGGTAGTTGGTGAGGGTCTGTATGCCACGCCAGAGAGAACGTGCACCTCTGATGTTGCTGAAGTGGCCAAATATTTTCTTGTACTGTCATTTTACTTCCTTGATGCCTCAGGACAGGTTGGCCCTAGCTGTTGTTAGTCCCGCAGTGTTGCCGGCCCTGAAGGCTGCGTTCCGGGCCCTCAGGAGCCTGTGGACCTCTGCTGTCATCCATGGCTTCTGGTTAGCACAAACAGTGATGGTTTTGCAGTGAGTGACATCATCATTTCATTTAGCTATGTATGCTACAATAACCTCAGTGTACTCCTCTAGGTTTGTGTGTTCCTTGTGAGTGGCTGCATGCTTGAAAATGTCCCAGTCTGTAGTGCTAAAGCAGTCTTTCAGAGCATCGGAGGCCCCCTCTGGCCACACGCATACCTGCTTTTTTTTTCCCCTCTCCTTCTGCATAAGATACATACACCTGTGTGCACCTTCTCCACTCTTGCAAGTCACCCTATGTTCTCTCTGTTCTTGAAATATGTGTTCACCACAGCCATTTCTACCCTTTTAGCAAAATCCACAACCATCTGTCCTTCAACTCTTCTCTTCTTAACACCATACCTAACCAGCGCCTCCTCATCACCTCGGTTGCCTTCATCTACATGCCCATTAAAGTCCACTCCAATCACCACTCTCCCCTCCCTGGGAACACTCTCTACCACCTCATCATATTTACTCCAGAATTCCTCGTTCTCTTCTACCCAACATCCAATTTGTGGGGCATACGCACTGACAACATTCAACATCACACCTTCCATTTCTAGCTTCAAACCCATGATTCTGTCTGACTCCCTTTTTACCTCCTGCACACTCTTCACATACTCTTCCTTCAAGATTACCCCTACTCCATTCCTCTTCCTATCTACACCATGGTAGTAGTTTAAATCCATCTCCAATGCTCCTGGCTTTGCTTCCCTTTTATCTGGTTTCTTGTATACACACCTCACCTCCACAATCCTGCCTTTCCTTTTCTCGCTCCCTCCAAAGACTCCTTACCCTTCTACTTCTCTTCAGTCCTAACCTGCTCATCAGTCAAGGTTTTATTTGATACCAAATGCAATTATTGAACTGTCCAAAATTACAGCGTTTACTGATTCCAGTTATTTCTGACATTTTTATTATTGGAAGTTAATCACCGCATGTTAAAAGTAAAATGGAATTGGTGCAGTTACAGTAAAAATTAAAAAAAATGTGCCTTGATCAACAAATACTTTTTCCAGTTTATTTCTGGCTTTCACCATCACAGGCTTTCCCTCAATGTTGTGTATCATTATTTAAAAATTAATTTGGTTGATTCCTTTCAGTTTATTAGATTATGAGAGCTACATGGATGTGGACTGTTTGGGTGTTTTATTTTACTTTAAATCTTTTGCTGATTTTTTTTTTTTTCTTGCTTGCTTTATAATTTAGTATTTGTAGCTTGCAGTGAAGTAAAGTTACTGTAATACACTCCCAGGTATTTTAAGCTTGGTTCAATTTTGACACAAAGCTGATTCACAAAATAGCACAGACTTTCACTTTATCACTACCTTTTTATTAAACACTACCAAGATCAGCCGCAGTCCATTTGTATAAAATTTACAAAGTTTGATGAGATATTAAGAATATAGTTTTGCTTTTTTTTTTTTTTTTAATTTCTTCTGTAATAAAACTGAACTTGTTTAACCCCACTAGAGTGTGCTATATGTTTTGGTTCATTGGTTCACATGTTGAACTGTTGCTGAAGAAAGAGCAGGAAGAATTTTCAATGTCATTTCTGTGAAATTGAATTTAAAGTCTCTTGAGCACTCATGAAATTGTGTCTTTCAAATATAAATTTTGTAAGTTGTCTGAACCTGTTTTGTATTGTATCATTGAAAATATATTTGTACAACATCATTACAACTTAAGGCTCTCATTTCTAAATTTCAAATTGTGAAACTACACTAAGAATACACTAATATAGGGTATGTATTCAGATATTTGCTGATAAAAGCTTGGGAAAGTGATATTGTTATGGTTTATCTCTAATCTGATAACATGAAAAACATAAAAGGTTCAGATTCAGGTTACTTTATTTGTACCCGTAGATAGATTTGTTTTGCAGTCTGGTGACATCCATATTTACAAGCCACAAATTACATTCAACATAGACACAAACACAGGCACATATGAAGCTGACTATAAACATGATAAGAATACTCGAGGCTCCATCAATCAGGGTATAAAAAGACAAAGAGATGGGAGAAAAACCAGAGGTAAGAGAGAAGGGTCATATTAAAAGTTAAAAACTAGTCAAAGAGGTTAAAAACTCAGGTCTAAAACCCAATAAAATATTCAGAACCCAAGTGACATCCTACAAAAATAAGTAAATATAAAATGGAGTTAATAAATAGGTACCTAAATTATGTGCAATATATTTTTACAGCTTGTTCAACTCTTTGACAGCAGCAGGGACAAAGCTATTTTTGTAGTGCTGGGTTCTACTTTTTGGGACAGCAAACCTCCGTCTTGAGGGAAGAAGCTGAAAGTGGCAGTGCAAAGGGTGGGAGGAGTCATTTAAAATGGAGGTAGCCATCCTCTGTACTTGTATGGTGTACAGGGATGTCAGGCTCAGCTGTGGCTCACCAAGCAAACGACTGGACCATCTAACTACCTGATCCAAGGATTTCCTCTGTTTCAGTTTTATGTGACCAAACCATGACACTAAAGAAAAGGATAAAACAGATTCAATAAAAGCCCGATAAAACATTGTCATTATGGTTCGGTCAACTTGGAAGCGTGCAAGTTTTCTCAAGCAATGCAAATGTTGCTGACCCTTTTTGCACACCCTTTCACAGTTCTCTTCAAAGTTTAAATTTATCAATAATCGTCCCAAGATATTTGTAGGATCGTACACATTCGGTGGTCTGACCTTTTAGTACGGTGACTTTGTGCCTGGGATTTTTCCTCCTAAAGTCAATAGTCATGTCTTTAGTTTTTGTCGTATTCAGCTGCAGGTAGGAATCCTCACACCAGTGAACAAAATCATCAACTGCTGGGCCATGGCCACTCTCACCATCCTGGAGGAGACTGACAATAACTGAGTCATCAGCATACTTTATAATGTGTCTGTTGTCATGTCTGCTCTGACACATGTTTGTGTACAGGATGAAGAGTAGTGGTGACAACACACAACCCTGAGGAGAGCCAGTAGAAGAGCACTTTAGGTCAGACAATGTACCATTGACCCTTACTCTCTGCGTCCTGTTGGTTAAGAAATCCAGAATCCAACCCACCAGATTATTGCTCAAATCAAATTGCTGCAGGAGCCTTTCAACTAAGATATGAGGTTGGATTGTATTAAAGGCAGAGGAAAAGTCCACAAATAAAAGTCTGGCGTGTGTCCCATTAAAATTCAGATGTTTAAAAAGCATGTTAAACAGAGTAACAGTGGCATCCTCCACTCCTCTGTGAGGCCTATAGGCAAACTGCAGAGGATCCAATGCATGCTCAGTCTGCTTTAGGACCTCACATCTGACCAATTTTTCAAAAATTTTCATTAAAATTGAAGTCAGAGCAACTGGTCTAAAGTCGTTTACTGTTTTAGGACAGCTGGATTTTGGAACGGGAACAACCACGGCTTCTTTCCAGATCTTAGGCACATGTTGTGTCTGTAAGGACTTAATTGAAAATGTAATGAAATATAGGACTCAGTTCATGTGCACAGGACTTTACCAAGCGCCCACATATATTATCAGGGCCCTGACTTTTGTTCACTTTTACAGCGCAGAACTCCCTTTTAACATCCTGCACCTCAATATTAAAGTGCTGATTGTCTTTAAGTTTCTGTTTCAAATCTTGGGTTTCTGTGCTAAAATCAAAGGAGTCAAAACAACCATAAAAACAATTAAGAGCATTAGCCAGCTCTGTGTCTGAATTAAAACCATCTAAAAACACACGATTACTGCGCTCTGTGCTCTGAAGGCCTGCAATAGTTTTCATACTGGCCCAGGCTGAACCAAGTTTCTTTGTTGCCATCTTGCTTTCCAACTCTGATTTATAATTCTGTTTTGCTCTTAAAATTTCGGACTTCAGCTCCTTTGTGGCAACCTGTAGCTCAGAAACAGACCCCTGTTTAAAGGCAAGTGCTTTCCTCTTTAAGCAGGATTTAACTGATTTTGTAACCCATGGTTTGTTGTTGGGATATATTTTGACACGTTTACGTGGAACAATCTTATTTTTACAGAAAGCCATGTATGAGCATGTGACGTCCACCAAAGAGTCCAAATCATCCCCGCAGGCCAGTGTGAACATCTCCCAGTCTGTACAGTCAAAGCATTCCTGGAGGCTGTGCACTGAATCCTCTGTCCACACATCAATGTCTCTCGTCTCCACCTTGCCTCTTCTGAGAGCAGTTTTATATGTGGGCAGCAAATGTACACAGTTGTGATCTGAGGATCCTACAGGAGGAAGGGGGAGTGATTTATAGGCCCTCTCTATGGATCCATAGCACAGGTCCAATTGTGGCACATATATTGAGTTCATATTTCCCACAAATGTATGGCTGTATGTTTATTGGGTGCTTCACGTCTCGTGGGACAAAGAAGGTCTGGGTCTGCAGAGATCTACAGGAGATGACGAGGAGGTGTGAGTTTTGGCCTTTGTCTCAGAGAGGATGCCCCAGAAGGATTCCCGGATCACCGAGGGATAAGAGACAATAGTAAAACATCAAAGAGTTGCATTGTGACTGGGATTAAATACCATGTGATTGTATGTTTGCTAAAGCACCATGTGACTTAGGTTTCGTGGCTCCAGCAGTATAAGAGTGTGGTATTTCATTGCTCAGCCTCTTTTCTTGTTTAGAGATTGCTAGAGTATGTGTTCTCATAATAAAGCTGAACCTGAGAAATAAACTCAGCCTCATCCTTGAACACATTCTCTACACTGATGACCCTACGACAAATTATGGCCGGGGACGACTTTCCCGCACCGGACTCATCAGGAGCCAGCCAGGCTAACGCAGCTACCGCAGTCCAGCTGCCTGAATTCTGGCAGCATAGCCCGCGCTCCTGGTTTAACACTGTCGAGGCGCAGTTCCATCTTCGGGGAATTTCGGCAGATGCAACGAAATTCTACCATGTAGTCGCAAAGCTGGACAGCCTCACAGCCCAGCGGGTGGAGAGCCTGACTAACCACCCACCAGACGACGACAAGTACGGCGCATTGAAAGCCGCTCCCATCCGTGCTTTCACCCCCTCGCTGGGAGAGCGAGCAGAGAAGCTTCTGGTATTGACTGAAGGCGAGGCAGACAGGCCTGTGGACCTGATGGCGAGGATGCTGAGTCTGAGAGGCGATGATGATGACGGCTTTATCTTCGCCCATCTTTTCCTCAGGACACTACCGTCAGCGGTGAGAGTTACCCTGGCTGGTTCACAGCTGCTGACCAACCGAAATTACCACGAGCTGGGCCAGGAGGCACAGCGACTTGTCGACGCCCATAGACGCCACACGGCCACGACGGCAGCAGCGGAGCTGAGCGCAACTCCCGGAGATGGCAGGGGGCCAGAGGCTGCAGCACCAGATTCGCTGACGTCAGCAGCGGCGTAGGCCAGGAGACACGGAGCGGGCGACGTCCTCTGCTTTTATCATCCACGTTTCGCCGAGAGGGCACGCAAGTGCATTCCACCGTGCCAGTTCAAGCGCTCGGGAAACGCCAGGACCGGGAGTCGGTAGCAGCTGCGGCTCTCGGCGTGAAGAACAAGCTGCTCTACCTTACGGACGCGAAATCAGGGAGGCAGTTCCTGGTGGACACAGGCTCCCAGCTGAGTTTCATCACACCTTCCTACGCTGACCGGCTGGCGCCTTCCAGCGGACCCCTGGTGTTGGCGGCGAACTGCTCGACGATCAAGACCTTCGGGGAGAAGACCCTCCCCCTGTCTTTTCACGGTCGGACATTCGAGTGGACTTTCGTCGTAGCGGCAGTCAGTCATAACATGTTAGGTGCTGATTTTTTGTGCTCGAATGGTTTATTGGTTGATCTTGCTAATAGATGTCTGGTTAATGCACTGTCTTTCCATTCTATTTCCTGTACAGCCTGGGTGGTCCCGCCTACTGCACAGGCCAACGTCACAGCTGCGGGTGGTAAGTTCCAAGCACTACTCACTCAGTTTCCAGCACTCACAGTCCCAACGTTTTCGGCGTCAGTGGCTAAACATGGGGTGGAACATTTTATAACTACCACCGGGCCCCCCAGTTTTGCAAAAGCTCGGTGCTTGGACTCAGCTAAACTAGCCATAGCGCGTGAAGAATTCGCCAACCTGGAAAAGCTGGGCATTATTAGACGCTCTAACAGCCCCTGGGCTTCGCCGCTGCGTATGGCCCCCAAAGCTGATGGCTCGTGGCGGCCTTGCGGTGATTTCCGCAGGTTGAATAATGCTTCAGCACACGACCGCTACCCGATTCCGCACATCCAAGATTTTTCGGTCCATTTAGTGGGGGCGCGCATTTTTTCTAAAATAGATTTGGTGCGCGGGTACCATCAAGTCCCAGTCCGCGCTCAGGACATACCCAAAACAGCGGTAATAACTCCTTTTGGGCTTTTCGAGTTTTTGCGTATGCCGTTTGGACTCAAGGGTGCTGCGCAGACTTTCCAGCGCATGATGGATGCAATTTTACGCGACCTCCCTTTCGTGTTCGTCTACTTGGATGATATTTTGGTAGCCAGCATGTCCGAAGATGAACATGAAAGCCACCTCACAGCGGTTTTTCGGAGGCTGGCAGAGCACGGGTTAATAATTAACCCAGCGAAGTGCCAGTTTGGGGTGGCGCAAATCGATTTTTTGGGGCACCGCGTTTCACCAGAAGGAGCGGTCCCTTTGCTCGATAAAGTACGCGCAATAACAAATTTTCCCCAACCTCAGACGGTCAAAGCATTGCAGGAATTTTTGGAAATGGTTTATTTTTATAACCGTTTCCTCCCAAGTGCAGCACAGCTCATGCAACCATTGCACGCGGCACTTAAAAAACAAAAACCTGCAAATAAGATCGAATGGTCCCCGGAGCGGGAGCGCGCATTCTCCCAAGTCAAATCAGCCCTGGCGAACGCCGTTTTGTTGGCACACCCGGTGCCAACGGCCCGCATGGCGCTCACCACTGACGCTTCCGATTTAGCGGTGGGGGCGGTTGTTGAACAGTTTGTGGCAGGGAGCTGGCAGCCGCTTGCGTTTTTCAGCAAAACCTTGCGCGATAACGAGCGGAAATACAGCGCGTTCGACCGGAAGCTGTTGGCCCTGCATTTGGCCATCCGCCATTTCCAGTTCTGGCTGGAGGGGAAGCCGTTTCACCGCGTTTGTGGACCACAAGCCGCTAACGTTTGCGATGGCCAAGATTTCAGAGCCGTGGTCAGGCCGGCAGCAAAGACAGCTGGCCGCGATATCGGAGTTCACCACCGATATTCAGCATGTCGCGGGCAAACATAATGTAGTGGCAGATTGTCTTTCGCGTGCAGTAGCAGCGCCAGGCCCCGTAGGGGCAGACTCGGCAGCCATGGCCGCGGGCCAGGTTTGTGGTGCGGAAGCGCTCGCAGCCCCGGTCCGCGTAGGTTTGGATTATGCAGCCATGGCCGCGGAGCAGGTTAGCGACGTGGATGTGCGCGCGCTCCAGTCTGGACCAACAGGGTTAAGGCTGGAGCACAGGGTGCAGCAAATAGGTATGCCCCCTCTAATCTGCGATCCCCGTGGTTCCAGCTGCGTGGCGCCGCCGCGTTTTTGACTCAATCCATTCTCTGGCGCACCCGGGGGTGCGCGCATCGATTAAGATGGTGGGGGAGAAATTTGTTTGGCCGGGGTTGCGTAAACAGGTCAAGGAATGGGCAGCAGCCTGCATAGCGTGTCAGCGAGCCAAAATTCACAAGCACACTAGAGCCCCTTTGGAGCCTTTTCACATCCCGGCTAAGTGTTTTGATCATGTGCATGTTGACTTGGTGGGCCCCCTTCCGTTGTCACAGGGGTGTACACACCTTTTGACGATGGTAGATCGCACCACGCGTTGGCCAGAAGTGGTTCCTCTGGCGGCAACCGCAGCAGCAGACGTTGCACGCGCGTTTTTTACAGCTTGGGTCGCGCGTTTTGGAGTTCCGTCGGACATAACGTCCGATAGGGGTTCCCAATTTGTTTCCGAACTCTGGTCAGCGATGGCCCACAGCCAGGGGTGAAGATCCACCGCACTACCGCGTATAACCCCCAGGCTAACGGTTTGTGCGAACGCTTTCATAGGTCATTGAAAGCAGCCCTCAGAGCGTCTCTTACGGATACAAATTGGGTGGATAAACTTCCTTGGGTTTTACTGGGGTTGCGTTCCGCACCTAAGGAGGATTTGCAGGCCTCTCCGGCTGAATTAGTTTTTGCACAACTCCTCCGTTTGCCAGGGGAATTCCTTCCCGACAACCCTGCGCCAAATTGCCCCCCGCTCAGCTGTTGCAGAGCGGCACAGGATCAAACACCCTTCCTGGCCCAGTTCATCACAGTTTTCCACGCGTTTTTGTGCCGAAGGCTTTAAAAAATGCGTAGTTTGTTTTTGTTAGACATGATGCTCAACGCCCAGGTTTGCGACCGCCTTACGACGGGCCTTTCAGAGTGTTGGAAACAGGGGAGAAACATTTCATGCTTGATTTAGGAGGCAGAAAAGAGTTGACTTGCTTTAACAGACTCAAACCTGCCTTTGTTCTGGCTGATGAACACGTGCAGTTGGCCAGGGCCCCCCGCCGTGGCAGGCTGCCGGGAAGGCATTCTTCGGAGCCACCACAGAGATGTGCTAACAATTCTAATCCACAGATGCAGGAAGTCACTGCAGAAGGAACAACGCTGGCTTACAGCAGATATGGCAGGAGGTTAAAACCCAAGCAATTGGGGGATTGATTTGTGATATGTAGTGATGTTTTCTGTCATGCATCTCTGATTATGTTTTGTCCCTTAATAGACGTTTGGGGGGGGGGGGGGTTATGTGGCACATACAGTGGGGCAAAAAAGTATTTAGTCAGCCACCAATTGTGCAAGTTCTCCCACTTAAAAGATGAGAGAGGTCTCCAATTTTCATCATAGGTATACCTCAACTATGAGAGACAAAATGAGAAAAAAAAATCCAGAAAATCACATTGAAGGATTTTTAATGAATTAATTGGTAAATTCCTTGGTAAAATAAGTATTTGGTCAATAACAAAAGTTCATCTCAATACTTTGTTATATACCCTTTGTTGGCAATGACAGAGGTCAAACGTTTTCTGTACATCTTCACAAGGTTTTCACACACTGTTGCTGGTATTTTGGCCCATTCCTCCATGCAGATCTCCTCTAGAGCAGTGATGTTTTGGGGCTGTCGCTGGGCAACACAGACTTTCAACCCCCTCCAAAGATTTTCTATGGGGTTGAGAGCTGGAGACTGGCTAGGCCACTCCAGGACCTTGAAATGCTTCTTACGAAGCCACTCCTTCGTTGCCCGGGCGGTGTGTTTGGGATCATTGTCATGCTGAAAGACCCAGCCACGTTTCATCTTCAATGCCCTTGCTGATGGAAGGAGGTTTTCACTCAAAATCCCATGATACATGGCCCCATTCATTCTTTCCTTTACACGGATCAGTCGTCCTGGTCCCTTTGCAGAAAAACAGCCCCAAAGTATGACGTTTTCACCCCCATGCTTCACAGTAGGTATGGTGTTCTTTCTCCTCCAAACACGACAAGTTGAGTTTTTACCAAAAAGTTCTATTTTGGTTTCATCTGACCATATGACATTCTCCCAATCCTCTTCTGGATCATCCAAATGCTCTCTAGCAAACTTCAGACGGGCCTGGACATGTACTGGCTTAAGCAGGGGGACACGTCTGGCACTGCAGGATTTGAGTCCCTGGCGGCGTAGTGTGTTACTGATGTAGCCTTTGTTACTTTGGTCCCAGCTCTCTGCAGGTCATTCACTAGGTCCTCCCGTGTGGTTCTGGGATTTTTGCTCACCATTCTCGTGATCATTTTTTCCCCACGGGGTGAGATCTTGCGTGGAGCCCCAGATCGAGGGAGATTATCAGTGGTCTTGTATGTCTTCCATTTTCTAATAATTGCTCCCACAGTTGATTTCTTCACACCAAGCTGCTTACCTATTGCAGATTCAGTCTTCCCAGCCTGGCGCAGGTCTACAATTTTGTTTCTGGTGTCCTTTGACAGCTCTTTGGTCTTGGCCATAGTGGAGTTTGGAGTCTGACTGTTTGAGGTTGTGGACAGGTGTCTTTTATACTGATAATGAGTTCAAACAGGTGCCATTAAAACAGGTAACGAGTGGAGGACAGAGGAGCCTCTTAAAGAAGAAGTTACAGGTCTGTGAGAGCCAGAAATCTTGCTTGTTTGTAGGTGACCAAATACTTATTTTACCAAGGAATTTACCAATTAATTCATTAAAAATCCTTCAATGTGATTTTCTGGATTTTTTTTTCTCATTTTGTCTCTCATAGTTGAGGTATACCTATGATGAAAATTGGAGACCCCTCTCATCTTTTAAGTGGGAGAACTTGCACAATTGGTGGCTGACTAAATACTTTTTTGCCCCACTGTATATTGAGTTCATATTTCCCACAAATGTATGGCTGTATGTTTTTGGGTACTTCATGTCTCGCGGGACAAAGAAGGTCTGGGTCTGCAGAGATCTACAGGAGATGACGAAGAGGTGTGAGTTTTGGCCTTTGTCTCAGAGAGGATGCCCCAGAAGAATTCCCGGATCACCGAGGGATAAGAGACAATAGTGAAACATCAAAGAGTTGCATTGTGACTGGGATTAAATACCATGTGATTGTATGTTTGCTAAAGCACCATGTGACTTAGGTTTCGTGGCTCCAGCAGTATAAGAGTGTGGTATTTCATTGCTCAGCCTCTTTTCTTGTTTAGAGATTGCTAGAGTATGTGTTCTCATAATAAAGCTGAACCTGAGAAATAAACTCAGCCTCATCCTTGAACGCATTCTCTACACAATGTCTTTTTTCGCCTGGTTGGCCAGGAGACATACTAATAAAAGGTTTTAAGTGTCTTCTTTAAAGAAACATGGTTAAAATCCCCAAGAATGAAGTTTGGCGCCTCTGGAGAAATTGATTGCAGCTGCTGAATCACATCAAAGATATTGCTGCAGGCGGAGTCAGCGTCTGCCCTTGGGTGAATGTACACAGTTGTGATGAAAAGTTGGGGGAACTCGCGAGGCAAATAAAAGGGGCGTAGTGACACAGACAGCAGCTCCATATCGGGTGTACAGATGCGCTCTCTGACCGTGACAGATGTGCAGTACTGCTTATTAATATATAAACATACGCCGCCCCCCTGACGCTTCCCCATTACCTCTTCCTGCCGATCCGAGCGCAGCGGGGCTCCAAAGCCGTCAATCCACAGGTCTGTGTCTCGGTCATGCGCATTAAGCCAAGTCTCGGTATAAGCCATGACACAGCAGTTCTTAAAGTCCTTCTGGTAGCGTACATTCCCTTGAATTTCATCCACCTTGTTTCTCAGACTGTACATTCCCAAAAATCATAGAAGGAAGAGGAATGTTACCAAACTGACGTCTTCTCAGGCGCGATTTCACACCTCCACGCCTTCCGCGCTTCCTTCTGCCGTCTCTTTTCACCGCTATGTCTGTCTCTCAAAATAAAGTCCGGCAGTTGCGGCTTAGGCTCAATCACAGCCGCTGCATCAACCGTGTTTAAATGCAGCAACATGTCCCTGGAATAATGTATCCATTATAATGTATAATATGTAAAAGGAACATTTTGTGATGACTTGTGAGGTGAGGCAAATTGACATGTCAGCATTAACACCATAGACACATTACCAAGACTATAGAGTAGTTTTAGTGAGCCGTCACAGCATTTATTTAAAAAAAAAAAACAGTACACATCATTAGCTTGAAATTTGCAAATAAAGTCACCACACTTTGAAACCACTCCGCTCGTGCCTGCATAAACCATGCTGTAGAAATAGGTGACAAAAATAAACCTTCAGAGAAAGTAATTTAATAGTAGTTTAGTAAACTTTAGATTCAATAATGCCGAGTTCCCGTATTTCTATAACTGAATAAATTTTTATCAATAATCCAAAAAATAAATAAAATTTGATCAAAACAGAAAAAAATATTTGCATGAGCTAAACACAATAATAAACTATATCATTACCAGGTTAAAAAAAAAAAACACATTAAGCTTACTTCCAGTCATCCTGCACCTATCTATTCTTCATATTTGAACTTACATAAAACCACAACAGTCTCAGATTTAATCAGTTTCCAGCAACTCCATTCTACACACTCCAATCAGACTTATCTACATCTACCTCAGCTTGCTCCTTTTTTATTATCTTCAGCTGTGATCTGATCTTTTTCTTCACCAGAACAACAAAGCTGTCCTGTATTTGGGTTCAAACCCTCAGCTGCCATTTCCCCCATCCTGCTCTCTCTCGCTGCATCACCCGTCATTTCTTCAACCTTGTCCTCATCCGCTACAATAACGGTGTCTCCAGAGCTGTGGCTGCTGGTGCTGCTGCAGGACAGTGTATCTTCTTCTGTCTGTTTGCTTGGCTCTTTGTGATCCTTTTGGATTTCTCCCACCTCATTATTCTCTTTTGAAACATGCTGTTGCTCTCTCTCATCAAAGCCAGTCTTCTCACAGTCTACTGCAGAATGTGGGAGAAGCATTTCCTCCCCTACGATCTCTGGATCCCAAAACTCACTCACCTCCTCATCTTCATTCTCAGAGTCAGGTGCTGTATGCCTCCTGATGCGGTTTACCACATCCCTCAGGGACTTAGGATACTGGAGTTCTTGTTCCTGTGCAGTAGATGGAGGGAAGTCAAGGGAAACACTCAGACTTTCCTCTTGGTAAGGAAGTGTAGCACTGGAAAAGAGGACTGAGGGTGAATGGGAGAATGAGGGAGGAGAAATGTCCGAATAATGAGAAGAGACAACTTCTTGGGTGTCTGTAGCAGCAATGTCAGAACTGTAAGGTGTAGGACTGACTGGGTCCAAAGACTGTGGATGAGTTTGAAGCTCAGAGAGTGGGTGGTCTTCCAAAGTTGTCTGGGACACCTTGAGGTCTGAAATTAAGGGAGAGGAGGTAAAGGGTTCACTTTGTAGCTCAGTGTCCTCCAAACCACGACCTAATCGTTCAGAAAGACCTGCAGTAAAATCAACTGTGTTATTTAGAAATTGATCTTTAGTCAAGTGATTTTCTTCTGTACAAAAATCATCTTCCTCCTGGTCATACTCAAACTGTTCCTGGTACAGGTCAACTTTTATTTCACCGTCACTCACATTTTCTTCAGTTTCTTCATCGGTGTCAGATGACTGTAGTGACAGGCCTGGAAGATCCTCTTTAATTTCTCTTGATGGTTGTTCTTCATATATAATACCTTCGGTTTGGACACAGTCAATTTGTTGCTTTGTAGTGTTTTCATTAGATGTTTCATATTTTTCTTCTAAAGGTTCCTCATATCCTTTCTTGGCTTGTTGCTCATCAGTGACACAAGCAGCATCGTCAAGTTTCTGTGGTTGTATTGCCTCCTCGTTCATATCGATGGCATATGAGACCATGACATCATTTTCAACTGCAGATAATGTTTCATTTGTTTCACCATGATCCTGAAGGAATGACTTTGCAGAGTCAAGAGGAGGTGGAGGGCTTGGGGCGTGGTCTGTATGTAAGGTGGGACCTTTGTAGGCATTAGCAGATCTAGGCAAAAGAGGAGATGGAGGCTGGTTCAAGGAAGAAGCAGAGGTGGTTTCAGAATAAGGAGTGAAGTCTGCAGTTGTATTAAGGGCATATAACTCAGGATTAAGATCAGAAGGACTATCCCTTGTGTTTATTTCCTCAATATATGATGAAGATATGATATCTGAAGGTGAAAGCAACGAATTGCCGAGGTCATGAAAAGATTGACTGTTCCCAGCAGGTTCTTCTTGACACTCTACAGATTCAAGCAAACATTTTTCACTGTTTACAATTTCACTTGAACAGTCAATGCCCGTTTTGAGTATGAAGTCAGAAACTTCAGTCATGTCTTGCACTTCTTTAGATCTTGCTGAATTCTCAACACCTTCATTCATTGCATGATTGATGGCTTCATTACAATCGTTCAAACCCAGAGCATCCTCAGTTTGGATAGCTTCTACATGGTTCTGATGCTTTTCTGTTTTGTCATCTGAAGTTTGTTTAGTTGCATCCTGACTGTCTTTATTATTTATTTGAGATGGCTCAACACCCTCATCTTGCTCGTCGACACACAAATCAACTTCAGGCTGCTGCTCAGTAAAACACTCATGCAGAGTGATCCCAAGGATTCTTTCTGCTCGCTCCTCCAGAATTTTTCTTTCAGAAATGGGAGACGATGACATGCAGGAAGAAAAGATTTCACTGTCTCCTTTGTCTTCCTCTTTTCCCAAAAGTGGTAAATCTAAGTCAGTCTCCAGGATTTTGGTTATTTGTAAGGAAATTGCTTCTGAGCTCTGATTGGTTGGGTTATCTTTATTGAGTTGACAATTGAATTTGGGAGAAAGGATTGTTTGAACATCAGATGGAACACCTTCAACGTCTGCTGTGGAGCCTAAATAGTGAACATGCTCTTTCTTTGGTGATTGAATCAGTTCCATTTTGACAACAACACAGGTTGTGTCAATGACCATGTGACCCTCACTTTCCTTGTTTTCCTCCTTGATTTCTAATCTCTGTTCTTCACTGTCTTTCTGAGAACTACTTGCATTACCACAACTATCTGACTCTTCTTCCTCACTGTTTCCTTTCACAAGATGAGTGGATGAACTCTCAATTTCAGTCTTGCTTGTGAAACTAGGCTCCCTCCATAAAGGGTATTTGGCAGAGACTGGCTGCACTGACTGACTTTCATGTCTCCCAACAAATGTATTTGCTTTCCTTGGGGAAATAAAATCTGCCTTGGATTCTTTTGGTTGATCTACTCCATGGTCCTCTTTTTCTGTACATATTAGTCTCTTCTCTTTTTCTGTGAGATTTCTTGCACCAGATGTATCTAACTCTTTTGGCGGTGTGCTAGAGTCCACTTCATCTGCAAACTTTTGATCACCCTCACCTCTGTCTCTTGGAGCTATAGAAACTTCTTCAGTTTCTGGACTTTGAATGCTTGCTTGTGAGGTGCGCAGTGGCAAACACTGGGTTTCAGAAGCATTAGCTAGTCGGGACACCAGGCAAAATATGGTCATCCCACCAGTCTTTTTATTTAGCTTGAACTTCCTTCCCTCAATGACCTTGGACGATGTTTCTGTGTTTATTTTTAAGTCCTGATCGGATTGTATAAATGTTTTCTGGACACTGATGGGGCAGTCTATTTTGAAAATATCTGCCCCCTGTTTTTGGACCTTTAATCCTTCAAACTTTAGGGTGGTTTTACGTTCTTCTCGTTTTGTAGATTGTTCTTTCTCTGTCTTTCTCTTATTTTCCAAATGTAGAGATGCATCCTGCTTTCTCAGTGCAGGTTGCGGCCAGTAAATTTGTTTGCTACTGTCCTGCTCCTTACTAGCATCACAATGTTGCATTATGGGGGATCTTTTATGAGGACTGGTGTATGGAGGAGGGGCAGTATAACCTGGAGGATGGCTGAATGTCCTCCTTTGGTAGTTGGTATTCTCCTTCATATCAAGCATGTGGCCTGTATCAGGAGCTACTAATGGATAAAGGGCTGACACTTGCTGTCTGACTCCTCTATGCCATAGTCTAGATTCATTGGTTGCAGATTGTCGGACATGCTGGAGTGCTGTAAGTTGCAAATCTGTCCCAGTTCTGCTTTCCCTCTCTGGAGCTCTGCTGCTCTCCACCACCCCTTGGGAGGCTCCTCTTAGCTGTGCCTCTATACGTCTTCTCCTTGGCAGTGAATGACTGTATCTGGCTGCCCATGCCTCCAACTCTTGATAGCTGTTGTCATTCCTCTTTGCTGAAACTTCTCTACTGTAATGGGCAGGGCTGGAGGGCTCCCACCTCCTCTGCCAGCCCTCGCTCAGAAATCCTCTTTCATAGTCCTTCACGCCTCGGGGAGCTGTGTTCCACTCCCCGTCTCTGGCTTCATATAGCTGATAGTCTCCCAGGTCCTGGTGGGGCTGAGTTTGACGATCAAGAATGAAGGGGAAGCGAGAGGACGAAGTGCTAGTGAGCTCTGGGTTGGTCCAGGTGGTGTACTCATGTGGAGCTCCTGCTGTTCTTGATCCCGGTACAGTCCAGTAAGTGGATTCTCTGCCTAGGTCCTGCTGCCCTCCATAGTACAGAGGATATTGTGTTGCCTGGTATCTGTCATGAAAGCTGTGAGTAAAATGCAGAAGAAAAATTAGTAATTTCAAAGGAAACTATACTTAGTTGAGTAGCAAAATTTCATCATATACAGTACCATTCAAAAGTTTGGACACAGCTACTCATTCACAATGAATGCGTAGGTGTGTCCACAAACTTTTGACTGGTACTGTACAGTATGTGTGATGATATTTTTCAAAAGAACTTCTGGATTGAAATTGTGGTAGTATGGCGCATATTTAGGGCGCATATATGGCATTCGTATTCACCCACATATACCTAGTAGGCATGACGGTGCATATTCTGGAAGCTTCACGTCTCAATGGCCAAAGAGGACCTGACCCTGCAGAGACCTACGAGAGGTGTGAAGTTGGTCTTTTAGGAGACGGGAAGTGGGAGAGAATGTCCCAGCAGGAGCCCCGGAGGCTAGAAGGATGAGAGAGACAATGGAGACGCCAAGGAGCCTCGGGGGCTGTATGTTTACTCAAGGACTGTGGGTTGGGGGGGTGTTATTTGATGTTGGGGGTTTTGTGTCTTTGGAGGGTATAAGAACTGTGAAGGATGATTGTTCTACCTCTTTTCTGAGATTCTGTTCTTGTTGGAGGATGTGACCTCTCAATAAACCAACCCTGAGAAATAAACTCAGTCTCGTTTGTGAAAGGCATCCTCTACAATGGTGACCTACGACAAACTATGGCCGGTAGCGACGATCTTCCTGCACCGGACTCTTCAGGAGCCAACCGGGTTAACGCAGCTACCACACTACAGCTGCCCGATTTCTGGCAACATAACCCGCGCTCCTGGTTTACCACTGTGGAGGCGCAGTTCCACCTTCGGGGAATCTCAGCGGACGCAACAAGGTTCTACCATGTCGTCGCGAAGCTGGACAGCCTCACAGTGCAGCGGGTGGAGAGCCTGACCAACCACCCGCCCCAGGACGACAAGTATGGCGCACTGAAAGCCGCCCTCATTCGAGCTTTCACTCCCTCACAGGGAGAGCGAGCAGAGAGACTTCTGGCGCTGACAGAAGGGGAAGCAGACAGGCCGGCAGATCTGATGGCGAGGATGATGAACCTGAGAGGCGAAGATGATGACAGTTTTATCTTCGCCCACCTCTTTCTCAGAACACTACCACCAGCAGTGAGAGTCACCCTGGCCAGCTCACAGCTGCTCAGCGACCGCAACTACCACGGGCTGGGCCAGGAGGCGCAGCGGCTCGTCAACGCCCATAGACGACACGCAGCCACGACGGCGGCAACGGAGCTGAACGCACCCCCGCGAGACGAGGGGAGACCAGAGGCCGCAGCACCGGACCCACTGACGTCAGCAGCGGCAGAGACCAGGAGAAGCGGAGCGGACGGCACCCTCTGCTTTTACCATCAACGTTTCACCGAGAGGGCGCGCAGATGCATCCCACCGTGCCGATACAAGCGCCAGGGAAACGCCAAGACCGAGAGTCGGTAGCAGCTGCTGCTCTCGGCGCGAAGAACAAGCTGCTTTTCGTGACGGACGCGAATTCAGGGAAGGATTTCCTGGTGGACACAGGCTCCCAGCTGAGTTTTGTCAAGCCTTCCTACGCGGACCTGCTGGCGCCTTCCAGCGGACCCCTGGTGCTAGCGGCAAATGGCTCGACGATCAAAACCTATGGGGAGAAGACGCTCCTTCTATCCTTCCACGGGCACACCTTCGAGTGGACTTTCGTTGTAGCTGCAGTTAGCAACAACATGTTAGGTGCTGATTTTTTATGCTCAAACAGTTTATTAGTTGATCTTACTAATAGACGTATGGTAAATGCACTGTCTTTCCACTCTATCTCCTGTACAGCTCGGGTGGCCCCGCCTTCTGCACATCCTAATGTCACAGCTGCGGGTGGTAAGTTTCATGCACTACTCAATCAATTCCCAGCACTCACGGTCCCAACATTTTCAGTGTCACTAGCTAAACACGGGGTCGAGCACTTCATAACTACCTCCGGCCCCCCTGTTTTTGCAAAAGCTCGGCGCTTGGACCCAGCTAAACTGGCCATCGCGCGCAAGGAATTCGCCAACTTGGAAAAACTGGGCATTGTTAGACGCTCTAACAGCCCTTGGTCGTCACCCCTGCATATGGTCCCCAAGGCTGACGGCTCGTGGCGGCCTTGCGGTGATTTCCGCAGGTTAAATAATGCTTCAGCACACGACTGCTACCCGATTCCGCACATCCAGGATTTTTTGGCGCATTTGGCGGGGGCGCGCATCTTTTCCAAAATAGATTTGGTGCGCGGTTATCACCAAGTCCCAGTCCGCGCTCAAGACATACCCAAAACGGCAATAATAACCCCCTTTGGGCTTTTCGAGTTTTTGCGCATGCCTTTTGGCCTCAAAGGCGCCGCACAGACGTTCCAACGCATGATGGATGCGGTGTTGCGTGGCCTTCCTTTCGTGTTCGCCTATTTGGATGATATTTTGGTAGCCAGTGCATCCGAAGTCGAACACGAACGCCACCTCACAGCGTTTTTTCAGAGGCTGACAGAGCATGGGCTGATAATTAACCCAGCGAAATGTCAATTCGGGGTAACGCAAATCGATTTTTTGGGCCACCGCGTTTCTCCAGAAGGAGCGGTCCTGCTGCCCGATAAAGTACGCGCGGTAACAGAGTTTCCCCAGCCGCAGACAGTTAAAGCATTGCAAGAATTTTTGGGGATGGTCAATTTTTATAACCGTTTCCTCCCTAGCTCGGCACAGCTCATGCACCCACTGTACGCGGCACTAAAGAAACAAAAACCTGCAAATAAGGTCGAGTGGTCCCCAGAACGGGAGCGCGCTTTCTCCCAGGTCAAGTCGGCCCTGGCGAACGCTGTGCTGTTGGCACACCCCGTGCCAGCAGCTCGCATGGCACTAACCACGGACGCTTCCGACGTAGCAGTGGGGGCGGTTGTCGAGCAACTGGTAGCAGGGAGCTGGCAACCGCTTGCATTTTTCAGCAAAACATTGCGCGATAACGAGCGGAAATACAGCGCGTTCGATAGGGAGCTTTTAGCCCTGCATCTGGCCATCCGCCACTTCCAGTTCTGGCTGGAAGGGCGCCGTTTCACCACGTTTGTAGACCACAAACCATTAACATTTGCAATGGCCAAGATTTCAGAGCCGTGGTCGGGCCGACAGCAGAGACAGCTGGCCGCGATTTCAGAGTTTACCACCGACATTCAGCATGTGGCGGGCAAACACAATGTAGTGGCAGATTGCCTCTCACGCGCAGTTGCAACGCCAGGCCCCCAGGGGGCAGACACGGTGGCCGTGGACGTGGGCCAGGCTTGCGGCGCGGAAGCGCTCGCAGCCCCGGTCTGCGTAGGTTTAGATTATGCAGCCATGGCCGCCAAGCAGGTTAGCGATGCGGATGTGCGCGCGCTCCAGTCTGGGCCAACAGGGCTAAGGCTGGAGCACAGGGTGCATCAGACAGGTATGCCTCCTCTAATCTGCGATATCTCCACGGGGCGCCCCCGCCCCGTGGTCCCAGCTGCATGGCACCGCCGCGTTTTTGATTTAATCCATTCGCTGGCACATCCGGGAGTTCACGCATCGATCAAAATGGTGGGAGAAAAATTCGTTTGGCCGGGGCTGCGTAAACAGGTCAAAGAGTGGGCCGCAGCCTGCGCAGCGTGTCAAAGAGCAAAGGTACACAAGCACACGCGGGCCCCCTTAGAACCTTTTCACATCCCGGCCAAACGCTTCGACCACGTGCATATCGACTTGGTGGGACCCCTCCCGCTGTCGCAGGGTTTCACACACCTTCTAACCATGGTAGACCGCACAACGCGCTGGCCAGAAGCGGTCCCCCGGCGTCAACTACAGCAGCAGACGTGGCGCGCGCGTTTTTAACGGCTTGGGTCGCGCGTTTTGGAGTCCCGTCAGACATAACATCTGACAGGGGTCCCCAATTTGTTTCCGAGCTCTGGTCATCCATGGCCCTCAGTCTGGGGGTGAAAATTCACCGCACTACAGCTTATAACCCTCAGGCCAACGGTTTGTGCGAACGCTTTCACCGGTCATTGAAAGCAGCCCTCAGAGCGGCTCTCACGGACACAAATTGGCTTGATAAACTTCCATGGGTTTTATTAGGGTTGCGTTCAGCACCTAAGGAAGATTTGCAAGCCTCTCCGGCTGAGCTAGTTTTTGCCCAACCCCTCCGGTTACCGGGCGAATTCCTTCCAGAGAACCCCTTACCAAATCGCCCACCCGCTCAGCTGCTGCAGAGCGACACGGGATCAAACACCCTCCCCGGCCCAGTTCATCACAGTTTCCCACGCGTTTTTGTGCCTAAAGCCTTAAAGAACGCAGAATTTGTCTTTGTCAGACACGACGCTCAGAGGCCAGGTTTAAGGCCGCCTTATGATGGACCGTTCAGAGTGTTGGAAACTGGGGAAAAACATTTTTTGCTTGATTTGGGTGACAGGAGGGAATTAGTCTGCATTAACAGACTCAAACCCGCTGTTGTGTTGGCTGATGAACAAATGCAGTTAGCCAGGGCCCCCCGTCGCGGCAGGCCACCGGGGAGACACTCTTTTAAGCTTTCACAAGGATGTGCTAACGACTCTGATCCACAGATGCAAGAAACAGCTACAGGCAGATCGAAACCTGCTTACAGCAGATTTGGCAGGAGGTTGAAGCCCAAGCAGTTGGAAGTGTGATATGTTGTGCCATTTTGCTGTTCTGTGTGATATGACATGTTTCTATGCATTTTGGGGTGTACTTTGTCCTTATTTAGACGTTTGGGGGGGTTATATGGCGCATATTTAGGGCACATATATGGCATTCATATTCACCCACATATACCTAGTAGGCATGACGGTGCATATTCTGGAAGCTTCACGTCTCAATGGCCAAAGAGGACCTGACCCTGCAGAGACCTACGAGAGGTGTGAAGTTGGTCTTTTAAGAGACGGGAAGTGGGAGAGAATGTCCCAGCAGGAGCCCTGGAGGCTAGAAGGATGAGAGAGACAATGGAGACGCCAAGGAGCCTCGGGGGCTGTATGTTTACTCAAGGACTGTGGGTTGGGGGGGTGTTATTTGATGTTGGGGGTTTTGTGTCTTTGGAGGGTATAAGAACTGTGAAGGATGATTGTTCTGCCTCTTTTCTGAGATTCTGTTCTTGTTGGAGGATGTGACCTCTCAATAAACCAACCCTGAGAAATAAACTCAGTCTCGTTTGTGAAAGGCATCCTCTACAGTTGGAATTTCTCAGATTTGGAAATACTGTAAGGTACTGTGTATTTTTCTTAAAAGTGGGTATGAATATATCTGTATTCATTTGCTGTATTGTGCACCAAAACCAGTTATCATTTAATTGTATAATATATGAAAGAGAAGACAAACACTTCTAGGTAGAACTACTTCAAAACTGGAAATTGTAACCAAAAACTGACTAACTGAATAAGGAAAAATATGCACACTTGATTTTGAAGTTCATAGTACTTAGCTTCAGTGATCCTATAAAAAGTTTGAATACTATGTGGAGGGGGGGGGGGTGTCACTTATCATGAACTATGGACATCAAGTGCAAAATTATCAAACATTTTAATAATGCCAATCAGCAAAAGATAATAGTAACTCAGACAGTTGTCTCAATATTCAACTCACTTGTGTACACCGTTTCTACCAGGAACAGTTCCAAATTTAGAGTACAGATGTGACTGACCCTGATTCTCAGGCCACAACTCCATCATTTGGTCTCGTACACAGATCTGAAACAAACAATACTTCAGAATAATTTATGCATGTGCGTGATGCCTAAAATTAATTAAGAGTGATAGAAAATACAGTGGCTAAAAAGTATGTGAACACTCTGGAATTACCTGGTTTTCTGCATTAAATCCCAAGTATAGACAAATACAGTGTGCTTTAATGTAATACCAAATAAACAATTGCAATATTACATGTCTTTATTGGACAGATCCATTAAACATTCACTGTTGACTGGGTGAGATGGCTTTTAACACGCATTGCGATACATTTAGTTTTTTTTTTTGCAATACACAATATATATTGCAACATATACAGTATATCGGCGACTCAACCAGCAACCCTGCCCTTTCGAGGGCATGGAGGGTGAAAGTGGGCATCCTAGCAGAACTAAAAACAATATCTGTCACAGGTCTGTGGTGGACCACTCCCAGTTACACAAGGTGAGACTGGACATCCTGGCAGATAAGCACATCTGTTGCAAGGTCTGTGGTGGACGTTTGCCAGTTGGTGCATCATGACATGCACTACACAAAGAGCAGAGATAAACAAACCTATCATCTGGTCAGTCACTGCAACAGATTCTGGAGTCAGTTTGTCTTGGCCTGTCCTTGCCACTGACAATACCTCTCTCTGCCAAGAATGTGCCTCTAGTCCAGCAAAAGCTAGCAGCACTCAAATACTTTGCAAGCAGTTTCATGAAATGGTCAGTCAGAGAGCAACTCATACTGGCTCAGACTTCACCCAGGTTGACAAGGTCGGGAGTTCCTGGTGATGGAGGGCGAGGGACAGAGCTGCGTGGGGGAGTCTGATCGGACCTAGATGAGACAGTCATTGTGGCCCCCAACAGACTGCTATGATGATGATATATATATACTGCTCAAAAAAATAAAGGGAACACTTTGAAAACACATCAGATTTTAATGGGAAAAAATAAGCTGGATATTGAAATTGTGGCAGGCTAGTCCAGCTTACTCAGATTAAAAAGTGTTCCTTTAATCTGAGTAAACTGGACTAGCCTGCCACAATTTCGATATCCAGCTTATTTTTTCCCATTAAAATCTGAATTCAAAGTGTTCCCTTTATTTTTTTGAGTAGTGTATATACAGTATATATACAGTATATACAGTATACTGTATATACTGTATATATATATATATATATATATATATATATATATATATCCCCCTCATGGATCGTCACCTTATCGTGGTGGGGGGGTTTGCGTGCCCCAGTGATCCCAGGAGCTATGTTGTCCGGGGCAATTTGCCTCTGATAGGGTCTCCCAAGACAAACTGGTCCTGGGTGAAGGGCCAGACGAAGAACGATCCAACAGACTCTCATGATAAATTGTATATCAAGGATTCAGTGTACCCCGCCCGGTATGGGGTTACCGGGGCCCCACCCTGGAGCCAGGCCTGGGGGAGGGGCTCGAAGGCTAGCGTCTGGTGGCCGGGTTTCCACCCATGGGACCCGGCCGGGCTCAGCCCGAAGGAGTTACATGGGTCCACCCTCCAGTAGGTTCACCACCTGCAGGAGGGATCATGGAAGTCCGGTGCTATGTGGATTAGGTGGCAGTCAAAGGCGGAGACCTTGGCGGACTGATCCCAAGCTTTCTAAACTGGCTTTTGGTACGTGGAATGTCACCTCTCTGGTGGGGAAGGAGCCTGAGCTGGTGTACGAGATTGAGCGATACCGGCTAGATATAGTTGGCCTCACCTCAACACACAGCTCCGGTTCCGGAACCAGTCTCCTGGAGAGGGGCTGGAGCTTGGCCTTTTCTGGAGTTGCCCCGGGCGAGAGGCGACGAGCAGGGGTAGGTATTCTTGTATCGCCCCACCTTGCTGCCTCTATATTGGAGTTTTCCCCGGTGGACGAAAGGGTTGCTTCCCTGCGCCTTCGGGTTGGGAAACGAGTCCTGACCATCATTTGTGCCTATGCACCAAATGATGTTTCAGAGTACCCACCCTTTTTGGAGTCTGTGACTGGGGTGCTGGAGGGTGCTCCTCCTGGAGACTCCATTGTCCTACTGGGGGACTTCAATGCGCACGTGGGCAACGACAGTGAAACCTGGAGGGGGGTGATTGGGAGGAACGGCCTGCCCGATCTGAACCCGAGTGGTGTTCAGTTATTGGACTTCTGTGCTAACCACAGTCTGTCTATAACGAACACCATGTTCAAGCATAAGGGTGTCCATATGTGCACCTGGCACCAGGACACCCTAGGCCGCAGGTCGATGATCGATTTTGTTATCGTATCATCAGACCTGCGACCGTATGTCTTGGACACCCGAGTAAAGAGAGGTGCAGAGCTGTCAACTGATCACCACCTGGTGGTGAGTTGGATCCGATGGCAGGGGAGGAAGCCATTCAGACCTGGTAGACCCAAACGTATAGTGAGGGTGTGCTGGGAGCGTCTGGCTGAGGCCCCTGTCCGGGAGGTCTTCAACTCCCACCTCCGGAAGAACTTCAACCACATTCCGAGGGAGTCTGGAGACATGGAGTCTGAATGGGCCATGTTCTCCACCTCTGTTGTTGAAGCGGCAGCCCAGAGCTGCGGCCGCAAGGTGGTCGGTGCATCTCGTGGTGGCAACCCCCGAACCAAGTGGTGGACACCAGTGGTGAGGGGGGCCATTAAGCTGAAGAAGGAGTCCTATCAAGCTTGGTTGGCTTGTGGGACTCCCGAAGCAGCTGAGGTGTACCGGCAGGCCAAGCGGAGTGCAGCTCGGGTGGTTGCTGAAGCAAAAACCCGGGTATGGGAGGAGTTCGGTGAGGCCATGGAACAAGACTTTCGGTCGGCTTCAAAGAGATTCTGGCAAACTGTTCGGCGGCTCAGGAGGGGAAAGCAGCTCCCCGTCCACACTGTGTATGGTGCGGATGGGACACTGTTGACTTCAACTGGGGATATCGTCGGGCGGTGGAAGGAATACTTCGAGGATCTCCTCAATCCCACTGATACGCCTTCCACAGAGGAAGCAGGGTTTGGGGACGAGGGGGATGACTCGCCTATCACAGGGGCTGAGGTCGCCAAGGTGGTTAAAAATCTCCTTGGTGGCCGGGCCCCGGGGGTGGACGAGATTCGCCCCGAGTACCTCAAGGCCCTGGATGTTGTTGGGTTGTCATGGTTGACACGCCTCTGCAACATTGCGTGGAGGTCGGGGGCAGTGCCTTTGGCATGGCAAACCGGGGTGGTGGTTCCTCTCTTCAAAAAAGGGGACCGGAGGGTGTGCTCCAACTTTAGAGGGATCACACTCCTCAGCCTCCCTGGGAAGGTCTATGCCAAGGTATTGGAGAGGAGAGTCCGGCCGTTGGTCGAACCTCGGATTCAGGAGGAGCAATGTGGTTTTCGTCCTGGCCGTGGCACATCGGACCAGCTCTTTACCCTCTCGAGAATTCTTGAGGGTTCGTGGGAGTTTGCCCAACCAGTTTACATGTGTTTTGTGGACTTGGAGAAGGCATTTGACCGCGTCCCTCGTGGATTTTTGTGGGGGGTGCTTCGGGAGTATGGGGTATCGGGCTTGTTGTTACGAGCTATTCGGTCTCTGTACGACCGTTGTGAGAGTTTAGTTCGCATTGCCAACACTCGGTCGGAGTCATTCCCAGTGAGAGTTGGACTCCGCCAGGGCTGCCCTTTGTCACCGGTCCTGTTCATAATTTTTATGGACAGGATTTCTAGGCGCAGCCAGGGAATGGAGGGTGTCATGCTTGGTGACCACAGGATCTCATCTCTGTTGTTTGCAGATGATGTTGTCCTGTTGGCTTCATCCAGCAATGACCTACAGCTCTTGCTGGGACGGTTTGCCGCTGAGTGTGAAGCGGCTGGGATGAGAATCAGCACCTCCAAGTCCGAGTCCATGGTCCTCAGCCGGAAAAAGGTGGATTGTCCTCTCCGGGTTGGGGACAGGCTCCTGCCCCAAGTGGAGGAGTTTAAGTATCTTGGGGTCTTGTTCACGAGTGAGGGGAAAATGGAGCGAGAGATCGACAGACGGATTGGAGCAGCATCTGCAGTGATGCGGACGTTGTACCGGTCTGTTGTGGTGAAGAGGGAGCTTAGTTCTAAGGCAAAGCTGTCGATTTACCAGTCAATCTACGTTCCTACTCTCACCTATGGTCACGAGCTTTGGGTAATGACCGAAAGAACGAGATCGCGGATACAAGCGGCTGAAATGAGCTTTCTCCGTAGGATTGCTGGACTCACCCTCAGAGATAGGGTGAGGAGCTCAGTCATCCGGGAGAGGCTCAGAGTAGAACCGCTGCTCCTCCACATTGAAAGGAGTCAGTTGAGGTGGTATGGGCATCTGATTAGGATGCCTCCTGGACGCCTCCCACTTGAGGTGTTTCAGGCACGTCCCACTGGGAGGAGACCCCGGGGCAGACCCAGGACTCGGTGGAGAGACTATGTCTCCCAGCTAGTCTGGGAACGCCTTGGTATCCCCTCTGAAGAGCTGGAGCAGGTGGCTGGGGAGAGGGAAGTCTGGGCTTCTCTGCTTGAACTGCTGCCTCCGCGACCCGGACCTCCGGAAAAGCGGTAGAAGATGGATGGATGGATGGATGGATATATATATATATATATATTTTTTTTTTTTTTATTAATTTATTTTTTTTTTTTAAATTTTGTATACTTTATTAATCCCAGAGGGAAATTTATGGCATCCATGTGGATGGATGAGACAGCCATGGTGCAGCGCCAATCCCTTCACCATTCTCACATACATTCACACCTAGCACAACTTTAGAGTTTCCATTTAACCTAACTTGCATGTTTTGGGCCTGTGGGAGGAAACCAGAGTACCAGGATAAACCCACACAGACACGGGGAGAACATGCAAACTCCACACAAAAGGCTCACTGATAGTCAGTGGGTGGGATCGAACCCACAACTTTCTTACTGTGCTGCCACAGTGCTAACCACTGTTCCACTGAGTCTCCTCCAAACCACTGTATAAATGTAAACATGATAAAACCTATGTATAAAATGACACCAGCATGATAACAGAAACAGACCTGTGTATTGCATTTTTTTTTTTAATTGCAATTAGTGGTACTATTACCTTTAAAGACAAGGGCTTTGTGACATATCCAACCATCCATCTTCCGCTTAATCCTTTTTGGGTCACGGGGGGGGGCTGGAGCCTATCCCAGCATCTTTGGGAGAGAGGCAGGGTACACCCTGGGCAGATTGCCAGTCCATCGCAGGGCCAACACAGAGAGACAAACAACCATTCACTCTCAGAATCATACCTAAGGACAATTTAGAA
This sequence comes from Pholidichthys leucotaenia, assembly GCA_020510985.1. Taxonomy (NCBI): domain Eukaryota; kingdom Metazoa; phylum Chordata; class Actinopteri; order Cichliformes; family Pholidichthyidae; genus Pholidichthys; species Pholidichthys leucotaenia. The sequence goes on from CM035837.1 coordinate 144,296,961, forward strand.
TCCCCAGTTTGATGCCAGTTAACCTAACTTGCATGTTTTTTGGCATGTGGGAGGAAACCGGAGAAATCCCCAAGTAAACCCAGGCAGACACGGGGAGAACATGCAAACGCCACACAGATCACTGTCGGTCAGGGGCTGGGATCGAACCAAGGATCCCCTGGCTAAGGGTGAGTTGCTGTGCTGCCACAGTGCTAACCACTCCGCCACCGACATATTTTGGACAAAACTGTGTTTTGTTCAGTTTCTACCTTCTGAAATCTGAACTACTGCCAGGCAATGGAACCGGTGCTTTTTTCTCTTTAGAATGATCTTGTTCAAATCTGCTTCCATTGCAGCCAGTCTGTGTGTGTCTTCACCTTTTTCCCCTCTTCCCGCACACTCTGCCAGTGTTGCCAGATTGTGGATAAAAAGCACCACAAAAACAGGCTCAAAAGAAGCAGCTTCTAAAGAAAAAAATTGCAGGAAAAAAAAACAGATCTGGCATTGACCCTGATATGAAACATGATGCAGGAGGAGTGACCCGAATTGTGTGATAGGAGTTCGGAGGAGAACTTCAACCAGACAAAGAAATGCTGACAGTTTACACTGCCGCAACAATTTTTGCTTGATATCCGCGATAAAGGCATTTTATGTATCGTCCATAGTAGAACGTATTGATATAACAAATATATTTGGTGTATCATCCAGCCCTATTCCACAGCATCTCTATTTGATTCAGGTCTGACTGGGCCACTCCAAAAGGCAGATTTTCTTGTTTTGAAGCCACTGTGTAGCAGATTTACTTTGATGTTCAGGGTCATTGTCCCGCTGCATCACCAGCCTTCTACTGAGCTTCAGCTGGACAAACCACCTTGACATTATTCTGAATCAGAATCAGAATCAGAATCAGAATCAGGTTTATTGCCATTGTTCATGTAGTACACAAACTAGGAATTTGTCTCGGTGCAATGCTGCAACATTAAACATGATAAGATAAAAGAAATAAACTATACATGCAATAAAGTGTAGAATAAGAGTAAGTGATACTGGTCAGCAGTTAAAATATATTAGCGAGCAGCAGATACTGTGGAGAACTATATAGTGCAGTCGGTAATGCAGGAAGAAAACAGTGATGATTGACATGAGTCTGGTTGAGCTGCTGTACATAGTGCACGAGAGTCAATAAGTCACTTAGTGTTCAGCAGTCTGATGGCAGAGGGGAAGAAGCTGTTCATGTGACGGGAGGTTTTAGTCTGGATGGACCGAAGTCTTCTACCAGAGGGGAGAGGGGCAAACAGTACGTGACCAGGGTGTGAGGGATCGGCTATGATCCGGCCAGCACGCCTCCGGGTCCTGGAGATGTACAGATCCTGGAGAGATGGGAGCTTGCAGCCGATCACCTTCTCAGCAGTGCGCACGACGCGCTGCAGCCTTAGTCTGTCCCTGGCAGTGGCTCCTGCGTACCACACGGTTATGGAGGTGGCGAGGATGGACTCGATGATGGCTGTGTAGAACTGCACTAACATCTTGATCATCATCATTCTGTAGGATACCTTAATAAACTTGAGCAGTCCAGGCCCCAAGGCAGCAAAGCAGCCCCAAATCATGATGCTCCTTCCACCGTATTTCACTGTTGAGATAAGGATTTCATGTTGGTTTGCAGTGCCCTTTTTATGCCATACATAGCACTGAGAGTTATTCCCAAACAATTTAACCTCAGTTTCATCAGTCACAAAACATTTTCCCAATAGCGTTGTGGAGTGTCAAGGTGCTCTTTGGCAAACTTCAGGCATGTAGTGATGTTTTGTGGAAAGCAGTGGCTTCCTCCATGATGTCCTGCCATGATTTGCGTGTGGTAGACTCATGAACAGAGATGTTAACCAGTTCCAATGATTTCATCAAGCCTTTAGCTGTTATTTTAGGATCATTTATTTATTTTACCTTATTGTACATTCTGCACTGTGCCTTTGGAGTCAACTTGGCTGGGTGCCCACTTCTAAGGAAAGTAGTCAGAGTACTAAATCATCTCCATTAGTAGACAGTTTGTTTAACTGTGGACTGATGGATATCTAGTTTTAAAGTTTTTAAGTCTTAGAAATTACTTTGAAACCCTTTTCCAGTTTAATGCAAATCCACAATTCTTGATCATAGGTTTTTGTGTGAGTCATGGTTTACATTCACATTGATGGATGATTCTTGTGAATAGCAAACTCAAAAAGTTCTATTAAGAAGAATGGTCCAAAATTCCTCCTTAATGTGCAGACCTGATCAACAGCTACTGGAGGCATTTGTCGGAGGTTATTGATGCCAAAGGTTTAGTTAAGTTATTAAATCCAAGGGTTCACTTACGTTTTCCACTGACACTGTGAATGTTTAATGGATGTGTCCAATAAAGACATGAAATAATTGTTTGTATGGAATTAGGTGAAAAACATTGTTTGTCTATACTTGGGACTTGGATGCAGATCAGATCACATTTTATGACCAATTAATGCAGAAAACCAATTAATTACAAAGGGTCCACATACTTTTTCTTGACCCTGTACAATAGAGTTAAATATTTCCTAAATAAAAACAGGATCTAGCTATAGAGGTAAGCAAGATATACATAAACACATGTACTACGTACCCTCAGCTGCAGTTTCGAATTCTTGGCCTCCCTGCTCATGAGGTGACACGATGTTTAATGAAGTCCAAACAGGATGAGTTTTAAGAGGACAGTGACTTTTGGTCCCCCTCCCACCTCTCTAAAACACACACACACACACACACACACACACACACACACACACACACACACACACACACACACACACTCCCTTTTTATCCAACCAACACCCCCAGTTTAAATACCACTGAAAGCTTGCTCAACCACTTGTTTTAACTCTGTTATTACTCTGTAGAGACTACCTTAAAACATAAATATTGCTTGAACTGGTATTGTGTCAAATTTAAAAAGATGTCTCAATATTGTTCATTTTAAGACAAAAGCCAAATGTTTTAGGTAAATAAAGGCTTAAGGAAAACCCCAAATAAAGATATAAGCAATAACTCAAAACCTTAATCAAGAATTACATCAACAGTGTGAGTTATATTGTAAAAATAAACTGCATTCATTCCTTTACATTTTAGAGCTTTGGCCAGACAATATCAGATATCACCAGAACTGATGACAGTAGTGTGGCTGGGCATGATGGTGAGCAGACTGCACAGAGATAGGGATCTGTTGTTTTGTCGGCTGAACTGTATCAGAGGGAGGGGACGGGCAGCAGTTGGATGGTCTCCCTTTCTTTGAAACTCTCCAGCGTGATAAACAGGCTTTCGTTGTTCTGAACAGAAAGTCTGTACATCAGCAGAGTGCAGCAGAGAGGGGATGAGGTATGGACAGACAACAGGCTGCACGGAGGGCAGTCTGTCAGTGTTGACAGAATAGTTTAGAATGGGATGACTTTTGGGTTAGTTTTCATAAAATCCAGTAATAGCAATGTAAGTATTAGACCAGTGTTTTGCAACCTTTTTTGAGCCAAGGAACCCTTTTTACATTGAAATTTATTTTATTTTTTTTTCGGAACCCAACCAACCAAACATGATACAAAATGACACATTGTAGCCTATTACAGCATATGTAATGACAGTTTAGTCTTGTAATTAGTTTATACTCAGTGTGAAACTTGGGCCTGTTTAGATGAACACAAAGCTGATACCCTGGCAGGAACACGCCAAGGTTGACACTTTCCAGATGTTTTTGCCAGAGGTGTTCCTTTGAATGGAATCCATTTATTTTATCTGTGCTTGTGAGCAGGTTTTCATCTTTGTCTTGCATTTGTATGTTCAGTTAATTCAGATGCTGAAATATATCTGCCAGGTATGCCAGCCTTGCACATCACTCATCACTTGAAAGCAGCTTTGCGTCATCGTACAGTGGGGCAAAAAAGTAGTTAGTCAGCCACCAATTGTGCAAGTTCTCCCGCTTAAAAGATGAGAGAAGTCTCCAATTTTCATCATAGGTATACCTCAACTATGAGAGACAAAATGAGAAAAAAAAAATCCAGAAAATCACATTGAAGGATTTTTTTTTAATGAATTAATTGGTAAATTCCTTGGTAAAATAAGTATTTGGTCACCTACAAACAAGCAAGCTTTCTGGCTCTCACAGACCTGTAACTTCTTCTTTAAGAGGCTCCTCTGTCCTCCACTCATTGCCTGTATTAATGGCACCTGTTTGAACTCATTATCAGTATAAAAGACACCTATCCACAACCTCAAACAGTCAGAGTCCAAACTCCACTATGGCCAAGACCAAAGAGCTGTCAAAGGACACCAGAAACAAAATTGTAGACCTGCACCTGGCTGGGAAGACTGAATCTGCAATAGGTAAGCAGCTTGGTGTGAAGAAATCAACTGTGGGAGCAATTATTAGAAAATGGAAGACATACAAGACCACTGATAATCTCCCTCGATCTGGGGCTCCACGCAAGATCTCACCCTGTGAGGTCAAAATGATCATGAGAACGGTGAGCAAAAATCCCAGAACCACACGGAGGGACCAAGTGAATGACCTGCAGAGAGCTGGGACCAAAGTAACAAAGGCTACATCAGTAACACACTATGCCGCCAGGGACTCAAATCCTGCAGTGCCAGACGTGTCCCCCTGCTTAAGCCAGTACATGTCCAGGCCCATCTGAAGTTCGCTATAGAGCATTTGGATGATCCAGAAGAGGATTGGGAGAATGTCATATGGTCAGATGAAACCAAAATAGAACTTTTTGGTAAAAACTCAACTTGTCGTGTTTGGAGGAGAAAGAACACCATACCTACTGTGAAGCATGGGGGTGGAAACATCGTGCTTTGGGGCTGTTTTTCTGTAAAGGGACCAGGATGACTGATCCGTGTAAAGGAAAGAATGAATGGGGCCATGTATCGTGAGATTTTGAGTGAAAACCTTCCATCAGCAAGGGCATTGAAGATGAAACGTGGCTGGGTCTTTCAGCACGACAATGATCCCAAACACACCACCCGGGCAATGAAGGAGTGGCTTCGTAAGAAGCATTTCAAGGTCCTGGAGTGGCCTAGCCAGTCTCCAGATCTCAACCCCATAGAAAATCTTTGGAGGGAGTTGAAAGTCCGTGTTGCCCAGCGACAGCCCCAAAACATCACTGCTCTAGAGGAGATCTGCATGGAGGAATGGGCCAAAATACCAGCAACAGTGTGTAAAAATCTTGTGAAGACTTACAGAAAACGTTTGACCTCTGTCATTGCCAACAAAGGGCATATAACAAAGTATTGAGATGAACTTTTGTTATTGACCAAATACTTATTTTACCGAGGAATTTACCAATTAATTCATTAAAAATCCTTCAATGTGGACTTCCGGGAAGATGGCGGAGAGACATAACGCTTAAACAGAGAGCTCTCCCTAGCCGGATTAAAAATCATCGGTAAATGGCCAACTCGACATAAGCGGATCAATAAACTAAGGGATGAAAACACGAAGGAGCCGGGCACAAGGACAAAAACAGGGTAAAATTGAAGAATTCCTCTCCAACAACGCAGGAAAAACCGCTGAACGCGAAGCCCAAAAAAACGAGGTGTCTACAGGAGAGAAAATGGAGGACGCCAGACTCGAAAACATGAACACTGGCATCGCCAGTTTGGGTAAAGAGTTAAGAGAATTCAAGCGGCAGCTACAGCAGGATTTAGCGGCTCTTAAGGAGGAGCTGAAAAAAGAGATTAAGGAGGAAATTATGGGCCTCCGAAGAGAAATGGAGCGCAAGCTAACAGAAAACATGGAGGAGCTGCGCTCTCAGTGGGCGTGTATGACAGAAGCGCAGGCCCGAATATCGGAGCTGGAAGATTGGAAAAGCGAGGCAAACGAACAACTACAGACCCTGACGACGCAAACGCAGAGGATGCAGGAGAAAATAAACGACTTGGAGAGCAGATCCAGACGAAGCAATATGCGCATCTTTGGAATTCCGGAGGGCATTGAAGGCAACTCGATGACGAAATTCATGGATCAGTTCTTAAAAAAAGAGCTGGAACTGCCCGGAGAAACGGATCTGCAGATTCAACGAGCGCACAGAACCCCGGCACAGAACCCGAAACCACACTCTACACCCAGGTCAGTTGTGGTAAACTTTGTGAAATATGACATAAAGGAAAGAATCCTGACACAAGCATGGAAAAAAAAGATACGAATCGGCGACAAACAGGTATTCTTTGACCATGACTACCTGACAGAAATTGTGCAGCAGCGGAAGAAATATGCCAACATTAAAAAAACGCTGAAAGAGAAAAAAATTAGATTCCAAACGCCGCTAACGAAAATGAGGATTCATTGGGAGGACGGTGTAAGAACCTACAACACAGCCAGAGAGGCAGCGCGGGATATGATGGAGCGGGGCCTTGAGGTGAGCATGCCGGAGGAAACAGCTGGAGCAGCGGCGGCCCTGAACGCATCACGACAGCCGGAGTGGAGACGAGTGAACGGCGGAAGAAGGGGGAGAGACGTAGAGCAGCGGGCCCAGGACAAACTACAAGGCTTTCAACTGAAAGCCTAGATCATAACAAAGATTAAGAAAGGCACAGAAGAAATGAAGGCCAAGAAGACAAGGTAAAAGAGAAACAGACGGCTAGGAGAGGTTTAAGTGATATTTGTTGGACATTTCTAGACTAATGACTATTACTTGGAGAGTAAATATAGGTCTAGGGAGGGCCCCTCACTCTGTGAGGACATTCCCCCCACCCACCAACAGGGACCAGTGGGCAGAAGAAAGGCCCAAAGTACGGAGGTCGAGATTTTTTAATGTGTTTTTATATAAATATGTGTTATTTTTGTTGTTAAAGGGGCTAGGAGCACAAGTTAAAAAAATGGAAAAACATGAATATGGGTAAAAATCTTAAGATAATGACACTAAACGTAAATGGTCTGAACTCACCTGTTAAAAGGGAAAGAATAATAAGAAAATTCAAGAAGGAAAAAGCTGAAATTATATTTATGCAAGAGACACATTTGAGCAAGACAGAACATGTGAAACTAAAGAGATTTGGCTATAAGAACTCCTACTACAGTTCATTTAAGGGAGGAACTAAAAGGGGGGTTATGATACTAATTTCAAACAAAATACAATTTGAAAGTGGACAGGAAATCCAGGATAAAGAAGGCAGGTATGTAATAATAAAGGGAAGAATAGATGGTATGCAGATCACATTAGTGAACATCTATGCCCCACCAGAAAGTGACAAGGGTTTTTTTTCAACATCTGTTTGATCTCATAGCAACACACAGTGAAGGAGTCCTAATTTGTGGAGGAGACTTAAATGCCGTCATGGATCATGAAGTTGATACAACAAGTGTTAAGAAGACAAAAAAACATGTAACAAAGTTCATAAGAACCTCACTGGCAGAAATGGGTATGGTAGACATATGGAGGGACCTACACCCACTCGAAAAAGACTATACACATTATTCAGCAGTCCATAAAGTACACTCTAGAATAGATTACTTCCTTATGAATGAAGGTGACAGACACAGGGTGAGAAATTGTTGGATTGGAGGGGCAGAAATATCAGATCATAATCCTATATACATGGAAATATACAGTATCTAAACAATAGAAAACGACAAACAACATGGAAACTTAACGTAGGACTGTTAAATGATGAGAAAATGAAAGAAAGAATAAAAATAAACATAAACGAATATATCCAAGAGAATGACAATGAAGAAGTGAACCCAACAATACTATGGGACGCACTAAAAGCCGTGTTAAGAGGAAAATTAATTGTTGAAACAGGAAAAGCAAATAAGACTAAACTGGAAGCGTATGAACAAAGATGTGAGAGACTGAGGGAATTAGAACGTAAACATCAAAGCACAAATGATCCAAAAATATATCAAGAAATTAAAGAAGAAAAAACAAAGATAAAAGAAACACAAATGGATGAAATTGAAAGGAAAAATAGATATCTAAAACAAAAATATTATGAAACGGGACCAAAAGCCACAAAACTGCTGGCAAAACGGTTAAGAAAACAACAAACAATGAATAATGTATACAAGATTAAAGACCCCACCACAAATAAAACCACAGTTAACCCAGAAAACATCGAAGAAATATTCCATAATTTCTACCAAGAACTATACTCGCAACCTGAAGAAACAAATACTAAAGATATTAAAAAATTTCTAGGCACATTGGACTTGCCATCAATAGGAAATCAACAAAATGAAAAGCTAACAGCAGAAATAACAACACAAGAGATCAGAGATGTGATTAAGTCACTTAAAAACGGTAAATCACCAGGTAGTGATGGATACCCATCTGAGTTTTATAAACTGTTTATAGAAGAACTCACGCCACAGCTCCTAAAGTCATTTAATTGGACGTTGAACAACAACAAAATACCTCCATCATGGAACGAAGCTATCATTTCAGTTATTTTAAAGCCAGGGAAAGATAAAGAACAATGCGGAAACTATAGACCAATCTCTTTATTAAATGTGGATTATAAAATATATACAACAATTATATGTAAACGAATAAAGACATTCTTGACGGAATTGATAGAAGATGATCAAACTGGTTTCATAGAGGGACGCCAAACACATGACAATATCAGGAGAACAATACATATAATTAACCAAATACATAAAGAAAAGAAAAGCGCAGTAATAATGAGTTTAGACGCAGAAAAAGCATTTGACAGGGTTAACTGGAAATTCCTATATAGTGTACTGGAGCGCTTTGGATTTAACGAAAAATCAGTACAATGCATAAGGACGCTATATCAAGAACCTGTGGCAAGAATCAAGATAAACGGTAGCTTAACAGACAAAGTAAATATACAAAGATCAACTAGGCAGGGATGCTGCTTATCGCCCACCTTGTTTGCTCTGTTCATAGAACCATTGGCTCAAGCGATACGACAAAATAAGAAATTAAAAGGTGTAACAATAAAGGGGGCGGAACACAAGATTGGGCTATTTGCAGACGATATTATAGTTTACCTTGAACAACCAGATGAATCAATAATGGAAATGATGAACTTGATAGAAAATTTTGGAAAATTATCAGGATACAAGATAAACATAACAAAAACACAAATACTGACATTCCACTATAACCCTCTAAACCAGATAACTGATAAGATCAAACTAAACTGGAAACAAAAAGAAATAAAATACCTTGGAGTGAACATACCTAAAGACCTAAGCAAAATATATAAAGCAAACTATGATAGGTTGGAACAAGAAATAAAAAAAGATATTGATAGATGGTCAATCTTAAATATGGATCTGAATTCAAAAATTGAGACAGTCAAAATCAGCATACAACCTAGATTACTTTACCTCTTCCAGGCTATACCAACAGAGATTCCAGATGCCCAATTCTCAAAGTGGGACAGGATGATATCGAGATTTGTTTGGGGAAGTAAAAAACCAAGAGTGAAATATAAAACTCTCCAGTTACCAAAAGAGAAAGGAGGCATGGGCCTACCGAGTCTAAAGGAATATTACTACTCAGCACAAATAAGATATATCATATGTTGGTGCGACGAGGGATATGAGGCAAAATGGAAAGAAATGGAAATGGAAATTGAGGGACTCCCAGTACAAAGCATAATAGGAGATAAAGATGCATATAAGCAAATCAAACAAATAGACCCAATCACTAAATTTACTTTAGAACTGTGGTATAAAATAGTACAAAAGTATAATATAAAGGAAGACATAAAACTACTGAAATGGGTAGCATTTGTCAGTCAGTTTGAACCGGCAAAACAAGATAGGGGATACAAAAATCTGGTGAACAAGGGAATCACAGCATGGGGCAATATCGGAAAAAAAGATCTCGGGAGCTTTGTAAACATCAGGAGAAAATTTAAACTAGAAAGATCAGAATTTTTCAGATATCTGCAGATGAGAGATTATTATATGAAGAAGATTAGGCATAACCTCCAAACAGATGTGAGCGAGATTATACAACTCATTTTAAGCTCATATACAGGAAATAAAATAAGAATTATTTCAAAGCTATATCAGAAACTTATGACAAACAATCATACAAGTAACTATATAAAGGAGAAATGGGAGAAAGAGCTCAATTTAAACATAACAGAAGAAAGCTGGCAGGAAATATGGAAAACACAACACACATCAACAAATTCAAGGACATGGAGGGAATTTGGATGGAAAAACCTGATTCGCTTTTTCATTACACCACAGATTCAAGGAAAATATACAAATACCCAATCTTTATGCTGGAGGGGATGTGGGGCTCAAAATGCAGACCACTCACATATGTTTTGGAAATGCTGCAAAATATCATCATTCTGGAAATCTATACATGTGACAATACAGAGGATATTAGGATATAATATACCAATGAACTGTAACCTGATGTACTTATGTGATCTTAAAAGAGACAATGTAATACAGGCTGAGGACAGATATCTAGTTAAAATCTTGTTGATTGCATGTAAAAAAACTATCACAAAAAAATGGCGATCAGAAGTTCTTCCTGACCAAGAGCAATGGACTGACATTGTTGAGGACATACGTATGATGGAAAAACTAACATATCAACAAAGAATGCAAGAAGGACTATGGGAAAAAAAATGGCGGAAATGGACACACTACAAAGTGCAACAACGAGGCAGAAATTGAAAGAATAACCAAAGACACCGAAAAAACCAGAAGAATTAAGAGATGGAAACTAAAAACTTGATGCTCCAACATTTGTCCCCCCCCCCTTTTTTTCTTTTTCTTTTTTTTTCTTTTTCCCTACCCTAGCCCCTTTGTTTTTTTTAAATGTAGAATGTGATCTGAATGCATTATATATGATGAAAAATGAATAAAAATCTAAGTTACAAAAAAAAAAATCCTTCAATGTGTTTTCTGGATTTTTTTTTTCCTCATTTTGTCTCTCATAGTTGGGGTATACCTATGATGAAAATTGGAGACCTCTCTCATCTTTTAAGCGGGAGAACTTGCACAATTGGTGGCTGACTAAATACTTTTTTTCCCCACTGTACCTTTCATCAGTCAAAATCACTTTTAGTTCCTCTGAGCTATTTATGTGGGCCAGCACTTTGCCACGCAGCAACCATCAGACCTCCAGATGGAGCAATACAGTTTTATGCTTGGCTCCCAATTCTTTATATAAAGATGCAAATATTTTGCTTTTCGAATGTCTTTACAAAGTTTACCATCTGCATGACATCATCCAAACACAGGAACTACATAGGTCTGCTGGTAAGGTCTTGGCAATGAGCACCTTGCAATGCAAAAAACGGTGCATAATAACATCTGTGTGTCTCTCTTTCACTCTGCTAATAAAGCCTTTGGTGCACCCTCAGCAGCTGCCCCATCAATACAGGGCCCAGTTCAGAGTTTGAATCTTTCTCCTTCAAATATTTATCCGTTGTTGTTTTTCATCTAGTCACCGTGACCTCTAGCACATCTTAACAAGTTCATTAACCTCCGAAAAACACATGCAGAAGAAGAAGACAGTAGCCATTATTATTGCATTTTTACAGCCACTGACTGACATGGAAGAGCCACTACAGGCACCCATTTACAACAGCAAATTAAGAACAGCAATTTCAGCAGCAGTTCTTCTTCTTCTTTCGGTTGCTCCCTTTAGGGGTCACCACAGCGGATCATCGGCCTCCATTTTACCCTATCCCTTGCATCTTCCTCTGTAACACCAACCCTCTCGATGTCCTCCTTCACTACATCCATGAATCTTCTCTGTGGTCTTCCTCTTTTCCTGCCTGGCAGCTCCATCTTCAACATCCTTTGTCCAATATATCCACTATCCCTCCTCTGCACATGTCCAAACCATTTCAGCCTTGCCTCTCTTACTTTGTCTCCAAACCGCTCAACCTGAGCTGTCCCTCTGATATACTAATTTCTAATCTTGCCCCTCCTAGTCACTCCCAATGAAAATCTTAGCATCTTCAACGCTGCCACCTCCAGCTCCACCTCTTGTCTTTTTGTCAGCACCACCATGTCCAAACTATATATCATTGCAGGTCTCACTACCATCTTATAAATCTTCCCTTTCACTCTTGCTACTACCGTTCTGTCACAAATCACCCCTGACACTCGTCTCCACCCACTCCACCCTGCCTGCACTCTCTTCACCTCTCTTGTGCATTTCCCATTGCTTTGGATGGTTGACCCCAGGTATTTGGGCTGCACGGTGGCGCAGTGGTTAGCACTGCGGCAGCACAGTTTACCCTTGGCCGGGGGATTGTGGGGATCGTGGGATCGTGGGTTCGATCCCAGCCCCCGACCAACAGTGATCTGTGTGGAGTTTGCATGTTCTCCCCGTGTTGCGTGGGTTTACTCCGGGATTTCTCCGGTTTCCTCCCACATGCCAAAGACATGCATGTTAGGTTAATTGGCTGTTCTAAATTGTCCCTAGATATCTGTTTCCTATAGGCCCTTAGAATAGAGGGTTAGTATTAATGAAAGCGCTTTGAGTGGTCTTTGTGACTAGAAAAGCGCTATATAAGTGCAGGTTAGTTAGTAGTTAGTTAGTATTTACTCATCTACTTTCACTACCTCTACTCCTTCCATCTTCACCGCTGCACCTGCCTCCCTCTCATTCACACTCATGTATTCTGTCTTGCTTCTACTGACTTTCATTCCTCTTCTCTCCAGAGCATACCTCCACCTCTCCAGGTTCTCTTCCACCTGCTCCCTACTCTCACTACAGATTCCAACGTCGTCTGTAAACATCATGGTCCACGGTGACTCCTACCTGACGTCATCTGTCAGCCTGTCCATCACCATGGCAAACAAGAAGGGGCTCAGAGCTGATCCCTGATGTCATCCCACTCCACCTTGAATCCATCCGTCACTCCTATAGCACACATCACCACTGTCTCACTGCCCTCATACATGTCCTGCACCACCCTCACATATTTCTCTGCCACTCCTGACTTTCTCATACAGTACCACACTTCCTCTCTTTGCATTCTATCATATGCTTTGTGTAGATCCACAAAGACACAGTGCAACTCCTTCTGACCTTCTCTATACTTCTCCATCAGCACTCTTAGGGCAAACATTGCATTTGTAGTAGTATTTCTTGGCATGAAACCGTACTGCTGCTCACTGATTGTCACCTCTTCTCTTAACCTGGCTTCAATAACTCTTTGCCATATCGCCATAGTGTGGCATCAACTTTATGCCTCTGTAATTACTACACTTCTGAGCATCACCTTTGTTCCTGAAAGTTGGTACCAAAACACTTCTTCTCCACTCCTCAGGCATCCTCTCACTCTCCAAGATTGTGTTAAACAATCTGGTTAAAAAGTCCACTGCCATCTCTCCTAAACATCTCCATACCTCCACAGGAATGTCATCTAGACCAACCGCCTTTCCATTCTTCATCCTCTTCAAAGCTGCCCTCACTTCTGCCTTGCTAATCCTCGGGACTTCCTTGTTCACTATCTTTTCTTCATCTATCCTCCCCTCTCTCTCATTTTCTTTATTCATCAGCTCTTCATAGTACTCCTTCCACCTTCTTAACACACTCTCGTCATTTGTTAGTACATTGTGGAGAGAGGAATAATCAGGCCGAGCGTTCAGAGCAGATGAAACTTTATTATCTTCCTCTCACATCCACCAGAATCCAAAACATTAAAAACACAGGTTGCAGGTGCTCTGTTTTATATTAACACTCCTCCGCTACCTGAGGTGCTGTATTGACATATCAAACTCCCATGACAATTCCCCTTGTCCCCCAGCACCTTTGATCTGTCATGCCCTTCAGTCTGAGGAAAAACTACTGAGGGAAAACTACCGAGTGGCTCCCCCCCAGACTCTCAGACTGAGCCTTAACCCTCATGTCCTTTGGACTTCAGCCTCCGTCCATAGCTACTGTAACAGGGGATCTTCGGCTCTGAGGCGCTGCTGTGCCGGTGGGGGGTTCCTGGGGGTGCTTCCGTCTGTGGGGGGGACAATGGGGGGGACACCTTCAGCATGCTCGTGTGACTGATCTGATGAGTCATTTACTTGGGGAATTCTCAGTGGGGGTCTTCCGTGCCGAGGAGCTCGGGCCAACACCACCTGTTTGTCTGCTAAAACAAAGGCGGGCTTAAGCCTGTCTATACAGATTGTCTCCCGGTGACCCCCCAAGTCTAACATAAAATGTTTGTTTCCGGGTTCCAGCACTCTGAATGGGCCATCATAGGGCGGGCGCAATGGTGTCTGGTGGGCATCGTGCCTGACAAATACGAATGACGCGTCCTTCAAGGTCTTTGGCACAAAAGCGCGGGGAAAACAGTGGTGGGCCGGGCCGGGTAGCGTCCCTGCCCCTGCGCCATTCTGTGAACGCGGGGACGGATCGGTGTTCAGCACGGGGTTATCCAGCAAAAATTCCCCGGGGAGCCGCAGCGGCTGGTAAAAAAACAGCTCTGGTGGCGAGGCCACCAAATCCTCCTTCAGTGCTGAACGCAACCCTAATAGAACCCACAGCAAGCGGTCTACCCAATTTGGATCCGTAAGTGAAGCCCTGAGCGCTGCTTTAAGCGATCTATGGAAACGCTCATATAACCCATTGGCCTGGGGGTTGTACGCGGTCGTGCGATGAATTGTGACGCCCAGGCTCTGGGCCATGGTGGACCGGAGGTCAGAAACAAACTGCGGGCCCTGATCAGACGTGATGTCCGAAGGGGCGCCGAAACGTGCCACCCATGTCGTCAAAAAAGCATGTGCAACTTCTGCGGACGCAGTGGAAGCTAGCGGGACAGCTTCGGGCCAGCGCATGGTGCGGTCCACCACTGTCAGGAGGTGCGTGAACCCCTGCGATGGCGGGAGGGGGCCCACGAGGTCCACGTGAACGTGTTCGAACCACTTAACCGGGATATGGAACGGCTCCAAGGGGGCCTTTGTATGCCTGTGTACTTTGGCTCATTGGCACGCTACGCAGGCTGCCACCTACTGTTTCACCTGTTTGCGCAGGCTCGGCCAGATGAACTTCGCTCCCACCATTTTGACTGACGCACGCACCCCTGGGTGCGCCAGGGAGTGAACCAACTCTAAAACGCGGCGGTGCCAAGCGCGTGGGACCACCGGGCGCGGACAACCCGTGAAGACGTCACAGATTGGGGGGGGGGGGTCCCCGTCCTGCAGTACTCAATGTCCAGCCTTAACCCTGTTGGTCCAGACTGGAGTGCGCAAACGTCCGCATCGCCGATCTGCTCAGCAGCCATGGCCGTGTAATCTATCCCCACATAGACTGGGGCCACTAATGCGCGCGAGAGGCAGCCCGCCACCACCTTGAGTTTACCGGCCACATGCTGAATGTCGGTCGTAAACTCAGAGATCGCGGCCAGCTGTCTCTGCTGCTGGCCCGACCATGGTTCTGAAACCTTGGCCATCGCGTACGTTAGTGGCTTGTGGTCCACGAACGTAGTGAAGGTGCACCCTTCCAGCCAGAACTGGAAGTGGCGTATGGCCAGGTGGAGAGCCAGTAACTCTGTCGAACACGCTGTATTTACGCTCACTGTCGCGCAAAGACCTGCTAAAAAAGGCGAGTGGCTGTCAAGAACCGGCGACGTGCTGCACCACGACGACCTATGGCGTCGATAGTGAGCGCTATCCGAGCCACCGGGTCCGAGTGCGCCAGCAGTGCAGCGTTCGCCAGGGCTGTTTTAACCTCGGAAAACGCCTGCTCTCGCTCAGCAGTCCAATCAGGACTTCAAGACCGTCCTGCGTTTCCTGAGCTTCGCCGTCATGGCTCTGCAGGAGACCAGCGAGGCCCACCTGGTGGTCTCTTCTTCGCTAAGGGGGTCACCATCATGCCCAAAGACTTCCAGCTGGCCCGCTGCATCCGCGGAGAGAGAGCTTAGACTTTCTGCTGCACATTCACCAGCCATAATGCTCTGCACTGTGTGTCTATATATATATACATTTATAGTAATATGGACATATGTTTACTAGATGTTGTTTTTTCTTGCCTTCTGATTGTTGCTCTGAGTGTTGCTATCCCTATGCTGTTGCAATCCTGGAATTTCCCCATTGTGGGACTAATAAAGGCTTATCTTATCTTATCTTATCTTATCAACTCTGTCCGCCGGTTTCCTTTTCTTAAGCGCGGCGTACAACGGCTGCATGAGCTGGGCTGCGTGGGGGAGGAAATGGTTGTAAAAGTTAACCATCCCCAAAAACTCCTGCAGCGCCCTGACTGTCTGAGGCTGGGGAAAATCCGACACTGTGCGCACCTTGTCCGGCAAAGGTATCGTGCCCTCCGGTGAGATGTGGTGGCCGAAAAAATCGATTCCCGTTACCCCGAACTGACTCTTCACCGGGTTGATTATTAACCCGTGCTCCTCCAACCTCTGGAAAACTGTCCGGAGGTGGGCTACGTGTTCGTCCTCAGATGCGCTGGCCACCAGGATGTCGTCCAGGTAGACGAACACAAATGGCAGATCGCGCAACACTGCATCCATCATGCGGTGGAATGTCTGCGCCACACTCTTTAACCTGAAAGGCATGCGTAAAACCTCAAACGGACCAAACGGGGTTATTACTGCCGTTTTAGGTATGTCCTCAGCACGCACCGGGACCTGGTGGTAACCGCGGACCAGGTCTATCTTGGAAGAAATGCACGCCCCGGTGAGGTGAACGGAAAAATCGGGCGGTGCGGTGGCACAGTGGTTAGCACTGCGGCAGCACAGCAACTCACCCTTGGCCATGGGATCTCTGGTTCGAACCCAGCCCCTGACCAACAGTGATCTGTGTGGAGTTTGCATGTTCTCCCCGTGTCTGTGTGGGTTTACTCTGGGAGTTCTTCGGTTTCCTCCCACAGGCCAAAAACATGCAGGTTAGGTTAACTGGAGACTCTAAAGTGGCCCTAGGTGTGAATGTGTGTGTGAATGGTAAAGGGATAGTGCTGTACCGTGGCTGCTTCATCCATCCAGGTGGATGCCCTCAATTTCCCCTCCAGTGATCAATAAAGTATCCAAATTCTGAATATGCGGGATGGGGTAGCGGTCGTGCGCTGTGGCGTTATTTAATCTGCAGAAATCACCGCAAAGTCGCCACGATCCCTCGGCCTTAGGAACCATATGTACAGTGGGGCAAAAAAGTATTTAGTCAGACACCAATTGTGCAAGTTCTCCCACTTAAAAGATGAGAGAGGGCTCCAATTTTCATCACAGGTATACCTCAACTATGAGAGACAAAATGAGAAAAAAAAAATTCAGAAAATCACATTGTCTGATTTTTAAAGAATTTATTTGCAAATTATGGTGGAAAATAAGTATTTGGTCACCTACAAACAAGCAAGATTTCTGGCTCTCACAGACCTGTAACTTCTTCTTTAAGAGGCTCCTCTGTCCTCCACTCGTTACCTGTATTAATGGCACCTGTTTGAACTCGTTATCAGTATAAAAGACACCTGTCCACAACCTCAAACAGTCAGACTCCAAACTCCACTATGGCCAAGACCAAAGAGCTGTCAAAGGACACCAGAAACAAAATTGGAGACCTGCACCAGGCTGGGAAGACTGAATCTGCAATAGGTAAGCAGCTTGGTGTGAAGAAATCAACTGTGGGAGCAATTATTAGAAAATGGAAGACTTACAAGACCACTGATAATCTCCCTCGATCTGGGGCTCCACGCAAGATCTCACCCCGTGAGGTCAAAATAATCACGAGAACGGTGAGCAAAAATCCCAGAACCACACGGGGGGACCTAGTGAATGACCTGCAGAGAGCTGGGATCAAAGTAACAAAGGCTACCATCAGTAACACACTACGCCGCCAGGGTCTCAAATCCTGCAGTGCCAGATGTGTCCCCCTGCTTAAGCCGGTAAATGTCCAGGCCCGTCTGAAGTTTGCTAGAGAGCATTTGGACTCTTCACTTCCGCCCTCCCAAGAGAGTAGACGCTTTTTTCTTCTCTCCTGCTCTGACTTTTTCCTCCCCTCCTAACTACTGGATCCCAGCTTGCTGTTGTCTGTCTGCGTCCAACTGCGACCGCCGAAAAGAAATTATGGAGTTAATAAGCTGGGCTTTGAACACAATTGACACTATTTTTTCAACAAGGAAAAGTGCTCCGGGGGAAGCTGTCTGCCCCGCTGGAACGGCTCCAGTGGGCTATTTACGTGACACAGGTAATTGGAAAATGCTGTGTCTCTCTAATCTCTCTATCGAAGATATTGAAGATTTGTTTATCTTCGTAATCTTGGTGATTGGGATAATTCTGATTGGGACGGGAATTGTCTTGGTTTACCGCAAATTGCTGAAGATGGATTCAACCTATCAAAATGCTGGCCAGGCGAGGTGCATCCAACAAATTGAAAAACTGGAGAAGACCCTGATAGCGACTACTGGAGAACTGTCTCGTAAGGTGGATTACATCATGGGTTCGCTCAGGTCTTTCCACGACGAATTCAAAGCTGCGCAATGAAGGATTAATGTACTGAATCTACAGAAGAAATACAAGTCTTCTCTGTGATCAGTCCTATTTGGCATTATTATTCCCCATGAAAATTCCTCCTGGCTGTCTGCAGACTGTGTTTTTTCAAAATCATGAGCACAAGGCCTTGGACAGCCAGCTGCAGCGCCAGATAAGACTGGCGCCAGACAGACAAAACATCTTCTGCCAAGGGTCCTTGGGTCTCTCTTATTATCATCAACACTGCTCAACACCGCACACACATTGATCCATGAACTGAATAAAGATAACACTGCTCTCTTGTGTCCTGTGAATTCTGTGTGTAGCGAATATATGTGCATGAGCTTTTTTTTCCCTTGAACTCTTAATATTGATTAAGTATGTAACCAGTATTTTGAATCAATGATTTTTTTGCTCCTTCCTATTGTATCATCTTTATGCGACCTGTACCCTCCTGCTGATAGGCGCGTTGCAGATGCGCCGCGGCACGGAAATGCAGGTTCATTACTGTGTCAAGTCAAATTCTCTCGTATGTTATCAGTGATCTGTTAATGTACTTGGCAATAAATCTTTTTCTGATTCTGATTCTGATTCTGGATGATCCAGAAGAGGATTGGGAGAATGTCATATGGTCGGATGAAACCAAAATAGAACTTTTTGGTAAAAACTCAACTTGTCGTGTTTGGAGGAGAAAGAACACCATACCTACTGTGAATCATGGGGGTGGAAACATCATGCTTTGGGGCTGTTTTTCTGCAAAGGGACCAGGACGACTGATCCGTGTAAAGGAAAGAATGAATGGGGCCATGTATTGTGAGATTTTGAGTGAAAACCTCCTTCCATCAGCAAGGGCATTGAAGATGAAACGTGGCTGGGCCTTTCAGCATGACAATGATCCCAAACACACCACCCGGGCAATGAAGGAGTGGCTTTGTAAGAAGCATTTCAAGGTCCTGGAGTGGCCTAGCCAGTCTCCAGATCTCAACCCCATAGAAAATCTTTGGAGGGAGTTGAAAGTCCGTGTTGCCCAGTGACAGCCCCAAAACATCACTGCTCTAGAGGAGATCTGCATTGAGGAATGGGCCAAAATACCAGCAACAGTATGTGAAAACCTTGTGAAGACTTACAGAAAACGTTTGACCTCTGTTATTGCTAACAAAGGGTATATAACAAAGTATTGAGATGAACTTTTGTTATTGACCAAATACTTATTTTCCACTATAATTTGCAAATAAATTCTTTAAAAATCAGACAATGGGATTTTCTGGATTTTTTTTTCTCATTTTGTCTCTCATAGTTGAGGTATACCTATGATGAAAATTGGAGACCTCTCTCATCTTTTAAGTGGGAGAACTTGCACAATTGGTGGCTGACTAAATACTTTTTTACCCAACTGTAGCAGGGATGCCCATGGGCTGTTTGAGTGTCTGATGATGCCCAACTTTTCCAAGTTGACAAACTCCTTGTGCGCTATGGCCAGTTTAGCTGCGTCCAGGTGCCAAGGTCGTGCGAAAACGGGCGGCTCCGTGGTGGTAATGAAGTGCTCCACCCCGTGTTTAGTGACGGTTGCCGAAAACGTCGGGACTGTGAGTGCTGGGAACTGGGTGAGTAGTGTGTGGAACTTACCCCCTGGCGCTGTAATGTTGGCTAGTGTTGTGAGCCCGGCTCCTCGAGATGTACAGGGAAGAGAATCAAAAGACATTGCGTTAATCAGGCGTCTGTTAGCAACATCGACTAGTAGTCCGTGTGCACACAAAAAATCAGCGCCTAAAATGGGGAAGCTGCATGCCGCTATGACGAATATCCATTGGTATATACGGCCGTGCAAGGATACAGTCAGTGTCCTCTCACCAAAAGTGTTAATGTCTGAGCCGTTTGCGGCCGTCAGTTCGGGGCCACTAGTTCCCGCCAGCCGGTTGGCGTAGGACGGCAGGATGAGGCTCTTTTGGGAGCCGGAGTCCACAAGGAACTGTCTCCCCGAGCGGGAGTCTGTCACATAGAGCAGCTTGCTTGCTTCACCGGCGGTCGCAGCTGCTACAGACTGCCGGCCCTGGCGTTTCCCGAGCGCTTGAATTGGCACGGTGGCACACATCGGCGTGCGTCCTCTCCAAAACGGCAGTGGTAGAAACAGAGCGTGTCTCTCTGGTGCTTCTTGGCCTCTGCTGCAGCCACCGTCGCCGGCTTCTCACTTCCACTGGCCGTCTCGCTGGGTTCTGATGCTGCTGCGTTCACTGTGAGGGCTCTGGTGATGAGGATAATCCGATCTGCCTCTTGGGCTAGAGCCCGGTAGTTGCGCACGGCCAGCAGCGGCGAATTGGCAAGGACCGCCCTGGCCACTGTCAGGAGGTTCCGGAGGAAAAGGTGAGCAAAGAGGAAATGCCCGTCATCTGTGCCCATCAACGCCAACATCTCTATCAATTCGACCGCCGACCTGTCTCCCAGGTTGGAGCGCGTCAGGAGCCTCTCCCCTCTCTCGCAGTCCGAGAGCGTGTAGCACCGGGTCAGCGCGGTTTTGAGAGCACTGTATTTGTCGCGGGCTGGGGGCTGTTGGAGCAGGCTCGCCACCTGCTGGGTTGTGTGTGCGTCCAGTGCTGCAACCACGTGGTAGTATCTGGTGTCATCTGCCGTTATTCCCTGGAGCGCAAACTGGGCCTCGGTGTGAAGGAACCAAGACTTCGGGTCACGTAGCCAAAAGTCTGGGAGTTTGACCGAAACGGCGCACGCATTGCTGGCACTTCCCGTCCGGGTCGTCTCCGGGGTGTTCGCCTCGCGTTCCATTGTGCGTCAAGGGTCACCAGTGTGGAGAGAGGAATAATCAGGCCGAGCATTCAGAGCAGATGAAACTTAATTGTCTTCCTCTCACATCCACCAGAATCCAAAACATTAAAAACACAGGTTGCAGGCACTCTCTTTTATATTAACACTCCTCCGCTACCTGAGGTGCTGTTGTAACCCAGTGTTAAAAACGTGGATGGAATTATGAATGTCGATACCGCTTTAAGAAGAAGGGGGGACATTCATTTCACAATGGGAGTAGATAGTTTATCGTGAATTAAATTATAAATATTGACACCGCTTTTAAAAAGAAAAAA
The DNA here is from genome assembly GCA_020510985.1 of Pholidichthys leucotaenia. Taxonomy (NCBI): domain Eukaryota; kingdom Metazoa; phylum Chordata; class Actinopteri; order Cichliformes; family Pholidichthyidae; genus Pholidichthys; species Pholidichthys leucotaenia. The sequence goes on from CM035837.1 coordinate 144,318,452, forward strand.
CACCCATTTCACAATGGGAATACATAATTCGAATATGAATATTTAAATAAATATATATTCATAAATAGTAGGAACATTTTCTAGAATATTCTGATAAAGTTCCTAGTATTGTGTGTTGATATTTCGAGTAACTAATGGCTGCACCGTTGCTGGGTCACGCCACCCAGTGGGTTAAGCGCTCTCTCCCTGGGTCTGGGATGATTTCCATTTTTGGCTCAGTCACGCCAGATGACGAAAGACACAGACCAGAGAGAGATACGGTCCTTGGTGATATGGCGACGCTAGCGTGCTGGTAGCAGCCTTTGCCTGGATAAAATCCTTGAAATTGATTGGGATCCAAAGGTTGTCGACGCCGTTGAGCGCGGGAACTCCATTGAAGCACAAGCCACTTGGCATGGTCAGGTTCTTTTCTTTTTTTTCTCCCTTTGGACTGGTTTGACCAGAGCGTGGATCTCCAGATCTGGATGCCGAGCCGAAGCCCGAACCCTATGAACTGCTAAAGGTGACTCCACTAGTCACCTGGAAAGGACCAAAACAGAACTGTGAACATTGTAAATATAATTTGAGTTTATGGATTGTGGTTTTTTTTATCGCTCTGTGTATTTGTTTATATGTGTACATCTTTGTAAATAATATACATAGTTGCAAGTTCCATATGCGGCTGTGTGCGTGTCGTCTGTTGTTGCACCTCCCAGGCTCCTACGAACCCAGAGTCGGTCTGATCTGGCCCAATTATCCCTTTTCCCTCAGGTAGAAAAGTTAAGGTAAACACATTGCCAAAACACACCACTACCAAAAAGGGTACTACACCTAAAGTGAGTAGGGTGAGTGGGTGTTAGTAAGGGTTACACACAAAAATCTGGCAAGCGCAGGTGTTAGTGGACCCTGTTATACCCAATTACCGCAGTGGGTGTTACCCTGACCCCCAATTACCCCGCAAGTATTGTACTACCCTGTGTATAGTATTGTTACAGTGGTATATTGTTACAAAATTTGGCGAGACAAGTGTCACAGGGACACAGCAGTGCTACAGGGTTACACTGTATTGACATATCAACCCCTCATGACAATTCCCCTTGTCCCCCAGCACCTTTGATCTGTCATGCCCTTCAGTCTGAGGGAAAACTATTGAGGGAAAACTACTGAGTGGCTTCCCACAACATTACCATTTCTGTCCTTAATCAGCCTAACCTGCTGCACATCCTTTCCAGCTTGTGCACAAGTTGGATGTCAGGTAGAAGAGAAGGAGGAATTCTGGAGTAAGTTGGATGAAGTAGAGATGTATGAGTAGAGAGTATTCCCAGGGAGGAGAGAGTGGTGATTGGAGCGTACTTTAATGGGCATGTAGGTGAAGGAAACAGAGGTGATGAGGAGGTCCTGGGTAGGTATGGTTTTAAAGAGAAATGTGGAAGGACAGACGGTTGTGTATTTTGCTAAAAGGATGGAAATGGCTGTGGTGAACACATACTTCAAGAAGAGAGAGGAACATAGGGCGATTTACAAGAGTGGAGGAAGGTGCACACAGTTGGACTACATCTTATGCAGAAGGTGCATGGCAAAGAGAGGTGGTAAAGGTAAAGGAAAGGGCATATAGTGAGTTGTATGAGAGGCTGGACACTAAGGAAGGAGAAAAGGACTTGTATCGATTGGCTAGACATATCAAGCTGGAAAGGATGTGCAGCAGGTTAGGCTGACATCTCCATCATATCGTCCAGCTCTCTCCCTTTACCAGTCATAATCCCTACATTTAAAGTCCCCACTCTCACCTCCATACCTCTACCTTTCCTTTTCTCTCTCTCCCTAATAACATGCCCTCCCCCTCTCCTCCTCGATCTTCGAGGAGGAGGAGACAATAACACATACACTTTGATAATTTTGTCACTAAGATGGAAATGCACATTAAAAAACATAAATTCTAAAGAGGCAGACAAATAGCTGACACATGATGATCATCAGCATGGCACCTATTATTGCATTTCAAATTAAATCAATACTGTGACACCGATGATGTGGACAAAGTCAGGACGAGAAGTCTCACTGAGCTTGCATATGGTGACTGATTGTATATTTTAAAAGTGCACACCATACTGTATATGTAAAAGTTTTTTTTCATTTCCCCCTCAAAATCTGAAAAAAACATCCAATAAGGAACCTGTAATTTCATTCATATAAAATTTCTGTATTTTTTTCACTTGGTGTAATATTAAAACATTTATTGTGAAAGTTTCAAGCATAATAAATTACATAGCTGAATATTACATTGGGTAAAATAATAAAAACTTTTCTAAATACATTAATTTCTTTCACTTTTTTGAATTATCCAAGTATTGAATTATCCCATGAACAGGGACTATAACGGGTCTCAGTCCTGAAGCAGGCTGTCCCTTTTGTTACTGTTCTGTTTTCAGGGACGCTCTGTAGATATTATTGTTGTGCTCGTCATTGCGGTGAAGGAGCTCCACGTTAAATCTGCTTGGTAGATACTCCTCATAGAAGCCTGCTGTCTTGTGCTCTTTTCTCATTTTAGATGAGAGATAAACCATGGCTCCATTACTGCACAAATGAGCTAAAGTCTCCACTAGCAGGGGGTACGTCTCTGGGAGGTAAATTATATCTGTACAAAGCACCAGATCCCAGTCGGAGGAGAAAGTCATGTGATCCTTGCCCCAGGACAGAGGGAGAATGGTGGGAGGAGCAGAAGGCCAGCCGCTGGGAGGAGCGTTAGCAGAGACATTGGCCTGCAGTTGTGGGAGAGCCAAGGGGAGATCTGTGAGTGTCACCTCTGCACCTGAAAGAAAAAGTGAATGATTCAGGCGCCACTGATTGTAATATTCTTGATGTTATAATTTTGTAGAACACTGAAGCCATGGAAATATGGGAAGGCTTTTATATATATGACAAAAAGGTCATAAACTAGTGTTTTGCTGTTTATGCGATTATTACAATGTAATGAATTTGTTGCTATTGCTGCAACTTATGGATTATTGACATCTTATAATGAATAACTATAATCAGGTCTAATGTAATTAATATTTGTGTCCATTAGAGCAGAGACACTTATTAGTTTCCATTTCCTGAACATACAGTACCTTGTTAGAAATGGTGTTATTATTGAGGTTCAACTGCACATATTAAGGATTTTCTTTTTCAAACTGACTGTGTTTTTATGCAATAATGGTCTGTGCTTTCCTTATGTGTTTCAATCCATTTTACAGAGAAGTGTAAAAACATTACACTTGCATGGCATGCTAGGCAGCTGCATGCTATTTATTATGCTGTTGTTACTGGAAACAAAACACTTCTTGTTAATAGTCTTTACACCTAGTATTTTGTATTCTGGTACATATTTTGTAGAATGGCTCTATAAAAAGAAAAACAGTAAGAAATCAAAAATTTTTTTGGAGAAGGAAGAGAAGAACAATGATTTCAACACTGATTTCAAAAATTTGTAAAAATAACTAAATATCCAGTCATTGCTAAAAAAAAAAAATAAAAAAAATGTTATTACCTCTGCCAAAGAGGTAATGTGATCAGGGTGGTTTGTTGGTTTATTTGTTTTTCAGCAGGATTACGCAAAAATGACTGGATGGATTTTAATGAAACTTTCACCAGAGGAGGCCCATTTGCTGCAGATGAACCCATTAGATATTGGAGGTGATCCGGCAGCACATACCTCTGCCAAGGCCCTATCTTCCTGCAATGTTTTTAGCAGGATAATGCAAAAACTACAGGATGGATTTTGATGACACTTTCACCAGAGGGGGCCCCTCGGCTATGGAGGAACCCATTGGATTCTGGAAGTGAACCTTGACTGCACACCTCTGCCAAGGCATTATCTCACAGTGGACGGACAGGTGGAGGGAGAGAGGGACAGCGCCTTTTTTTTTTTTTTTGGAGGTATGAGTGTCCTCTGATTATAGTAGAAACAAGCACATTTCTAACCAGCTGACAAATCAAAAGTACCAAACGTGACCAAATGTACTTGAGTAAAAATAGGCTACAGAAATAGTAAAAATGTTAAAGGCATGTACTTGAGTAAATTGCTATAACTATCTCTGCTTATACTTGGGTAGTTATTGCTAAGGTAACGGTACCTTTACTTGAGTGCAGTTTAACTACCACCTCTACAGAGCCGGCCGTACGTACCCAGGCGGGCAGCCAGAATACCGAGCACCCCGGTGCCTGCTCCCAGCTCTATCACCTTCTTTCCTCTCAGCGCCACGCACCGCTGCTCCAGGTAATGACACAGGTGTAACGCCTGCACACACACACACACACACACATGCGCGCGCGTGTCACTGCACAATGGTGGTTGGGCGTATTTAGTGTGATGTTCCCTGAAGAAGGTAAGTCACAGGCAGACTATGCAACTGTTCACCCTTACGGAGTCCCAGACTTGAGCAGCCACCCCGAGACTGGCCCCGAACACCTGCGTGATCGTCACCTGCTCACCCATCATGGAGTAAACGCTGTCCAGGCAGAAGGCATCAGAGAAGAGGCAGTCGTCCACAGGGAACGGGTCATCTTCATCCCCGCTACGCGACATCAGTGCAGGTGTCCGATACCCATACGCGCGGACAGGCGGATGTGTGACGAACAAACGCGGCTACTGTTTAACTTCCGGTTCAGCTGTGACGGCGGGCACAGCGAGTCTGAAATACACCGTGGATCAATCAAAGTGCACCACGCTAATATCGCAAATTACAATCCCTGTTATTATATATGTAATATACGTTCTGACGTGCTTAGGGAGTGTAAATATAAGAATACCAGGCTTTTATTTTGAAATAAAGTATCATACACGATGCCCGTCGAATATGGCATGCAGCGTTTAAACGACTTCTGACAAAGGCTGCAGTGAACAGTCGAAACATGTAAAGAAGGTAAAAAACATCTTTCTATTTTTGTCTTTAATAAGAACAAAAGGTAAATAATTAAAAGAAGACAAAATGAACCTCCATCCATCCATCCATCCATCCATCTTCTACCGCTTTTCCGGAGGTCCGGGTCGCGGAGGCAGCAGTTCAAGCAGAGAAGCCCAGACTTCCCTCTCCCCAGCCACCTGCTCCAGCTCTTCAGAGGGGATACCAAGGCGTTCCCAGACTAGCTGGGAGACATAGTCTCTCCACCGAGTCCTGGGTCTGCCCCGGGGTCTCCTCCCAGTGGGACGTGCCTGAAACACCTCAAGTGGGAGACGTCCAGGAGGCATCCTAATCAGATGCCCATACCACCTCAACTGACTCCTTTCAATGTGGAGGAGCAGCGGTTCTACTCTGAGCCTCTCCCGGATGACTGAGCTCCTCACCCTATCTCTGAGGGTGAGTCCAGCAATCCTACGGAGAAAGCTCATTTCAGCCGCTTGTATCCGCGATCTCGTTCTTTCGGTCATTACCCAAAGCTCGTGACCATAGGTGAGAGTAGGAACGTAGATTGACTGGTAAATCGACAGCTTTGCCTTAGAACTAAGCTCCCTCTTCACCACAACAGACCGGTACAACGTCCGCATCACTGCAGATGCTGCTCCAATCCGTCTGTCGATCTCTCGCTCCATTTTCCCCTCACTCGTGAACAAGACCCCAAGATACTTAAACTCCTCTGACAAAATGAACCTACTTGAGCTAAAAAAAAAAGTGTTTAAACGTCTTTTTAATTACCTCCGCCAGGCCGAAAAGGCCAGGAGGAGGTTATGTTTTTGCCAGGGTTTGTCTGTTTGTCTGTCTGTCTGTCTGTCTGTTGGTTAGCAAGATAACTCAAAAAGTCTTGGACGGATTTGCATGAAACTTTCAGGCGTTGTTGGAAATGGTACAAGGAAGAACTGATTAAATTTTGGGGATGATCCGGATCACCGTCTGGATACAGGAATTTTTTAAAGCATTCTTTAACACTGACATACGGCTATTTTCAACATGTGCGCAGGCGCAATGGAGGGCGCTGGTCATCGTGTCTGACCAACATAAACTCCGCCTTCTTCAACGTTTTAGGCACAAAAGCACGCGGAAAACTGTGTTTGCGCGACGCTGCAAAAGCTGAGACGGGCAGCTGTCCGCCGCCGGATTATTTGGCAGAAATTCCCCGGCCAGCCATAGGCACTGCGCAAAAACGAGCTGCTCGGCAGCGTGCTGTGTGCCTGTGTTTGCGCAACGCTGCAAAAGCTCAGACGGCCAGCTGTCCGCCGCTGGATTATTTGGCAGAAATTCCCCGGTCAGCCATAGTAGCTCCGCAAAAAGAAGCTCTCTGGGCTGCACGTGGCGCAGTGGTTTAGCACTGTGGCAGCACAGTTTTACCCTCGGCCGGGGGATCGCGGGGATCATGAGATCGTGGGTTCGATCCCAGCCCCCGACCAACAGTGAACTGTGTGGAGTTTGCATGTTCTCCCCGTGTTGCGTGGGTTTACTCCGGGATTTCTCCGGTTTCCTCCCGCACACCAAAAACATGTAGGTTTAGGGCGCTCGCGCACGCAGCGACCAGCAGCCGGTGGCTTGTCACCAGACTGCAAACCAAGTCTACCTACGGGTACAAATAAGTAACAAAAAAAAAAAAAAGAAGCTCTCTGCCGGGCAAGTTTCCAAATCATCTTTGGCCGCGGAGCGCAACCCCAATAAAGATAAAGATTAGATGTACCACGAAGGTCGAGTGCAAGCAAGATGTTTGTGTCTGTGAACATTCCGTCTTTTGGCGAGTTGATACGTAACGATGTTTACAGTTTGATGAGAAGGTTGCTGCCATGTAACAATCATCTTATATCAGCAATTGTCAACTCGTCACTCACACTTCAGCATTTGGAAGTGGTGGCGTTCCATTTTATACTGAGTCCAATATTGTATGTTATTGTTGTTACAAGACCGCTGACTGTCTGCTGATCTGTATATACTTTTATTTATTTATTTATTTATTTTCTACTCCTTTTAGTTCTGCATTTAATATGAACCCTGAGTTTGAAATTACCGTTTGAATTTTGAATAAAACCCACGCCAACCCGTCTACCTAATTGGCATCCGTCAGTGAAGCCCTCAGTGCTGCTTTCAGTGATCTAAAACGCTCACATAACCCATTGGCCTGTGGGTTGTACGCAGTTGTGTCATGACTTCTTTTGTTTTTTCTTTTGAATTCTTGGATGGAACATGGGTGGGCAATATAAGCTGCGGATTCAGCCATCACATATTTCGGATAACTTATGTTGAACTGTATAATCAGAGGAGTTATTGTCTAATTTGACCTTGTTGGATTTTATTACCCCCTTTGTTATATTATTCACTTTCTTTTAACCTGTACTCTTAATCTATTCGAAATAAAGACTAATTCATTCATTCATTCAATTGCAACGCCCCCAGCCTGGGAGTTTGCAGATGCAGGACATGGACACAACACCAACACTTCAGTTTATTACCTCCGCCAAGGAGGTAATGCTTTTACTACTGAACCACTAATCCTATCATTGTGAATCCAATTGCTACTCAGATGTTTTCATGGTCAAGGAATCTGACAACGTACACACAAACACTGTATGGGGGGAACTGTGGCGCTTGGCGGAGGTCTGCGCTCTCCGAGTGCTTTTCTAGTTGTTATTGCAACAAGATGTTTTTAATCTTCACGTCACTGATCTGGCTGCTACAAGGTGTGGGGAGCTCCCACTGCAGGACTCCATATGCAAATTACTCGGTCTTCTATATACACTACTCACAAAAAAGTCAGGGATATTTGGCTTTCAGGTGAAATTTATTGAAAATGTTAAAAGTTCATACTGCAGTGACATTATATAATGAAAGTAGGGCGTTTAAGTAGAAGCATGCAGTGGTGATTTCCTCATCTCAAACAATTTATTGAAATAAAAGCCAACAACAGTGGTGGGTATACCACAACAAAAAATGTCAGTCTCAATAACTTGTCATGTGCCCTTGAGTATCAATTACAGCTTGACAACGACGTCTCATGCTGTTCACAAGTCGACTTATTGTCTGCTGAGGAACAGCATTCCACTCTTCTTGAAGGACAGCCCTCAGGTCATTGAGGTTGTGGGGTGCAGGGTTACAAGCCTCTACACGGCGACTCAGCTGATCCCATAGGTTTTCTATGGGATTCAGGTCTGGAGAAAGTGCAGGCCACTCCATTTGAGGTACCCCAGCCTCCAGCAGTTGTTCCCTAATGATGCGACCTCGATGACCTGGAGCATTGTTGTTCATGAAGATGAAATTAGGTATGTGATGTTCATGCAGGGGCACAATGACTGGATTAATGATGTTATTCAGGTAGTATCAGCTTGTCACTGTACCATTCACAAGGTGTAGGGCAGTTCTGTATTGAGTAGACACACCTGCCCAGACTGTAACACCACCACCACCACCAAAGGCTCGTCTGGTGACAACAGTGGCTGACACATAGTGCTCTCCTTGACGTCTCCAACATCGTTGGCGGACATCATTTCTGCTCATTGTAGATCAACTTTAATCAGAGAACAGTACTGAAGTCCACTTGTCCCTTGTCCAGTCTAAATGCTCCCTGGCCCATGCAAATGATGCCTGTGCCTGGTGATGTGGTCAAGTACCCTTGCAAGTTGTCTAGCACACAGACCACGCTGATGTAAACGGTTTTGAATGGTCTGACGTGACACTTGAGTGCCTCTCACCTCCCTTAAATGTGCCTGGAGTTGAGTGGCATTCACGATCCAGTTCCACAGGGCACTGTTCACAAAGAAGTGGTCATCAGCGTGGGATGTGGCCAAAGGACATCCACTTCTATGCCTTTCTTTGACGCTTCCAGTCTCTCCGTTGCAACCTGCCGATGACACTCTGTGACACTCTAAGCTCAGTGGCCACTTCAGTCTGAAAACATCCTGTTTGAAGCCTCTCAGTGGCGAGGTACTGTTGATCAATTGTTATGTGTTGTCTTGGTCTCATGATGTCCAAATGGGAACAGCATGATGAAGAGGACTGTTTAAATACCAATTCTAATTGAACCAGAAAATTTATTGGTTAATTCAAGGATCAAACACCTGCTGTGAATTTTGCCATTAAGCACCTTGTTAGAGAACAGCAAGTTATGCGGAAAGTACTAAAACATTGAACAGTTGCACATGTGCATTCAAAAGGTTAGAGAAGGTCAAATTAAATTCACCTGTAAAGGTTATGGTGCCTTTTAGGTGCATCCTGAAATTTCACCCGAAGCCGAATATCCCTAAGTTTTTGTGCAGTGTATATGCATGTATGACTTTTCATGAAAGTTAAAAGGCATACTCTCTCCTGTCAGTTTAAAAGCTCCTTGAAGGAACTAAAGCATCGAATTTATGAGTAAACGATCACAAATTCTTAATTTTTTAAAAAACAATTTATGAAAAAAAGACATTAAATGTTTGTTTTGCAGCTCCACTGAGATAGTTTAGACCAAAAATTGCTATAAATGGCTCTTTACATAGATGTTGCTTTTAACCTAATTGTCTAAATGAGCATTATTAAACTATATAAATAAATTTAACATAAGAGCTGTATGGCAAACAGCACAATGCCGCTATATATGCCATATTAACTTATTAATTAGGGGTAGGGTAATACTCTCAAGTCTTGGCAACTGGTCTCTCTTCTTAAGTAAAACGAATGATCTGTATAAAACAAATATTTAAAGGTAGCAAAATGAGAAACATGAAATCAGAGAATTATCCACCTTCATATCAGAAAAAAATAAATCCTCTTAATGTAAAAATTATAAGGTAACTGCTCGAGTTCACTGTTGTCTGATTTTAAACACCAGTGCATCTTATAAATTACTAAATTGTTTAGAATTTTTTTCAAAAACAATAAGCACAACATATTCTGCAGTTAATGACCTTATCATTTTAAATTATATATAAAATCTAATCAACAAAATTTTGCTTAAAAATTCCAAATTAATCAGTTTATAAACATTTCCCCCCACTTAAGAGCTTGAAACCTAATAAAGTTTTTGATTTAGTGTTGAAGTTTGTTGGCAGTATTGCAGCATTTGTAATTATTCTTTTTGAAGCAAGACACACAAACCACCATTATATTCCAGGTTTATTTAAAAAAAAGTTTTGCTGCTTGAGAAAACAATACTTAAGTGAAGTACCACTTGGACATGATAAGCATTTTTTTCCCACAAACTGTACATTGATGACAACAATGAATCTGCATGAGTGAAGGGTGGAGATGAGGGTTAAGGACCTGTACTTGTATAGCACTTTTTCTAGTCTCAAAGACCACTCAGAGCACTTCACTAGTACTAAATCTCTATTCTAAGGGCCTATAGGACACAGATACATAGGGACAATTTAGAATGACCAGTTAACCTAACATGCATGTCTTTGGATTGTGGGAGGAAACCAGAGCTCCTGGAGTAAACCCACACAGCACCGGGAGAACATGCAAACTCCACACAGAAAGGTTCCTACCCCTGCCAGCCTGGGGATTTGAACATGGAACCTTCTGTTAGGCAACAGCGCTAACCACTGCACCACCGTGCTGCCCGAGATGAGTACAGATATGTTGAGTAAAGCTCTTCATTGTTTCAGCTCACCAGTCATAAACCAGAAGACCACATGAACAGGTTCCAACACACCTGAATGAAATGTAAAGAGCCACTCTAAAAAGAAAAATAGATCATATGCTCTCTTCAAATGTCTCTTTTTTGTGTTGGACTCTTGGGATCTTCAGTGGAGTGGACAATAACCACTGGGTTCAGACAACACACACACACAATATACAGCAAATCTGTCAGACATAGAACATCTCTGGATTTTATGACATTATTAGAAAATAAATAATTTTTATTATACAGATGACAGTAGTATTACATCCATACCCCCCCCCCCCCCAACCCACTTTAGGCCTCAATATGTGCAAACTGCAAGGGTATAAAAAGGTAGCACTTGATGCAAGGACTATGGAGAGCAAAATAAATGTTTTTAAAATGTGCACTTCATGAGAGTGCAGCAAGTGTTAAACAGGTATAAATTCAAAATTACAGGATGAAGTGGAAGAGACTCATGGTTGAGTACATCCTCAGGCAAACGGTGGAGCAACAAGGACTTTTCGATTATTATTAAACTAAGGCTGGCCTTATTTTCTCTTGCAGCCATGGACACAGGCAGCTGCTTTAACACCACTTAAACATAACCATTTTTGGGGTCTGCTTGAAGAAGGCATGAGGCAGTGCCCTTGCACTGTTACAACTGGAGGGAGCCTGCACAAAGCCTGGCATTCACCTTCTATTTGACGAGAAAAAAAATCTTACACTAACACACAGGCAGACACTTGTGTGGTCACAAACAAATGATGGTTGAGGAAAAAGCAACAAAGAGATTAAAATCAGACAAGAAGTATACAGAAGTACATACAGAAGTATTTTTGGTGCTGAATATTTAGTCAATCTTAAATGATACTGCTTGAATATAAAACATTCTATTAAAGGTTTTCACAGTTGAATACTGAGCTGGGTCATATCTGTGATGCTGAGATGAAAATAAATTAAGGTGCCACTTTACAGCAAATTTACCATGGTGAAGGATTTATACATAGTTTATAAGTAAGTTACCAAAAGGTTGTAAACACTTTATCATTAATGTTTTATTTAAAAATGGAAATGGTGACTTATTTCTTGCCAAACAGTGAGCCTAAATTTATGTCATCTCAAACCTCAGATTTCATCATATTTTGATTGTTCTGTTTTGTCAACAGCTAGATTTTACCACCCAGGTCTTTGTCATTAAAGTTAGAGTAGGCAGAATAATTTTGTTTATATGTACAACAATATAAATCACCATCCGGTACCAATTCATAAAGCAAGTGGTCTGATAGGACAACTACATTATATCATCTCCTCTGGGCTCTGTTCAGCCTGCAGAAAGTTTCCCAAAAGTGATATTTTATTTGCTTAATCACAAGTCCTGTCAGATATAGGGCTTTACTAATGGCTGCTCTACGATAGCCAACACCGCTCACAGATGTGCACTTCAGATGGGGAGTAGCTCAGGACAGGGAAGGGAGGGGGAGCTGCAGCAAGTAGACTGTTTTGTTCCTTTTCAAATTTCAGGCAGTTTTTTCTGGTTTCTCAGATTTCTGCCTATTGCAGCTTTAAGTTACACTGCTAGCATTTCTAGCCAGTTTCTTGATCTTGCCAAACAACAGGTCTACATCAATGTATGAAATACATCTTATAACTTATTTATAAATGTATAAAGCGTTTATAACCTAATTAATAACCTTCTTATAAATTCTAGATTCTGTATTAGGGTAGGGTAGTGTTATTGTGAAGTGGTACCTGAAATTACAGTGAAACTGGATCTGCAGACATTCATTCTTGTCACATTTTACCCATGGAACCTAATAAATGTTCCTAATATCAAACAGCAGTAATGCATCTTCATCCAGCATCACTGTTTGAGTCAAAGCAGATGAGCTTTGATGTTAACTTGGTAACGCAGTTTTCTATACAGCACTTTTTCTAGTTAAGACACTGATATGTCAGCACGATCGGGTTCCACAGACCTCCATCAACATCTCTGCAGTCATTTGATATAATAGCTGAAGATCAAACAGCTGAGTGCTTCTTTGATTAAAACGAACAATAAAATAAAAAAAAAATCTTCCCAAAGCCTAAATAGGTGGAATTCTTCTTGCTGTTTCCTGGTTGGCTTTGAAAGACAGTAGAATCAAGTCCAAGTCCACACAGATGCACAACAGACACCCAGACACAAAACAAAAAAACAGGGGAATGCATGATTAAAATTTTGTTCCAAAAAGAATAATAATTAGAACAAGGACTATGACAAAAAGGATCAAAATGACCAGCATCTTTCGGTTTTTCTTCTGATACTGTTCTGCCTGCAAAGAAAAGAAACTTGAATGAATAAAGACAAAAGAGTTTATCGCTAAACATGCAAAGGCTGTGTCATACTTGTGCCTTTAGCCTGGGCAATATTACCTTTCTACTTTCCCCAACATTCATTATTAATGGAAAATACCTATAAGAAGCTAGAAGTAATGTTTGAATTTGCCAACCACTGTTGAAAATCTAACGTTTCAAGTCGTTTCACATAATGGTTTTACATAACTGATGATATTATAACACCATGAGAAGACTGTAAAATCTCACTGGCCTCACCCAGCCTGATAGTCATTAAGTGTGTGTCCAGATTAGCAATCCCAGGAAAGAAAAAAAAAAATTATCACTGCATGTAAAGATTCGAGTTTTGTTTACCTTTTGTAACTGTTTCAAGCCGTCCTCTGTTTTAACACATGCCTGTTCCACATTGAAGTCGATTCTATCAAGAACAGTGCCCTACAAGAAGATAAAGTTTCATAAGAAAATCATTATAGCGATAGATAGTTTTATATAAAGGGTACTAATGAATCCCTGCACATGTATTTGTTTTGAGCAGTACTAAAAACTATCTTCTAAAAGTGTTTTGGTTCTCTGTGAATGCCAATACCTGCTCCACCACCATTCCCGCCAAGTCCCGGAAGATTTCATTCAGATCCGAGATGGACTGCACGATCTGTCGGATCTCTCTTTCTCTCTCTTCAACCATAACGGTGTTCTGCTCCATCAGCATCAACTGGTCATCTGTGAACCCCTGAAGGACAAAAGAATCAAATATTCAGCACTCAAATATACAGTACCACCAAGAAACTGTTATTCATGACAACTTCCATGTCAATAATGACAAGTGTGAATCTTTAGTGGCTGCGCAATTTGTTTCACAATATAGCTGTATCAATTTGAATTCAAAATGATTCTAGATGTGTCTCAATTTCCTATATTATTGAACATTACTACATTTTTCATTTTAATTTATATAGAGTTTATAGTTTATATTGTATGCATATATTTAAACAATATTACACGAGAGGGAGTACTAACTGTTGTATAATGATATATAATGCATGTTATACAACAGTTAGTTTTGACCGAGCAATTTGATTGGACAATAGGGATTCCAGGAGTCACTTACTATAGTCGATGATAACTGCACTCCAGTTTCACTGGATATGCATCACTTCGCTTCAAAGTTGTTCATGTAACCGTTAATTACCAACAGTAATTTACTATCAGCTCTATGACAATTGCAGTACTGTTTTGGATACCTTCATTTCCACAGTGAGGAGCTGTTTGACCAGAAATTATACATCCATGATCCGGACGTCCCAACCTTTTGAAAAAAAAAAAACAACTTTCCGTCTGCTGTCATTTTAAGCTCATTAAGCTGTTTCACGTCTGTTTAGAAAAATAGGCAGTGCTAGAGTTTGATTTATTGTCTCGATTAACAAACCACAAACCTTTGTGGTGATGGACTCTTTGTTTCATCTGAAATGCAAAGAAAAACAAGCAAAGTGTGCTAAATCGCTAGCATGCCAACTACTAGCTACTGGCTATCTACCGGCGATTCTGACGACCGGCATTAGATATGTTTTGATCTGGGGTCTCCTGCAGTACTGACTCAACAGGTATACGTTTTATAAACACATTACTTTTGCACTTGACAATATTTAATTTGTTTACATGTGTTTAAAATGACTCAACAGACCTCTTTATGCTGATTGAGATGTTTAGCAACAGTTACTGGCCGCATTTAGAAGGGACAGTTTTTTCTGAGCAGCACAAAATAACTGGTTAAACAAACAAATAATATTTTGTCCAGTATTGCTGTCATTTAATAAATTGTACTTGCCGGAACTGTTGTGTAAAAGCAATATTACACTCAACGTCATTATGGTATCAATTTATAGACTTAACTAGGGGTGTGACACTCTACGCGGAGGGCATCAGACACATCACACCCGCAGTTACTATATACAGACGTGGACAAAATTGTTGGTACCCCTCTGTTAATGAAAGAAAAATCCACAATGGTCACAGAAATAACTTGAATCTGACAAAGTGGTAATAAATAAAAATTCTATAAAAATTAACCAGTGGAAATCAGACAATGCTTTTGAATTGGGGTTCAACAGAATTATTTCAAAAAACAAACTCATGAAACAGACCTGGACAAAAATGATGGTACCCTTAATATTTTGTTGCACAACCTTTTGAGGCAATCACTGCAATCAAATGATTTCTGTAACTGTCAATGAGACTTCTGCACCTCTCAGCAGGTATTTTGGCCCACTCCTCATGAGCGAACTGCTCCAGTTGTCTCAGGTTTGAAGGGTGCCTTCTCCAGACGGCATGCTTCAGCTCCTTCCACAGATGTTCAATAGGATTTAGATCAGGGCTCATAGAAGGACACTTTAGAATAGTCCAATGTTTCGCTCTTAGCCATTCTTGGTGTTTTTAGCTGTGTGTTTTGGGTCATTATCCTGTTGCAAGACCCATGACCTGCGACTGAGACCAAGCTGTCTTGACACTGGGCAGCACATTTCTCTCTAGAATACCTTGATAGTCTTGAGATTTCATTGTACCCTGCACAGATTCAAGACACCCTGTGCCAGATGCAGCAAAGCAGCCCCAGAACATAACAGAACCTCCTCCATGTTTCACAGTAGGGACAAGTGTTCTTTTCTTGGTATGCTTCATTTTTGCGTCTGTGAACATAGAGCTGATGTGCCTTGCCAAAAAGTTCCAGTTTTGTCTCGTCTGTCCATAGGACATTCTCCCAGAAGCTTTGTGGCTTGTCAACATGCAATCTGACAAATTCCAGTCTGGCTTTTTTATGATTTGTTTTCAACAGTGATGTCCTCCTTGGTCATCTCCCGTGATGTCCACTTTGGCTCAAACAACGACAGATGGTGCGATCTGACACTGATGTACCTTGACCTTGGAGTTCACCATGAATGTGTTTAGAGGTTGTTCTGGGCTCTTTTGTTACCATTTGTATTATCCGTCTCCTCCTGCGGCCACGTCCAGGGAGGTTGGCTACAGTCCCGTGGATCTTAAATTTCTGAATAATATGTGCAACTGTAGTCACAGGAACATCAAGCTGCTTGGAGATGGTCTTATAGCCTTTACCTTTAACATGCTTGTCTATAATTTTCTTTCTAATCTCCTGAGACAACTCTCTCCTTTGCTTCCTCTGGTCCATGTTTAGTGTGGTACACACCATGTCACCAAACAGCACAGTGACTACTTGCCACCCTTTAAATAGGCCGAATGACTGATTACAAGTTTGTAGACACCTGTGATGTTAATTAGAGGACACATCTTGGTTGAACATGTCCCTATGGTCACATAATTTTCAATCTTTTCTAGGGGTACCATCATTTTTGTCCAGGCCTGTTTCATGAGTTTGTTTTTTAAAATAATTCTGTTGAACCACAATTCAAAAGCATTGTTTGATTTTCATTGGTTAATTTTCATAGAATTTTTATTTATTGCCACTTTTGTCAGATTCAAATTATTTCTGTGATCATTGTAGGTTTTTCTTTCATTAACAGAGGGGTACCAACAATTTTGTCCACGTCTGTAAATTGATGCTGTACGCTGTCTCCTGTAATATTGCTTAAATAATAGTGTAACTATTATTATATTACAATTCTTTGTAAATGACTCAGTTTTTATCTGACAGATGTCCGTTAAAGAAACATGTTTGATAATAAGAGTGAATTGTTAAAAGTTAAGGTGTCATTGATTGCACTTTTTCCACATTTTAACAGTTCCCATGTCTTTAATGAAATGTTTGACATTTTTTTCCACATTTTCTTTCATTTTTTTAAATTATTGAAGCAAATTTGTTTTGTATTTTCCTTGGCCTTCCTGAAACGCTCTGATTTAAAGCTTATCACTTTAAGAAACACCCTCCACCTATTCAACTCTGCCCTCCCTCTCACGTCAGTTAGCCATTAGCTGACTAGCTTCTAGTCTTAAGCTTTTAGCCTCCTAGCTCAGATGAGTGGCGCTAGTTCACTGATTCACAATCAATAGTGTATCTTGCGTCAGTCCGGCCCATCTCCTAATAATTTTTCTGTGATTCCACAACAAATCGCTAGCACTGTGCAGCCCCCCGATTGCCACAACCAACCTGGCCCGGGACACGCGTGCTCATGTGGCTATGTCTTATAATGTCAAAAAATTAAATGGCTGGTGCCGCCGTGGTTGTGGAGAGGAATGGCAAGATCAATTGCATGTCATGTGTAGCTACACATGCATCAGGGTGGCGCGGACACAGTTGAGAGGCAAACGCACAGGGGCAGCGGCTCGGCCTGTCTGTGGTCAGAGGGTGGCTCCACACCGTCGACCAGCCCAGGGAAGAGTCCCCGCTGGTGCTGCTCGTGCAACTCCAGAACGGATGTAGCCACTGTTTCTTGCAGGAGGCAGTACAATAGGGACCGGCTGTTAGCACTTAACCCGCCCACGATGCTAACGCAAAAACTGACATACCGGGAGAAATAAGACGGAAATGGCATGGATGTCGAGCTGGAGTAAGACGTCGGGCGAGGAATATAAGGTACAGACCCACCCTCCCATCCGTTATTATGGGGAATGTACGATCGCTACTCAGTAAAACAGATGAGCTAGTGGCTATCTCCCGCTACGAGAGCATGTACAGAGAGAGTAGCTTGATGCTATTTACGGAGACGTGGCTAACAGAACTAGCAACAGATGCTAACACTGAACTGGAGGGTTTCCACGCAATATGGGCAGACCGAACACCAGACAGTGGGAAAGCAAGGGGTGGAGGAGTGATAATGTATGTCAATAACAACTGGTGCAGACCGGGACATATCACGGTTAAACAACAACACTGCAACAAAGACATGGAGTTGCTAGCTGTTAGCATACGGCCTACATATCTCCCGAGGGAACACTCACACGTGAGCTGCATTGTTATTTATGCAAATCCGACGGCAAACGCTGGGACAGCGCGTGACGTCATCCGCTCAGTAACTGGCAGGCTGCAGACAGAACACCCAGATGCTCTCCTCCTCATCTCAGGCGATTTCAACCATATTTCACTGTCCCCCATTCTACCCACGTTCACCCAGTATGTCACATGCCACACTAGAGACAATAAAACACTGGACTTATTCTATGCAAATACTAAGGAGGCGTACACCTCATCACCACTCCCCCCACTCGGGAGATCGGATCACAGCTTGGTTCATCTCCTGTCGGTGTACAAACCCCTAGTACACAGACAACCTCCGGTCATGCGCACAGTGAAGTTATGGTCTGAGGAGGCAATGGACGCTCTAAAGGACTGTTTTGAAACCATTGCCTGGGAGCAGCTCTGCGATCCACATGGTGAGGACATCGATGGCCTCACTCACACCATCACGGACTACATCAGCTTCTGTGTGGACAACACCGTACCCACCAAGACCATACGGTGTTGCTCGAACAAGAAACCCTGGGTCAACCCTGAGATAAAAACACTTCTGAGAGAGAAGAAGAGGATCTTCAGGTCGGGGAACAGGGAGATGCTGAAATCCGTACAGAGGGAGCTGAGGAGGAAGATCAGAGAAGGCAAGGACAGCTTCAGGAAGAAGATGGAGGACAAGCTGCAACAAAGCGACATCGGCGGGGTCTGGAGAAACCTTAAAACCATCTCTGGGCTCCAAAATACCTCCGCCCAGGCCACGGGGGGCAGGGAGTGGGCGAACAATCTGAACCTGTTTTTTAATAGGTTTGGCCAACCGCCCTCCCCCCCGACTGCACAACAACTACTGCTGCCTCTAAAGTCATCGAGTCCTGCTGCCCACACCCCACTCCACCAACACCCCCCCACTCCCAGCACACAGCCCCACAACATGACCCTCACTAAGACCCAGGTCAGGACGGAGCTGAGGAAGATCAAGGCAAGGAAGGCCTCGGAACCGGACGGCATCAGCGCAAAGCTTCTCAAGTCCTGTGCAGACCAGCTGTGTGGGATTGTGGAGCACATCTTCAACTTGAGCCTGAAGCTGGGGAGGGTACCACAGTTGTGGAAAACATCTTGTGTGGTACCTGTACCAAAGACTTCCCACCCCAAAGACCTGAACAGCTACAGACCAATGGCCCTGACGTCTCACATGATGAAGACCCTGGAGAGACTGCTCCTTGCTCACCTCCGCCCCCTGGTGGGACCAGCGATGGATCCACTCCAGTTCGCCTACCAGCATGGCATTGGGGTGGAGGATACGGTGATCTTCCTCCTTCACCGTTCTCTGTCCCACCTGGAGAAGCCCGGGAATGCGGTGAGGATCATGTTCTTTGACTTCTCCAGTGCTTTCAACACCATCCAACCGATGATCCTGAAGGACAAGCTGCTGTGCGCAGGGGTGGACCAGCACCTGTCATCATGGATCCTGGACTACCTCACTAACCGGCCACAGTTTGTGAGAACCCGGGACTGTGTGTCCGACACGATCATTGGTAGCACGGGGGCCCCCCAGGGAACGGTTTTGGCTCCCTTCCTGTTCACCCTTTATACTGAGGACTTCTCACACAACAATACACTGCCATCTACAGAAGTTCTCTGACGACTCTGTGATCGTCGGCCTCATCTCCAACGGAGATGAAGCTGAGAACAGAGGACTTATCCAGGACTTCGTGGACTGGTACCATCGGAACTGCCTCCAGATCAACGCGAGGAAAACTAAGGAGCTGGTGGTGGACTGCCGCAGGCAAGGACAACCCCTCACAGCACCAGTAAACATACAGGGAACAGACATTGAGATGGTGACATCCTACAAGTACCTGGATGTTCATCTGAACAATAAACTAGACTGGTCACACAATACCGATGCACTCTACAAGAAGGGACAGCGCAGGCTGTTCCTGCTGAGGAGACTCAGGTCTTTTGGTGTACAAGGGGCAGCCATCACTTTTGGAGTGGTCTGCTGGGGCAGTGGCATTACAGCAGCCGATAGGAAGAGACTGAACAAACTGATCAAGGAAGCTAGCTCTGTCCTGGGGCAACACCTTGACCCAGTGGAGGAGATAGGAGAGAGAAGGATGGTGGCTAAACTGTCATCTCTGCTGGAGTCAGAGTCCCACCCAATGCAGGACATACTGAACGCACTGAGGAGCTCATTTAGCAGCAGACTACATCATCCTAGGTGCGCAACCGAGAGGTTTCGCAGGTCCTTTCTACCTACGGCTGTCAGACTGTGTAACCTAAGCAGGGCTGCTCGCAGAGATAGCAAAAAAACGTGACGACCTAATAGTATTGAATGCAAAAGATGCAATAGACTTACACAATGGTCCCCTCCAGTATATACAACTAGGACAATATCAGTCGCTACGGAGGGTGACAATATGTATGGGTACATATTCATACTATGTAGGATAACTAAGTAGACGGTTATGCTGTTTATTCCATCTAGCTACAATGCTCCGCACTGTGTGTATATATATTTATATATTTATGTGTACATATGCATATTTGCTGCTCTTGTTTTTCTTGTCTTCTTGATTGTTGCTCTGAGTGTTGCTGTCCCTGTGCTGTTGCAATCCTGGAATTTTCCCATTGTGGGACTAATAAAGGCTTATCTTATCTTATCTTAATAACCATGCAGCTTGTGTGCTCTGCCTGAGCTGATGGGCCATAACTTATTACCAATCAGATAGTTCTGTGGGTGGGTGACTGCTATGCTGCTCACACTTCCACCGAGAAGCCAGAAAATCACCTCAGCGTTAGTAAGCTTGATTATTAAAGTTCTGCATTGAGCTGTATCTTAGAATCAAAACATTTCCACACCTCTATATTTTGGTGTTTTATTCTAGATTTTGTTTTTTTGGCATCATGTGTTCAACGTGATTCACTGGTGTTTGTTGTTTCCAGTATAATACATTTATTTAAGCCATTTATTAAATGTTGAATCTAAATGTGCACGTGGAACTAAATGGAGGAAACAATCAGTAGAAGATTATGCTTATTGTTCTACTCGATATGAGCAAACATGGTAGTCCAAGTGCCAGTGGATTTGTTTGGACAAACCATTGTATTGTTTATGGATGCTCACCTTGTCATACAGTGCTAAATCTTCATCTTCTTCCATTAAGGGTCCTGAGTCAAAAAAGTGCTTTGACCTCTCTTCACGATTCTTCATACCTGGTATATAAATGGGTGACATTATGCTTAGATGACATATAACCTTTATAACAGTGCAAACAGCAGCAGGGAAGAGATCTTTACTGCAGGTCTCACGTTTTAGGTAGCTAGACTGTGTGTGCCTAAAACTGATGGACAGCTCCTGCAGGCTCTGTGCCAAAGATGAGACCACGTTCCTCAACAGTCTCTCCTCCTGCTCTGTGCAGTGGCCACAGCGAGCCTGCAAGCTGGTCACGGCTCGCTGACATCGGTGAAACATCTGCAACGAGTAGATATACCATGTGTTTCATTTCAGTTGCTAGGTGTTTAGTTACTGCCAGGCTCACTAGAAAATAAGTGATCACGCTTTATACACAAAACATTTTATGTAATCAAGTCATCTTCTTATACTTGAAAATAAGCATTATATCTTAAATGACCTGTGTGATCTCCTGAGTAGTGATTTCTATGGCGTGCTCTTCTTCGCTGCTGTCATCCAGCGTTGGACGGTTCATATGCTTGTCATGAAGTAAGGCCAGGTCCTTCATCTTCTGGCGAATCCGTGTGATTTCATACTGGATCTGAAAAGCAGCAATTAACGTTTAAAAGCGTCTATCCACTAGGGGTGAGACAAAAGATCGATTCAGTGATGGATCACGATACTTGACACTAACGACAACTCACCGATCCCTAAACACATGGATTGATCTATTAATATTTATATACAGTGGATATAAAAAGTCTACACACCCCTGTTCAAATGCCAGATTTTTGTGATGTAAAAAAATGAGACCAAGATAAATAATTTCAAAACTTTTTCCACCATTAATGTGACCTATAACCTGTACAACCCAATCGAAAAACAAACTGAAATCTTTTAAGAGGAAAAATAAAAAACTCACAATAATCCATTTGCATAAATATGCACACCCTTACACTAATACTTTGTTGCAGCACCTTTGGCTTTTATTACAGCACTCAGTCTTTTAGGTAGGAGTCTATCAGCGTGGCACATCTTGATGTGGCAATATCTGCCCACTCTTCTTTGCAAAAATGCTCCAAATCTGTCAGATTGCGAGGGCATCTCCTGTGCACAGCCCTCTTCAGATCACCCCACAGATGTTTGATCAGATTCAGGTCTGGACTCTGGCTGGGCCATTCCAAAGCCTTCTTCTGGTGAAGCCATGCTTTTGTTGATTTGGATGTGTGCTTTGGGTCATTGTTGTGCTGAAAGATGAAGTTCCTCTTCATCTTCAACTTTCTAGCAGAAGCCTGAAGGTTTTGTGCCAACACTGACTGGTATTTGGAACTGTTCATAATTCCCTCCACCTTGACTAAGGCCCCAGTTCCAGCTGAAGAAAAACAGCCCCAAAGCATGATGCTGCCTCCACCATGCTTCACTGTTAGTATGGTGCTCTTTTGGTGATGAGCAGTGTTGTGTTTGCACCAAATATACCTTTTGGAATTATGGCCAAAAAGTTCAACCTTGGTTTCATCAGACCATAACACATGCGTTTGGGAGATTTCAAATGTGTTTTTGCAAAATGTAGCCAGGCTTGGATGTTTTTCTTGGTAAGATAAGGCTTCCGTCTTACCACCCCAGAAGGGAGATTGTTGTCACATGTATTCAACAGCCAGTACTTGCCAGAAATTCCTGCAGCTGCTTCAATGTTGCTGTCAGCATCTTGGCAGCCTCCCTGACCATTTTTCTTCTCATCTTTTCATCAATTTTGGAGGGACATCCAGTTCTTGGTAATGTCACTGTTGTGCCATATTTTCTCCACTTGATGATGACTGTCTTCACTGTGTTCCATGGTATATTTAATGCCTTGGAAATTATGTTGTACCCTTCTCCTGACTGATACCTTTGAACAATGAGCTCCCTCTGATGCTTTGGAAGCTCTCTGCGGACCATGGCTTGTGCCGTAAGATGTGACTACAAAAATGTCAGGAAAAGCCTACTAGAACAGCTGAACTTTATTTGGGGTTAATCAGAGGCACTTTAAATTGTGGCAGGTGTGTGCTGACTCTCATTTAACATGAGTTTGAATGTGACTGGTTAATTCTGAACACAGCCACATCCCCAGTTATAACAGGGTGTGCATATTTATACAAACAAATTATTGTAAGTTTTTTATTTTTTTCCCTTAAAAGATTTCAGTTTGTTTCTCAATTGGGTTGTACAGGTTATAGGTCACATTAATGGTGGAAAGTTTTGAAATGATTCTTGTTCTCATTTTTTTACATCACAAAAACCTGGAATTTGAACAGGGGTGTGTAGACTTTTTATATCCACTGTATATTCATGTAACGTTGCATACTCTTGGTTATTAATCAACCAATTGCGTTTTCAGTCCACTAGATAGCGCAAAGCAAGCACCCAGCCACGTGATGTCATATCTTGTCTAGCGAGATTCACAGCCAGCTTTGAAAGTTAGAAAGCAGTTGAACGAGGCAAAAAGTTAGCTCAAATGTCGGGCCTTTTTTGGATTTTATAACAAAGATGGAATGGAAGACCTTGACATGACACACAACCCGCAAGAAGTGCTGCACGAAAAAAACAACAACATTCAAACATGTGGGCCAGCACCATGGCCGCCACACGTCTCAGAGTAGTGTAACAACGGCTAAGCTAAAAACACACTGATGTGTAGCTTGCTTTTTCTCCTGAGTGGCACTGACCAGCAAACTCTGGAGACCTGCCACCAGGGGGGGGATGTATGGTACCGTGATGGATCGTGATAGTATTGGATTGTGACCCAAGTATCGTGATCTGAATCGGATCATGAGGTCCCTGGCGATTCCCACCCCTACTATCCACTGCATGTTTTTTCTTCTCACCAAAAGCATCTACAATTTCAGATTTACCTCATCAATGCCTTCTATCCATTTAGGAGGCAGTTTCTTAGTGACTCCGATGGCAGCTTCGGGATCCAGACTGATTCCCGACACCAGGGCCATTCGATCATCGGCCAACTTAAAGACAAGTTAAAATGCTTTGCATTAATATTCAACAGCGTGATTATGGCATCGGAACCAAAGTAAGTCTACTACACACAAGCAGAAAGAGCAGCGGTACCTCATCAAGCTCCTAAGGTGTTTGGCAGAAACCAGACAGGTCCCATCCATCAGAGAAGAAGGAAAAGGAAGGAAAAGAAAGTGAGGCCCAGTGAACACCAGATATTATTTTGCAACCGCTCCAACCAATAAATCACCAGCATAGACAGTAATAGTATTAATTACTCTCAAGCCATTTAAATGGATTCTGACTGACAGTGTAAACTAGCATGGGCAGAAAATTAAATTATCCACAAATCTATACCCTAATCATTTAAAATCAAAAGCAAATTACTAGAGAGCAATAAATAGAATGAAGAGGCAGAGATTTAGCAAAAAATAAAATTTGTCTTATGTTAGCATCATTTATTATGAATGATTAGTACTGATTTATTTTGTTCAATAAGAAATTAGTTTCCAAAACCTCAGATGACTCTTTATGGAGAAGTATTTCTACTGCGTGAGTGTCTTGCTTCAAGTGGCAAATAACCACACTATCATTTGCAGAGATTTATGTAATTTAACAAAAGGAGTCTCAATAAAACTGGACTTCAAACTCGTAAACATATTATCCTTAATGCCCAAATACAACAAAATGACTAAAAACAAGCTAGTCATTTATTCAAACAGCTTTCTTTTTGATGGCTTATTCATCAAAATGAGCCATCAGCAGCTGACATCATCTCTTATGACAATGGTGGATGATTGAATTAGCTGCGTTTATGACAACAACACAGCGCAAAAGAGACCATAACACAAGGGGGACACAAGACCACTTTCCATATTGTTAATTCATGTCAAGTGATTTAATCGGTTAAATCAAATTATGTTTTCCCCACACCTGTGTGGGTTCTTCTGCGTGGGCACCCCTTCTTCCTCACCCAGTCCAAAGACATGCATATTAGATTATCTGGGGATTCTAATTGCCCATAGGTGTAAATTTGAAAGTGAATGGTTGACAGTCTCTGTGTTGGTCCTGCGATGAACTGTCAATCTGTCTCAATCCGTCTATGGTGTACCATGCCTCTCACATGAAAGATGTTGGAATAAGACTGAGTCAGCAGCCTTTAACAGTATAAACAGCTTAAAATGAAATGGGGCAGAGTGAAAGAAAAAGTATTATTGAGTGTGTGCAGACACTCGTGGACAGCTCATCAGCCAAGGGAGACCAACTTCAAATAACAAAAAATTTGATTCTGTGTCACTGGATCCTTTTCGATCATTCACTCGGAGCTAAGCCAGAGACCAAGAAATAGTTTTTTTGTGTGTGTGTGTTTTGGCTGATCTCTTTCGGGGTCGCCACAGTGTCTCATCACCTTATACTGTGATGATCCGCATGCTGATTTGGCAAGGATTTTTCGCCGGAGGCCCTTCCTGGCACAACCCTGCCCATTTATCAAGGCTTGGGACTGGCACAGGGAGTACACTGGCTTGTGTACCCCTTGTGGCTGGGTAACCAACTTTCCTTCTGCCATTCTATTTTTGCTGAGCATCAAGCTTGAAGGCAGGAAGTACTGTTTTTATATGGTCTTTGGTATGACCCGGCCGGGACTTGAACCCACCCGGTTGTGGGGTAGATGCTCTACCTCTAGCCCGCCACTCCAGTCAGAGACCAAGAAATATGTAATGATTCAAAATTTTACAGTTAAAGACAAGCACCTGCTATGTGTACCTATGTACACATAGCAGGTGGGGAGTCTTAACAAGCCAAAACCAAATCACTGTTGTGCTGTTGGGGAAAAGTACAATCGACTGACTGTTTAACAAACAGGGAATTGTTTTTAGTTCTATGTAGAACAGTGGATGATTCATGTACACTTAATAAGGCACGAGTCATCCTTCAGAAAATGTTATCAACTCAACAGGCCACAGATAATTTATGCAGCTTTTGCCAAATGTATAAAAATTGGTCTAAAACACTGGCATACACCAAAATTTTCACTTTTGGCCGTATGCACTGTGTATCCATGAGTTGGACATATACATAACGTATTAGTAACTTATAGAGAATATTTCCATAACTTATAAATAACTTAAACTGATGAATGCTTAGCGTGTTGCCAACATTCACAACTTATGTGCAGCAATAGTCTAATTTATGCATAGCTTATCCTAACTTTTGCATAGCGCGGTCATGCCAAATTGCCATAGCCTCCCAATCCATGAATCCTAGGTGTGTGAGAGATCATCTCTGTTCAACCGAAATGATTCTCCCCTCCAAAGACCACAGCGGGGGGCATGACCAACCTGGTAGAGCTGTCAAATCTGTCAAGTCAGTCACACCTAAAGCTGGATTCATGCTGCACTTCTGCTGTCCGCGTATGTGTAACCGGAATTCTCGTGTGATGAAATTTACGTCATCGTCTCCACTCCACTAGTGTCCGCAGTACTCGGCCACGGACAACTGTGTGCAGCCCAAATTTTGTGACTGCGCCGCCTGCCCACGACCTGAACGCGTTGAAAAGCGCATGTGCAAGACTGAACATCCCATTCATGAGGTGGCGATATCGACACAACATACCAAGACAAAGTAGACAAAGAAGACAACAAGGAAGCGGAAGACGAGAATAAACATACATGAATCATACATAAATACTTCAGCAGCAGCATCTTCGTGGAAAAGGAGTGAAAACCGTGAAGTCAAGCAGCAGAATGCAAGCAGCATTTCTTTGTTGGTGAAAATCCTGGCACGTCAGTGCATTGAAGCTACCTATTGGGCGGGAGTGAAACTACAAATGATGGTTGTGCGCATGCGTCAACCACTTGGCCTGGGTAGATGAAAAAAGTGAGCATGAACAGCATCGTGTGTGTGTGCTGGGCTCGTCCAAAGCACATGCAGACCAAAGCGGACTAGAGGGGAAATGCAGCATGAATAAGGCTTAAAACAGCTGATGTGACACGTCACGAACGTCAGATGACAGCTGTCACAAACTGGCTCAAAGGCACGCGAACTGATGGCAATAAAAAAAGATTATTTTCAATAAAGTGGAAAAGAAAAAAAACCCAACATAATGCATGGGTGTGTTTTTGCCAGGAGCCACAGCCAAGGGACGCAAAGTGGGATTTATCATGGAAAACAGTTGAGCTCTGTGCTTCGGGCGATCAGCTGACTGGATCCACCTCCTCTGGTGTTCTGACATTTTGGCATATCTATCAGATACTGTATGCCAATTTATATATCTATCAGATATGTTTTGTTTTTTTTACCTTTGACTGCAGTCTGTACAGCTGATGGTACAGACTGCAGTCACAGGTAAAAAAAACAAAACAAAACATAGCAAGGAGGGATAAATAGCAATTTGGATCTTTATCCTGTAGCTTGAAAGTGCTCGGACACATCCCCAACAGGTCCCGTTATACGAAAAAGTACATGTGTTTAGCTCTCCGTGTGTGTGTATGTGCTGCAGGCAGCAGCTGAGCTCTGTACGGTTTTGCCTGTGAACCAACACTGCAAATACGCCATTATAGGGTAGCTGTAAGTTAGAAATCTGTTCAGTAAGTTACACATAGGTTTAAAGAACATTACTCATATGTTAGAAATAAGTTTTGGGTACACTAGACATTTACTGTATCTCAACATACTTTGACTTATGAGTAACTTCTGAGTCGCTTACAAGTAACGTGTGAACAGACGCATAACTTCCCTACAACTGCTTATGTGGGACGTTTTAGCCATATGCTGGATACGTTGGAAAATTTTCAGCATGCTAACAATTTTCAGAGGAGCTTGCTGTACAAATCCGTATACCAGCATGCTTCAGTGTTCTTCAGCGTGCTCTTAACTTATACAAAACTTACCCATAACTGATTTGATGTACGCCAGTGTATTCTCCAAATTTTTCAAATGTTTGGCAAATGCTGCCTAAATCGTCTAGGTGTGACAGGACCTTTACTGCTAGTTTCCCTGACTCCAGGGGAAACCATACATAACACTCAGTAATGAACCTGACAGAGATATGAAATGATAGGACTGTGTGAGCACAGGAGACATAGGAATTTAATGGTCTTCTCACTGTAGGTGTCTCAGTTGGTTCATTTGTGCCACATACTTCTCCAAGCAGGTAGCCAGTTAAAATGTTCACACCCGAATGTGAATGCTCACAAGTAGCATACATCTGTCAGCTCACGCCTGCTTCAGAAAAAGTGTCAGGCATTATAAAGAGGCTGTGTTCCTCTGATGTAGAGCATCGCACTTTTTATCTGAATAATCTGTCATGCAGTAGCTATATTGTTGTAAAATTGAGAAAAATCAAGTCAGTGTTCAACTTTCTTCCTCTCCCACTTGCTGTTATGGGCCCAACTGGGCCAAAACTAGAATTGCCTATACTATCCTGGGATTTCAAAGTCTGTTTCGGCCCTTACACCAAGGTGTACGAACCCAGTCATTTTCACCCCTTCTTTGGGCAAGGTAGACATTCACCTATATCCCAGGCTGGGATCTGAACCCATGACACCATGATCTCAACACCTCCGCTCTACCACTGAGCCAAAAAGGAATTTGTCTCTGGCTCATGACTAGTAGGGAAGGTGTGCTCTAAGGTGTCAGGACCTGCACCACTGACCAATTACTCATGGAGGGGGCTGTAACACCTCCCCCCTTAAGCAAGTGGTGCAGGTGTCAAACCCTGGATGTGTACTATATTCATGTGCAGTCCAATCTGTCACTGTCTGCACCTACACTACCGCATTGAACTTGCAGTTACGGGTTTTACGGCTCTAGATTTTCTGTATATAGGATTGCTGGGTTTTATCTTTATTTGCCCTATGGGTAGCATTACTGACTGCTGTTGTAGTTTTTCATCCTTATTCCTTCTTTTCTTATATATTGCGCACACCACTAAGAGAGAGAGAAATGTCATTTCAATTCTCCTGTATGTCCCATACGTATAGAAGTACTGACAAATAATCTTTGAAATTTACAAAAACGTTATCAGAATGAAGCATGTAATTTCTCATTTAGAAAGTGTGGGTAGGGAAAATTGTATATGAACGACCTTTCTCAAGAGTTACAGGAGGAGAGCACCCTTCATAGTTGGGAATACTCTTATTTTAATGTACTGTATGGCTTTGATTTAGGTGTTCTTTACCCATTTACAGCAACTGCTTAGAATCTGCTCAAGTTATAATCTGCAGGATAACACAGAAATTAGTTCTGGAAAAAACTATAGCAATGACTGTTACAACTAAGGAGGACTGAAAGGATTTTTTCTTCTATTATGTTTAGCAGACAAAGTGGAAATGCAGGAGACAAAATCATAGTTGGGTCACAATGTCTGTACTGATCTCTGGTGATGTAGATAAGCAATGTCAGTGTTGTAAATTGTACACACAAAGATGTTGATGAACAGTGTGTACAAAGATTAATGGGTGATTCTAAATTTAACATAAGTTTCTGTTAACTCTAGAACAGAAAGCAAATATAGCCAATGCTATATAAATACAAGTCCATCCATCCATCCATCTTCTTCCGCTTAATCCTTTTTTAGGGTCGCGGGGGGGGGGGGGGCTGGAGCCTATCCCAGCATCTTTGGGCAAGAGGTTTTCCCTTATAAATGAGGGGAAATGGCACTTTTTTAGAGCCTACTGTGCACTGTATTATAAACAGCTCATCTTTGGTGTTAAATGAAACAAAAATATGAAATGAATTATGCATTCATTCAGTTCCCAAGACAGACAAGTGCAAGTCAAATATATGCGAGCAGTAATGTAACAAGCTTGCAAGCAGTGACATGAAACTACATGCAGAAACTGATGGGTGAATTGACTGATTCTAAGAAATAAGTTGCACTGACACTGGTTGAGCAAACAAGAAGTCACAGCAGAGATTCTATTAGTTTATTTTGAAATATTGGAACAAATGCTTATTAAGATTTTATGTACTGTAAAAGACTATTTTGTGTTTGTTGTGATGTTGTTTTGCATGCTGTGTGTTTACATATAGGCATTTCGATTTGGAATAGCCAAAATATTTCAATTACTCTTATAGAGTTTCTATTCTAGTTCTAGAAAATCTCTATACGCCAAAAAAAAAAAAAAAAAAAAAAACTGAGAAGAACGTGTTGACACGAGTTAACTTCCACACAACACCCAAGCTACATCTTTATTCATTTTTAAATGAATGTATTGTCACTTCGATGGCTTTTATTTACCTAACGAAAGCAGCAAAAGCAGAAAAACATCCCCGCTCAGTCCTCCATCACCGAGCCGAGCCACAGCTGTCACTAATGATGGGAAACTAAGAACCACAGAGGCACTAACGTCTCAGAAAACATACACTATCATAGCTAACAGCAGCTAACACTGACTCTGGCTAACAGCGCTCGGTGCTACATGCAAACACACAGAGTAAAATGTCAAAACGATGCAGACCACTCACCGCAGCATTGCTACGTGTACTCAGACGGGGCTCGTATGTACTCACTTGCTCAGCCAATATCTGCCGGTTTTGGATCGCATTGTTCCGTAATAACAAGAAGGCATCGGTCAGACGCCTAGTGGCCATGACTGCCTTGTTTGATAAGTTAAATACAATTCAGAGCAACGTGCGGATCGGGCGTAGTTTTAATAGATCAAATTATGTCCACCGCCGCTGACCCGCGGCTAACACGCCGCTAGCTTTAGCTTTGTTTGGCCAGTGATGATGAACGGCAAGGAAAAACTCGCGATACTCCGCCTACAGAGAGCACACGACACGAATCATGTTGATTCGTTAAATAGGTCTCATAATGAAGCTACAATCAAATACATGACCGACAATTTCAGTTCTGATTTTGAGTTTAACGCAAGACTACAGTTGATGACATTCCGCTTTAGGCAGCTACGGAAGTAGAAAAACGTAAACACTTGCGTGAGCACATTCTTCTTCTTCTTTTTTTTCTTGGGTCAGGAAGACTAGACGCATCAATGGCTTATTGCTGCCCTCCATAGTTCAAACGTCAGGTTGGCAGCTGTATTTCAAATTCTCCCATACAGTCCAGTCCTGTGCAGAAACTCCAGTAATTTTTTTTAACTTTACTCCAGCTGTCCAGGTTCATCAAAGTGTGCATGTTAAAAACAGTTTCTTCGGCGGATCCCAGGTCTCTCAATAGATTCCTCCGTTGACTAGCATGCTTCTTACAGTGGATTATGACATGGGACACTGTTTCCATGCTTCCACAGTCACATTTGCCATCAGGGTGTTTTCCTATCAGAGCCAGCCCACTTCCAAGCCCACAGTGCCCAAGCCTCAGCCTGGTTAAAACAACTGAATCATTCCATTTACAAGTAAAAGGGTGCTTATGTTTCTCAACTTGTCTCTGTATAATTATCTTCCTCTCCCTTCATTTCCCCATGCTTTTCCCCTCTGCTCTTTTATTGATTTATTGATGCATTCCACAATTTCAGAAGGACCATACTGTAGGGTAACCTCTATTTCTTAAGATAAGATAAGATAAGCCTTTATTAGTCCCACAATGGGGAAATTCCAGGATTGCAACAGCACAGGGATAGGAGCAATAATTAAGAAGATACGAAAAATATAAATAAGAGCAGTGGATATACATACGTACACATAAATATATAAATATATATACAAAGTGCGGAGCATTTTCCTTGTGTACTCCCCTTTTTGCATGTCTGTCAACCCCCTCGTTCCCCTCTACTCCCACATGCACTGGAACCCACAAAAAAACCCACCTCACATCCTGCTCTGTAAAGTCTGAACAGTGTAGGATATATTTCTGTAAGTAGATCTGGTCTTGCTTTGGATTTAAATTCTTTGATCGCTAATAAACCTGCTGAAGAATCACTGCATATGACTAAATAACTTCTGTTCTTCAACCTGTTATGAAGGGGTTAATAACAGGGAGCAGTGTGATGACGCAGCCGGCTGATGACATCATCATGCCAGCCCATATAGGGAGATAGTCGACCATCTTGTGGTCTTTTCCCGGCTGGCTCACCATAGGCCTGGGGTGTCCAATCATGTGCCATGGAGGGCCAAGACCCTGCAGGCTTTACCTCCAACCAGTGTCTTCAACAGCAGATTCTGAATTTCTTCCCACTGATTGCCGATTAGTGAAAATACCTGCTGAAGAGACTGGGTAGAAGGGAAAACCTGTAGGGTCTTGGCCCTCCATGGCACATGATTGGACATGTGCCATGGAGGGCCAATGATGCCATAGACAATAGACCTGTATTGTACATTAACAGTTGCTGTAATAAAGGTCATGTTTCAAACAGACACCACTCTCTGTGCATCATTTCCAGTTTCCAAACATAACATTTGGCGACGAGAGTAAAACCATGGAAGTGTGGTTGAGGCTGCCACGACCATTTCTGGAGACTCCAGGTGAGCCGTTTGTGCCGTGGCACTGCTGGTTCGACACGTTTAAGGATTATGTCGACACGGTTGGCCTGAGTGACGCTGACGATGAGAAGTTGAAGTGCATACTGGTTCGCAGTCTAGGCGAAGAAGGACGGTGCGTGCTCCATACCCTGGGTCAAGCGGACTCATTTGGTAAATGTGTGATTCTGATAGAGAGACATTACTACGGCTGGAATAATGTTACGGCCCAAAGAGTGGCTTTCTTCGGGCACGAACAAATGGCGGGTGAGTCAACTCGACGTTATATACTGGAGGTCCAAGTCTTAGCAAGTATGTGCACCTTTGGGCCCTTAAGAGACAAGCTAATCAGTGTCAAGCTAATGAGTGAATACAGCACAGAGTGACCGCAGTGTGGAGGAAGAGCACAGTGCAGAGGGAGAATACAGCACAGAGTGAACACAGCACAGAGAACAAACACAACATGGAGGGAGAGCAGCAACCGAATTTGCCTCAGTTCCTCGCCCTGCGTGAGCCTCAGGGAGCTGCTGCAGAGCTACAGGAGAGGGAGCCTGCGTCTATCGGAAATGATGACAACGAGAATACAGCCGTCTCATGCGAACAGGAGAAGCGCTGCCCGGAGAGGGGACAGCAACCAGACTCGCCTCCGATCCTCGCTTGGCATGAGCTCCAGACAGCCGCCGTGGAGCTGCAGGAGAGGGAGTTCGTGGAGAAAGGGGATCCTGGTGACCAAAGACAACCCGGCGCGCATCCCGTTACCAACAACAGCGACACATCACCCCGACCGCAACCAGCACCAGTTGAAAGAGAGGAGGACCTGGACTGCTTCCATATCCATGCACAGCACCAGTCAACAGGAGCCACGGCTGAGCCACAGGATGAAGAGTCCGTGACCCAACAGGATGTAGTAGAACCACCACAGTCTGGTGGATGCCCAGCAGCAAACGTGAGAGCCACACTATCACAACCACAATGCCAAATGCAGCTATACAGAGTGCTACTCACAGTGATGAACTGGGTTTGGGTCCGTGAAACCAAGAGACCGGGCTAACAGTCGGGTTCACAGCAGTTACATCATCACCACCACCGACATGTATGAAGATTGCCGCGCAGTGGAGACCAGCCACCATTCAGCGACGGCAGCACATCGCCACGACTAGACTTCCCAGGAGAAGTGAAGAAGAGGCCGGACTACTTCCAAATCCACGCCCAGCACCAGCCTCCAGGAGCTGCTGCTGAGCTGCAGGATGAAGAGTCTGCGACGCAACAAAACTCAGCAGAGCCACCAGACGCCTTCCGAATCTACGACCAGCTTCAGCCTCTAGGAGCTGCAGCTGAGCCGCAGGATAAAGAGTTCATGATCAACAGGACACAGCAGAACCACCACAATCTGGTGGATGCCCCACAGCAGACGTGGGAGCCACACCATCACAATCACCACGCCGAGTACAGCCAAACAGGATGTTGCTTGCGGTGATCGACTGGGTTTGGGCCTGCAGATCTGAATGCCCGGACCCGCAGTCAGCCTCAAAACTCCATCTCCACCACTACTAGCACCCATCAAGATCACCGTGCAGCTGGGGCCAGCAACTTTCCAGCTGGCAGATGGTTTGGTGTGGCACGCCAACCGCCTTCGCCGAGTTCAAGCAGCAGCTCTGGAGGACACGGCTATGCGGGAGTCGACTCGCACGGTGTGGGACCCGACTGGGGTTTCGAAGAAAACGATCCCGGTCCGCCGGCCTCTGCACTTCCAGGAGCGTGTAAACCAAGAGCTCGCCTCAGGGCCTCTCTAACTGAACTGCCTTCCTCAATAAAAGAACGACTGTTTAGCTAGGAGTGCAGCTGCCAGTGAATAGTAGCATAATAAACCACTCAGCCACGCTGGGCCATGCGGTAGTCTACCCGCTGGCCCTAGCTAGTTTGGGGTTCTTTCACTGTACCAAATTGGGGAGGGTCAATTCGAACATATGTGTTGTTCTGTTCTTCTGGGGGGGGGGGGGGGGGAGTAAAGTGGTGTAAGGAAAACCACAAGTCTAGTCAGCATGATGATGCGGCCACTTGGTGACGTCATCACGCCAAATATATAAATATGGAGGACGGCCATTTTACTCTCTCTTTCAGCTCTCCTTTGGCTCTCAACCTCCCAACCGTTAACACTGCTGTACCACCATAATAGTGTTTTATGTAATAAAGTTCATGTTCCAAGCAAACACCACTCTCTATCAGTCCTTCCAGTTTTGCAGACATAACACATACCCCTATGCAAACCAATAGATATAGCTATCGGTTTAGCATACTTTGTCAGAATCAGTTGCACTGCAAATATACCACTAACATTATATAGTTGCTTACCTTCCATCAACTGGGCTGCTGTATGCTGTTGTTTACCTTCTGTCAGCTGTATTGAGTAATTTTTAACAGCAGAAAATATATATAATGTACAGTATCTCACAAAAGTGAGTATACCCCTCACATTTTTGTAAATATTTTATTATATATTTTCATGGGACAACACTGAAGACATGACACTTTGATACAATGCTTTGATACAATGTAAAGTAGTCAGTGTACAGCTTGTATAACAATGTAAATTTGCTGTCCCCTCAAAATAACTCAACATACAGCCATTAATGTCTAAACCGCTGGCAACAAAAGTGAGTACACCCCTAAGTGAAAATGTCCAAATTGTGCCCAAAGTGTCAATATTTTTTGTGGCTACCATTATTTTCCAGCACTGCCTTAACTCTCTTGGGCATGGAGTTCATTAGAGCTTGACAGGTTGCCACTGGAATCCTCTTCCACTCCTCC
The DNA here is from genome assembly GCA_020510985.1 of Pholidichthys leucotaenia. Classification (NCBI taxonomy): domain Eukaryota; kingdom Metazoa; phylum Chordata; class Actinopteri; order Cichliformes; family Pholidichthyidae; genus Pholidichthys; species Pholidichthys leucotaenia. The sequence continues at coordinate 144,353,599 of CM035837.1, forward strand.
ATGACGACAACACGGAGCTAGTGGCTGTTAGAGACCTTGCGATCCTCCACCTTCCATTTGAGGATGCCCCACAGATGCTCAATAAGGTTTAGATCTGGAGACATCCTTGGCCAGTCCATCACCTTTACCCCCAGTTTCTTTAGCAAGGCAGTGGTCGTCTTGGAGGTGTGTTTGGGGTCGTTATCATGTTGGAATACTGCCCTGTGGCCCAGTTTCTGAAGGGAGGGGATCATGCTCTGCTTCAGTATGTCACAGTACATGTTGGCATTCATGGTTCCCTCAATGAACTGTAGCTCTCCAGTACCAGCAGCAGTCATGCAGCCCCAAACCATGACACTCCCACCACCATGCTTGACTGTAGGCGAGACACACGTCTTTGTGCTCCTCACCTGGTTGCCGCCACACACGCTTGACACCATCTGAACCAAATAAGTTTATGTTGGTCTCATCAGACCACAGGACATGGTTCCAGTAATCCATGTCCTTAGTCTGCTTGTCTTCAGCAAACTGTTTGCAGGCTTTCTTGTGCATCAAACATGCAGGTTAGGGATACGGGGCGCTTGCGCACGCAGCGACCGGCAGCTGGTGGCTTGTCACCAGACTGCAAAACAAATCCACCTACGGGTACAAAATAAGAAATAAAAAAAAAAATTAAAAAAAAATCTTTAAAATGTGGCGGGTTGAGACAACCCCCACAACAGACTGGGACAGACAGCTCACTACTTCTGTTTTTTTCCGCTGCTCTGCTGTGATGTAATGTGCCATTCATGCATTGTTTCACTGCTGTGATGTTAATGTCCCATTCATGCATTGTGTTCATGCATCCAGTCCTTACTGTGCCTCTCATATGCAAATGACCATACCAACTGCTGTGAATGCTCTTTGATGTATTGTCTGTTGTTGGGTATATATGCTGCGCCATTCTGTAAATCTCTCTCTCTTCAACTGCTGCTGCTGACACACACTGTGTCCCTTTGCTGGAGAGCCTCCGGGCTTGCCCATTGGGCGAGCCTTGTGAAGGCGGTATGATTTAATAAACCTGCTTAAAACTCTTCACCAACGCTGCTTTATTTCATGCCGCCGCACTGGTGACCCGACGCTGAAAAAAACACGCTGCCGGCGAACGCAGCACCTGGCGGTGATGCTCCGACGACAAACGAACGCCGCAGCCTGACTGATCTGCCCTCCCTTCTGCTTCAGGGAGACTTCGACGCAGAGTTTCCAGGTGAAACTCTCCGGAGACCACCCACGACCGGGAAAGCCGCAGCAAACTTCATGGTGAGATCTGCACGCCTAGATCGGCACATCCACGCTGGACCGGCCACGCTTGCAGCTCCCCCACACGAGAGCGCATGCACCTCATCCTTTCTCCGTGACGGCGACCTCCACAGCCGACGGAGCACACGTGGACCTGAACGCACCATGACCGAGCGAGTGACAAGAGCGTCTACTTCCCTTCACCGCTCCAACACGTACAACAGGGATGACTAAGCTCCCTGACCCTGGCTCTTCCTCTCCAGCAGGCCCACCCACGCACGGAGCCCCGGCACACGCACCGGGGAGTTACGAGGACGGCGCACCACGCACGGGACACATACGGCTCCACTGACCGCCTTCCTTCTTCGCCGCTGCACACTGGCCCTTCAGGCTTGCTCGTACACCTGAGGCACGCACGCAGCTTGCACACTGGATTTTATGGTCTTAGCCATGGCGCACAACGGGAATTCAGCAGTCTGCGGTCCCCGAAGGCTTTAAGGTTGTGCCCGCACCTAAAGTCAACACGCCAAGTCCCCTTGCTTTTGTTTTTTTCCTACAGCTGCCACGCAGCCTCGTCGCTCCTGTTTTTTTCTTCACGGCCGCTATTAATCCTTGCAGGACTTAATTGCGAGAGGAGCCAGTGACTAATTTTTCTTCTTGTGATCTCCGCACGTTCAACGGGACAGCCCCTCGACATCGCAGATCAACAAGCAATTTTTGCGCAGCCCGGACGATTTCACCGTCCCCGGCCGGCACTTACTACCCCCCTCCTCCCTCCCCCTCCTCCTGCAGAGAACTTTTCCCTGCTCGCTGCCCAAGCTGCACCATCGAGGCCTCGGCCCCCTGCCGAGCCCTCTGGGGGGGAGCGGTGTGGCGGGTTGAGACAACCCCCACAACAGACTGGGACAGACAGCTCACTACTTCTGTTTTTTTCCGCTGCTCTGCTGTGATGCAATGTGCCATTCATGCATTGTTTCACTGCTGTGATGTTAATGTCCCATTCATGCATTGTGTTCATGCATCCTGTCCTTACTGTGCCTCTCATATGCAAATGACCATACCAACTGCTGTGAATGCTCTTTGATGTATTGTCTGTTGTTGGGTACATATGCTGCGCCATTCTGTAAATCTCTCCCTCTCTCATTGCTCTGATTCCTTCAACTGCTGCTGACACAGAAAGCCTGAGGAACCCGCTCCAATCTGCTCACACTTGGGCTGGAGCGGAGTTTCTGTGACGGCGGTGTGATTTAATAAACCTGCTTAAAACCTTCACCACGCTGCTTTATTTCATGCCGCCGCAAAAAGGGGCTTCCTTCTGGGACGACAGCCATGCAGACCAATTTGATGCAGTGTGTGGTGTATGGTCTGAGCACTGACAGGCTGACCCCCCCCTCCCCCCCCCCCCCACACACACCCCTTCAACCTCTGCAGCAATGCTGGCAGTACTCATATGTCTATTTTCAAAAGACAATCTCTGGATGTGACGCTGAGCATGTGCACTCAACTTCTTTGGTCGACCATGGCGAGGCCTGTTCTGACTGGAACCTGTCCTGTTAAACTGCTGTATGGCCTTGGCCACCGTGATGCAGCTCAGTTTCAGGGTGTTGGCAATCTTCTTATAGCCTAGGCCATCTCTATGTAGAGCAACAATTCTTTTTTCAGATCCTCAGAGAGTTCTTTGTCATGAAGTGCCATGTTGAACTTCCAGTGACCAGTATGAGAGAGTGTGAGAGTGATAACACCAAATTTAACACACCTGCTCCCCATTCACACCTGACACCTTGTAACACTAACGAGTCACATGACACCGGGGAGGGAAAATGGATTATTGGGCACAATTTGGACATTTTCACTTAGGGGTGTACTCACTTTTGTTGCCAGTGGTTTAGACATTAATGGCTGTGTGTTGAGTTATTTTGAGGGGACAGCAAATTTACACTGTTATACAAGCTGTACACTGACTACTTTACATTGTATCAAAGTGTCATATCTTCAGTGTTGTCCCATGAAAAGATATAATAAAATATTTACAAAAATGTGAGGGGTATACTCACTTTTGTGAGATACTGTATATAAGTAGACACACACTGAAAACACAACACATTTTTGGATCAGCCAATCACGGTGCAGCGCCGTCAGCTGTTTCCATCAGCTGTATCATATGCTGAAACTATAGCACTCAGAGAGCGCATACCTCTGCCAAGGCTCCTTCCGTCCCTCATGGATCACCTCCAAAATGTAATAGGTTTGTTTTGGAAACAATATATTTTGCCCCGACCAACAGTGATCTGTGTGGAGTTTGCATGTTCTCCCCGTGTCTGCGTGGGTTTTCTCCGGGATTTCTCCGGTCTCCTCCCACATCCCAAAAACGTGCAAGTTAGGTTAATTGACATCAAACTGGGGATTCTAAATTGTCCTTAGGTATGAATGTGAGAGTGAATGGTTGTCTGTCTTTCTGTGTTGGCCCTGCGATGGACTGCCGATCTGTCCAGGGTGTACCCTGCCACCCGCCCAAAGATGCTGGGATAGGCTCCAGCCCCCCGGTGACCCAAAAAGGATTAAGCGGAAGAAGATGAATGAATGAATGAATATTTTGATCATATTGTTTCATCCCATTCTCATAATCATGTTTTATTTAACACTATTGACTTTGTTCTTAATACCCCACAGACTGACTGTTTGGAGGCCCCCTCTGAATTATGTGGTGAATTCATGCACTTTTTTTATTGATAAGCTGGCCACCACCAGGGCTCTCATCTCAGCTGCTGCCTCTGATCCCTCTGTCTTTGTCCCTTGTTCTGCTGTTTTTAATGAGTTTGAACCTGTAACTCTGTCGTTTTTTTGGAGGATAGAGTTGGCCTTTAGTTGGCCACATTAAGCCCTCAGAGTCTCCCTGTGATGCTATCCCTCTTAGATTTTTTAAAGAGGTGCTTCCCAGTATAAGCCAGTCAGTTCTCACCATTTTGATTAGCAGCTTGTCATCTGGTGTGGTTCCTGCAAATTTTAAACATGCAGTAGTGCAGCCCTTGATTAAGAAACTCGGTTTCAATCATAGTGTTGGCAATTTTCTGGCCTATTTCCAAGCTCCCATTTGTCTCAAAAATTTTAGAGAAAAATTGTCTCTATGCAGCTGAAATGTTTCCTGGATGAACACGGTATTTTGGAGGTTTTTCAATCTGGTTTCAAAGCTCTTCATAGCACAGAGACAGCCTTGTTAAGGGTTTTTAATGACATCTTTCTGGCATGTGATTCAGGTGAATATGCTATTCTTATGTTGCTTGATTTAACTGCTGCCTTTGACACAGTGGACCATCACATTTTAATTTCCGTTTGCAGCACCTAGTGGACATTTGTGGCACTGCTCTTGACGAGTTTAAGTCCTCTCTGGCAGACAGGTTTTAAAGTTAGCATCTCTGGGTTTGAATCCTCTTCTGCTCCTCTGCCATACGGGGTCCCACAGGGGTCAATTTTAGGGTGTTGTGTGGGGATTTGACTTTAGGGTCTTGCCGTAGCCTGGCTGGGGGGTTGGGGGTGATGACATCAGGTGGGCTACGGCTAGGGAATATATTGAGCTGTTTTCTATAACAAAGTGAGTTCAGTGCTCAGTTGAATGCGGCTCCGGTCTCATGTTATTCTGACATAACATTTTGGCGACGAGAATAAGCCATGGGAGCGTGCATTAGACTGCCACCTCCGTTTTTGCAGTCTCCAGGCATGCCAGCTATACCATGGGGCCGCTGGCGGGAGACATTCAAAGTGTATATGGCCGCGGCCAGTCTGAGTGGCACTGATGAAGAGAGACAGAGGAGCCTACTCGTTCACTGCCTCGGTGAGGAGGGCCAGTGGATATTTTTTGTGCTGGGTGGCAACGGCTCACTGAAGGAAGGTTTGGATTTAATGGACTATTTCTTCAGGGTCCATTCCAACATCATGGTGGGACTGAGCAGACTGCTCAAAGCTAGCATCATCGAGAGAGTGGCCGCTTCACCCTGGATATTGAACATCATGGTGGCTAGGAAGAAGACGGGTGGCATCTGGCCCTGTATTGACCTTAGGGTGGTGAATAAGGCGATTGTGCCAGACAAATACCTGCTCCCTACGATGGAAGAACTCACTGCAACATTCAGTGGCCCAAGGGTGTTCACAAAGCTGGATCTCCACCAGGGTTACCTGCAGGTGCCTCTTCACCCAACCAGCAGGAACCTGACAGTGTTCATGACCCACATGGGCATTTTCAGGTACACCCGCATGCCTTTTTGTCTGAGCTCAGTGCCTAGGTGCTTTCAGAAGATCATGTCCACAATTCTGGCCAGCCTCAAGGGTGTAGTGGTGTACCTGGATGACATTATGGTCCACAGTGCATCGCGGGAGGAGCACGATGATCGTTTGGGACGAGTGATGGAGGTGCTACAGGAGCACAGAGTCACATTGAACGGGGAAAAGTGCATTTTCGTGGTGGACTCCATCGAGTTTGTGGGATTCCGGCTGGCAGCCGAGGGTCTGAGGCCCCTGCACTCGAACGTGGAGGTGGTCCTGCGTCTCCCGGATCCCACGACACCTGCACAAATTTCCTCGTTTTTGGGCATGGTGAACTTTTACGGACATTTTATTCCCCATTATTTCTGAATAATGGGCAGTGGACCCCGGCCTGCTCAGTGGCAGTCACTAGGCTGAAGTCCCAACTCACCTCCTCTCCAGTGTTGGCTCACTTTGATCCAAAATGGCCGAATTTTGTGACCTGTGATGCATCTGGTTCGGCAGTGGGGGCGGTTATGTCTCAGGAGCAAGACAATACCTAGCACCCAGTGGCATTTGCATCGAGATCTCTTTCAGTGGCTGAACAGAAATATGCTGTGATTGAGAGGGAGGCACTCGCTTATGTCTGGGAGTGTGAACGGTGGCACATCTATCTCTACGGGCACCACTTCACACTGTGGACGGACCAACGGGCGCTGACAGCACTACTGGAGATGACGGGCTCGAGACACAGGCCCCTATGGATCTACAGGTAGACAGAGCAGCTGAGGGCCTACAGCTTTACTACCCAGTTCACCCTTGGAAAAGAGAACGTAGTGGCAGACCTCCTGTCCTGTGCCACAACCAACACTGCGCAACCAGACGACGACAATAACGATCCCACAGAGGCGGATCTGGTCAACGTGCTGCACGGACCTCTCCAGGACATGGTATCCCTCCAGGAGCTCCGGACAGAATCGGAACAGGACCCCACGTTGTCACAACTGTGCTTGGTCATCAGGGAGGGTTCACCAGCGAAAGTACAGGGTGAGCTGGCACCTTTTCACCGATTTAGGGATGAACTGAGTTGTTGGAATGGTGTGTGTGTGGCGAGGGGACACTGCACACTGATCTTGGTGTCTCTGAGATCAAGAGTTCTGGCGATGCTCCACGAGGGTCACCTGGGTGTGGTCAGGGTGAAGCAGCGTTGCAGGGATTCAGTTTGGTGGCCTGGTTTTGATAAGGACATTGAAACTATGGTAAAGAACTGTGTCCCATGCTTGGAGAGCGGAAAGACCGGCACTCCCCGCCCCCGCAACCATTACCATACCCAGAGGGCCCTTGGAAGCACATCCAGTTAGACATCTGCGGTGAACTGCATATAGCACCCCCGAACAGCTGGTTTCTGCTTGTGGTCTATGATCTGTTCTCTAAATGGCCAAATTCAGTCACAGCGGATGTGGTTATGGGTTTCCTCTCGTCACTGTTCGCCAGATGGGGGGTCCCGGATGCCATCACTACAGACAAGTCTACAGTCTACAGTCCACAGTTCCCCTCTGGGGCATTTGAGGAGTTTTTGGGGGTTAGGGGCGTGGAGCACATCAAAACCGCATTCTATCACCCCCAAGCCAATGGGGGCATAGAGCGTTTCAACAAGACTCTGAAAAACGAGCTGAGAGCTTACTTGGCGGACAGCTTCATGTTTCCGGACGCCCTCCATAGCACACTCCTCCACTACAGGGCAACGGTCCATGCTACGACAAGGTGCTCCCTGGCAAAACTAATGCTGGGGCATGAACTCCACCTGCCTTTGGACTGACTGAGTCCACCCACGACCCCTTCTCCAGGGAGCACAGATCCTCCACGGGACCTGGTCATTGCCCAACAGCGAAAGATGAAACGATGGTTAGACAGGAAGTACAAGGTGAAGGCTCACGGACTGGAGGTGTCGGATCGGGTTTGGATTAAACATCCCAACCACATGCATAAGCTGCAGCCTTTCTAGACGGGGCCCCTACAGATCGTGAGGCAGCGGGGCCGGGACACGTTTGAGCTCTCGGATGGGTGACGGTGGCACTCCAGCCGACTCAGGAAGTCCTTGCCTGCTCAGAGTCCAGAAACTACGGTAGAATGGACTGGTGTGGGTTGGGACTCATTGGATGCGGGGGTTAGGGACTCACAAGTGCAGCCAACGGTGCCTGGAGCTGGTTCCCTTTCTAGGGGACGCTCGTCTAGAGCACGTCAGAGGCCCAGGTACCTGGAGGACTATGTTCTGAAGGCAGTGTTAGCTAATGCATGTTAGGAATGGGCGGCAGAATAATCCGGCCCAACACGGGGGGTGTTCTTGTAGTCTACCCAGATGCCCATTTAGTTGACTGAGTTTTGCTGTTCAGTTGAAAAAACCAAAAAAACCAAAACGTTTGTTACTTATGTTCTGGGGGTTCTCCATGTTTTGTGAGGGAGGGGGAGATGTGTGGGGATTTGACTTTTGGAGCTTACCGTAGCCTGGCCGGGGGGTTGAGGGTGATGACATCAGGTGGGCTATGGCTATGGAATATTTTGAGCTGTTTTCTATAATAAAGTGAGTTCAGTACTCAGATGAATGCAGCTCTGGTCTCATGTTATTCTGACATAACATAGGGCCCATGCTTTTTTCTTTGTACATTCTTCTGCTGGGTTCCATTTTTAAAAAGCATGGTATCTCCTTCCACCTGTACGCCAATGATTGCCAGATATACTATGCCCCTTTAAAACAAAAAGATGCTTCATCAGTAAACTTATTTCTGTTATGCATTGAAGACATCAAGTCTTGGATGGCACTTAGCTTTCTAAATTTTAATGATAAGAAGACAGAAGTGATGGTGTTTGGACCTAGTGGCCCCTGTGAGTCCCTTCCTGTAAACTTGGGCCCCTTCGCACCTTATGTGAAACCCACAGTCAAGAATCTTGGTTTTATCATGGACAGTGATTTTAAATTAGACACTCAGATTTGTTCTGTTGGGAAATCCAGCTTTTTTCATCTAAAGTGTTTAGCAAAAGTAAAACCCATTCTCTCTAGATTGCACCTAGAAAGAGTAATCCATGCTTTTATTTAATCTCGGCTGGATTACTGTAATGCACTTCATGCCGGTGTCAGCCAGTCATCTCTTTCACGTCTGCAGCTAGTTCATAACGCTGCTGCTCGTCTTTTAATAGGTACACGTAAAAGGGATCACATCACACTCATTTTAGCTTCGCTCCACTGGCTGCCCATGCAGTTTAGAGTTCATTTAAAAATTATTTTATTTGTTTTTAAATCCTTGCATAGTCTTGCTCCGCCTTATCTCTCTGAGCTTCTGCATCCCTATATTCCCACCTGGTCCCTCAGGTCAGCTGAACAGCTGCTCCCGAGGGTGCCAAAGGTGAAGTGGAAGCTCAGAGAGGACAGAGCCTTTTCGATCACTTTGCTGGTCATTGTTCCTCTCCCTGTATTTATTCCAGTGTTGCCACTCTAAAATAACAAACAAATTTATCAAAATAACTTAGGGGTGTAAAATAACATTACATGCTTATAAAGTTGATAATATCAAAGTCTCTTATGGTTTGTCAGAACAACATGTGGAGTTAAGAGCAAGACACAAGAGAGAGCTCACTGACCTTTTTAAACATAATTTTTGGTAATAATCTGTTGGCAAAGAAATAAAGATGTTAGTTTTTTTTAATTACCTTGTTGATAAAAAATTACATACTGTGACTGAACAACTCCATATTTGGGGATACACACCCTCATAACCTCAGCAAAGGCAAGAGTGATGCTCAGAGCTGTAGTAACTTCAGAAGCATAAAGTTGATCAGTCACACTATGACGATATAGGAAAGAGTTGTTGAAACCAGGTTAAGAGAGGAGGTGACAATCAGAGAGCAGCAGTTTGGTTTCATGCCAAGAAAGAGTACGGTACTACAGATGCAATGTTTGCTCTAAGAGTGTTGATAGAGAAGCATAGAGAAGGTCAGAAGGAGTTGCACTGTCTTTGTGGATGTAGAGAAAGCATACGATAGGGTGCCAAGAGAGGAAGTGTGGTACTGTATGAGAAAGTCAGGAGTGGTAGAGAAGTATGTGAGAGTGGTGCAGGACATGAGGTCACCGAGACAGAAATGAGGTGTGCTGTAGGAGTGACAGATGGATTCAAGGTGGGGGTGGTTACATCAGGGATCAGCTCTGAGCCCCTTCGTGTTTGCCATGGTGATGGCCAGGCTGACAGACAAGGAGTCTCCATGGACCATGATGTTTGCAGATGCCATTATGATCTGCAGTGAGAGTAGGGAGCAGGTGGAAGAGAATTTGGAGAAAAGAGGAATGAAAGTCAGTAGAAAGTCAATAGAAGCAAGACAGAATACATGAGTGTGAATGAGAGGGAGGCAGATGTAATGGTGAAGATGCAAGGAGTAGAGGTAGTGAAGGTAGATGAGTTTAAATACCTGGGGTCAACCATCCAAAGCAATGGAGAATGCACAAGAGAGGTGAACAGGGGAGTGCAGGCAGGGTGGAGTGGGTGGAGACAAGTGTCAGGGGTGATTTGTGACCGAAAGATAGCAGCTAGAGTGAAAGGGAAGATTTACAAGATGGCAGTGAGACCCGCTATGATGTACACTACCGTTCAAAAGTTTGGGGTCACCCAGACAATTATTTTGTGTTTTCCATGAAAAGTCACACTTGCTTACCACCATGAGTTGTAAAATGAATAGAAAATATAGTCAAGACATTGACAAGGTTAGAAATAATGATTTGTATTTGAAATAATAATTTTTTCCTTCAAACTTTGCTTTCATCAAAGAATCCTCCATTTGCAGCAATTACAGCATTGCAGACCTAACATGATTGCACAAGGGTTTTCTAATCATCCATTAGCCTTCTGACACAATGAGCAAACACATTGTACCATTAGAACACTGGAGTGATAGTTGCTGGAAATGGGCCTCTATACACCTATGTAGATATTGCACCAAAAACCAGACATTTGCAGCTAGAATAGTCATTTACCACATTAGCAATGTATAGAGTGTATTTCTGATTAGTTTAAAGTTATCTTCATTGAAAAAAAGTGCTTTTCTTTCAAAAATAAGGAAATTTCTAAGTGACCCCAAACTTCTGCATGATAGTGTATGATTTGGAGATGGTGGTGCTGACAAAAAGTCAGGAGGCAGAACTTGAGGTAGCAGAGTTGAAGATGCTAAGATTCTCATTGGGACTGACTAGGAGGGACAGGATTAGAAATGACTATATCAATGTCATGATCAAGGGCATGGTAAGGGACCGTGCCCAACTTTATGCTCATTTTGGTCTTTGCTTTTTCATAGTATTATTATTATTTATGATGATGATTATTATTAAGTGCCCCTGTGTTCTCTGATTATTTCTTGCAATGTCATCCTCTGTTGTTGGTGTTTTATGGTTGTCTTTTTACATTTGGTTATATTGTTTGATCCCTGTTTATTTTTACTGTTTAGTATTATTGTCCTTGTTGTCTTTAGTCATGTTTTGTCATCCCCTGTCTAAATTTGTGGTTGTGTGTGCCTGTGTACCTATTCCTCATGTTTCCGTGTCCATAGTCACACTCCCTCATGTGTGTGCTGTTCAGCCCCTGATTGCTACTGATTGTCCTCAGCTGTCATGTGTCTGGTTAATTGTTCCCTCCCCTATATATGTGAGTCTTGGATTGTGCTCTGTGTTGCGTCATTTGTTGTCTCTACCCCGCTATGACCCACGTCCATGTTTCTGTGAATTTATGTGAGTTTTGCCCTGTTTAGGTTTCAGCCCATGCGCTGCTTTGTTTTGCTTCTGAGTTTTGTATTTGTTTGTTAAATCATTATTGCACCTGAGCCTGCCTGCACCCTTGAGTCCTCTCTCTTCACCCTCACTGCCTGGTAGGCAGTTCATGGCAGAATGACACAACCATATCAGGACTCAGCAGGCAGGTGGAGGTTGGTGGTCGGTGGCCCCGACACGGATGAGCTGTGAGCAATCCAGTGGATTAAGGACTTTGTTTCAGACGCCCATACCTCTCACACACCACAGGAGGCCCTGGGGTGTTTGGACGCTGCAGCCAGGATAATAGGAGCATATCCCAGCCTGGGAAATTACCCCGAGCAGATCAAGCTGTTCACCAACGTCCGCAACCTCCGCAGGACATATCGTGAGCTAGTGAGGAAATTAATTGGGGCACCGGAGTTTGTACCGACGACACAGCATCCCCTGACTCCGGCATCCTCTTCTCCTCACCGTTCATTAGCCTCGCAGCCACACCACGGGCGGGAGAGGTGTTCACCTAAGATGCTGGAGACTGTGCCAATGAGACAGCATCCCCTTGCCCTCCAGGCTCGTAACTCTCCCCAGTTTCGCAACCATTTCACGGGCTGGAGGAGAGCTCTCTGCTGACACCACAGTCTGTGCTGATGAGGAAGCATTCCCTGGCTCCGACACCTTGGCTTTCCATTCCTCCTTGCTCCGCTTCTGCCCCACGGAGCTTTGCTATACCGGCCCCATGTCACTCTTCACTGCCAGCGCCAGCTCCATGCCGCTCTGCACCAGCAATGCCGGCTCCATGCCGCTCTGCATCGCCAATGCCGGCTCCACACCGCTCTGCACCACCAAGGCCGGCTCCACATCATCTCTCAGCTGAGAGTTTGCCTATCACCATGTGTACAGCTTCGCCTCTCGCCCTGCCTGCAGTTTCACCTGTTGCCATGTCTGCAGGATCATCTGACACCTAGTATGCCATTTCGCCTGCCACCACGCCTGCAGCTTCATGTGACGTCATGCCTGCGACTCCGCTCCCTGCTATGTCCCCAGTCTTGTCTCATGCCATGTCTGCGGTTTCGCCTGATGTCACGTCTGCAGCTTCGTGGGTCGCTACGCCTGCAACATCACCTGTCAGCACACCTGTAGCTTCACCTGTCATGTCTGCAGCTTTGCCTGTCACTACATCTGTAGTTTCGCCTGTCACCCCACCTGAGGCTTCGCCTGCCATCATGTCTGCTGCGTGGGCTGCAGCAATAGAGTTATCGGAGTCACAGTTGGCAGTGGAGCGAGAGTTAAGGCAAGTCCTCTTTTTTTGTATTTACCATGTCAATATTAGAGCGATCTTGCCTTACTCTTGGCTGGGAGACTCGGTTGCAGCTGCCATCTGCTCCTGAGCTCTCCCTGCCGGGCTCCACTGCCACCAGTTATAGTGACCCGGTGTTTGTCTTTTCTTCCCTGTCCGAGGTGGCTGTGTCGAGGATGGGGTTGCAGGAGGATCATGTTCCGGCCATTGTTCCCGAGGTCAGAAAACCTCGAGCCATTGCTCCAGAAGTTGGCGTGCCTCCACCTGCCGTTTTGGAGGCCAGCACGCCACCACCAGATGTTCCTGTGAATAAAGTTACCATGTTATCACCCCCAGAGGGTAAAATGTCCATGTTATCACCTCCAGAGGGTAAAATGTCTATGTCATCATCTCCTGAGTTTGTGTTCGTTCTGTGTTGTCAGCTCCTTTGTTTAAATATTTAATGTCAGCTTCTCCTGAGTTTATAGTACCTATACAGTTATCTCTGGACCCACTCTGTGCTCTGGTCTGGGGTCCAGGGACTCTGGAAGACCACCTGAATTGCCTTGCTTTCTGGTCCAGTGGTCTAGGAACTCTGAGAGACCACCCAACTCGCTCTGTGCTCTGGTCTGGGGTCCCATGGACTTGGATAGACCCCCTGACCTGTTTTGCTCTCTGATCTGATTGCCCTGGGACTCTGGAGGACCACCTGACCAGTTTTGTGTTGGACTTTGGGGTTTTGGATTTGGGTTACTATAAAGATATTTGGTTTTGGTCTCTGTGGGGGGTAAGTTTTTGTTTTGTCTGACTCTGTTAGATTCCTTTATTTTGTTTCTTTCCGCCGTGCCCCCCCCGTTTTGGTATTAGCATGGTTTCAGTTTTTTTAGGGGTGTCTGGAATCACACCTTAAAGGGGGGGATTATGTCACGATCGGGGCATGGCTAGGGACGGTGCCCATGCTTTATGTTAATTTTGGTCTTTGCTTTTTCACAGTATTATTATTTATGATTATAATGATGATTATTATTAAGTGCCCCTGTGTTCTCTGAATGTTTGCCATGTCATCCTCTGTTGTCCGCGTTTTATGGTCGTCTTTTTGCATTTGGTTATATTGTTTGATCCCTGTTTATTTTTACTGTTTAGTATTATTGTCCTTGTTGTCTTTAGTCATGTTTTGTCATCCCCTGTCTAAGTTCGTGGTTGTGTGTGTGTGTGCCTGTTTACCTATTGTCTCCAGTTCCTCATGTTTCTGTGTCCATTGTCACTCTCCCTCATGTGTGTGCTGTTCAGCCCCTGATTGCTCCTGATTGTCCTCAGCTGTCATGTGTCTGGTTAATTGTTCCCTCCCCTATATATGTGAGTCTGTGTTGCGTCATTTGTTGTCTCTAGCCTGCTATGACCCATGTCCATGTTCTGGCGAATTTGTGAGTTTTGCCCTGTTTAGGTTTCAGTCCATGTGCTGCTTTGTTTTGCTTCTGAGTTTTGTATTTGTTTATTAAATCATTATTGCACCTGAGCCTGCCTGCACCCTTGAGTCCTCTCTCTTTGCCCTCAGCCTACATGACAATCAGAGGGACAGCTCAGGTTGTGTGGTTTAGAGACAAAGTAAGAGAGGAAAATACACAGGCTGTTATAAAGTGTTACCGAAAAACACATGATGCCATGACTATACATAAATAAATACAGTGATTGCATAAAAAGGTTGTGCAACAAAATATTAAGTTAAGGGTCTCACCATTTTTTTCCAGGCCAGTTTCATTAGTTTATTTATAAATGATTCTGTTGAACCAAAATTCAAAAGCTGTGTCTGATTTTCATTAGTTAACTTTCAGAAATTTTTTATTTATTATTACTTTTGTCTGTTATTTCAGGGAGCATTGTGGGAATTTGTCCATGTCTGTGACTTGTTGGTTCACTGCAAATATTTTCACCCCAATTAAGGTATTGTCATCGTCTCATTGACTACATAAAACAGTCTTTGTCACTACCAACAACATAAATTAACAGCATGGGTGCTAAATTCCCCTTGAATAAAAATGCTCAGTTAAACACAATAAAGTTATGAATATTTAAGAGACTAGAACCAGAAAAAAAAAATATGACAAAACATCTTAGAATAAAGTTACCTTTACTTAACTGCTTTGATATCAAAAGACGTGAAATTACATGCTGCAATCCTAAAAACTAATCATGTGGTTGTTATGAATTAAAGACGGTCAAAAGACAACAGATCAAGTGTGTGCGCGTGTGCACGCGCCAGGCGGTGCCACTGTAATTATGTCGCTAAAAGCTCCTCCTCCGCCCATTCTCTTTAATCCTTATATCCGCTAATGCGGCAGCAGACATTTACCCACAAGGACCAGCTGCCACAACCAACACAGCTGAGTTCCGTGTTTGAGCAGGGCTGTCATTAGGATAGAGTTCACTGTCTTTCAGCGATCTAAGGAATCGGAGACACAAGGTAAGAAGTTCAGCAGGAGTCAAACCTGTCTGACCATCTGTACAGCAGTCAGGGAACAGAAGGAGGTTTGTGTCAGTCAGTCCACCTGCCAGTCAGTCAGATGTCCTGTCTTCATGTTATGATCCTGTTGGATGGAGGCATCTTTCAAATGGCTGAGGGATTTTTTTTTTACAAAGTGCTTTTATCTGTAGGCTCTTACCTGCTTCACCAGCACGTACACAGTGGTGTTCAGTTTATTTTCTTCCCAGTTATTTGTCTCTCTGGTTCAAATAGTCTGCAACACTGTGTTGGGAGTTCACCAGCTGTCCAGATGTTGTCCAGACCTTTGACCCATCTCCATGGTTTCAGCTGTGAGCACATGCCTTGGTGATAAGTTAAACTACTTCCACACAAGTATGCTTTTGCACTGATAATTTCTGGATTTCTTTTGATTAATAAAAAAAACCCCAGTTATCAGAGAAGGCCAACCTTGTTTGAAAATCAGACTCTGAGCGCTGAGAGAGGAGTGTTTCAGTTGATACAGCTGTGAGCAATCCCATGAAGAATGGAGGAAAACCAGTTCTAGTGAAACAGAAGATGAAATACCTAATACTCGTTGTTATTGCCAGCAGATTGAGGTTAGCTCTTCATCCAGGGTTTATGAGCAGTGTAATCATCCAGATTTCTTTTTTTTTTAGCTGATCAACATGGCCTCATCTGATGATAATGAAAAATCCCTGACTCCTGTGGACTTTATTGAGCTCCAGCAATACATGGAATGTAAGTTCTCACATTATATAATTCACTATATCACCAATCTATATGGAAGCAGAGGTTGGCCATGCTTGCAACAATTTTTTTTTTCCATTGTGTTTTCTCAGGATCACATCCAATTATCTCATGAGAATTCATTGATTTATGTTGTGAGAAAATTAGGCATTATCCATTGATAACCATAGACTGCATATGGATATAGATGGCATGCCACCACTTGCATCAGTTGTCATAAAGTGAAGCTCTACTTAGGGTGTTTTTACACCTACAGACTTTAGTTCATTTCAGTTGAACTCAAGTTCGTTTTCTCTGTTAGTGTGGTTCGTTTTGTTTGGTGAGAACACAGTAATTGCACTCAGGTGTGCACCAAACCAACTGTACTGAGACTACCTGAAAGGTGGTCTCAGTTCGAATCAAATGGCATTTCTGGTGCAGTCCTGCAGGCGAGAAAGGGACCGTACTAAAACAGGACCAGTGGCAAATGGCTAAACATTGTATGCCACTGTACATACCTGATGGATCTTCAAAAATATCTGTGACTGAGCATGTCATGGTTCTAGAGGATTAATGAACATTAACATGCTATTTTTCATTCGTAGCCATGCTTCATTTTCAAACTGTACAATTTGCTGAAAGTGGTATATGCACGTAATGTAATAAATGATAACCAGGGTGATGAAAACCCCCAGTAGATTATTCTATGATTTGTATTATTTTCTCACCAGAAATGCATAAATGCACAGAAGTCATCCTACCTCCTGTATTTACCTTTCCCGTTCGCCCAGCAAAACAAAAACGCAGTTTGGTCCGCTTGAATTTTTGCCTGTGTGAAAGGGAACCGAACCAAGGAAAAAACGATACAAAGTAACAAACTTACCAACTGATTGGGACCAAAGTAAACAAATTTAGGTGTGAAAGCACCCTTACACTGAGAGCGCTGCCAGAGTATGCAGTATATAGCCTCCCATTACTGTCTATGCAGCAGCTCTGAAGGTACATTCAGATCAAATGCAAAGGGAAATTTTTTTTGTGTGGCACAATTATTCAGAACTTTATTAAGAACCCGACAAGAAAAAATAGGTCCATAGAGCAAGGAAAAAAAAATCTAAAATACAAATTTATAAATACAATAAAAGAATGCTAAACATTCACAAACAAAAATTATTCATCTATTGTAAAGACAAATTCACCAGTGCTTCCACATTCTGGATTCATATTTAATAGAACTTCACTGAAAACTGGTGAAATTAGCAGAGTTTGATACCCTGCACATACTGTAAATCTATATACTGTATAAGATTCTGTAACACGGCAGAACGTGTTGGTACATGAAGATTAACAAATATTTGGCTTGCACTGCCACTTCTTGGAACTTTCAGCAGTAGTCTCATACTATCATTGTACACAACAGTAAATCTCTGCAAACTGTTTTTTTTTTTTGTAGAAACGCCACAAGTGGACAGTATATAGTGGAGTACGAAATGCTTTAAAAAGTGATGTCTTAACTGACACAGTACACATATTAAATTCACAAGCCAACATATTAGCTTGTGCATATAATTTACAACACTCCCTATAAATATCCCTATCATCAGAGAGATCAATTGTTATAAAATATCCTAGGTATTTTATTTCATTGCACGCTTTGAGCATTGCACCAGCCAGGAAGAATTCAGGAAATACCAGCATTCTATCTTCCTTACTTCTAATTATCATGACATTACTTTTGACTGCATTGTATTTAATGTCAAAGTTAAGACCATACTGTGAACATACATCAATAACTGTTGATGTTATTGATGGTGTTATTGATGGTGTTATGGTGTTATTCATGGTGTTATGAATAAAGAGCTGAAAGCCTGCAAGAATCCTGAGGACCTTGAGTGCAATGAGAACGATGATTCATGATTTGCTGACCAAAAGAAGCAGCAGCAGCAAAAAGACACTTTTGGCAAAAGACACACCCCGCCTGCTGCTATTTGTAGGCACGGGGTGGTGGCGGAAACGGAAGTGAAAAAAGTTAGGTTAGTGTTTTACATCCGCACACAAAACAGCATGAGCTAATTACAAGGAAAAGCACAGCTTGGTGGTCTTGGTGGTCTTTAGTTGGGGAGAAGACCACTAAATCGTCTGCATAAGGTGGTTGATGACTGAACTACCTGTTATGCCTGAAAATAAAGACTCACAATGACGAGGCCAGGTGCATGACTGAACTTGTATTTATTGAATTCCATACTCCACACTACAACCGCCAGGCAGGGGTGTTGACAAAGCCCCCCCCCCCCCCCCCCCCCCCGCCTGCTGCTATTTGTAGGCACGGGGTGGTGGCAGAAACGGAAGTGAGCGCCACCACACCGTACCTCACAAATCAGAGCATCTTTAAATAACATTGAACTCTACAACATTTCCCCTCCTCCTGTAGAAAAGTCCAAAACACACAATCGAGACCCTCTGAAATTTAGAACCCGAATCATGCACTAAGCTAAACTGACACAACTAAAGGGCCTATTCTATTCATGCAATAAACTAAAACTAGGGTGGACAGGTGGACTACCGTCCGACCCCCACATGGCAAGGTGGATTATTCTGCCACCATCAAAATAAATAATCACAGTCCATTATTAACATAAAATCACTGCCATGTCTCCTAAACTACACAAAATGCATAAAATAATCCCTAGAACTACATACAATATACACACAATAAAACATTCCTCAACTGCTTTGTTTTTTTGCATGCACACATATGAACACAGCTCCAGAACAACTGCAAATCCCTTAATGGAAAAAAAAACACTACTATAGCGCATCACTCAGACACATGTACATAAACTTAAAGTCCACACGGCTAAACATAGGAGGAACTGGCCTGTGGGCCCCCCGGACCGTCTCTCCATAAGTCCACCCCTGGAGGCGGCCTGCCTCCTGGACTGCAGCTGATCACATAGACACGGATGCGTCTCCTCTTCCGCGCCGTCGGGCGTCCCTCTTGTCCGGGCCCACCACCTCGAGGCTCCTCCCAGGCACGCCGCAGCTCATTGGCATGCCTCCACGAACCATCTGACAGTTGGAAACAGGCAGCGCCTCATTTAGCTATGATGCACAGCCGCCCCTGGTAGTCCTCAGCCTGCCATCTAGTCCGTACTCGCCGTGGTTGCCTCTCCCCACGAGCCAGAACCAGGTCCGTGACCCTCAGAGGGGTTTTGCTCGGTTTGCAGTGTTTCTGCTTGGCATGTGGTCCCTCCGTGCCTAACGGTCTGGCCCCGACCTCTTTTAAATTTGCTGCAGCTGTCGCCATTGTATCCCCATGTTCACCGGCACACTTTAGCTGAGCTCCGGGAACAACTGGAGCTAGCTTCTCGGTGTTGCTTGTTGTTGCAGGTGCCTCGCCGTCACACTCAGTACCCTCATCCAGGGCGACCTGAGCTCCGGAACTGAGACCCTCCTGCAATGACTCTGAGCGAGGCTGGTTCTGCTCACCCTCTGGGGTGCTCAGTAACTCCTCGTTCCACACCACATCGTCCTCCACTCTCGGAACTGGCCAGTTCCACAGTCCACAGCCCGACCACTCCTCCCCAGCGCCACTCTTGATGACGAAACCCAGACCATAAAAGAGGTTACAGCCCATAATGTTGTCACCATGGGCCGTCACAATGAACTTGAAGTTAGCCATCTCCACCGACTTGTACCAGGCTGTCAGCACCAGCGTTCCCACCGTGCACAGCCGTCCACCTCCATAGCCATAAAGTGGTGCTGGGTCTCCTTCAGTCCTAGAGTGGGGGAAGAATTTTCTCACCGTGGCCCAATTCAGCAGAGAACCCTCCGCCCCCGTGCTGATCAGTAGTGGCACCTCCACACCATCCAGCTCCACCGTGCAGACCGCGTACCTGTTGGTGCTCGGAGACACTGTGTGGACAACTGTCGGGGCGGGGGTTGATTTCCTCTGTGGGCTCCCATGCTCGGACACACAGCACACCCTGGCATAGTGGTTCAAGTGTCCACACTTGCCACAGCGTTTCCCTCTCGCCGGGCAGTCCCTGGCCTTGAAGTAGTGATTCATGGACCCACGACCCAAACACATGGGTTTCCCTGGGGCAGACCTAAATTTTGCAGCGTTGGCCTCCACAGTGTCGTCTTCCATGCCTCCATCGCTGTCTGGGTCCGTTACTTGTGTGGCGGCGGGAAACTACAGCTGTCATCGTGACAGACGCTCACTCAGCTCCAGTGCCAGCCTATTCGCTGTCTCCAGCTGAAGGGCTAACTCAATGGCCCTGGGTAGCGTCAAGTCACCTGGTATTTTGAGCAGCTTTGTTCTTATTGCAGCGTTGTTGGTATGCTCTGCCAGCTGGTTGCGAACCATCTCCTCCTCCAGCGGCCCGAATCGACACTCACTAGCCAGTAGTTTCAAGTCGGCGACGAATCGCTGAATAGTCTCGCCCACCTGTTGGCGGCGCTGCCGAAACTTGGTCCTCTGGACGATGACGCTGTCCGGGGTGCGAAAATGGCGTGCCATCAGCTCGACCACGTCCTCGAAATCATCCAAATCGCCAAGTGTGCTCAATATCCACTGGCCTTCAATTCCCAAATTGTGCACCAACAGCGCGTGTGCCCTCAGCTTGTCCATCCTGCCCAGATTTAGCACCCCCATGTATGTTTTAAAGGCAGCGTACCATCTCGGCCAGGGGACAGGTGGCTCGCCCGGGAGCTCCAGAAAAGGCCGAATTGGAGACCCACATGTTATCATTCTTTTTATCTTCGTTGCCAAATGTTATGTCTGAAGATAGACTCACAATGACGAAGCCAGGTGCATGACTGAACTTGTATTTATTGAACTCCACACTTCACACTACAACCGCCAGGCAGGGGTGTTGGCAAAGAGGCCCGCCCCTCCTGCCTGCTGCTATTTATAGGCACGGGGTGGTGGCGGAAACGGAAGTGAGCGCCACCACACTGTACCTCACAAATAAGAGCATCTTTAAATAACATTGAACTCTATTATACTACCAACAACATACCCTGTATCACATCCCTTTAACTGCAAAGATAGGTCATCCATATAAACGTTGAATAAGAAAGGAGATAAAATACCACCCTAACACCATTACTGACAGGAAATGAGGCAGATAGAGTTTCCCCATTTAACTCTCATTGTCTGGTGTGCATACCGAAAAACTAGAATTCTCAAAAGGAATCCAGGCACACCTCTTTGAGACAATTTGATAAATAATTTTTCATGAGTTAAATGATCAAATGCCTTTGAGGCATCAATAAAGCAAACAAACTTTGTGGAATTCTGCTTATACTATTTATCTAAAATTTCTTTTAAAGCAAAAATACACATATCTGCCATGATCACGTTTAAAACCAAACTGATTATTAGTAGTAAAAAACTTTTCAAGCTTGTTCAAAAGAATTCTCTCTAGCACTTTAAATAAAATACTAGCTTAAGCTATGGGCCTGTAATTCTCTGAGCTGTTCAGTTTACCAGCTTTATCTTTAAGAACAGGCACTGTCATGATTGGCAATAATGAACAGCTCACGTGCAGGGAACGACACCAGAGAAAACACACGGTAACACAGAGAAGCTAAGTAATCAGACTTTATTGATTCATAAAGAAGCTTCGTTAATGAAAGACGTCCCTCGCCAGAGGAAGACCCAGCCTGTAAAGGGAGACGAGAGCAAGTTAGACAAGGAGGGAGGTCGATAAGGGAGAAATAGGACCGCACTTATGTGGGAGAAGCAGAGAGCCCGGCAAAGGAACCTAGCACAAACGGCGAACCACGAGAGGATGCTGGTTGACAGGAGTAGAGCTGGGTGAGATGTCTGACTGGGTGGAATAGGCAGCTGAAGTGATGATGATGATGATGGGGCAGGTGAGCGCACAACGAACCCCAGAGACGCACCACGAAGATGGTAGCAACTTGAAAGAGGAAAAGAGAAGTGGAATTAATTTTGTTCCTCTGAGAAGGAATATAAACTTGCTTGTTTAGAGGTAGTATACCCAACGAGCCAGTACTGAAGCATTCTCATGATGGTCCTTTTATGCGCTGGCAAGGAAGAGGTAGCAGGTGAGTCTAATCACGCAGGTGTGGTGATTGCCTGCGGAGCCGGGGAAAGTCTAGCAGGAAGGGACGGGGAGAGCACACTCACCTAATCATGAGAGGCACGAATAGAACAGAAGAAATATTATCTGGTAAAATTCCTTGCACTAAAATTGATTACATATAAAGTCAATATGAACACGTGAAATGAGTTGCAGATGGGCAGGGTTGCTTTCATAACCAGTGTTGGGCAAGTTACTAAAAATAGTAACTAGTTGCAGTTACTAGTTACTGGTTTTCAAAAGTAACTGAGTTACTTACCAGTTACTGCATGATTAAAGTAACTAGTTACTTGGAAAAGTAACTTTCACGTTACTTTTAAATGCATACTTAAATCATCTTGCACACATAGCAAGATCAAGGGCCCCTTGTTCTCATCAGAAAAAAAAAAGAAGAAAATGAAAACTGATGAGAAAAAAGTCTCATCTTACAGAGAAAAAATGTCTCAGATTTACACAAACTATTGTAATCAGTAGAAAATCAGAAATTTACAAGAAATAAAGCTGTAAATTCACAGAGAAAAAGTTTGGACCACCTGGTGGGCCATTTTTGGCCCACGAACCATATGTTTGACACCCCGGACCAGCCCATTAAAAATGCATATTTAGAGGATTTACTTCCATGAAATGGTTGCACATCACAACAGCATGTAAATGAATAAGATAAAATAAAACAGAAAGCACAGATAAATGAAAGTTCACCTTAGATGAAGCTGTTCTTTACTGCAACAAATCGCAGTCACTTTTTCTCTGTGCGGTAAGAAAACTTACACAATTACTTACACAACCTACACACTTACACAACTGCGGACATTAAATGCGAGCTTCTTGCTCTAAAAATGCTCATGTTTAACCACAGAGGTAGGAGCTGTTGGGGGCTACTCACTGCTCAGACAACAGATGATAAGGAAGTTGCCATCGCCATGGCATCTCTTCCCACCGGGTTGCGGTGTGTGCAGGACAGGAAACCAACCCGCGAAGGAGTCTGATGGCTGCGCCAGTTACGTAGGATCAGTTTATATTTATTTGCACTAAAAATATCTATCCATATTAATAAAACGAGTAACGTGATTAATGCATCTGATCAAATTTCAGTAACTGTAATGCATTACTGAATTTTTAAACAGTAATTTCGTTACACAGCACATTACTGCAAAAGTAGTGGCGTAACAGTAACGTGTTACTGTCAACACTGTTCATAACTTCTGCAGCTGCTTTCTACCTGCTGTGGCAATCCCTAAAATGTCATCATGTTTAGACTTACAAAATTATGCAGCAGGACACACAGCTGGGAAAACGTCACTGGCTCCTCCAGAAACTGCACTTGCTAGCCCTCGTTAGCACATTGGTAGCAGGGTATGAACTGCAGACACTGTGTAAGCTACAGAGCTCTGCTCCATCTGTCTGCAGGCGAGTGGCAGTCTCATTTTCAAACCAGTTTACTCTCCAGTGTTGATATTTTTACTCCGGTGGCAGCGGAATCTCAAGGCTGGTTAACTGTGACTTGACTGTGGTTGACTAATGTTCTCACATCCATCTTCAACCTCTCCCTCAACCAGAACATAGTCCCCTCCTGCTTCAAAACCACAACCATCTTCGCTCTCCCCAAAAGGAGCCCGCCGACCTGTCTGAATGATTACAGACTGGTAGCACTCACTCCAATCATCATGAAGTGCTTTGAGAGAGTGGTGCTGCTCCTCATTCAGGACAGCATACTGGATACCCTGGACCCCCTGCAGTACGCCTACCGGCCCAACAGGTCCACCTCACATGCCATTGCTGCAGCACTCCATTACTCTCTCTCCCACCTGGAAGATAAAGACTCCTACATTAAGATGCTGTTTGTCGAATACAGCTCCGCCTTCAACATGGTCATCCCCCACAAACTCACCGACAAACTGTCTTCACTTGGCCTGCACCCCACCCTCTGCGACTGGTTACTGGACTTTCTAACTGGCAGGCCTCAGACTGTCAGGATGGGTAACAGAATCTCTGCCAGCATCATCACGAACACAGGTGTCCCACAGAGTTGTGTTCTCAGCCACATCCTCTACAGCCTCTTCACCCATGACTGTGTTGCCTCCCACAAGGACAATATCATCTTAAAATTTGCGGATGACACAGCAGTGATAGGACGCATCACTGGTGACAACAAAACATCCTACAGGAAGGAGGTGGCCAGCCTGGTGTCATGGTGTGAGGACAAAACCTCACCGTCAACACGAACAAGACAAAGGAGATGATAGTAGACATGAGGAAGAGGAAGAAGAGTCCCCATCGGCCACTGTTCATCCAGGAGCTTGAGGTGGAGAGGGTGAGCAGCTTTAAATACCTGGGCATCCACATCAACGAGAACCTTACGTGGATGCACAACACCACAGAGCTGGTTAAGAGAGTAAATAACAAACTCCCAAAACTCCACAACACAGCTCTACAAATAGGAACTCACACCAGTTGCTAAATTTGCACATTGCTTATTTGTACAGTGTACATAGTGAAACAAGATTGCCTGGATATGACAACTTGGAAGACCATGGGTACATCTTCTTTTGGAGTGGGAAATCAACTCAAGAAAGGAGAGAAGCAGGAGTAGGCTTTGCAGTTAGAAAGGAGATGGAAGCAATGCTTGATGAGGAACCGGTGCCAATCAACGACAGGATAATGACTATGAGACTCCCACTACAGCGGAAGATGTATGCCACACTCATCAGTGTATATGCCCCAACAATGACCAACACAGAGGAGGCGAAGGAAGAGTTCTACAATGATTTACATGAGACTATCAGGCGTGTACCGACTGATGACAGGCTGATACTTGTTGGAGAGTTTAATGCCAGAGTTGGTTCAGACACTGAGAAATGGAAAGGAGTGCTGGGCAGTCATGGAGTAGGCAAGTGCATTGCTAATGGAGAACTTCTACTTGCACTATGCTCAGAGTACATCCTTGTGATAACCAACACTCTATTTAAGCACAAAGACACACACAAGAAGACATGGATGCACCCAAGATCCAACCACTGGCACTTGTTAGACTACATCATAGTAAGGCAGAGAGACATAAGGGGCGTATTGGACACCAGAGCAATGAGAGGCGCGGACTGTGGTACTGATCATGTTATGTTGAGATCTAGATTAAGGATTTACAGACGAAAACAGCACTGCAGGACAGGTGCAAAGCCACCACGGAAGCTAAACACTAGTGCACTGAAAGGCCAAAAGAAGCAGGAAGAACTTATACAGGAAATGGATGAAAACTTGAAAGACTGGGACAACAACAACTCAGAGAATGACATAGAAGAAAAATGGGCAACACTGAAGGATATGGTGTATCAGACTGCGAGTGATGTATTAGGCCACCCTGAGAGGAAACATCAAGATTGGTTTGATGAGCATGATGAACATCTGAAGAAACTACTAGAAGCGAGGAATACAGCTAGGCAGGAAGACCTACAGTGTAACACAAGGTCGAAGAAGAAGAAATACTCAAAGGCTCAGAGTGAGCTACAGAAGTACACCAGAGAGATGATGTCCAACTGGTGGGATGAAAAAGTAGGGGAACTTCAAACTGCAGCAGACAGGAAGGACTTGAAAACATTCTTCACAGGTTTGAGAGAAATCTACGGCCCTAAACCAAGAGGATTGATCCAACTAAAGGCTATGGATGGTGAAACGGTTTTGCAGGAGAAAGACAAGATCCTGGACAGATTTGCAGACCACTTTGACCAACTACTAAACAACCCTGGAGATCTCACTGAAGAGGCTAAAGAAGCTCTAGTGCAGCGACCAGCTGTATCAAGTCCGGATGAACCGCCAAATCTTGATGAACTAATTGCAGCTATCAGGACAACACAGGATGGTAAAGCTCCAGGAAGGGAGGGAATTCCAGCAGAAGTGTGGAAATTTGGTGGTGTTCAGCTGACCAACTGCATGCACAAGCTCATCCAAGAGATATGGGATGCCCAGAAAGTACCTCAAGACTGGAAGGATGCAAGTATTGTGCCTTTGTTCAAGAAAGGTGACAGGAAAGATTGTGGAAATTACCGAGGTATATCACTGCTAGCCACTGTTGATAAGATTCTTTCACGTGTACTACTGAACAGACTCAATGAACACATCTCGCAGAATGTACTACCACAAACCCAGTGCGGCTTTAGAAGTGGAAGAAGCACAATGGACATGATTTTGTGCTTGAAACAGGTTCAAGAAAAGTGTTTTGAACAGAACATGCTGCTTTATGTAGTCTTCATAGACTTAAAGCCTTCGATACTGTTTCGCAACAAGGACTTTGGCAGGTACTCAAGAAATATGGCTGTACAGAGAAGGTTGTCAGCCTGATTGAGGCACTCCATACATCGTTATCGTTATCGGCCTCCGTCGGTCTATGATGACCATGGAAGAGAATCCTAGATGTCTACTCTGCTGGAACAGCACCGCCTGTGGCTGAACAGGCCGATGCACAAATGGCAGTCCCTGTCACACAGGTCACACTTGTAGATGGTCTCCGTGCTGCTGGGTCTGTGGTGGTTCTTCCTGCGGGTCCTTTTTTCATCTGCTGCAGCAGTCAGTTTCTCTTCACCTGCCTTGAGCTGTCTGGTCAGGGTGCCTCTCCATTTGGAGCGGTCCATTGCGAGGTCCTCCCAGCGCTCTGTGTTGATCTCCAGGGCCTTCATATCTCTCTTGCAGACGTCTCTGAAGCGCAGCTGTGGGCGGCCAGCGTCTCTCCTGCCAGTCGCCAGTTCTCCGTAGAGGACGTCTTTGGGAATTCTGCCATCCTCCATACGGTGAACATGGCCTAGCCAGCGGAGCCTGCGCTGCCTGAGTAGAGTGAACACGGAGAGAAGGCCGGCGCGGGACAAGACTTCTGTGTTGGACACTTTGTCCTGCCAGGATATGTCCAGGATGCGGCGAATGCAGCGCAAGTGGAAGGAATTCAGTCTCTTTTCCTGCCAGGCGTATGTTGTCCATGTCTCACTCCCATAGAGCAGTGTGCTAATGACGCAGGCATTGTACACTGCCATCTTCGTCTTGACAGAGAGTTTGGGATTCTCCCACACTAGTGTGGTGAGGCGAGCAGTGTGGAGGTTGATTTTCCAATCCTCTTGTCGATCTCTTTATCAAGGGAGAGGTTGCTGCTGATCATGGACCCCAGGTATGTGAACTGATTCACGACCTCCAGCTCGTAGTTGTCGATGGTGATGGTTGGTGGTGCTTCTGTGCCTTGCGCCAAGACGTTAATCTTCTTCAGGCTGATGGTAAGCCCGAAGTCCATGCATGCCTGGGAGAAGCGGTCCATCAGGGTCTGAAGCTCCTGCTGTGTGTGGGTTGTGACTGCAGCGTCGTCTGCGAACAGCATATCTCTGATTAGAGCCTCACGTACTTTGGTTCTGACTTTCAGGCGGGCAAGGTTGAAAAGCCTGCCATCAGATCTTGTATGCAGATAGATTCCCTCTGTTGCTGTGCTGAAGGCATGCCTCAGGAGCACAGCAAAAAAAATCCCAAAGAGGGTTGGCGCAAGTACACAGCCCTTTTTCACTCCACTGTGTATAATGAATGGCTCTGAGACATTGCCATCGTACTGCACCATCCCCTGCATGTTGGTGTGAAACGATTCGATGAGGCTTTGCAACTTTGGTGGGCATCCTATCTTTGGCAGGATCTTGAAAAGGCCCTCTCTGCTGACCAGATCAAATGCTTTGGTGAGGTCGATGAAGGCGACGTACAGGGGCATGTTCTGTTCTCTGCACTTCTCCTGGAGTTGGCGGATGGAGAATATCATGTCCACTGTCGATCGCCCAGCGCGGAAGCCACACTGAGACTTGGGATAGACATGTTCGGCAAGCTTCTGTAGACGAACGAGGACAACTCGTGCGTAGACTTTGCCAACAATGCTGAGGAGGATGATGCCCCTGTAGTTGTTGCAGTCGCTTCTCTCCCCTTTGTTTTTGTAGAGGGTGATGATCTTGGCGTCCCTCATGTCCTGTGGTATGGCACCTTCCTTCCAGCACTGGCAGAGGACGTCATGCAATGGCAGCAGTAGGGCGGTCTTGCAGTGCTTGATCAGGTCGGGGGGTATGCCGTTGTTGCCGGGTGCCTTGCCAGCGGCCAAGCTATCAATGGCCTTGCTGAGTTCGTCGATGGTTGGCTCGGCGTCAAGTTCATCCATGGATGGCAGGCAATCGATGGCATCAAGGGCTGACGGTGTCACGGTGTTTTGTCTGGAGTAGAGGTCGGAGTAGTGCTCCACCCATCTCTCCATCTGCTTGTTCTTTTCTGTGATCATCTCCCCAGTAGAGGATTTGAGGGGGGCCGTCTTGCTCTGAGCCGGACCAAGTGCTTTCTTGATGCCGTCGTACATACCACGGATGTTCCCTGTTATGGCAGCGGTTTGAATGTCTTGGCTGAGCTGAGTCCAGTACTCGTTGGTATAGCACCGAGCAGTCTGCTGAACTTTGCTTCTCGCAGCCCTGAGAATCTGGAGATTCTTCTCGTTTGGGTACTTCTTGTACTCAGCAAGTGCTGAGCGCTTGGCTTCAATGACGGGGGTCATCACGGTCGACTTGGCATCAAACCAGTCCTGTGACTTCGAGGTCTTCCTCCCAAAGCTAGCCAAGGCTGTGCGGTGGATGGTGTTTTGCAGCTCCTCCCACTTCTGCTTTGCAGACTCTCCTTCTTATGGTTCACCAAGTTCCTTCACAAAGGTGGAAGCAAACTGCTCAATAAGTTCTGGTTGGGCCATCTTGCTGGTGTCAATCCGTGCCTTTCCAGGCTGTCTAGCATGGTGGAATTTCTTCAGCTGCAGCTTGACCTTGCAACACACCAATGAATGGTCTGTGTCACAATCTGCACTCTGGAACGAGCGGGGGATTAGCACATTCTTCAGTGAGGTGCGCCTGGTCAGGATCAAGTCCAGCTGGTGCCAGTGTTTTGAGCGTGGATGTTGCCAGGAAACCTTGTGTTGGGGCTTGGTCTTGAAGAACGAATTTGTGATGCACAGATCGTGATATGTGCAGAACTCGAGCAGCCGCTGTCCGTTGTTGTTCATTCTGCCCACGCCAAATGGTCCAAGACAGGAGGGCCAGGAGTTGTGGTCAGCACCCACTCTGGCATTGAAGTCTCCAAGGAGAATGAGTTGTTCACAGTTGGGGATGAGCCTGACAGTTGTTGCGAGATTCTCGTAGAACTCGTCTTTTGCCTCTGGTGTGGCTGTCAGTGTTGGAGCATACACACTGACGAGGGTGACTGGGCCTTGAGTGGTGTTAAGGCGGAGGGTGAGGAGTTGTGCAGAGCCATTGCTGCCCGGTTCCACCATCTTCAGCAAGGTGTTCTTCACTGCGAAGCCCACTCTGTGTTCCCTGTGTTCGTCACTGCCCTTTCCCTGCCAGTAGAACGTGTAGTCCTTCTCTCTCAGTGTGCCTGCGCCAGCCAACCGTGTTTCCTGGAGAGTGGCGATATCCACTTCCAGTCTCTTCAGCTCATTATTGATGACGGCAGTCTTCCTGATGTCGCTGATGTCCTTGAGGTTAGCAGCGAGTCCTGTGATCATAGTGCAGATGTTCCAAGTTCCCAGTTTTAGAGTTGGTCTCTTTTGTTTTGTTGTCTTGCCTGGTGCGAAGGTTCTCAGCCTGCCGTTCGGACTTCACCTCATCCCCATGCACCCAATGAGGAAAGCAGGCTGTGGTGGGACAACACCTTATTGGCTGGGGGCTGCCCAGCTTGAGGCGGGCAGTAGCTGTCCAGTGAGATCAGATGATCCCTCCCACCGTCGGGAACAATCCCTGGCGCCACGCTCTACGCCAATTGAGCGGTGGCTTATAACCGGTAACTGTCATTCCTCGTGTTTTATCTACACCGAAGGCGAAGCTGGAGTGTCCTCTCCAGTGACAGTGTTCTACCTTCCAGCATTGGGCGTTGGTAGGATTCAAGCCTGGGCAGGAAGATATGGAAGACAAGATGTTGCTCATACAGCATGTCCCTCCTCTCCACGTCACTGATGAATCCAAAGGAACAGCAGGGCTGCTACAGTTTGGCACCAGCGCCATTGCAGGAGTTGCCAGAACGATGTTGAGCACAACAGAGGACTGCCTTAGGGACTCCGACTCCGCATTTTTCCTCAGGGTTGACTCCCGAAGCCTTTCCCGTGACCGGGTATGCCGCAAGGCAGCCGAGGTTTGAAATCAGGGTTTACCTTCCCCTAGATGGGCTACCTTCACAGGTTAACAGGCCACCATCTACCCAAAGCATCTGGTTTTAAGGCACCAGAAATCCGCCCTCACCCCTTCTCCTATTAGTAAAAGCAGTTCCGCCGGGCTTAGAAACTAAACCACACGGGCAGGCTAGGAGTTGGACTTAGTTGTCAGAGGCTTTTTGAGACGCACGCCATAAGGAGCATTTTATAAGCACTGGGAGCTTAACCCCAGTGCCGCTCCTGGCTATGACAACCTTGGAACCCACTCCATACAGGTATGCAAGCAAACGTGGAAATGAGTGGTTCAGTATCTAAAGACTTTTCAGTAAGCAGCAGGGTGAAACAAGGGTATGTGCTGGCGCCTACACTCTTCTTGCTATCTGTCAGCCATGCTTGAGGTGGCCTTCAAAGACACTTCAGAAGGAGTATACATTCAAACAAGGAAAGACGCAGACTTGTTCAATGTGGCACAGTTTAAAGCCAAGAGTAAGACATCGATATAGGTAGTAAGAGAAATGCTCTTTGCTGACGACAGTGCTCTAGTTGCACACAGCGTGGAAGATATGCAATCTTTAGTGGAGAAATTTGCAAGGGCAGCTAGCCAATTCAGCCTCAAAATCAACAACAAGAAGACAGAGTGCCTTTATCAACCACCAAAGTTCCAGTTATCAACATCACTACCAGAAGAAATCAGCATTGGTACAGAGCCACTAGTCAAGTGCAAGACTTTCAAGTATCACGGGAGTACTGTTTCAGAGAATGCTAGGCTGGAGGATGAACTCTCTCTCAGAATGGGAAGAGTGAGCACTGTGTTTGGAAATTTGAGGGAGAGGCTGTGGAACAATCGACATGTGTCTATCCGTGTGAAATGCAAAGTGTACAGAGCAACAGTACTGGCTATTCTATTGTACGGTACTGAAACTTGGACTGTCTACAGAGTGCAGGTAAAGAAACTCCACGCGTACATGATGAGACACCTTCGAGCCATAATGAACATCTCATGGAAAGACAAGATAACCAACATAGAAGTGTTGAAACGAGCTGGTCTACCATCAATGGAGGACATACTAATACAGATGAACCTGAGATAGCTCTGACATATTGAGAGGATGGACCACCAGCGTCTCCCTCGGCAGTTACTCTACTCACAGTTATGCGAGGGCAAACGCAATCAGGGTAGACCAAGGCTTAGATTTAAAAACACTGTTAAAAGAAACTTGAAGAAGTTGGATATAGATAGGAGTTCCTGGCAGCGGAAGGCTAAGGACAGAACTGCGTGGAGGAATCTGATCAGACCTAAATGAAACAGTCATTGTCGCCCATGTCAGACTGCTATGATAGCAGCAGTGGTGGCAGTGGCAGTGCCACGGCAGTGGCAGTGTGGGGCAGCAGTTGCTCAGGAGGTAGAGCAGGTCGTCCAATAACCACATGGTTGGCAGTTCGAATCCCACTCTCCCCGGATATCCTGCTGTTGTGTCCCTGGGCAAGACACTTCACCCCCAATTGCTCCCAGTGGGTCCGGAAGCGCCATGTTAGGTAGTATGCCGCCATCAGTACGTGAATGTGTGTGTGAATGGGT
The DNA here is from genome assembly GCA_020510985.1 of Pholidichthys leucotaenia. Classification (NCBI taxonomy): domain Eukaryota; kingdom Metazoa; phylum Chordata; class Actinopteri; order Cichliformes; family Pholidichthyidae; genus Pholidichthys; species Pholidichthys leucotaenia. Next base: position 144,385,232 of record CM035837.1, read on the forward strand.
GGATAGCAGGATCTGTAAAGCACTTTGGTCATCAAGAGATGAGAATAAAAGCGCTATATAAGTGAATGCCATTTACCATTTAGTCTCACCCTGTCTGATGTCCATATCAACTCTGCTGCTAATTATCATGTACAGTCTACTGGTATTTATTATTACAGAGAAATTCGCACACTGGGTGCTACTTTGTAATTTGTATACTGTTCATTTGCACATTGTACATAGGCTTATGCCATCTCAGGCTCACATCATCTCTGATATCAATATACCACTGTCCACTATAGTTACCCATGGAATTTTAAATTTAATTCTCCTTGTTTCCTCTAGTTATTCTGTGGTTTGGTTCTGTGTTATTACCTCATTAGTATTGTTGTGTACCTATTACCTTGGGATTTGTTTGGAGAGCAGAGTAAGAATTTCATTGCTCAGGAAATGTTGCATTTCTTAACTGTGTACATGATAATAAAGCCTTTGAATCTTGAATCTTAAATCTGTTGCAACCTACTCACTTGGTCAAAAATTAGTGTGTTTACATTGACTTTATACGTATGTAATCACACTATGCAAAAAATCCGCTTTGCGTTTAGTCTGAATGCACTTGCAAATAGCATCAAATAACTAATTAACACCAAACTGATTTGAAAAATAGGCCTTCATATCTCGTTATCACAAGAAAGTGAGTTGCTATCCCTTGATAACATTAATTAAGGTTGTGATCTCGAGAAAATAGAATGGCAAAAGAGGACCACTGGTTGGGTTCTGTAGACTGGAGCTACAATGACGTGCAAAAATGTGGCCACACCATGACAGATAATATACAGTGGAAATAAAAAGTCTACACCACCCCTGTTCAAATGCCAGGTTTTTGTGATGTAAAAAAATGAGACCAAGATAAATCATTTCAAAACTTTTTCCACCATTAATATGACCTATAACCTGTACAACTCAGTTGAAAAAGAAACTGAAATCTTTTAAGAGGAAAAATAAAAAATAAAAAAAACTTACAATAACCTGGTTGCACAAATATGCACACCCTTATCCTCTTGCACTCTGGGATACCGCGGGCGGTCATGTCTCTGCGTCCTAGTGCGTCCTCGTGCGTCCTAGTGCGCACTGTGCGTCTCAGTGCGCACTGAAAAAAAAAAGCTGCATTTCCATTCTTCCACTACAGACAGCCGCAAACAGAAAGCCAAAGGAGTGTTTTGATTGGTTTAGATTTGATTGACCTCTCATTCGACTAATAAGAGCCTTGAATTGGGTTTCTGAAACCTTGAAGAACCAATGACAGCAAGCAAGAAGCAAAGAAGGACCCGCCTACCAACGATTGCGAATACAACGAGCCAATTGAAGCAGAGAAGTTCGACGATTGAAAGCGTGTGTCCCGTGCGTAAAATCTGTTTTGTGTAAGCCGCTGTGTGTAACGGTAGCGTTCGCCAGTCTTTTTTTATTACTAATGTTCTTATTTGTTTTGAAAAATCGTTCGCCAAAACCGCAATCATGGAAGCGCAAAACTGCAATAATGGAATCATGGTTTGACCGGGTCGCGTGACCAGAACCACGAGTCGTAACAAGCGGACCAGCGTCATGTTCGTCTGACAATGAGGAACAGATATTCGCCAGCGACACTGCTGTTGTGGACAGGTAAGTGTTATAAGCTAAATTATTCTTTATCACTGAAAATAGTAATAAAAATGACTTTTGACCGATTGGTAATTACAACTGTGCGTCACCGCCACATGATGGACCGTTGACGGACCGTTTTTTTTGTGTGCCCCGGTCCTCTGTAGCGGGGGGGGGGGGGGTTTGTTATCCTCTACATTGCAGATATTTTAGTATAATTTTTATTGCACTGTAGGTTATTTTTTCTTGTAAAAAAAGGCCACACATTTTTTACGTGGCATGCTTCTTTGTGTGTGGGGGGCTTGTTTGTTCATTCATTCATTCATGAAGGAATAAACACCCCCCCCCCCCACACACACACAGCCCTGAGTGTCACCTTTCATTAGAGCCCAAGATGAAGCTTCTTTGTTGAATCATTCAAAAGTTACAGACATTTTTCCAAACTGTGCCATTTGGCACAATTTGGCACAGTTCAAAAACGACTGGGAACAACCTGAGAAAAAAGCTGTGTAATATATTCATTTTTTGTGGTATTGTTACAAAATTATGACCTCAGCTGGATAACACTTGGTTCTACATTTTTGTTGCATTTTCCAGCCAGTATCTGACAGCTGTGTGTTATTTGCAAGCATTTGTATCTAAAAAAACACCCAGGCAAACTTTATTTTCTTCAAGTTCAGTGTGTTTAGATGACTGTTACTCAGTGGCAGGAGCACTTAGAGAGATTGACTGTTTTGCCAAAAAATTCAAAGTGTTTTCTTTTAAATGAGACCAACCCCATGAAGATGCTGCAAAGGGTTGAAGAACAGCTTTTGATTTACTTTGGGTACATTATTTTTAGGCATTTTTAGGGAAATTGACCAGAGTGCAAGGGGTTAAACTAATACTTTGTTGCAGCACCTTTGGCTTTTATTACAGCACTCAGTCTTTTTGGGTAGGAGTCTATCAGCGTGGCACATCTTGATGTGGCAATATTTGCCCCCTCTTCTTTGCAAAAACGCTCCAGATCTGTCAAATTGTGAGGGCATCTCCTGTGCACAGCCCTCTTCAGATCACCCCACAGATGTTTGATGGGATTCAGGTCTGGCCTCTGGCTGGGCCATTCCAAAACCTTAATCTTCTTCTGGTGAAGCCATTCTTTTGTTGATTTGGATGTGTGCTTTGGGTCATTGTTGTGCTGAAAGATGAAGTTCCTTTTCATTTTCAGCTTTCTAGCAGAAGCCTGAAGGTTTTGTGCTAACACTGACTGGTATTTGGAACTGTTCATAATTCCCTCCACCTTGACTAAGGCTCCAGTTCCAGCTGAAGAAAAATGACCCCAAAGCATGGTGCTGCCACCACCATGCTTCACTGTAGGTTTGGTGCTCTTTTGGTGATGAGCAATGTAACGTTTATGCCAAATATACCTTTTGGAATTATGGCCAAAAAGTTCAACCTTGGTTTCATCAAACCATAACACACTTTCCCACATGCGTTTAGGAGATTTCAAATGTGTTTTTGCGAAATGTAGCCAGGCTTGGATGTTTTTCTTCATAAGATAAGGCTTCCGTCTTGCCACCCTACCCCATAGCCCAGACATATGAAGAAGACGGGAGATTGTTGTTACATGGACTAAACAGCCAGTACTTGCCAGAAATTCCTGCAGCTCCTTCAGTGTTGCTGTCGGCCTCTTGAGAACCTCCCTGACCAGTTTTCTTCTCATCTTTTCATCAATTTTGGAGGGACGTCCAGTTCTTGGTAATGTCACTGTTGTGCCATATTTTCTCCACTTGATGATGACTGTCTTCACTGTGTTCCGTGGTATATTTAATGCCTTGGAAATTATGTTGTACCCTTCTCCTGACTGATACCTATGAACAATGAGATCCCTCTGATGCTTTGGAAGCTCTCTGCGGACCATAGCTTGTGCTGTAAGATGTGACTACAAAAATGTCAGGAAAAGCCTACTAGAACAGCTGAACTTTATTTGGGGTTAATCAGAGGCCCTTTAAATCGTGGCAGATGTGTGCTGACTCCCATTTAACACGAGTTTGAATGTGATTGGTTAATTCTGAACACAGCCACATCCCCAGTTATAACAGGGTGTGCATATTTATGCAATCAGGTTATTGTAAGTTTTTTATTTTCCCCCTTAAAAGACTTCAGTTTGTTTTTCAATTGAGTTGTACAGGTCACATTAATGGTGGAAAAAGTTTTGAAATGATTTGTCTTGGTTTCATTTTTTTACATCACAAAAACCTGGCATTTGAACAGGGGTGTGTAGACTTTTTAGTATATCTACTGTATTTTGGTGATGCAAAAAATATTTTAATAAATAAGTGTGTAGGGTGCCAAGACTTTTGACATAACACATTTATTTATCCATTTATGAATGAAATAATTGTTGCTATACATGAATGTTTGATGGTAATATTGTATCCCCCCGCCACCCAAATCCTACGGGGACTGTGTTTACATCTTTTCAATTAAAAAATATGCTGTTTGAAAATATAAAGGGTTCACAAACTTCCAAGTACCATGCAGCATATTGATAAACTAATGCAATTTGCCCCAAAAAAGTTGAATGAATACATAATTTTCACACCAAACTCAAATTATGCAGAACAGTACGCAGTCATGAATCAAGTCAGATTTTCACAGAGAAAAAAAGGCAATTCCACAGCATGGACTCCAATCTTGCAATAAGTAACTGAAGATTTCAGTATTTTGTATTTATAAGCTACTGTATATTTTTGTACTTTTTGTTTTATGCATTTTATATCAGAATTGTTCTGTTTGACTGAAATTTCAGATCATCCAACTATCTCATACACAATATGACACATTGCTACATGGTAAACAACTCCATTATATTTAATGATGGTAATGCCAGCTAAAGCACTCACTCCAGTTTAATGCAACATCATTAGCCTCTAATCATAAGTATTTTTTACTTTTTAAAAATTGTTTTAAAGTCAAGTTGTGAAAAATGGCATTGATTATAGTTTTAGAAAAATAAATAATTGGTTGCCGACTCATGAATGAACTAAAATACAGGTAATAAGAGAAGGGTGAGGAATTCAGAACTTCAGATTAAGTACTGAGGTCTGCAGCACATTGCATTTTGCTCCAGTGCAATAAAAAGGAGCTGAGCTTGATTAAGTAAAAGAACAACCAAGTTCTTTTCTGATAACCTACATGCTCATATTAAAGGGCTAACCTGAAAAATCAGATTGAAGAACGCATCAGAACAAAAACACATCCTAGTGCTCTCTGTAGAATCATTCAGTAGCATCCACACAACAACACACATATAATCTCCTAAATGTGAGTGCATGTTTTTGCTTTAGAGTTCCAGGAATATTACAGAATTATAGAGAAGTGTTAATGTGGGGCTTAAAATATCCCACAGTCCACTCAAAGGGTTTAAAGAAATTAAATGGGCGTGTAGGCTTTTATTGTCAGAGGAAGAGTATTTGGTCACTGGATAATGGACGGAATGGACAATTACAGGCTCTGCTGTGTATTAACGCTGCCTGCTAGACCCTGCAGCAGGTCTAATGTGACCTAATGTTAGCTGACTGTTTTAGCATCTCCATTGTTCTCCCTACAGGCAGCACTCTGAGAGTGAGAGACGTGATCAAGGGCTTTTACCCTGGGGGTCGGTTGGCTCAGCACACTTCTGGAGAGGTAACAGATATTTTCAATGTGTTTCATGAGGTTGTTTCCTCTGAAGAATTCAGGATGTTACCTGATAACTAAAAATAAAAAAAAGACTCCCTTCAAACTCAGGTGCATAATAATATATCTCTGAATATGGAAAACTTTATTATAAAACTATTCTATGTTCTCTATTCTACCTTACTTTTTTAGGAAGTGTCCTAGTGATTTGTATGTTGTGTAGCAACTACTGTCATTCCCTTAAAACTGTATGCTACTGTACAGAGGTCCAGATTAATGTTTCTGCTCACCATCCATGGCTCCTCTGTTGTGTCCGAATAATGAGGAGGTGAGGTGACATTTATAAAGTTTATTAAAACAAGAACTATGTACACATTGGAGTCCCTACTACAAGTACAGGAGCCACAGCGAAGAGGCAGTATATCTCCCACTACTAGCTTATATACCACAGGTGACGCCACCCCCCAAAGGTGGGTATCACCCCTCCCCAGCCTAGGGCACCGCCATAATAATATCTTATATATATAATACGATTCTACATTCTCCTCCCCCCTTTTGAAAAAAATGCAAGCACACAAATTGTCCCAACCATATAATTTGCACCCGACTCACTCTGTAATACAAACAAAGGGGTATAGGCCTACACACTCACACACCACACTGGCCCAGCAGAGCTCTCCGCTATGTAAACAGTCAGTGAAAAGAAAAAGGGCCACACACCAAACTAAATTAATCCTGATAAAACAAACATATACGTATATACAACAAATAATCACAAAAATAAACAAAGGCGGTACCCGACCCCCATAACTTGCAGGATATACTGTACATAATAAACACAGGGATTCCTAATACAACGTACTAATTTCACAATATAGGGCAATGAATCCTCACAGACCTCACACAACCAATCACACTCAGGTGCTACTGCACCCCAGACACACACAACATTCAGTCACTAGGCATGCACATATACACAGTGGTGGCCCTGTGCATATAAACAAACAGTCAAACAGGCAATTACACAAATTCACATTACCATGTTGACAAAGCAGTGTCTCATTTTTTCAAAACCACAGAACATATCTCGAACCCACAACATTAACAGTAGCAGACACTATTTTCTTCTTTTTTTTTAAACTGCACCAAGTTAGACACACAACTTAACCTGGGTCTCCCGAAGGCCCGCCCCCCCTCCCCCGGATTGTCTGTCCTGCGGCCCACTTCCAGAGCGTCTCTGTTTACTCGTGACAGGAGACGGGCTGCACTGACGTTCTTCTCTTCTCAAACGCCACAGCTTGTTGGGATGCCGTCTCGACCCATCAGTCAAACTCAGGTACCCGTTGCCGCTGGACTGGACCACCTGCAGATTATCCTGTCCAGCTTTCAGTTCCCTAGAACTGCGCACCCGACCAAGCCGAGGCTTGACCCTAGGGCGGACGTTATCACCCTCACTCAGGGGAGCGCTCACTGGCTCTCTCCGTTGTCTGTGTCGCGATCTGGCACCCTTATGGCTCCTCAGCGGTTTGCCAAGTTGACTCGAGCCAAGTCCCTTGCTTTTGATGTCGGCACGGCCAGGGTTCATGCCATCTGATGTTACCCCGGTTGCTAGATGTTGATGATGTTGTTGCGTTAGAGCGGCACCAGCCACTGTTGACTCAGCAGCTGTATCCAGTCGGCTACCGGAGCCCTGTAACTCACGCTCTTTGGACCGTTCCGCCATCACGGGGGTCAAACCATGTCGTTCGAGTCCACCGTCCGTGGGACCACAAACACTGGCACGGGACCCTCTCCTTGTCGGCGTACTATGGTGCTGGTGGTGTCCCTTTTCACCTGGAATGGGCCACCCAAAGTCCCACACTTCATTGCCACCTCCCACATAAAATGACCGGTCCCATAGGTCACCACCTGACCACTCCTCCACTTCTCCGCAGGTGATGGAGAAACCGAGCCCGTAAAATAAGTCACAGCCCATCAGGTTATTTCCATCCCTAGACACCATTAACTCAGTGGCGCACATGGAGGCCTCCTTGTACCTCACCGACAGCCACACCGAGCCCACAACATCCAGGGGGTGACTACCATAACCGTAACAAGCTATGCTGGTCTTACTCACTGTGTAGTGGAGAAAACACCGTCTTATAGTTTCCAAGTTAAGAATGGAGACCGCTGACCCCGTGTCCACCAACAGTGGTATCGGTGTCCTGTCCAACAGAATGTTACAAGTAATGCGACCGTCCGTGTTGGGCGATACTGTGTGACCACCGTAGGTGCCTTCTTCTTCATGTTTTCCTTAGCTGGCCTCCGTTCCTCCTTGTTGAAATTGCGGCAAACTCTGGTGAAGTGATGGAGCAGACCGCACCATCCACAACGCTTGCCCCTCTCTGTACACTCCCTGGCTCGATAGCGATGCCTGCTGGATCTGCAGCCGTAGCATCTCGGCATCCCCGGGGCGGACCGTGTTTTGGCGATAGCCGCATACTTGTCGTCGCTTCCATCGTCCAAATCCAAGGCCAGGGTCTTCCCATGTGCATCGTTCTTCGGCAGGGCTTCGTTGTCATTGAGGTGTTTTGTCAGCCATTCTGCTGCCTTGTGTTGCTGCGCTAGCTCTAAGGCCACTAGCAATGTTAGCTCACCAGCGTGAGTTAGCAGGCAAACCCTTGCTGAGGAGTAGGCCACGTGCTCGGCCAACTGGTTGCGGACCATCTCCTCTTCCAGAGCCCCAAACCTGCGCTCACCCGCCAGCTGCCTAAGGTCTGCCAGGAACTGTTGGACCGACTCTCCGGGTCGCTGGCGCCGTTGTCTGAACTGGATGCGCCACATAATGATGTTTTCGGGGGCGCGAAAGTAGCTGGCCATGAGCCTCATGACGTCGTTGAAGCTGTCACCTCCTCCCAATGTGCTCAGTATTTTCTGGCCCACCATACCCAGGTTATGGACCAGAATAGCCCTCGCTCTTAATTTGTCCAGGTCGCCGAGGTCTAACGCCAACAGCGGCTCACCCGGAGCCTCCAAAAATGGATGAAGCATGGTCCCAGTCCTGTCCATCTTCGTATATCCTTGTAGCCAAATGTTGTGTCCGAATAATGAGAAGGTGAGGTGACATTTATAAAGTTTATTATAACAAGAGCTATGTACACATAGGAGTCCCTACTATGAGTACAGGAGCCACAGCGAAGATGCAGTATGTCTCCCGCTAGCTTATATACCACAGGTGACGCCACCCGCCAAAGGCGGGGCATCACCCCTCCCTAGCCTAGGGCACCGCCATAATAATATATTATATATTTATATATACAGTGGGGCAAAAAAGTATTTAGTCAGCCACCAATTGTGCAAGTTCTCCCACGTAAAAGATGAGAGAGGTCTCCAATTTTCATCATAGGTATACCTCAACTAGGAGAGACAAAATGAGGAAAAAAAATCCAGAAAATCACATTGTCTGATTTTTAAAGAATTTATTTGCAAATTATGGTGGAAAATAAGTATTGGGTCAGTAACAAAAGTTCATCTCAATACTTTGTTATATACCCTTTGTTGGCAATGACAGAGGTCAAACGTTTTCTGTAAGTCTTCACAAGGTTTTCACACACTGTTGCTGGTATTTTGGCCCATTCCTCCATGCAGATCTCCTCTAGAGCAGTGATGTTTTGGGGCTGTCGCTGGGCAACACGGACTTTCAACTCCCTCCAAAGATTTTCTATGGGGTTGAGATCTGGAGACTGGCTAGGCCACTCCAGAACCTTGAAATGCTTCTTACAAAGCTACTCCTTTGTTGCCCGGGCGGTGTGTTTGGGATCATTGTCATGCTGAAAGACCCAGCCACGTTTCATCTTCAATGCCCTTGCTGATGGAAGGAGGTTTTCACTCAAAATCTCACGATACATGGCCCCATTCATTCTTTCCTTTACACGGATCAGTCATCCTGGTCCCTTTGCAGAAAAACAGCCCCAAAGCATGATGTTTCCACCCCCATGCTTCACAGTAGGTATGGTGTTCTTTGGATGAAACTCAGCATTCTTTCTCCTCCAAACATGACAAGTTGAGTTTTTACCAAAAAGTTCTATTTTGGTTTCATCTGACCATATGACATTCTCCCAATCCTCTTCTGGATCATCCAAATGCTCTCTAGCAAACTTCAGACGGGCCTGGACAAGTACTGGCTTAAGCAGGGGGACACGTCTGGCACTGCAGGATTTGAGTCCCTGGCGGCGTAGTGTTTTACTGATGGTAGCCTTTGATACTTTGGTCCCAGCTCTCTGCAGGTCATTCACTAGGTCCCCCCGTGTGGTTCTGGGATTTTTGCTCACCGTTCTCGTGATCATTTTGACCCCACGGGGTGAGATCTTGCATGAAGCCCCAGATCGAGGGAGATTATCAGTGGTCTTGTATGTCTTCCATTTTCTAATAATTGCTCCCACAGTTGATTTCTTCACGCCAAGCTGCTTACCTATTGCAGATTCAGTCTTCCCAGCCTGGTGCAGGTCTCCAATTTTGTTTCTGGTGTCCTTTGACAGCTCTTTGGTCTTGGCCATAGTGGAGTTTGGAGTCTGACTGTTTGAGATTGTGGACAGGTGTCTTTTATACTGATAACGAGTTCAAACAGGTGCCATTAATACAGGTAACGAGTGGAGGACAGAGGAGCCTCTTAAAGAAGAAGTTACAGGTCTGTGAGAGCCAGAAATCTTGCTTGTTTGTAGGTGACCAAATACTTATTTTACTGAGGAATTTACCAATTAATTCATTAAAAATCCTTCAATGTGATTTTCTGGATTTTTTTTTCTCATTTTGTCTCTCATAGTTGAGATATACCTATGATGAAAATTGGAGACCTCTCTCATCTTTTAAGTGGTAGAACTTGCACAATTGGTGGCTGACTAAATACTCTTTTACCCCACTGTATAATACGATTCTACATCCTCCACTATGCATCGGGCATTAGACGTATCACACCCATAGTTACTATATTCATTGATAGTGTATGACCTCGAGTGTAATATTGCTTTTATACAACAGTTCTGCCAGCACATTTTATTAAATGATAGCAATACTGGACAAAATATTATGATTAATATTATAATTTGTTTGTTTAACCAGTTATTTTGCACAGCTGAGAAAAAAATGGTCCCTTCTAAATGTACCCAGTAACTGTTGCTACACGTCTAAATACATACTGGTCACCTGTTGAGTCCGTACTGCAGCAGGGCTGAGATCACTGCCAGTGGCTCGTTAGCATGCTAGTGATTTGGCTTCGGCACACTTCGCTCGCTTTTTCTTGGCATTTTCAGATGAAACAAAGAGTCCATCCCTACAAAGGTATTGCGGTTTTCTAATAGAGTCAATGAATTCAACTGTAGCCTGTCTGCTTTGTTCAAACAGACATAAAATATGTCGCCGGTTGTTTAAAAGGACAGGACATTCCATACGCTTGCCATGGCTATATCTGTCAGACAGCAATATCCTTTTTACCCTGGCCCCAGCTTGTTCTATCAGTGTTCATGAAACATGACAGACCACCTCCAACATCTAATGAGTTCATCTTTGGGCCAAGAGCCGTCTTTGGTGAAAATGTCATTCAAATCCATCTGTGATTTTTTTTGCATAATCCTGCTAACAGAGAAATGACAAAAACATGACTACATTATATCGTACATTATAATAACAAGACTGTCACAGTTGTATTGACCATACATTGAGGCTGGGCAAATCGACCTTAAATCAGCATCATGGTTTATTGAATCTTTCAGGTCAGTTTTCATTTTTTCCCCCTCCTCTCTTCTCCCTTACAGTTTACTGGCAGTGTTCATAATTATTAAGCAATATTACAAAACAGTGCAGTATCATATCACTGTGGTGCATACGAGCATAATAGAACAGGCCTATTGTGATTTCACAAGCAAAAAAATAAACATTGTCCAGTGCTGAAGTTAGCGTGTTTACATACCGTGTGGGTCGCATGGCTCCCAACAATATCCTTAGCTTGTCTGCCTGTACGTGCTGCCGGAGCTATGTCTGCATGCACTCCGAACCCCGTCTTAAAGGTCTGATGACACGATCTTGACTTCATCTAATTTTGCAACACATAATTTCAATATGACAAAATAGGTTGGTCTGTGCAGTTCTAAGTCAAACAGGCTTTTTTCACACGGATATCCAACATTTTTATGAGCGCCACGTCACAAATTGCATCAGTGGCTGGAAACCCCCCCGGCCATGTTGTGATGTCAGCGACAGAACACAGCGCTTGGCTGCCCATTGTACACGCAGGATGGAAGTGGTAGAAAACATCGACGATGGTTCCAGCACATGTAGTTTGGAATTGGTTTGTGTTGTCCAATCTTCAGACGATTATAGTTCAGAAGAATGGGATGATAATGAAGAATCTGGGGGCATCAGACCTTATAGGTTTGAGTCGTGCCAAGCATCGTACCTAGCGAGTCAGACTCAGAGAGTGACGGTGGAGAGGCACACATGCCTGCTGCAGCAGCAGCGACAAACACACAGCAGGGGAACACTGAGTGGTATGCTTTTGTTACAGATATTGCAACAAATTATTTGTTCATAAATATAATTTATTTAAACCCGATTTTTCAATATAATCATAGCAATGTATTCTCTGTGGCTCAGGCATCGGGTTTATTATGTATTATCTTTTGAGTTCTTGTTGTTTTTATGTTTTGTACATGTGGTTTATATGCCGTTTTGACCCACTTTCAGGTGGGCACTGTCCAAGATTCGCCGGTCCGACCACGCCCTCTTTCTCTTTGACAGTCAGCTGTTCATGTTTTGTGTGCATCATCTGCCGTGTTGTCAGCTGGCCAGTATTGCCAGCACTATCACGACGTGTTAGCCACTCCACACAGCCGTGGTTCTGTTGCGCGCCTTGAAGTGATGTCGGCCCTGGGGTGCAACCGTGGTTAACACATCTCCTCTCCATGCGTTCGCTGGGCAACGTCAGCCCTAAATGCCAACTGTAAGTGTTTCTGTTTATTTTTGTAAGTCTTTACCTTTTTGGGAACTGTTGTCATCAGTCTTATGTTCAACACATGTGCTGTGGTGAATCCTGCGCGTAAATCCATTCATCCTTCCCCTCTTCGTGCGCTTCTTGTCATGACCCTCTGTGCGCTGCGTAGGAGCGCACGGAGGGAGGATGAAATAACGAGGATTTACGTGCAGGGTTCACCACAGCACATTTAATACAGAAAGACAGACAATTCCCCAAAAGGTGAAGACGTACAAAAAACACAAACACACTTACTGATGGCGTTCGGGGGCCGACATCGCCCAGAGAACAAATGAGAGGAGAAATGTTAGCCACAGGTGCGCCCCAGAGCCCACATCGCTTCAAGGACGCACAAGAACCACGGCAAACATGGAGTGGCTAACACGTTGTGAGAGTGCTGAAAATACTGGCAGACTAACAGCACAGATGACAATAGTATGGACCAGCAGTGCGTGACTGGCAAACGGCCGCTAAGTACACGCACTGCTGGTGATGGTGTGATGAGAAGCACCTGGGTGAGGACGGGGAAAGATGATCAGCAGGAGGTGGAATCAGCTGGTGATAATGAGAGAGAGGACGTGGCTGGACTGGCGAGCGTCAGCATGCGCTCACAGAAAGTAGGTCAAAGTGGCCGTCTAACAGCTGCCGGCCAGACAGTGGCTAAGGAGAGGAAAGCACACTGAAATACATATTATACATACATAAACAGCGGTGCCTAAACCCACAGAGAGGTCTGGACCGAGCTGGGGGAAACCAAGCCGGCTCGGCTCCTGACACTCCTCCTGCATAAAAGCGCACGAGGAGTGCGCGAGGAGGCTTATGACAGTTGGAGCTGAAGCGTGTGATGTGGTCTTTCACGGCCTGCTGTTTATCTAAGCCTGTGACACAACACGAAGGCATAGCCGCAAAATTAAAACAAGAAACCAGAGAAACTGTGAGCTACAAAGCTGCTGGCATTCCAGTCAACAACACCAGCGTCCGTTTTGTCGCTTATGTCATGGTGGTGCTGCCCTTCATTTGGTGGGTGGAACCACAGTCCAGTCAGCGGCTGCGGTTTTTTGATGATAACTAGTTTATGCAGGTGTGGTTGTAAATATTATATTGATCATCAACAATGACTTTTGGGTTTACACAACATGCTAAAAAATGTCAAAATCATGTCTTCAGATCTTTAAACCGCACACTTTGCTTGGTTTTCTTGGTGTCTTCAGATGAAATAATGTCAGTCATCACCTACTATGTGGATAAGACCACATTTCTTTTCGTTTGAAGCTGTTTTACTTTTTCTGCAGTGTTTGGTGGTAAACAGCGCTAAGAGTGCACTGCTTCCGGGGTGCGGAGGTGCATGACCACACATGTAACTCCGCGGACACGTCTTAAAGGGGAAGTACAGGAAAAGCTCAATATCAAGATATAAAGTAATTTTCAAAGAATTCCTGGATCCAGATCATGATCCGGATTACCACCAAAATCTAATCATCTGTTCCCTGTGCCATTACACACCTTTCCTGAAAATTTCATCAGAATCTGTTCATAACTTTTGGAGTAATATTGCTGACAGACAGGCAGACAAACCAATAAAACAGCGCTGGCAAAAACATTACCTCCTCCTCTTGGTGGAGGTAAAAACAGTTCGAAATTGTGTTGGATGGAACAAACACATTTGTATTATTACAATAAACTTGCTTTTCTTCATCAGTGATAAAGTTATTTTCCACTGAAATTGTCTCTTTTTTTGTAAAATGCACATTTTAAGTGAACATTTGCAACTTTTTCCATCTCAACTTGTGACTCTATTCTTGTTGATCAGTTTTATATAATAGCATTTTCTTTTTCATTTTTCATAACTGAGGAACACTGTGTTCATAAATTTACACATTTTTTATTCACACAGTAAATTTACTTTTTGTCATAAATTTGTGAGATTTCCTCTCTCAATTTTGCAGCTATTTTCCCTCATAAATTTATGACTCTTTAAAATTTGTAAATATGTGCATTTTTAAAAAAAATATAAGTTTGCTACTTAGTTCTTGCATTTTCTGGAATCTTTCTTTTTCCTCTTTTAAGCTTGCAAAATTTGGGATTTTTGTATAATACATTTGTGACTTTATTATAAATTCAGCACTTTTTCATAGAAATGCAATGATTTTAGTACTTCTAGTGTTGTAGTCAAGACCTCATCAAGATCAGAGTCTCCCAAGACCAAGACAAGACCAGACAAGACCAAGACTATAAGGGGTTGAGACCAAGACCTGCATACACAGCATTCTTGGTCTCTGCCGGTTTTGATTTTGGTCTTGACTACAACACCAATTACTCCAGTTGTAAATATGCATATAAACTATTTATTAGAATATCCCTCATGCCAAACAGGCTAATAATAGTGACTGAGCTACAGGTCACAGCCAGATTCCATCAGTCTTTCCCTGGTGGTTTGGTTCTATGTCGAAGCCAGCTGTTATGTCCTGACAGTATTGTTGACTTCTCCCCTCAGTGTATCGATGCAGAGGGCTTCTGCCTCTTTCTCAAGACCTACCTAGAAGTGGATAAGTTCCCTGCAGATTTTTGCAAACGACTCTTTCATTATTTTCAACACAGCGAGCCAGATGGGTCCACAAAGAGCCCTCTACCCAAAGGAGGTAGGATATTTTGATCACATCTTTTAAGGGAAAGATTTGGAGGAAAATTGTGGCTGAAACTTCCTCACAGAATTTCCTGAAAATGATCAAAGAGGAATGAATAATAGAAAGGTTGTTTCAGCACCCATCGGTTCAGGAATTTTGGGATTGAGGCTGTGAGGATAAATCTGGTCTGTGATAAAACATTTTCATTTCACACATCATATTTATGACCAAATGCATACTGTTTTAGGCCTGAGTGATCAATATAGTTTTCAAATTTGTGTTTAGGATTCTGCCTTTATTTTTAGGTGGCGTCTTTCTTCGTGATGTGTCCTGCTATTTCTCGATTCTGGAGGACGGTCAACCGCGGGACAAGCTGGAATGTTGGTTTCACACATATAAAGGGTTTTTAAAAAAAAAAAAAATTCAGAACGATCAGAGCAAATAAAGAATTGATGACTGGATTACTGACTGATTTTCCTTTGATTCTAGTTACATTCAAGCTGTATGACAAAGACAACAATGGCCTCCTGGACAGTTCTGTAAGTCATTTACCTGCAGTCTGAAATCACGGCGATCTTCCTTTTAATAAGGAGTTCTACTATTTGTGTTGTGATATAATCAACATTGCAGTTGCATAATTACATATCATATTTTTAAGTATTTATATACATCAAAATTTGAATTATGCAGACATTCAAGTGGTGTTAGACTACCAAGTGATACTTAATAACTGCCTGAAAGCCTGAAAGTTATAGTTAAAACAGTGCTTTTATTTTTAATGCCAGACCAAATGTTTTCTTGGGCTTAAGGAGATGGAAAATATTCAAATCTCTATCTGTATTCTCATAGCTGCTACTTTAGGATTTTGTGTTGTCTTGCTGTTTTGAATGCACCATGGCCATGACCTTTGTGGTTATACTTTATGACACTTCTGATGAACGTTTGTGAATACAAAACTCACCACACATGCCAATACTGTTTCAGGAAGTGGATCGTATTATCACTCAGATGATCCGAGCTGCTGATTACCTCGGCTGGGACGTGACTGAACTCAGATCTGTGAGGACTTCTTTTTTTTATTGTAAAATATTATGCATATGTTGGGAGTGCAATGGTGTAAACTTGTTGACTAAATGTATGTGCAGGACATTTGCTAGAAAGGAGTTAAAGTAACATTTTTTTCTATTCTGGCCCATGAAACATTTAATTTATTATTGTCAACTAATTCTTCATATGATCTGCCTTATATTAGTGGTAGTATTTTGATAACTTGTAGTTAAACACATGTGAGGGCTCTTTCACACATCACAGAGATCGTTGATAGACTGGGACAATTTTTGTTCTTTGGGATCGTTTTGGAGATCCTTGTGTCTTTTGAACTGAATCAAAACTTTGAGGAGACTGTGGCGACTGTTGAGATCATTGATAGATGAAAAAATTGGCCAGATTTCTCAACAACCTCTCAATGATCTCCACAAAAAAAAAACATTTCAAACTGGCTAGAGTTGCAAATTTACAAAAAATGGTGTGAAAGGGTGACATATTTGGCATGAAATAGTCCCAAATTTATAACAAAGAAGGATGTAAATGACAAGAAAAATGTTTCAAATTTATGAGAAAAATGACACAAATTTATGAAAATAAAATTCCAAATGTCCTCCCCAAAATTATGACAGAACAATACACAAATTATGAGGAAAAAAATTTTCAGTTTGTAAGAGCTTAAAAATGTACTTGAAAAAAGTTGAAATTATCTGCAAAAAACTTTACATTTACAAAGAAAATTTAAGAGAGAAATCAAAAATTGACAAGACAAATGTCATTCTGCACTACTCAAATAACTTTTTTTTTTTTTTTTTTACCTATGTGTGGATGAGAGGGAGACAGTTGAAATGGTGAAAATGCAAGAAGTAATGGTAGCTAAGGTGGGTGAGTTTAAATACCTGGGGTCAACCATCCAAAGCAATGGACAGTTCACAAGAGAGGTGAAAAAGAGAGTGCAGGCAGGGTGGAGTGGGTGGAGTATCAGGGGTGATTTGTGACAGACGGATAGCAGCTGGAATGAAAAGGAAGATTTACAAGACTGTAGTGATACCACAGAGTAGATTCATGGATGTAGTGAAGGAGGACATGGGTCCGGTTGGTGTGACAGAAGAGGAAGCAAGGGATAGGGTGAGCTGGAGGCAGATGATCTGCTGTGGAGACCGCTATAAAGGATCAGCCAAAAGAAGTCCTTGCTCTTATTCAAGTATTAGTTTTGTGACTGAGTAATTAATATAAGGTAACATTACTTGTACTTGAGAGTAATTTTCTGGCCAATTTATTCACCTCTGGTAATTTGTCTTCTGTGATTGGGCAGGTGCTTGAAGACATGATGAAAGCAATGGACGTGGATGACAGTGGGACCGTCACTCTGGAGGAGTGGCTGAAGGGAGGCATGAACAATGCGCCTTTGCTTGTTCTGCTTGGTCTGAAGGTGAGAAAAAAAAATTAGTTATCTTGTTAGCCATGCCAAGAATAACAGCTTTGCAAGTGGGCTGCAGTTTACATTGTGTCCGTTTTTTCTTCCTCTTCATCATCTGCAGATGACTGAGAAGGATGGGCAGCATATTTGGTTCATGAAGCATTTTAACAAGCCGACCTACTGCGGCGTGTGTGAGAGCATGCTGCTGGGGCTCGGAAAGCAAGGACTCCGCTGCACCTGTAAGCACGCACAACCAGCAGCAGGGGGAAGCCATGCACATGAGATCAGAGGACACAGATGATCTCCATGTTATTTTTGCACACCCTTTTTATGTTCTTTCCTTTCCCAGGTTGCAAGTACATCGTCCACAGCCAGTGTGCCAACAAGAGTCCTGACCCCTGCGCTCGCACCTTTGTCAAATCCAAACAGGAAATTGGTGTAAGGAGCACATGATCTCTTAAGAACTTAAAAAACATATCATGCATTATTATATTTGACCAACTTTAGCTTTGATTACAGCTCAAATTTGCTGTGGCGTCATGTCAGTAGGATTACGCAATGCCACGATGTTTATTTCCATCCAGAGTTGCATGCAGTTCTTAACCCAATTTTAGCAGTTTAAGCAATCTGCTTAGTCAGTTTTGTTTTTTTTGCTTTATACAGGACAATAAAATAAAGTAGCACCTTCTCCACACAGGATATGTCTTCAGACAGGGTTTTTAAAGAGATGACAAGGTGCTAACTGCATTAGTTAGGGACGAATAACTAGTTGAAGCTGAAATATTTTAGTCACTGCAGTAATTATCCAGTGGAAGGTTTTTATCCATTTGCTTATTTAAAGCCAGGTGGTGACCTTTTTTTTTTTTAGCGGGCAGTGTGAAATGTAGGATATTTGGCTGCCTAAAAACCAAATGGCAGTGAGAGTAAACACATTAACTACAGGGAACATCACAGTGCATTAGTTTATAAGTGTGCATTAGCTTATAAGTGCAGGCCCTTAGCTTCATTATTAATTGTGGATTACAGCTGGGATAGGCTGCTCAGTACATCTGCTAAATGTCCTGATTTTACCCAAGCACAAACAGTGGCCTGGTTATGGTCTTCTTCTGGTGGAGTTTTATGGCCACGACTGATTCATAAAATCTGAATCCATAATACACTGAAATGGGAAGGGGAGGCACCGGCGTGCTTAAAGCATATTTGATCTGCCATATTGCAGTTTATCTAATAATAAGTCATAAATCTGAAGGTGTCTATGAGCTGCTTCCAATGAGGATGTGGTCTGTACTTAATCTCCTCAAAGCAACAGTGGAATTTTTCCTGAAGTCACTCAATTAGTTGGCGGTGAGAATGAGCAAAACTTATCTGGATAATGGATAATCTGAAACCTTCATTTATTCATCTTTAACCGCTTAATCCTTTTCGGGTCATGGGGGGCTGGAGCCTATCCCAGCATCTTTGGACGAGCGGCAGGGTACACCCTGGACAGATCACCAGTCATTCATAATTTGTTTTGTCCAATTTAATGTGGAGTGTTTTTTTTATGAATAGAGAAAAACATTAGAAAAGGAATAATTTTTTCCCTAAAAATTCTACATGGAGCCACAAAACATTTTAACCCATAAAATGAAGATGGCATACAAGAATAAACTGGCTTGTCAGCATTAGTGATTACAGAATATTTTCTGATAAAATGTGCAACTTTTCTTATTAACTTTTTTTTATCATACAGTTGTAACATTTCTACTCCTATATTACTGACTTTTTTTTTCCTGAATTACTGTTTTTCTTTTGAAGTTGTGACTTTTTTAGGTATAAGTTTGAAATTTTTTTTGGTGAAAAATTTGCAAACAAATTCTTGTGAAGTAAGCTTTAAAAAAAAAAAAAAAGGACTTCCGGTCTGGACGCCATGGCGACTGCAGCTTAACACTGAAGCTCTCAGACCCAATCCAAGATAACACCTTGAAAATCAAACTTAACGGATTTTTGGAGGAGTGAAAATCAAAAGACAAAATCATCATGTCTAAAGGAAAACAGAAGAAACTGAAATTCTCCAGGCCAGGACACGTATCGGCCGGAGAATCTGAACTGGAAGATCTCCGTTCAGAAGACGAGGAACTGGTGGTAGCTAACAAAAAGGTTAGCCTGAAATCACTATTTGAAGAGCTACGACGATTTCGCCGAGAGGTTACGGCCGAATTTCGGGAATTCAGAGAAGAATTGAAAAGGACAAACAGCAGAGTGGACCAGGCCGAGAACCGAATCTTGGAAACAGAGGAACGAATAAAAGTGCTCGAAGATTCTGTGCTGGACCTACGCAAAAGACAAGCATCTATAGAGGCTAAGCTAGCCAACCAAGAAGGAAGACAAAGAAGAGACAACATAAGAATTCATGGTCTGATAGAAGGAGCCGAAAACGGTTTTAACTCAATGGCAGAATGCGTGGAATCCTTACTAAGAGAGAAATTGGATATTCCACAAACCACCGACTTGAAGATAGAAAAGGCACATCGTTCATTAGCCGCTAGGCCGGCGGCGGAAGCGCCCCCACGTTCGGTGTTGGTAAGATTTTCCAATTTCAAAATAAAACAAGAGGTTGTAAGACTGGCCTGGCAGAAAAAAGGATTTATGCACCAGGAGAGAAAAGTCTTCGTGGAACACGATTACGCCCCGGAGGTCCTTAAAAAGCGCAGGGAATACAATGACGCGAAAAAGGTGTTAAGAGAGAAGAAATTGCGCTTTCAGACTCCATTTCCTGCGAAGTTAAGGGTCTTCTACGGCGAAGAAACATGTCTCTATAATTCGGCGGAAGAAGCAACAGCTGACATGGCGAGAAGAGGGCTCCCGGTAACGGTATTTAAACCCGCAGCAGACCCGAGTGAGAAGATCAAAGTGCAAACATGGACAACACAAAGACCTTCAAAATCCACGGACCAGCAGCGGGAAACCCAGCGCCAGAGCGTCGCGGATAAACTGTCCGTTTTCAGGTTGGAATAGCGACCTTTTTTTTTTTTTCTCTTGAATCAATCCGCACATCCAACCCCCCTCATACAAGGTAACAAACATTAAAGGAGATGCGTATTCAGCATGTGGTAAAACATTTCATGGAACAGTCATAATATTTGAAACAAATAAGTCTTTTTAATAAAAAAAAAAAAAAAAAACTTGTTAAAATAGAAATGTGACAATAATCCACATGTTCTCCTCATACTAACAAATACTGTTTTTGCGTGAATGTTTGATGTGATGGGGGTGGGAGGGTGCACACAATTTCACAGGGTTTAGGCATAAAAGGAAAAAAAAAAATCATTACAAGTTTGGATTGGGTTCTGAAACTCACGTTAAAAGCATGGGACAACTTACAGGGGTAAGAGAGGGCCCTCAACACGTAACAGAGTTTGAGGAATTTCCCTCAGGGCCTTCACTCCATCAAGGCTCTTCCAGGGTCTTTAAAAAGACCTCAGCTCAGGAAGTTCTTCTGACAGCTTTTTGTTTTAAAGTTTTATACACTATGTTCTTAATGTTTTTCTTGTTTTTAATGTTCTTTCAGTTTCTGAGTAGCACAAAAGACGGCCACCACACAGTTATACTAAACAAAACAACACAATGGAGAAACAGGGTGTAACCAAAATAATTTCATATAATGTAAAAGGAATCCTGAATCCAGTTAAAAGATCCAAGATTCTAGGCAAAATGAAAAAAGACAAAGCAGGAATAATATTTTTACAAGAAACCCACCTAACAGACGTGGAACACAATAAACTCAGTAGACAAGGGTTTAAAATGATCTCTTCATCTTCATATAAGTCAGGGAGGAGGAGGGGAGTAGCGACATTGATATCAACCAAAATTACATTTGAAAAAAAATCAGAACACAAAGATAAAGAAGGGAGATACAGTTTGGTAACTGGGCGGCTAGAGGGAGAAGATATCACCCTGCTGAATGTGTATGCTCCCCCAGGGGCTAACTGGAAATTTTATAAAAATGTATTTGACCGAATGATAACTAAAGGTCAAGGTTTAGTGATATGTGGTAGGGACTTCAATCTTAGACTGAATCCATACTGGGATGCTTCTGGTAATTCTCCACATCAAAATAATACCCAAAACAGGAAGACTCGGATGCTACTAAAAGAACTGGGAATCTGTGACGTGTGGAGGGAACTCAACCCCAGTGTAAAAGACTATACATTTTACTCAACTCCACATTCATCTTACTCAAGGATTGACTATTTTTTTATGTTTAATAGAGACATTGGAAGAGTAAAAACATGTAAAATAGGACTGATGGATCTCTCTGACCACAGTCCGATCTACATGGACTTAAATATCCAAAAATACACAAATAATACATTTTCTTGGAGGTTAAATTCAAATGTCCTGAAAGGACCATTGAAAGATGAATTGGAATCAGATATTCTCAGATATTTGGAAGAAAACGATAATGGAGAAGTATCCCCTTTAATACTGTGGGATGCATGCAAAGCTGTAATAAGAGGAAAGATTATTGCAAAACTGGCAACCCAAAAGAAACTAAGACAAGAAAAACTATCCACATTAGAGTCAGAACTTAGGAACCTAGAAAAAGAACACAAAGGCAACACTCATTCTACTGACTCGCTCAAGATTAAGGAAATTAAAAAACCAAATAAATGAGATCTACACAATAGAAATCCAGAAGAAACTTACATTTTTGAAACAAAAATACTATGAAGCAGGCAGTAAATCAGCAAAATTGCTAGCCTATAAATTGAGGAAACATCAAACAGAAAGAGCAATCTACAAAATCAGAGACCCAGTATCAAAGGAAATAAAATTCAGAATTCAGGATATTCTTAAAAGCTTCGAGAATTGCTATAAGAACTTATACTCCCACAAAAAACATAAAAACGCATCCGAGGCATTCCTAAACACATTAAACCTTCCCCAACTTATGGAGTCACAAAATAAAACACTACTGTCAGAAATACATCCTAAAGAATTGGAAAAAGCAATTATGAAACTTAAAGCTAACAAATCCCCAGGAGCTGATGGCTATACAGCAGAGTGGTACAAAACCTTTAAACAGCAACTATCTCCTCTCCTCCTGAAAACATTTAATTATGTCCTCCACACAGGGGAAATCCCCCCTCCTGGAGAGAAGGGGTCATTGCAGTTATACCTAAACCTGAAAAGGATAAACTAGAGTGCTCCAACTACAGACCAATCAGTGTACTAAATCAGGACTATAAGCTTTTTACCATTATCCTTGCCAAAAGGTTAGAAAATATACTGACAGACCTAATTCATTTAGACCAAACAGGTTTTATAAGACAAAGACAGACACAAGACAACATTCGACGCACTTTACACATAATTCATCATATAAAAAAATATAACTTAAATGCAGTCATATTGGGATTAGATGCTGAAAAAGCATTCGATTCGGTTGACTGGTCTTTTCTATATAGAATCTTATCCAGTTTCAATTTTCATAACAACTTCATTAGAACTATACAGGCATTATATAAAAAACCAACAGCTAAAATAAGGATTAACGGTAATTTATCATCATCTTTTGAACTGGAAAGAGGATGTCGTCAGGGCTGCCCCCTGTCTCCACTGCTCTTTGCAATCTTCATAGAACCTCTGAGCCAATGGATAAGACAAAATCAAAAAATTCAAGGTATTACACTTGGTCAGAAGGAACATAAAATAGCACTCTTTGCTGATGACATTTTAATATACCTAGGGCAGCCGGACACTTCTTTACCAGAACTAACCTCAATTTTTTCAAAGTATGGAGATTTATCGGGGTACAAATTAAACATGCATAAAACCCAAATTTTAACATTCAACTATGACCCAAATCATTACTCACTAAGCAAACTCAAAACTAACTGGGAGTCGGAATCTATGAAATATCTGGGGGTCAATATCCCGAAACAACTCAACAAAATTATATCACTAAACTATGATCCACTGGTGACAAAAATAAAATCTGACCTAACAAGATGGAATATGATACCATTCTTGGGTACTGCACAAAGAATTGAAGCAGTCAAAATGAATATACTTCCACGTCTTCTATACCTTTTCCAAACAATACCGGTAGAACCTCCCAAAAAAACATGGCAGGAACTGGACAGAAGGATCTCAAGATTCATATGGCAGGGCAAGAGACCTAGAATCAGATATAGAACCCTACAGCTAAACAAAGACAAAGGTGGGCTCGCGCTGCCAAATATCAGGGACTACTTTAAAGCCGCACAAATTAAAACTTTAGTAGAGATATGTAACCCAGTCTACACTGCACAATGGAAGGAGATCAAATGCCAAATAACAAGTGACATCCCCCTACAGGCGATAATAGGGAACAATGCCTTACCTAAGCTTTTGAATAACACTAACCCGTGGATAGAGACCCCGCTAAAAATTTGGTTTAAGATAGTCAGAGAGAATCAAACTAAAGAGCCCTATCGACTTCTGCAATGGATTGCCTATGATCAAGACTTTACTCCTAATAAAACAGACTCCAGATTTAAAAAGTGGAAGGAGAAAGGGCTGATAAAATATTACGATTTTTTTAAAGGGCAAATCTTAAGAAGTTTTGAAGATTTGAAAAAACAAGGCCTAATAAATCAAGACCTTTACAGGTTCTTCCAGCTTAGACACCACATAAACAATATACTTAAAAAGGAGGATTTGGAAAGGGCCCAGTCAGGTGTTCTGAAGGTCTTCTTAATGGCATATAAAGGGATCCCAGGGATCAGATACATTTCTAAAATATACCAAGGTCTTCAAGACTTAAAAGGAGACAACACATCTTATATAAAAGAGAGATGGGAAAAAGAGGGGAATTTCACTTTACAACTGGAAATATGGGAAAAGCTAAATAAACAGCAATGGAAAAGTACCTCATCCCTGCAGTGGAGAGGATTTGGATGGAAAAACTTGGTAAGATTTTTCAGAACACCTGCACAAAACAAATTTACCCATAAGGGGTTGAACTGTTGGCGCTTGTGTGGTGAAAAGACTGCAAATCATTTTCATGTGTTTTGGTCATGCCCAGTTATCCACCAATATTGGACCAATGTACAGACAATATTGGGGAAAATATTCAAAATAACAGTTCCCTTTTCTTTTGTAACTTTGTATTTGGGTTTACTACCGGACTCACTGGAAAGACGAGGAGAAAAATACTTATTCAATGTTTTAATATTGGCAAGCAAAAAAGCTCTAACTAAAAAATGGATGTTGAAGGACTGTCCTACACCTGAAGATTGGATTAACGTGATCCAAGACATTTACTCGATGGAAAAGTTGACATTCGCACTGAGACAGGACATGGATGGGTTCATGAACTTTTGGCAACCCTGGATCGCATATGTGTCTTCCATTAGATCTAATCTTTGACAAATACCATTTCAATAATGGTCCCGCTCTTTGTTCCAACGCTACTCAGATGCTCTTTTACCTTTATTTACTTACTTTTTCTTTTTGTTTGTTTTTTGCTGGTTTGTTTGTTTGTTTGTTTTTTCTTTGTTTTTTGTTTTTTTTCTCTTTAATTTCACTTTTTCTTTCACTTTAAAAAAAAGGGGGGGTGTTGTAAGAATTAATCTTCCAATGTTGTCAGATATCAGAAAATAAGGGAACATGTGATGAAAATGTAAACAATGCACTGCTGTAACGACCTGTGTACCCTTTACAAAAACTTAAAAAAAAAATAATTAAAAAAAAATTAAAATTTTTGCATTTTTTTTCCCCATAAATTCGTGACCTTTCTTGTAATTCTGCGACTGCATTTCTTGTAAGTGTGGGCCTTTTTCCTCTTACAAATTTGCTGTTCTTTCTTGTACACCTGTGAGTTTTTTTCCCTGAATTTGAAGCTTTTTTTGGACATTTGCAAAGTTTTTCCATGTGAACTTGACTTTTTTTTTGCTTTAACTTTCTTCTTCTAAATCTATTGGTTTTTTTTTTGTCCATGCCACAGTGCACTGGGCAAAAGAGATGCACACTGTACCAGAGCCATAGGTTGCAGACCCCTGAACAACACTGACCCCAGGATTATACACCAGATAGAGAGACCTCACATTTGTATTACTCAGTGTCTAGCTTGTGAAGACTCTGCACATACTGTATATACATAGTTACAGTGTGATTAGACGATGTGAAAATGTTAGTCACTACTGCAGTTTGTAAAAACTTTCTTTAAAAAAAAATCCTCTTCATTGTGTCAGATTCCAGCTCATGACTGGGTCAGAGCTGAGTGTAATAGCAAGTGTGAAGTCTGCCATAAGAAGATCAAAACTTTAGGAGGGAAGCGCTGCGTATGGTGCAAGGAGATGGTGAGGACATTTGTCTATTTCAAAATGAACAACAATAGACCCTGTTTTCCTTTCTGATCTCACTGACTCTGTCATTTTTAAGCGACATGACCAGTGTGTTACGATCGGTCTATCAAAATGTGATTGTGGGTCCCTGAGAGATCACATTCTGCCTCCATGGGCCATCTATGCTGTCTCAAAGGTAGTATGACTGTGAATATTTAATGTAGATTTTGGGAGATTGTTGTTGAATTGTATTTTGATCGGTTCCTGTTGCTCTGTTGTGCAGGAGGAGGACACCAATCTGTTGAATGTCACCCCTGATGGTCATGTCCTGCAGGTTTGCTATACTCAAATTATCATTAAGTTAATTCCCTTTTCACAGCATGTGGGTCACCATGTGGTGGAGATGCAGCACCAAGCTAAATGGCAGAAAGTGCCATTTTTATATGGTCTTTAAACCCCAAACCTTTCTGTTGTGGGGCCACCACTCCAATTCCAAAGACCATATTCATGACTTTTCAGATGTACAATAACATGTTTTCTCAACATGGTTATTTTGAAAATTCATGCTTTTGGATGATCCTTTTTCTCATCTTAGTTTTCAAATAAACATTTTGTTTGACTTTGTGGTTCTGTTCATTTTAGGTTGGATGTGGATACTCATTTGTTACTGTTTAATAACATGATGCAGTGTGCAATTATAGTGGATGTTTTTAGTACTGGGACACCCCTTGAAATGAATGGGCACCAGTGCACAAACAAAGGTCCATAAAGACATGGATGAGCAAGTTGTGTGTTGAGGAACTTGACTGCCCTGCACAAAGCCCTCAACCCGATAAAACACGTTTGGGATTAATTAGAGCAGTGACTGCGAGCCAGGTCTTCTCATCCAACATCAGTGCCTGACCTCACAAATGCACTTTTGGAAGAATGGTCAAAAATTCCCATAAACACACTCCTAAGCCTAGTGGAAAGCCTTCCCTGAAGAGTTGAAGCTGTTTTAGTTGCAAAGGGTGGCTCTGCATGTCTACATAATCTTTAAATATCATACATACACACACATCTATCTATCTATCTATCTATCTATCTATCTATCTATCTATCTATCTATCTATCTATCTAGCTAGCTAGCTAGCTAGCTAGCTAATGTGGAAAAAGTATTTGCCCCCTTCCTGATTTCTTATATTTTTGCATATTTGTCACACTTCAGTGTTTCAGACCATCAAACAAATTTTAATGCCAGATGAAGATAACCTGAATAAATACAAAATGCAGTTTTCAAATGATGATTTCATTAATTAAAGGAAAAAAAACTATCCAAACCTACCTGGCCCTATGTGAAAAAGTAATTGCCACCCGTGTTACATCATCAATTAATTGTGATTAACCACATTTTTTGGAAAGCTGAGTTCATTTTCAGTAGCTACACCTAAGGCTAATTACTGTCAGACTTGTTGAATCAAGAAATCACTTAAATAGAACTAACCTGAAGTAGGCTAAAAGATCTCAAAACGCAACACATCCCACTGTGATCTAAAGAAATTCAAGAACAGATGAGAAACAAAAACCCAGAACAACATCTGAAGAACTGCAGGCTTCACTTGCCTCAGTGTGGACACTGGTCCATAATGGAACAATAAGAAAGAGACTGGGCAAAAATGGCATCCATGGGAGAGTTCCAAGACAAAAACCGCTGCTGGACAAAAAGAACACAAAGACTTATCTCACATTTGCCAGAAAAACATCTAGATGATCCTCAAGACTTTTGGGAAAATATTCTGGGGACTGACAAGACAAAAATTGAACTTTTTGGAAGACATATGTCCTGCTTTATCTGGCATAAAACTAACACAGAATGTCATAAAAAGAACATTGTATTAGCAGTCAAACGTGGTGGTAGTGTGCTGCTTCAGGACCTGGACAACTTGCCCTAATTGACAGAACCATGAATTTTGCTCTCTACAAGAAAATCCTGAAGGAGAATGTCTGGCCATCAGTTCATGAAGCCCTCCAATGTGACTGAATTAAAAAAAATTCTGCACAGAAGAGTGGGTCAAAATTCCTCAACAGCGATGTAAAAGACTCATTGCCAGTTGTTGGCACCAATGGTGGCACAATCAGTTATTAAGTTTAGGGGGCAGTTAGGGGCAATTACTTTTTCACATAGGGCCAGGTAGGTTTGGATAGCTTTTTTCTGTTAATAAATGAAATCATCATCTAAAAACTGTATATTGTATTTACTGTTTGATGATCTGAAAGATTTAGGTGCAACAAATATGCAAAACTATAAAATCAGGAAGGGGCAAATACTTTTTCACAGTACTGTCTCTCTCTCTCTCTCTATATATATATATATATATATATATATATATATATACTGTATATATACTGTATATAGACAGTACTGTATATATATATATATATATATATATATATATATATATATATATATATATATATATATATATATATATATACAGTATATATATATATATATACAGTGGGGCAAAAAAGTATTTAGTCAGCCACCAATTGTGCAAGTCCTACCACTTAAAAGATGAGAGAGGTCTCCAATTTTCATCATAGGTATACCTCAACTATGAGAGACAAAATGAGAAAAAAAAAATCCAGAAAATCATCTTGAAGGATTTTTAATGAATTAATTGGTAAATTCCTCAGTAAAATAAGTATTTGGTCACCTACAAACAAGCAAGATTTCTGGCTCTCACAGACCTGTAACTTCTTCTTCAAGAGGTTCCTCTGTCCTCCACTTGTTACCTGTATTAATGGCACCTGTTTGAACTCGTTATCAGTATAAAAGACACCTGTCCACAACCTCAAACAGTCAGACTCCAAACTCCACTATGGCCAAGACCAAAGAGCTGTCAAAGGACACCAGAAACAAAATTGGAGACCTGCACCAGGCTGGGAAGACTGAATCTGCAATAGGTAAGCAGCTTGGTGTGAAGAAATCAACTGTGGGAGCAATTATTAGAAAATGGAAGACATACAAGACCACTGATAATCTCCCTCGATCTGGGGCTCCACACAAGATCTCATCCCGTGGGGTCAAAATGATCACGAGAACGGTGAGCAAAAATCCCAGAACCACATGGGGGGACCTAGTGAATGACCTGCAGAGAGCTGGGACCAAAGTAACAAAGGCTACATCAGTAACACACTACGCCGCCAGGGACTCAAATCCTGCAGTGCTAGATGTGTCCCCCTGCTTAAGCCAGTACATGTCCAGGCCCGTCTGAAGTTTGCTAGAGAGCATTTGGATGATCCAGAAGAGGATTGGGAGAATGTCATATGGTCAGATGAAACCAAAATAGAACTTTTTGGTAAAAACTCAACTTGTTGTGTTTGGAGGAGAAAGAACACCATACCTACTGTGAAGCATGGGGGTGGAAACATCATGCTTTGGGGCTGTTTTTCTGCAAAGGGACCAGGACGACTGATCCGTGTAAAGGAAAGAATGAATGGGGCCATGTATTGTGAGATTTTGAGTGAAAACCTCCTTCCATCAGCAAGGGCATTGAAGATGAAACGTGGCTGGGTCTTTCAGCATGACAATGATCCCAAACACAACACCCGGGCAACGAAGGAGTGGCTTCGTAAGAAGCATTTCAAGGTCCTGGAGTGGTCTAGCCAGTCTCCAGATCTCAACCCCACAGAAAATCTTTGGAGGGAGTTGAAAGTCTCTGTTGCCCAGCGACAGCCCCAAAACATCACTGCTCTAGAGGAGATCTGCATGGAGGAATGGGCCAAAATACCAGCAACAGTGTGTGAAAACCTTGTGAAGACTTACAGAAAACATTAGACCTCTGTATTTGCCAGCGAAGGGTATATAACAAAGTACTGAGATGAACTTTTGTTATTGACCAAATACTTATTTTACTGAGGAATTTACCAATTAATTCATTAAAAATCCTTCAATGTGATTTTCTGGATTTTTTTTTCTCATTTTGTCTCTCATAGTTGAAGTATACCTATGATGAAAATTGGAGACCTCTGTCATCTTTTAAGTGGGAGAACTTGCACAATTGGTGGCTGACTAAATACTTTTTTGCTCCACTGTATATATATATATATATATATATATATATATATATATATATATATATATATATATACACTACCGTTCAAAAGTTTGGGGTCACTTAGAAATTTCCTTATTTTTGAAAGAAAAGCACTTTTTTCAATGAAGATAACTTTGAACTAATCAGAAATACACTCTATACATTGCTAATGTGGTAAATGTCTATTCTAGCTGCAAATGTCTGGTTTTTGGTGCAATATCTACATAGGTGTATAGAGGCCCATTTCCAGCAACTATCACTCCAGTGTTCTAATGGTACAACGTGTTTGCTCATTGCGCCAGAAGGCTAATGGATGATTAGAAAACCCTTGTGCTATCATGTTAGGTCTGCAATGCTGTAATTACTGCAAATGGAGGATTCTTTGACGAAAGCAAAGTTTGAAGGAAACTGGGTGGTCACCCAGACAATTATTTTGTGTTTTCCATGAAAAGTCACACTTACTTACCACCATGAGTTGTAAAATGAATAGAAAATATAGTCAAGACATTGACAAGGTTAGAAATAATGATTTGTATTTGAAATAATAATTTTTTCCTTCAAACTTTGCTTTCATCAAAGAATCCTCTATTTGCAGCAATTACAGCATTGCAGACCTAACATGATTGCACAGGGGTTTTCTAATCATCCATTAGCCTTCTGACGCAATGACCAAACACACTGTACCATTAGAACACTGGAGTGATAGTTGCTGGAAATGGGCCTCTATACACCTATGTAGATATTGCACCAAAAACCAGACATTTGCAGCTAGAATAGTCATTTACCACATTAGCAATGTATAGAGTGTATTTCTGATTAGTTTAAAGTTATCTTCATTGAAAAAAAGTGCTTTTCTTTCAAAAATAAGGAAATTTCTAAGTGACCCCAAACTTTTGAACGGTAGTATATATATATACAATATATATATATATATATATATATATATATATATATATATATATATATATATATATATATATATATAATATGTGTGTGTGTGTATGTGTGTGTGCGCACACACGCACACACATTACTAACAAAAAGTTAGGGATATTTGTCGTTCGAATGAACTTTCAGGATGCACCTAAAATGCACTATAACCCTTACAGGTGAACTTAATTTGACCTTCTCTAACCTTCTGAATGCACATTTCCAACTGTTCAATATTTCAATACTTTTTGCGTAACTTGCTGTTCTGTAACAAGGTACTTAACGGCAAAAATCACAACAGGTGTTTGATCCATGAATTGACCAATACATTTTTTTGTTCAATTAGAATTGGTATTTAAACAGTCCTCTTCATCATGCTGTTCACATTTTGACATCATGAGATCAAGACAACACCTAATGATTGATTAACAGTACCTCGCCATTGTGAGGCTTCAAACAGGATGTTCTCAGAGGGAAGTGACCACTGAGCTCAGAGAGGCACAGAGTGTCATCAGCAGGTTGCAAGAGAGATACAGAGAGAGTGGAAGAGTCACAGAAAGGCACAGAAGTGGACATCCTTTGGCCACATCCCACGCTGATGACTACTTCATTGTGAAGAGTGCCCTGTGGAACAGAATGATGAATGCCACTCAATTTCAGGCACATTTAAGGGGGGTGAGAGGCACCCAAGTGTCATGTCAGACCATTCTAAACTGTTTACATCAGCATGATTTGTGTGCTAGATGACCTGCAAGGATACTTGACCACACCATCAGGCACAGGTGTCACCGTTTGCAGAGGCCAGGGAGCATTTACGCTGGACAAGGGACCAGTGGGCTTCAGTGCTGTTCTCTGATGAAAGTCAATTCACGTTGAGCAGAAATGATGGCTGCCAACGATGTTGGAGACATCAAGGAGAGCACTATGCATCAGTCACTGTTGTCACCATGTTACAGTCTGGGCAGGTGTGTCTAGTCAATAAAACTGTCCTATACCTTGTGAATGGTACAGTGACAAGCCAATACTACCCGAATAACACCATTAATCCAGTCATTGTGCCCCTGCATAAACAACACAGGCCTAATTTCATCTTCATGGCTGATACTCCAGCTCATTGAGGTTGCATCATTTGGGAATGGCTGCTGAAGGCTGGAGTACCTCAAATAGAGTGGCCTGCACTTTCTCCAGACCTGAACCCCATAGAAATCCTATGGGATCAATTAAGTTGCCATGTAGAGACTTGTAATCCTGCACCCCACAACCTGAGGGCTGCCCTTCAAGAAGAGTGGAATGCCATGCCTCAGCAGACAATAAGTCGCCTTGTGAACAGCATGAGATGTCGTTGTCAAGCTGTAATTGATGCTCAAGGGCACATGGCAAGTTATTGAGAAACTGACATTTTTTGTTGTGGTATACCCACCACTGTTGTTGGCTTTTGTTTCAATAAATTGTTTGAGATGAGGAAATCACCATTGCATGCTTCTACTTAAATGCTCTACTTTCATGATATAATATCACTGTAGCATGAACTTTTTACATTTTCCAGAAATTTCACCCAAAAGCAAAATATGCCTAACCTTTTGTGAGTAGTGTGTGTGTGTGTGTCTATATATTTATTTTTTTTATTCAGATAAGTTTCATAATTGAATTGATCTTTATGTGCCGTTTACTGTCTTTCAGATTGTTCCTATTAAAGACACCCATCCACTGCTGGTGTTTGTTAACCCAAAAAGTGGAGGAAAGCAAGGTGAACGGTAAGCAGAATAGAGACAAAAATTCAGCGATAAATTTGAAATAAAATAAGAATTTCTTCAAGTGGACAATTGAAGTAGTATTGTATAATGAAACTATTTAGTAATTATCCATATTTGCCACATGCAGTTATTTTCTTCTAACATAAAAGTAATTCAGTTAAAAAAGAGTCCCTCACCTTTTACCATCTTTCCATGCAGAGTTCTCAGGAAGTTTCAGTACCTGTTGAATCCACGTCAAGTGTACAATTTGTTTAATGGAGGTCCTGCACCAGGGTACAGTACATGATACAGTACATTATAAAAGTTTGCCGTTTTGATATGCACAGTTTTACATTATTGAGACCTACTTTTTTAACTTCTTTTGCAGGCTGCACTTCTTTCGTAATCTGCATGACTACAGGATTCTGGTGTGTGGAGGAGATGGCACAGTTGGGTGGCTCCTTGATGCCATGGGTACAGAATTTACAAGCTGCTTTCAGAGTTAACTGATTGAGATGATTACTTCTAAGACTAAATGGTATGTTATGTTTAAAATTCAGACAAAGAGAACCTCCAGGTGCGTCCTCCTATAGCTGTTCTGCCTCTGGGCACTGGGAATGACATGGCTCGTTGTCTACGATGGGGAGGAGGTAAATCAATGAAAACTTCAAAGGTACTGTGAGGAACTTTTAGAAGTATTCTGACCTGCAATGAGAAGTTCCTCACAGTGGAATGGTGGCGGGGTTGGAGAAAAAGGCATTTGGATGTCTGACGTTGTCTTGTAAGCACTGTGATTGAATCCCCAAACCCTAACCATCATTGTGGGCCCTGTATGACAAAGTAGTCAACAGTCTATTGTCTAGGTGTGTAACATAAAATAAACCATCTATTGTCTAGGTGCATAACATAAAATCAACCAATCACGGTCTTTCTTCTCCTCTCCTTTATTACACAATGGTGCATGATCTAATGCGTAAACTAATATGACAGTGTTTGAATGGGAGGACAATTTTGTTTTGCGCTGGAGATCCTGCGTAGTCATTAACAAAGTAAAAGTGCATTTAAGGGCCGTTTACACCACTTGTCTGATTTACTATGATCATAAACAGCGAGTACTAACTGCATGAGCAGAATGGAACATTTTGTGTGTTCTTAGTGGGTATAGGCTATTTACTGACTTTCACCACAGGTGCAAACTTGTGGAGGAATGATTTTTCTTGTCTCTTGTTTCTGCCTTCAGAGTTCAAAAACTGACCCGCAAACACAAGAACAATTAATGGTGTTAATGGAATTGGCCAATAATCAGACCAAGCACAGTTCACTCCTTCTCTCATGCACACTGCGGATCCAGGTTCATTCTCTATGCACAGTGGAGTATATTAAGATAAGATAAGATAAGATAAGATAAGCCTTTATTAGTCCCACAACGGGGAAATTCCAGGATTGCAACAGCACAGGGATAGCAACACTCAGAGCAACAATCAGAAGGCAAGAAAAAAAAACAAAACAAGCAAGCAAGAGCAGCTAATATACATATGTACATATTACTATAAAATATATACGTATATACACACACACACACACACACACAGACACACAGTGCAGAGCATTGTAGCTGGATGGAATAAATATATGAATATATGAACACAGTGCAGAGCATTGTAGCTAGATGGAATAAATATGTAAATATATAAACACCCACAGTACGGAGCATTGCAGCTAGGTGGAATAAATATGCAAGTATATAAACACACACAGTGCGGAGCAATGTAGCTAGATGGAATAATATGTAGATATATAAAAACACAGTGCGGAGCATTGTAGCTAGATGGAATAAATATATAGATATATAAATATAAACACACCCAGTGCTGAGCATTGTAGCTAGATGGAATAAATATATAGATATATAAATATAAACACACCCAGTGCAGAGCATTGTAGCTAGATGGAATAAATATGTAAATATATAAACACACACAGTGCAGAGCATTGTTGCTAGGTGGGATGAAACAGCATAACCGTCTATTTAGTTATCCTACATGGTATGATTATGTGCCCATACATATTCTCACCCTCCATAGCGACCGGTATGTTCCTAGTTGTATGCCGGAGAGGACCATTGTGTAAGTCTATTGCATCTTTTGCATTCAAAAAAAAAAAAAACTATTAGTTTGTTACGTCTTTTTGCTATCTCTGCGAGCAGCCCTGCTTAGGTTGTACAGTCTGACAGCCGTTGGTAGGAAGGACCTACGAAACCTCTCGGTTGTGCACCTGGGATGATGTAGTCTGCTGCTAAATGAGCTCCTCAGTGCATCCAGTATGTCCTGCATAGGGTGGAACTCGGACTCCAGCAGAGATGACAGTTTAGCCACCGTCCTTCTCTCTCCTATCTCCTCCATCGGATCAAGGCGTTGCCCCAGGACAGAGCTAGCTTTCTTAATCAGTTTGTTCAGTCTCTTCCTATCGGCTGCAGTAATGCCACTGCCCCAGCAGACCACTCCAAAAGTGATGGCTGATGCCACCACCGTGTCATAGAATGACTTCAGCAGCGCCCCTTGTACACCAAAAGACCTGAGTCTCCTCAGCAGGAACAGCCTGCGCTGTCCCTTCTTGTAGAGTGCGTCAGTATTGTGTGACCAGTCTAGTTTATTGTTCAGATGAATACCCAGGTACTTGTAGGATGTCACCATCTCGATGTCTGTTCCCTGTATATTTACTGGTGCTGTGAGGGGCTGCCCATGCCTGCGGCAGTCCACCACCAGCTCCTTAGTTTTCCTCGCGTTGATCTGGAGGCAGTTCCGATGGCACCAGTCCACAAAGTTCTGGATAAGCCCTCTGTACTCAGCTTCATCTCCGCTGGAGATGAGACCAACGATCGCAGAGTCATCAGAGAACTTCTGTAGATGGCAATGTGTTGTGTTGTGTGAGAAGTCCGCAGTATAAAGAGTGAACAGGAAGGGAGCCAGCACCGTTCCCTGGGGGGCCCCCGTGCTACTGATGATCGTGTCGGAAACACAGTCCCGGGTTCTCACAAACTGAGGCCGGTTCGTGAGGTAGTCCAGGATCCATGATGACAGGTGCTGGTCCACCCCTGCGCGCAGCAGCTTGTCCTTCAGGATCATCGGTTGGATGGTGTTGAAAGCACTGGAGAAGTCAAAGAACATGATCCTCACCATATTCCCGGGCTTCTCCAGGTGGGACAGAGAACGGTGAAGGAGGAAGATCACCGCATCCTCCACCCCAATGCCATGCTGGTAGGCGAACTGGAGTGGATCCATCGCTGGTTCCACCAGGGGGCGGAGATGAGCAAGGAGCAGTCTCTCCAGGGTCTTCATCAAGTGGGACGTCAAGGCCACCGGTCTGAAGCTGTTCAGGTCTTTGGGGTGGGAAGTTTTTGGTACAGGTACCACACAAGATGTTTTCCACAGCTGTGGTACCCTCCCCAGTTTCAGGCTCATGTTGAAGATATATGTCACAATCCCACACAGCTGGTCTGCACAGGACTTGAGGAGCTTTGCGCTGATGCCGTCCGGTCCCGACGCCTTCCTCGCCTTGATCTTCCTCAGCTCCGTCCTCACCTGGGTCTTGGTCAGGGTCAGGATGGGGGGCTGTGTGTTGGGAGTGGGGGGGGTGTCGGTGGAGTGGGGAGTGGGTAGCAGGACTTGATTTCTTAGGGGCAGCAGTGGTTGTTGTGCAGACAGGGGGGAGGGCGGTTGGTCAAATCTATTGAAAAACAGATTCAGGTTGTTTGCCCACTCCCTGCCCCCCGTGGCCAGGGGGGAGGTATTCTGGAGCCCCGAGATGGTTTTGAGGTTTCTCCAGACCCCGCTGATGTCGCTCTGTTGCAGCTTGTCCTCCATCTTCTTCCTGAAGCTGTCCTTGCCTTCTCTGATCTTTCTCCTCAGCTCCCTCTGTACGGACTTCAGCATCTCCCTGTTCCCCGACCTGAAGATCCTCTTCTTCTCTCTCAGAAGTGTTTTTATCTCAGGGTTGATCCAGGGTTTGTTGTTTGAGTGACGCCGTATGGTCTTGGTGGGAACGGATTTGTCCACACAGAAGCTGAGGTAGCCCGTGAAGGTGTGAATGAGGCCATCGATGTCCTCACCATGTGGATCGCAGAGCTGCTTCCAGGCAGTGGCTTCAAAACAGTCCTTTAGAGTGTCCATTGTCTCCTCAGACCATAACTCCACAGTGTGCATGGCCGGAGGTTGTCTGTGCACTAGGGGTTTGTACACCGGTCGGAGATGAACCAAGTTGTGATCCGATCTCCCAAGTGGGGGGAGTTGTGATGAGGTGTACGCCTCCTTAGTGTTTGCGTAGAACAAATCCAGTGTTTTATTGTCTCTAGTGTGGCATGTGACATACTGGGTGGAAGTGGGCAGAATGGGAGACAGTGAAACGTGGTTGAAATCGCCTGAGATGAGGAGAAGAGCATCTGGGTGTTCTGTCTGCAGCCTGCTGGTTACTGAATGGATGACGTCACGCGCTGTCCCAGCGTTCGCCGTCGGATTTGCATAAACAACAATGCAGATCACGTGTGAGTGTTCTCTCGGGAGATATGTAGGCCTCATGCTAACAGCTAGCAACTCAATGTCTTTGCTGCAGTGTCGTTGTTTAATAGTGATATGTCCCGGTCTACACCAGTTGTTGTTAACATACATTATCACTCCACCGCCCCTAGTTTTGCCACTCTCTGGTGTTCGGTCAGCTCGTATCATGTGAAAACCCTATTGCAGACTGACTCACTAATTGTAAAGCAGGCTTTAAATATTAGTGTCATTTATTGTATTTACCAAGTAAAATTGACATCACCCAAGATTTGCTGGGGGAACAAATACTAATACAGCAGTCTGCAGCACTCAAAGACGGAAGTGAAAGATGAAATGAAATTAATAACAGACACTGTTGTCACCTGTTCAGCCTGAAGCAGATTCATGTGACATGAAAGATGCAAGAATACACCAGAGAAGGAGCCCGTCCCACCCGCCGTGGCTATTCACCAAACTCCTCCATGAAACCAATAGCAAGTCATTCTTCCAGCAGATCTCAGCCTGGGCATTCAAGTCCATTAATGTTTCCTCTGATGTTTGCAAAATTGTTTATTTAATTTTAAGATAAAAACTGTTGGGTTATCCATGGGCAAGTTCAAATAAAGCCTTATTCTCTTGAATCCTTCTGTGAAAAGAATGACAGTGACTGAGGAGAGAAATAATAAAACTGTCATCAATTAAATAATGATGGATGCATAAGTCAATATTGTCAGGCAGGCAGGTTCTATTCTGGCTGTGAGTCCCACCACACAAAAGCATGGTAAAGTCTGGTGGTTAAACTAAAAAAGAGTGATCCACATTCTGTTCTCTTAAGTGGAGGATAAATAAATAAATGAATTCTTAATGTGTGTACTTGTCCTGTAAGTTTACAATTAAACACTGAAAATGTAAATGAGAACAAAAGCCATTCAGTTTTTTATCATGTGAAAATTAAAAGGACAGATCAGGAAATGAATTATGATGGACTTTAAAAAATATCAGTCCTTCAAAATAACGATGATTGAGAAATTCAAGCCTGTGTGTAGGAGCAGTTGTACGTGTGCACTCACGCCTTTTAAACACACTGCTAAAATGTCAATTGATAATGTGCTGCTGACTTTAGACCTGCTTTTTGTTGATCAAAGGTGCATTGACAGAAAATGCACCATAATACGAACGTGCTGAACTTCACGCTGAGTCTCACTCACTTTAAATGGATCCCTTCCTACGAATGCAAACCATGTGCACAGTCAGTCACTATTTATGTAGGTGACGAGGGTGCAAAGCAGAAAAAAGACAATGCGCTGACAGAAACTAAAGCCAGGTACAAATGCCTGCTTTGGATCATCGTAATAGGGCCCTGTATGTTAGACAGACTATACATATATATAGTATATACATATATATATTGCAGTAATATATATATATATATATATATATATATACAGTATACTGTATATATATATATATATATATATATATATATATATATATATATATATATATATATATATATATATATATATATATATATATATATACATACACACACAGTATATATATATATATATATATATATACAGTATATATATATATATATATATATATATATATATATATATATATATATATACTATATATATATTTTGCAGTAATATATACAGTATATATATACAGTATATATATACACACACACACACACACACACACACACACACACACACACACATATATATATATATATATATATATATATATATATATATATATATGTATATATATATGTATATATACATATATATATACTGCAAGACTGTTTTCAGCACACAGACTGGAAGATCTTCAAAATAGCAGCCTCCCAGGAAGACAGGACAGATGTGGAGGAGTATGCTGATTCGGTCACCAGCTACATCGCGAAGTGCACAGAGGATTTCACTACAGTGAAGACCATCACTATGCGGGGTAGCCATAAGCCCTGGATGACTGCAGAGGTGCGCTCGCTGCTTACAGCCAGAGATGCAGCGTTCAGAGCGAAGGACAGGATTGCCCTCCGCTCAGCCAGGTCTGCGCTTTCAAAGGGAATTAAGGCGGCAAAGCGCGCCTATGCGGAGAAAATCCAGGGACACCTCTGTGACACTAGGAACACCAAGCAGATGTGGCAGGGAGTTCGGACACTGACGGGCTTTAAGTCTAGGCAGGGGGTCGATGATGACGACGCTTTGCTTCCAGACAGGCTTAACGACTTCTTTGCACGTTTTGAAGCATCAAACTCGACAATCAGAGGGAGGGCCGGCCCGCTCCCACCATCGGTCGGACCAGCTTTTACCATTAACACAGCGGACACACGGAGGACCCTATCCAGAATCAACCCACGCAAAGCTGCAGGTCCAGACAACATCCCGGGACGTGTGCTCCGAGACTGCGCGAGCGAGTTGGCGGATGTCCTGATTGACATTTATAACATCTCCCTGAGTCAGGCCATCGTTCCCAGATGCTTCAAGACCTCTATCATTGTACCGGTGGCAAAGAAACCAGTGGTGTCCTGTTTGAATGACTATCGTCCTGTTGCACTTACACCAATTGTGATGAAGTGTTTTGAACGGCTTGTCAAACCACACATCACAGCCTGCCTCCCTGCATCACACGACCCGCTCCAGTTTGCATATCGTTCAAACCGCTCCACGGAGGATGCTATAGTCACCACCCTACACTCTGTCATCACCCACCTGGACCAGAAAGACACCTACGCCAGACTCCTGTACATTGATTTCAGTTCAGCATTCAACACCATTATTCCCCAGAGACTGATAGAGAAATTACTCCTTCTCGGTCTGAACACCGCCACATGTCTCTGGATCCTGGATTTCCTGACTGAGAGACCTCAGTCTGTCCGGGTTGGAAACAACATCTCCAACTCTGTCACGCTGAGTACCGGAACCCCTCAAGGCTGTGTACTCAGTCCACTGTTGTTTACACTTCTAACACATGACTGTGTATCCAAACACGAGGGGAACCAGATTATTAAGTTTGCAGATGACACCACGGTGGTGGGACTTATTCAGAGGGATGAGGAATCAATGTACAGGGAAGAAGTGAGAGACCTGGAGGGCTGGTGCAGGGAGAACAATCTGGTGCTCAACGTGGACAAAACGAAGGAGATGATTATCGACTTCCGGCGGTCACAGCCTGAGCACGTCCCCCTCAGCATCGGCGGCCGTTTAGTGGAGAGAGTAGAGAACATCAAGTTCCTCGGAGTGCAGATCTCGTAGGACCTGACCTGGAGCAAGAATTCCTTGGAGATCAGGAAGCGGGCTCAGCAGAGACTACACTTCTTGAGGAAACTCAAACAGGCCTCTCTCCCCATCTGCATCCTCAGGACCTTCTACAGAGGTGTGGTGGAGAGTGTTCTGACATACTGCATTGCTACATGGTACTCCAGCTGCAGTATGTCAGACAAAAAAGCCCTGCAGAGGATAGTCAAGGGGGCGGAGAGGGTAATTGGAGTCTCCCTCCCCTCTGTCCAAGAACTTTTTCAGAACCGTTGTAGGAGCAGGGCACTGAACATTGTCAAGGACCGTTCTCACCCTCTGCATAAACACTTTGAACTTCTTCCATCTGGTAAACGATTCCGGAGCATCAGAGGCAGAACCACCAGACTGATCAACAGCTTCCTCCCACAAGCTGTCAGGATGCTGAACAGCTGACCCGGAATCTCACATACACACTACTGCACCTATGGACATTTTGTATATTATAGTTAGTTATTCTTTTTCCCCAAGTATGTCTCAGGGATGTGTGAATGGATGGGGGGGTAGGGGTGGGATGGGGGGTGGAGCTATGTGGGAGTGTGTCTTAATCATGCTGCTTCTTATATGGATGCCGAGAGAAACGCAATTTCATCTTGCCTGCACTACAGTTGTATGTACAGCAATATGACAATAAAGTTTGATTTGATTTGATTTGATTTGATATACTGTATAAAGATGATGCCACTTCCATTGTACAAAATGGGAGCCCAGCATTGAGTTCCCACCCATACAGTCTCCCATCACAGTCTATGCAATAGCCTGTAGGCAGCCACACAATAATCAAGGGAGGAGAGACCTATTGTTTCTGTACTCAGCCACCAGAGGGTGATCGACATGTGCAGGCTTCAGTCTATGGTCCAGCCCCACCCACATGACCCATTCCATGGTCATGCTCCATGGAGTAAATGGGTCTGCAGCTCATTAGGTGACCAAAAGGTATTACTAAAACCTGTGTCTAAAAGTTCCATACAGTACTGTCCAAAACCACAAATGTCATATGCCAGTAACTCCCTACCAGGATGTATTTTTAAAAATGCGGCAAAGTATCTGATCTGTGACAAATACAGTAGATGGCTATATTGACTATAAAGCTAAAAATATTAGAAATGGTTTATCCATCCATCCATCTTCTACCGCTTTTCCGGAGGTCCGGGTCGCGGAGGCAGCAGTTCAAGCAGAGAAGCCCAGGCTTCCCTCTCCCCAGCCACCTGCTCCAGCTCTTCAGAGGGGATACCAAGGCGTTCCCAGACTAGCTGGGAGACATAGTCTCTCCACCGAGTCCTGGGTCTGCCCCGGGGTCTCCTCCCAGTGGGACGTGCCTGAAACACCTCAAATGGGAGGCGTCCAGGAGGCATCCTAATCAGATGCCCATACCACCTCAACTGACTCCTTTCAATGTGGAGGAGCAGCGGTTCTACTCTGAGCCTCTCCCGGATGACTGAGCTCCTCACCCTATCTCTGAGGGTGAGTCCAGCAATCCTACGGAGAAAGCTCATTTCAGCCGCTTGTATCCGCGATCTCGTTCTTTCGGTCATTACCCAAAGCTCGTGACCATAGGTGAGAGTAGGAATGTAGATTGACTGGTAAATCGACAGCTTTGCCTTAGAACTAAGCTCCCTCTTCACCACAACAGACCGGTACAACGTCCGCATCACTGCAGATGCTGCTCCAATCCGTCTGTCGATCTCTCGCTCCATTTTCCCCTCACTCGTGAACAAGACCCCAAGATACTTAAACTCCTCCACTTGGGGCAGGAGCCTGTCCCCAACCCGGAGAGGACAATCCACCTTTTTCCGGCTGAGGACCATGGACTCGGACTTGGAGGTGCTGATTCTCATCCCAGCCGCTTCACACTCAGCGGCAAACCGTCCCAGCAAGAGCTGTAGGTCATTGCTGGATGAAGCCAACAGGACAACATCATCTGCAAACAACAGAGATGAGATCCTGTGGTCACCAAGCATGACACCCTCCATTCCCTGGCTGCGCCTAGAAATCCTGTCCATAAAAATTATGAACAGGACCGGTGACAAAGGGCAGCCCTGGCGGAGTCCAACTCTCACTGGGAATGACTCCGACCGAGTGTTGGCAATGCGAACTAAACTCTCACAACGGTCGTACAGAGACCGAATAGCTCGTAACAACAAGCCCGATACCCCATACTAGTAGGTTCACCACCTGCAGGAGGGATCATGGAAGTCCGGTGCTATGTGGATTAGGTGGCAGTCAAAGGCGGAGACCTTGGCGGACTGATCCCAAGAAATGGTTTAACTGACAATAATGTAAAGATGAAGTACTTGGCTAAACTAAATGCTACAGTGGGGAAAATAAGTATTGAACACGCCAACATTTTTCTCAAACAAATTTCTAATGGAGCCATTGACCTGTGATTTTCACCAGATATCAGTAACTGTCATGAACTCTGCCCTTACGGGGCTGATTGACGACGCCACACGCAGGAACTGTAAGCTGCGTATTTAATAATAACACAAGGCACACCATGCACGAGAAACAAAAGTACTGCTATGTATATAATAACTCCAGGCACCAAGTGCACGAAATAACAAAAGTACTAAACTTGCAAAAACTGAGAAACATAGAGTCCATAATCTACAAAACACAAAAACACAGAATAACAGGGATGGCCGGATAGGAGTCACTTTGCCCACAATAGCCAAAAGGCTAAGGTGTATGAAAAAACGCCAGAAGATGAGGGAAGCTCATCAGGACTACTAGCAACCACACTAACCATAGATGGACAGGGGAAACCTGTCAGAGCAAAAA
The DNA here is from genome assembly GCA_020510985.1 of Pholidichthys leucotaenia. Taxonomy (NCBI): domain Eukaryota; kingdom Metazoa; phylum Chordata; class Actinopteri; order Cichliformes; family Pholidichthyidae; genus Pholidichthys; species Pholidichthys leucotaenia. The sequence goes on from CM035837.1 coordinate 144,428,275, forward strand.
GGTACTTACAAATATGATGCAGACTAGGAGAGCACGTCTGAACACCGAGAAGACCGCAGCGCTGATCATTCAGCGCTGTGGGGTTAAATAGGGCAGGAGGAGAAAGTGATTACACGACAGAGATCAGCTGTGAGTCATGAGAGGAGAGGAGACGGGACTGACAGCTTGACAGGGGCACAGCCCACTACCTGAGCAAAACCTGGAAGTGCCACTGACAGCTGCAGCCCCAGAGAGAGAGAGAAAACACAAAAGTACTAATATAAAGCGAGACCTGAAATGAGGACAAATACAGACTAAATGATAAATACAAGCAAATACCAAGTATATGAATAACAAGACAGCTATGAACGTAAACTGGAGAATGAGTAGAACTGAGAAGTAATACAAGATATACGAAAACCAACCAAGGGATAAAATGACAGGAAACTAAGAACTCAAAAATACAACAAATATACAAATATGGAAAAAGACAATGAGACTGAGCACGGCGGAACCCCCCGCGCTCAGATCATGACAGGCCCCCCTCTCAAGGGGTGGAGTCCAGACACCCAGGGTAACATCTAGAGAAAAGGAAAAGGACCCCCCCCCCCCCACATAGAAGACCTACCCTTCAAAAAACAAGGAAACAAAACCCACCCCGGGCGGGAGGAGGGGGACCCAGGCATGGAGGGACCGAAACAAACCAGAAAAAATAAGAAAAACACTCATAACTCACACCCAGAATAAGAGGCACAGAATACAAATGAAGTTGGGAAGATTAAATGTCCAGTTTGCCTGGTCTTCCTGAGTCCCTAAGCCACCCAAGCAAATGAAAGAGTTTATCGGGTGGTCTCCCAGGCCTCCAGAGTGACCTAAATGGCAGAAAGAGGTCACCAGGTGGCCTCCCAGCATCCCCGAGCCAACGGGCTGTGGAACATGACACCCCCCCCCCCCCCCGGAGGTGGCAGCTGGAATCGGTGCATACCAGGAGAGCTAAGAGATGGGGACCCGGCGAGGAAGATGGCTGCCCAGCAGGGGAACTAGACAGGGAACCCTCCACGACGTCGGGCAGAGGAGAGGGAACCACGACAACCTCGGGCAGAGGAGAGGGAACCACGACGACCTCGGGCAGAAGAGAGGGGACCCACAATGGCGTCAGGCAGAGGAGAAGGACCCACGACGGCATCAGGCAGAGGAGAAGGAACCACGACACTTTCGGACTGGCCTGTAGCACCCTCAGTGGCTCTGGACTGGAGCAAAGCAGCACCCACGGTGGCTCCGGGCCAGAGCAAAGCAGCACCCGCAGTGGCTCCGGGATGGGGCGACACAGCACCTGCGGTGGCCCTGGGCTGGACCATGGCTACACCTGCGGTGGTCCTGTACTAGAATATGTATGTGGCCGCGGTGGTCCCGGACTGGGACATGGCTGCACCCATGGCGGCCTCGGGCAGAGGATGAGGACCCACGGCGACCTCAGTCAGAGGAAGAGGACCCACGGCGACTTCGGACAGAGGAAGAGGACCCACGGCGACCTCGGACGGAGGAAGAGGACCCACGGCGACCTCAGATGGAGGAAGAGGACCCACGGTGACCTCGGCTGGAGGATGAGGACCCAGGGCGACCTCCGACGGAGGAAGAGGACCCACAGCGACCTCCGACGGAGGAAGAGGACCCACAGCAACCTCGGACAGAGGAAGAGGACCCACGGCGACCTCGGATGGAGGAAGAGGACCCACGGTGACCTCGGCTGGAGGATGAGGACCCACGGCGACCTCGGCTGGAGGATGAGGACCCACGGCGACCTCGGCTGGAGGATGAGGACCCACGGAGACCTCGGCTGGATTATGAGGACCCACGGTGTCCTCGGGCAAAGGCAGGGGAGGACCTGCGGAGACCTCAGGCAATGATGACGAACCCACGGTGACCTCAGGCGAAGGTGGAGGGTGATCATCCAAGGACCCAGACGAGGACTCGAGCAAGGGAGAAGACACAAACACAGGGTTACTACCACTGGTAGCAGTGGAGCCCAGTAAGGAGAGCTCAGAAGCAGTTGGCAGCTGCGACCAGCTCTCCCCATCATGAGCAGGACAAGAAATCTCTAGATCTGATGATGTGAAAACAGAACAGAGCACTTGCCTTGTCTCGGACTCCACCGCTGTCCAGGACTCCGGCGATCCTGGCAGGGGCATCTCGAGTCTCTCCATCTGGGCACCCCCTCTCAACATGGTCACCTTGGGAGAAGGACAAAGAGAAGACCAGAGAAGAATCACCGGCAGCGGTGGAGCTTGGCGAGGAGAACTCAGGAACAGAGGACATCTGCAGCTGATCCTCCCCGCCATGAGCCAGACAAGATTTCTCTGGATCTGCTAAAGGAGAAACAGAACAGAGCACTTGCCTGGACTTGAGCTCCACCACTGTCCAGGACTCCGGCAAACCTGTTGCGATGACCCCAGCAGCAGGTGTGGTGGTGGATGCAGCTCCAGGACCTTCAGACTAGGCAGCCGATGCAGGTGGCTCATCCGGCATGGCAACTGGAAGTCACCCCACTGCTGGCACTGAATCCCTGGCAGCTGAAACCAGGGGACATTCTGTTGTCGGCACAGGTTTCAGGTCACAGGGGGTGCTCTCCTCCCATCCGGATCATGGCTGCGGGGCTGGAATCTGGTTCTCCAGGGCCGCAGGCTCTTCCATCGTCCAGTGGCTCCATCCCGGGCCCGGTGGACACTCAGGGGAGAATGGAAGAGACACGGGGATAGCAGGTGAGGAAATAATAGCAGCAGCTGGTGGTGAGGACTCAGTGAGCTGCAAATGCTGAGCCTCACCACCGGGAATTAGGCAAGAGGATTCATTTTTAGGTAAAGGAGAATGAAAAAACACTTGCCTGAATTCCCGGGGCGTGATGGTTACTGCTACTGCGGGTCCATGCGAGGTCCATCCGGGAACTGCGGAGGTTTTCTGGTGAGGAGGGTGAGGCTCCCATACCCGGGGGCATTTCCTCGTTGGCACAGGCACGGACTGGACACAACGCGGAGCAAGAACAGACTCTGGAGGCGTCTGCACCCTGGGATGTTCCCTCGTTGGCTCAGGTACAGACAGCAGAGAGCCCCCCTCCAACCTGTGTAGCATGCGTTGGGTGTCGGTAACAGACACGAGGAGGGACGTGAGTTCTGGATGGCTCCACAGGCTGGGATATGCCTCAGTGAAATCTGCCGCACTGTTAAACACTCACAGAAGTTCCTCGGGGGTGTGGTCAGCATGAGCGTCTGAAATAATGTCCACTACTAATTCTGCTGCCCAACACTCCACCACGTCTAACCCAAAAGCGCTAAAGTCCGTGCGAGCAGACATACTGGCAAAAACGGACTTAAACAAAAATGGAGGAGAAGAGTGGAAAAAGGCACACTCACAGACCACTGGCGCCTTAACAGGCTGCGGTCTTCTGTCATGAACTCTGCCTTTACGGGGCTGATTGACAATGCCACATGCAGGAACTGTGAGTTGCGTATTTAATAATAACACAAGGCACACCGTGCACAAGAAACAAAAGTACTGTTACGTATATAATAACTCCAGGCACTAAGTGCACAAAATAGCAGAAGTACAAAACTTGCAAAAACTGATAAACATAGAATCCATAATCCACAAAACACAAAAACACAGAATTAACAGGGATGGCCGGATAGGAGTCACTTTGCCCAGAATAGCCAAAAAGCTAAGGTGTATGAAAAAACGCCAGAAGATGAGGGAAGCTCGTCAGGACTACTAGCAACCACACTAACCGTAGATGGACAGGGGAATCCTGTCAGAGCGAAAAGGTACTTACAGATATGATGCAGACTAGGAGAGCATGTCTGAACACCAAGAAGACTGCAGTGCTGATCATTCAGCGCTGTGGGGTTAAATAGGGCAGGAGGAGAAAGTTATTACACAATAGAGACCAGCTGTGAGTCATGAGAGGAGAGGAGCCGGGACTGACAGCTTGACAGGGGCACTGCCCACAACCAAAGCAAAACACGGAAGTGCCACTGACAGCTGCAGCCCCAGAGAGAGAGAGAAAACACAAAAGTACTAATATAAAGCGAGACCTGAAATGAGGACAAATACAGACTAAATGATAAATACAAGCAAATACCAAGTATATGAATAACAAGACAGCTATGAACGTAAACTGGAGAATGAGTAGAACTGAGAAGTAATACAAGATATACGAAAACCAACCAAGGGATAAAATGACAGGAAACTAAGAACTCAAAAATACAACAAATATACAAATATGGAAAAAGACAATGAGACTGAGCACGGCGGAACCCCCCGCGCTCAGATCATGACAGGCCCCCCTCTCAAGGGGTGGAGTCCAGACACCCAGGGTAACATCTAGAGAAAAGGAAAAGGACCCCCCCCCCCCCCCCACATAGAAGACCTACCCTTCAAAAAACAAGGAAACAAAACCCACCCCGGGCGGGAGGAGGGGGACCCAGGCATGGAGGGACCGAAACAAACCAGAAAAAATAAGAAAAACACTCATAACTCACACCCAGAATAAGAGGCACAGAATACAAATGAAGTTGGGAAGATTAAATGTCCAGTTTGCCTGGTCTTCCTGAGTCCCTAAGCCACCCAAGCAAATGAAAGAGTTTATCGGGTGGTCTCCCAGGCCTCCAGAGTGACCTAAATGGCAGAAAGAGGTCACCAGGTGGCCTCCCAGCATCCCCGAGCCAACGGGCTGTGGAACATGACACCCCCCCCCCCGGAGGTGGCAGCTGGAATCGGTGCATACCAGGAGAGCTAAGAGATGGGGACCCGGCGAGGAAGATGGCTGCCCAGCAGGGGAACTAGACAGGGAACCCTCCACGACGTCGGGCAGAGGAGAGGGAACCACGACAACCTCGGGCAGAGGAGAGGGAACCACGACGACCTCGGGCAGAAGAGAGGGGACCCACAATGGCGTCAGGCAGAGGAGAAGGACCCACGACGGCATCAGGCAGAGGAGAAGGAACCACGACACTTTCGGACTGGCCTGTAGCACCCTCAGTGGCTCTGGACTGGAGCAAAGCAGCACCCACGGTGGCTCCGGGCCAGAGCAAAGCAGCACCCGCAGTGGCTCCGGGATGGGGCGACACAGCACCTGCGGTGGCCCTGGGCTGGACCATGGCTACACCTGCGGTGGTCCTGTACTAGAATATGTATGTGCCCGCGGTGGTCCCGGACTGGGACATGGCTGCACCCACGGCGGCCTCGGGCAGAGGATGAGGACCCACGGCGACCTCAGTCAGAGGAAGAGGACCCACGGCGACTTCGGACAGAGGAAGAGGACCCACGGCGACCTCGGACGGAGGAAGAGGACCCACGGCGACCTCAGATGGAGGAAGAGGACCCACGGTGACCTCGGCTGGAGGAAGAGGACCCACAGCGACCTCCGACGGAGGAAGAGGACCCACAGCAACCTCGGACAGAGGAAGAGGACCCACGGCGACCTCGGATGGAGGAAGAGGACCCACGGCGACCTCGGCTGGAGGATGAGGACCCACGGCGACCTCGGCTGGAGGATGAGGACCCACGGCGACCTCGGCTGGATTATGAGGACCCACGGTGTCCTCGGGCAAAGGCAGGGGAGGACCTGCGGAGACCTCAGGCAATGATGACGAACCCACGGTGACCTCAGGCGAAGGTGGAGGGTGATCATCCAAGGACCCAGACGAGGACTCGAGCAAGGGAGAAGACACAAACACAGGGTTACTACCACTGGTAGCAGTGGAGCCCAGTAAGGAGAGCTCAGAAGCAGTTGGCAGCTGCGACCAGCTCTCCCCATCATGAGCAGGACAAGAAATCTCTAGATCTGATGATGTGAAAACAGAACAGAGCACTTGCCTTGTCTCGGACTCCACCGCTGTCCAGGACTCCGGCGATCCTGGCAGGGGCATCTCGAGTCTCTCCATCTGGGCACCCCCTCTCAACATGGTCACCTTGGGAGAAGGACAAAGAGAAGACCAGAGAAGAATCACCGGCAGCGGTGGAGCTTGGCGAGGAGAACTCAGGAACAGAGGACATCTGCAGCTGATCCTCCCCGCCATGAGCCAGACAAGATTTCTCTGGATCTGCTAAAGGAGAAACAGAACAGAGCACTTGCCTGGACTTGAGCTCCACCACTGTCCAGGACTCCGGCAAACCTGTTGCGATGACCCCAGCAGCAGGTGTGGTGGTGGATGCAGCTCCAGGACCTTCAGACTAGGCAGCCGATGCAGGTGGCTCATCCGGCATGGCAACTGGAAGTCACCCCACTGCTGGCACTGAATCCCTGGCAGCTGAAACCAGGGGACATTCTGTTGTCGGCACAGGTTTCAGGTCACAGGGGGTGCTCTCCTCCCGTCCGGATCATGGCTGCGGGGCTGGAATCTGGTTCTCCAGGGCCGCAGGCTCTTCCATCGTCCAGTGGCTCCATCCCGGGCCCGGTGGACACTCAGGGGAGAATGGAAGAGACACGGGGATAGCAGGTGAGGAAATAATAGCAGCAGCTGGTGGTGAGGACTCAGTGAGCTGCAAATGCTGAGCCTCACCACCGGGAATTAGGCAAGAGGATTCATTTTTAGGTAAAGGAGAATGAAAAAACACTTGCCTGAATTCCCGGGGCGTGATGGTTACTGCTACTGCGGGTCCATGCGAGGTCCATCCGGGAACTGCGGAGGTTTTCTGGTGAGGAGGGTGAGGCTCCCATACCCGGGGGCATTTCCTCGTTGGCACAGGCACGGACTGGACACAACGCGGAGCGAGAACAGACTCTGGAGGCGTCTGCACCCTGGGATGTTCCCTCGTTGGCTCAGGTACAGACAGCAGAGAGCCCCCCCTCCAACCTGTGTAGCATGCGTTGGGTGTCGGTAACAGACACGAGGAGGGACGTGAGTTCTGGATGGCTCCACAGGCTGGGATATGCCTCAGTGAAATCTGCCGCACTGTTAAACACTCACAGAAGTTCCTCGGGGGTGTGGTCAGCATGAGCGTCTGAAATAATGTCCACTACTAATTCTGCTGCCCAACACTCCACCACGTCTAACCCAAAAGCGCTAAAGTCCGTGCGAGCAGACATACTGGCAAAAACGGACTTAAACAAAAATGGAGGAGAAGAGTGGAAAAAGGCACACTCACAGACCACTGGCGCCTTAACAGGCTGCGGTCTTCTGTCATGAACTCTGCCTTTACGGGGCTGATTGACAATGCCACATGCAGGAACTGTGAGTTGCGTATTTAATAATAACACAAGGCACACCGTGCACAAGAAACAAAAGTACTGTTACGTATATAATAACTCCAGGCACTAAGTGCACAAAATAACAGAAGTACAAAACTTGCAAAAACTGATAAACATAGAATCCATAATCCACAAAACACAAAAACACAGAATTAACAGGGATGGCCGGATAGGAGTCACTTTGCCCAGAATAGCCAAAAAGCTAAGGTGTATGAAAAAACGCCAGAAGATGAGGGAAGCTCGTCAGGACTACTAGCAACCACACTAACCGTAGATGGACAGGGGAATCCTGTCAGAGCGAAAAGGTACTTACAAATATGATGCAGACTAGGAGAGCACGTCTGAACACCAAGAAGACTGCAGTGCTGATCATTCAGCGCTGTGGGGTTAAATAGGGCAGGAGGAGAAAGTGATTACACAATAGAGACCAGCTGTGAGTCATGAGAGGAGAGGAGCCGGGACTGACAGCTTGACAGGGGCACTGCCCACAACCAAAGCAAAACACGGAAGGGCCACTGACAGCTGCAGCCCCGGAGAGAGAGAGAGAGAGAACACAAAAGTACAAATATGAAGTGAGACCTGAAATGAGGACAAATAAAGACTAAATGATAAATACAAACAAATACAAAATATATAAATAATAAGACAGTGATGAACGTAAACTGGAGAATGAGTAGAACTGAGAAATAATACAAGATATGGCGTCATGGCTTTCACTGAATCTTGGCTTACTGCGCATGATCGAGACGCAGACCTGTGGATTGACGGCTTTGGAGCTCCGCTGCGCTCGGATCGGCAGGAAGAGGTAACTGGGAAGCGTCAGGGGGGCGGAGTATGTTTATACATTAATAAGCAGTACTGCACATCTGTCACGGTCAGACAGCGCATCTGTACACCCGATGTGGAGCTCCTGTCTGTGTCGCTTCGCCCCTTTTATTTGCCTCGAGAGTTTCCCCAACTTTTCATCACAGTTGTGTACATTCATCCAAGGGCAGACGCTGACTCCGCCTCCAGCACCATCTCTGACGTGGTGCAGCGGCTGCAGTCAATTTCTCCAGAGGCGCCAAACTTCATTCTTGGGGATTTTAACCATGTTTCTTTAAAGAAGACACTTAAGAACTTTCATCAGTATGTCTCCTGCCCAACCAGGCGAAAAAAGACATTGGACCTGTGCTATGGATCCATAGAGAGGGCCTATAAATCACTTCCCCTTCCTCCTTTAGGATCCTCAGATCACAACTGTGTTCATTTGCTGCCCACATATAAAACTGCTCTCAGAAGAGGCAAGGTGGAGATGAGAGACATTGATGTGTGAACAGAAGATTCAGAGCACAGCCTCCAGGAATGCTTTGACTGTACAGACTGGAAGATGTTCATAATGGCCTGCGGGGATGATTTGGACTCTCTGGCTGAGCTCACATGCTCATACATGGCTTACTGTCAAAATAAGTTTGTTCCACGTAAACGTGTCAAAATATACCCCAACAACAAACCATGGGTAACTAAATCAGTTAAATCCTGCTTACAGAGGAAAGCTCTTGCCTTTAAACAGGGGTCTGTTTCTGCGCTACAGGTTGCCACCAAGGAGCTGAAGGCCGAAATTTTAAGAGCAAAACAGAATTATAAATCAGAGTTGGAAAGCAAGATGGCAGCAAATAAACTTGGTTCGGCCTGGGCCAGTATGAAAACTATTGCAGGCCTTCAGAGCACAGAGCGCAGTAATCGTGTGTTTTTAGATGGTTTTAGTTCAGACACAGAGCTGGCTAATGCTCTTAACTGTTTTTATGGTCGTTTTGACTCCTTTGATTTTAGCACAGAAATCCAAGATTTGAAACAGAAACTCAAAGACAATCAGCACCTTAATATTGAGATGCAGGATGTTAAAAGGGAGTTCCGCGCTGTAAAAGTGAACAAAAGTCAGGGCCCTGATAATATATGTGGACGCCTGGTAAAGTCCTGTGCACATGAACTGAGTCCTACTGTATATTTCATTACATTTTCAATAAGTCCTTACAGACACAACATGTGCCTAAGATCTGGAAAGAAGCCGTGGTTGTTCCCGTTCCAAAATCCAGCTGTCCTAAAACGGTGAATGACTTTAGACCAGTTGCTTTGACTTCAATTTTAATGAAAATTTTTGAAAAACTGGTCAGATGTGAGGTCCTAAGGCAGACTGAACATGCATTGGATCCTCTGCAGTTTGCCTATAGGCCTCACAGAGGAGTGGAGGATGCCACTGTCACTCTGTTTGACATGCTTTTTAAACATCTGGATTTTAATGGGACACACGCCAGGCTTTTATTTGTGGACTTTTCTTCTGCCTTTAATACAATCCAACCTCATATTTTAGTTGAAAGGCTCCTGCAACAATTTGATCTAAGCAATAATCTGGTGGGTTGGATTCTGGATTTCTTAACCAACAGGACGCAGAGAGTAAGGGTCAATGGCACATTGTCTGACCTAAAGTGCTCTTCTACTGGCTCTCCTCAGGGGTGTGTGTTGTCACCACTACTCTTCATCCTGTACACAAACATGTGTCGGAGCAGACATGACAACAGACACATTATAAAGTATGCTGATGACTCAGTCATTGTCAGTCTCCTCCAGGATGGTGAGAGTGGCCACGGCCCAGTAGTTGATGACTTTGTTCACTGGTGTGAGGATTCCTACCTGCAGCTGAATACAACAAAAACGAAAGATATGATTATTGACTTTAGGAGGAAAACTCCCAGGCACAAAGTCACCATACTAAAAGGCCAGAACACCGAATGTGTACAATCGTACAAATATCTTGGGACAATTATTGATAGTGGATTGAACTTTGAGGTGAACTGTGAAAGGGTGTGCAAAAAGGGTCAGCAAAATTTGCATTGTTTGAGGAAACTTGCACGCTTCCAAATTGACCGAACCATAATAACTATGTTCTATCGGGCTTTTATTGAATCTGTTTTATCCTTTTCTTTAATGTCATGGTTTGGTCAGATAAAACTGAAACAGAGGAAATCCTTGGATCAGGTAGTCAGATGGTCCAGTCGTTTGCTTGGTGAGTCACAGCTGAGCCTGACATCCCTGTACACCAGACAAGTACAGAGGATGGCCGACTCGATTTTAAATGATGACTCCCACCCTTTGCACTGCAACTTTCAGCTTCTTCCCTCCAGACGGAGGTTTGCTGTCCCAAAAAGTAGAACCCAGCGCTACAAAAACAGCTTTGTCCCTGCTGCTGTCAAAGAGTTGAACAAGCTATAAAAATTATATTGTACATATTTTATATTTACTTATTTTGTAAGATGTGTACCTGTGTTTGTGTCTGTGTTGAATGTAATTAGTGGCTTGTAAATATGGATGTCACCAACTGCAAAACAAATCTACCTACGGGTACAAATAAAGTAACCTGAACCTGAACCTGAACCTGAAGATATACGAAAACCAACCAAGGATAAAATGACAGGAAACTAAGAACTCAAAAATACAACAAATTTACAAATATGGAAAAAGACTATGAGACTGAGCACAGGGAGTTCCGCCGTGCTCAGATCATGACAGAAACAACCCAAGTAATCCATACATACAAAGAAATCAAGGCAAATGCGTTCACAAAACAAGTTGTATGTAATAAAGTGGAATGACACGGAATAAGTATTGAACACATGAAGAAAAAAAAGAGGTGCAAAAAGGCATAGAAAGCCAAAAAAACAGCTGAAATCCATCAGAATTTAGGAAGCCATTCCATCCCCCATCAGTGCAAATTAATTTCAGCTGGTTAAGTCCTGACTGATAGCCTTTAAAAAAGTCTGTGAATATCAGATTGTCACACCACAAAGAACTCATGATGGGTAGACGCAAAGAGATCTCTCTAGCCCATTGCAACCTTATTGTTGTAAAACACAATGATGGCATTGGTTACAGGCGCATTTCTAAACTGCTGAATGCTCCAGTGAGCACTGTTGGAGCCATCATTCAGAAATGAAAAGAGCATCATTTTACCATAAACCGGCCACGACCAGGAGCTCCTCCCAAGATTTCTGACAGCGGAGTCAAAAGAATTATCAGAAGAGTTATCCAAGAGCCAAAGACTACTCATGGAGAGCTCCAGAAAGACCTGGAGTTAGCAGGCACTGCTGTTTCAAAGAAAACAATGAGTAATGCACTCAACTGACATGGGCTCTATGCCCGCTCACCTCGCAAGACTCCATTGCTGAAGAAAAAGCATGTTGAAGCTCATTTAAAGTTTGCTGCACAACATTTGGGTAAGCCAGTAAAATACTGGAAGAATATAGTCTGGTCAAATGAGACCAAAATTGAACTTTTGGATGCCACAACACACAGCATGTTTGGAGGAGAAATGGCACTGCACATCAGCCCAAAAGCACCATACCAACAATGAAGTTTGGAGGTGGGAGCATCATGGTGTGGGGGTGTTTTTCAACACATGGTACAGGCAGACTTCATATAATTGAAGGAAAGATGAATTGACAAATGTACAGAGACATCCTCGATAAGAATCTGTTGCCATCTGCCAAGATGCTGAAGATGAAACAATTGTGGACATTTCAGCAAGACAATGATCCCAAACACACAGCCAAGGAAACTCTCAACTGGCTCCGGAGAAGGAAAATGAGCTGCTGGAATGGCCCAGTCAGTCACCTGACCTGAATCCAATTGAAAATCTATGGAACAAACTGAAGATCAGAGTTCATAGAAAACACCCACGAAATCTTCAAGATTTGAAGATAGTTTGTGTGGAAGGATGGGTTAAAATCACTGCTGAGCAATGCCTGAGCTTAGTTTCTACAAACAGGAGGCGTCTGGAAGCTGTTATTAACAACAAAGTTGTATAAAAGTTGCCTTTATTTCTTTGTATGTATGGATTACTTGGGTTGTTACTGGTATCTGGCAAAAATCTCCAGTCAATGGCTCCATCAGAAATATGTTTAATGAGAAAAATGTTGACATGTTCAATACTTATTTTCCCCGCTGTATATTAGGATAAAATTGAAGTTGTGTTCACGTGTGTAGCAAAAATACCAAACCAAAATACTTACAATTTATTAGCATGAAGAAGAATTTCAAAATCAGTAAAGTAGCTTAAGGTCAAATACAATTAAAAATTTGAACTTGTTTGATGCTGTTGAGTCTCATTTGACCATACATGGGAAAAGCTGACATGGTTTACCGACTGATGTCATATACATATAGTAATGCTGCTTCTGTTGTTATTACATTAAAGGATATGAAGGTTCAGATTTAAAAGAAATCTTGAAAGAGATTGAAGCTAGTGAGGTGGTTCCTTTGGACCGCTGGACCATCCAGGTGATACCAGACGACCCGAAAGAGGCTGGAGACCCCATTCCCAGCAAGATCATTAATAACTATTTCTCCATTGGAGTGGTAAGTCAAAACTAGTTATTAAAAATGTGTACATAAAAATATAATACTGTGTTTGAAATATGATTTAAAATGATATTGACCGTGTCACTATGAACAGGATGCCTCCATTGCTCATCGTTTCCACTCTATGAGGGAGAAACAGCCCCAAAAGTTTAACAGCAGGTGAGGGTTCATACAAAATCTATTTTTACTCATGAAAAGTGCAACAGAAGTGAGTCATGAAGTTTCATTTGCCAGTCACTTCAGGATTTGTAAATACTTAGTTCAGTTTCAGTTCACATTGACAAAAATCCAAGCACAGCAAAACACATTGCTTTAAACTATGCCAGAACTGTTCCTCTTCTTACTAGTCAGATGGATGCCGTGGTAATAACAAATGGAAATACAGGAAGTATACCCTGTGATGGGGAAAGAGGATGGAGGTTAACATGCCTGAGTTTGTTGTCACCCCAGTGATAGATTCTTATGTTACTTTATCACCTAAGACAAATTAGTGAAAATGAAGCAAAGCTACAGCTTCACAACAATGTATTGACTGGAATTGCTGAGGGCAAAAACAGAGACAACATAGGAGGTGGCAAGCATTAATCCCTCTGAACCGTGAAATACTTATCAGCCAAAAAAATATTTCCCAAGATCTATCAAGTATTTCACAACCTTTGGTCCCATTTTAGTTTTTAGCTCATTCCGACGAAGCCAAAAGAAGTTAATGTGATGGTCCATCCGTCCGTTCACATTTCACGAGAATCACTACTCCTCCTAGGCTGCATTCACACCAGGATAGTCCGGAGGTCTCAGTTCAATTGGGCGGGGAATGCTGAGAATTTTTGCACCTTTGTTTGGCTTGGTTTGCATTCACACTGCAGTGGACCAAACTGCCAGGACAACGTCATGCAGTTACAACAACTACTCATTTGGGGTGCTGTAGCTGAAACTACCACTGACCAGGAAGAAAAAAAATCTCGGCAAAGAAGAAAAATCCAGCTCATCGATTGGCCAGGACTGAAAACAGAAATCTGTTCCCTTCAGCTGGTTTGATTGTCTGCCACAAACAAAACATTTTTTAACTTTTCTCCTCGGCTTTCTCCGGCAAAAGGATTTCTCGGATTCACGCGGTTGTCTTTATTGTTATTTTCTACCCAGAATGCACTTTGGTAAACACCACTTCCTCTTAGACTGTGTTGCTATGGTCACACAAACGCCGAGGGGCACTTCCGCCCTTTGGTCTGCTCGATAGTCCATTTGCATTCACACTTTAACATTGCACATTTGCAAGTGAACCTAGACCCCCGTTTTCAGGCGGACCAGACCAGAGTTTACTTGTTTGGTGTGCACCAGAGTTAGAATGCGCGCTCAGACTGCACCAAACGAACCAAACTATCCGTGGAAGCAGACCAGAGTTCCTTTGGTCCAAACCAAGCAGTGGCCATGTGAATTTCCCCAATGGACACCAAACTCGTGCACGATAATCCCCAGGTTGGTGTGCATCCAGGTTGTGCTCAAAGTCAAGTTCATGGTCTAAGGTCAGGAAATCTAAGCACTCTCGGGTTGATTTCATCAGGCTGGAATGAACTACTCCATTATTGATGGTCTGGTTTTTGCTTTCTCACCTGGAGGACTGCAACAGATTGTTTAGATCAAAACCACCACTTTTTTGATGTCTTGGTTTGGTATATTTGGTGTGCACATGTGTTTATTGTGTTCTCACCATGTCAAACAAAGTGCACTAAAGGAGAAAGCAAACTAGAGATTGATTGAAATGGACTAAAGCCTGTAGGTGTGAAAGCACCCTTTAACAAATACAGGTGATATTCTTCTCCTTCTCTGTTGTTTTCAAGAATGAAGAACAAACTTATGTATTTTGAGTTTGCAACTTCAGAGACCATCTCTTCCACCTGCAAGCGACTGACAGACTGTCTCAGCATCGAGGTGAGGATTGCTGCTACCACAGTCATTAAGCAGTTTAAAAATTAAGTACATTTTAGAATTGATGTTCAAACTCTTTTCTGTGTGTGACACCAGTGCTGTGGAAAACTACTAGACCTGAACAATGCCTCTCTAGAAGGCATAGCTGTTGTAAACATACCCAGCATGTACGGAGGCTCCAACCTATGGGGTGAAACCAGGAAACCTGAGGGTTCGCCAGCCACAGAACTCAGTGACTTTATCACTGACCCCGAACTTCTTAAAGACATTTCACAAGGTACTTGGTTGAACCATGTTTGTTCTGTATTCTTCTAAATCTCCTAAAGCTGCATCGACCCATACACACATTGGATATTTTTTGTGCTGTGCCAGAGCTGCTTCTTCTTCTTCTTCTTTTGGCTGCTCCCTTTAGGGGTTGCCACAGTGGCTCATCTGCCTCCACCCTCCCACTCCACCTTGCCTGCACTCTCTTCTTCACCTCTCTTGTGCATTTTTCATTGCTTTGGAGGGTTGACCCCAGGTATTTAAAGTCATCTACTTTCACTATGGCTTCTCCTTCCATCTTCACCGTAGCACCTGCCTCCCTCTCATTTACACTCATGTATTCTGTCTTGCTTTGATTGACTTTCATTCCTCTTCTCTCCAGAGCATACCTACACCTCTCTAGGTTCTCTTCCACCTGCTCCTTACTTCCACCTACTTGTGCTGTACCAGAGCAAAGGCGTCAAATGCAAAAGAATTGTAGTGGTATTGCATATCATGGCACAAAAATGGTGGTCTTAGAGGGCATCCCTTTTCTTGGAGCAAGGTTTGGGGCCTTCCCAACAGGTCCTTCCTGGCCATAAAGTCAATTTTTCCCTCATGAAATGAGGTAAAACCGACTTGAAAAATTCAAGATGACTATGCCCATATGCCATGTATCAACAGTAGAATAAAATGTGATATTTATTAGCACTTACGTTTTATGTCTCTTTTACTTGTTTGTACACACAGCACTGCCCAACTTATATCTCTAAACTTGTTATGGTGGTTTTATATTGAAATTATTACATACTCTTGTTATAAATGGGCATTGCTATTTTTAGCTAGTATGCTAAAAATAGACTGATTTCCCCCACCTCACACAATGAAACCAAAGAAAAACTAATTTAAAGTGCAAATTTTGACTTCAAAAGTAAAAATCCTTTTCACACTGGGTTTGACCAGTTAAATTATGGTGAATTTTGGTTAAATTATACCAAACACTGGTATATAATCTAGGTTTTCTGGGCTGTTGTTAGTGTGATGTCATTTCTTCAAATGGAGTTCAACCTCAGACAGAAAAGGAATGCACCGTAATGTTCCAAAATACTTACAGTACCAGAAATTTAGAATTATCATCTTATCTCACTATTGCTACAACTTATGCTTATCTTCCAATCAAAGCTGAATAGATAAATATAAACTGAGAAAAAAGTATCAAATTATGACAACAGAAACACACTCCTTCACCTGTCATCATGTATTTGTCAAGGATGGACCCCCTACTATGTAAAAACAGTAAAAGAAATTCATTCTGCATCTCACCCCACAATTCAATTGGAGTCTACAGTCTACACCTGGGCTCCTCAAATGGCAGACCCCGGTCCGTATCCAGACCCAGAGGGTCTTCTGTCCCGATCTTGAAGTCTTCTGATACTATTTGAAGAAAAAAAAAAATGCCTTCTTCATTTTGACAGAACGAAAAACAAACAAACAAAACAAAACCTGAACTCAAATGTAATGGCTGCCAGCTTGATATTTTATTTCCCAACATGGAAATGAAATATCCACCTAAATATCCAGCCTGCTGGCACTGCTCTGGACCTCTGACCCACTGAAAAAAACAAATGCAGGCCCCTGGCAAAAACATTTGAGGATCCCTGGTCTACACACAATAAAACTTCATGTTCCAACTAAGTTTAAGTGACAAATGCAGCAGAGAATCTTCTTCTTTCGGCTGCTTCCTTTACGGGTCGCCGCAGTGGATCATCTGCCTCCATCTCACCCTATCCCTTGATCTTCCCCTGTAACACCAACTCTCTCCAAGTCTTCCTTCACTACATCCATGAATCTTCTCTGTGGTCTTCCTCTTTTCCTCCTGCCTGGCAGAGCCATCTTCAACATCCTTTATCCAATATAACCACTATTCCTCCTCTGCACATGTCCAAACCATCTCAGCCTTGATTCTTACTTTGTCTCTAAACTGTTCAACCTGAGCTGTCCCTCTGATAGACTCATTTCTTATCTTGCCCCTCCTAGTCACTCCCAATGAGAATCTTAGCATCTCCAACTCGTGCCACATCCAGCCCCCATTCTTGTCTTTTTGTCAGTGCCACCATCTCCAAACCATACATCATTGCAGGTCTCACTACTGTCTTGTAAATCTTCCCTTTCACTCTAGCTGCTATCCTTCTCTCATAAATCACCCCTGACACTCATCACCACCCACTCCACCCTGCCAGCACTCTCTTCTTCACCTCTCTTGTGCATTTTCCATTGCTTTGGATGGTTGACCCCAGGTGTTTAAACTCATCTACTTTCACTACCTCTACTCCTTCCATCTTCACCGTTACACCTGCCTCCCTCTCATTCACACTCATATATTCTTTGTTGCTTCTACTACTGACTTTATTCCTCTTCTCTCCAGAGCAAACCACTTCTCCAGGTTCTCTTCCATCTGTTCCCTACTCTCATTACAGATCACAATGTCGTCTGCAAACATCATGGTCCATGGAGACTCCTGCCTGACCTAGTCTGTCAGCCTGTCCATCACCATGGCAAGCAGGAAGGGGCTCAGAGCCGATCCCTGATGTAACCCCACCCCCACCTTGAATCCATCAGTCACTCCTGCAGCACACCTCACTACCGTCTCGCTGTCCTCATACATGTCCTGCACCACCCTCACATACTTCTCTGCCACTCCTGACTTTAACAAACAGTACCACACTTCCTCTCTTGGCACCCTATCATATGCTTCCTCTAGATCCACAAAGACACAGTGCAACTCCTTCTGACCTTCTCTATACTTCTCCATCAACACTCTTAAAGCAAACAGTGCATCTGTAGTACTCTTTCTTGGCATGAAACCATACTGCTGCTCACTGATTGTCATCTCTCCTCTTAACCTGGCTTCAACAACTTATAGTGTGGCTGATCAACTTTATGCCTCTGTAGTTACTACAGCTCTGAGCATCATCCTTGTTCTTGAAAATTGGTACCAAAACACTTCTTCTCCATCCCTGAGGCATCCTTTCACTCTCCATGATTGTGTTAAACAATCTGGTTAAAAAGTCCACTGCCATCTCCCCTAAACATTTTGATACCTCCATAGGTATGTCATCTGAACCAACCGCATTTCCAGTCTTCATTCTCTTCAAAGCTGCCCTAACTTCCGCCTTGCTAATCCTCGGGACTTCCTGGTTCACTATCTTTCCTTTATCAATCCTCCTCTCTCTCTCATTTTCTTCATTCATCCGCTCCTCCAAGTACTCCTTCCACCTTCACAACACACTCTCGTCATTTGTTAGTACCTTACCATTCTTGTCCTTAATCAACCTAACCTGCTGCACATCCTTTCCAGCTCAATCTCTATACCTAATCTTTATAAGTCCTTTTCTCCTTCCTTAGTGTTCAGTCTTTCATACAACTCACTATATACCTTTTCCTTTGCCTTTGCCATCTCTCTCTTTACCATGTGCCTAGATTCCAAGTACTACTTTCTTCATCTCCCTGACTATCCCACCTTTTCTTTGCCAACCTCTTCCTTTGAATACTTTGCTGTACCTCCTCATTCCACCACCAAGTCTCTTATCTTCCTTTCTCTGTCCAGAGGAGACACCACATACCTTTCTACCCATTTCCCTCAATACTTTTGCTGTACTTTCTCAGTCATCTGGTAATTCTTCCCTACCACCCACTGCCTGTATCAACTCCTTCCTGAACTCTGTGCAACCTTCTTCCTTCTGTAACTTCCCCTACTTAATCTTTGGCTCTGCCTTCACTCTCTTCCTCCTCTTGCTTTCCAAAGTCACCCTACAGACTACCATCCAATGCTGCCTAGCTACATTCTCCCCTGCCACCACCTTGGAGTCTCCTATCGTTTAAATTTCTCCTGTTGTATAAAATGTAGTTCAACTGTGTGCTCCTTCCTCCACTCCTGTAAGTCACCTATGTTCCTCTCTCATCTTGAAATGTGTTCACCACAGCCATTTCCATCTTCTTAGCAAATTCCACAACCATCTGTCTTTCCACATTTCTCTCCTTAAAACCATACCTACCCAGAACCTCTTCATCACCTCTGTTCCCTTCACCTACATGTCCATTAAAGTCCACTCCAATCACCACTCTCTCCCCCCTGGGAACACTTTCTACAACTTCATCCAACTTACTCCAGGATTCCTTTTTCTCTTCTACTTGACATCCAACTTGTGGGGCATATGCACTGACAACATTCAACATCACACCTTCGACTTCTAGTTTCAAACTCATGATCCTGTCAGACTTCCTCTTTACCTCCTGAACACTCTTCACAAGCTCTTTCTTCAAGATTACTCCTACTCTATTCCTCTTCCTATCTGCACCATGGCAGAACAGTTTAAATCCACTTTCAATGCTCTTAGCCTTGCTTCCCTTCCATCTGATTTCTTGAACACACAGTATACTGCATCTACCTTTCTTCTCTCCATCATATCAGCCAACTCTCTGCCTTTACCAGTCATAGTCCCTACATTTAAAGTCCCTACTCTCACCTCCACACTTATACCTTTCCTTGTGTAACCCTTGCCTTATGTTAATTAGGTAAGGGAAATTATCAAGTGTAGACCAGTTGCTAGGTTCGTAAGGGTTACAATAGGGAATTAAAATGAGTGTGGAATGAAATAGCTGGAGGCAAGAAATGAGCAATAATGGTTGTTATTTATAGGGATAAAGTGAGCAATATATACAGACAATTTACAACTATACAAATAAACAACGGCTGGTATGAAATAAAACCCCAAAGATGTCCTACTGAGCTCAGTGTTTGTTTGTCCTTTCGGTGTAATCATTTGACCAGTCAAGATATCTTGTATCTCCAGACTCAGGTTTCTTTCCTCTTTTAAAGCGGCAACTTGGGTTGTTACCACTTTGAATCCTGGGCACTGGAGAGAGGAGGGATGCTCTTCAATCGAGATCCTGGTTAGATCTCAGGTCAATCTCGGTTCAGTCTCGGGTCAGGCGTGCCATCTCCATTCGGAGAGAATCCAGGATCCAGAAGGTTCTTGATCGGCAACCAAAAAAAACCTAGCCTGCACAACAATAATGGTATTATTGTTTACAGCTAGAGTAATTCGTCTTCCAATCCCTTCTTATATAACACAATAGCTTAGTGTTTAAATTCTTCTCTCATATTACTATTATTACAATCCAGCAATATAGTAATATCTTACATTTCACATCTTACATCTTACATGCATGTGTTCTTTTCTCACAATCTCTCTGGTAGCACATGAAATACCCTTTTTTCATGTAACCAATTAAATGAATTCCTCTTCTTATCTCTACATCATTTAACCATGAAATTATGATTAATCCTTTCTAACCTTGTCTTTGTAAGTCATGAAATGAAATACAATTAATTTATCACATAACCAGGGAATATACTGTCCCATCCCTTCCAATATTCCCATTTAAAATCAGCAAAACCCGGTCTGAGCTACTGGGTTTAGCATAACCTATGCTTTTACATAGGGGACCAACACCATGTGCTTTTAGCATCAAACTACACATTACATTTGACAGAAATAGTGCATAAGAACTAAAAGTACTTCAGCATACTGTTGGGAACTCAGATCACATTGAGGAAAACCATACAAACACAAAAATAGCCTTTTCCATTGCTTTTTTTTTTTTTTTTTTTTTTTTTTTTTATTTAAGTTTTTGTAAAGGGTATACAGGTCGTTACAGCAATGCAGTGTTTACATTTTCATCACATGTTCCCTTATTTTCTGATATCTGACAACATTGGAAGATTAATTCTTACAACACCCCTTTTTTTTTTTTAAAGTGAAAGAAAAAGTGAAATTAAAGAGAAAAAAAAAACAAGAAACAAATAACAAAAAACAAACAAACAAACCAGTAAAAAACAAACAAAAGAAAAAGTAAGTAAATAAAGATAAAAGAGCATCTGAGTAGCGTTGGAACAAAGAGCGGAACCATTATTGAAATGGTATTTGTCAAAGATTAGATCTAATGGAAGACACATATGCGGTCCAGGGTTGCCAAAAGTTCATGAACACATCCATGTCCTGTCTCAGTGCGAATGTCAACTTTTCCATCGAGTAAATGTCTTGGATCACGTTAGTCCAATCTTCAGGTGTAGGACAGTCCTTCAACATCCATTTTTTAGTTAGAGCTTTTTTGCTTGCCAATATTAAAACATTGAATAAGTATTTTTCTCCTTGTCTTTCCAGTGAGTCCGGTAGTAAACCCAAATACAAAGTTACAAAAGAAAAGGGAACTGTAATTTTGAATATTTTCCCCAATATTGTCTGTACCTTGGTCCAATATTGGTGGATAACTGGGCATGACCAAAACACATGAAAATGATTTGCAGTCTTTTCACCACACAAGCGCCAACAGTTCAATCCCTTATGGGTAAATTTGTTTTGTGCAGGTGTTCTGAAAAATCTTGCCAAGTTTTTCCATCCAAATTCTCTCCACTGCAGGGATGAGGTACTTTTCCATTGCTGTTTATTTAGCTTTTCCCATATTTCCAGTTGTAAAGTGAAATTCCCCTCTTTTTCCCATCTCTCTTTTATATAAGATGTGTTGTCTCCTTTTAAGTCTTGAAGACCTTGGTATATTTTAGAAATGTATCTGATCCCTGGGATCCCTTTATATGCCATTAAGAAGACCTTCAGAACACCTGACTGGGCCCTTTCCAAAACCTCCTTTTTAAGTATATTGTTTATGTGGTGTCTAAGCTGGAAGAACCTGTAAAGGTCTTGATTTATTAGGCCTTGTTTTTTCAAATCTTCAAAACTTCTTAAGATTTGCCCTTTAAAAAAATCGTAATATTTTATCAGCCCTTTCTCCTTCCACTTTTTAAATCTGGTGTCTGTTTTATTAGGAGTAAAGTCCTGATCATAGGCGATCCATTGCAGAAGTCGATAGGGCTCTTTAGTTTGATTCTCTCTGACTATCTTAAACCAAATTTTTAGCGGGGTCTCTATCCACGGGTTAGTGTTATTCAAAAGCTTAGGTAAGACATTGTTCCCTATTATCGCCTGTAGGGGGATGTCACTTGTTATTTGGCATTCGATCTCCTTCCATTGTGCAGTGTAGACTGGGTTACATATCTCTACTAAAGTTTTAATTTGTGCGGCTTTAAAGTAGTCCCTGATATTTGGCAGCGCGAGCCCACCTTTGTCTTTGTTTAGCTGTAGGGCTCTATATCTGATTCTAGGTCTCTTGCCCTGCCATATGAATCTTGAGATCCTTCTGTCCAGCTCCTGCCATGTTTTTTTGGGAGGTTCTACCGGTATTGTTTGGAAAAGGTATAGAAGACGTGGAAGTATATTCATTTTGACTGCTTCAATTCTTTGTGCAGTACCCAAGAATGGTATCATATTCCATCTTGTTAGGTCAGATTTTATTTTTGTCACCAGTGGATCATAGTTTAGTGATATAATTTTGTTGAGTTGTTTCGGGATATTGACCCCCAGATATTTCATAGATTCCGACTCCCAGTTAGTTTTGAGTTTGCTTAGTGAATAATGATTTGGGTCATAGTTGAATGTTAAAACTTGGGTTTTATGCATATTTAATTTGTACCCCGATAAATCTCCATACTCTGAAAAAACTGAGGTTAGTTCTGGTAAAGAAGTGTCCGGCTGCCCTAGGTATATTAAAATGTCATCAGCAAAGAGTGCTATTTTATGTTCCTTCTGACCAAGTGTAATACCTTGAATTTTTTGGTTTTGTCTTATCCATTGGCTCAGAGGTTCTATGAAGATTGCAAAGAGCAGTGGAGACAGGGGGCAGCCCTGACGACATCCTCTTTCCAGTTCAAAAGATGATGATAAATTACCGTTAATCCTTATTTTAGCTGTTGGTTTTTTATATAATGCCTGTATAGTTCTAATGAAGTTGTTATGAAAATTGAAACTGGATAAGATTCTATATAGAAAAGACCAGTCAACCGAATCGAATGCTTTTTCAGCATCTAATCCCAATATGACTGCATTTAAGTTATATTTTTTTATATGATGAATTATGTGTAAAATGCGTCGAATGTTGTCTTGTGTCTGTCTTTGTCTTATAAAACCTGTTTGGTCTAAATGAATTAGGTCTGTCAGTATATTTTCTAACCTTTTGGCAAGGATAATGGTAAAAAGCTTATAGTCCTGATTTAGTACACTGATTGGTCTGTAGTTGGAGCACTCTAGTTTATCCTTTTCAGGTTTAGGTATAACTGCAATGACCCCTTCTCTCCAGGAGGGGGGGATTTCCCCTGTGTGGAGGACATAATTAAATGTTTTCAGGAGGAGAGGAGATAGTTGCTGTTTAAAGGTTTTGTACCACTCTGCTGTATAGCCATCAGCTCCTGGGGATTTGTTAGCTTTAAGTTTCATAATTGCTTTTTCCAATTCTTTAGGATGTATTTCTGACAGTAGTGTTTTATTTTGTGACTCCGTAAGTTGGGGAAGGTTTAATGTGTTTAGGAATGCCTCGGATGCGTTTTTATGTTTTTTGTGGGAGTATAAGTTCTTATAGTAATTCTCGAAGTTTTTAAGAATATCCTGAATTCTGAATTTTATTTCCTTTGATACTGGGTCTCTGATTTTGTAGATTGCTCTTTCTGTTTGATGTTTCCTCAATTTATAGGCTAGCAATTTTGCCGATTTACTGCCTGCTTCATAGTATTTTTGTTTCAGAAATGTAAGTTTCTTCTGGATTTCTATTGTGTAGATCTCATTTATTTGGTTTTTAATTTCCTTAATCTTGAGCGAGTCAGTAGAATGAGTGTTGCCTTTGTGTTCTTTTTCTTGGTTCCTAAGTTCTGACTCTAATGTGGATAGTTTTTCTTGTCTTAGTTTCTTTTGGGTTGCCAGTTTTGCAATAATCTTTCCTCTTATTACAGCTTTACATGCATCCCACAGTATTAAAGGGGATACTTCTCCATTATCGTTATCTTCCAAATATCTGAGAATATCTGATTCCAATTCATCTTTCAGTGGTCCTTTCAGGACATTTGAATTTAACCTCCAAGAAAATGTATTATTTGTGTATTTTTGGATATTTAAGTCCATGTAGATCGGACTGTGGTCGGAGAGATCCATCAGTCCTATTTTACATGTTTTTACTCTTCCAATGTCTCTATTAAACATAAAAAAATAGTCAATCCTTGAGTAAGATGAATGTGGAGTTGAGTAAAATGTATAGTCTTTTACACTGGGGTTGAGTTCCCTCCACACGTCACAGATTCCCAATTCTTTTAGTAGCATCCGAGTCTTCCTGTTTTGGGTGTTATTTTGATGTGGGGAATTACCAGAAGCATCCCAGTATGGATTCAGTCTAAGATTGAAGTCCCCACCACATATCACTAAACCTTGAGCTTTAGTTATCATTAGGTCGAATACATTTTTATAAAATTTCCAGTTAGCCCCTGGGGGAGCATACACATTCAGCAGGGTGATATCTTCTCCCTCTAGCCGCCCAGTTACCAAACTGTATCTCCCTTCTTTATCTTTGTGTTCTGATTTTTTTTCAAATGTAATTTTGGTTGATATCAATGTCGCTACTCCCCTCCTCCTCCCTGATTTATATGAAGATGAAGAGATCATTTTAAACCCTTGTCTACTGAGTTTATTGTGTTCCACGTCTGTTAGGTGGGTTTCTTGTAAAAGTATTATTCCTGCTTTGTCTTTTTTCATTTTGCCTAGAATCTTGGATCTTTTAACTGGATTCAGGATTCCTTTTACATTATATGAAATTATTTTGGTTACACCCTGTTTCTCCATTGTGTTGTTTTGTTTAGTATAACTGTGTGGTGGCCCTCTTTTGTGCTACTCAGAAACTGAAAGAACATTAAAAACAAGAAAAACATTAAGAACATAGTGTAAAAAACTTTAAAACAAAAAGCTGTCATAAGAACTTCCTGAGCTGAGGTCTTTTTAAAGACCCTGTAAGAGCCTTGATGGAGTGAAGGCTCTGAGGGAAATTCCTCAAACTCTGTTACGTGTTGAGGGCCCTCTCTTACCACTGAAAGTAGTCCCATGCTTTTAACGTGAGTTTCAGAACCCAATCCAAACTTGTAATGATTTTTTTTTTTTTTTTCCTTTTATGCCTAAACCCTGTGAAATTGTGTGCACCCTCCCACCCCCATCACATCAAACATTCACGCAAAAACAGTATTTGTTAGTATGAGGAGAACATGTGGATTATTGTCACATTTCTATTTTAACAAGTTTTTTTTTTTTTTTATTACAAAGACTTATTTGTTTCAAATAATATGATTGTTCCATGAAATGTTTTACCACATGCTGAATATGCATCTCCTTTAATGTTTGTTACCTTGTATGAGGGGGGTTGGATGTGCGGATTGATTCAAGAGAAAAAAAAAAAAAAAAAAAGGTCGCTATTCCAACCTGAAAATGGATAGTTTATCCGCGACGCTCTGGTGCTGGGTTTCCCGCTGCTGGTCCGTGGATTTTGAAGGTCTTTGTGTTGTCCATGTTTGCGTTTTGATCTTCTCACTCGGGTCTGCTGGGGGTTTAAATACCGTTACCGGGAGGCCTCTTTTCGCCATGTCAGCTGTTGCTTCTTCCCCCGAAATATAGAGACACGTTTCATCGCCGTAGAAGACCCTTAACTTCGCAGGAAATGGTGTCTGAAAGCGCAATTTCTTCTCTCTTAACACCTTTTTCGCGTCATTGTATTCCCTGCGCTTTTTAAGGACCTCCGGGGCGTAATCGTGTTCCACGTAGACTTTTCTCTCCTGGTGCATAAATCCTTTTTTCTGCCAGGCCAGTCTTACAACCTCTTGTTTTATTTTGAAATTGGAAAATCTTACCAACACCGAACGTGGGGGCGCTTCCGCCGCCGGCCTAGCGGCTAATGAACGATGTGCCTTTTCTATCTTCAAGTCGGTGGTTTGTGGAATATCCAATTTCTCTCTTAGTAAGGATTCCACGCATTCTGCCATTGAGTTAAAACCATTTTCGGTTCCTTCTATCAGACCATGAATTCTTATGTTGTCTCTTCTTTGTTTTCCTTCTTGGTCGGTTAGCTTAGCCTCTATAGCTGCTTGTCTTTTGCGTAGGTCTAGCACAGAATCTTCGAGCACTTTTATTCGATCCTCTGTTTCCAAGATTCGGTTCTCGGCCTGGTCCACTCTGCTGTTTGTCCTTTTCAATTCTTCTCTGAATTCCCGAAATTCGGCCGTAACATCTCGGCGAAATCGTCGTAGCTCCTCAAATAGTGATTTCAGGCTAACCCTTTTGTTAGCTATCACCAGTTCCTCGTCTTCTGAACGGAGATCTTCCAGTTCGGATTCTCCGGCCGATACGTGTCCTGGCCTGGAGAATTTCAGTTTCTTCTGTTTTCCTTTAGACATGATGATTTTGTCTTTTGATTTTCACTCCTCCAAAAATCCGTTAAGTTTGATTTTCAAGGTGTTATCCTGGATTGGGTCTGAGAACTTCAGTGTTAAGCTGCAGTCGCCATGGCGTCCCTTTTCCATTGCTTTTAAACAGAAAAAGATCCACTCGCGATTAGCATTAGCATAACACTAATATTAGCATGTATTGTTTGGTTTCCACTCACCAAGATGAGGTATAAGATAAGATAAGATAAGATAAGATAAGCCTTTATTAGTCCCACAACGGGGAAATTCCAGGATTGCAACAGCACAGGGATAGCAACACTCAGAGCAACAATCAGAAGGCAAGAAAAAAAACAAAAAAAAAAACAAGCAAGCAAGAGCAGCTAATATACATATGTACATATTACTATAAAATATATATATACACACACACACACACAGACACACAGTGCAGAGCATTGTAGCTAGATGGAATAAATATGTAAATATATAAACACCCACAGTATGGAGCATTGCAGCTAGGTGGAATAAATATGCAAGTATATAAACACACACAGTGCGGAGCAATGTAGCTAGATGGAATAATATGTAGATATATAAAAACACAGTGCGGAGCATTGTAGCTAGATGGAATAAATATATAGATATATAAATATAAACACACCCAGTGCTGAGCATTGTAGCTAGATGGAATAAATATATAGATATATAAATATAAACACACCCAGTGCAGAGCATTGTAGCTAGATGGAATAAATATGTAAATATATAAACACACACAGTGCAGAGCATTGTTGCTAGGTGGGATGAAACAGCATAACCGTCTATTTAGTTATCCTACATGGTATGATTATGTGCCCATACATATTCTCACCCTCCATAGCGACCGGTATGTTCCTAGTTGTATGCCGGAGAGGACCATTGTGTAAGTCTATTGCATCTTTTGCATTCAAAAAAACAAAAAAAAAACAAAAAAAAAACAATTAGTTTGTTACATCTTTTTGCTATCTCTGCGAGCAGCCCTGCTTAGGTTGTACAGTCTGACAGCCGTTGGTAGGAAGGACCTACGAAACCTCTCGGTTGTGCACCTGGGATGATGTAGTCTGCTGCTAAATGAGCTCCTCAGTGCATCCAGTATGTCCTGCATAGGGTGGAACTCGGACTCCAGCAGAGATGACAGTTTAGCCAACGTCCTTCTCTCTCCTATCTCCTCCATCGGATCAAGGCGTTGCCCCAGTATCATGTGAACACAGCAAAAGGACACAGCCACAATGCCTTTCAAGCTCGTGCTCCCGTCAACTTAGGATAATAAAGGTTGCAAATTAGCGTTTGGAGAGTGTTTAGATCCATTTATAGCATTTTTCTGAATTAACTCACCAAGAAGAGGTATCTGTGTGAACCAGACCACTTCACAACCTCTCTCATCCGCTCTCAGATCGTGAAAGATCGAAACCCGAGTGCGCGCTTGCTGCCTCTACTCGGAAGGCGGGGCTAATATCGCTCTTAGTGAATGGGAAGACCCAGATCACCCAACGTGACCATTAACCGGGAATTTAAAAGTTGGATAACAGGATTACACTTCCTCTTCCCCAAAATAATCGGTTTTCAAAATAAAATCACACACTTTCATTAATACAAATGAAATCTGAGAAAAAAAAGGGTCATTTTCTCAGCTGGGTTACACTCTCCCGCGCTAAATATCATGCACGTCCCGTTGCACGTGCAACCAAGACTGTCCATCGTCAGTATTGGTTGAGTTGTAATGTGATCATTTTCAGTATTGTCTCCATCCGGTATCATTTATGGGCGGAACTACAACGGTATCTGGTCGTCTTCGAACCTCCGACTTTCGTTTCTCTTTTGGCTTTGTACTGAGTGTACTTTGTGAGTTTTGAGCTTTTGGTTCTGCAGTTAGTTTTACTAGTTGCGTTTGAATTTCTGCAACTTGTTTTGAGAGTTCTTGGAGTGAGTTTAGCGTGATATTGTCCTCATCTTCACCTGAACTGCATTGCACAGTTTGCACGTGGGATTGTTGCAATTTGGACATAGCAGGATCAGTCAAGATTAATTCTACACTGGAGCGCCAAGTATCATAATCTAGCTCATAAGTTGGTCGGAGGTCTTTGCCAGAAAAAGCTCCGAGCTTTTGTGAAAACGGCTGCACGGAAAAATCTTCCCTTTTTACAATGTGCTCAACTACCACACGTTGCACTTCTGGGGGATTTAAATCATGTGCAGAAATGGTGGGCATACTTAGAGCTGGGGTGCTCGTAGTGTGATTTGACTGGTTAGTTGGCTGTGCACCTTGAATACTGGGCTCAGCTGCAGAAGGCTGAGGTTGAGGTTCATCTAAGAAAGCTTCAGGTAAGTTATCAGGTAACTTAACTTGCTCTGATTGATCATTTTCAGATTCTTTGATTGCCTCAGACATCCGTAACATCACGTATTTCAGGACATCTGCAAAATCTCTGCCCCTCATCTTCGCTAGGTTTTTAATGTTAGTGAGATGTAACTTGGTCATTTCGCTCCCTACACGGTGCGTATAAACACTGGCAAGAGATTGTATCATATAGCTGGCTCCACTATCAGATACATGAGTACATGGCAATGGGTCAAGAGCTTCAAAAGCAATACCCGAATGATACTCAAAAATAGCACTCTGGGAAAACTCAGACTTACTATCTGCTACTTTTATGACTCTTGAAATCGATCCATACCGTTTCAAAAACTCAGTCACTTCATCAAGTTGCTCATCTCCAGCGATTTCACTCACTATCACTGCATTTGGAATTTTCACAGATTCACGTTCAACAATATCCATTTTGGGTACGTTATAGGCTTGAAATAACGTAAGGGAGAGAAGAAAAAGGCTCCTGGCTGGCTTGCCACTTCTTATTGTAACCCTTGCCTTTTGTTAATTAGGTAAGGGAAATTATCAAGTGTAGACCATTTGCTAGGTCCGTAAGGGTTACAATAGGGAATTAAAATGAGTGTGGAATGAAATAGCTGGAGGCAAGAAATGAGCAATAATGGTTGTTATTTATAGGGATAAAGTGAGCAATATATACAGACAATTTACAACTATACAAATAAACAACGACCTGTATGAAATAAAACCCCAAAGATGTCCTACTGAGCTCAGTGTTTGTTTGTCCTTTCGGTGTAGTTGTTTGACCAGTCAAGATATCTTGTATCTCCAGACTCAGGTTTCTTTCCTCTTTTAAAGCGGCGACTTGGGTTGTTACCACTTTGAATCCTGGGCACTGGAGAGAGGAGGGATGCTCTTCAATCGAGATCCTGGTTAGATCTCAGGTCAATCTCGGTTCAGTCTCGGGTCAGGCTCGCCATTACCATTCGGAGAGAATCCAGGATCCAGAAGGTTCTTGATTGGCAACCAAAAAAAACCTAGCCTGCACAACAATAATGGTATTATTGTTTACAGCTAGAGTAATTCGTCTTCCAATCCCTTCTTATATAACACCATAGCTTAGTGTTTAAATTCTTCTCTCATATTACTATTATTACAATCCAGCAATATAGTAATATCTTACATTTCACATCTTACATCTTACATGATGTGTTCTTTTCTCACAATCTCTCTGGTAGCACATGAAATACCCTTTTTTCATGTAACCAATTAAATGAATTCCTCTTCTTATCTCTACATCATTTAACAATGAAATTATAATTAATCCTTTCTAACCTTGTCTTTGTAAGTCATGAAATGAAATACAATTAATTTATCACATAACCAGGGAATATACTGTCCCATCCCTTCCAATATTCCCATTTAAAATCAGCAAAACCCGGTCTGAGCTACTGGGTTTAGCATAACCTATGCTTTTACATAGGGGACCAACACCATGTGCTTTTAGCATCAAACTACACATTACATTTGACAGAAATAGTGCATAAGAACTAAAAGTACTTCAGCATACTGTTGGGAACTCAAATCACATTTAGGAAAACCATACAAACACAAAAATAGCCTTTTCCATTGCTTTTAAACAGAAAAAGATCCACTCGCGATTAGCATTAGCATAACACTAATATTAGCATGTATTGCTTGGTTTCCACTCACCAAGATGAGGTATCATGTGAACACAGCAAAAGGACACAGCCACAATGCCTTTCAAGCTCGTGCTCCCGTCAACTTAGGATAATAAAGGTTGCAAATTAGCGTTTGGAGAGTGTTTAGATCCATTTATAGCATTTTTCTGAATTAACTCACCAAGAAGAGGTATCTGTGTGAACCAGACCGCTTCACAACCTCTCTCGTCCGCTCTCAGATCGTGAAAGACCGAAACCCGAGTGCGCGCTTGCTGCCTCTACTCAGAAGGCGGGGCTAATATTGCTCTTAGCGAATGGGAAGACCCAGATCACCCAACGTGACCATTAAATGGGAATTTAAAAGTTGGATAACGGGGATCACACTTCCTCTTCCCCAAAATAATCGGTTTTCAAAATAAAATCACACACTTTCATTAATACAAATGAAATCTGAGAAAAAAAAGGGTCATTTTCTCAGCTGGGTTACACTTGTCTCTCTCTCCCTCCTAACACGTCTTACCCCTTTCCTCCTCCTTGATCTTCGACCAACAGTAGCCCAATTTCTACCAGCACCCCGTTGATTAACAGCGCCGGTGGCGATCGTTGTTAATCCAGGCCACGACCGATCCAATATAAAAGTCTCATTCATCATGATCCGCATGTTTGATTTGGCAAAGGTTTTACATCGGATGCCCTTCCTGACACAACCCTCCCCATTTACCCGGGTTTAGAACTGCACTAGGAGTACACTGGCTTTTGCACCCCCTGTGGCTGGGTTGACAAATGCAGCAGAGAATGACTTAAATATACTTCTCACTGCAGTTGAGGTTTTATATCTAGGAAGTTTGAGAATCATTGTCAGTAAGCCTTGTGTCTTCAATCCAGTGATTTTACCTTTCATTTGTGTGTGTTTCATGCCTCCTCAGATATAAGTGATAAGCGTTTGGAGGTGGTGGGCTTGGAAGGAGTTGTAGAGATGGGACAAATCTACACTGGGCTGAAGAGCGCCGGGCACAGACTGGCTCAGGCTTCCCAAATTACCATCAGGTTGTGAACTCACAAATGCAATAGAAGATTGAAACAGACACAAATTAACTATTAGGAGTACATGTAAATACTGATTACTATAACTGTTTTGTAATTAACTGTACATGATATTCACAAATGAATAATATTACTGTCTGTCCTCACTGCATGTAGGACAATTAAGGCCCTGCCTATGCAGATTGATGGGGAGCCCTGGATGCAGCCTCCATGTACTGTAAGTGTCATCACCCATCCAAACGTTTGTGTAGACTTACGACACAGATGTTAGCTGTTAAATTCACAAAAGCCAGTGCTAGCAGCAATGCACCATTTGACTTTTAAAAATATGCTCATGAAGGTGCTTGTTCATTACCTCCGCCAGGCCGAAAGGCCAGGCGGAGGTAATGTTTTTGCCGGGGTTTGTCTGTGTGTTTGTCTGTTTGTCTGTCTGTCTGTCTGTCTGTTGGTTAGCAAGATAACTCAAAAACTTTTGGACGGATTTCAATGAAACTTTCAGGCGTTGTTGGAAATGGTACAAGGAAGAACTGATTAAATTTTGGGGATGATCCGCATCACCGTCTGCATACAGGAATTTTTTAAAGCATTTTTCCACACTGTGACATACGGCCATTTTCAACATGTGCGCAGGCGCAATGGAGGGCGCTGGGCGTCATGTCTGACCAACACAAACTCCGCCTTCTTCAACGTTTTAGCCACAAAAGCATGCGGAAAACACTGGTGGCCTGGGCCCGCCAGCGTGCCTGTGCCAGCCATAGGCGCTGCGCACATTGCGCTGGTCGTCGTGTCTGACCAACACAAACTCCGCGTTCTTCAACGTTTTAGGCACAAAAGCACGCGGAAAACACTGCTGGCCTGGGCCCGGCAGCGTGCCTGTTTTTGCACCACGCTGCAAAACCTGACACGGCCACCTGTCCGCCGCCCGATTATTTGCCACAAATTCCCCGCCCAGCTATAGGCGCTGCGTAAAAACAACCTCTCTGCTGGGGAAGATTCTAAATTCTGTTTTGCCGCGGAGCGCAACCCCAATATAATATAAAACCCACGGCAACCTGTCTAACCAATCTGCATCCGTCAGTGGAGGAGATGGACACACCAACACTTCAGTTTATTACCTCCGCCAAGGAGGCAATGCTTTTACAACCGTAAAACGGGGCTATAAGGGACGGCGGGGTAATATGGGACACTTTTCTAAATGTAATTCTGCTTTTTTAATTTTGCTTCCGCCTAGATTTGATGAAGGATTCATGGATATTTAACAATAACAACACAACTCAGCGTCCTGCTC
Source organism: Pholidichthys leucotaenia (assembly GCA_020510985.1). Classification (NCBI taxonomy): domain Eukaryota; kingdom Metazoa; phylum Chordata; class Actinopteri; order Cichliformes; family Pholidichthyidae; genus Pholidichthys; species Pholidichthys leucotaenia. The sequence goes on from CM035837.1 coordinate 144,460,801, forward strand.
AAAATAAAAAAAAGCAGAATTACATTTAAAACATTTCCCAGAAAAGTGTCCCTTATTAACCCGCCGTCCCTTATAGCCCCGTTTTACACTACTGAACCACTAATCCTATCACTATCACATTGATTGTCATTCATTAATTGTGTGTTTATTGCACTGTCCATGTCAAATAAACAAATAATCATTGTGAATCCAATTGCTAGTCATATCTTTTCATGCTCAGGGAATCTGAAAACGTACACACAAACACTGTATGGGGGGAACTGTGCCGCTCTCCGAGTGCTTTTCTAGTTATGAATGAACTCTTAATCACAACAAAGAGTTGTCTCAAGGCACGAATCATGAGTAATTCAGAGAAAACCCCAACATTCAAATGATCCCCTATGAACAAACACTAGGTAACAGTAGGAAGGAAAAACTCCTTTATAAAAAGAAACCTCAAAGAGAACCAGGCTTAGGGAGGGCAGTCATCTGCCACAACTGTGGGGGGTGAGGGGAGAGAAGAAGACAAGATTGTTATGATCCACTGCTGGCAAGTCAGCAAGGACAGGCCCTAACGCAGAGATGAAGGTTCAGTAGGTTTAATAACATAAGGCGCAACTCAAGACTGGATAATCACAGGCAGATACGTAGTGAGACCAACGATGCAAATCACTGACCAGACAGGATACAGGTGAGGAACATAACCAATGTTTATGACGTGACAGGGAACTCGAGACTGAGTGGAACATATATACATAGACACTGATGAGTGACAATAACAAACACCTGAGACAGATTAAGAGAGAGGAGAAGAGGGCGAGAGAGAGAGAGAGAGAGAGAGAGAGAGAGAGGATAACACAGGGTTACAAAAATAATTTTTTTGTAAGTTGTCTGTGTTTTTTCAACTGATTTAAGACAATTTTGCACCGCTGAATCCGAAAATGACATTAATTTCTCTTGATCAGGTGCTAAGTAAAAACCTGTACTTACTTAGTACTGTGCATGTACTTACCTTTATATAAAGGTAAGTACATGTAAATTGAATGTTACAGCATCATTGTTCAAAATTCAGAGAATTTCAAGACATAAAAAAGAATTTTGCATCATATAAAGCGAAAATACCTGTACATGTAAACAAAAATGTATAAAACAACATGTGGCCATAATTCAAAAAATTGACCTGATTGAGCAAAACCAATGTGATTTTTGGATTCAGCACATCAAAATTGTCCTAAATCAGCTAAAAAAAAAAACTTAGACAATAAATTTGGTGTTGACCAGTGTAATTAAAGTAGAGCAGGAGGAGATTAACACAATCAGGTGCAGCCATGAGGAATTAATAACAAAAAGGACCAATAACGAGGAGAAGAAATAAACTGAGAGTGCTGTCACAATGAGTAGACACAAGATGAAGAGTAGGACAGAATAAGGGTGACAATAATACACAAAATGTGTCACGCCTCGCCGCCCATCTGAGGCGCCAGCTGCACGCACACCTGCACCTCGTCAGCGGCGAGGGATTTAAGCCGCCTCACCCTGGGCTTCGGCCTGAAGCCGTCATGCTTCACTCGCTTCCCTTGCTGCAAGGAATCCCAACCACTCAGCAAGCATTCAAGTAAGAATCTCTTACCTCCTTCTTCTCCTAGTCTGCTCCCCTGTGCACAGGTGGATTTCCCGGTGGCGGACCACTCCCTTCCGTCACCGCTCCCTCGCTGCTGCACCGGGCACTCCAGGTCGTTGTCTTCCGGGCTTCACCCTTGCTGTGCCAGCCACCTGCCATTTCCAAGTAAGCCAGTCATCATTATCATATCTCCTGTGTTGGTGTGGTGCCCGTTACCCTTCTCCCTTTGCTTCTCCCATAGGGTTGTCCGGCTGTACGGCCTCCTGCCTCCGTGCCCGACGCAGACGCCACCACCAACACATTTACATCTCGCAGACACACACTCATACACACTTGTTGTTAATAAAGCTATTAGATCTACCCTGAGCCTGCGTGTGTGTCTCCTGAGCCGTGCATTATGTCAGTACGGCTTCAGCAGAGCGGCTCGGCAGACGGCGGGCTCACATGCCGACTTTCCACCCTCGAGGCTTGGGTGGACCTAATAGCCCACCAGCAACAGGTGATTTTAAATCAATTATCTATCATCACTAACCGATTGGACCGCTTGGACCCCCAACAGCCGTTCCCCCCGGCTTGTCAGGGCGGCGCGGCTCCTGCTGCTCCAGCGGCCGTCCAGCCTGCTCCGGCAGCACCGGTTCGGCTCACACCCATTCCGACCCCCGCCCGCTTTAGCGGTAAGCTCAGCGGAGCACGGGGGTTTATAATGCAATGTGAGTCCGTGTTCCACCGTGTGCCCGGAGATTTTCCCTCAGACCATAGCCGAATTGGCTACATAGGGAATCTCCTGGAGGGGCGAGCGCTTACTTGGGCTTACGCCATAATGGCGAAGCCCAGTTACGCCACCCTCACCTATGGCCAATTCGTGAGACTGTTCCTGGAGGTCTTTGATCATTCTCGTACAGAGAGCGTTCAGGTCGATCGGCTTCTCAGCCTCCAGCAGGGAAGCCGGTCGGCAGCTGATTACGCGATCGACTTCCGGGTAGCGGCGGAGGAGGTCGGCTGGGGAGAACGTTCTCTCTGCGGCATCTTCCTCCGCAGTCTCAGTGATGGTCTGAGGGACGAACTGGCTGGGCGGGACATCCCGGAGACTTTAGCGGAGCTAACGTCCCTAGCCATCAGCCTGGATAACAGGTTGCGCGAGCGCACCTCGGAGCGGAAGTCGTCTTCTTCTCGCCCTCGTGGTGCCTCGTCGCGCCTGTCCCAAGCTCGCCCCCTGGTGTTGCCGTCACCATCGCGCCCCGAGGAGTCGGAGCCGATGGTGACGGGCTGGACAAAGCTCCCTTCTGCGGAGAAACAACGCCGCCGTGAGTTGGGTCTCTGCATGTATTGCGGAGACAGCCAACACACGGTGGAGCTTTGTCCACAGAAGCCAAACGGGGAGGTCCGCGAGTCACTGTAGGGGGCCTCGCGGACGTCAATCGGTTAAATCCCCTGTCCCAATTGAAGCTACCCGTCCGGTTTTGTCACAACCCCACTGGGCACCTCACCCACGCACTGGTGGATTCGGGCGCGGAGGGCAGCTTTATTTCACAAAGCCTGGCAACCCGATTGGGCATCCGTTGCCAAATCCTCAAATCTCCTCTCGCCCTGGTCAACCTCTCCCATGTCTCCCTGGGGAGAGTTACACACCAGACCGTCCCTGTTCCTGTGATCATCTCTGGGAACCAGCGGGAGGAAATCACTTTCTACGTCCTCCCCAACTCTGTGTCGCCCGTCATCCTGGGGTACCCCTGGCTTTGCCTCCATAACCCCGTCCTGGATTGGAAGTCCGCCAGGGTATCGGCATGGAGTTCCTTCTGCATGAGCACCTGCCTGCAATCCGCTGCCTGCTCCCCGTCCTCCTCTCCAACTCCTAAGGACGTCGCGCCTCCGGATCTCTCCCTGGTGCCATCAGAGTTTCACGACCTGGGTATGGTATTCAGCAAGTCCAAGGCGATGCCTCTTCCTCCACACAGGCCCTACGACTGTGCAATAAACATCCGCCAGGGGGCACCCTTACCCTCTGGGCGACTCTACAGCCTGTCGGCGCCGGAGAAGGAGGCCATGAATTCCTACCTCAAGGAATCGCTGAGTGCTGGAATTATCCGTCCCTTGTCATCACCATTAGGCGCTGGATTCTTCTTTGTGGGCAAGAAGGACGGTTCCCTCCATCCTTGTATCGACTACCGCGCCCTGAATGATATCACGGAGAAGGATCGCTACACCCTGCCACTAATGGAACCACCTTCCACTCCCTCCAGGGGGCGACTTGGTTCACCAAGCTGGATCTACGCAGCGCATACCACCTCGTCCGGATCCGGGAGGGAGATGAGTGGAAGACAGCCTTCCGTACCCCGAACGGCCATTTCGAGTACCTGGTGATGCCGTTCAGGTTGACCAATGCTCCAGCCGTCTTTCAGCGCCTTATAAATGACGTCCTCCAGGACTTCATCGGCCTCTTTGTGTTCGTCTACCTGGACGACATCCTCATCTTCTCCAAATCCAGGGACGAGCACCGGGTCCATGTGAGGCGGGTCCTCCAAAGACTGCTGGAGAACCGGTTATATGTGAAGGCAGAAAAGTGTGAATTCTACGCTAAAACCACATCCTTCCTCGGGTTCGTCATCTCCCACGACCAGGTGCTTCCGGACCCAGTGAAGGTGAAAGCGGTGGTGGAATGGCCCACACCAACATCAAGGAAACAGGTGCAACAATTTATTGGGTTTGCAAACTTCTACCGCCGCTTCGTCCCGAATTTTGGCACCGTCGTCGGCCCTCTGACCCGCCTCACGTCCCCTAAGGTCCCGTTCCGGTGGACCGAAGAGGCCGCAGCTGCTTTCCAGGCACTGAAGGCGGAGTTCTCCTCCTCCCGGGTCCTCAGCCAAGTCGATCCCTCGCTGCAATGCATCGTGGAGGTGGACGCTTCGGACACGGGGTTGGGGGCGGTTCTATCTCAGCGGTCGCCTTATGACGGAGTCAAACGGCCCTGCGCCTTCTTCTCCCGGTGCTTGTCCCCGGCGGAACGGAACTACGACGTGGGGGACAGAGAGCTCCTCGCCGTCAAGCTCGCGCTGCAGGAGTGGCGTCACTGGCTAGAGGGGGCGGACCTGCCGTTCGTGGTCCTGACTGACCACAAGAACTTGGAGTACTTAAGATCTGCCAAGCGTCTGAACGCCCGCCAGGCGCGTTGGTCCTTGTTCTTTGCCAGGTTCCGCTTTAACATCACCTTCAGGCCTGGCTCCAAGAACGGCCTGCCCGACGCCCTCTCTAGGCAATTTGCCCCTGAGGCGTCTGAGGACGCGGTCCACACCATCCTGCCCAGGTCGTGCATTGTGGGAGCCGTCACTTGGGACATTGAAAGTAAGGCGCAGGAAGGCGCAGGAATCGGAACCTGACCCTGGCGGCGGACCGGAGGGGAGGCTTTTTGTGCCGTCCATGGTCCGGGGGGAGGTCATCCACTGGCTGCACACATCTAAACTCACCTGCCACCCTGGTTCCTCCTGGATGATCGACCTTCTTCAACGGTCCTTCTGGTGGCCGGGCCTGCGGAAGGACGCTGCCCGCTACACCCGGGCCCGCCCTGTATGTGCCACCAGTAAATCAGGTAATGCCCCTCCAGCGGGTTTGCTCCAGCCTCTGCCCGTCCCTGGCAGGCCCTGGTCGCATGCATATCGCCCTGGATTTCGTCACCGGACTCCCAGTCTCTAACACCTTCGACACTGTCCTGACCATCGTAGACCGTTTCTCCAAGGCGGCATACTTCATCCCGTTACGAGGTCTTCCATCTGCCCTGGAGACGGCGGACCTCCTAATCCAACATGTGGTCAGGCTGCACGGGATTCCGGTGGACGTGGTCTCGGACCGGGGGCCCCAATTTTCCTCAGAGGTTTGGAGGTCCTTTTGCAACGCCCTGGGAGCCAAGGTAAGCCTCTCCTCTGGCCATCACCCCCAAACCAACGGGCAGTGTGAGCGGACCAACCAGGAGCTGGAGGCTGCGCTCCGCTGCGTCACTGCGTCCAAGCCTGCGTCCTGGAGTAACCATCTCGCCTGGGTTGAGTACGCCCACAACACCACCCGCTCTTCTGCCACTGGGATGTCTCCCTTTAAGGCGTCCCTGGGCTACAACCCCCCTCTGTTCCCAGCGCAGGAGAGTGAGGTAACTGTCCCCTCAGTTCGGGCGCACCTCAGGCGGTGCCGTTCCATCTGGGCGTTGGCGCGCAATGCGCTTTTACGCATGACAGAGCGCAACAAATCCACAGTGGACCGGCACAGAAGACCTGCCCCAGCGTACCAGGTGGGCCAGTGTGTCTATGTGTCAACCCAGGACGTCATTTTAAAGGGTGAGAGGAGGAAGCTGGCACAGCGTTTTATGGGCCCATACCCCATCACCAGGATTATCAACCCGGTGGCTGTGCGTGTAGCTATTCCCCCCTCCCTCCGCATCCATCCCACCTTCCACGTTTCCAAGGTGAAGCTGGCAGTCTCCGATCCCCTTTGCCCTCCTCCTGCTGCGCAGCCCGCGCCCCGGATGATTGATGGTCATCCGGCCTGGCCTGTCTCTTCTATCCTGGACTCCCGGCACCGGGGTCGCGGGTTGCAGTACTTGGTGGACTGGGAGGGTTATGGGCCTGAACATCGGCAATGGGTACCCTCGTCATTTGTGTTGGACCCGTCCCTCATTACTGAGTTCCACCGAGCGCACCCGGAGAAACCATCGCCAGGAGGCGCTGCTAGAGGGGGGAGTACTGTCACTCCTCGCCGCCCATCTGTGGCGCCAGCTGCACGCACACCTGCACCTCGTCAGCGGCGAGGGATTTAAGCCGCCTCGCCCTGGGCTTCGGCCTGAAGCCGTCAGTCTTCACTCGCTTCCCTTGCTGCAAGGAATCCCAACCGCTCAGCAAGCATTCAAGTAAGAATCTCTTACCTCCTTCTTCTCCTAGTCTGCTCCCCTGTGCACAGGTGGATTTCCCGGCGGCGGACCACTCCCTTCCGTCACCGCTCCCTCGCTGCTGCACCGGGCGCTCCAGGTCGTTGTCTTCCGGGCTTCACCCTTGCTGTGCCAGCCACCTGCCATTTCCAAGTAAGCCAGTCATCATTATCATATCTCCTGTGTTGGTGTGGTGCCCGTTACCCTTCTCCCTTTGCTTCTCCCATAGGGTTGTCCGGCTGTACGGCCTCCTGCCTCCGTGCCCGACGCAGACGCCATCACCAACACATTTACATCTCGCAGACACACACTCATACACACTTGTTGTTAATAAAGCTATTAGATCTACCCTGAGCCTGCGTGTGTGTCTCCTGAGCCGTGCATTATGTCAAAATGAACTGTAACTAAAGGCGAGGGAAGAATAACAATAATGACAACTGAAAGGAGACATTCACACATGGCCCTGTGTGAAAAAGTGATTGCCCCCCCCCCCCATTAAAACATAAAATAACTGGTTTATCACATCTTTGGAAAGCTGAGTTCAATTTCTCTAGCCACATCCAGGCCTGATTACTGCCACACCTGTTCTTAATCAAGAAATTGCTTAAATAGGACCTGCCTGACAAAGTGAAATAGCCCAAAAGATTCTCAAAAGCTACACATCATGCCGCGATCCAAAGACATTCAGGAACAAATGAGAAACAAAGTAATTGAGATCTATCAGTCTGGAAAAAGTTATAAAGCCATTTCTAAAGCTTTAGGGCTCCAGCAAACCACAGTGAGAGCCATTATCTACAAATAGTGAAAACATGGAACAGTGGTGAACCTTCCCAGGAGTGGCCGGCTGACCAAAATTACCCCAAGAGCGCAGTGACGACTCATCCAAGAGGTCACAAAAGACCCCACAACAACATCCAAAGAACTGCAGGCCTCACTTGCCTCAGTTAAGGTCAGTGTTCATGACTCTTCCATAAGAAAGGGACTGGGCAAAAATGGCCTGCATGGCAGAGTTCCAAGACGAAAACCACTGCTGAGCAAAAAGAAGATAAAGCCTCATCTCAGTTTTGCCAGAAAACATCTTGATGATCCCCAAGATTTTTGTGAAAATACTCTGTGGACTGATGAGACAAAAGCTGAACTTTTTGGAAGGTGTGTGTCCCATTACATCTGGCGTAAAAGTAACAGCATTTCAGAAAAGGAACATTATACCTGCAGTAATATATGGTGGTGGTAGTGTGATGGTCTGGGGCTGTTTTGCTGCTTCAGGACCTGGAAGACTTGCTGTGGTACATGGAATCATGAATTATGCTGGCTACCAAAAAATCTTGAAGGAGAATGTCTGGCCATCTGTTTGTGACCTCAAACTGAAGTGCACCTGGGTTCTGCAGCAGGACAATGATCCAGAACACACCAGCAAGTCCACCTCTGAATGGCTTAAGAAAAACAAAATGAAGACTTTGGAGTGGTCTAGTCAAAGTCCTGACCTGAATCTGATTAAGATGCTGTGGCATGACCTTAAAAAGGCGGTTCATGCTCGAAAACCCTCCAATGTGGCTGAATTACAACAATTCTGCAAAGATGAGTGGGCCAAAGTTCCTCCACAGCGCTGTAAAAGACTCATTGCCAGTTCTTCTTCTTCTTTTAGATTTGATTGGCGATTGGCAACCAGCTTACAGGTGCGTTACTGCCACGTACTTCACTCTATATCATCACTCTGTCCCTCATTGCCAGTTATCGCAAATGCTTGATTGCAGTTGTTGCTGCTAAGGGTGGCCCAACCAATTATTAGGTTTGGGGGCAATCACTTTTTCACACAGGGCCATGTACTGTAGGTTTGGATTTTTTTTTTTACCCTTAATAATAAACACCTTCATTTAAAAACTGCATTTTGTGTTTACTTGTGTTATCTTTGTCTAATATTTAAATTTGTTTGATGATCTGAAACATTTAAATGTGACAAACATACAAAAAAAAAAGAGAAATCAGTAAGGGGGCAAACACTTTTTCACACCACTGTAACTTAGAGGGGGACATGTTTGCAGACATGTCCCCCCATGATAAAGAAAGTGATAATGAAAGAAAGAAAGCATTATTGCACAGATAGCAGAGAAAATCATTTCATCTGGCATAACTTAAAGCCATTTTGGTCCCAGGCAGACTCATTAATTCATCAGAGGATGCCTAGTTGTGCAATCAGCAACAGAATAGAATAGGTTTTATTGTCATTGTACAGTTGTAAAGTACAACAAAATTGTGGGTGCTCCACCTGGCTACTGTGCAGTAAAAGTATAAAAATATAAAAACAGAGATATAAAGCACACATTTGAATAAAATGGCATACATTAAGTAGAATGAATAAGAAGCATAAAAAATACACACATTGGTAGTGGCTCAGATGGATGGATCAATATACTGAAAAGTGCAGAGTGCAAAAAACAGGTGAGATTTTTGTTTTTTTTTTGGTAGTTAAAAGGTCCTGGATCAGGAGTGAGAAGCCTCGGGAGAATGTCCTGGGGGTGCAGTGGGCCTGATAACACAGAAATACATTCCCATTTTAAGTAACATATTTTCAGCAGTTTTGGTTTTGATTTCTTGTTACACAACACAGAAAAAAAAACACCACAAAGAACATTTAAACAAACAAACAAAACAAAAACAAACACAATCACAGAATTCAGAATATTCACAGAAGACAGAATATTGCCAAGACTAAGTTCACATGTAGATCCAGGTTTACCATAAATGTGATGAAATGTAATGGCACAAAATGGCGATAACTTGTCTAATATTCCTGAAGGTAGGATTAATTACAAGACAGTTATGTAATACGGTGCATCAGCAGTCATGAGCTGTGTCCCAATTTTTGGTAAATAGTTACATTATTCAAAGGATTTTAAAGTGAAAATTGAACTAACCCAAGCTGCTTATTTTATTCATTTTAGATCCACATTACTCACAAGAACCAAGCTAACATGCTAATGGCCCCACCAACCAAACCAACCGGCTTCTTTCACTTCAAGTAGAGCTCCGCTGCGTCCTGCCATCTGCTCCGTTACTCCAGACCACAGCAACGTTGGAGGATTTAAAGGAGATTGTCCACCATCGTGTATTTTTTATGTTTTATTGTGTATGTCCTTTGCACTCCATCCCTCATATACTGTGTGTAGGCATGACAGAGACCAAACACAAAGCGACCCAATCAAACGTGCACATTTTTCAGTCTTACCGCTGCTCTGCCAACTTATATTAGATCTGTAGACATAAAAGAGCAGAACAGAGGTGGGTAGTAACTAATGCATTTACTCAAGTAACTTCAACAAATTTTTCCATTACTGAGTAGTTTTATTGCAGGACACGTTTTCTCTTATAAGATAAGGTAAGATAAGCCTTTATTAGTCTCACAATGGGAAAATTCCAGAAATTATTAAGTGCATTATTTAAGTCCACTTGTGAAGAAACTACTCAGATGTGCTTGTGTCTACTGTAAAAACTTGTTCTTACTAGAACTGACTGCAACTTTTGTTAATTTTAGAGAATTTATCATGTTATTTCACTAAAATCAAAGTTGAAATCATTTTTCCTCTGTTCTGCCCCAGGAAATATTTATTATTTTATCGTTTCGTTATAGATTTTGATCATATTATTATATTTTCATATAAACAGTTGATATTTTCCTCAAACAAACATATTTCACAAATTTACAAGAAAGAAGTTGCACATTTATGTAAGTCACAAATTTATCATTAAAAATGTTGCAGATTTAGAAGAAAATGTCACAAATGTACAAAAAAGTCTTAAATTTATAAGACAAAAATCTAAAATTTATGAATATAGTCTCAAATGTGCACCCCCTCAAATTTGTGACATAAAAAATATGAAAGCAGTTTCAGACTCATGAGCAGGTATTTGAAGATTTACTTGAAAATATTTAAAACCTTAACTTTTGTTTCCCCATTCTATTATGCTGAGCACCAAACTAGAAGGCAGAAAGTACCATTTTTATATGGTCTTTGGTATGACCCGGCCTGTACAACTTAAGTACAGCGGGGAAAATAAGTATTGAACATGTTGTGGCGACATGGAATAATAAGCGGCAAACTGAGGAGTTTAAAGTGCGTTTATTATGTCACATCGCCATCACGAGCTCACTCTGGTGCTGTGCAGATCGGCTCAGAGCGAGCCCTGAGGGCTCTCAGTAGCGTGAAGACAGGTGCAGTCAGTTGAGCAGTAGCAGAGAGAGATAGTTACAGGATATGTGCGGTATTTATACCAGTTACAGACAATGCATGAAAGAGCATGGGCATTTGCATATGAGAGAGACGTACATATCAAATAGGCAGATTGCTGGCCCCTGCTCCAGCTTGCAGGACAAAGAGGTGACAAGTCACATCTACATATTGATCTGTCTCTAGGTCACAGTGAGGACAGGACGCGTGAACACAAAGCATGAATGGCACATTAACATCACACTGCATGAATGGCACATTACATCACAGTAGTGCTGCGGAAAATAACCAGGAGTAGCGAGCTGTCTGTCCTTAGTCTGTGGGGGTTGTCCCACAATGTAAACATTTTTCTCATTAAACATATTTCTGATGGAGCCACTGACCTGAGATTTTCACCAGATATCAGTAACAACCCAAGTAATCCATACATACAAGGAAGTCAAGGCAACTGTGCTCACAAAATAAGTTATATTAATAAAGTGGAATGACACAGGGAATAAGTATTGAGCATATGTGGTGAAATTCATTTAATATTTAGTAGAAAAGACTTTGTTGGCAATAGCAGCTTCCAGATGGCTCCTGTATGGAGAAACTAGACACAGGCATTGCTCAGGAGCAGTGTTGGACAAGTTACTAATAAATAGTAACTAATTACATTTACTAGTTACTTCTTTTCACAAGTAATTGAGTTACTTTACCAGTTACTCCATGATTAAAGTAACTAGTTACTTGGAAAAGTAACTTTCACATTATTTTTAAATGCATACTTAAATCATCTTGCACACATAGCAAGATAATTTAATTAATGGATTAAATTATGAGCTCATTAATATCAGACTGAAAACAGACTGTTTCAGACAGAGCTTTTAGAACATGTTCAGTCTGCTTTATCCTGCCTTAAGAGCTCTTATTGCGTAGCATAGTTAGCCATTGCTTAGCACTGGCTGTCGGAGCTTTGTTGCTGTTTTCAAGCACTTCTCAAGATTGCAGTGGGTCTCAGCCGGCACTGTAGCTTGTAACCCACCAATATGCTTTTGTCCTTAACTGCGTCAAAGGAAAAATAATCTTATTTCCATAAAAACAAAGTAGCTTCATCCTTTCCTCAGCTCAGTAATGAAGACTCGGCTCTCTGCAACAGGTCATATCGACTGACGGCTCATCTCAGCTATGGTAGGGCCAGTTTGTACATTTATTTATTTGCGCTAAAAATATCTATCCATATTAATAAAATGAGTAACGAAAAACACATCTGATCAAATTTCAGTAGCTGTAATACATTACTGAATTTTTAAACAGTAATTTCGTTACACAGCATGTTGCTGCAAAAGTTGTGGCGTTACAATAACACGTTACTTTGTAACATATATCATTCCACTTTACTTTGTAACGCGTTACTTCCAACACTGCTCAGGAGTGATTTTAGCCCATTTTTCCACACAAACTGTCTTCAAATCTTGAAGGTTCCGTGGGTGTCTTCTATGAACTCTGATCTTCAGTTTGTTCCATAGATTTTCAATTGGATTTAGGTTAGGTGACTGACTGGGCCATTCTAGCAGCTTTATTTTCCTCCTTTGGAGCCAGTTGAGAGTTTCCTTGACTGTGTTTGGGATCATTGTCTTGCTGAAATGTCCACTCTCGTTTCATTTTCAGCATCTTGGCAGATGGCAACAGGTTCTAATCAAGGATGTCTCTGTACATTTGTCCATTCGTCTTTCCTTCAATTATATGAAGTCTGCCTGTACCATGTGCTGAAAAACACCCTCACACCATGATGTTCCCACTTCCAAACTTCACTGTTGGTATGGTGTTTTTTGGCTGATGTGCAGTGCCATTTCTCCTCCAAACATGCTGTGTGTTGTGGCATCCAAAAGTTCAATTTTGGTATCATCTGACCAGACTATATTCTTCCAATATTTTACTGACTTGCCCAAATGCTGTGCAGCAAACTTTAAACGAGCTTCAACATGCTTTTTCTTCAGCAATGGAGTCTTGCGAGGTGAGTGGGCATAGAGCCCATGTTGGTTGAGTGCATTACTTATTGTTTTCTTTGAAACAGCAGTACCTGCTAACTCCAGGTCTTTCTGGAGCTCTCCATGAGTAGTCTTTGGCTCTTGGATAACTCTTCTGATAATTCTTTTGACTCGTCTGACAGAAATCTTGGGAGGAGCTCCTGGTCGTGGCTAGTTTATGGTAAAATGATGTTCTTTCCACTTCCGAATGATGGCTTCAACAGTGCTCACTGGAACATTCAGCAGTTTAGAAATGCGCCTGTAACCAATGCCATCATTGTGTTTTACAACAATAAGGTTGCAATGGTCTAGAGAGAGCTCTTTGCTTCTACCCATCATGATTTGTTTGTGGTGTGACAATCTGATATTCACAGACCTTTCTTGAAGGCTATCAGTCAGGACTTAACCAGCTGAAATTAATTTGCACTGATGGGGGGATGGGATGGCTTCCTGAATTCTGATGGATTTCAGCTGGTTTCTTGGCTTTCTATGCCTTTTTGCACCTCTTTTTCTTCATGCGTTCAATACTTATTCCCTGTGTCACTCCACTTTATTAAATATAACTTGTTTTGTGAACACAGTTGCCTTGATTTCTTTGTATGTATGGATTACTTGGGTTGTTACTGATATCTAGTGAAAATCTCAGATCAGTTGCTCCATCAGAAATATGTTTAATGAGAAAAATGTTGACGTGTTCAATACTTATTTTCCCCGCTGTAATTATTTTAGTAGATTCTTTCTTTTGTTCAATTTTGGTGACAACTCTCACTTCTACTTGAGTGATTAGTATTCTAAGGTAATGCTACTTGAGTAAAATTTCTGACTACTCCATTCACCTCTCATAATTTATCAGTTGTGTAGTTGTGGCTATAAAATATTTTATGTTGTGATATTTTTTGTGGCAGATCATGTTTACAGTGGTGTCACCTTTTGAATCTTATCTGTACTTCCTAATGCAGCTTGTGATAAGCAGTTTACAGAAACCACAGCAGCTGTCTGTACTGTACAACACCATCGTCTGTGTCCAGTCCTATTTTTCTGTATAGTATTCAGTTTAGAAAAAAGAGAGAGAAATTGGACCATGTGGATTTTCTTAATTTCCACCTGTTTCTGTTGATTAAATTATGCAAGACTGAGTGCTGCTGCTGTAAATGTGGTTTTGTGGTGGACACACATATGTGAACCTGTTTTGTGACTCACATTTTAGATCAGAACAAAAGCAGAGCTTCCTTGGTGATTACAGGAAGCTGCAAGAATCTTAGCTTTGGTATGCAAGGCTTGAGACTGTGGGGGGTATAATTAAAGGATTAAAGAAGGGATGCAGGGGAGACAATGGAAGTGATATCATGGAGTGAGGATGCATTGTTACTTCTTGTTAATGCAACATGGTCTGTGATACATGTGACCTGTGAACTGTAAGAGTCCTGATATTTAAAGACGAGAGTTTCCTGTGTGGCTCTCTTTTCTGCTTTGAGATGATGGTGATGTGAATAAAGCTGACTTGAGAGAGAACTCTGCCTCGTCATTCTCACATCTCCACACTGGTGACCCGAGACGTATCATGCAAGAGGAGAATTCCCCCGGGCCAGCCTCGTCAGGAGCCCCCAGCCAAGCGAATGCCGCCACAGTCCAGCTACTGGACTGAGGCGCAGTTCAACCTCCGGTTCAACCTCCGGGGGATATTTGACTGGCACCTAGCGGCTGCCTAGCGGCTGCCCCGGCCTTGGATGCGCTCTGCAGAGCATGCCCAAATGCCAAGTCACGTTTCGTTACCTTGTATTCATACATGTGTAATGACAATAAAGTTGAATCTCATCTCATCTCATCTCGGTAGACGCCATAAAATTCTACCACGTAGTCGCAAAACTGGACAACAACACGACCCAGCATGTGGAGAGCCTGATCGACCAGCCGCCGGACAGCGACAAATACGGCGCGTTGAAGGCTGCACTCATCCAGCAATTCACCCCCTCGGTGGAGGAGCGAGCAGAGAGGCTCCTGGCACTGACGGAGTTGGAAAATGACATGCCCGCGAATCTGATGGAGAAGTTGTTGAGGTTGAAAGACTCTGACAACGATCACTTCATTTTCACCCACCTTTTCCTCAGGACTCTACCGTCAGCAGCGAGAGCGACCCTGGCCAGTTCGCCACTGTTGGCCCAACGGGACTACCGCGCGCTAGGCCGAGAGGCGCAGCAGATTGTCAACACCACCAAGTGGCGCGCAGCCACGGCCGCTGCAGCAGAACTCGGCGCGACGACCGGAGACGACAGGGGGCCAGAGGCAGCGGTACCAGACTCATCGACGACGGCGGTGGCAGGGGCCAGGGAACGCGGATCGGACGTCCTTTGTTTCTACCATTGCCGTTTCGCAGAGAGGGCACGCAAATGTGTACCACCATGCCAGTTCAGGCGTTCGGGAAATGCCAAGACCGGGGGTCGGTAGCAGCCGCGGCTCTCGGGGAAGAGAACAAGCTGCTCTACTTGTCGGACGCATGCTCGGGGAGGCAGCTCCTCGTCGACACAGGCTCTCAGTTGAGTTTCATCATACCTTCCTACGCGGACAGACTAGCTGGTTTCGGAGGTCCCCGGGTGACGGCAGCGAACGGCTCGGAGATTAAGACCTTTGATGAGAAGACTCTGCTTCTGTCTCTACACGGCCGTACATTTGAGTGGACTTTTGTTGTAGCAGTAGTAAATTTCAATATGTTGGGGGCTGATTTTTTGTGCTCACATGGTTTGTTGGTTGATCTCGCTAACAGGCGCCTGGTTAATGCATTTTCTTTTGATTCTATCCCCTGTACAGCGCGAGTGGCCCCGCCTACAGCACAAGCCAACGTCACAACTGCAAGCGGTAAGTTCTACACACTGCTCACTCAGTTCCCAGCACTCACGGTCCCCACATTTTCGGCAACAGTCGCTAAACACGGGGTGGAGCATTTTATTACCACTACCGGACCGCCCGTTTTTGCAAAGGCTCGGTGCTTGGACGCAGCTAAGCTGGCCATAGCGCGCGAGGAGTTTGCCAGCCTGGAGAGGTTGGGCATTATCAGGCGTTCAAACAGTCTGTGGGCTTCCCCGCTACACATGGTCCCGAAAGCTGACGGATCATGGCGACCTTGCGGGTATTTCCGCAGGTTAAACAACGCTACAGCGCATGACTGCTACCCAATCCCGCATATCCAGGATTTTTCCGTTCATTTGGCAGGGGCGCGCATTTTTTCTAAAATAGACTTGGTCCGCGGTTACCACCAAGTCCCAGTGCGCGCTGAGGACATACCCAAAACAGCGGTAATAACTCCGTTTGGCCTATTCGAGTTTTTACGCATGCCATTCAGACTTAAAGGGGCTGCTCAGACGTTCCAACGCATGATGGACGCGGTGCTTCGCGATCTCCCTTTCGTGTTCGTCTACTTGGACGATATTTTAGTAGCCAGCGCGTCCGAAGATGAACACGAAAAACACCTGGCCAACGTTTTCCGAAGGTTGGGAGATCACGGGTTAATAATCAACCCAGCGAAGTGTCAGTTCGGGGTGGCGCTGATCGATTTTTTAGGACACCGCGTCTCCCCCGAAGGAGCAGTTCTGCTGCCCGACAAAGTGCGCGCGGTGGCAGATTTTCCCCGGTCGCAGACGGTCAGGGCGTTGCAGGAGTTTTTGGGAATGGTGAATTTTTATAACCGTTTTCTCCCCCGTGCGGCGCAACTCATGCAGCCGCTGTATGCCGCGCTCAAAAAAAAGAAACCCGCGGATAAGTTCGAGTGGTTCTCGGAGCGGGACCAAGCATTCTCGGAGGTGAAAGCAGCCCTGGCAAAGGCTGCGTTGTTGGCACACCCAGACCCAACGGCCCGCATAGCGCTCACCACTGACGCGTCAGATGTGGCCATAGGGGCAGTCGTGGAGCAACATGTAGCCGGGGTTTGGCAGCCCCTCGCATTTTTCAGCAGGACCTTGCGCGATAGCGAACGTAAATACAACGCGTTCAACAGGGAGCTGCTGGCTCTCCACTTGGCCATCCGCCACTTTCAGTTCTGGCTAGAAGGACGCTCTTTCACCGCGTTCGTTGACCACAAACCGCTAACATTCGCGATGGCCAAGGTTTCTGAACCGTGGTCAGGCCGGCAGCAGAGACAGCTGGCCGCGATATCAGAGTTTACCACTGATATTCAGCATGTGGCAGGCAAACTCAATGTAGTGGCAGATTGCCTCTCGCGCGCCGTGGCGGCCCCAGTCAGCGTAGGAGTAGATTACGCAGCCATGGCCGCGGAGCAGGTTGGTGACGCGGATGCGCGCGCGCTTCAGTCTGGACCAACGGGGTTAAGGCTGGAGAGCAGGGTGCTGCAAGACGGTATGCCCCCCCCCTAATCTGCGATGTCTCCACTGGACGGCCGCGTCCAGTAGTACCGGCCGCATGGCGCCGCCGCGTTTTTGACTTGGTTCATTCTTTGGCACACCCTGGAGTGCGCGTGTCGGCCAAAATGGTGGGAGAGAAATTTGTGTGGCCGAGCCTCCGCAAACAAGTTAAAGAGTGGGCAGCAGCCTGCACAGCGTGTCAACGAGCCAAAATACACAGGCACACGAGGGCTCCTTTGGAGCCGTTTCACATTCCGGCCAAGAGGTTCGATCATGTTCATGTGGACCTCGTGGGCCCCCTCCCGCCGTCACAAGGGTGCACACACCTTCTGACAATGGTGGACCGCATCACGCGCTGGCCTAAGGTGGTCCCGCTGGCATCAACCACGGCCGAGGGGTTGGCGCGCGCGTTTTTAACAGCTTGGGTGGCGTGCTTCGGCATTCCGTCGGACATTACGTCCGACAGAGGCCCTCAATTTGTGTCCGAGCTTTGGTCGACAATGGCCCGCAGCCTGGGTGTCACAATTCACCGCACAACCGCGTACAATCCGCAGGCTAACGGGTTATGCGACCGTTTTCATAGGTCATTGAAAGCGGCTCTCAGAGCGTCACTGACGGGTGCAAATTGGGTAGACAAGTTACCGTGGGTGTTATTGGAGTTGCGTTCTGCACCTAAAGAGGACTTAGAAGCCTCCCCAGCGGAGCTCGTGTTTGCACAGCCACTCCGGCTGCCTGGGGAGTTTCTCTCAGATAACCCTGCGCCAGACACCTCCCCGTCTCAGCTGTTGCGGAGTAACATAGAATCAAGCACGCTGCCCGGCCCCGTGCACCACAGTTTTCCGCACGTTTTTGTGCCTAAAACCTTGAAGAACGCAGAGTTTGTTTTTGTCAGACATGATGCGCATCGAACCCCGCTGCGACCGCCTTATGATGGACCCTTCAGAGTGCTAGAAACAGGGGACAAGCAGTTTTTGATAGATTTGGGGGGTAGGAAAGAGTAAGTTGGCATAAACAGACTCAAACCCACTTTTGTGGTGGCAGATGAGCAAGTGCTGTTGGTGAGGGCCCCGCGGCGAGGTAGACCACCGCGGGGGGCTTCACAGAATAATGTTTCCCCAGAACACCCACAGGTGCTGACAAAAGGTTTCCACCCCCAGACGGCAAACCCCCAGCGTGACAGCGCCGCAGAGACGTTGAATCCCAGCTACAGTAGATACGGCAGGAGACTTAAGCCTAGACAGCATGTGGACTGATGTGTATTGATACTTTCACGGCATGCATGTTGTTATTCTCTTGTTTGTTCTAAAATGTTGGGGGGACTTTGTGTGGTGGACACACATATGTGAACCTGTTTTGTGACTCACATTTTAGATCAGAACAAAAGCAGAGCTTCCTTGGTGATTACAGGAAGCTGCAAGAATCTTAGCTTTGGTATGCAAGGCTTGAGACTGTGGGGGGTATAATTAAAGGATTAAAGAAGGGATGCAGGGGAGACAATGGAAGTGATATCATGGAGTGAGGATGCATTGTTACTTCTTGTTAATGCAAGTGGTCTGTGATACATGTGACCTGTGAACTGTAAGAGTCCTGATATTTAAAGACGAGAGTTTCCTGTGTGGCTCTCTTTTCTGCTTTGAGATGATGGTGATGTGAATAAAGCTGACTTGAGAGAGAACTCTGCCTCGTCATTCTCACATTTCCACAGTTTTGTTATTAAAGTACTCAGGAACACAAGTTTACCATGCATATAGGGATGCACATACATCTTCACCAGGTTTGATAGAAATTAGATTATGTTGCTTATATATGCTTTAAAGAGGACATTGTTGTGTCCATAATATAGGAATGATGAGTGAGTCTCACCTCGGTTAACAGGGGTTTATTCAGGATAACACACAACTATGTACAGAGGCTTACGGCACTCTCCTGCTGGCCAGGTGGCTTCACGACGAAAGAGGCAGAGCCTCTTCCGCCCACTCTTTTATACCTTGGGTGGCATCACCACCGGAAACTGGTAGTAGCCACCCCAGTCTATCCCATGACCAATCCGGCCGCCATCTTGGTCATACCAGCCTATTTACAGACATAGCATTTTCCCCCCTCAAAAAAAAAAAAATGCCAAGCACACAAATAACCCACCCAAATTTATCACACGAGACACGCACTAATCAAAATATGTACAAAATAAACAAAACACCTATCCAATCACATGACTAAGGCTGAGGGGCCGGGTAGACCACCAGCACCCCCACACGGCTGAGCAGGGTATTCTGCCACTGGAAAAGGGGAACATACAAACAAAGCAATAAAGCTGTGTTTCTAACTAAAAATAATCCCTTAACAACATCAAAGAATATACACACAAAATAAAACACAAGACACACTCTATTGGCGGCCCCCCACTCCATCTCCCACCCCACCATGGGCACACAGAGTATAATAAACAAGGGGCTACTCAAATAAAACAATCCAATTAAATCAGGCAGGCCCAAACTAATTTACCAAACCAAAACACATAGAGCCGCCACTAATTTAGCTTGCGGTGGACACACACTTGGGACCTGTTTTGTGGCTCACATTTTAGGTCAGAACAAAGGCAGGAAGCTGCAGGAATCTTAGCCTTGGTATGCAAGGCTCGAGACTGTGGGGGGTTCAATTAAAGGATTAAGGAAGGGATACATTGGAGACAGTGGAAGTGATATCATGGAGAGAAATGCATTGTAACTGTCTTTATAATGCAAAGTGGTCTGTGTGACGTGATCTGTGAAGTGTGAAGTTTCTGATATTTAAGGACGAGAGTTTACTGTGTCACTCTCTTTCTCTGCTTTGAGATGATGGTGCTGTGAATAAAACTGACTTTGAGAGAGAACTCTGCCTCGTCATTTTCACATCACCACACTGGTGACCCGAGACGTGTAATGCAAGAAGAAAATTCCCCCGGGCCAGCCGCGTCAGGAGCCCCCAGCCAAGCGAATGCCGCTACAGTCCAGCTACCGGACTTCTGGCAGAACAATCCGCGCTCCTGGTTCAACGCGGTTGAGGCGCAGTTCAACCTCAGGGGAATATCGGTAGATGCCACGAAATTCTACCACGTAGTCGCAAAGCTGGACAACAACACGGCCCAGCATGTGGAGAGCCTGATCGACCAGCCGCCGGATAGCGACAAATACGACACGTTGAAGGCTGCACTCATCCAGCAATTCACCCCCTCGGCGGAGGAGCAAGCAGAGAGGCTCCTGGCGCTGACGGAGGGGGAAAACGACAGGCCCGCGAGCCTGATGGAGAAGTTGTTGAGGTTGAAAGACTCTGACGACGATCATTTCATTTTCACCCACCTCTTCCTCAGGACTCGACCGTCAGCAGCGAGAGCGACCCTGGCCACTTCGCCACTGTTGGCCCTATGGGACTACCGCGCGCTGGGCCGAGAGGCGCAGCAGATTGTCAACGCCACCAAGCGGCGCGCAGCCACGGCCGCTGCAGCGGAACTCGGCGCGACGACCGGAGACGACAGGGGGCCAGAGGCAGCGGTGCCAGACTCACCGACGATGGCGGCGGCAGGGGCCAGGGAACGTGGACCGGACGTCCTTTGTTTCTACCATCACCGCTTCGCAGAGAGGGCACGCAAGTGTGTACCGCCGTGCCAGTTCGGGCGTTCGGGAAACGCCAAGACCGGGGGTCGGTAGCAGCCGCGGCCCTCGGGGAAGAGAACAAGCTGCTCTACTTGTCGGACGCACTCTCGGGGAGGCAGTTCCTCGTCGACACAGGCTCTCAGTTGAGTTTCATCACACCTTCCTACGTGGACAGACTAGCTGGTTCCGGAGGTCCCCGGGTGACGGCAGCGAATGGCTCGGAGATTAAGACCTTTGGTGAGAAGACTCTGCTCCTGTCTCTACACGGCCGTACATTTGAATGGACTTTTGTTATAGCAACAGTAAATTTCAATATGTTGGGGGCTGATTTTTTGTGCTCACAGGGTTTGTTGGTTGATCTCGCTAACAGGCGCCTGGTTAATGCACTTTCTTTTGATTCTATCCCCTGTACAACGCGAGTGGCTCCGCCAACAGCACAAGCCAACGTCACAGCAGCAGGAGGTAAGTTCCACACACTGCTCACTCAGTTCCCAGCACTCACGGTCCCCACATTTTCGGCAACAGTCGCTAAGCACGGGGTGGAGCATTTTATTACCACTACCGGACTGCCTGTTTTTGCAAAAGCTCGGCGCTTGGACGCAGTTAAACTGGCCATAGCGCGCGAGGAGTTCGCCAACCTGGAGAGGTTGGGCATTATCCAACGTTCAAGCAGTCCGTGGGCTTCCCCCCTACACATGGTCCCGGAAGCTGACGGATCATGGCGCCCTTGCGGGGATTTCCGCAGGTTAAACAACGCTACAGCGCACGACCGCTACCCAATCCCACATATCCAAGATTTTTCTGTTCATTTGGCAGGGGCGCGCATTTTTTCTAAAATAGACTTGGTCCACGGTTACCACCAAGTCCCAGTGCGCGCTGAAGACATACCCAAAACAGCGGTAATAACTCCATTTGGTCTATTCGAGTTTTTACGCATGCCATTCAGACTTAAAGGGGTTGATCAGACGTTCCAACGCATGATGGACGCGGTGCTTCGCGATCTCATTTTCGTGTTCGTCTACCTGGACGATATTTTAGTAGCCAGCGCGTCCAAAGACGAACACGAAAAACACCTGGCCACAGTTTTCCGAAGGTTGGGAGATCACGGGTTAATAATCAACCCAGCGAAGTGTCAGTTCGGGGTGGCGCAGATTGATTTTTTGGGACACCCCGTCTCCCCCGAAGGAGCAGTTCCGCTACCTGACAAGATGCGCGTGGTGGCAGATTTTCCCCGGCCGCAGACGGTCAGGGCGTTGCAGGAGTTTTTGGGAATGGTGAATTTTTATAACCGTTTTCTCCCCCGCGCGGCGCAACTCATGCAGCCGTTGTATGCCGCGCTCAAAAAAAAAACCCGCGGATAAGATCGAGTGGGCCCCGGAGCGGGACCAAGCGTTCTCGGAGGTGAAAGCAGCCTTGGCAAAGGCTGCGTTGTTGGCACACCCAGACCCAACGGCCCGCATAGCGCTCACCACTGACGCATCAGAGGTGGCCATAGGGGCGGTCGTGGAGCAACATGTAGCCGGGATTTGGCAGCCCCTCGCATTTTTCAGCAGGACCTTGCGCGATAGCGAACGTAAATACAGCACGTTCGACAGGGAGCTGCTGGCTCTCCATTTGGCCATCCGCCACTTTCAGTTCTGGCTGGAAGGATGCGCTTTCACCACGTTCGTTGCCCACAAACCGCTAACATTCGCGATGGCCAAGGTCTCTGAACCATGGTCAGGCCGGCAGCAGAGACAGCTGACCGCGATATCAGAGTTTACCACTGATATTCAGCACGTGGCGGGCAAACTCAATGTAGTGGCAGATTGCCTCTCGCGCGCTGTGGCGGCTCCAGTCAGCGTAGGGGTAGATTATGCAGCCATGGCCACGGAGCAGGTTAATGACGCGGACGTGCGCGCGGACGTGCGCGCGCTCCAGTCTGGACCAACAGGGTTAAGGCTGGAGGGCAGGGTGCTGCAAGACGGTATGCCCCCCCTAATCTGCGATGTCTCCACTAAGACCTAATTAGCTCGGTCAAAATGTCCAGAAAAATGTTTGAAAGTGGCGCTATAAAATGATCGAGAGGAAAAGAGCTTAGGGAAAATGAATTGCTCAAAAAATTCTAAAGCATAAAGGATTTTTCTAAGCTGGAGCATCGAGTGGAGGAGGCTGCTAATTACTGCATCCACTAAGAACTAATTAGCTCGGTCAAAATGTCCAGAAAAATGTTTGAAAGTGGCGCTATAAAATGATTGAGAGGAAAAGAGCTTAGGGAAAATGAATTGCTCAAAAAATTCTAAAGCATAAAAGATTTTTCTAAGCTGGAGCATCGAGTGGAGGAGGCTGCTAATTACTGCATCCATGCAGGAGACAGGTGGGCCATTAAAGCACTCACCAGGGGGAGAAGGGCGAAGGGAGAAGAAAGGCCATGATTGCTTACATCAGACAGATGTGCGTGGGACAGTGGACTCTGAACTTGGTAAAAAATAGACTGGCTCAAGCATGCATCCATAGAGTATGACGATATTCGTGAGCTGGACTGAAAGGACATAGTGAAGGATTTTTCTTTAAAGAAGGCCAGAAGAAAACACTTCTAAATAGGCAAGGCATGCTATTTGGAGTGCTAGTTTCCAGCCACCTGTACAGGTTTTTCAAGTTGCTGCTGTTGTGCATTGAATCAGGAATACTTCCCTGATATAATTTTATGCCAAAGGCAGTATCTGTCACACTGTAAAAAGAGAAATCTAAGTAAGATAAAATATCCTAAATCAAGGTTATATGCTTGTTTTTCTCTCACAAGATAATTTTGACAAGACAAGAATTTCTTTTTGTTGTGCAGTTTTCTGTAAGATTTTACCTGCCTTATGAAAGTTTTTATTTGTTTTAAGCAATTTATTCTTACTTTGTTGGTAGATATTTTTTTCTAATTTTAACTAGAATTATCTATTGCCAGAATATATTTTTGTTTATTTTCAGTAAAATTGTCTGCCAACAGAGCAAGAAAATTTGACTTATCAAATTGCATAAAACACGTTAAAACTATTGGAAAGTAGGGCTGTGCAATATGACAAAAAATTCATATCACGATATGTCATCTTAAATCATGATAATGATATATATCATGATATACATTTTCTGTAAATTCTACAGTTTAGATAATTACATAAAATGGACCATC
The DNA here is from genome assembly GCA_020510985.1 of Pholidichthys leucotaenia. Classification (NCBI taxonomy): domain Eukaryota; kingdom Metazoa; phylum Chordata; class Actinopteri; order Cichliformes; family Pholidichthyidae; genus Pholidichthys; species Pholidichthys leucotaenia. The sequence continues at coordinate 144,484,683 of CM035837.1, forward strand.
TCTGTTTTTTTTTTTAACTTTTTAACATGTACCTTTTTCTCTCATAATTTTGCAGTGTTGTTATAAAGAAGTTTTTAAATATGCATTTGAGTCTTGATTCTCATAAATTTCAGGTTTCTCTTCTAAATCATTCATTCATTCATCGTATATGAATAAAAAGCAAACATCAATAAGTTAAATATTTTCTGAGCCAGAGGAGACTAACAAAAAAACAAAACAAAAAAACACAACATAAAAAAATGTCTGAAAATGAGAAAACTACCCTTTGCCACCATCTACAAATATAAATTAGCTGTTATCAAATCAAATCAAATCAAATCAAATCAAATCAAATCAACCTTTATTGTCATGTTGCTGTACATACAACTGTAGTGCAGGCAAAATGAAATTACGTTTCTCTAGGCATCCATATATGTAAAAAGAACATAATTTAAAACACACTCACTCACCCCCCACCCCAACACAGCCATTCACACATCCCTAAGACACATTTGGTTATTACAGTAATATTAACTTAGTACAGTTGCAGTTTAAAGTGATAATAGCTACCTATGTATAAAATACCAATTAAAGTGGCTACTTGAAACTAACTAGAACTATAACATACATAAATATACATAATGTCCATAAGGTGCAGTAGCGTGTATGAAAGATTCTGGCTCAACTGTTCAGTTTCATAACAGCTTGTGGAAGGAAGCTGTTAATCAGTCTGGTGGTTCTGCCTCTGGTGCTCCAGAATCGTTTGCCAGAAGGCAGCAGTTCAAAGCATTTATGCAGAGGGTGAGAGTGGTCCTTGACAATGTTCAGTGCCCTGCTCGTACAACGGCTCTGAAAAAGTTCTTGGACAGAGGGGAGGGAAACTCCAATTACCCTCTCAGCTCCCTTGACTATCCTCTGCAGGGCTTTTTTGTCTGACATACTGCAACTGGAGTACCATGTTGCAATGCAGTATGTCAGAACACTCTCCACCACACCTCTGTAGAAGGTCCTGAGGATGCAGATGGGGAGAGAGGCCTGTTTGAGTTTCCTCAAGAAGTGCAGTCTCTGCTCGGCCCGCTTCCTGATCCCCAAGGAATTCTTGCTCCAGGTCAGGTCCTGCGAGATCTGCACTCCAAGGAACTTGATATTCTCCACTCTCTCCACCAAACGGCCGCTGATGCTGAGAGGACGTGTTCAGGCTGTGACCGCCAGAAGTCGATAATCATCTCCTTTATTTTGTCCACGATGAGTACCAGATTGTTCTCCCTGCACCAACCCTCCAGGTCTCTAACTTCTTCCCTGTACATAGATTCCTCATCCCTCTGAATAAGTCCCACCACTGTGGTGTCGTCCGCAAACTTAATAATCTGGTTTCCCTCGTGTCTGGATACACAGTCATGTGTTAGAAGTGTAAACAACAGTGGACTGAGTACACAGCCTTGAAGGGATCCAGTGTTCAGTGTGATGGAGTTAGAGATATTGTTTCCAACACAGACAGACTGAGGTCTCTCGGTCAGGAAGTCCAGGATCCAGAGACATGTGGCAGTGTTCAGACCGAGAAGGAGTAATTTCTTCATCAGTCTCTGAGGAATAATGGTGTTGAATGCTGAACTGAAATCAATGTACAAGAGTCTGGCGTAGGTGTCTTTCTGCTCCAGGTGGATGATGACAGAGTGCAGGGTGGTGACTATGGCATCCTCTGTGAAGCGATTTGAACGATACTCAAACTGGAGCGGGTCATGTGATGCAGGGAGGCAGGCTGTGATGTGTGGTTTGACAAGCTGTTCAAAACACTTCATCACAATTGGTGTCAGTGCGACAGGACGATAGTCATTCAGACAAGACACAACTGGTTTCTTTGCCACCGGTACTATGGTAGAGGTCTTAAAGCATCTGGGAATAATGGCCTGACTCAGGGAAATGTTATAAATGTCAGTCAGGACATCCGCCAACTCGCTCGCACAGACTCGGAGCACACGTCCCGGGATGTTGTCCGGACCTGCAGCTTTATGTGAGTTGACCCTGATTAGGGTCCTCCGTGTGTCCGCTGCGTTGATGGTGATAACTGGCCCAACAGATGGTGGAGCTGGGCCAGCCCTCCCTCTGATTGTCGGATTTGATGCTTCAAAATGAGCAATGAAGTTGTTGAGCCTGTCTGGAAGCAAAGCGTCATCATCATCGACCCCCTGCCTAGACTTATAATCCGTCAGCGCCCGAACTCCCTGCCACATCCATTTGGTGTTCCCTGTGTCACGGAGGTATCCCTGGATTTTCTCCGCATAGGTGCGTTTCGCCGTCTTAATTTCCTTTGAGAGCGGAGACCTAGCTGAGCGGAGGGCAATCCTGTCCTCCACTCTGAAGGCTGCATCTCTGGCTGTGAGCAGTGAGCGCACCTCTGCAGTCATCCAGGGTTTATAGTTGCCCCGTGCAGTGAAGGTCTTCACTATAGTGACATCCTCTGTGCACTTAGCGATGTAGCTGGTGACCGTTTCAGCATACTCCTCCACATCTGTCCTGTCTCCCTGGGAGGCTGCTATTTTAAAAACCTCCCAGTCTTTATGCAGAAAACAGTCCTGAAGTGCTGAGGCTGCACCCTCTGGCCAAGTCCTGATTTGTTTCTCTACTGGCCTGCTGCGCTTCAGTAAGGGTTTGTAGGCAGGCACCAGCATCACGGATAGGTGGTCAGAATGGCCGAGGTGGGGGCGAGGTGTTGCCTTGTATGCATCTGGGAAGTTTGTGTACACCAAGTACAACATATTCTCTCCTCTGGTCTTAAAGTCCACAGATTGTTTGAACTTGGGGAGCATATTCATTATCGCTGCTTGACTAATTAAAATGATTAGAAATCAAATAAATTACATTAAAAGCCAACTTGATCTTCCGACCCATTTTAATTTATTATTTATTTTGTATGTATGTGCCACCATCATGCCCTTTTGCAGCTTAAATAAAAATTTTTTCAGACAAAACTAAGAAACTCAGCAGTAATTTAAACCAAAGACACGTCTGCTACGGTTTCCATTTAGCAGAACTTAGAGAATCTTTATTTAGCATTTTATAATTAGACATTAGAAAATCCACCTTTTTCCTCAGCTGGAAAAAGGTGGATTGTCCTCTCTGGGTTGGGGACAGGCTCCTGCCCCAAGTGGAGGAGTTTAAGTATCTTGGGGTCTTGTTCACGAGTGAGAGGAAAATGGAGCCAGAGATTGACAGATGGATTGGAGCAGCTTCTGCAGTGATGCGGACGTTGTACTGGTCTGTTGTGGTGAAGAGGGAGCTTAGTTCTAAGGCAAAGCTGTCGATTTACCAGTCAGTCTACGTTCCTACTCTCACCTATGGTCATGAGCTTGGGGTAATGACCGAAAGAACAAGATCGCGGATACAAGCGGCTGAAATGAGCTTTCTCCGTAGGATTGCTGGACTCACCCTCAGAGATAGGGTGAGGAGCTCAGTCATCCGGGAGAGGCTCAGAGTAGAACCGCTGCTCCTCCACATTGAAAGGAATCAGTTGAGGTGGTATGGGCATCTGATTAGGATGCCTCCTGGACGCCTCCCACTTGAGGTGTTTCAGGCACGTCCCACTGGGGGGAGACCCCGGGGCAGACCCAGGACTCGGTGGAGAGACTATGTCTCCCAGCTGGTCTGGGAACGCCTTGGTATCCTCCCTGAAGAGCTGGAGCAGGTGGCTGGGGAGAGGGAAGTCTGGGCTTCTCTGCTTGAACTGCTGCCTCTGCGACCCGGACCTCCGGAAAAGCGGTAGAAGATGGATGGATGGATGGATGGATGGATGGATAATTAGACATGGTGTTAACGTTACTTACCTCCTATTAAAACAAGGTTAGTGAACTATTCAATTCAATTCAATTCAATTCAACTTTATTTATATAGTGCCATTTCACAACAACAGTCATCTCATAGCACTTTCAATTGTAGGGGGGACCCCCACATTTGTAGAAAGACCCCAGCAATCAGGCGATCCCCTGTGAGCAAGCGCTTGGTGACGGTGGAGAGGAAAAACACCCTTTTAACAGGAAGAAACCTCCAGTAGAACCAGGCTCAGGGAGGGGCAGTCATCTGCTGCGACTGGCTGGGGGGTGAGGGGATAGAGAAGATGAAAAGAACAGACATGTAGAGAGCAAACAGCACGATGGGGGCTCAATCTTTGGGAGAGAACAAACAGATGTTAATGACCAGGAAAAAAAAAAAAATGTAATTGAGAGTGAAGAAAGGAGTGAAGGAGTGAAGCCCAGTGCAATTATTGGAGGTCCCCTGGCTGTCTATACCTATTAGCAGCATAACTAAGGGAGGGTTCAGAGACACATGATCCCTCCCTAATTGTAGATTATATTAAAAAGGAAGGTTTTAACCCTATTCTTAAAAACAGAGATCAAGTCTGACTCCCAAATCCAGATTGGTAGCTGGTTCCACAAGAGAGGAGCTTGATAACTGAAGGCTCTGCCCCCATTGTACTTTTGGAGATTCTAGGTATGACAAGTAATCCTGCATTTTGGGAGCATAGTGCTCTGTTAGGATAAAAAAGGTAATATCAGATCTTTTAAATAAAAATGGGCTTGATTATTTAGAGCTTTGAAAGTGAGAAGAAGGATTTTAAATTTACTTCTAAACTCTATGGGAAGCCAATGAAGGAAGGCCAGAACTGGAGAGATATAATCTCTCTTTCTAGTACCTGTTAAAACTCTTGCTGCAGCATTTGGATCAGCTGAAGACTTTTTAAAAATGTTTTAGGACAACCTGATAATTAAGAGTTACAATAATCTAATCTAGAGCTAACAAAAGCGTGGATCAGTTTCTCAGTATCACTCTGAGACAAGATGCTCCTAATCTTGGCAATATTATGCAAATGATAGAAGGCAGTCTTAGAAACGAATTTAATATGTGAATTGAAAAACAGATCTTGATCAAAAATAACTCCAAGGTTCCTCACAGAGCTATTAAGAGAAAGAGTAACTGCATCCAAACTAAAAGTTTGATTTGGAAAGGTATTTCTAGGGTTTTTTGGACCAACAAGAATGCCTTCAGTCTTATCTGAATTTAATAGCAGGAAATTACAAGTCATCCAAGCTTTGATTTCCTTAAGACAGACCTCTAACTTGGCTAATTGATTACTATCATCTGGCTTCATTGACAGGTATAATTGTGTGTCATCTGCATAACAATGAAAATGTATACAGTACTTTCTAATAATGTTGCCTAACGGAAGCATATATAAACTAAAAAGGGTAGGGCCTAGCACAGATCCCTGTGGAACTCCATGACTGAGCTTTGAGTTGGAAGAAAATTCATTACTGACATGAACAAACTGGAACCAATCAGATAAATAAGATCTAAACCACTGCAAAGAAGTTCCATTAAGTCCAACATAGTGTTCTAATCTATCAAGTAGAATATTATGATCGATAGTATCAAAAGCTGCACTAAGTCTAAAAGGACAAAAACAGAAACAAGTCCATTATCAGATGTGATAAGGAGGTCATTAGTGACCTTCACTAAAGCTGTTTCAGTACTATGATGGATTCTAAACCCAGATTGAAACTCTTCAAATAAACTATTTCCCTGCAAGTGGTCAAATAATTGCATAGCAACAACTCTTTCTAAAATTTCTGAAATGAAAGGCAGATTAGAGATTGGTCTATAATTAGCTAAAATTCCTGGATCCAGCGTTGGCTTTTTGAGTAAGGGTTTAATTACAGCAGTTTTAAAAGCCTGCGGTACATGGCCTAAAGTTAATGAAGAATTGATTATTTGAAGAATAAAGCTACCAACTAGAAAAGCACTCGGAGAGCGCAGACCTCCGCCAAGCGCCACAATTCCCCCCATACAGTGTTTGTGTGTACGTTTTCAGATTCCTTGAGCATGTAAACATATGACTAGCAATTGGATTCACAATGATTATTTGTTTATTTGACAGGGACAGTGCAATAAACACACAATTAATCAATGACAATCAATCTGATAGTGATAGGATTAGTGGTTCAGTAGTAAAAGCACTGCCTCCTTGGCGGAGGTAATAAACTGAAGTGTTGCTGTTGTGTCCATCTCCTCCACTGACAGATGCAAATTGGGTAGACAGGTTGCCGTGGGTTTTATATTATATTGTAACGTGCTGTTCGACATGGCGACGTCCCACCGGGAGGTTCGAACTCACGCTCCGGAGTCCCGCACTGTACCTGTGTCGCCAATAGGGCCAAGCCACTTGGCAAGCCAAGTAGGGTGCTCATATTGAGTTCGCTACAATATTATTTTTTGGGGGGTTGCGCTGCGTGGCAAACGAGAATTTAGAGGCTTCGCCGGCAGAGAACTCGTTTTTGCGCAGCGCCTATGGCTGGCCGGTGAATTTGTGCCAAATGCGCAGCTCCTATGGCTGGCCGGGGAATTTCTGCCAAACAATCCGTCGGCGGACAGTTGCCCGTGTGAGGTTTTGCGGCGGGCCCAGGCCATTCATTCATTCATTCATTCAAGGTGGTAAATCCCTGATGCAGTCACTTTTAGCATTAGAGTGAGACATATCAGGCGCAGCATTACTGGCGCCGGGATTCCTCTCTGTTCCGGAGCCGCTGGACAAAAGAAGGTGCGATAATGGTTGCCGTGGGTTTTATTGGGTTTGCGCTCCGCGGAAAAAAGAGGATTTGGAAGCCTCCCCCGGCAGAGAGCTGGTTTTTGCGCAGCCCCTATGGCTGGCCGGGGAATTTCTGCCAAATAATCCGACGCCGGACAGCTGCCCGTGTCAGCTTTTGCAGCGTAGTGCAAACACAACCACTCTGGCGAGCCCTGTTTTCTGTGTGCTTTTGTGCCTAAAACTTTGAAGAAGGCGGAGTTTGTGTTCATCAGACACGTCGACCAGCGCCCTCTATTGCGCCTGCGCACATGTTGAAAATGGCTGTATGTCACAGTGTTGAAAAATGCTTTAAAAAATTCCTGTATCCAGACGGTGAACCGGATCACACCCAAAATTTAATCAGTTCTTCCTTGTACCATTTCCAACAACGCCTGAAAGTTTCATGGAAATCCGTCCAAGACTTTTTGAGTTATCTTGCTAACCAACAGACAAACAGACAGACAGACAGACAAACACACAAACTCCGGCAAAAACATAACCTCCTCCTGGCCTTTTCGGCCTGGCGGAGGTAATAAATGGGAAGACTTCTTTAAATAACCTGGTAGAAAAAGGGTCTAAAAGACAAGTTGAAGGCTTGGATGAGGAAACTATTTTGTCTAACTCTAAAAGGTCAGTTGGAGTAAACTGATCCAAACAGATGTCAATTGAAGGAGTTGTAGTAGTTACTGTATTTAAGTTAACGGTGGGAAGAATCTGACTGATTTTATGAAATTTTATTATTGAAAAAGTTCATAAAGTCCTGACTAGTAAGCTCTAAGGGAATGCTAGTATTGACAGAGTCCTGACTCTTTGTCAGCCTGGCTACAGTGCTGAAAAGAAACCTGGGATTATTCTTGTTCTCCTCTATTAATGCAGAGTAATAACTCGTTCTAGCTTTTCTAAGAGATTTTTTTTTTTTATAAATTAAAAGATGATTTCTCCAAGCTAAATAGATTTCATCTAAATTAGTGGAGCGCCATTTTCTTTCTAATTGACGAGTCTTCTGTTTTAAGCTACGAGTTTCTGTGTTGAACCAAGGAGGTAGAAATCTCTGATTAGACTTTTTCTTTTTTAAAGGAGCCACCATGTCTAGAGTCTGATGCAGAGAGCTTTTATCTACCATGCTATCAATTACAGAAGGAGCAAGCTGTCTATAGCTTATTTCCATTGTGTTGACACATGGCATAGAGGAAACAATCTGCATATATTTGGTAACAACATCATCTGAGAGGCATCTACTGTAGTAATATTTTTCCTTAGGAGCCAAATAGTCAGAAATAGTAAAATCAAAGGTTAACAGGCAATGGTCTGACAGTACAGGGTTATGAGGAGACACTACCAGATTTTCTATTTCTGTGCCATATGTCAGAACAAGGTCCAATGTATGGTGGAGATAATTGGTAGAATTTCCTACTTTCTGAGAAAACCCCATCAAGTCTAATATTGAATTAAATGCCATATTAAGGCAATCACTATCTGCATCTACATGTATATTAAAGTCCCCTACTATAATTATTCTATCAGATTTCAGCACTAAATCAGCTAAGAATTTGGTAAATTTGGATAAAAACTCTGAGTAGGTTGATGGAGGACGATAAACTATGGCAAATAAAATTGGGTTTAGCCTAAAATTGCTAAAGTGCCCAATACTGAGGACCAGGCCCTCAAAGGAATTATAACATGTTTTTTGCTTTACATTAACTAGCAATATGGAATGGTAAATTGTTGCTACTCCTCCTCCATGACCAGAACTTCTGGAATTTTGACAGTTTAAATAACCAGAGGGAGCTGATTCATTTAAACCAACATAATCCTCTAGCCCCAACCAAGTCTCTGTAAGGGATATTAAATCAATCTGATGATCAGTTAACAGATCATGGGCTAGCAGAGACTTGGGAGTTAGTGTCACAGCTCGCCGCTCTCAGGCATCCACCTCAGCTGCGCGCACACCTGCGCCTCGTTAGCGCAGAGTTATTTATTCCACCTCGCCCTGAGCATCGGTCTGGAGCTGTCTGTTCTACAACGCGCTCAATCCCTCGGCAGGATCATCTCTCCAGTCCTGCCACTCATCGCTGCTTGACGTAAGCTGTCTTATCACTTATCTGTTTTCTCAGCCTTCCCCTGTGCACAGGTGGATTCCTTGGCGGCGGACACCCTCACCTTCGCCATCTTCTCCTCCCGCATCTCCACTTCGTCGTGTGCGCAGCAGGGCGCTGTCTCCCAGGCCTGTAATCCTCGCCAACACCAGCCACCATTCCCTCTGCAAGTAAGCATAACTCTGCATCACTTTCCCGTGTGGTTTTGCCCAGCTCACTCCCTGTTTGTGTTTCTCCCATAGGGTTGCCTGGCCGCATGGCGTGCTGCTCTGTTCCTGTTCTCATCTTCCACCCACAAACCACTACCATATCCCATACACACATCCAAACACACTTTCCTGGTTGAATAAAGCTTTCAAATCCATCTGAGCCTGCGTGCGTGTTTCCTGGGCCGAGAATTATGTCAGTACGGCTCCAGCAAAGCGGCCCAGCGGACAGCGGGCTCGCACGCCGTTTTTCCACCCTTGAGGCTCGGGTGGATATGATAGCTCATCAACAACAGGTAATTTTCAACCAATTGATGATAATAACTCACCGGTTAGACCGTCTTGACCCTCAGCAGGCGTCCCTCCCGGCTCATCCAGGCGGCTCGGCTTCAGCCGCTTCCACGGCTGGCCAGCCTAACTCGGGAGCGCCGATCCGGCTCACACCAATTCCAACCCCCGCTCGCTTCAACGGGAAGCTCGGTGGGGCACGGGGGTTTATTTTACAGTGTGAGTCGGTGTTCCTGCGCGTTCCCGGGGATTTTCCCTCAGACCATAGCTGAATCGACTACATGGCTAATCTCCTGGAGGGGCGAGCGTTAGCTTGGGCTTACGTCGTTATGTCAAAGCCCAGCTACGCGAACCTCTCTTATGACCGGTTTGTGCAAGACTTTCTTGAGGTGTTTGATCACTCGCGTCATGACAGCGTCCTCGCCGATCGGCTCCTTAGCCTTCAACAGGGAAGCCGGTCGGCGGCGGATCACGCTGTTGACTTCTGGGTGGCAGCGGAGGAGGTTGGCTGGGGAGAGGCATCTGTCTGCAGCATTTTCCTCCGTAGCCTCAACTCAGGTCTGCAGGACGAATTGGCCAGTCGGGATCTCCCAGGGCGGCTGTCCGAGCTAATCTCCCTAATGATTAGTTTGGACAACAGGCTGCGGGAGCGGGCCGCAGAGCGGAAGTTAGTTAGCCGCTCGTGCGGATCCTCTGTCCGCTCTTCTCAGTCTCGCCCCCTGGCGTTACCCGCTCCGGAGTCCGCCGATGAGCCAGAGGCCATGTCGATCGGGCGCACTAGGCTCCCTCTAGCGGAGAGACAACGCCGACGGGAACTGGGTCTCTGCATGTATTGTGGAGGTGACCAGCATACCGTGGAGCAGTGCCTGGTTAAGCCAAACGGGGGGGTCCGCGAGTCACTGTAGGGGGCCTCGCGGACTCTAACCGGTCAAATCCCCTCTCTAGTTGCACACTGCCCATCAGATTTTGCCATAACTCCATCGGGCACCTCACTCACGCACTGGTGGACTCGGGGGCTGAGCAAAACTTCATTTCCAAGAGCCTGGCAACCCGTTTGGGCATACCCTGTCAGCTATTGTCAGCCCCTCTTAATCTGGTCACCCTCTCTCGCTCTCCCCTGGGGGTTGTGATGCACCGCACCAAGCCGGTGCCTATAATTATCTCTGGCAACCACCGTGAGGACCTAACTTTATATGTATTATCTTCCTCATCGGACCGTGTCATTCTGGGTTACCCATGGCTGCGCCAACACAACCCCGTCCTCGATTGGAGGTCTGGCAATGTCCTTTCATGGAGCCCCTTCTGCCTGAGCACCTGTCTCCAGTCTGCGGCTTGTGCCCCATCCTCTCCTCCACCCGCGCCGGTCTCCGATCCTCCGGACCTCACCCTGGTGCTCCAGGAGTTCCACGACTTGGGTACGGTGTTCAGCAAGTCTAAAGCCATGTCTCTTCCCCCTCACCGGCCGTATGACTGCGCCATTAACCTCCGCCCGGGGGCACCCTTACCATCCGGCCATCTTTACAGCCTTTCAGCTCCTGAACGAGAGGCAATGGATACCTACATCAGGGAGTTGCTCAGTGCTGGGATCATCCGTCCCTCCTCGTCCCCGCTCGGCGCTGGCTTCTTCTTTGTCTCCAAGAAGGATGGGTCCCTTCGCCCATGCATCGACTTCAGGGCTCTAAATGACATCATGGTAAAGGGCCGCTACACCCTGCCTCTGATGGACACCGCCTTCCATTCCTTCCAGGGGGCGACCTGGTTCACAAAGTTGGATCTCTGCAGCCCCTACCATCTTGTTCGGATCCGGGAGGGCGATGAGTGGAAGACGGCTTTTAGGACGCCCAGCGGTCACTTCGAGTACTTGGTGATGCCGTTTGGGCTCACCAACGCTCCTGCCGTCTTCCAGCGACTCATTAATGACGTCCTACGAGATTTCCTGGGGGTCTTTGTCTTCGTCTACCTGGATGACATACTCATCTTCTCCAGGTCACGGGAGGAGCACCAGGCTCATGTGAGGCGGGTCCTGCAGCGGTTGTTGGAGAACAGACTCTACATCAAGGCGGAGAAGTGCAAGTTCTATGCCAAGACCACCTCTTTCCTGGGATTTGTCATCTCTCACAACCAGATTCTCCCTGACCCCGCTAAGGTAAAAGCGGTGGTCGAGTGGCCCATGCCTACCTCCAGGAAACAGGTGCAACAATTTATCGGCTTCGCCAATTTCTACCGTCGCTTTGTCCCCAACTTCGGTGCCATTGTTACTCCTCTGACCCGCCTCACTTCTTCCAAGGTGCCCTTCCAGTGGTCCGAGGAGGCGGCAACCGCATTCAAGACCCTCAAGACGGAGTTCTCGTCCTCCCGGGTCCTAACCCAGGTTGACCCCGTGCTGCAGTGCCTGGTGGAGGTTGACGCGTCTGACACGGGGATGGGGGTGGTGCTCTCCCAGCGTTCACCTGTGGATGGAGTCAAGCGACCCTGTGCCTTCTTCTCCCGACGGTTGCCAGCAGCCGAGCGCAATTATGACGTCGGCGACAGGGAACTCCTTGCTGTCAAGCTCGCGCTGCAGGAGTGGCGTCACTGGCTGGAGGGGGGCAGCTCAGCCTTTTGTGGTTTGGACGGACCACAAGAATCTCGAGTATTTGAGGTCAGCGCGGCGTCTGAATGCCCGCCAGGCGCGCTGGTCTCTATTCTTTGCTCGATTCCAATTTACCATCACCTACCGTCCAGGCTCAAAGAATGGGTTGCCCGACGCCCTGTCTAGACAGTTCGCTCCTGAGGCCCCGGAGGAATCGACCACACCATCCACACCATCATTCCTAGTTTGTGTACTACATGAACAATGGCAATAAATCTGATTCTGATTCTGATTCTGATTCTGATCCTTCCCAGCTTGTGCGTCGTGGGGGCGGTCTCCTGGTCCATCAGGGACAAGATCCGGAAGGCGCTGGAGGCTGAACCGGACCTGGGCGGTGGTCCGGAAGGCAGACTCTTTGTTCCATCAGCTGTTCGGGGGGAGGTAATTCACTGGGCCCACACGTCCAAGCTCGCCTGTCATCCTGGCGTCTCCCGACTGGTGGACCTCCTTCAACGCTCTTTCTGGTGGCCGGGCCTCCAAAAGGATGTCGCCAATTACGTCCGAGCTTGCCCCCAGTGTGCCACTGGCAAGTCTCAGAACTCTCCACCTGCCGGTCTACTCCAGCCCCTGCCGGTCCCGGGCAGGCCCTGGTCGCACATCGCTCTCGACTTCGTCACTGGTCTCCCTGTCTCTAACACCTACGACACAGTTTTGACGATTGTGGATCGGTTCTCTAAGGCCGCCCACTTTGTGCCACTTCGGGGTCTCCCTTCGGCGAGAGAGACGGCTGATCTCCTCGTCCAACATGTGGTCAGACTGCACGGGATTCCTTTGGACGTTGTATCGGATTGAGGGCCTCAGTTTGTGTCACAAGTGTGGAGGTGCTTCTGTAACGCCCTGGGGGCCACGGTGAGTCTTTCCTCTGGTCATCATCCCCAATCCAACGGACAGTGTGAATGCACCAATCAGGAGCTGGAGGCTGCCCTGCGCTGCGTGACCGCTTCCAACCCATTCTCCTGGAGCTCCTACTTGGCCTGGGTAGAGTACACCCACAACACGGCACGGTCATCGGCCACTGGCATGTCCCCCTTCAGGGCGTCGTTGGGGTACGATCCCCCCTTGTTTCCCGAGCAGGAGGGTGAGTTGGCTGTTCTCCATTCAGGCACACGTGAGACGCTGCCGGAGCTTGTGGACCAGGGTGAGAGAGGCGCTTTTACGCACGGTGGCGCGCAACAGCACCACTGCCAATCGCCACAGGAGGCCGGCTCCTAGTTACCAGGTGGGTCAACGGGTCTGGCTTTCTTCACAGGACATCAATCTCAAGGCCGAGAAGAGGAAGTTGGCTCAACGGTTTCTTGGGCCCTTCGTTATTTCCAAAATTGTCAATCCGGTGGCTGTGCGTTTGGCCCTCCCTCCGTGTGTGTCCCACTTTCCGTGTGTCCAAGGTCAAGCCTGTTGTCTCCGATCCACTCTGTCCTTCTCCTAGGGCGCCGCCCGCTCCCATGATGATCGACGGTCACCCGGCGTGGGGAGTTGCTTCCATCCTGGACTCTCGGCGCCGGGGTCGTGGGCTGCAGTACTTGGTGGATTGGGAGGGATATGGCCCAGAGTGGAGATCCTGGGTGCGCTCTTCCTTTGTGCTGGACCGAGACCTCATCATGGAGTTCCACCCGGCGCACCCGGATAAACCAGCGCCAGGAGGCACTTTTGGGGGGGGGGGGAGTACTGTCACAGCTCGCCACTCTCAGGCATCCACCTCAGCTGCACGCACACCTGTGCCTCGTTAGTGCGGAGCTATTTATTCCACCTCGCCCTGAGCATCGGTCTGGAGTCATCTGTTCTACAACGCGCTCAATTCCTCAGCAGGATCATCTCTCCAGTCCTGCCACTCATTGCTGCTTGACGTAAGCTGTCTTATCACTTACCTGTTTTCTCAGCCTTCCCCTGTGCACAGGTGGATTCCTTGGCAGCGGACACCCTCACCTTCGCCATCTTCTCCTCCTGCATCTCCACTTCGTCGTGTGCGCAGCAGGGTGCTGTCTCCCAGGCCTGTAATCCTCGCCAACACCAGCCACCATTCCCTCTGCAAGTAAGCATAACTCTGCATCACTTTCCCGTGTGGTTTTGCCCAGCTCACTCCCTGCTTGTGTTTCTCCCATAGGGTTGCCTGGCCGCACGGCGTGCTGCTCTGTTCCTGTTCTCATCTTCCACCCACAAACCACTACCATATCCCATACACACATCCAAACACACTTTCCTGGTTGAATAAAGCTTTCAAATCCATCTGAGCCTGCGTGCGTGTTTCCTGGGCCGAGAATTATGTCAGAGACCTAATATTTAACAAACCGCATTTAATTTTTAAATTATGAGGAGGAAGAGAGGCCAAATCATTAAATTTAGAGATTTCATGTTTAATTTGAGTTTTACAAACTTTTTGTTTAATCACTTTGGGATGCTTATATATTCCACGTTTAGTGTGGTACACACCATGTCACCAAACAGCACAGTGACTACTTGTCACCCTTTAAATAGGCCGACTGACTGATTACAAGTTTGTAGACACCTGTGATGTTAATTAGAGGACACATCTTGGTTGAACATGTCCCTATGGTTACATTATTTTCAATCTTTTCTAGGGGTACCATTATTTTTGTCCAGGCCTGTTTCATGAGTTTGTTTTTTAAATAATTTTGTTGAATCACAATTCAAAAGCATTGTCTGAGTTTCACTGGTTAATTTTCATAGAATTTTTATTTATTACCACTTTTGTTAGATTCAAGTTATTTCTGTGACCATTGTGGGTTTTTCTTTCATTAACAGAGGGGTACCAACAATTTTGTCCATGGCTGTATTTGGCTATTTTATTTATTTTTATATCTTTATATTTTTAGATTATTTCCATCCAGTTTTGCATTACAATATTTTTTATGGGTATATTTATTATTCCTTTAACCATTTTATTCTCTTTATTTATTTTTATTTATGAGCTTATTCTTTTTCTTATCGTATTTCTTATCGAACGAATCATTCCGGTTCCGGTTCCGCCGGACCGGTGGCGCCACACGAGTTGGCTGCCGTTTGCAACTGCCCTTCTCTTATCTTCCTTCTTCTTTCTACACCTTTCACTCTATATATATATCACGGACACACAGATCGCCCCAAGGGTCTCCCGAGTCGGTGGATGGAGCCGCTGTTTGCAGCGGGGGACGGAGCTAGCTGGCTAGCTAGCTCCAACCGCCACCCGGTGCTAACGGAGAAGCTCGACATGCCAAGGAACTGTGGCGAAAGTGACGCGGGTGCCGGGCTGGAGTTTAGGCGGCGTGCAAGAAATATAAGACAGAATAATAAAGAGCGATGGCAAGAACCAAGCAGACCGCCCGTAAATCTACTGGAGGAAAAAGCCCCCCAGAAAGCAGCTAGCCACCAAGGCTGCTCGAAAAAGCGCTCTGGCCACCGGCGGAGTGGGGAGGCCTCACCGTTGCAGGCCCGGTGCCGTGGCTCTGAGAGAGATCCGTCGCTACCAGAAATCCATGGAGCTGCTCATCCGTAGGCTGCCCTTCCAGTGCCTGGTGAGGGAGATCGCTCAGGACTTCAAGACCGACCTGCGCTTCCAGAGCTCCGCTGTCATGGCTCTGCAGGAGGCCAGCGAGGCCTACCTGGTGGGTCTCTTCGAGGACACCAATCTGTGCACCATCCATGCCAAGAGGGTCACCACCATCATGCCCAAAGACATCCAGCTGGCCTGCGGCACCCGCGGAGGGAGAGAGAGCTTAGACTTTCTGCTGCACATTCACCAACCACAATGCTCCGCACTGTGTGTCTATATATATATATATATATATTTATAGTAATACCCCCGTCGTCGTCGGCCTCCGTCGGTCTATGATGACCATGGAAGAGAATCCTAAACGTCTACTCTGCTGGAACAGCACCGCCTGTGGCTGAACAGGCCGATGCGCGAATGGCAGTCCCTGTCACACAGGTCGCACTTGTGGGTGGTCTCTGTGCTGCTGGGTCTGTGGCGGTTCTTCCTGCGGGTCCTTTTTTCATCTGCAGCAGCAGTCAGTCTCTCTTCACCCGCCTTGAGCTGTCTGGTCAGGGTGCCTCTCCATTTGGAGCGGTCCGTTGCAAAGTCCTCCCAGTGCTCTATGTTGATCTCCAGGGCCTTCATGTCTCTCTTGCAGACGTCTCTAAAACGCAGCTGTGGGTGGCCAACGTCTCTCTTGCCAGTTGCCAGTTCTCCATAGAGGACGTCTTTGGGGATTCTGCCATCCTCCATACGGTGAACGTGGCCTAGCCAGCGGAGCCTGCGCTGTCTGAGTAGAGTGAACATGGAGGGAAGGCCGGCGCGGGACAGAACTTCTGTGTTGGGCACTTTGTCCTGCCAGGATATGTCCAGGATGTGGCGAATGCAGCGCAAATGGAAGGAGTTCAGTCTCTTTTCCTGCCGGGCGTATGTTGTCCACGTCTCACTCCCATAGAGCAGTGTGCTGATGACGCAGGCGTTGTACACTGCCATCTTCGTCTTGACAGAGAGTTTGGGATTCTCCCACACTCGTGTGGTGAGGCGAGTGAGTGTGAAGGCTGATTTTCCAATCCTCTTGTTGATCTCTGTATCAAGGGAGAGGTTGTTGCTGATCGTGGACCCCAGGTACGTGAACTGATTCACGACCTCCAGCTCGTAGTCGTCAATGGTGATGGTTGGTGGTGGTTCCGTGCCTTGCGCCAAGACGTTAGTCTTCTTCAGGCTGATGGTAAGCCCGAAGTCCTTGCATGCCTGGGAGAAGCGGTCCATCAGGGTCTGAAGCTCCTGCTGTGTGTGGGTTGCGACTGCAGCGTCGTCTGCGAACAGCATGTCTCTGATTAGAGCCTCGTGTACTTTGGTTCTGGCTTTCAGGCGGGCGAGGTTGAAAAGCCTGCTGTCAGATCTTGTGTGCAGGTAGAGTCCCTCTGTTGCTGTGCTGAAGGCATGCCTCAGGAACATAGCAAAGAAAATCCCAAAGAGGGTTGGCGCAAGTACACAGCCCTGTTTCACTCCGCTGCGTATGTTGAAAGGCTCTGAGACGTTGCCATCGTGCTGCACTATCCCCTGCATGTTGGTGTGAAACGATTCAATGAGGCTTTGCAACTTTGGTGGGCATCCTATCTTTGGCAGGATCTTGAAAAGGCCCTCTCTGCTGACCAGATCGAACGCTTTAGTGAGGTCGATGAAGGCAACGTACAGGGGCATGTTCTGTTCTCTGCATTTCTCCTGGAGTTGGCGGATGGAGAATATCATGTCTACCGTCGATCGCTCAGCGCGGAAGCCACACTGAGACTTGGGGTAGACACGTTCGGCAAGCTTCTGTAGACGAACGAGAACAACTCGTGCGTAGACTTTGCCAACAACGCTGAGGAGGGAGATGCCCCTGTAGTTGTTGCAGTCGCTTCTCTCCCCTTTGTTTTTGTAGAGGGTGATGATCTTGGCGTCCCTCATGTCCTGTGGTACGGCACCTTCCTTCCAACACTGGCAGAGGACGTCATGCAATGGCAGCAGTAGGGCGGTCTTGCAGTGCTTGATCAGGTCGGGGGGTATGCCGTCGTTGCCGGGTGCCTTGCCAGCGGCCAAGCTATCAATGGCCTTGCTGAGTTCGTCGATGGTTGGCTTGGCGTTAAGTTCGTCCATGGATGGCAGGCAGTCGATGGTATCAAGGGCTGACGGTGTCACGGTGTTCTGTCTGGAGTAGAGGTCGGAGTAGTGTTCCACCTATCTCTTCATCTGCTTGTTCTTTTCTGTGATCATCTCCCCAGTGGAGGATTTGAGGGGGGCCGTCTTGCTCTGAGCCGGACCAAGTGCTTTCTTGATGCCATCGTACATACCACGGATGTTCCCTGTTATGGCAGCGATTTGAATGTCTTGGCTGAGCTGAGTCCAGTACTCGTTGGCACAGCGCCGAGCAGTCTGCTGAACTTTGCTTCTCGCAGCCCTGAGAATCTGGAGATTCTTCTCGTTTGGGTACTTCTTGTACTCAGCAAGTGCTGAGCGCTTGGCTTCAATGACGGGGGTCATCTCAGTCAACTTGGCATCAAACCAGTCCTGTGACTTCGAGGTCTTCCTCCCAAAGGTAGCCAAGGCTGTGCGGTGGATGGTGTTTCGCAGCTCTTCCCACTTCTGCTTTGCAGATTCTCCTTCTTGGGGTACACCAAGTTCCTTCTCAAAGGTGGAGGCAAACTGCTCAACAAGTTCTGGTTGAGCCATCTTGCTGGTGTCAATCCGTGCCTTTCCAGGTTGTCTAGCACGATGGAGTTTCTTCAGCTGCAGCTTGACCTTGCAACACACCAATGAATGGTCTGTGTCGCAATCTGCACTCTGGAATGAACGGGTGATTAGCACGTTCTTCAGTGAGGTGCGCCTGGTCAGGATCAAGTCCAGCTGGTGCCAGTGCTTTGAGCGTGGATGTTGCCAGGAAACCTTGTGTTGGGGCTTGGTCTTGAAGAACGAGTTTGTGATGCACAGATCGTGATATGTGCAGAACTCGAGCAGCCGCTGTCCGTTGTCATTCATTCTGCCCACACCAAAAGGTCCAAGACAGGAGGGCCAGGAGTCGTGGTCAGCACCCACTCTGGCATTGAAGTCTCCAAGGAGAATGAGTTGTTCAGAGTTGGGGACGATCCTGACAGTTGTTGCGAGATTCTCGTAGAACTCGTCTTTTGCCTCTGGTGTGGCTGTCAGTGTTGGGGCATACACACTGACGAGGGTGACTGGGCCTTGAGTGGTGTTCAGGTGGAGGGTGAGGAGTCGAGCAGAGCCAGTGCTGCTCGGTTCCACCATCTTCAGCAAGGTGTTCTTCACTGCAAAGCCCACTCCGTGTTCCCTGTATTCGTCACTGCCCTTTCCCTGCCAGTAGAACGTGTAGTCCTTCTCTCTCAGTGTGCCTGCGTCAGCCAACCGTGTTTCCTGGAGAGTGGCGATATCCACTCCCAGTCTCTTCAGCTCATTATTGATGATGGCAGTCTTCCTGGTGTCATTGATGTCCTTGAGGTTAGTAGCGAGTCCTGTCATCATAGTGCGGACGTTCCAAGTTCCCAGTTTTAGAGTTGGTCTCTTTTGTTTTATTGTCTTGCCTGGTGCGAAAGTTCTCAGCCTGCTGTTCGGATTTCTCCTCATCCCCATGCACCCAATGAGGAAAGCAAGCTGTGGCAGGACATCACCTTATTGGCTGGGGGCTGCCCAGCTTGAGGCGGGCGGTAGCTGTCCAGTGAGATCCAATGATCCCTCCCACCGTCGGGAATAACCCCTGGTGCTGAGCTCTACGCCAATTGAGCAGTGGCTTATAACTGGTAACTGTCATTCCCCGTGTTTTGTCTACGCCAAAGGCGAAGCTGGAGTGTCCTCTCCAGTGATCCGGTGTTCTACCTTCCAGCGTTGGGTGTTGGTAGGATTCAAGCCTGGGCAGGAAGATATGGAGGATAAGATGTTGCCCATGCAGCATGTCCCCCCTCTCCACGTCACTGATGAATCCAAAGGAACAGCAGGGCTGCTACAGTTTGGAACCAGCGCCGTTGCAGGAGCTGCCAGAACGATGTTGAGCACAACATAGAACTGCCTTAGGGGCTCCGACTCCGGATTTTTCCTCAGGGTTGACTCCCGAAGCCTTTCCCGTGACCGGGTATGCCGCAAGGCAGCGGAGGTTTGAAATCAGGGTTTACCTTCCCCTAGATGGGCTACCTTCCCAGGTTGACGAGCCACCATCTACCCGAAGCATCTGGTTTTAAGGCGCCAGAGATCCACCCTCGCCCCTTCTCCTATTAGTAAAAGCAGTTCCGCCGGGCTTAGAGACTAAACCACACGGGCAGGTTAGGAGTTGGACTTAGTTGTCAGAGGCTTTTCGAGACGCACGCCATAAGGAGCATTTTATGAGCACTGGGAGCTTAACCCCAGTGCCGCTCCTGGCTATGACAACCTTGGAACCTTGTCTATATATATATATATATATATATATATATATATACAGTATATATATATATATATATATTTATAGTAATATGTACATATGTATATTAGCTGTTCTTGTTTTTTTCTTGCCTTCTGATTGTTGCTCTGAGTGTTGCTATCCCTGTGCTGTTGCAATCCTGGAATTTCCCCATTGTGGGACTAATAAAGGCTTATCTTATCTTATCTTATCTTATCTTATTTTATTTTATCTTATGGTATTTGTAGCTCTAGTGTTTCCTCACTGGGGCGGGGGGGGGGGGGGCTGGCTCGGTGGGATGGGGGAGTCCAGCCACGGCCTGTTGGTTGTGGTGTGGACTCCTCTGTCTGCGTGGGCCGGGGTGGCTCCTGTGGCAGTGTCTCTGCAGCTGTGGGCTGACACCGGCTCCTGGTGCTGACGGTCCCCGCATGATGGCGTGTCCTCACTCTGGTCCTCAGTCCTCAGCCATGATTTAACTATGCCTATTACTACTTGTGGGTGGGGTGGAACAGGGTAGGAGGAGGTGGGCTCTGGGGTGGGTTGGGAGTCAGGTGGATGTATGCCTTGGATGAGAGTGGGGGCAGGGGTGAGGGCTTGGGGAGGGCTGTCTTCGTCTTTTTATTGTTTTGTTTGTGTTTTATCTGGAATTGTTTTTAACTGTAAAGCACTTTGAGCTGCACTTCGTTGTATGAAAGGTGCTATATGTTCATTCATCTTCTTCTGCTTAATCCTTTTTTTGGGTCGCGGGGGGGGCTGGAGCCTATCCCAGCATCTTTGGGCGAGAGGCAGGGTACACCCTGGACAGATTGCCAGTCCATCGCAGGGCCAACACAGAGAGAGACAGACAACAATTCACTCTCACATTCAAACCTAAGGACAATTTAGAATCCGCAGTTTTGATGCCAATTAACCTAACCTGCATGTTTTTGGCCTGTGGGAGGAAACCGGAGAAATCCTGGAGTAAAACCCATGCAGACACGGGGAGAACATGCAAACTCCACACAGATCACTGTTGATCGGGGGCTGGGATTGAACTCAGGATCCCCCGGCCAAGGGTGAGTTGCTGTGCTGCCGCAGTGCTAACCACTCTTCCACTGTGCCGCCCAGGTGCTATATAAATAAATAAAAATTAAAGTTTCATAAACAGCCTTAATTTATTTCATTTTACTTATATTTGACTTTTTGCAGTGTAGTTGTGTTTTCTAGCTCAAAGTTGCATTATTTCTCAAAGAAAAACAAAAATGAGTTATGTCTGAAAAGCAGGACTGCGGAGGCAGGAGTTGTACTGAACCCAAACTTTATTACAAGACAATAAAGGTACACATGTCACAGTGTAGCTGATGAATAAGCTAATGCTAGGCTGTGTAGAAGAGCTTGGAAGAACGAGGCGGTGTGATATATAAACCAAAGTTTATTATCAGTTCCTCTAACAAGTCTCATCTAAGTGCAGAAGCAGAAGCAAGAAAAGAGAGCGAATACCTCCGGCTCTGTGAACTTATACTTGCACATAACAAAAGACATGCATATCAAAGGCTGACATCCCTCATTATCTTAATCCCCCCATTGTCTCTGTACTCCTCCTCATGGCCCTGGGGGGTGAGGGCAGCTCCTCCGGTCTCCACCGCAGTGTCTGGGAACGTCTTTGTTCTTCACTGGCGGTTGAGAGTCTTTGTCCTTTCTGAGGTGTGAAGTCGCCTTACATATGTAATCACCAAACATTCCCACATGCTTCAACATATGTAGGTTATGGAATATATGATTAATATAGCCCACAGCCCCCCCCCCAAACGACTAAGAAAAGGACAATAGAGAAATTCAGTTTAAGATAATTACTATGACATACTAACTGCTATACCTCTTGCCACAGAAGAAACTTTCCAGCAGCCATGCTCCTAAGAGAGTTCAGTGGTAATCATAACAGCATAGTAAAATCACAAGTCAGTCCTAAACTGTTACAGCACAATTAGTGAACAAATGTTGAGTAGTTTGCATCAGTCCCTGTGCTGTCTGGGTTTTAATCTTCTCCCGAATCTGCTGTGGGTCCGCCTAGGCGTCCTGCTGGGACCTTCCTGTAAGGAATCTGCAGCTTGGGGAGGAGAGTGATTATTTGTTCCCTGCAGGGGGGCTGAGTCTTTTCTCTTGGGGGGTCTACCCCGCCGAGGTGCTCTCGCCAACTGTGCAGGCTCGTCTCTCAACAAGAAGGCAGGTTTAAGTCTGTCAATGCTGACTGTTTCTTTTCTATCCCCAAAATCAAGCACAAAGTGTTTATCACCAGGTTCCAGCACTCTGAATGGCCCATCGTATGCTGGGCGGAAAGTTGGTTTTAAAGCTTCATGCCTAACAAAAACGAATTCAGCGTTTTTTAGAGCTTGGGGGACAAAAACCCGTGGAAAAGAGTGATGTGCCGGTCCGGGGAGAGAGTCCGGTCCGTTGCTGCCTAAAAACCTCAAGGCTGGAAGATGCCCTGGCTCTGGGTTCTCTGGTAAAAATTCACCCGGGAGCCTGAGAGGTTGTGCAAAAACTAATTCTGCTGGAGAGGCGTCTAGATCCTCTTTAGGCGCAGCACGCAACCCCAATAAAACCCAGGGAAGTTTATTTACCCAATTTGTATCCGTTAGTGAGGCTCTGAGGGCGGCCTTTAAAGACCTGTGAAAACGCTCGCATAACCCATTAGCCTGAGGGTGATAAGCAGTGGTGCGGTGAATTGTCGCCCCTAAGCTGCTGGCCATGGCTGACCAAAGCTCTGAGACAAATTGAGGCCCCCTATCGGACGTGATGTCCGATGGGACGCCGAAACGTGCCACCCAGTTTGTCAAAAAAACGCGAGCGACTTCCTCCGCTGTGGTTGACGCCAGAGGGACTGCCTCTGGCCAGCGCGTGGTGCGGTCTATCATTGTTAACAGGTGTGTGAAACCTTGGGAGGAAGGTAGTGGCCCCACGAGGTCGACATGAACGTGGTCGAACCTTCTAGCAGGGATTGGAAAAGGCTCCAGAGGGGCTTTTGTGTGTTTGTGTATTTTGGCGCGTTGACAAGAAATGCAAGTTTTTGCCCATTCTTTTACGTTTTTGCGCAGGCCGGGCCACACAAACTTTTCGGCGACCATTTTAACCGAGGCGCGCACACCTGGATGCGCGAGGGAGTGAATTGAGTCGAAAATACGGCGGCGCCATGTGGCTGGGACTAACGGGCGAGGTCGGCCGGTTGAAATATCGCATATTAGGGGGGGCACGCCGTCGCGTAAACCCCTTTCCTCCAGCCTTAACCCTGTTGGTCCAGACAGGAGTGCGCGCACGTCCGTGTCACTGCTTTGTTCCTCTGCCATGGCTGCATAATCTATCCCTGCATGGACTGGTGCTGCGTATGTGTCCGCGTTAGTGAAGAGTTCTGCGGCTGAGGTAGTATAATCTGTCTCCTCGCGCTCTGGCGATGTCACAGCGTGGGAGAGGCAGTCTGCTACCACGTTAAGTTTGCCTGCCACATGTCGAATGTCTGTGGTGAACTCTGAAATCGCAGCCAGCTGTCTTTGTTGCCTGCCTGACCATGGTTCTGAGATTTTAGCCATGGCAAAGGTGAGCGGTTTGTGGTCTACAAAAGCCGTGAAACTCCACCCTTCTAACCAGAACTGGAAGTGGCGGATGGATAAATGAAGCGCTAGCAGCTCCCTGTCAAAAGTGCTGTATTTACGCTCAGTTTGGTTTAGCGATTTGCTGAAGAATGCTAAAGGTTGCCAGATCCCGCTGACATGTTGTTCTACAACTGCCCCTATAGCTAGGTCCGAAGCGTCTGTGGTTAGTGCAATGCGGGCCGAGGGGTCGGGGTGAACCAACAATGTGGCATTAGCTAGAGCGCTCTTTACTTCCGTGAAGGCGCGTTCGCGCTCCGGGGTCCATTCGACCGCGTTGGAAGCTTTTTGTTTTCTGAGCGCGTCATATAGGGGCTGCATGAGCTGAGCTGCGTGGGGGAGGAAACGGTTGTAAAAATTAACCATTCCTAAAAATTCTTGCAGCGATTTGACCGGTTGTGGCTGTGGGAAACTTTTTATCGCGTGGACTTTGTCTGGAAGTGGGACTGCCCCCTTCGGAGAAACTCTGTGTCCTAAAAAATCAATTTGTGACACGCCGAATTTGCATTTGGCTGGATTGATTATTAACCCGTGCTCTTCTAGCCTCTGAAAAACCATAGTGAGGTGCTGCTCGTGTTCTTCCTCAGACGAGCTGGCTACCAGCATATCGTCGAGGTAGACGAAAACAAAAGGAAGGTCGCGTAATACTGCGTCCATCATCCGCTGAAAAGTTTGGGCGGCGCCTTTGAGGCTGAAAGGCATCCGCAAAAATTCAAAAAGGCCGAAAGGGGTTATTACAGCTGTTTTAGGAATGTCCTCCGCTCGAACTGGGACTTGATGATAACCGCGGACCAGGTCTATTTTTGAAAAAATGTGCGCACCCGCCAGATGCAGTGAAAAATCCTGAATGTGAGGAATTGGGTAGCGGTCATGCGCTGTCGCATTGTTTAATCTGCGGTAATCGCCGCACGGTCTCCAAGAACCGTCGGATTTCGGAACCATGTGAAGTGGCGAGGCCCAGGGGCTTTTCAAACGTTTAATAATGCCTAATTTTTCAAGGGTAGTAAACTCGTCCCGAGCTATGGCGAGCTTGGCTGCGTCTAAGCGCCGAGCTTTGGCAAATACGGGTGGGCCCGTTGTCGGAATAAAATGTTCAACCCCGTGCTTAGCCACTGTGGCTGAGAATTTGGGAACTGTGAGTGCTGGAAATTGGGTGAGGAGTTGATCAAACTTACCTCCTGCTGTGGTGACGCTAGCCTGCACGGGTGGTGGAGAAACTCGGGCTGAGCAGGGAATAGAAGCAAAGGACAGTGCATCAACCAAGCGTCTGTTCGCTAAATTGACTAATAACCCATGTGCACACAAAAAGTCTGCGCCTAACAAGTTAAAACTCACCGCCGCTACAACAAATATCCATCTGTAGTTGCGGCCGTGGATGTGGAGGTGCAGGCTTTTTTCGCCAAAAGTGTCAATGTTGGAGCCGTTGGCTGCCACCGCTCCGTTGCCCCGGGTGCCCATGACTCGATCCGCTTGGGAGGGCATGACAAAACTTAGTTGAGCTCCTGTGTCAATAAGGAACTGCTTGCTGGTGTGTCCGTCCGTCACATATAACAGCTTACTTTTCTCGCCGAGAACCGCTGCCGTTAACGGCTCTCGGCTTTGGCGTTTAAATTTGCAGGGGGGAAAACATTTGTGAGCCTTCTCGGCGAAGCGGTGGTGGTAATAACAAACATCGCTCCGTCTGTTACGTTTTGACCGCGTCGCTGTCACTGCGGGCTGGATCTGCTCCGTGGGTTGAGGCTCGCCGTGGCTCTGGGCATCAGCGTTGAGGTCTGCGGATGCTGCTGTGGGTGTCTGTTCCCTGCAGGCGTTGACGAGTCGTTGAGCTTCGTTGGCCAGCATGCGGAAGTCTTGCTGGGTGTTGCATCGCATGTTGGCGAGCGTCCCTCTCATGTGTGGCGGCAGCATGCTGAGGAATACGAATTGGAAGAGGAAGTTGCCATTGTCCTCCTCTTTAAGCTGCAGCAAGTCCTCCATGAAGGCTTTAGGTCTGCATCCTCTGTGGCCGTAGACCGCCAGGATCCTCTCGGCTCTCTCTTCGGCTGAGGGGACGTAATTTGCCACGATGGTTGCTTTCAGTATTTCATATTCGTCTTGGGCCAGCGGCCGCCGGATTATGCTCCGCACACACCTCGAAGTGGCGGCGTCGAGTTTGGCGACGATGTGATAGAACTTCGTATCGTCGGCCGTGATGCCCGCCAGTGTAAACTGGGCTTCAGCTTGTTGAAACCACGAGGCGGGGTCTTCCTGCCAGAAGTCCGGCAGCTTGACAGCAACGGCATTTGTGTAGACCATCACTGCTGTGTCCGCAGGGTGAGAATGCCTTGCCTCGGCTCTCTCAGCGGCGCTGGTGCTCGGTTGAGCCCTCTCTATCACTTCTGCCGGGGGGGGGGGGGGGATGTCGTCCATCTGTTCCCCTGTCTGCGTGGGCGCCGACGTCTGCCTGGGTCGCCACAGATGAGTCGATCGCGGGGGAACGCCTCAGGTCCATACTCGCGTCAGGGGTCACCAGTGTAGAAGGGCTTGGAAGAACGAGGCAGTGTGATATATAAACCAAAGTTTATTATCAGCTCCTCTAACAAGTCTCATCTAAGTGCAGAAGCAGAAGCAAGAAAAGAGAGCGAATACCTCCGGCTCTGTGAACTTATACTTGCACATAACAAAAGACATGCATATCAAAGGCTGACATCCTTCATTATCTTAATCCCCCCATTGTCTCCGTACTCTTCCTCATGGTCCTGGGGGGTGAGGGCAGCTCCTCCGGTCTCCACCGCAGTGTCTGGGAACGTCTTTGTTCTTCACTGGCGGTTGAGAGTCTTTGTCCTTTCTGAGGTGTGAAGTCGCCTTACATATGTAATCACCAAACATTCCCACATGCTTCAACATATGTAGGTTATGAAATATATGATTAATATAGCCCACAGGCTGTACAGATTGTTGCTGTTAATGAGGTGGAGTGCCAAGAGGATGGCTCCCGCCAACAGTCCCCTTAACTTGGCACGATGTGCTGACGTCACCTGTGCGTCCAACGTCACGCCCGTGTTGCCTATCATTAGTATGGGGTATACCTAACATTTATTCCCCCTGTGAAATAGCCCAGAACATTATCACACTGTGAACTTTTAATTCACAGCAGCTTTTTTTCCTCCACAACAAACAGAGAAACAGAACCGGGGGCACCGGGTACACCACCGGTTAACCCTGCATGGCTGAGTGGGTTATTCTGCCACTGTGTTGCAACTATGCTCTGTCTAAACATTGCAAGGCAAAGTCATTTTCAGCAGTTCACCTTCAGGTGCCTCAGCTGAGCCCGCGATGGGCGTGCCCCAGGCGGCGCCAGCTGCAGCAGACCTGGATGCCAACTCACTGGAGTCATGGTTTCCTCATCCGTAACGTCCCAGCCCGGGTCCCATACCAGCTGGGTTGGCTCCAGTGCTGCGTCTTGATCTGAGGCAGCTGCTCTTACCTTCCACAGATGGCTAGTGCGCCATCTTGAACCATCGACCATTTGAACGGCAGCTGACCTCTTTCGTGTAGTGATTCTCATCTGTGATGATGATGTCTGTGAGTCCAGGCTGTGAGTCCAAGGTGGTTGGACCCGAACCCAATCATGTAGTGCACGGAGCAATCTGTTCGGATGCACTCAGTGCTACTGCTCTCTTGTCTCTGATGTTGGCTGCTGCTGTGGCAGCGTGCCATTCACACCAGTGGCAGGACGTGCCCTCGGTTGGCGATGCTTTGCTGGGTTCTGCTGGGCCACAACCTCTCCATCCTGCTGTGTTGCGGTGGCTCCCTGAGGCCAATACTTGGCGAGGATGCGGGATGAATTCGGCTTCTGCTCCCTCTCCCAGTACTGGTTGTGGTCGCGGTGATGTGTCGCTGTCATCAGTGACGGGACATGTGCCTGGTTGTCGTCATTCACTGGGATCCCCTTTCTCCATGAACTCCCTCTCCTGTGGCTCCACGGTGGCTGCTTGAAGCTCGTGCTGGCCGAGGATTGGAGGCGAGTCCAGTCTGTGCTCTCTCTCCATGCTGCGTTCTTTGGCTGTACCCATGTCTGTGAAATCATTCTCTCCCTCCTGTGATGAAGCTGCGGCTTACAAACACTTGTGCTGCGCAGGGACCAGCTCTGGGTCCCACATGGCTGCGGACTGGGGCTCTTGTGGCTGCTTCGGTTCTACTGGGTTCTGTTTGGCATGCGGTGCAAGGCAGGGAGTAGCTGCATCCATGTCTGCATGTAGTGGACTCGAGTCGTCGTCATCCAAGCTGAGTTTGCCACTGGGTTGTTGTGCTGCGGTGCCCTGCTGTCCTGTGGTGTCTACCTTGAGGCCCTCCCAAAAAGGTGTGGGGTCGGCGGGCTCAGCAACAAGGGCCACCATCTGTGCTAGTGGAGCTGACGTGGGCGGAGGCCCGCCAGCCGCGATGCTACCTGGGCTGTCATCTCCAGCTTGGCCACTAATTCCATTGTGCTCGTTACTGATAGGAGGTGCAGCATCTCCAACAGCACCTCCCGTAGCCATTTCACCATGTCTGCCACTGCATGAATGGATTCATGGCGTACTCCTCCAACTGTGATTGTTATCAGCCTGTCCTCCGCGTGCCCAAACTCACACGTGCTAACCAAACAGTGAAGGGCATCTGTGTACTGTATAAACGACTCGTCTGGTTGCTGTTTGCGCTGGTAAAACACGAATTTCTGGGCATTCACGCTTTGTGGGGCAGTGAAAGGCTTGGTCATCAAAGCAGCACATTCGCTGAAGGTCTCCGCAGGGCCCAGTGCCTCCAACACCTGCTGTCCTTCAGCACCGAGAAAGTATTCTAGCATCCACCTTAGCGTCCCGTCACTAACATTGCTCATGTTGGCAGTGCTGATAAAGCTCCGGAACATCTCGTGCCAGCGGGGCCAGAAGATCGGTGGCTCACCTGGTAGAGCGAGGAACAGCTGTGGGGGTGCCAAGCAAGCTTTCATGTCGAAGTTATTAGGGTTTATCCTCATGACCATTTGTTATGTCTGGAAAGCAGGACTGCAGAGACAGGAGTTGTACAAACAAGCTAACGCTAGGCTGTACAGGTTGTTGCTGTTACCAAGGCGGTGAGCCAAAGAGGACGGCTCCTGCCAATAGTCCCCTTAACTAGGCACCTCGTGCTGACATCACCCGTGCGTCCAACGTCACGCTCATGCTGCCTATCGTTAGTATGGGGAATACCTAACAAGTGGCTCAGGAGGTTTAGCAAGTCACCCAATAACCGGAGGGTTGTTGGTTTGAATCCCACTCCCCCCACCTTGCTGTTGTGTCCTTGGGCAAGACACTTTACCCACCTTGCCTCCAGCGTGTTTAGGGTTCATGATGTGAATAAATGTTCGGTGGTGGTCGCAGAGGCTGTTGGCATGGATTAGCATTCATGTTTCTGTCAGTCTGCCCCAGGGCAGCTGTGGCTACAGAGGTACCTTACCACTATCATTGTCTGTGGAGTGAAATAAATATGGACTCATTGTAAAGTGTCTTTGGTTGCCATGAAAAGTGCTATATAAATACAATCCATTATTAAAAACATAGCTATTGCACACTTTTAAACTGACATTCTGTATTCTGTAAGATCTTAAATTTCTAGTAGGTGTACAGTGTGGTATTTGCTTTCCTTGTAGTATTAAACATAAGATAAGATAAGATAAGATAAGATAAGACAAGACAAGACAAGATAAGCCTTTATTAGTCCCACAATGGGGAAATTCCAGGATTGCAACAGCACAGGGATAGCAACACTCAGAGCAATAATTAAGAAGATAAGAAAAAATAAAAGCAGTGAATATACTGTACATATGTACACATAAATAACGTAGTATGAATATGTACCCATACATATTGTCACCCTCCGTAGCGACCGATATTGTCCTAGTTGTATACTGGAGGGGACCATTTGTGTAAGTCTATTGCATTAAATACTATTAGGTCGTCATGTTTTTTTGCTATCTCTGCGAGCAGCCCTGCTTAGGTTATACAGTCTGAGAGCCATAGGTAGGAAGGACCTGCAAAACCTCTCAGTTGCGCACCTAGGATGATGTAGTCTACTGCTAAATGAGCTCCTCAGTGCGTTCAGTATGTCCTGCAAAGGGTGGGACTCGGACTCCAGCAGAGATGACATGACAATGAAAATCAATATTTTTAAGGTATTATCAAGGTAAAAAAAATCCCAGTATTATGACAACACTAATGTCCACAACATCGTGGCACCAGGCAATAGTTAAAACCCTCTGTCCCTTATTTGGCTATGAGAAAGTTGGCAACCATATAATGACTCCACAATTTACACAACATCAGTATGAGAAGCAGATATATAAACAGTGTAACCCTTTAGCACACTGTGCATACAAGTATGCCTATGAGTACACATTCTTTTTGAGAAGGAGGTGAGAAATGAAGAACGTAATATACCTTTCAAGTTGTAACAATAGCCGGCATTTATGTAACATTTAACATGAATAGAGTTTTTCCTCTTTTCAGGTAATATCAGTTTTTAAAGTTCACAAAACACATGAATTAATTATTTGTCCAGAATAACTTGTTTGATCTGGGCAATTTTTCTTAAGTAAGTTAACAAGTGTCTCATAATTTAAATTGTAGAAAGTCTATCTCAAAGAAAATAAAATAAATTCAGAGCTCTGAAAAAAGAAAAAGTAGCAAACAAAAAAAATCCCAAATAAATAATGTTCATCTACCTGGGTAGTGTATGTGTGAGTGTTCTCGGCTTAAAATTATCGTATTTTGAGGAAAATTATCGTACACACCCAGTTTTCATTCTGACGAGGCTCAGGACCATCTGCTTCTGTAAAATCACAGATTGTGCATATTAAGATAAGATAAGATAAGATAAGCCTTTATTAGTCCCACAACGGGGAAATTCCAGGATTGCAACAGCACAGGGATAGCAACACTCAGAGCAACAATCAGAAGGCAAGAAAAAAAACAAGCAAGCAAGAGCAGCTAATAAACATATGTACGTATTACTATAAAATATATATATATACACACACACACAGACACACAGTGCAGAGCATTGTAGCTGGATGGAATAAATATATGAATATATGAACACACAGTGCAGAGCATTGTAGCTAGATGGAATAAATATGTAAATATATAAACACCCACAGTACGGAGCATTGCAGCTAGGTGGAATAAATATGCAAGTATATAAACACACACAGTGCGGAGCAATGTAGCTAGATGGAATAATATGTAGATATATAAATATATAAACACACCCAGTGCTGAGCATTGTAGCTAGATGGAATAAATATGCAAATATATAAACACACACAGTGCAGAGCATTGTTGCTAGATGGAATGAAACAGCATAACCGTCTACTTAGTTATCCTACATGGTATGATTATGTGCCCATACATATTCTCACCCTCCATAGCGACCGGTATGTTCCTAGTTGTATGCCGGAGGGGACCATTGTGTAAGTCTATTGCATCTTTTGCATTCAAAAAACTATTAGTTTGTTACGTCTTTTTGCTATCTCTGCGAGCAGCCCTGCTTAGGTTGTACAGTCTGACAGCCGTTGGTAGGAAGGACCTACGAAACCTCTCGGTTGTGCACCTGGGATGATGTAGTCTGCTGCTAAATGAGCTCCTCAGTGCATTCAGTATGTCCTGCATAGGGTGGAACTCGGACTCCAGCAGAGATGACAGTTTAGCCACCGTCCTTCTCTCTTCTATCTCCTCCATCGGATCAAGGCGCTGCCCCAGGACAGAGCTAGCTTTCTTAATCAGTTTGTTCAGTCTCTTCCTATCGGCTGCAGTAATGCCACTGCCCCAGCAGACCACTCCAAAAGTGATGGCTGATGCCACCACCGTGTCATAGAATGACTTCAGCAGCGCCCCTTGTACACCAAAAGACCTGAGTCTCCTCAGCAGGAACAGCCTGCGCTGTCCCTTCTTGTAGAGTGCATCAGTATTGTGTGACCAGTCTAGTTTATTGTTCAGATGAATACCCAGGTACTTATAGGATGTCACCATCTCGATGTCTGTTCCCTGTATATTTACTGGTACTGTGAGGGGCTGCCCATGCCTGCGGCAGTCCACCACCAGCTCCTTAGTTTTCCTCGCGTTGATCTGGAGGCAGTTCCGATGGCACCAGTCCACGAAGTCCTGGATAAGCCCTCTGTACTCAGCTTCATCTCCATTGGAGATGAGGCCAACGATCGCAGAGTCATCAGAGAACTTCTGTAGATGGCAGTGTGTTGTGTTGTGTGAGAAGTCCGCAGTATAAAGAGTGAACAGGAAGGGAGCCAGCACCGTTCCCTGGGGGGCCCCCGTGCTACTGATGATCGTGTCGGACACACAGTCCCGGGTTCTCACAAACTGAGGCCGGTTCGTGAGGTAGTCCAGGATCCATGATGACAGGTGCTGGTCCACCCCTGCGCGCAGCAGCTTGTCCTTCAGGATCATCGGTTGGATGGTGTTGAAAGCACTGGAGAAGTCAAAGAACATGATCCTCACCATATTCCCGGGCTTCTCCAGGTGGGACAGAGAACGGTGAAGGAGGAAGATCACCGCATCCTCCACCCCAATGCCATGCTGGTAGGCGAACTGGAGTGGATCCATCGCTGGTTCCACCAGGGGGCGGAGGTGAGCAAGGAGCAGTCTCTCCAGGGTCTTCATCAAGTGGGACGTCAAGGCCACCGGTCTGTAGCTGTTCAGGTCTTTGGGGTGG
This sequence comes from Pholidichthys leucotaenia, assembly GCA_020510985.1. Taxonomy (NCBI): domain Eukaryota; kingdom Metazoa; phylum Chordata; class Actinopteri; order Cichliformes; family Pholidichthyidae; genus Pholidichthys; species Pholidichthys leucotaenia. The sequence goes on from CM035837.1 coordinate 144,516,736, forward strand.
GAAGTTTTTGGTACAGGTACCACACAAGATGTTTTCCACAGCTGTGGTACCCTCCCCAGTTTCAGGCTCATGTTGAAGATATACGTCACAATCCCACACAGCTGGTCTGCACAGGACTTGAGGAGCTTTGCGCTGATGCCGTCCGGTCCCGGCGCCTTCCTCGCCTTGATCTTCCTCAGCTCCGTCCTCACCTGGGTCCTGGTCAGGGTCAGGATGGGGGGCTGTGTGTTGGGAGTGGGGGGGTGTTGGTGGAGTGGGGAGTGGGCAGCAGGACTTGATTTCTTTAGAGGCAGCAGTGGTTGTTGTGCAGTCAGGGGGGAGGGCGGTATTATGGCCTATGATGCAATTTTACCTTTAAATAATCTAACAGACTGGTTGAAAAAACACGCCTCTTGGAGACCAGTGCCTCTACCTGTGAGGGGTACAGGATGAGCCCCTGGCCTGCACTGAACAGCCCAAAATATCAGTCATACTTAACTATCTTCTATATGTCTTCTGTTGAATTATCATAATGTGATGATGGGTTTTATTGTGAAGTGCGGTGTGATGGCGCTGCCTTCCCGGTGCGCCATCACACCGCCCTATAAATAGGGCGTTCACCATTTGGGCCTCCTCTTGCCCAGATGACCTCACACAGTGTAGCACCTACTGTATAGCAACCAGTTATATAATAATGTACTATTCCAGTGCAGCCTCTTGTCTGTCTCCTTTTGTGCCAGGTTTGTGGACAAAACATTTGGTGACTGAGGATTTAACACATGGAGGCGTGATTAACACCACTGCGGCCTTTTCTGGAGCTTCCTGGGGAACCAACGGTCCCATGGCCTTGCTGGTTTGAGGCTTTTGAAAATTACATCTCTGCGTTGGACCTAGGGAAGCTGGATAAGGTGAGAGCGTGAGCGTTGCTTGTCCACAACCTTGACATTGAAGGCCGGAGGATTCTACGGATGCTCAGCGCGACGGACTCGTACGAGAATGTTGTGGAGCTAATAACTAACCACTTCACCACTTCGGACAACGTGACGGTGCGATGAATTCGGTTTCACCAGAGATGCCAGGGAGTCGGTGAGCCTATTCAGTTTGCCGGTGACCTTAGACAGTTAGCCAGTGTGTGCCATTCTGAGCCATTAGAGGACGAAATGATACGGGACCAATTGGCCGAGCACATGTGTAGTGCCGCGATACGGGCTAGGTTGCTAATGGTGCCCAATGACTTGGTGCTAGCTAGGGCAATTGAGCTAGCTCTTCAGCTAGAGGCTGCAGATAAGCTAGCCTCAGAACTAAATTGGCACCAGTCTCAGAAGACACCAGAAGGGATGACGTCGGCAAATGCAGTGGACTCGAGGATGAAGGCAGCATGGCGGATGACTATGAGGCGTATGCAGTGAGACGTAGGTCTGCTCCAAAGGATCCTGTCTGCGGGGGTTGTGGGTCCCCGATGCACTGGAGTTATGTGTGAGCATGCCCAGCAAGAGGGAAGTGGTGCAGCAAATGTGGGCGCATGAATCATTTCACCAGAATGTGTCGGTCCCCAGCACTGTGGAACCCACCAAGTCAGCCAGCCCGCCTGCCTACGACCACCATCCACTCGGTGAGCGCCAAAGCCAATGGGCTTTCCTACTGCATAGTGGAATTGGACGGTGTAGCTTTGCCATTAATACTAGACATGGTGGTGGTCTGGTCAGTGCTAAATTGGGCCATGGTAAAAAAGTTTTTCCCACACTACAGGATCAGGAAGAACTTGGTACTGCCATATGGATATGGCGGTGGTAGACTGTGCAGTGTTGGGACTGTAGAGCTGACTGCTCGCTATAACACCAAAGCGGTGCATGACTTCTTGTTACAGGTAACAATGCATGGCGACAATATTATGGAGTGTGACCTGTTCTACAGACTGGGTTTTGCCATTAAGGACAGTGCTGGATTTGAGTGGTCTGGATGTGGATGGTGGAGATCGCTGGACCTGGTGGATGACGTCGTAGTGCGGGATGAGGCACCCACTGGCGGTGCTGGAACTGAAGCACACATTTCTGACTCTCAGGAGGACAGCTGATCAGTGGAGGAAATGGACGACTCCAGTGCCCGTGCTCAGCCAGCTATTATGGGAGCGACCGAGTCAGCGAGCAGAGGGTCCGTTTTGACGAGTGACACCAAGGAAGCATCGGACATTTTTGGTGCCAAAATCAAGCTTCAGATGACGACGGATGAGGGGTCCACTGCGACCGCGGTGGCTGCTGTGCCACCTCAGTGTTACGACAGTGTAAAACAGGAGAAAGACACAAAGCTGCCGAAACTACAGCAGCACATAAAACCAAGCAAGGTGCCGCTCCAGGTCATGGACTAGGTTCGGGTTCGTGCCGAGGAGAGACCAGGGCGATGACTAGCTGGATCGTAGCTGGTGGGAAATCAGGCGCTGCTGAGGATTGTGGCGAAGTTGGGAGCGGCGTGTTTCCAGCTGGCAGACGGCTCAATCCAACACGCAAACCAACTGCAGCGTTTCCAGGTGGACGTTCAACCGATGGGGCAACGCAGGAGTTGGTGAAGGTGGTGGGAGACCTGAACTGTGTTTTGAAGATCGGCCCTTGTCCTGGGGGCCTGCTGCCTCCAGGGGTGTGTCTGCTGTGGGGCTGCTGCAGACCCCCCGGCAGACCCACCCTTTCCATGGGAGACAGTGAGAAAGAGACTAAGGACTGTTTAGGTAGGAGCAAGGCTGGTCTATCGGTGTAAGTGGCAAAATAAACCACTTGGCCGTGTGGGCCATGTGGCAGTCCACCCACTGGCCCTAGTGTTATGTATGAAATGAGTGAGCAGTGAGCCATCTCATGCTGAGCAACGAACTGAACCCTATTACACAAAAGAGCAAAACATATACAGTGGCCGCAGCCCGCATGACGTCACTCCGTTGGACCCCCAACGCTGGCTATTGCAAGCCCCAAGGGCCAAACCCACATGCCACATTTTACCCCCCCCTTTCAGAAAAACGTAAAACAACAAACAACATCGGCCAATTGACCCCCCCAATTTGATGAACAAATACCCACAACAGTCTTTCAGTCTTTTTTTTTGCAGTCTTCCATGTTAAGGACAGTTCCATTGGGGGGGCCCCGCAATGGCCCCGTGGTGGATGCGCCCCTGGAGCTTTGAAGTGGGGTCATGGCGGCCTCTTCCCTGGAGTAGCCGGACCCCCAGGACCAAGCTTCATGACGCTGGAGCCTGGGTCCCCTACTGCGGTAGCTGACTCCCGCAGAGCCCTGCCACCTGGAGCCACCACCCGGACACGCTGCAGTCTGTTTGCATGCCAAACCAAATCGGCCGTCTGCCCAAAGCACGTTGTCCCCAGCTTCGCCACAATCCTCAGCGGTGCCTGTTGTTTCGCCAGCTGTGTCTCCTCTTGGGTACAAAAGCAGTCCAGTACCTCTCCGGTGTTGCTCGTTGAAACAGACCCTCCACCCGCCAACTCAGTCACTCCCAATACAGCTGGCCGAATGCGGGCACCAAAGCTATCCGGCTCCTTCCCTGAGCTGCTCTCCTCCCGAGAGCATGAAGTGCGCGCTTCGGCGTTGGTCGCTGAAGCACTCAGTTGTACCGTGTCATGCGCTGTGGCTCTGCCTGGCTGCCACTGATACTTTTTGCAGCTCTCAGCATGCTCGCGCTCCCTCTCCCGCGGCTCTGAATCTGGCTGCAGGGAAAACTGAGCCAAGCCTGTTTGCTGCTCTCTCACTGTGCTGCAGTCACTCTCGGTGCTGAATTCTCCCTTTTCACTGTGCTCACTCTCCATGCTGTGCTTTTCGGCTGGCTTGTCGTTCTCAATGTTAGGGGCTCCCTCTCCTGTGGCTCCGATTCCACTGTGTTAGTTAACCCCGACTGCCCAGGTAGCTTCTGTGTTTGGCACCCATTTAGCCCCCTGGTTAACTTCTCTGTTGCTACTAGCTGGGCCATTAGCTCCCCTGAGCTAGCTAGCTTAGTGTCTTTTGGCGCCAATAGCATCTCAACCCACAGCTTCGTGCTACATGTGTGTTTGGCAAAGTAGCCAGCCAGAAGCTCGACAGCACCTGCAAATGACTCTGTCTCCTCTAACGTGTGGAAAATTCTCTGACCTTCTACGTTGAGTTTGTGAACCAGAAGTGCTCACTTCCTTACTCCGTAGAGTTTACCCAGGCCCAATGCTGCAATGTACTTCTCGAATGCAGCCAACCAGCGAGGCCACACTATTGATGGTTCTCCTGCTCCAGAAACGGCTGTAGAGGTGCCTTGCATGCCTCCATGAGTTAATCCTGTCGTCAAATGTTATGTATGAAATGAACGAGCAGTAAGCCATCTCATGCTGGGCAATGAACTGAAATTTATTACACAAAAGGGCAAAACATATACAGTGGCCGCAGCCCGCCTGACGTCACTCGGTTGGACGCCCAACGCTGGCTACGGCAAGCCCCAAGGACCAAACCCACATACCACACCTAGTTCTAGCGTTCATTGTTTGTGTTGTTGCTGTTGTTGTTTAATGTGTTTGTTGGGGGTTTTATCTGCTAAATTTGAGTGGGTTTTAATTAGGCATGTTTTTTTCTACTTTATAAAGGGGGGAGAATGTGATGATGGGTTTTATTGTGAAGTGTGGTGTGATGGCGCCGCCTTCAGGGTGCGCCATCACATATAAATAGGGGCATCCACCATTTGGGCCTCCTCTTGCTCGGATGACCCCACACAGTGTAGCACTTGCTGTATAGCAACCAGTTATATAATAAAGTACTGTTCTAGTGCAACCTCTCGTCCGTCTCCTTTTTTGCCAGGTTTGTGGACATAACCCATATAGCAAGGTCTTACCTCATATTTGATTGAATCGTTCGTGTACATTGCAGCACTAATGCAGGCACAGCAGACTCAACAAGTAAGCAAGATTACCAGCAGGTTAAGAAATGAATGGGGGGAAACAGACCCCAGTTTTACTGGGTGGTTCAAACCTGTTGTTGGCATTAGCACTAAAGCTTTCTGTTGCTGCTGCAGTGTGCAAATGTTTGTGCAAAAATGCCACCGGATTGTGGTTCTCAACAAAACTGTGAAACAGGTTTCTGCTTCAATTATTAGAGGCATTTTAGTAGTAGTTTAGGCAGATTGATTGATGTTTATTCCTAAGGAATAAACAGAGTGCTTATCAAAATATTTATGAGGCAAAACCTTGATACATGATGATTCAATAAGATAAGATAAGCCTTCATTAGTCCCACAATGGGGAAATTCCAGGATTGCAGCAGCAAAGGGATAGCAGCACTCAGAGCAATAGTAAATAAGATAATAAGATAAGAACTGGTTAGCCAAAGCAGTAAATAAATATACATATGTACACAGTTATGTACACAGTGCAGGAGTATTGCATCTAGATGGTATCAACAGCATTACAGTTTGTTAAATTACCTGGCAAAATATAAATATGTACCCAGACAGTATATTTCACATTTGAATCAACAGTTTTGTTGCCACCCTCAATAATAATTGTAATGCGGCGGCATGAAATAAAGCGGCGTTGTTGGAGGTTTTAAGGAAGTTTTATTATATCATACCACCGTCACGAGCTCCACTCCCGGCGCCGTGCATGAGCGCCGAGAGCGAGCCCACGGCTCTCAGAGAAGGGACACAAAGTCTGTGTCCTGCAGCAGGGTCGAAGTCAGATTGAGAGTGAGAGGGAGTGTTACAGAACCTGTGCAGTATTTATACCCAACTCAAACAATACATCAAGGCAGTGTCACAGCAGCTGGTCTGATCAAAGGGACTGCAGAGCAGGCATGAGATATTTGCATTTGTGAGGCATACATCACAATAGGCAGATTTGCTAGACTCTGCTCCAGGTGCAGAACAAAGAGGTTAACAGGCACATCTACATATTGATCAGAGTCTCTAGGTCACAGTAAGGACAGGACGCATGAACACAATGCATGAGAGGCAACATTAACATCACAAGGCATGAATGGCACATTACGTCTCAGTAGTGTAGCGGAAAAAACCAGGAGTAGCGAGTTGTCTGTCCTTAGTCTGTTGTGGGGGTTAACCGAACCGCCACAGTAATTGTCTTTAGTTGTGTATTGGAGGGAACGATCTCTATTATACAAAGTTGTTACGTTTAGTACGTTTAAGACAACCTCTACGAGCAGCACCGGTTAGGTTATAAAGTCTGACAGCTGTAGGTAAGAAGGACCTGCAGAACCCCTCCCTCGTGCACTTAGGATGGCACAGCCTACCGCTAAATGAGCTCCTTGGTGCATTCAGTGTGTCCCGCATGGGGTGGGATTCAGACTCCAGCAGAGATGACAGCTTATCCACCATCCTCCTCTCTCCTATCTCCTCCACTGGGTTGAGACGTTGTCCCAGAACAGAGCTAGCTTTTTTGATTAGCCTGTTCAGTCTCTTCCTGTCGGCTCCCATGATGCCGCTGCCCCACCAGACCACCCCAAATGTGAGGGCTGATGCCACTACCGAATCATAGAAGGTCTTCAGGAGTGCCCCTTGCCCTCCAAAAGACCTGAGCCTCCTCAAGAGGTACGGCCTGTGCTGCCCCTTCTTGTGGAGTGTGTTGGTGTTGTGTGACCAGTCCAGTTTATTGTTCAGGTGAACACCCAGGTGCTTGTAAGATGTCGCTATCTCAGTGTCTGTTTCTTGGATGTTTACTGGTGCTGTGGGGGGTTGTCCTCGCCTGCAGCAGTCCACCACCAGTTCCTTGGTTTTCCTTGCATTGATCTGGAGGCAGTTTCGCAGGCACCAGTCCACGAAGTCCTGGATAAGTTCTCTGTACTCTGCATCATCCACATCTGAGATGAGGCAGACGATCACAGAGTCGTCAGAGAATTTCTGTAGATGGCAGTGTGGTGTATTGTGTGAAAAGTCAGCAGTGTAGAGGGTGAACAGGAAGTCAGAACTGTTCCCTGGGGCGCCCCCGTACTGCAGATGATGGTGTCAGACACACAATATAGAAGATAATTAAGTATGATTGATATTCTGGGCTGTTCAGTGAAGGCCAGGGGCTTATCCTGTACTCCACACAGGTAGAGGTGCTGGTCTGCAAGAGGGGCTTTGCTTTCAACCGATCTGTTAGATTATTTAAGGTAAAAACTGTGTTATAGGCTGTACTATGCACAATCTATGATGATGTGTTACTGAAGCAGATGATTCTGAGCCACATCAGAATGAAAACTGGGTGTGTACGATAATTTTCCTCAAAATATGATAATTTTAAGCCATTGGTATGATACTTCAACATTTCCCATCTGGCGACACTGACAGTTAGAGCTCCAGTACAGCACTGAGTGATTCAATGTACCACAGATCTTTTTAGCTTGACTCAGTACATTTCAGTGAACTGTGGATCCCATCACTAGCCTCCATCCGAGGCTGCCTCTGTGCTCTGCTACCGCGACGCGTCTTCTTTTCCACATAACCCACACACGTGACACGATGCATAAAAACAAGCATAGTATGTATGTGCAGGATCATGAAGGGGTCAAATTATCGTGCATTATGGGATTTTTGGAATTATTGATCATACATCGTACAGAGGGCAAAAGTATGGTACAAATGCAATTATTATCGTACGTGGATACGATACATCCTACAAAATTTCCCACTCACAGCATAACGGACTGTAATGGTAAAAGTTAGCCTAGTAGCTAATTATAGCTAAAAACTAGCTTAGCATCTATCAAACACTCGATAAAACCCACTCGAGAATTCAATTCACAAATCAATAACTCCTTAGCTGAACTCCAGCGACCTCTTCCTACAGCTCTTCTGGGCTGAATCACTTGTCAGTAGAATTACAAACTAAGTTTTATTTATAATAATTCTCTATTTACTGTATTATCTTTCATGTGGCCTATTTTTTCTCCCTCGTGTCATTCACAGCTCTTCTCTTTGTGCCAGTGTTGCAAGATGGGAAATGTTGAAGTATTGTGTTGTGGGTGGATTTGGGCCTTGGGGCTTGCTGTAGCTGTCTGGGAGAGTGACGTCAGGCAGGTTGCAGCCAGTGCATATATTTCTGTGTTCTCCTAATAAGAACATTAGGAGATATTGAAGAGGATGATAAAATAAAGGCAGCGTTGGATTTTTAATAGCTTTATTATCATCCGCCTTCATCAGAACTCGGCTCCAGCCCATAGTGTGAGCAGGCTGAAGCCGAATTCCTCAGGCTCTCAAAGAGGAGACAGTGTGTGTGTCTCGCAGCAGATGCAGAACCAGAATGAGAGAATGAGAGAGTTTGTGTTACAGAGTTGCAGCATATATACTCGACTACAACAATACATCAAGGGCATACCCCAGCAGTTGGTATGATCAAAGAGATAACAGAACAGGCATAAGGCATTTGCATTTGAGAGACATATTGATCTCAGCCCCTAGGTCACAGTGAGGACAGGACGCATGAGCACAATGCATGAAAGGCAACATTAACATCACAGAAGTGAGCCAGACGAAACGAGTCTGCCTGTAGACATTAATACACATTTCACTGTTCTGTTATTTGCTCTAGCCGAGCGCTGTGTTTGACCAGTCTGTTTGTGGGGGTTACACCAAAGCACATCTACATATCAGTAGTTCAGCAGAAAAAAACAAGAGAAGAGAGCTGAGTGTCCTTAATCTGTTGTGGGGGTTAACCGAACCGCCACAATATACAGACATAACATTTTGGCAACGAGGAGAAACTATGGAGGCGAATGGGCCACCTCCAACACCGTTTCTACAGTATCCGGGTGAGCCAGCAATCCTGTGGCCTAACTGGTTGGCCATGTTTGAAGTGTACATTGCAGCATTGGGCCTGAGTAGACTTGATGGAACACGGAAACGAGCACTTCTGGTCCACCATCTCGACGTAGAAGGTCAGAAAATTCTCGACACACTGGGGGAGACAGAGTTTTATTATTTGGAGGACAAGCTGCAACGGAGCAACATCTTCGGGGTCTGGAGAAACCTCAAAGCCATCTCTGGGCTCCAGAATACCTCCTCCCAGGCCATGGGGGCAGGGAGTGGGTGAACAATCTGAACCTGTTTTTAATAGGTTTGACCAACCGCCCTCCCCCCCGCCTGCACACCAACCACTGCCACCTCTAAAGTCATCGAGACCTGCTGTCCACACTCCACTCCACCAACACCCCCCCCCACTCCCAGCACACAGCCCCCCAACCTGACCCTCACTAAGACCCAGGTGAGGATGGAGCTGAGGAAGATCAAGGCGAGGAAGGCCTTGGGACCGGACGGCATCAGCACGAAGCTCCTCAAGTCCTGCGCAGACCAGCTGTGTGGGATTGTGGAGCACATCTTCAACCTGAGCCTGAAGCTGGGGAGGGTACCACAGTTGTGGAAAACATCTTGTGTGGTACCCGTACCAAAGACTTCCCACTCCAGAGACCTGAACAGCTACAGACCAGTGGCCCTGACGTCTCACATGATGAAGACCCTGGAGAGACTGCTCCTTGCTCACCTCCGTCCCCTGGTGGGACCAGCGATGGATCCACTCCAGTTTGCCTACCAGCATGGCATTGGGGTGGAGGATGCAGTGATCTTCCTCCTTCACCTTTACCTGTCCCATCTGGAGAAGCCTGGGAGCACGGTGAGGATCATGTTCTTTGACTTCTCCAGTGCTTTCAACACCATCCAACTGATGATCCTGAAGGACAAGCTGCTGTGCACAGGGGTGGACCAGCACCTGTCATCATGGATCCTGGACTACCCCACAAACTGGCCACAGTTTGTGAAAACCCGGGATTGTGTGTCCGACACGATCATCGGCAGCACGGGGGCCCCCCAGGGAACGGTTTTGGCTCCCTTCCTGTTCACCTTTTACACTGCGGACTTCTCACACAACACAACACACTGCCATCTGCAGAAGTTCTCTGACGATTCTGCGATTATCAGCCTCATCTCCAACGGAGATGAAGCTGAGTACAGAGGACTTATCCAGGACTTCGTGGACTGGTGCCATCGGAACTGCCTCCAGATCAACGAGGGGAAAACTAAGGAGCTGGTGGTGGACTGCCGCAGGCAAGGACAACCCCTCACAGCACCAGTAAACATCCAGGGAACAGACATTGAGATAGTGACATCCTACAAGTACCTGGGTGTTCATTTCAATAATAAACTAGACTGGTCACACAATACCGACGCACTCTACAAGAAGGGACAGCGCAGGCTGTTCCTGCTGAGGAGGCTCAGGTCTTTTGGTGTACAAGGGGTGCTCCTGAAAACCTTCTACGATTTGGTGGTGGCATCAGCCATCACTTTTGGAGTGGTCTGCTGGGGCAGTGGCATCACAGCAGATAGGAAGAGACTGAACAAACTGATCAAGAAAGCTAGCTCTGTCCTTGGGCAACGCCTTGACCCAGTGGAGGAGATAGGAGAGAGAAGGATGGTGGCTAAGCTGTCATCTCTGTTGGAGTCTGAGTCCATCCCTATGCAGGACATACTGAACGCACTGAGGAGCTCATTTAGCAGTAGGCTACATCATCCTAGGTGCGCGACCGAGAGGTTTCGCAGGTCCTTCCTACCTACAGCTGTCAAACTTTATAACCTAAGCAGGGCTGTGCACAAAGATAGCAAAAAAAACGTGACGACCTAATAGTATTAAATGCAAAAGATGCAACAGACTTACACAAAATGGTCCCCTCCAGTATACAACTAGGACAATATCAATCGCTACGGAGGGTGACAATATGTATGGGTACATATTCATACTATGTGGGGTAACTAAATAGACGGTTATGCTGTTTATTCCATCTAACTACAATGCTCCGTACTGTGTATATATATTTATATATTTATGTGTCCATACTGTATGAATATTCACTGCTCTTATTTTCTTATCTTGTAAATTATTGCTCTGAGTGTTGCTATCCCTGTGCTATTGCAATCCTGGAATTTCCCCATTGTGGGACTAATAAAGGCTTATCTTAGTTACTGAAATCTAAAGCTATTTCAATCAAAAACATCTTAACAGGCCAAGTTACATGTTAGCATAGGACCCCTTCTTTGATATAACTTTCACAATTCTGGCATCCATTGAACTTGTGAGTTTTGGGAGAGTTTCTGCTTGAATTTCCTTGCAAGATGTCAGAATAGCCTATCACAGCTGCTGTTTTGATGTGAACTGCCTCCCACCCTCATAGATCTTTTGCTTGAGGATGCTCCAAAGGTTCTCAGTAGGGTTGAGGTTAGGGGAGGATGAGGGCCACACCATGAGTTTCTCTCCTTTTATGCCCGTAGCAGCCAATGACACAGTGGTATTCTTTGCAGCATGAGATGTTGCATTATCACGCATGAAGATAATTTTGCTACGGGAGGCACTGTTCTTCTTTTTGTACCATGGAAGAAAGTGGTCAGTCAGAAACTCTATATACTTTGCCGAGGTCATTTTCACACCTTCAGGACCCTAAAGGGGCCTACCAGCTCTCTCCCCATGATTCTGGCCCAAAACATGACTCCGCCACCTCCTTGCTGCTGTCACAGCCTTGTTGGAACATGGTGGCCATCCACCAACCACTCACTACTCCATCCATCTGGACCATCCAGGGTTGCATGGCACTCATCAGTTAACAAGACTGCCTTTGTGTATTTCTGGGCCCACTGCAACTGTTTCTGCTTGTGAGCATTGGTTAGGGGTGGCCGAATAGTAGGTTTATGCACAACTGCAAGCCTCTGGTGGATCCTACTCCTTGAGGTTCATGGGGCTCCAGAGACACCAGCAGCTTCAAATACCTGTTTGCTGCTTTGTAATGGCATTTTAGCAGCTGTTCTCTTAATCCAATAAATTTGTCTGGCAGAAACCTTCCTCATTATGTCTTTGTCTGCACAAACCCATCTGTACTCTGAATCAGCCACAAATTTCTTCACAGTATGATGATTACGCTTAAGTTTTCGTGAAATGGCTAATGTTTTCATACATTCATTGTCCAAGGCGTTGCACTATTTGACACTTTTCGGGAGATCCATTTTCTTTCCCATATTGCTTGAAACCTGTGGCATGCTTAATAATGCGGAACATCCTTCTTAAGTAGTTGTCCTTTAATTGGGTTCACCTGGCAAACTAATTATGACAGGTGTCTGAGATTGATGTCAGTGATTCAGAGAGCCCTGAGACTCAATACTATCCATGAGTTTAATTGAAAAACAAAAATTTAATGTTTATGACACTAAAATCCTATTTGCATAATAATTTGGAACATGGTGTATTAAGGGGCTAACAGCGGGAGATGTGGTTTTTGGCGCTCCGCCTCTAGCGTGCCACTTGCCTGTACCCCTTTGTTGCTAGTTTACTACCTATTGTTGTACTGCTCCACGTGCTACTAGCTTTATTAATAAAGCCACTGTTCAGCACACAGCCATCGTCTCCGCTGTCCCTGTTTCCAGACATTACAGACATTACAGTGGTGATGAGGAGAAACCTTTAAAACACCAGCATGGAAGCATGCTTGGCACCCCTACCACCATTTCCTCGTGTCCCCAGGTAAGCTGCCCATCTCATGGCCTCGCTGGTTTGATTCATTCCAGATGTACGTGTTGGCTATGGACCTAGCTAGAGTTGGTAAGATGTGACTATGGGTATTCCTGATTCACAGCCTGGGTACCGAGGGGCAGCGGGTGTTTAGTACATTAGGACAAGCGGACACAAGAAGAGTGCATCGCGCTGCTAACCAGACACTTCACGATGCCTGACAGTGTGCTGGCGAGGAGGATAAGGTTCCACCAGCGCCAAAAAAGAGCGGGAGAGATGACCCAGCTAGAGGACGAAATGGTGCGGGACCAGCTAGTGGAGCATGCCAACAACCCATGGCTGCGGGCGAAGCTGCTGATGGCGCCGGACAACCTACCGCTGGTGAAGCGGGTGGAGTTAGCGTTTTAGCTGGAGGCCGTACGATAATTATCGTACGTCTAGCAATACTGCTTTGCGCCTTTTTGCTCAATCTTCTCCTGCTGTTTTTTCCCATCTAAGAGATGTTATCGCTATGCAGAGCCACTACTGCTCCCTGCTGGACAAATAAAAAACAGTCTATTGCAGATGAATATTACACTGACAAGTCAAATTTACTCAGACTAATGCAGGTTACTTGGAGTGGGTCACAACAACATGAGGATTATAATCTGAACTAAAATTATGCTATAAGAATGCACAATTTCTACTCACCAGTTGTAGTGAGTAGAAATTCTCATGGTTTTGCTGAATCAAGTCCTGCATGAGTTTTATCCTCATTTTTTGTTGTTGTAATGCTGGATGTGGACCAGGCTGACTTGCCGAAGGCTGCTGCATGTCTCCTGCTGCTGCTGTGGTCAAGCACTATCCTGACTACTGTGCTGCTGACAGGCATACCAGACTGCTGCCACTGCCAGAAAGTACCACTCTGGTGCTCGATATCCCTCCCTGCAGCAGCAGTTTTCTTTTTCTCCAATTTAGTCACAATTTAGTTTCATAGGTCCCCAACTCCTCGCAAAATTGTCTAACTTTTCTTGCACTTTCTGACTTGTGGAAACAAAACTGAGAAGGGTTCGAAACACCTGCAACAACTCTGTGAATATTTTGAGAGAAAAACTGTCACATGAATGTTTTGAACGTATTCAAAATTCATGTGACTGGAGAGTGAGGCCCTGTGACATAGGATGAAATTGCAAACCCCTGTGAACGTTTGGAGTGATTTTGGAATCTCCCTTGCAAATGCCATTCTCTAACTAGTTGTAAACTGTTTCAGCCCTGTGAAATACTACTCTAAAATGGGCATTTTGATTGCGCTCCTTGTGACACTGACAGTGCTACGATAAGTTGATAGCCTGCTGCAGAGTTAGCTTGGTGACTAAATTCTATACAGATATCTTCTTTAAATTCTACACTACACATTTCTGTCCCCACTGGCTTACTAATGCACAGTTGATATCTTGCATCATTCTGGATTATTTTGATGTAGCCTACTGTATTTGTGGATGTAAAAGGCTGGCATATTGGACAGCTAATATTTTGGCTCACCAGTTGAGGTTGGGCCGTCTACTGCTTCAGAGCTCACCTTGGCGAGGAGAAGCAAACACATAACCTGACTTCGATAGGCTAGTTGTTGGATCACAGTCAGGTCTAAAAATTATTTTCTATATATTCTATCTATCCTCACTGGTTGGAAATGCATATCTTGTGTTCGTCAGTCTTATTTTGTTATATTTTGGTTATTTGGGCAGCTCGGTGGTGCAGTGGTTAGCACTGTGGCAGCACAGTAAGAAGGTCACGGGATCGATTCCACCCCTGACCATCGTGGATTTGATCCCACCCCCTGACCATCGGTGACCCTTCTGTGTGGACTTTGCATGTTCTCCCCGTGTCTGCATGGGTTTACCCCGGGTACTTTGGTTTCCTCCCACAGGCCAAAAACATGCAAGTTAGGTAAACTGGAGACTCTAAGGTGGCCCTAGGTGTGAATATGTGTGTGAATGGTCAAGGGACTGGCACTGTACCATGGCTGCCTCATCCATCCAGGTGGATGTCCTGAATTCCCCTCTGGGGATTAATAACATATACAAAATGCAAAAAAGAAAGACAGTAAATTAGCCTGCTAGCACTCTGGCTAGTCAGCCAAGGATGGCTTTCTACTACCTTGGACATCACCACAGCAGAGAGAGGGAATATACTGTACTGTATTAGCCTGCATCGTGTTAGCAGAGTTAGCCATTCAGGGTTGTTACAATGCTTTTTGTTTCGCAGTAACAGTCATATCTTTCGACTACTCACACCACACACACCCCTGATAATGCTTTATTATGGCATAATTATAGACCTCTTTTCAAAGAAGTCAAGATGTGGGTAACTGTTAAAACTTATGGACATTTATCAATTTTGAATCTGAAAATGTGCGCTAGAGCTATCTAGTCTGTTACTTTCCTACAGAACCCAGTACTGAGCACAATCCATGTAATTACCTCCAATAACTTGAAGCCATCTGGCCAATCTAATTAGGTTGCAAGTCTGAGCTGCTTGAATTTGAGTCCTGTCACTTTTTTCCCCCACACAAGTTGGATTGTGCTCAAACATCCCCAGAGAGGGTTCAAGTGTTTGTATATGTTGGTTTGTTATGGAGAAGTCATGACAAGCAGTATTAGGTGATGCCTAAACTGTGGCCGATGAGCGGATGTCTGCAGTGAGCAGATGTCTCATCTCATAGTGCAAATTCTCTGATGATGACATACAGCATTAAATAGCACATCTCATGAATTCATGTGTAAATTTTGTAGCTGTGACAGTCATATTTTGTGAGTGGAAATAAGCTTTATTTACTTTCTGTTAAGTGAAAGTGGAGGACAGGATGCAATACAAAACACAAACACGAAAAGAAAAAAAAAGCATGCAAAGTAATGAAAAACTAATCTCATCTTTTGATTTCAACTGGAGTCGAATTCAGTGTCTATTTAATGCCACTTACTGACTTTTTTCTGTCAAAGTGGTGAACGTATAAAATAGTTGTGTTGACAATTTGAAATATGTAACACATTTAACAAAAAACATTTTGATGAACAAATATGAATTTTTATTATGAATTAAACTGAAAAATGTTATAATGTAATAGTGAGCTGTCAGACATGTTTATATAGGCATAAATAAACTGTTGTATAGACTTTCAGAAAGCCAAAAGCCTTGTCTGCATACTGGCATCATATTTGTGGATATGTGATTTAAAGTTCCACAGATGTAATATATGAAACCTGATGTCTGTGTGTCTTGTCTGTGGATGTGTCTAGTTTCAAGAAAGATTTATAGTACATCTAAAAAGGTGTTGGGATAAATGAGTTTACAGTTCCATGCCAAATGGAAGCAGGGTGTGATTGAAAGGCCCAGAGCTTCTAAGGACTTGCTGCTAAAACATGACTAATGACTAATAAATCATATTTCTGTCATTTTATGTACTAGTGCCTACCTGTGCATGGCCATGGAAAGCAGGTGTAAGCAAGCACATCAGCACTCGTTCAGTGATGCCTGCCTTTGATCTTTGATGGTGTCATAGTGAGTCCTTTGATCGTGAGTGATGCCTGCCTTTGATTTTTCATGTCCTATGATTGTGAGTGAGCGTGAGTGATGCCTGCCTTTGATCTTTCATGTCCTATGATTGTGAGTGAGCGTGAGTGATGCCTGCCTTTGATCTTTGATGATGTCATAGCGAATCCTATGATCGTAAGTGATGCAGTCCAAGGACAGATAATTTTTTCACACGTCATTATACATAGGAACATCATAGGACATCATGCAGATATCATAGGAACATCATAGGCGGTCCTCTGATCTTGCTCCCGGCAATGTTGAATTGGCCATGGCTGAAGAAATCTGTTGTGCAGAAAACACCAACGCGCTGTAAAGACTGGCCCTGTGACTTATTCATCTTGCCAATTTTGAGCCATATGACATCATAAAGACACATTAGTCTAGGGATTGTGAGTGGTGGTCTATATGACATCATAAATACACATTTGTCTATATGATGGCATCACGAGTCCTATGTTGCCTGATATAGGATCATCATAGGACATCATGCAGACATCCTAGGACGTCCTCTGATGTGCTATGACGTCTTATAAAGACACATTTGTCTATATGACGGCATCACGAGTCCTATGCTGCCTGATATCATAGGACATCATGCAGACATCCTAGGGTGTCCTATGATGTGCTTGTTTATATGACGTCATGTAGACATGTTTATGACAGCATTGCGAGTCCTATGATGCCTGAGATCATAGGATCATCACAGGACATTAGGCAGACATCACAGGCCATCCTATGATGTCCTTTGATCGTGACAGAGTTCTTTTTTTATAGAGTGATGATTGGGGATAGTTATCATGTTTCTTTAATTTACATTTAAAGGCGATAGAGACAAGATTTTGACCTCCTGGCCGGCAGGTTTCACACTTACTGCTGCGCTAACTGGTTGGCAGAGACATGTGGCGTCAACTCAGGATATACAGTAGTCATTCTGACAGCTTTTGCAGCATTGTGATAAAGTGATATCCAAATAATGATTCCTTGTACTGTATTTATGATCATATACCGGTAAGTAAGTTATGCATACAGAACATTATCAATACAAATTTTTAATGAGAATATGTCCCTATTTTAATTTGATTTTATTCTTTTTGTTGTGTCCAGCTGCAGAAAGCTTTGTGATCAAAATGCCATTGTGATTATTATTCTGAATGTGTTAAGTGCATAATGTGCAGATATGATTAACTGCCGTCATTGTGTTTGGAGACATTTCAGTAAGAATATATTGTGCTGTAGATATTATTGTATGGGAAGTTACACAGATAAAGCAGCGGACTGGTTTCTGCTGAACATTACCAGAACTGTACAGTACTGTGCTGTATGACTATGCTGAATGAATCTTCTTCTTCCGGCTGCTCCCTTTAGGGGTCGTCACAGCGGATCATCTGTCTCCATCTCACCCTATCCCTTGCATCTTCCCCTGTAATACCAACCCTCTCCTTGTCCTCCTTCACTACATCCATGAATCTTCTTCGTGCCATTTCCTCCTGCCTGGCAGCTCAATCTTCAATATCCTTTGCCCAATATCTCCACTATTCCTCCTCTGTACATGTCCACATCATCTCAGCCTTTTCTCTCTTTGTGTCCAAACTGCTCAACCTAAGCTGTCCCTCTGATATACTCATAAAGTACATCTATCTATCTATCTATCTATCTATCTATCTATCTATCTATCTATCTATCTATCTATCTATCTATCTATCTATCTATCTATCTATCTATCTATCTATCTATCTATCTATCTATCTATCTATCTATCTATCTATTTCTAATCTTGTCTCTCCTAGTCACTCCCAATGAGAATCTTAGCATCTTCAACTCTGCCACCTCCAGCTCCGCCTTCTGTCTTTTTGTCAGTGCCAGTGTCTACAAACCATGCGTCATAGCAGGTTTCACTGCCGTCTTGTAAATCTTCCGTTTCACTCATAGCTGCTATCCTTATGTCACAAATCACCCCTGACACTCGTTTCCATCCACTCCACCCTGTCTGCACTCTCTTCTTCACCTCTGTTGTGCATTTTCCATTGCTTTGGATGGTTGACCCCAGATATTTAAACTCATCTACCTTCATTACCTCTACTCCTTCCATCTTCACTGTTACACCTGCCTCCCTCTCAGCACGTCCACATCTCCAGATTCTCTTCTACCCGCTCCCTACTCTCACTACAAATCACAATGTCGTCTGCAAACATCATGGTCCACGAAGACTCCTGCCTGGCCTAGTCTGTCAGCCTGTCCATCACCATAGCAAACAAGAAGGGGCTCAAAGCCGATCCCTGATGTAATCCCACCCCCACCTTGAATCCATCAGTCTCTCCTACAGCACACCTCACTACCGTCTCGCTGTCCTCATACATGTCCTGCACCACCCTCAAATACTTCTCTGCCACTCCTGACATTTTCATACAGTACCACACTTCCTCTCTTGGCACCCTATCATCTGCTTTCTCTAGATCCACAAAGACACAGTGCAACTCCTTCTGACCATCTCTATATTTCTTCATCAACACTCTCAGAGCAAACATTGCATCTGTAGTACTCTTTCTTGGCATGAAACCGTACTGCTGCTCACTGATTGTGACCTCTCCTCTTAACTTGGCTTCAACAACTCTTTCCCATATCTTCATAGTGTGACTGATCAACTTTATGCTTCTGTAGTTACTGCAGCTCTGAGCATCACCCTTGTTCTTGAAAATTGGTACCAAAACACTTCTTCCCCATCCTGAGGCATCCTCTCACTCTCCAAGTTTGTGTTAAACAATCTGGTTAAAAGGTCCACTGCCATCTCTCCTAAACATCTCCATACCTCCACTGTCATGAACTTGGGTTTGGTGGTTCAAACCCAGTTCTACGACGCTGTGGCTATTTTGCCCTTGTGCTGTTTATTTTCCATCAGGAACTGTCTGGGAGCCTCTTGGGTCCTTCGCTCCCTGACAGCTCAGCCACGCCTCCTCCTCTTGTCAGTGGGATTAGCTGTTCCTCATTATTCCCACACATGCACATGCACTCTCCCATACACATGCACACACACACATCCTCACTCACATGTTCAAACATTCAATCATGCACACCGGTTTTCAGTCAGTCCTGCCCACGTATTCATTCACTCTAACCCACCGGTGATCTCTCCCCTCGTTAGTGGCAGTACTCTTAAGGCCAGGGTCTGCGGGGAGAGATCGCTGGATCATTGTTGATTACTCCACTACCTTCACTATGTTTTCAGCCTGACTGTATAGTCTTCTCCTAATGCTACCTGACATTCGCTTGTTACCTGGTGTTAACAGCTGTTCCTGTTTCGCCTGCTCACACCGGACAGCATGGACTGCCTTGGACCGCTCCAGCCCGTAAGTTTATGTTTGCCTTTCTCCCTGTGCCGTTCAGCTGTCCTGCGGCACTAGGCATTCTCTCCCTTGGGCTGCTGATCGTCCTAGAGGCGTCCCTGTTTTCCTGGTGTCCTCCATGACTGATAACTCATCCTTCTGTTTGATAATCGTAACTGATTGCTGGACTGAACCTTTATTTTTGTTCAATAAATTGCATGCAATATACTCTGCATATGGGTTTTCATTCCCCCCTCTGTGCGCTGCGTAAAAGCACACGAGGGATCATAACATTCACAGGTATGTCATCTGGACCAACCGCCTTTCCATTCTTCATCCTCTTCAAAGCTGCCCTCGCTTCTGCCTTGCTAATCCTTGAGATTTCCTGGTTCACTCTTTCCTTCATCCATCCTCCTCTCTCTCTCATTTTCTTCATTCATCAGCTCCCCAAAATAGTCCTTCCATCTTCTCAACATACTCTTGCCACTTGTTAGTACATTACCATTTCTGTCCTTAACCAACCTAACTTGCTGCACATCCTTTCCAGCTTGATCTCTCTGTCTAGCAAAACGATGCAAGTCCTTTTCTCCTTTTTTAGTGTCCAGTGTCATGTGCAGCAGGAGCACGCCCCTCCTGTCCTGCCTCACATTCATTAATTCATCACGGCACCTGAGGCAGAAGACACACCTGCACCTGCTCATCAGCCAGCGTACTTAAGGAGGCTCTCTCCGCGCAGTCTACGCTGGCTCGTCTGGGTATACTGCCCGTGATAAGGCAAGCTGTCTACAAGCTTTAGTGTTAACACGCCGTTAACATTATTTCTCTTCTCTTTTTCAGGTTGCTGCCTCCATGCAGGTGTGTCTCCCGGACTGCGCGCGCTCTCCTGCCACATCTCACTGTTCCACAGCATCCTACTGCACCCGGTCAGGCACCTTCAGCTCTTCATTTCCCTCTACCCTACTGGTTCGTCTATTCCTCGCTGGGTTCCTGCCGGTCCTCCTTGGATTTCCCAAGTACGTGGTAATTTGGCTCGCCCATTTCCCTTACTCCACTCCTCAGCTCACGGCTCTCTTTTCCTCTACACAGGGCCCTTCCTCTGGCGAGTGATTGTTTCTGCAGCTGTGTGCTTTGGATTTTTGCCATTTAATAAAACTATCAAACGTGCCTCTCTGTGTGGTTCCTTCCTGTGTTTGGCATCATGCCCGTGAGCTGTCATTTGTAATCCGCCATGACAGGCCAGCCTCTCATACAACTCACTATATGCCTTTGCCTTTGCCACCTCTCTCTTTGACATGCACCTAGATTCAAAATACTCCTGTCTAACTTTCTTCATCTCCCTGGCTATCCTACTTTTTCTTTGCTAACCTCTTCCTTTGAATACTTTCCTGTACCTCCTCTTTCCACCACCAAGGCTACGGCCACACTGCAGGTCTTAATGCTCAATTCCAATTTTTTGCTGAGAACCAATTTTTTTGTATGGGCGTTCACATTATAACTTAAATGCGACCCCCATCAGACTCCAGTGTGAACGGTCTACAGCTTTGAAGTGACCCGCTTGCGCAGAAGAAAACATAACGTCAGACACAGTGTTGTGTTTATGGAAGTAAATATAAGCCCCAAACGATTGAGGGGGGACATAACTTCTTCACCTTGATGTAGCGCAGCAAAATAAATGTTAAAATCATTCAGAAATGTTTATGCACAAAATAAATGTGAGACCAGCTTCATTCCTTTACACGCCAGATGACTGCTGGGATCAGCTCTGCTTTAACAGAACTGATTGATTAAACAGATCTCTTGAAAATGAGACCCCGTGTCTCACTGGGATTACCTGTATAAATAAGATTAATAATAAATAATCCTAGCAATTGCAATAGGGCTCTCGCCCTAATAAACAGCATAGATCATACCAGTGGCGTAACACTGGTCCTGCACAGGAAGGAGAAGCAGCCAGAGACTCCCCTCTCCTGGACTGTGTTTTCGTATGCCCCTATCTGGCCATTCCGCTCCACAGTCATGTTGGTATTAACTTTACATGCGGCCAGGATTGTGCTGTTTAAAGGGAAAAAGGAACTTGCAGCGTCCGGTAAATGTGTCGTCATTTTTTTTAAAAAAAATGCCATTACTGTGCACCTGTAATGTCTGATGGTTTCAGCCCCAAACTCTCCCCTCCCCTGCAATTTTGAAGTTGTTGTGCTGTCAGAGCTGACAAAATTATGATCCAGTGATACTGGGAAGAAGATTGATTAAAAAGAGAGCGCAAATCAGCTGTCTGCCATGCTTGCGGCATCCTCCACAGCAGAATTGTGGTCTGTTACAATTCTGTCACACACACTGAAGTCTGTCACACTTCAGTGAGTAAAAAGTCAGATGAATTGTGACATGACCATTCAGACTGAGGTTGCTTTGGAAAATATCAGAGACGTATCTGAATTAGGACCACATATGAAAGTGGCCTGGGTCTGGTGTGAAAAAATCGGATATGTGCTGTTCAGACTGTCATTAAGAAATCAGATATGGGTCACATTTGTGCAAAAAAATCAGAATTGAGCATTACAACTTGCAGTGTGACCGTAGCCCAAGTCTCCTCCTCTTCCTTCCTCTGTCCAGAGGATACGCCACATACCTTTCTATCCGGTTCCCTCAGTACTTTTGCTGTACTTTCCCAGTCATCTGGTAATTCTTCCCTACCACCCACAGCCTGTATCAACTCCTTCCTGAACTCTGTGCAACCTTCTTCCTTCTGTAACTTCCTCCACTTAATCTTTGGCTCTGCCTTCACTCTCTTCCTCTTCTTGCTTTCCAAAGTCATCCTACAGACTACCATCTGATGCTGTCTAGCTACATTCTCCCCTATCACCACCTTGCAGTCTCCTATTTCTTTCAGATTTCTCATTCGGCATAAGGTAATTGGGTGCTGGACTTTCTCACAGGGAGGCCACAGAACACAGCGGGTTGGCAGCAACACCTCCTAGACCATCACACTGTGCACTGGGGCCCCACAAGGGTGCATGCTCAGCCTGCTGCTCTTCACCCTGCTGAACCATGATTGCGTGCCAGCCTACAATACCAACCACATCGTCAAATTTGCAGATGACTCGATGGTAGTGGATCTCATCACCAACAACAACGAGGCCAACTACAGAAATGAGGTGAGCCAACTGGTCCAGTGGTGTAAAGACAACAACTTCTTCCTGACCGTGGGAAAAACCAAGGAGATTGTGGTTGACTTCAGGAAGAGTCACACACAACACCCCCCTCTGATCATCAACGGTGCAGCTGTGGAGAGGGTGAACAGCATCAAGTTCCTGGGGGTGCACATCTCTGAGGACCTCACCTGGACCAACAACACCACATCACTGGCCAAGAAGGCCCAAACTCGCCTCCATTTCCTCCGCAGACTGAGGAGAGCACGAGTCCCACCCCACATCATGCAGTCTTTCTACCAGGGCACCATTGACAGCATCCTCACCAACTGCATCACGAACTCTGTTCACTCCCCCCAACCAGACGGTAACACTTGTACATTAACTACCACAGATGTTGGCACAGAAAGACTGGCACACCAACAATAATACTGTTGTTCTATTGTACTTTTGCTGATATATGTCTGCACATTAACCGCAACCATTTGCACAAACGCCATATCTGCTGCTGTCTGTATGTCACTGCAATACTGATCATGTGCAATCATATCTGTCACTATCTGCACCTACACTACTGCAATGAAATTCAACTACGGGTATTCATCTCTAGCTGTCTGAATATAGGATTGCTGGGTTTATTACCACTAATCGTTTACCTAAACTAACTGTTTACTTCTGTGGAGGTCAGAGTCCTTCTGGCTGCCATTGGCACCATGGGTTGCATCACTGTGTATAGACTGCACATAGACTGCTGCTGTCGCTGTTTGTTCTTGTTTTTCTTTTTTTATCCAGCCTTATTCCTTTTCTTTTTATAAAATGCACACCAATGAAGAGAGAGAGAAATGCCATTTCTGATTCTTATGTCCTGCATGTATAGTAGTATTGACAATAAAATCTTTGAATCTTGAAGGTGTAGTCTAACTGTGTGCACCTTCCTACACTCCTGTAAGCCACCCCATGTTCTTGTCTCTTCTTAAAATATGTGTTCACCACAGCCATTCTCATCCTTTTAGCAAAATCCACAACCATATTTGGTGACATAACTATAACAGGCCTATAGTGTTGAGCCAGTCGGGACTGTCTGGCCTAACTTCTGATGAAGTGGAAGACTTGCTGTGGTGAATGGAACCATAAGGGAGTAAGGCATCGGCTTAGCCTCCCTGGAGTCAACCTGCTGCTATTCTGAGTGTGGCTAGTGTAGTGAAATTAAAGGGTTTAATAGGTAATTTAATCTTGGTACATGTATTAGTTTAAATATGAATGTGAGTAGGAATGAAGACTTACTTTCATCACACTCAATTCCTCGTTAGGGCACCATCCACATTTTATAGAGGTGGAAACTCTTATGCACAAAGACTTAAGCTTAAGAATTTAGCAGTTGGTAAGTTAAGCCTTAGTTAATAATCTTATTGAAAATATTTGATCAGTCTCATAATAAACCCTTGTGTGAGTTCTTGTCTCTGAGGATCAAGAAGATGGACATGAAATCAAACAATAACTCCCATATGTCTTTCAATGATTTAATAAGAAATGTCAGAATAGGTTAACATATTTGCATAACTTTAAAACACAGAATTTACATGTATCATGGGCATCATAGACCGTTACTGAGTTACTTATGAATCAAGCATTTGTGGAACCACATGAGGCATAGTTTAATTTGTCAGTATACTGGAAATTGGAAAACCATAAAATAGCAATGGTTGAGGAAAGTGGATGCAATTTTATGAAGAAAATGATAATTAACTTTATAAAAAAATTTAGAAAATTTGTTTTACTCTGAAAAAAGAATGTATATTATTGAAAGACAACATGCATTTTGAGATTCTGATGGGAGTTTGCATAAAATTAGGTTCAAAGAACTTATATCAGGAATATTCTGAAGACAAGTGTAAATTACATAACAGACCGTCAGCCACAGAAACTTTGTGTCCCAGTGGGTAGCAGGCAGGTCCACTGGATTTTGTTTCCCTGAACCAGCGTGGGCCAGTGGGAAGACCCGTTCCACGGTTATGGCCTCCTCCCAGGATCACAAAGGCTGGTCTCCAGCAAACTGGGCGAGGTCCTCTCTTATGCACTGAAGAAGGAATTGGTTTATTGTGCAAAGTCTCATCAGAAAGTCAAATTACATCACAAACTCGTTTCTTCCTGTGTTGGTGGTTTAAATGAGTTGGTTTAAGCTTTGAAAAAATTAAACAAAATCTTCTTGCATGATAATTTAAAGAAAAAGAAGAATAAAATAAGAAAAATGAATTTTAAAGAAAAGAAACAGGATTTACACAGAGCATGACCGGCTTTGGGCCCCTTTTGAAAAGATAGGAGAAATTGGAGGAGCAGAGCAAGCTGCTCACAGCTTTGGCCAACCACACCCAAGCAGACTCTGAACGAAATGCCATAAAACTTAAGTTTTCTCTAGTGTTGCAGGGTGGTCCCAAACTTCATGAGACCTGAGGTGGCCCAATTATATTTGAGCTTCTTCCAACAAGGATCATAAACTCGACCTAAAAAGGTAAATGCAATGAAGTTTTTAACTCTATTGGTCAGTTAAAGTGCAGCTATGGGCTCCTGCAGAACAGAGGAGAGAGGAGGGGGAGAGAGAGACATTTGATCTCAGAGTACGATCCCCCTTTAAGACACATGTTGCTGAATAAAGCATAAATTCCTTAAACTTTAGTGACTAAGATATTCTACTCAATAAAGGAGCATAAAATGCATCTACATCTACTGTAATTAACTTGTGATAATAAGCATGCAAACATTAATTTCTTCTTGAAAATGGCAGAACATATCACAATCATATTAAATCGAATCATATCAATAAAAGCATTTGAAACCCATTGTCCGTCCCAGAGTTCAATCAGGTCCTTTGTTGGCAGATACTGTCTTAAGAGAAAGAATATGAGTTAGTTCATAGTCCATAAGGCATAAATTCCACTGCAAAGGAAAAGTTTAAATATTCCTGATTCGTCCACCAGATGGCACAGTGAACAGGTTTTACTGGAAAGTCTTGGCTTCCAAAGTCTTGGCTATGTCGATCATAAAACTGTCAATTAGAACATTCCTTTGCCAGAGAGTCTTGGAGAAAGGGATTAACTTCCACTTTATGGCCGATGGATAGGGACAGCTCTAGTTCTTGGGTGAGAGAAGCAGTCTCAAAAGCCAGACTTTTGAGTTGAAAAAAGAAATTCTTCAGCAAAGAATAATTTTATAAATTGGAACTCAAGGTCACGCTACACTAGCTTAGCCTGCCTGGAGTCAACCTGCTGTTAGTCTGAGTGTGGCTGAGTGTGGCTGGCTTCACCTCCCTGGAGTCAATCTGCTATTCTGAGTGTGGCTAGCTTAGCCTCCCTGGAGTCAACCTTCTGCTGCTCTGAGTGTGTCTAACTGGGCCTACCCAGAGTTAACCTGCTACTTCTCAACCTGGCCTACCTGGAGTCCAAATGCTACTGTTGCTCTGAGTGTGTCAAGGTAACGTTTGGAGAAGGGTGAGCATTGGATTGCAGATAATGGTCCACAGCAAGACCGCTTAACTCCACAAAGGTACTGTGCAGATATGATGGGCATTTGGTTCAAGTGGTGGCAACAGCAGACAAGCTGAGTTAGAGTGATCCATATTAACCAGAATCTATTTGAATCAATTGGCACCAATAGCAACACAATGCCACCCAAAAGGAATGTAACAGATGATGAGGTTGAGGAATTTAAAAAAAATCACTTGACTTTCTCTCAGAAAAGGTAACTGTGGTGAGAAAACAACAAAAACAGATAATTGATTTGGTGGAAGAGGTCAAAGCCTTGAGGCTGAAAAATGGGGAGAAAGACAAAAAGATTGCCTTTCTGGAAAATAGGTTGGACAACCTGGAACAGTACACTGGAATGAATGACATTATTGTTTCAGGATTAGAAATACAGCCCAGATCCCATGCCCAGGCTGTGGCAAGAATGGATAATACAGACCTTCGTGAACTGGACGCCAGATCGGTGGAAGAACAGGTGACAACCTTCCTCCATTCTAAAGGCATAGAGATAGACAGTAACAACATAGAGGCTTGTTATCCTCTTCCTAAAAGAAGGAAGGGTGAAAAATCGGCAATAATCATCTGTCTTACAAACAGAAAGTATAAAATGGATCTGCTGAAACAGAGAAGGAAGCTGAAGGGGACAGAAGTTTATCTGAATGAGCACCTGACCAAGACAAATGGAAACATTGCCAAAAAGGCACGTTTCTTGCGAAAACAAAAGAAAATCCAATCAACATGGACTTTCAACTGCAAAGTCTTTACAAAACTGAATGGAACACCAGAGGAGTCCAAAGTGCTGGTAATCAGAAATGTGGAGGAGCTGGATAAATATGTGTAAGGAAGTAAATCACAGTGAGGACAAATGTTTACTTTAAAAAAACAAAACAAAAAACTTTTGACTGACTTTAGTAGACATCAATCATCCCCAGTTGGAGGATGTCATCTGACACAGAGTGAGGAAATTCAGACTCTGAAAATATGCCATTATGCTAAACAAATCACAAGAGATGGAGAATGATATTGATCCTGATAACCACTTCTTCAACAATATCCGTAATCACTGTGAATATTATACTGAAAAGCAATTCAAAAGTCAAGTGCAATTAGATGGTAAACTATCAATAATACACTTCAACAGCAAAAGTCTTAACAAAAACTTTCCACAGATTCAGGACTATTTAAAACAGCTAGATAGAAAATTTACAGCTATTGCAGTCTCTGAAACTTGGCTCAATGAAGAACAGGCTTCTCTGATGTCAATAGAGGGATATCAGATGTTTTATATTAATAGATCTCAAAATACAGAATGAAACTTTAAAATCTTTCAGGTACAAATCGCAAAATGCAATCAGTTCTTTTAAAGAAGACCTGCTGAAGCAAGACTGGACAAAAGTCTATGTATCAGATGTAAATGAAGCCTATGACACATTCATGAACATTGTAACCACTCTTTATGAAAAAAATTGTCCATTAGTGAAGAAAAAGCGGAAACAGAAATTTGTCGACAAGCCATGGTTAACCAAAGGATTACAAAAAGCGTGTAAAAAGAAAAATTCATTATATAAAGCTTTTCTAAAGAAAAGGACAAAAGAAGCAGAGCAGAAACATACAAAAAAGTTAAAATATACTGTATAATGAGATGTAGTAAAAGAGACTATTACAGTAAAGAACTGGAGAAAAACAGAGATAACATTAAAAATACGTGGACAATACTTAACAATATTCTTGGAAATAAAAACAGAAATACAAGCTACCCAACCAATCTTTCAAAAAAAAAAAAATGACTCAGAGTGTGAATGCAGTCTCACCTGCAGATTAATTTAATAAAGTTTTTGTTAACATTGGACCTAATTTGGCTCAAGAAATGCCTATTACGGCACCTACAGGTGACACA
Organism: Pholidichthys leucotaenia; assembly: GCA_020510985.1. Taxonomy (NCBI): domain Eukaryota; kingdom Metazoa; phylum Chordata; class Actinopteri; order Cichliformes; family Pholidichthyidae; genus Pholidichthys; species Pholidichthys leucotaenia. The sequence continues at coordinate 144,544,653 of CM035837.1, forward strand.
ATAAGCAAAAACATCACTATAAAAGACTCCATTTTCATGAAGAACACAGATGAGAGAGAGGTCATTGAAATTGTTAAATCGTTTAAAAGTAAAACGTCTACGGATTGTGATGGTATTGACATGCTTTTAGTCAAAACTGTCATTGAATGCTTAGTGAAGCCACTGACGTATATCTGTAACCTGTCTCTCCATACAAGTATATTTCCCAATGCAATGAAAATAGCTAAAGTAATTCCGATACACAAGAAGGGTGACAGAGGGGAATTTTCAAACTATAGACCTATCTCACTATTGCCGCAATTTTCCAAGATACTTGAAAAAAATATTCTGTGAGAGAATTGACAACTTCATAATGAAGAATAATTTATTGTGTGAGCAGCAATATGGGTTCAGACTCAAGAGGACAACTGCGTTTGCTCTAATGGAATTTATAGAAAAAATATCAACTGCTGTAGAAAATAAAGAGTATTCAGTTGGGGTATTCCTGGATCTTAAAAAAAGCATTTGATACAGTGGATCGTAAATTATTATTAAAGAAACTACAAAAGTATGGTATTGGGGGTAGCACTGTCCTGGTTATGTAGTTACTTAAAGAACAGATCACCCATTTCGGATAACTTACGTTGAACTGTATAATCAGAGGAGTTACTGTTTAATTTGACCTTGTTAGATTTTTTTTCCTTCTTTGTTTTATTATTCTGTTCTTTTCTTTTAATCTTTACTTTTAATCTATCCGAAATAAAGATTCATTCATTCATACCATCTGTCCTTCCACATTTCTCTCCTTAAGACCATACCTACCCAGCACCTTCTCATCACCTCTGTTCCTTTCACCAACATTTCCATTAAAGTCTACTCCAATCACCACTCTCTCCCCCCCCTGGGAACACTCTTTGCGATTTTATCCAACTTACTCCAGAATTCCTCTTTCTCTTCTACCTGACATCCAACTTGTGGGGCACACACACTGACAACATTCAACATCACAAGTTCAATTTCTAGCTTCAAACTCATGATCCTATCTGACTCCCTCTTTACCTTCTGAACACTCTTTACATACTCTTCCTTCAAGATTACTCCTACTCCATTTCTCTTTCTATCTACACCTAGGATGGGCAACTGGCGGCCCGTGGGCCGCAAGCTGCCCCCAACATCATCCACTGCGGCTGCCCAGTCCATTTCCAGAAATGCTATTTATTTATATTCCATCCATCCATCTTCTTCTGCTTAATCCTTTTCGGGTCGTGGGGGGGGGGGGGGTGGGGGTTGGAGCCTATCCCAGCATCTCTGGGCGAGAGGCAGGGTACACCCTGGACAGAGCGCCAGTCCATCGCAGGGCCAACACAGAGAGACAGACAACCATTCACTCTCACAGTCATACCTAAGGACAATTTAGAATCCCCAGTTTGATGCCAATTATTGAACGTATCCCACATGCCAAAAACATGCAGTCCAAAAGGCAGCAGAGGGAGCTCTAATCGAAACCACTGTCCCACTCCCCAGAGTATGTCTTTTAAGGAATGTATGCGTTGCATGCTGAGACCACATTAATAGGCTGTGAACAGCAATAAATGTAGAGAGTAGGCTGCTTTTAAACAACAATAAATGCTACAGCTCCTCACTAATAAGTATTTACAGTAACAAGTTTCAAACTGAAAGGCAAATTTATATAAGAAATGGCAAATTTACAACAGAAAAACACTAATTTAGAAAAAACCCCGAGTACAACTAAAAAGTTTTAAATTTTTAAATAAAATGATGCAAATTTATCAGTAGAAGCTTGCATATCTAATACCAAAATAAAATATCCACCTTATTCCTGGGGGTGCCGCTGTAGGAACGATTATGGGCGGAGTGTCCGGTTTCGGCTGATGTAGTGTTAAATCAGTCAGTAAGAGTGGAGTAGCAAGGGCATTTAAAATAGCCTTTTTTTTTTTTTTTTTAAGTTTTTCAGATTCATTTTAATGTATAGTCCACATACGTGTTTCGCACTCAAGTGTCAGCTAATTTCAGCCCTTGTACTTTTTGTATTTTTTGAATGTTTTGGCATAGTTCTGGTACTTGTTGCTGGTGTTCGTGGTTGTGCCGTAGACTGTATAAATGGAGGCTTCTTTGTGGCTCTGACTAGATTCTACGTCTGCTCTGAGGGAAATCTGATTATGTCCAACATAGTTTAACAAAACGCAGCCGACTTTATTGCAGTGGAGACATTGATATATGTGACCCGTGCTGGCAAATTGAGTTGGAATGTGCACCGCGTCATTATGAGCTACAGGCAGAGAAGTCATAAATCATGACTTTCTTTGTTTGCTAGTGGCAAGTCCCGGGAAAGTGCCTGGTATCATTGGAAAGCTTAGAAATCATACTTTCTAAAAATATATATGTTTTTGCAGAAGACGTAACTCCCGACCGATCAAATGCGAGTTTTCAACTTGGCCAAAATATAAACAAATTGTCTTTTTCCGTCCGTTTTTGCGCACTTCCTACAAATTAAATATCATTTTGAAGGTCTTTCAATACAGAATATGGAAATAACATTACATCAGTTTTGAAGATGTCCTCAAAGTGACTCATTTTGCCAGCAGGGGTCATTTGTTTACAGCGTTAGCATCTTAGCAGTGGCACTAACTAACGGAGCTACAGTCTGCCAGGCCATTTTTTAAGGTCATCTTCTCATCTCTCGATAGTCGTGTTAAGTGATATGATTATATTAATGTTTTTGAAGTGCAAAAGGCCATGTTCCCGCATTTCTGATGCCAAAGTCATTGCTTTTTAGGAAGGAAAAGTGTCCTGTTTCAGTGACAATCATACATTCTAAACTAGTACCGGAAGTTGCTACTATAATTCATGCAAGGCATCATAGGGCCTAGGAATAAGGTGGATAGATTTGCAAAAAAAGGCTAATTTAAACCAGAAATGTAGCATATTTATCAGCAAAACTATTTTTTACTTTGATCATATTCTTCTAATATTTTAAAAACATTTTTCTTCATCATCATATTTCTTTTTTTTCTTGGCTTTGTTGTTAATTACCGTCCAGAATTTCTCTTTGATGGAGAGTTTTAAAAATTAGGTCATGATATAATTTTATCAGTAATTTTAATTGTAATATGAAAAAGCACAAAGTAGCTATTATTTTCATTTGCATTTTCAGTTTTAATTGTGAAACTTTTGACGTTGAAGAAAATACCCCCCCCCCCCCCCCCCAGATTTACATGTAAATCTGGCCCTCGGGAAGTGAGGAAAAAAAATTTGTGGCCCTCACTACCACCAAATTTGCCCTTCCCTGATCTACAGTGGCGTGAAAAAGTGTTTGCCCCTGATTTCTCAATTTTTTTTTATGTTTGTCACACTTAAATGTTAGAAGCATACAGATCAGAAAAGCAAAAAAGCAAAAAAAACCCAAAACACTTAACATAATATACACAATATAAATACAAAGCTAAATATGGCTTGTACAAGTATGGTTAAGTTAAGGTTATTGCACTATGAATACCCTACTGTCCTCTGTACTCTATGCCCCCCCCCCCCCCCAAGTGAGGAGTTATAGAGTGTGATGGCATCGTGGACAAAAGAGTTCTTGAGCCTGTTAGTCCGACACTTGGGAAGGAGCAGTCTTTCACTGAACAGGCTCCTCTGGTCACTGATGACGGTGTGCAGAGGGTGGCTGACATTGTCCATTATATCCAACAGTTTATCCAGAGTCCTCGTCTCTGCCACCGTCACCAGGGTGTCCAGCTTTGCGCCGACCACAGAGCCAGCCCGCCTGATCAGTTTATCCAGTCTGAACACATCCTTCTTGGATATACTGCCCCCCCAGCACACCACAGAGTTAAAGAGGACGCTGGCAACCACCGACTGGTAAAACATCCGCAGAAGTTTACTGCAGATGTTGAAGGACCGCGATCTCCTTAGGAAGTACATCCTACTTTGTGTCTTCCCATACAAGTGGCTAATGTATGTTGTCCAATCCAATTTATTGTCCAACCACAACCCGAGATATTTGTATGAATCCACAACCTCTACCTCAGCTCCCTCTAACAGGACTGGTTGAGGTCTTGGTCTAGACCTCCCAAAATCAATAACCAGCTCCTTCGTCTTAGAGGTGTTGAGCTGTAGGTGGTTAGTGTGGCACCATGCAGCAAAGTCCCCTACCAGTCTCCGATAATCCTCCTCTCTGTCATCCCTGATACACCCAACAATGGCTGTGTCATCGGCATACTTCTGAATATGACACAGCTCCGAGTTGTAGCAGAAGTCCGAGGTGTACAGGGTGAAGAGAAGAGGGGCCAATACTGTGCCCTGGGGGGCTCCAGTGCTGCAGACAACTGTGTCAGACGTGATGTCCTTCAGCCCGACATATTGTGGTCTGCCAGTGAGGTAGTCGGAGATCCAGTCCACCAGGTGGGAGTCCACTCCCATCTTGCTTAATTTATCCCGAAGCAAAGGGGGCTGAATGGTATTGAAGGCACTGGAGAAATCCGAAAAGAGAATCCTCACTGTGCCACTTCCCTTATCCAGATGGGAATGGGTTTGATGAAGCAGGTAGAGGATGGCATCCTCCGCACCAACACCTGGTTGGTACGCAAACTGCAGGCGGTCCTGGGCGTGTTGCACCTGGGGTCTGAGGAGGCTGAGGAAGAGCCGCTCCAACGTCTTCATCAGATGTGAGGTGAGTGCCACTGGCCGGTAGTCATTCGGCTTGCTGGGCCGGTTCTTTTTCGGACCTGGAACGATGCGGGATGTCTTCCAAAGAGTGGGCACTCTTTCTCTCCCAGCCTCCCAATCTGCAGGTTGAGGTTGAAGATCCGTTGTAGTGGTTCCCCCAGTTCTGCAGCGCAGGTCTTCAATACTCTTGGACACACTTTGTCCGGGCCTGCATCTTTCCTGAGTCGGAGCTTCCTCAGCTGCCCTCTGACCTGTTCTGTGGTAATAAATGGCAAGGGTCGTACTGATGTAGAGGAGGGGGGGGGTTTGCAATATTTGGGGGGAGGTTATCTTTAGACAAAGATAACACAAGTAAACACAAAATGCAGTTTTTAAATGAGGGTGTTTATTATTAAGGGGAAAAAATCTAAACCTACATGGCCCTGTGCGAAAAAGTGATTGCTCCCTAAACCTAATAACTGGGTGGGCCACCCTTAGCAGCAACAACTGCAATCAAGCATTTGCGATAACTAGCAATGAGTCTTTTACAGCGCTGTGGAAGAATTTTGGCCCACTCATCTTTGCAGAATTGTTGTAATTCAGCCACATTGGAGGGTTTTTGAACATGAATTACCTTTTTAAGGTAATGCCACAGCATCTCAATCGAATTCAGGTCAGGACTTTGACTAGGCCACTCCAAAGTCTTCCTTTTGTTTTTCTTAAGCCATTCAGAGGTGGACTTGCTGGTGTGTTTTGGATCATTATCCTGCTGCAGAACCCAAGTGCACTTCAGCTTGAGGTCACGAACAGATGGCTGGACATTCTCCTTTGGGATTTTTTGGTAGACAGCAGAACTCATGCTTCCATTTACCACAGCAAGTCTTCCAGGTCCTGAAGAAGCAAAACAGCCCCAGACCATCACACTACCACCACCATATTTTACTGTTGGTATGATGTTCCTTTTCTGAAATGCTGTGTTACTTTTATGCTGAATGTAATGGAACACACCTTCCAAAAAGTTCAACTTTTGTTTCATCAGTCCACAGAGTATTTTCCCAAAAATCTTGGGGATCATCAAGATGTTTTCTGGCAAATCTGAGACAAGCCTTTATGTTCTTTTGGCTCAGCAGTGGTTTTTGTCTTGGAACTCTGCCATGCAGGCCATTTTTTCCCAGTCTCTTTCTTATGGTGGAGTCATGAACACTGATCTTAGCTGAAGCAAGTGAGGCTTGCAGTTGTTTGGCTGTTGTTGTGGGGTCTTTTGTGACCTCTTGGATAAGTCATCGCTGCGCTCTTGGGGTAATTTTGGTCAGCCGGCCACTCCTGGGAAGGTTCACCACTGTTCCATGTTTTCGCCATTTGTGGATAATGGCTCTCACTGTGGTTCGCTGGAGTCCCAAAGCTTTAGAAATGGCTTTATTCCAGACTGATAGATCTCAATTACTTTGTTTCTCATTTGTTCCTGAATTTCTTTGGGTGATGTCTAGCTTTTGAGGATCTTTTGGTCTACTTCGCTTTGTCATGCAGGTCCTGTTTCAGTGATTTCTTGATTGAGAACAGGTGTGGCAGTAATCAGGCCTGGATGTGGCTAGAAAAATTGAACTCAGCTTTCCAAAGATGTGCTAAACCACAGTTAATTTATATTTTAACGGGGGGCAATCACTAGTTCACACAGGGCCATGTAGGTTTGTTTTTTTTTTACCCTTAATAATAAACACCTTCATTTAAAAGCTGCATTTTGTGTTTACTTGTGTTATCTTTGTCTAATATTTAAATTTGTTGGATGATCTGAAACATATATGTGTGACAAACATACAAAAAAATGAGAAATCAGGAAGGGGGCAAACACTTTTTCACACCACCGTATGTGGCTGAACTTGCCATCCTGACAATTACAATTCTATGAGTGAGCATCACTATAAAAAAGCATAAGAATATAAGAAGAAAGAAAAACATTTCAAAAATCAGTTGCATAGACAGGAGATAATCTTGAAAATTTGATACTTGGGTGCTGAAAACATTTTCTACCATGATCAGGTATTGTACATGATAATGAATGCTATTTATTTCATATAATATTCAAGTTCTTCAGTCAAAATGAAGACAATGCAGTTCATGCCTTTGTGGCTCAATAGCTTGTTCAGCACCAATGTGGCATCCGTGCTTGGCCACCTAAAATTAGCCTGATGGCTAGCAATGAGCACTCTATGTGGTCTATATTAACCATATATTCCATAACTTACATATGTTGAAGCATGTGGAAATGTTTGGTGATTACATATGTAAGGAACTTCACACCTCTGAAAGGACAAAGGAATCTCACCCGCCGAGTGAAGAACAAAGACGTTCCCGGACGCGGCGGGGGAGACCGGACGAGCCACCCTCACCCCCCAAGGCGAGGAGAGGGATTACCATCACCTCCCAAGACGAGGAGAGGAAATACTAAGACAATGGGGGGATTAAGATAATGAGGGATGTCAGCCTTTGTATGCATGTCTTTTGTTGTGTGCTTGTATATAATCAGTGAGTTGGCGAGATTCTGTCTCTCTTTCCCTTCTGCCGCTCTCTGCACCAGATGAGACTTGTTAGAAGAGCTGTACATTAAAACTCTGCTTATAAACCAAATCGCCTCTTCATTGCCCAGCTCCTCTACACTCTAGCCTATTGTATCTCTGTGATCTTTACCACCATAGATATGTAAACATTAGATTAAATATGGCTAGCCACCAGGCTAGTGTGACGGGCTCAGTCCTAGTTTTGTTTGCAGTCTTTACTTCTGTCCTTTTTGCTTTAATTGCAGGCTGAGTGGGTGGAGCCTTGGAATTTGAAGCACCTGAGCTGGCCAATCTTGGGAGCTTTAAAAGTCTTCCCTGCAATGAACCCCTCTCTCTCACCTCCTTGGCTGGATCCCCTTTGGCTCTGGTTCTCCTTAGTTGCATATTTTTCCACTCCCTTTTTTCAGACCTCGGGAGCTTGGGGTTGTGACAGCTAGTCTCGTTCCATGTACATAGCTTGCTTATATGATTATAATAAATACAATGAATAATTGTTGTGTATCCTGTTATCACAACACGAAGGTGCAGTCAACCATTATAATTACCTACACAATATAGCACCTCTGTTTGCCATGAAAATGTAAAGGTGCATTCACACCAAACACTAACGAGCAGATTTTTCGCACGGCATGATTACATTATAACTCAATGTAAGCACACAAATAGACATGAATTCACTGTCTGAGTGAGATGCAGACAGGTGAAGTTGCCTTTATAACTTCTGCAGCAGTGTTCAACCTACTGCGGAAATCCCCAAAATAATGTCATGCTCTAGGTTTACATTATTCGATGGAGGGCTCACCTGAAAAAGTTGTCCGTCTCCAAAACTTTATAAGATGATGAGTGTTTTTGTTGCCAGCTCGTAAGTCTTGTAAGCACGTCCGTGGCAGGAAACCATGGATACATAACTCTGAAATCCCGATTCAGCTGAAGAGCTCTCGGTCCTGCTGTCTCCAGGTGAGTAAGTCTCATTTTCAATTGAACTGAATTGAACTGAATTGAATTGAATTGAATTCAACTTTATTTGTATAGCGCCATTTCACAACAACAGTCATCTCATAGCACTTTCAACTGTAGGGGGGACCCCCACAGTTGGAGAAAGACCCCAGCAATCAGGCGATCCCCTGTGAGCAAACACTTGGCAACGGTGGAGAGGAAAAACTCCTTTTTAACAGGAAGAAACCTCAGCAGAACCAGGCTCAGGGAGGGGCAGTCATCTTCTGCGACTGGCTGGGGGGTGAGGGGATAGAGAAGATGAAAAGAACAGACATGTAGAGAGCAAACAGCACAATGGGGGCTCAATCTTTGGGAGAGAACAAACAGATATTAATGACCAGCAAAAAAAAAAAAAAAAATTCATTGAGAGGGAAGAAAGGAGTGAGGCCCAGTGCATTATTGGAAGTCCCCCGGCTGACTAAACCTATTAGCAGCATAACTAAGGTTCCAAGGTTGTCATAGCCAGGAGCGGCACTGGGGTTAAGCTCCCAGTGCTCATAAAATGCTCCTTACGGCGTGCGTCTCAAAAAGCCTCTGACAACTAAGTCCAACTCCTAGCCTGCCCGTGTGGTTTAGTCTCTAAGCCCGGCGGAACTGCTTTTACTAATAGGAGAAGGGGCGAGGGCGGATCTCTGGCGCCTTAAAACCAGATGCTTCGGGTAGATGGTGGCTCGTCAACCTGGGAAGGTAGCCCATCTAGGAGAAGGTAAACCCTGATTTCAAACCTCCGCTGCCTTGCGGCATACCCGGTCACGGGAAAGGCTTCGGGAGTCAACCCTGAGGAAAAATCCGGAGTCGGAGCCCCTAAGGCAGTTCTATGTCGTGCTCAACATCGTTCTGGCAGCTCCTGCAACGGCACTGGTGCCAAACTGTAGCAGCCCTGCTGTTCCTTTGGATTCATCAGTGACGTGGAGAGGGGGGACATGCTGCATGGGCAACATCTTGTCCTCCATATCTTCCTGCCCAGGCTTGAATCCTACCAACGCCCAACGCTGGAAGGTAGAACACCGGATCACTGGAGAGGACACTCCAGCTTTGCCTTTGGCGTAGACAAAACACGGGGAAGGACAGTTACCGGTTATAAGCCACCACTCAATTGGCGTAGAGCGCGGCACCAGGGGTTGTTCCCGACGGTGGGAGGGATCATCGGATCTCACTGGACAGTTACCGCCCGCCTCAAGCTGGGCAGCCCCCAGCCAATAAGGTGTTGTCCCGCCACAGCTTGCTTTCCTCATTGGGTGCATGGGGATGAGGAGAAGTCCGAACAGCAGGCTGAGAACCTTCGCACCAGGCAAGACAATGAAACAAAAGAGACCAACTCTAAAACTGGGAACTTGGAAGGTCCGCACTATGATGACAGGACTTGCTGCCAACCTCAAGGACATCAACGACACCAGGAAGACTGCCATCATCAATAATGAGCTGAAGAGACTGGAAGTGATATCGCCACTCTCCAGGAAACACGGTTGGCTGACGCAGGCACACTGAGAGAGAAGGACTACACGTTCTACTGGCAGGGAAAGGGCAGTGACGAACACAGGGAACATGGAGTGGGCTTCGCAGTGAAGAACACCTTGCTGAAGATGGTGGAACCGGGCAGCACTGGCTCTGCACGACTCCTCACCCTCTGCCTGAACACCACTCAAGGCCCAGTCACCCTCGTCAGTGTGTATGCCCCAACACTGACAGCCACACCAGAGGCAAAAGACGAGTTCTACGAGAATCTCGCAACAACTGTCAGGATCGTCCCCAACTCTGAACAACTCATTCTCCTTGGAGACTTCAATGCCAGAGTGGGTGCTGACCATGACTCCTGGCCCTCCTGTCTTGGACCTTTTGGCGTGGGCAGAATGAACGACAACGGACAGCGGCTGCTCGAGTTCTGCACATATCACGATCTGCGCATCACAAACTCGTTCTTCAAGACCAAGCCCCAACACAAGGTTTCCTGGCAACATCCGCGCTCAAAGCACTGGCACCAGCTGGACTTGATCCTGACCAGGCGCACCTCACTGAAGAACGTGCTAATCACCCGTTCGTTCCAGAGTGCAAATTGCGACACAGACCATTCATTGGTGTGTTGCAAGGTCAAGCTGCAGCTGAAGAAATTCCATCGTGCTAGACAGCCTGGAAAGGCACGGATTGACACCAGCAAGATGGCTCAACCAGAACTTGTTGAGCAGTTTGCCTCCACCTTTGAGAAGGAACTTGGTGTACCACAAGAAGGAGAATCTGCAAAGCAGAAGTGGGAAGAGCTGCGAAACACCATCCACCGCACAGCCTTGGCTACCTTTGGGAGGAAGACCTCGAAGTCACAGGACTGGTTTGACGCCAAGTTGACCGAGATGACCCCCGTCATTGAAGCCAAGCGCTCAGCACTTGCTGAGTACAAGAAGTACCCAAACGAGAAGAATCTCCAGATTCTCAGGGCTGCGAGAAGCAAAGTTCAGCAGACTGCTCGGCGCTGTGCCAACGAGTACTGGACTCAGCTCAGCCAAGACATTCAAACCGCTGCCATAGCAGGGAACATCCGTGGTATGTACGATGGCATCAAGAAAGCACTTGGTCCGGCTCAGAGCAAGACGGCCCCCCTCAAATCCTCCACTGGGGAGATGATCACAGAAAAGAACAAGCAGATGGAGAGATGGGTGGAACACTACTCCGACCTCTACTCCAGACAGAACACCATGACACCGTCAGCCCTTGATGCCATCGACTGCCTGCCATCCATGGACGAACTTGACGCCAAGCCAACCATCGACGAACTCAGCAAGGCCATTGATAGCTTGGCCGCTGGCGAGGCACCCGGCAACGACGGCATACCCCCTGACCTGATCAAGCACTGCAAGACCGCCCTACTGCTGCCATTGCATGACGTCCTCTGTCAGTGCTGGAAGGAAGGTGCTGTACCACAGGACATGAGGGATGCAAAGATCATCACCCTCTACAAAAACAAAGGGGAGAGAAGCGACTGCAACAACTACAGGGGCATCTCCCTCCTCAGCGTTGTTGGCAAAGTCTATGCACGAGTTGTTCTCGTTCGTCTACAGAAGCTTGCCGAACATGTCTACCCCGAGTCTCAGTGTGGCTTCCGCGCTGAGCGATCGACGGTAGACATGATATTCTCCATCCGCCAACTCCAGGAGAAATGCAGAGAACAGAACATGCCCCTGTACGTCGCCTTCATCGACCTCAACAAAGCGTTCGATCTGGTCAGCAGAGAGGGCCTTTTCAAGATCCTTCCAAAGATAGGATGCCCACCAAAGTTGCAAAGCCTCATCGAATCGTTTCACACCAACATGCAGGGGATAGTGCAGCACGACGGCAACGTCTCAAAGCCATTCAACATACGCAGGGAAGTGAAACAGGGCTGTGTACTTGCGCCAACCCTCTTTGAGATTTTCTTTGCTATGCTCTTGAGGCATGCCTTCAGCACAGCAACAGAGGGAATCTACCTGCACACAAGATCTGACGGCAGGCTTTTCAACCTCGCCCGCCTGAAAGCCAGAACCAAAGTACGCGAGGCTCTAATCAGAGACATGCTGTTCGCAGACGACGCTGCAGTCGCAACCCACACACAGCAGGAGCTTCAGACCCTGATGGACCGCTTCTCCCAGGCATGCAAGGACTTCGGGCTTACCATCAGCCTGAAGAAGACTAACGTCTTGGCGCAAGGCATGGAAGCACCACCAACCATCACCATCGATGACCACGAGCTGGAGGTCGTGAATCAGTTCACGTACCTGGGGTCCACGATCAGCAACAACCTCTCCCTTGAGACAGAGATCAACAAGAGGATTGGAAAATCAGCCTTCACACTCGCTCGCCTCACCACACGAGTGTGGGAGAATCCCAAACTCTCTGTCAAGATGAAGATGGCAGTGTACAACGCCTGCATCATCAGCACACTGCTCTATGGGAGTGAGACGTGGACAACATACGCCCGGCAGGAAAAGAGACTGAACTCCTTCCACTTGCGCTGCATTCGCCACATCCTGGACATATCCTGGCAGGTCAAAGTGCCCAACACAGAAGTTCTGTCCCACGCCGGCCTTCCCTCCATGTTCACTCTACTCAGGCAGCGCAGGCTCCGCTGGCTAGGCCACGTTCACCGTATGGAGGATGGTCCCCAAAGACGTCCTCTACGGAGAACTGGCAACTGGCAGGAGAGACGTTGGCCGCCCACAGCTGCGCTTTAGAGACGTCTGCAAGAGAGACGTGAAGGCACTGGAGATCAACACAGAGCGCTGGGAGGACCTTGTAACGGACCGTTCCAAATGGAGAGGCACTCTGACCAGACAGCTCAAGGCGGGTGAAGAGAGACTGACTGTTGCAGCAGATGAAAAAAAGACCCGCAGGAAGAACCACCACAGACCCAGCAGCACGGAGACCACCCACAACTGCGACCTGTGTGGCAGGAACTGCCATTCGCGCATCGGCCTGTTCAGCCACAGGCGGTGCTGTTCCAGCAGAGTAGACGTTTAGGATTCTCTTCCATGGTCATCATAGACCGACGGAGGCTGATGACATAAGGGAGGGTTTAGAAACACATGATCCCTCCCTAATTGTAGGCTTTATCAAAAAGGTAGGTTTTAACCCTATTCTTAAAAACAGAGATCGAGTCTGACTCCCGAATCCAGATTGGCAGCTGGTTCCACAGGAGAGGAGCTTGATAACTGAAGGCTCTGCCTCCCATTGTACTTTTGGAGATTCTAGGTATTACAAGTAATCCTGCATTTTGGGAGTGTAGTGCTCTGTTAGGATAATACGGTAGTATCAGATCTTTTAAATAAAAAGGAGCCTGATTGTTTAGAGCTTTGTAAGTAAGAAGAAGGATTTTAAACTTAATTCTAAACTCTATGGGAAGCCAATGAAGGGAGGCCAGAACCGGAGAGATATGATCTCTCTTTCTCGTACCTGTTAAAACTCTTGCTGCACATTTTGGATCAGCTGAAGACTTTTTAAAGATGTTTTAGGACAACCTGATAATAAAGAATTACAATAATCTAATCTTGAGCTAACAAAAGCATGGATCAGTTTCTCAGCATCACTCTGAGACAAGATGCTCCTAATCTTGGCAATATTACGCAAATGATAGAAGGCAGTCTTAGAAACAAATTTAATATGTGAATTGAAAGACAGATCTTGATCAAAATTAATTCCAAGGTTCCTCACAGAGCTATTAAGAGAAAGAGTAACCACATCCAAACTGAAAGTTTGATTTGGAAAGGTAGTTCTAAGGTTTTTTGGACCAACAAGAATGACTTCAGTCTTATCTGAATTTAATAGCAGGAAATTACAAGTCATCCAAGCTTTGATTTCCTTAAGACAGGCTTCCAACTTGGCTAATTGATTACTATCATCTGGCTTCATTGACAGGTATAACTGTGTATCATCTGCATAACAATGAAAATGTATAAAGTGCTTTCTAATAATGTTGCCTAACGGAAGCATATATAAACTAAAAAGAGTAGGGCCTAGCACAGATCCCTGTGGAATTCCATGACTAAGCTTTGAGTTGAAAGAAAACTCGTTATTGACATGAACAAACTGGAACCTATCAGATAAATAAGAGCTAAACCACTGCAACGAAGTTCCTTTAAATAGTGTTCTAATCTATCAAGTAGAATATTATGATCGATAGTATCAAAAACTGCACTAAGGTCTAAAAGGACAAGTACAGAAACCAGTCCATTATCAGATGCGATGAGGAGGTCGTTAGTGACCTTCACTAAGGCTGTTTCAGTACTATGATGGATTCTAAACCCAGACTGAAACTCTTCAAGTAAACCATTTCTCTGCGAGTGGTCAAATAATTGCGTAGCAACAACTCTTTCTAAGATTTTTGAAATGAAAGGGAGATTAGAGATTGGTCTATAGTTAGCTAAAACTCCTGGATCTAGCGTTGGCTTTTTGAGAAAGGGTTTAATTACAGCAGTTTTAAAAGCCTGCGGTACATGGCCTAAAGTTAATGAAGAATTGATTATATGAAGAATAAAGCTACCAAATAAGTGGGAAGACTTCTTTAAATTACCTGGTAGGAATAGGGTCTAAAAGACAAGTTGAAGGCATGGATGAGGAAATTATTTTGTCTAACTCTAAAAGGTCAACTGGGGTAAAATCTAAACAGATATCAGTTGAAGGAGTTGTAGTAGTTTCTGTATTTAAGTTAATTGTGATCTGATTGATTTTATCTCTGATGGATGAAATTTTATTATTAAAAAAGTTCATAAAGTCCTGACTAGTAAGCTCTAAGGGAATGCTAGGATTGACAGAGTCCCGACTCTTTGTCAACCTGGCTACAGTACTGAAAAGAAACCTGGTGTAGAAGAGCTTGAAAGAACGAGGCGGTATGATATATAAACCAAAGTTTATTATCAGCTCCTCTAACAAGTCTCATCTAAGTGCAGAAGCAGAAGAAGGAAAAAGAGACCGAACACCTCCGGCTCTGAGAACTTATACTTGCACATAACAAAAGACATGCAAATCCAAAGCTGACATCCCTCCTTATCTTAATCCCCCCATTGTCTTTGTACTCCTCCTCATGGCCCTGGGGGGTGAGGGCAGCTCCTCCGGTCTCCACCGCAGTGCCTGGGAAACTCTTTGACCCTCACTGGCGGTTGAGATCTCTTTGTCCTGTTCTGAGGTGTGAAGTCGCCTTACATATGTAATCACCAAACATTCTCACATGCTTCAACATATGTAGGTTATGGAATATATGATTAATATAGACCACAGCCCCCCCAAACGACTAAGAAAAGGACAATAGAAAAATTCACAGTTTAAGATAATTATTATGACATACTAACTGCTACACCTCTTGCCACAGGAGAAACTTTCTAGCAGCCATGCCCCTAAGAGAGTTCAGTGGTAATCATAACAGCATAGTAAAATCACAAGTCAGTCCTAAACTGTTACAGCATCAATTAGTGAACAACTGTTGAGTAGTTTGTATCAGTCTCTGTGCCGTCTGGGTTTTAATCTTCTCCCGAAACTGCTGTGGGTCCGCTTGGGCATCCCGCTGGGACCTTCCTGTAAGGAATCTGCAGTGTGGGAAGGAGAGTGATTATTTGTTCCCTGCAGGGGGGCTGAGTCTTTTCTCTTGGGGAGTCTACCCCTCCGAGGTGCTCTCGCCAACCGTGCAGGCTCGTCTTTCAACAAGAAGGCAGGTCAATGTCAATGCTGACTGTTTCTTTTCTATCCCCAAAATCAAGCACAAAGTGTTTATCACCAGGTTCCAGCACTCTGAATGGCCCATCGTATGGTGGGCGGAAAGTTGGTTTTAAAGCTTCATGCCTAACAAAAACGAATTCAGCATTCTTTAAAGCTTGAGGGACAAAAACCCGTGGAAAAGAGTGATGAGCCGGACCGGGGAGAGAGTCCGGTCCGCTGCTGCCTAAAAACCTCGGGGCTGGAAGATGCCCTGGCTCTGGGTTCTCTGGTAAAAATTCTCCTGGGAGAAATCCTGGGAGCCTGAGAGGTTGTGCAAAAACTAATTCTGCTGGGGAGGCGTCTAGATCCTCTTTAGGCGCAGCACGCAACCCCAATAAAACCCAGGGAAGTTTATTTACCCAATTTGTATCCGTTAGTGAGGCTCTGAGAGCGGCCTTTAAAGATCTGTGAAAACGCTCGCATAACCCATTAGCCTGAGGGTGATAAGCGGTGGTGCGGTGAATTGTTGCCCCTAAGCTGCTGGACATGGCTGACCAAAGCTCCGAGACAAATTGAGGCCCCCTGTCGGACGTGATGTCTGATGGGACGCCGAAACGTGCCACCCAGTTTGTCAAAAAAACGCGAGCGACTTCCTCCGCTGTGGTTGACGCCAGAGGGACTGCCTCTGGCCAGCGCGTGGTGCAGTCTATCATTGTTAACAGGTGTGTGAAACCTTGGGAGGAAGGTAGTGGTCCCACGAGGTCGACATGAATGTGGTCGAACCTTCTAGCAGGGATTGGAAAAGGCTCCAGAGGGGCTTTTGTGTGTTTGTGTATTTTGGCACGCTGACAAGAAATGCAAGTTTTTGCCCATTCTTTTACGTTTTTGCGCAGGCCAGGCCACACAAATTTTTCGGCGACCATTTTAACCGAGGCGCGCATACCTGGGTGCGCGAGGGAGTGAATTGAGTCGAAAATACGGCGGCGCCATGTAGCTGGGACTAACGGGCGCGGTCGGCCGGTTGAAATATCGCATATTGGGGGGGGCACGCCATCGCGTAAACCCCTTTCCTCCAGCCTTAACCCTGTTGGTCCAGACAAGAGTGTGCGCACGTCCGCGTCACTACTTTGTTCCTCTGCCATGGCTGCATAATCTATCCCTGCATGGATTGGTGCTGCGTATGTGTCTGCGTTAGTGAAGAGTTCTGCGGCTGAGGTAGTATAATCTGTCTCCTCGCACTCTGGCGATGTCACAGCGCGAGAGAGGCAGTCTGCTACCACGTTAAGTTTGCCTGCCACATGTTGAATGTCTGTGGTGAACTCTGAAATCGCAGCCAGCTGTCTTTGTTGCCTGCCTGACCACGGTTCGGAAATTTTAGCCATAGCAAAGGTGAGCGGTTTGTGGTCTACAAAAGCCGTGAAACTCCGCCCTTCTAACCAGAACTGGAAGTGGCGGATGGATAAATGAAGCGCTAGCAGCTCCCTGTCAAAAGTGCTGTATTTACGCTCAGTTTGGTTTAGCGATTTGCTGAAGAATGCCAAAGGTTGCCAGATTCCGCTGACGTGTTGTTCTACAACTGCCCCTATAGCTAGGTCCGAAGCGTCTGTGGTTAGCGCAATGCGGGCCGAGGGATCGGGGTGAACCAACAATGTGGCATTAGCTAGGGCGCTCTTTACTTCCGCAAAGGCGCGTTCGCGCTCCGGGGTCCATTCGACCGCATTGAAAGCTTTTTGTTTTCTGAGCGCGTCATATAGGGGCTGCATGAGCTGAGCTGCGTGGGGGAGGAAACGGTTGTAAAAATTAACCATTCCTAAAAATTCTTGCAGCGATTTGACCGTTTGTGGCTGTGGGAAACTTTTTATCGCGTGAACTTTGTCTGGAAGTGGGACCGCCCCCTTCGGAGAAACTCTGTGTCCTAAAAAATCAATTTGTGACACGCCGAATTTGCATTTGGCTGGATTGATTATTAACCCGTGCTCTTCTAACCTCTGAAAAACCGTAGTGAGATGCTGCTCGTGTTCTTCCTCAGACGAGCTGGCTACCAGCATATCGTCGAGGTAGACAAAAACAAAAGGGAGGTCGCGTAATACTGCGTCCATCATCCGCTGAAAGGTTTGAGCCGCGCCTTTGAGGCCGAAAGGCATTCCTAAAAATTCAAAAAGGCCGAAAGGGGTTATTACAGCTGTTTTAGGAATGTCCTCTGCTCGAACTGGGACTTGACGATAACCGCGGACCAGGTCTATTTTTGAAAAAATGCGCGCACCCGCCAGATGCAGTGAAAAATCTTGGATGTGAGGAATTGGGTAGCGGTCATGCGCTGTCGCATTGTTTAATCTGCGGTAATCGCCGCACGGTCTCCAAGAACCGTCGGATTTCGGAACCATGTGAAGTGGTGAGGCCCAGGGGCTTTTCGAGCGTCTAATAATGCCTAATTTTTCAAGGGTGGTAAACTCGTCCCGAGCTATGGCGAGCTTGGCCGCGTCTAAGCGCCGAGCTTTGGCAAATACGGGTGGGCCCGTTGTGGGAATAAAATGTTCAACCCCGTGTTTAGCCACTGTGGCTGAGAATTTGGGAATTGTGAGTGCTGGAAATTGGGTGAGGAGTTGATCAAACTTACCTCCTGCTGTGGTGACGCTGGCCTGCATGGGTGGTGGAGAAATACGAGCTGCGCAGGGAATAGAAGCAAAAGACAGTGCATTAACCAAGCGTCTGTTCGCTAGATCAACTAATAACCCATGTGCACACAAAAAGTCTGCGCCCAACAAGTTAAAACTCACTGCCGCTACAACAATTGTCCATCTGTAGTTGCGGCCGTGGATGCAGAGGTGCAGGCTTTTTTCGCCAAAAGTGTCAATGCTGGAGCCGTTGGCTGCCACCGCTCCGTTGCCACGGGTGCCCATGGCTCGATCTGCTTGGGAGGGCATGACAAAACTTAGTTGAGCTCCTGTGTCAATAAGGAACTGCTTGCCGGTGTGACCGTCCGTCACATATAACAGCTTACTTTTCTTGCCGAGAACTGCTGCCGTTAACGGCTCTCGGCTTTGGGGTTTCCCGAAATCGTAAATTTGCAGGGGGGAACGCATTTGTGAGCCTTCTCGGCGAAGCGGTTGTGGTAATAACAAACGTCGCTCCGTCTGTTACGTTTTGGTTGTGTCGCTGTCACCGCGGGCTGGTTCTGCTCAGTGGTTTGCGGCTCCCCGTGGTTCTGGGCATCAGCGTTGAGGTCTGCGGATGCTGCTGTGGGTGTCTGCTCCTTGCAGGCGTTGACGAGCCATTGAGCTTCGTTGGCCAGCACGCGGAAGTCTTGCTGGGTGTTGCATCGCATGTTGGCGAGTGTCCCTCTCATGTGTGGCGGCAGCGTACTGAGGAATATGAATTGGAAGAGGAAGTTGTCATTGTCCTCTTCTTTAAGCTGCAGTAAGTCCTCCATGAAGACCTTAGGTCTGCATCCTCTCTGGCCGTAGACCGCCAGGATCCTCTCGGCTCTCTCTTCGGCTGAGGGGACGTAATTTGCCACGATGGTTGCTTTCAGTATTTCATATTTGTCTTGGGCCGGCGGCCGCCGGATAATGCTCCGCACACACCTTGAAGTGGTGGCGTCGAGTTTGGCGACGATGTGGTAGAACTTCGTATCGTCAGCCGTGATGCCCGCCAGTGTAAACTGGGCTTCAGTTTGCTGAAACCACGAGGCGGGGTCTTCCTGCCAGACGTCCGGCAGCTTGACAGCGACGGCGTTTGTGTATACCGTCACTGATGTGTCCGCAGGGTGAAAGTGCCTTGCTTCGGCTCTCTCAGTGGTGCTGGTGCTCGGTTGAGCCCTCTCTATCACTTCTGCCGGGGGGGAACGTCGTCCATCTGTTCCCCTGTCTGCGTGGGCGCCGGCGTCTGCCTGGGTCGCCACAGATGAGTCAATCGCGGGGGAATGCCTCTGGTCCATACTCGCGTCAGGGTCACCAGTGTAGAAGAGCTTGAAAGAACGAGGCGGTATGATATATAAACCAAAGTTTATTATCAGCTCCTCTAACAAGTCTCATCTAAGTGCAGAAGCAGAAGAAGGAAAAAGAGACCGAACACCTCCGGCTCTGAGAACTTATACTTGCACATAACAAAAGACATGCAAATCCAAAGCTGACATCCCTCCTTATCTTAATCCCCCCATTGTCTTTGTACTCCTCCTCATGGCCCTGGGGGGGTGAGGGCAGCTCCTCCGGTCTCCACCGCAGTGCCTGGGAAACTCTTTGACCCTCACTGGCGGTTGAGATCTCTTTGTCCTGTTCTGAGGTGTGAAGTCGCCTTACATAATAATCACCAAACATTCTCACATGCTTCAACATATGTAGGTTATGGAATATATGATTAATATAGACCACACCTGGGATTATTCTTGTTCTCTTCTATTAATGCAGAAAAATAACTCGTTCTAGCTTTTGTAAGAGATTTTTTATAAATTAAAAGATGATTTCTCCAAGCTAAATAGATTTCATCTAAATTAGTAGAGTGCCATTTTCTTTCTAATTGACGAGTCTTCTGTTTTAAGCTACAAGTTTCTATGTTGAACCAAGGAGTTAGAAATCTCTGATTAGACTTTTTCTTTTTTAAGGGGGCCACCAAGTCTAGAGTCTGATGCAGAGAAGCTGTAACACTATCCACCATGCTATCAATTACAGAAGGAGCAAGCTGTCTATAGCTTATTTCCGTTGTGTTGACACATGGCATAGAGGAAACAATCTGCATAAATTTGGTAACAGCATCATCTGAGAGGCATCTACTGTAGTAATATTTTTCTTTAGGAGCCAAATAGTCAGAAATAGTAAAATCAAAGGTTAACAGACAATAGTCTGACAGTACAGGGTTATGAGGAGACACTACCAGATTTTCTATTTCTATGCCATATGTCAGCACAAGGTACAACGTATGGTGGAGATAATGAGTAGGATTTCCGACTTTCTGAGAAAACCCAATCGAGTCTAATATTGAATTAAATGCCACATTAAGGCAATCACTACCTACATCTACATGTACACTACCGTTCAAAAGTTTGTGGTCACCCAGACAATTATTTTGTGTTTTCCATGAAAAGTCACACTTATTTACCACCATGAGTTGTAAAATGAATAGAAAATATTGTCAAGACATTGACAAGGTTAGAAATAATGATTTGTATTTGAAATAATAATTTTTTCCTTCAAACTTTGCTTTCGTCAAAGAATCCTCCATTTGCAGCAATTACAGCATTGCAGACCTAACATGATTGCACAAGGGTTTTCTAATCATCCATTAGCCTTCTGACGCAATGAGCAAACACATTGTACCATTAGAACACTGGAGTGATAGTTGCTGGAAATGGGCCTCTATACACCTATGTAGATATTGCACCAAAAACCAGACATTTGCAGCTACAATAGTCATTTACCACATTAGCAATGTATAGAGTGTATTTCTGATTAGTTTAAAGTTATCTTCATTGAAAAAAAGTGCTTTTCTTTCAAAAATAAGGAAATTTCTAAGTGACCCCAAACTTTTGAACGGTAGTGTATATTAAAGTCCCCTACTATAATTATTCTATCTGATTTCAGCAGTAAATCAGCTAAGAAATCAGCAAATTTGGATAAAAATTCTGAGTAGGTTGATGGAGGACGATAAACTATGGCAAATAAAATTGGGTTTAGCCTAAAATTGCTAAAGTGCCCAATACTGAGGACCAGGCCCTCAAAGGAATTATAACATGTTTTTTGCTTTACATTAACTAGTAATTTGGAATGGTGAATTGTTGCTACTCCTCCTCCACGACCAGAACTTCTGGGATTTTGACAGTTTAAATAACCAGAGGGAGTTGATTCATTTAAACCAACATAATCCTCTTGTCCTAACCAAGTCTCTGTAAGGTATATTAAATCAATCTGATGATCAATTAACAGATCATGGACTAACAGAGACTTGGGAGTTAGAGACCTAATACTTAACAAACCGCATTTAATTTTTAAATTATGAGGAGGAACAGAGGCCAAATCATTCAATTTAGAGGCTTCATGTTTAATTTGAGTTTTACCAACTTTTTGCTTAATCACTTTGGGATGCTTATATATTATATTTTTATTTGCTTTGGAGGGAGCAGACAATGATTCTCTGGTGGGGAAGACAGGGCTAAGTTGAGGGGTGGCGGATGAAGAGGAGCTGCAGAGAGGCGTGTAAGACTGTGACTCTGCTTCCTGGTCCCAACTCTGAGCTGTCAAGATTTTGGAAATTTGGATAAAAAAGATGCCAGATTGTTAGATAAATGAGACGCACCATCCAAAGTGGGATGGACGCTGTCTCGTCTCAAAAGACCAGGTTTTCCCCAAAATGAGCTCCAATTGTCAATGTATTGACAATTGTCAATTTTCAAACTAGTCTACTCTCCAATGTTAATACTTTTACTCGAGTGACGGCAGAATCTCAAAGCTAGCACTATCCCTTGGACGTGAACGTGCAAATGCGTGATTTTGTGTGTGCTTGCATCTTTCCACTGATTTTGTATGGATTCGCGTCACCCGTTCATGTTTGGTGAGAAGGCACCTTTAGTCATGTCCTATGAAGGGTATTACCCTCCACTGGAGCATAGACTGGAGTCTCCTCATCCAGCTCCTCAGATGTAAATACGAGAGGGGCTGAAAGGTTCATAGGCTGAAAAGTTCATAATGGTCAATTTTGACCAAATGTGGTTTATTTTTCAACTTTTTTCAAGAGTGCCGAGTTGAGGCGAGTAGGGCTAGGTAGGTACTAGTGGAACAGGGGCTACAGTCTTCCCTTCGGTCCACACACTTGTTCCATCGGTGTTGCAGCACTTGGATCCCTCCGGTTGAAAAATAAACCACATCTGGTCAAATTTGACCGCTATGAACTCTTCAGCCTATGAACTTTTAGTTTATTTTATTGTTTGTTTGAAAGGGACATTACATACTAATGAACATTAATACAAATGTAAGTATGCCAGATTTAGCAATACTGCTATTTTGCATCTCTAGTCCCCCGACGGGTCACAAAAACATCAGTATCCAACATCAGCCCCCCCTTGTATTATGATTATTTAGGACCTGTATAAATTATTCATTCATTCATCTTCTGCCGCTTTATCTTTTTCCAGTCAAGGGGGTGCTGGAGCCTATCCTAGCATCTTTGGGCAAGAGGCAGGGCACACCCTGGGCAGATTGTCAGTCCATCACAGAGAGATAGACAACCATTCATTCTCTCATTCATACCTAAGGACAATTTAGAATCCCCAGTTGATGTCTATTAATCTAATGTGCATCTCTTTGGGCTGTGGGAGGAAACCGGAGTACCCAGAGAAAACCTATGCAGACATGGGGAGACCATGCAAACGCCACACAGAAGGGTCACTGATGTCATTGGTGGGATGAAACCCATGACCTTCTTGCTGTGCTGCCACAAACCAGCGCACCACTGAGCTGCTTCTGCATAAATTATTAAAATATTTATTTCATCAGTATTTTTTGAAGAATGCAAAGACTTTAATTCTGCACCTTTCTAAACATTTTTTAGTGTATTATTGAAAAGAAATGTTTTCATGAAAACACAGTCCTGTTCACCTTTAGTATACCATAATTTTATTCATTATTCCATGGGAATACTTATATGTAGGCTATGTTCTAGTAAGAACATTAAATAATATATATATACAGTATATATATATATATATATATATATATATATATATATATATATATATATATATATATATATATATATATATATATATATATGATAAGATAAGATAAGCCTTTATTAGTCCTACAACGGGGAAATTCCAGGATTGCAACGGCACAGGGATAGCAACACTCAGAGCAACAATCAGAAGGCAAGAAAAAAAAAAACAAGAGCAGCGAGTATACATATGTACATATAAACATAAATATATAGACACATGATGCGGAGCATTGCAGCTAGATGGAATAAATATATAGATATATAATATATAAACACACAGTGCGGAGCATTGTAGCTAGATGGACTAAATATATGAACATATAAACACACACAGTGCGGAGCATTGTAGCTAGATGGAACAAATATGCAAACACATAAACACACACAGTGCGGAGCACCGTAGCTAGATGGAATAAATATGTAAATATATAAACACACACAGTGCGGAGCACTGTAGCTAGATGGAATAAATATGTAAATATATAAACACACAGTGTGGAGCATTGTCGCTAGATGGAATAAATATATAAATATACAAACAAACACACACAGTGCGGAGCATTGCAGCTAGATGGAATGAAACAGCATAACCGTCTACTTAGTTATCCTACATGGTATGATTATGTACCCATACATATTGTCACCCTCTGTAGCTACCGGTATTTTCCTAGTTGTATATCGGAGGGGACCATTGTGTAAGTCTATTGCGTCTTTTGCATTCAAAAACTATTAGGTTGTTACGTCTTTTTGCTATCTCTGCGAGCAGCCCTGCTTAGGTTGTACAGTCTGACAGCCGTTGGTAGGAAGGACCTGCGAAACCTCTCGGTTGTGCACCTAGGATGATGTAGTCTGCTGCTAAATGAGCTCCTTAGTGCATTCAGTGTGTCTTGCATAGGGTGGAACTCGGACTCCAGCAGAGATGACAGTTTAGCCACCATCCTTCTCTCTCCCATCTCCTCCACTGGGTCAAGGCGCTGCCCCAGGACAGAGCTAGCTTTCTTGATCAGTTTGTTCAGTCTCTTCCTATCGGTTGCTGTAACGCCACTGCCCCAGCAGACCACTCCAAAAGTGATGGCTGATGCCACCACCGTGTCATAGAATGTCTTCAGCAGCGCCCCCTGTACACCAAAAGACCTGAGTCTCCTCAGTAGGAACAGCCTGCTGATGAGAAACCGAACATCAATGTTGGAGATGTCGTTTTGCTCAAGGATGGGCAAACACACAGAAATGACTGGCCCATGGGGCGGATTGTGAAGACATTTCACGGAAAGGACGATAAAGTACGAAAAGCGGAGGTGAAGATAATAAGAGATGGGACTGTTAAAGTGTTTCTGAGACCAATTACAGAAATGGTTTTACTGATAGCAGATGGGGAATAATAGATAATGATACGGTTAACATTGTTATGCACTGTTGTTTGAAATGTTAAACAAGCCAAGTAGCCTATTCATGCATCTCAAAAAGTAGAATATCACAATTCCTTCATTTAAAATAACGCTATATAAGATTTTCAGCATAACATAATGTTTCCAAAATTATTTTTATGTTACATGTACCTTTGACCAGATGAATGTCACTTTGTACAGGTGCATTTCAATAAATTAGAATGTCAACAAAAA